>BNCR01000014.1:4074062-5435062 GCA_014656515.1 Oryzias celebensis
AGAGAAATATGCTAAATTGTGCATTATCATGTGTTCCCCTGTAAAAATATAAATAATTTGGATGCTCCATTTATTTTCCAATTATTTTTTAAAATTCCAGTTGAACTCCTTAATTTGTGGCAGCATTTGTTAGAATATATAGTCCATTCCACCACACAGATAAAGTTCTCAATCTCCTTTTCAAGCTCCCACATCACATTTCACTATCTAACAACAGTGATCCTTCATTTTTATCATGGACCAAATAAAAAAATAATAATTTTCTTTATAATTGAAGGTTCTGACTGTTAAGGTTTATTACCTTAAAGCACTGCCATTGTTGAGACTCGCACAGCCACAAACACACTTAGCCCAACAGTGACTTCAGATGGTGAGTCACCTCATTCGTCGTCATGAATAAATCACTCCCCCTACTTTTCCTTTCTGCTCTGCAGTACTGGCTCTCTTGAACCACACACAGAAGTTACACACTATGACCACACAATGAGATGTCGACTTTCACATAAACATAAAAAAACGCTCCCTAATAAGTACGTGTATTTACCGAGATTTGGTTTTTATGCAAAACTTGGCCGCATGGCCTCAAAATGACAGCGAGCACCTCAAACAAGTTGAGTTTTCTTAAGATCAGTGTTTTCTGCTTAAACTAAATTTGATAGCAGGGTTTTGTCTGAAAGTGTTTAAAACACAGAAGACCTCAAGCTTTATTTGCCATCCCTTCTCCCTGCATTGTCTCAGCCAGCTGAAAAAAAGGAGCAAAATTCTCCCCATGTTCTTCAAGAAGACATTTGTCACTTTCCATTTCTGCCGCCTTCCTCCCCTCTCTATCCTCCCTCCTCTTTGCAGTAAAACAGAGTTCACGTCGCCCTGCATTTCCCTGAGGCACTCTGATGTCTATGCCCACAGACCCCGACGCCCACACAAAAACAAGACAAAGTGACTGCTCCTTTTATGCCACTTTGTTTGTGTTGCACTCCCTCTCGTCTTAGACAAAAACATTTTCAATTTCCCCATTGGTATCTTCTTTTTCTCTCTTTTTCCAACGACCATTTTTCCTGATATCTACTTCTCTTTCATGCTTTCCTGTTCCCAATCAATTCCCCTGCACCTTACTCCACCTCCTCAATCAATCACTCACTATTTAGGGGGAAAAAAAGCAAGTAAGATATCCATAAGGAGGATCCAACATGAGTTTGGAATGAATTTGTGTCTGAAGCATTGATTTCCAGGGAGCATTATTGGACGTAGATGGCTGTGAGGTGAAGGCTGAGAGCCTGTGTTGCTAATTCACATTTTAATCACAAAGCTGAATGTTTCAGCTGCTTAAAACAGGCGGTAAATAAACATGGATTCACATAACCAAGAATTTTCATGTACATAAACAACTTTAGTTTGCAAAGATTCATTTCAAACATACAGTGCAGTTTTTTGGTTATGGAAGCCAAAAAAAAAAAAAAAGGTATTTATGATATGGTCGCAAATACAACTGCCACCGCGCAATGGGGACGCAGTCGTAGTCATGAATGTGGATGGCAGCAGCCAGGCGGCCGTCAAGCGTGCAGAATTGACCTTTTTTTGCGGTGACAGTGGTGTTTGTGACTGTTGACTAAAAACCTCCCTAGCCACCATACAACGTGTAAAACTGCGACTGCCGCCCCTCGATTACAAATCCCGCCGTGCGGCCACCTGCCGAATTTGTTTAAAATCTTGCATTTAGGTTGCTGCGCTGTGGCATCTTGGGATATGAAACAGCAGTCTTTCAGGGATGTATCTACAAGTGTTTCATGACCGTACACAGAATGCAAAAATTTTAGACATTTGTGATGAAAATATCTTGTATTGTATATGACTGCAGAAGTAGGGTCCGCAGTTTTGCTTTATATGTAAAGTATAGTTCCTTGTTTTATTTCCGTCTTTTTTACTGTTTCAGAATAGCAAAAAAAGGAGAAGGCCACAAACAAATGTTTTAAACTCTCTTCTACTAGAAATTTTCACCCTGATTTAACTCTCTGGTTCATGCTTGCGTGAACATTTTGTAATGTTTCTTCTAGGGTGTTGCCACTGCCAGACTCAGTTCAGCTTTCATGGAATGCAACACAAATACAAAAGACGTTTAATTGTAGACTTGCAATGGTATGTAGAGTTGTGTTTGGTTCTTGTGTTTCAACAATACCAGCTCTTCCTGTGAAGTATTAATGTGTCTTTCTGGAATACAATTCTTTAAAAAAGGCTTAAAGCACTTATTGCTAAAAGACTTTCTCAGTTCTCCTAAGTTCACAGTGCAACTCCGTTGTACTATTTTCTAATTTTTTTCAAACAAAAATTTAAGATCACATTTTATGATTGATTCTTGCTTGCAAAGCAGCTGTAATGTACAACAGAAACCATTTTATTTCCCATAAGTAAAAGTGATCAGTCTCTAAAAAAACTTTCCAATGACATTTCTCACACTGAAAATCATTTTTTTTTATTTTTACTCATAAATAAAAAAGAAAATATGAAATAAACAAATTAACAACTTGCAAATGTATCTTCATTTTTCTATTTTAAATCTTTTTTCTGTTGTAAAATATACAAACTTGAAATACTCTCTCAATATAATAATATATGATAATAATAGTAATAATAATAAATAGATAATGATAATGATAAATAGATAATGATAATAATAAATAGATAATGATAATAATATATGCATTATAGCTGTTGGCTGATTCAGATCTGATTTTATTATTAGGATTTTAGACTAGATTTATCTTCAATATTTATATGATCAGATATGTATGGAAAGGGGGGGGTGCTACAGATGTTGTTTCTTTGGACTTTTCAGCCATGAGGCAGGTGGGAGTTTGTAGGAATGTAACAACCTACTGCAAAAAGGAACGCTCCCCATCTCTCGTCAACATTCACCTCAGTCAACTTGATTCTGCTCAAGGAGCCACTGCTTTTTTCTTCACCCTCCAATGCATCTTAAGTTTATAAAACCAAGGAAATAAATATAAAGAGACCCAACTCGGCTTGGATGAACAAAACAGGAAAAGTGGATAAACTCCAAATCCCATAAACTGCAGGATATATTTGTTGTTTTTGTGAAGATGAGAGGAGCTGTCAGCTCTGAGCTTTTCCTGATGGTGGGTATGATCTTGCTCAGTAGTCTTGGTTCCTTGTGTGAACACAAGTCAAAAAATGGAAGTCAGAACCCAAAGGTGACAAGAAGCTCTAAGCCTCACCTCATCTTTATTATGGTGGACGACCAAGGGTATGCAGACATTGGATATCACGACTCGGATGTCCACACTCCAGCGTTGGACAAGCTGGCAGCAGAAGGAGTCAAACTTGAGAATTACTATGTCCAACCCATCTGTTCACCTTCTCGCAGTCAACTCATGACAGGACGGTGAGTTTCATCATCTTATTTTCATTTAACATTATTAAACACACATCAGTGTTAGACTTTCTTTTATTTTGCAATTATGTGGCATCAGTGACATCATTTTATAGACATTTTAATTTCTAATTGTGTTTAAATGTTTGTTGTGTATACCACTATGTAGAATTTTCTTTTAAAGATACAAACCACCAAATGCAAAAGATGATGTCAGCTTTGCAATTTGGTAATTTTTAAAACAGAACCTTAAGGTGAGCTCTTTTCAATAGTCACAGAACTTCAACATTTCCCAATCTCATTTGTAGCTTCTTGGCTAAAATTTTCAAATGATTGCTAAAAAAAAAAACAAAAACACAACTAAATAAATACTTACCGTCGTGGAATAACTTTCATTTTATAGGTATGACAAAGTTCCCTTGTAGTTGAAATAAACTGTAATCTATCACCTTTATTTGATGACAGCTACCAAATTCACACTGGACTTCAACATTCAATCATTCGACCACGCCAGCCTCTCTGTCTGCCTCCAGACATCCCCACCCTACCCGAGTGTCTGCTTAAAGCTGGATATCGCACACACATGGTAGGTAAATGGCACCTGGGATTCTGCAGGCCTGGCTGCCTGCCCACAAGGCGCGGATTCCAGAGTTTCCTTGGAACTTTAACCGGCAGTGGAGACCACTTCTCCTATCAAAGCTGTGATGGTGCTGAAGCTTGTGGATTTGACCTACATGATGGTAGCAGACCTGCTTGGGAAATGAGCGGGAACTACTCCACTCTGCTCTATGTAGAGAGGTAAGAGGTAGCTTTATCATGTAAATTGATGAAACAAACAAACCCGCTCAAATGTGCTTATGTTTTCCTTTATTTAAAACAGAACAAAGCAGATCCTGAGGAACCATGACCCAAACACACCGCTCTTCCTCTATCTGTCCCTTCAGGCAGCCCACACACCGCTTCAGGTACCTGCTCATTTCCTGAACCAATATGAATCCCAAAGCAATCGCCACAGGCGTCACTATGCAGCCATGTTGAGTTGTTTAGATGACGGAGTTGCACAAGTTGTCGAGGAATTGAAGACTACTGGACTTTATGAAAACTCTATATTGGTTTATTCATCTGACAATGGTGGGCAGCCACTGTCAGGAGGGAGCAACTGGCCTCTCAGAGGAGGAAAAGGATCCTACTGGGAAGGGGGCATCCGAACTGTCGGTTTTGTACACAGCCCTCTCCTGAAGAAGAAAGGTGTCATCAGCAAAGAATTGATTCATGTCTCTGACTGGTATCCCACATTATTGGGACTTGCTGGTGCCTCGCAATCCCACAATAGAATTGACGGGCATGATGTCTGGAAAAGTATTAGTGAGGCCTCACCCAGTCCTCGCTCTGAGATCCTGTTTAATATTGATCCAGTTTCAAGGAGACCCGGGGAGCCCTATGAAAAAGCACTGGTTCTCAATGGCTTTGGGATCTGGGACACAGCTGTCAGGGCTGCATTAAGAGTTGGTGATTGGAAGCTTTTGACGGGAAATGTGGGGGATGGTGACTGGATACCACTGCAGTCGCTTACAGGTGGTCCCGAACGATGGCAGAGACTTGAAAAGCAGCGCAATAAGGCGGGGAAGTCAGTTTGGCTCTTTAATATCAGTGCAGACCCCTATGAGAGGTCTGACCTCGCAGAGGTCCAACCAGAAGTGGTGAAACATCTGCTCAAGAGGTTGGCAGAATACAACCAGACAGCGGTGATAGCCAACAATCCACCAGATGATCCAATGGCTGACCCAGAGCTTCATGGAGGGGTGTGGAGTCCCTGGCTGGGTCTGAAGGGTCAAGAGGAAAATGAAGAAGAAACCAGAGAAAGGAAAGAAAAGGCAATAAAGTTTAAACACTGCAAACTGTGCAAATTAAAAGCCCTCTTGAAGAAAGTGGGGTCTCGTTTGCAGAGGAATAATCTATTCTAAATTTTTCTTTGTTGCAACATAATTATACAAAAGGAGGCTTCAAATGCTGTCCATATTTTAAACTATAGTGACTGCTGAACTCAAAACAGTTCAAAAAACAAAAGAGGAACATGGCACAACAGACATTGTTGAGGTATTTGATAGTTACGGTGTTAGTCCATACAAAAAAAAATAATCATTTGTTAAACATGCAAGACAGACAGAAAATATGCTTACCCTTTTCTGAGGACTGGTATCTAAACACGCAGCCAGATAGATAAAGCAGTGGTGGACTGACTCACTTCCTGTTCTGTGGTCAAAATGCAGCAGATTGTTTGCCACCGTTGTACTGGAAACAATCAACAGTACATGTTACTCTCTGCTTATGCTTGCAAACAGCAAAAACAATATGGAAGCAATGCCTGAAGTGAGATTTCAGTGTCTCATCTTTTAGCCATCCAACATGACCCTTTCAGGATGGAACAGAGACCCCCACTGGGAATCCAATGTCACCTTACTCATTGCACCCTTGTGCCCTAGAAAGATCTCTGACCAACACACAATGTCCCCACCCTGGAGCACAGACTAACCAGGCAAGGGGTTTTGTAGCTGAAACTGTGTTTTCTGGACATCTACAGGCTGTCATGCTATTACTAGGAGCACAAACATGAATTCATATGAATACACGCAGCCACTGTTGTGATATTATTACTGCATCTGAGCAGAAAAGCCATTGCAGTTATACATGCAAAGTTGAAAATAAAATAAAACTAAGCAGCTGATTACAGAGTAATGTTTTGTAACAACCAAAATTACTTCAAATGCTATAACATCTGTGAAGGAAGTAATAAAAAAATACAAAGATTAGACATTTGTCAGGAGAAAAGCATATTAATATTGATAAGAATGTATCTCTAGATATTAACGTTTAGTGAGCTGTCGATCTGTTTTGAGTGCATCATGTCTTTGCCCAAAGATAGCAAAAGGTTTCAGCCGGCAACACAACTATAATTATGAGGAAGTGGGTGTAGGAACTTGATGCCTCCCACAGATCGCATTAAATGAAATGAAGACATAACCTGAAAATAACTTTACCTAATTTAGTCTACCAAAAAAAGGTTACATCCACCCCTTTGTTTTTCTAAGACACAAACCTTTGAAGGTTTTTTCAGTTCGAAGAAAAAATGCTATAAAAAATAAAATAAAGGCTTACAGTATTTTTAATTTTTGTATGCTAATTTATGACAGCAATTTACACCAAAAAGGGTTTTAGACTCTATAGATGAAGCAATATTAGTAGAATGGAGTAGGTTTTAAGAACATTTTCCCTCTGAAATTAAATTAAATTCATTCCTGTTTGAGGGCCTGATGAAAAATGGAAGAAACTAAACTCTTAATGTCATCTTAGTGTTTGTGCATTAAAAGATTTTCTTTTTGAAGTAATTGTATTTTAGGGTGTATTTGGACTGGACAGATTTGGGTCGCTTAAAGCGAACCAAAGTTAGTTTACTCTGATAAACCAAAACAAATCTTCAGTCTGAATACACCTAAGCGGACCCTGGTCCGGGACCAGCAACCGCTTTCAGACCCATCCTTTGAGGCTGTCTCGGTTTGTTTCCAATTGGACTGAGCTTCGGTTCCCTCTGATATTCTTCAGTCTGAATATGGTCTGTGCTTGGAGCGGAACAACTGGACTAAAGCAGCCGCTGTAGCCGGGCATTACGTGATGCAAACAGAGTAGGAACGTAGCAACCGATGAGACACAGCAACTCATTGAAATGTGGATGAATGCGACCATTAAAACAACTTTTAATATGACACACATTGCTTCTCACACTGTTTTCCCAACAATCTATACGACATAAACACTCATCGGCGTACTTTCTTAGCGGTCACCTCCTCAGTAACCGTCTTGCAGTATGCCTCGGTCATGCCAAAGCAGCAGTAAAAAGTATTGTGCCTGACATTGGTACAGACGTTCAAAATTGGTCAGCAAAATATGAAGTTTGAATAAATGTACTATCCGACAAAGGATTGAAATGCGTAGAACTTCCATAATATCCGCTATTGCAATTCCTATTTAATGAATGAAGATCTTTAGTCACATGGTTTTGTTTATAAGCTTTAGTTCGAAACAGAAATGTCCGGCTGAACGGCAGTCTGAATGCAGACCAAACGCAAGGTTCAGGACTCAATCCAGACCAAACTCGGTGTGGACCAATGAACGTTTCCAGTCTGAACACACCCTTCAATGCTTTACTGTGACTGAGTTGAGGCAACTCAGAGGGTTATATCTGGGTTTGAATTTGTTACAGTTTAGGTAGAATTTTCTTCATTAATAGAGATAATTCTTTCCGTCTTTACATTAAAGTCTAATTGTAGCGCTTTAAAAGATGTACAGATTCTTGTACGCTCAAACTCATCCATGGCCTCCATTCTGTTTTATTCAAAATATCGGACTTATGAAGAACAGAATAGTTTTGTACAAAATAACTCCTAGTGGACATCTTTCATGGAGGTCATTCTGCTGGTGTTTTGAACCAGTAGCCTTCTGGTCCCTGCTGTACTGTGATGTAACTGGATCAGAGGTGGTGCTGTTGATCTCAAGCAGCATGTTCAATATCTCAGTAAACAACTCTAACATTGTTAGTGTGGCGGCTCAGTCTCGGAGCTCAGCCTCCAGGTGTGTTTCTTAACCAGATCGTGTTTCTTAACTAGATTGTGTGTGTAGAGATTTGGAAGTTTTTCTGGGTGTGGATGTGAACGGCAGTCCCACACACAAGTGCAAGTTTTTTCCCAGTGGGGTGATAATGAATATTCAGCTGTCCTTCTGCAACATCTCCTCTCCCTCTGGTCACTTCTAGCACCATCCTCCTACCCCATCTATCCCTCTGTGTTTTGTTTTTTTTTTACTTTCTCCTTTCATCCCCTCAGCTCTGAGCTTGTTCCCTTTGCAAACCATCCTCCTCATTTTTCTCACTTTGCTCTGCATCCTACTCACTTGTTTGTGCTCATTTAGAATATGGAGTTTGAAGGATCAGTGGAGTTTTGCTCTGAGCTCTGCGGCATGTGATTAAATAGGAAGAGTGGAGGAGGGAAGAGAAAGCTCCTTGGAGGCTGGAGGAGGCTGTTCTGTCTTGAAGTGCTTGTAGATCAGATTAAAACATCTTCTTTAGTTAAAAAAAAAAATCTCTCTTGCAAATACTACACAGTCGCAGCTCACAGCAGATTAAAAGAACAAGATAGAACATGTTTAATACAATCAAGGTTCCTAGATCTTAAGGTAGTTGGTTTGCATTGTCTGTGTCAGTGCTTTTAAATGCTTACAAAAGGTTGAACAATTTAACATTTAAACTGAGATGTCTAGACTTACAGAAACACCGATGTCTTGGAAAAAAAACTGTTCTTAGTGTATTGTTGTTATTGAACAAATACAATGATTTTTTTTTGCTTGTACTATTTTTCCTTTAAAGCATATATTTAAAATTAAATCTGATATTATGTTATGCATAAAACAGATCTTCATTTATTTTCATAACGCTAATCAAGCAAAAAACTATACATTATCACTCGTGATGTTTTTATAAGCAATTGATAACAATGAAGGACAATAATCATCATATCAAAAACCAATGATTTTTTAATTGTTTATGTAATATTATTGTTTTGATGCTTTTATGACTCAAAAAATATCATATGATAGTGATGGGAAGCAAACATTTTCATTGTTAATTTAGTATTTTTGCATTTAACCAATTGAAGGAATATTAGAATGTCTGTTTTTTTCATATTTGTGTAATATTTGTGTACTGTCCAGGTAAACTGCAGAAATGTGAGTTTTTACAAATGCAAAACCATTTGTACTTAAAATAAAGTTGTGAAAATTAACAAAACTGGCATAATAGTCACAGTATTTATTAAAAATGTTTTATCTATACATGCTATTTTTCTAATGAGTTTAGTTTTTCAGGCATTTTACCTCAGGAGCCCAGCAGATGGAAAAGGAGTCACAGTGTAAGTCGCAAAAATTGAGATTCAACCTCAGCAGTACTGTGGCTTCAAAGCCAAATTGTGAAATTACTTGGGTGTTGATGAAAGGTATTGACATGTCTGCAGCAGCAAGGAAAAAAAAGAATAGCTGTCATTACAAGTTGTACAACTTTTCTAAGAAAGTTGTACAACTTTTCTAAGAAAGTTGTGAAAGCGTGGCTGCTGCAGGTTTTATGGCACATCTGGCAACATAAGACTTCAAAAAGGTGGAAATTACAAGCAAAAAGGTAAAAATCGAAATAATAATGAGAGCAGAGAGCTTATGTTTTTGTTTATATTTGCATTTTTTATAAAAATTAATCTAAAGATAGTCTTTACACATCCAATTCCCAGTGTATGGTGATAAGGCATGAAAAGGCGGTACTGTCAGAGGATATAAATCCTGTTTGATGTGTCACTTCATCATTCTCATGCTAGCATACGCTGCCATCCAGAGTGTGGGAGGAAGCTTTCAAATTTACTGTTGCATAATTAGTAGAAATATGAGGCTAAAGCTGCAGATCTTAAGATCCTCTGTTCCAGTTTTTTAGTTAAACGTTTGTGGGTCATGATGAATCTGTCTTAAATAGTAGTTGAGCTGCTGTTTTGCGTCCCTCAGTGAACGTTAGTGCAGTCCTTTCTGAGCAATCAGACTATGTGTGAGTGTCAAGACAATTGGAACATGCTTAAAGGAAGCTCTGGCACCATAACACAGAGTCCATTAGGAGTCACTACCACACTATTAAACACTTTCTTGGGACAATGTGATGACCTGGTAATTCACAGGTAAAGGTAATAGATTCACTTTAATGCGATGACCATGACAGACTGATCCCAGCGCAGCTTTAAAAGTTAAAAGATTCACTGGCTGCCAACAAACGTTCTTAGCACAGACTGGCAGCAGTCTCAAAGGTTTGACACCAGGGTGTTTGTCCACACATAAACGCTTTAAAGCCATGAAAGTCGTGCAATGTTACAGCATGAGGGAGGAGAGATATGAGAGGAGAACCCTGAGCCAAGTTGGAAACATTCTTGTCCAATGAGTCACCGCTTTTTGGCCTCTGTGGCTCCACAACAGTGCTGCTACAGTTCTTTGACTCTGGAGAAATTACTGGAGCCGAAACCTACACTGAAAGGTGACTTTTTTACATCCTCTCCTCTCAGGCAGAAGTGGAAAGGCTTTAAAATCTCAAGGCTGCATTAATACACCAACAAATTCCCACAAAGGTGTAGTGGGCACTGGCTTTTTTTTTAACTTGTCCTGTCCATCAGCTGAACAAACAGTTATGAGCTTAGAGCCTCTTGTGTTGGACACATTTTACTGTTACAATTGGGGGTTATAAATCTTCTGACACACAAGGTGTATATTTTTATGAACCCCTTTTGAAATTTAGGCTCAATTCTATTTATTATGTTTGTATGTTTGTATCCTGATTTTTTGTTGGACCGGATGGAAAAGAAGAAGGTGGAAGAAGAGAGAGGGTTGTTAGAGATGAGGGGTTAATGGCATAAAATTGGAGGATGATTACAGGGAAGTGGGGTAGAATCATTAAACAACAGGCAATAAGATGCTGAAAGTTTATCATCATTACAGTCAGGCGTGAATGTTGGTCTAAAATGGGTGGGGCCTGTCCACACACTCAGATGTTACACACACATAACTGTTGGCTCCAAGAGTCTTCACAAACAGTCTTGCCAACATGTACACAATATAACTACAGTTCACACGCACGCTTGTGCATACAAACTAACACATGTAAAGCATTTCATTCTGTCACAAATACTGTTTGTGCAAAGGTAAGCTGACACCTGTGTTCAGGTGAGTGTTTTCAGTGTTACAGTAAACATAGCCCGATCAGGTTCACAAGAGAACCTGATAGTTTTTGTATTTAGTTAATTCCATGCATTAATCTGTAACTTTTATGATTGTAAAACAGAAGACAAACATTTGCTCCGAATTTTGGCTTCATCACCCGCCCAAACATGAGTGTGATCAAAAACTGCAAATGCACAACTGCCAGTAACTCCCAACTCAAAAGGAGATTTTAACAAGATGGCAAGAAAATGAAAGGATGGACCTGAATTGCTGCTCATTACTGAAGAAATGCCCTTTAAGCATGCAGCTCAGCCAACGAGGTTTCAGTAGAGAGGAAATGAGAAAAACACCACTGAAAATTCATGTTTTTAACATGCTTTTATAGTATTCTTCTCATTTTAGAGGACATACATAAAGCTTAAAATGGTGTTCCTGAGTATAACATTGATCAAACAGCTCCCCACTCCGCTCCATTCCAATGCATCCACTTGCAGACATAGCTCCAATATTGCTCGCCATTTTTGTTGAACTGCTAATGTTAGCTTGAGGTTGCAAGGGGCTATAAGTTAGTGGGAGAGAGTGAAAACACTGTGATGTTGGGAAATGAGAACATGCTTACTCGACAATCCCGCCCACAACTTTCCAGGCAAATTTCAAATGAACTACTCCAGTTTTGCAGAAACCTTGTCCTAGAAAACAACACAGGTTTTTTGATTTAGTCTAAAACAGACATAATAATATGTATTATTTATTTTTCAATAGATCAAAAGTTGATTGAAGTGGGACTTTAATGCTTTGCTTTTATGTTTACAAAGCTCAGTTCATCTCATCTCATTACTGAAATTATTACATTTTTGGTCTGAATTAAAGTTTAGAGTTAAAAAACATTGTTAAAATTCAGTCTTTTATTGATTTTTTTTAAAAGTCTACCACTTGGGTACAGGCCTCCAGCTGCAAGTTAAGACTCACAGATTTTGACATTAGCTTACTAAAAAAAACCTTTTCATTTCATAAAAAAGTTTTTCATATTTGTATTTTTAGCACAGTGCTAGTTAGTTTTCCATTTTTATACTTTTCCCACATGCTCTTACTTAGCAGTCATAGAACAGAGGCATAAATGTCCAGGTTTCTGTGAATTTACAAGATCATCCATGAATTAGGACCTTTAGGGTTTGAATACATATTTTTTTTGCATTTATTTGTTATTATTTGATCTTTTTCTTTCTCTTTTTGTTTTTCTTTGGTCTATAGAAATTTAGACAATGTAAAGACTGTTCTAAGCATCCGTGACTCCGTTATTATTTTTTTATTTTATTTCTTTTTAACCGAAAACAAGATTTGTCAAAGAGTCTCTGGAACAAAAAGTGTACAAAAATGTACAAAATGTGCACATTTTGAAAAGGCATAACAGTTAAATAAAAAAAAAAATAGATAAAAACAAACATTAACAGGAATTTTGGAATACTAAAAGTGGGAAAAGATCCACAAAAGTTGGACAAGAAACGTAACTAGTATTTTCAGAGTCGGCATGATGTGAAATGGATGCAATCAGTTTCATAACGTACATTATGATACACATACTGTAAGCCTCTAGGATTGTTGGACACATTCCACGGCTCTTTACAAATGACTGCTTTCAGTCTTGTGCTGGACTTTTGATTTACTGCTCAGCTTTCAGGGCTGTTTCCCATTTGAGCAATTCTGTCCTTTCTATTACTCGCCTGCTAAATCAATTCTATGCCCCTTGGCCTCCTCTCCCCCCTCAAAGTTCCAGTGCTATCTGTTATTAAAAATCAACCTGGTGCTGCTTTCCCGAGGTTGTAGAGGGCAGCATTTTCAGAACTGCAAATCTTGGAACTCCAGCTCATTGTAGGTTTGTGGTTTTGCTAAATTTAGTTCTGAAATAATTATTTTTAAAGGCCCCTGAGTGAGATTGTTACAACGGTTCAGACATTGTCTTATTACACTCCCCCCACCCCCAAAAAAACCTCTTAAATGATTTTAGAGATTCTTCATTTCTTGTAAATTGATGATTCTAATTTTCCCTTTTTGAACACAAAAAAGAAAAAAAACCTGAAAACAAGTATGTGTGTTGAAGAGATACAGTTTTGACTGCTATAAACCAAAACAAGCACTAAGTCTAAATTTACAAAAATGTTTAGGAATGTTTTTTTTTTCTTTTAAACATGAGAAAAATCTTTCCATGTGTTCTGTGACAATATAAAAAAAAGCATAAATTTAAATATCTTATATATATAATATATATAATATATAATATATATATATATATACTGATCTGTAAAATTTTTAACAGAAAAGGCTATTTTATTAAAGAATGGGCTGTTGCTTGCAGAAAATCTGCGCTGGAATTAATTGTTCAATTTTTTTTTTGTCTACTTCATGCCTTTTTACTTTCTGCTTTTTTGACAAAGCTTGAGATAAAAATATAAATGAATTTTAATTGGTCATAATTAGGCAGAAAAAGAACAATGCAGCAGTACATCTTGCATGGTCGATGGCTGTTCTGGTCTCAATTTTTCCTAAAAACATTTTGAGTTATTGATGGAAAGGGTTCGCACTGAGCCTCGATCTGCGCCTCCTGGTTCATCACAGCAGATCTCGCGCGGTTTATGTCGCACATCCATAGCTTAGAACAGAGATAAAAAAACAAAAAAGACATCTCACTTCTCTGTCTTTCTGCAAGACTTTTCTTTTTGTGGTTTGACTTTATTAAAATCGAATCATACACAAAAAGTCCAGTTTAAGACTTAAAATGTATATTAAATCACTACATTAAATGTATTGTTGTTCTTCATTTTTAAATTTTTTTTTATTATTAGAAAAAAACAAACTTTATGTGTGGTTTTGTTTTTCATTTGATTGTTTATTTCAGAAAAATAGCTTTTCATGTGAATGCTTTTACATTACATTAGCCATGTGCTTTCATAAATCGTATGGTAGCTATGCATAAATAAACAATATTGTATTTGAAAACGTGAACAAGCAAGTTAATTTCAATCAAGTATTTTATTTAGGCGTGTTTACATAAAATGTACAAAACATGTTTTAATGTGATTTTCTCCGCTTACTTGAGCAATGTGAGAATTAGTGTGGTTTATGGTCATAATTGCAAATACAATCTGAAAATGAGTTTTCTTGATTAGCAAAATTGTGATACTGATTATACGTTTCGTCCTTTCTTTAACAAGCATTATAATCAAATATTTAGTTAATGCAAATTGCACACTTCACTTCCGCTTTAAAAAAAAATAACGCAAAGAGTGAGTCCTCTTGCGCAGAGAAGATCTTTGTTACTACAGCTACTCCTGTCAGTTCTCCCTCCCCTCCAATTCCCAGCTCCTGTCTGAGCGCGAGCCTCTATTTCCCCTCTGAACCTTCGCGAGTTCTCCCGAAACCCGCGCGCCCCTTTCTCCAGTCAACATGGCTACAGTTGTAACCTCGACGCGATTCACAGACGAGTATCAGCTGTACGAAGAGCTCGGAAAGTAAGCGACCGTCAACAACCTCCGCTTTTCTTGTTGCTTATCAGTGTGTATTCTTGTGTCGGCGTGTGCGCGCGGTTTTTTCCCTTCTCTTTTCCCCTGCTGCCATTGTGTGCGTTTACTTCAGTGTTGACAAGCCCGGAGAGGGGCTGTCAGAAAGCAGGGAGGACGAGGCAGCCTCCAGTGGAACAATAAGCTGTCAGCAGGTTCATGTTAGAGCTAGTAAGGCTGCTGTTTAATCCCGAGCGCGTGTTTAAAGGTGCAACGCGCTATTTTATCATTATTATTTCATCGTCCAAAGGTGAAAGACATCTCTGGGACCAACTTGTTGTTGTTTTATCCAGGTGTGTGCGTCGATATCTAGTTTGCATTTGCCCGCCTCAGAGCGGCGTCTGTTCATTTGGGACTGCAGCTCTGCTGTCAAAATAAAAGCGGCAACGAGGCTTTGCTTTTTGACACGACTTTTATTTTTTCTAATTTGCAAATTCTGCGCCTCTACAAAGCCACTTTGTACCATCTTATCTCCTCGTGTGGCTAATAAAGCTGCTCCACCCACCTACCTACCAGCACCGTGCAAAAACAGCAGCTCACAGGGTGCACGTTCATACCCTTCAGTGCCTTCATTCTTGTACATCCCCTGTGCTGCCAGCTAACGACTGGCTGCTTCCACAATAAAGCCCCCCTCCTTTCTCCTGTCATGCACTTGTAGACAGGACCTATTTTTTGCAAGACTGTATAAATTATGCATGGGTTTTCTCTGTAAGCGTGTTTGATTTGTGCATGCATACGACAGCCATGTTTACATCTCTGTGAGTCTAACTGATGTATTATTGTTTGTCATTCTCTACTGCTTCAGGGGTGCCTTCTCTGTTGTTCGGCGGTGTGTCAAGAAGTCCACCAGCCAGGAGTATGCTGCAAAAATTATCAACACAAAGAAGCTGTCAGCTAGAGGTAAGTCCAGCGGGTAGCTGTTGCTTGTGGTTTCCCGTGGCGTGGCATGATTCTAAGCGAAAGCTGCCAACAGTCGGCTGTTGTAGCTCATTGGAGTTGTCTCACTTCCTTAAGAGCAGGGAGCCTGGCACACTGTCCAGTCCTCGTCACTTCAGATCTCTGAAAAGCTGGAGGCCGCTTGGCAAAGCTGAGCTGCTGCAGACCAAGCCGTGCAGTCAATGGGTTATTTGGCTGTACTGTATAACCATCTTTGGTTTGTTACTGTTGGTCTCTAAGGGCTGTGCACACTCAGTCTCAAACCTAAAATATCCTCAGCAGTTACAGCACTTTTGCTGGATTAAATCCACTTTGGTCTATTGTGGTACCCTTGGAGTATTTGGTTATCTGGTATCCTTCAGTTAAAGGCTGATGTCTTCAACAATCCCAGACCTGCACGTTGGTTGACTGGCGCTTTCAAGCTGTGCATGTGGGATGCTCTCCCAGAGTCACAGAGGGCGCCGCAGCGTTTTTGAAGACATTTTACTTGCTGGTAGACTTGCATAAAATGAGAAAAATCTGCAACATCTGTGTTTGAAACTGTGATAATGGGATGACTTGCAATTAAAAGAAAAATAGCAAAACAAAAACACGAATACATTTTCATTTCACTGTGTGTATTTAAATAATTTTTTAGTTTTTGGGATGATTTGCATAGTATCTGTGTTTGGAGAATGTCGCCTGTCCTGAAGCCAAAGTATCTCCAAATAACCGGCTTTATGGGCGTAGCAGATCACAAAACACACGGTTCGGATCGTGTAAACGTTTTAGTCACGATTCAGGTCATTTTTGGGATTGTTTTACCGATCCCCAAAAAAAGAAAACTAACTAGATTAAAGCTAAAAATTTGTTTTTTGAATCATTTTACAACATATATTTTTCATAAAAACATATATAATTTTCGAAGTCAAAGGATTTTCTGTTTCCTTACTGGTTCTTTTCTGCGAAAAGAAACTTCCGACATATTTTTTGTTAACTTTGCTAGCCTACAGATTTAAATTTAGTGGTTAGTGCAGCGGCTTTAAGAAAGTAGTGGTTGGATCTTTGACACGTGACTGGGTGACTTGCCATACGTCAAAGAATAATTGGATGTTTCAGGGAGAATCCAGTAGTTTTCCAAAATAAAGCGTAGTTTAGAATTGGATTAGAAATAAAACTGAAAACATGTAGGTCGTGTTTTAATCATTATTTTTTTCGCTGCCGCCTGCTACGCAATTGTCTCACAGACTGGTACCAGTCCGCCGCCTGGGGTTTACTGCTTTAGAGATTTCAATGAAAAGATCATTATAAATAAATGTTATTAATTTATGAAGGTGGTTAAAAGGCGGTTTTATTCTATACCAAAATAAAGAGCAGTGTGAACATCTGACAATCATTTGTGAGATTGTTGCTTTTTCTTTGAGAACCTGTGGCTTTAGGAAGTTAAACGTATGTCCCATGTTTGCTTTGTTTTTGCTACATTTTAGAAATCCAGCTTTTGCGTTGCATCGTCTGCCTGTTAAGTGCAGCGTGTGTTTTGGCATTTATTCTGCCTTGTAGCTGAGTCAGGCATGTTTTATCTCAGCTTCTGTGGTTACGTATGTGTTTGCAGATATAATATAAAATGAGCCCCCTCATGTCCTGTATGCATGTTGTTCCTCGTAAACCACAAATCAGCTTGAATGTTGATGTGAGCGCTGGATCAGTACCATCCTGAACTGTGTAGGCTGTTCTATATTTAAAAAAAAAAAAAGAAGACTGGATTGCTCTTTTTATTCCCATCCCTTATTTTTATTTTCGTCTCAGATTGTGTTTTTTTCTCCCGTCTTCTTCATTTCTATACAAAGATGTTAACGTCTTCTTTGACCTGCAGATTTGGATCAGGGGTGTGTGTATGTTTGCCTCAGCAGTGGTCTGGAGCTTGTAGCCCAGCAACAGCAGGGGTGAAACGCTTCATCCCATAGGCTGTCTGGCTGTGAGAACGATGACTGCGCAGCTTAGTGCCTATGTGTGTCATGTCATTGTGGTCACAGTTCACACCCTCACACACATACAGATGATGTTCTTTTTTCTCACTTGCAACACCGTTCCAGATGCAGGGTGGGGAAAAGTATTTGATAGGCACGGACGCTACAAGTTGTCTCACTTGAAAAGATGAGTTTGGTCTGTAATCTTCATTATAGGTGCACTTAACTGAATGTAAAAAGGGAATTAAATTGTATAATTTTAAAAAACCTTCAATAATTGTGCAGAAAATAAGTGTTTAGTTTCTACAAACAGTAAGAACTCTTTCCATCACAGACAAGTTTCCTAATCTTTAAGAAACTCTTCTATCCTCCACTTGCTACCTGTATTAATAGCAGCTGGTTGTCTGTACAAAAGCACTTGTCCACACCCAGAGTCAGACTGAGGACTCTCCACCATAACCAAGACCAAAGAGCTATCAAAGTACACCAGGGACACAAGATTGGGATGAACCAATCTTATTCAGTTTTACAACCTGTAATAAGCATACAGCTTGGTGAAAAGAGATCAACTCGAGCAATTATAAAAATCTTTGTAAATACAAGGGGCTAATCTGAATTGCTTCCCTATCCCTATGGCTTGTCTTAAGTCCCAAGTCGCAATGACTCCTCCTCAAAAAACACATTTGGACACCGCTACAGCTTCAAATGCCCATGCAGTTGGAGCAATAGGGTGTAGCCATAGTGGTAGGGAAGCAATTTGGATTCAGTCAAAATCTCCCTCCACTTGGAGCTCCATCTCCATCTCACCTGGTGGGGTAAAAAGGAAAGGTGTTTTAATAGCCCAGAACTACACAGGGTAACCGTAAATCAAACAAAGGAGCTTCGTTATACGTTATAAACATTCAGCTTACTTGTTTAAATACAAGACGCTTTGACAGTTTAGTCGGTCTGTTGCTGCACACGGCGTCCATTCGTTGGACTGTAGGCTCACTACAACTTCAAATCTGGCAAATTTTTATGAACAAAACTCATACATTTACGAGAAAAGAACTCTGAAATTCACAAGATTTAAATTTATGACTTTAAATCTTTTAATATTACTTTTTTTGGTGGCCCAAATGCTCTCTTACCTAGTAAACAAGTACAAAAATCAAACAAATTTCACAATATTGATAGCTATCGATATCGTTATATAGCTTCTTCTCAATAGTAAGATGAGTCTTTCCCGATAGACTTGTATTATAGACTTGTATAGACCCAGTCATAACTAGAGGATAAAGCTGCTTCACTTAAAGTAAAAACAGACAGATTGATAAATTATGTTGATTTGGAGACAGCGCTTAAATAGACGCTATTACTATGATGCTATCTTGTTAGCTGCTAATGCTATGATGCTAACTAGCTGTTGTGTGCGTCCTATGTGATCACGAACTGCTTTAAAGTCGGACAGTATTTTCACTGACTGGCCTGTAAGACGCTGCGGATAAATACAACAAGATTAATTCATAGGACATAATTAAAAGCCTTATTTTCTCTATAATAACAGAGTTAAATCCACTGTTTTAGCAGCGTCTGTGTAGCATAACATAGTCCGTGTTGCACTGAAAGCTGGCTTCTCACATATTGTGCTCAATCCTCCCATCTCCTTAAAACTGCAGCTTAATGTCAATAATTATATATATAAAATGATAATAACCCAAAACATTATACTGTTTTCAGGTCTTTTTTGTTATGATTTGTGATCAAATGTGATCACCTGGAGGCAGAAGTAGGAAATCTCTGTTAAATCTGTCCTTGTTTTCTCAGCATTTGAATTTTAGCTTAAAGTTAGATGACAGTAAAGACGTGTTCATACCATTTCTAAATTATTTTGATGCAATTTCATTTTCTTAAAAAAAAAAAATCTGAAATTTTTTAAAAAGTAAATTGCCTAAGGTACTTCTGTGGAAAATAGTGTCATAATTTGGCTGATAAAATATATATGGACTATATACGGCCCCTGTGTGAAAGTATTTTAGTTATATAAAATCTGACAAAACACAAAGTAATATGCACTGCAAATTGTGCAAAAGACGTGCTGAATCTTGAAAGTTTTTGCTTTAATTTTCAGTTTTGTAACATATCTGCCTTTTTTTAGTTTTCTGGAAAAAAAATAAAATAAAAAAAACTGTTGTATCATATTCTTCAGTACATCTGTTATGTTTAAAGTATGATAGGAAATGCATATTTGTGTGAACACAGAGTGCTTAAATTTAACAGATATAGTTATGTGGCTTATATAATGATATATATTGTTATCGCCTGATAAGGAAAACAAAACAATATCATGATCTAAAAAAAATCACTATCGCCCAGCCCTACTTCAAACTAAAAACTTGGGGATTACTACTGATCATTATGAAAAGTAAAGCAAGTAATTGGAGGTATGCAGATGAAAACAATTCAGAGCATTTGCTAACTAGCTATTTGATGTATACACACTTGCCGGTGTGTATACCATTTGTGTTCGGCCTGTCACATTGGTACGGGGTCATACTACTAGTGATGATATCACACTACGGTAACACAACTTGGACAAACTGCTCAAGCTATGTCCAAATTCCTTCACTACAATATCAGTGTGTTTTCCATTTTGTAAAGCTTCCCGAATCTGCAATTCCAAAATCGTGCCCCCTGAAAATTTCCCAGAATTCTCTTTGAAAATCAGTGTGCGTTGATGCTAGCTAACTAGGGAATATGGACCACAAGGTACTGCGTTTGAACAATTTCAGCAAAATAAAAAAATATTTAAATTTATTTATTTTTTAGCAAACCATCAACTTTTTCATCATCAGAACATAGTGGACTAATTTTCGTAAAATGCTTGTAATGATTATGTTTTTACTTTGTGAATGTGGTGACGTTATATTCGCTGTTAAGAAAAAAAAAAGTAGTGAGCATAGTGTCTGAATTGCTTTTAAAATTCAGGGTAGTAGATAGTCCTTCACTATATAGTTTTTTAGTAGTTAAGGAGTAGGGAGGGAATTCAGAAATAGCCATTTAGTGTTGAGATCTGCTTGGGCCAACCTTACAGTAATATGTCCAATCGCAATTTTACACGTCATCAGCACATTGTACAGCCAATAAAATATTGCAACGTCCCCATAAATGTTCATTTAGGTGTTTAGTTTCACATGACACTACCTAACACTTCATAGTACACTTCAAAGTTTCACAGTAAAATATAACAGATGGGACTAACTCAGCCTTTTGTTGGAAAAGCTTTGATCCTATTGGTATGATTCTATGAAAGATGCAATCAAATGAAGAATCTAATGTAAATCGCCTGCAGTTCAGTACCACTTACTGAGCTCTACTACTATAGATGGTGGGGTAAAATATAACAGAAAAAATCTGCTTGAAGTCACCTTTGAGGTCACCTTGCAAAACATTTGTGTCGTTGAGTCCAACTTTTTTTGTGGAAAGACACAGCTAAAGCAAACGTTATTCATAGTCAAATTCATCACAGAGAATGGTGTTATTTTTAGCTTCAGTTATGTGCTGTGGTTTGTGTTGCAAAGTGAGAATATTTTTACACTTGTATTAGGTAAGGCATTTTGATGTGACTGAAAAAGAAGGGCAGAAAGGGAGACGCTGGTAGTGCTCGTCCTTCTGCTGAATTATTGAGGCACAAGGCAGCTTCCCTCTTATCCAGCACAGACGAGAGCCTAAGACTGGCCCCTATACTACTTTTCTCCACTTCCGCTTTTCATTTCTTCTCAAGCGTCTTTATCTTTTGGTCTACATTTTGTTTATTCCCCTTCCTTCTTTCCAGAACTCCTGTGTTTTCCCTCTTTTCTTCATGGGTGCCACATCGAAGGCCACACACGGCAGGCGACCCGTTTGTGTGAGCTTTGTTTGAAGCCTTTTGGTGGGATTCTGGTAAGCTCGCTGTAGGCTGGTTGGCGAGGGACAGATAAACGTACCAGTGGTGAATGTTTAATGGGACCAACTGTGAATTTTTAATGATAGAGAGAATGAGGGAGTCGTACGTGAAAACAGAAACATAAAGATATGTAAACAGAGTGAAACTATCAAGATTGTACCCTGCTTAACAGTTGTAGTTTGTCGCTTTGGTCTTGCCTCAAGCTTTTTTCTTTTATCAAGTCTCGAAGCATTGTAAATCAATTTGTAGATCTCTTTTTTGCCCTCTTTTTTCTTGTTGTGTACTCACTGTTGTTCTTTTGTGTCTGAATAGCATATGGCTAAATTGGAGGCCAAATTGAATCAAGTTTTCATATACCAACAGGGGTAGCCAAAAGGGAAGATTCCTACTCCGAAGAACATATGATGCTGATTTGATGCCAAAACGTGAGACAAAATTGTTTTTGTTGGCCAGAATTTAAAAACCAGTTCTGGCAGAATTGTATTTGGTGCCTCTTGACAAAGCACTGACAGCTGTAGCTGTTTTGGACTCAGCTGTTTTTGTACTCAAGCTCACTGTTACACTGATTTTCCTGAAAAATGGGCAAAAAAGCCTAAAAACAACCTAAAATAGTTTTGCTTCATGGTCCTGAAAAGGTTTAAGCTCGTTTAGAAAACATATTTTGGAACCCTTTTTGTCAATTTTGTTGCATTCAAGATTTAAATGTTACTTCTGAATTAAAATAAGGCCTCCTTCCTTTCCCCTTAATAGCATTCAAAGTTGAGGTCAAAAGTCATGATTGACTGAGAACTGATGTGCTCCTAGTGGTTATTTGTTGAATTACCTCCAGTACCTTGTATTTTCTATGAGGTTTAGTTCTGAACTCAGCTGTGACCACTTTAAGGGCGTGTTCAGACTGGAAAATTCTATTAATTAGGGTCGAATCTGCTTAACTTGATCCAAATTGAGTCCTGAACCTTTACGTTTGGTCTGTATTCAGAGTGCTGTCAAGTGGACTTTTATTCTTCAAACTAAAGCTTGTAAGCAAAACCATCTGACTAAAGATCTCTTCAGTCATTGGCCAGGAATTACGAGGGCGGCGCTAAGCAATAAGAGAAAAAAATAATGGAAAGCAAAAGCTAAGCTTTGCAATTCTTGTCAGGATATTTCACTTATTTAAAGGTCATATTTTGCTGACACATTTAGAACATCTGTATTGACGTCAGGTACAACACTGTTTTCTGCCATGTTGGTACAGCTGCACTTAACTTTTAGGTTTTAAAATCAAGCTCATCACTGATTTGTTGAACAGTGTTGTTTGTTTTCCCAAAGTACGTTATTATCTTCGGCACATCACCATAAGAATAAATAAAATTTTTTACTTTGAAAGTACAAGGAAAGTTTTTATTTTGAAACCTGGCCTGTTTCTCTTTTCTCTGGCTTTTCACAGTGAAATTGACGGGCCAGTGTAAATCAACTTTTACTTTTCCAATTCTTTTCCAGTTTACACTTGTTGCTTTATTATTTGCAGCATTTTGTTTTTATTTGCAGCAGCGCTTCTTCTTGTTTCTTTTTTTGTTTGCAGAGTTACTTTTTTTTGCTTTGATGGTGGGTCTCGACCTCGAATAAAAAGGCCTTGAGTGCTTTTCTAAACAAAACAACGATTGGCTACATGGGCTCTGATGTAGAGGAGTAATTATAAAAGTCAGCAAAAGGCTTTAATAAAACCAAAACAAGTTTCTGGGTTTGTTGCTGGTTGGTATTTTGAACACAAGTTGCTGTGAGGTTGAAAAAGTTGCTAAAAATACACACTGTATATATATTGGTGTGCTGTTTTTATATTTGTTTGTTTTTAGTTGTGTGTGTGTGTGTGTGTGCGTGTGCGTGTGCGTGTGCGTGTGCGTGTGCGTGTGCGTGTGCGTGTGCGTGTGCGTGTGCGTGTGCGTGTGTGTGCGTGCGTGTGTGTGTGGCTGCATGCCGGTGAACTCATGGTTTGTGTCGCTGCTTGTGACAGAAAACTTTATGGACATATAAACGCAATCTACTAAGGTTTGCATTCCAAGAAAGTGATTCAAATAAGTGCATGCAAACACCAAAAAAAATTTGATTGTGATTCTTTCGCTTTGCCTATTTCAAATATAAATAAAAAATATTCTGCTTTTGCTTTTTTATTCGTCATCTTAAAGTGAAATGATTTAAGAGGATGTTTCAAACATGGGCTTGCATTCAGACATTTAAACTAAAATAGTTTCTGGAGACAGTTTCCATAAATAGGGAATGCAAATTTATGTTCTCACTTTCATTTAGTTTTGTTTGCTTTTATACACAGTGCTCTCTGTGACATAGATTTAAGCAGATCAGACAGCTTAAACAGGGTCAAGGGGAGGGAAAAATAAAAAATAAACATTTCTAGTCAAAAAGATTGCAGGTTCGATTCCCCCCTTGCCCCCTCATGGGTCAAAGTGTCCTTGGGTAAGACAATGAACCCCAGATGGCCTCTGGTGGAACGTTGGCACCAGTGTTTGCCAGCATGAGTGCCATGAGTGTGTGAATGGGACTGTGACTGTAAAAGTGCTTTGGGCCTTCAAGGAAGGAAGGAAGGTAGAAAAGTGCGATACAATTATATGCCATTTACAATTTAGTTTTTTGTGAACTTTCATGATTTTAGGTCTAGATATCAAACATTTATAAAAAAGAAAATATAGGGCTGAACTCAACAATAGACAAAAACAAACAATTATTCCCTGGACTATCACTGGACCAATTTAAGTCATTAGGGTGACTTTTTTTAACACAATTTATTCGACTAATCCGAAGGAAATCACTTTACGTGAGACCCATGAGTTTATTATGGGCAAAGTCTGTTTCCACACAGTGGAAGTTTGTTTATTTCATTGCACATTTAGAACAAGGTAAGTCAGATTGAGAGTGACTAACCGGCTGATTTTAGAGCCTTGACGGGTGGACACAGACACTCGATACACTAAAGACATACCAGTATTATCAAAATGTTTTTAGTGGACATGTATGGGTATGTGACAGATCTGCTACTTCTAGTGCCCCACCACCCAACTAAAGTTATTGGTGATATTATAGCTGTCAAAAAGGTAAATACAAATGTAAACAAATTACTTCCTTTTTGCCAGGTATTTATCATGTTTGAGTTTGCTTGCTGCTTTTGATTCCATGGAGTTGGTAATTTTTTTATTTTGCTTGTTAAATCCCTGTCTCTGTATCAGTGCCATCATATTTGCCTTTCACACATATGTCTAATTTCAGTCCAGTTATCAGAAACTTCTGCCTAAAGCATGTCACTTTGCATATTTGAACATTTCAGCGGCGTGTGCTTTTGGCGGATTGCAACATGCAAAACAGGTTTCTTAAAAAAAAAAAAAAAAACCTTCACCTGCATCCCAGCTAGGTAATAATAACATAAAAGTGCAAATTCACACACCACACATTCACTTAAAACATCCTCATCTGTTTAAATATTTATTCACCTTTTGTTGTCAGCGTCCACACAAGGGCTCTGGGAGCAAGGCTCTTGTTTTCCCAGAAGAAGGATGTTTGACCAGCAGATAAAAGCACTCCCAGAGGTGACCAGTTTAGCTGGTTATTGTCATAAATATATATTGCACGCCTCTCTTCCTGTGTAACGAAAGCAACTGGTGCTCGGCTGGTCAAGTTAAAGTCATTTGATGATCTCTCTTAAATCTGCTTTGTAGTATTAACAAAAGACTGGAGGACTCCTGGGAGAATGCTCAGCGCAGTTTGGTTTGATTGAAGTGTGCATCCCGCCGACTGGCTCACCACCAGAACAGTTGGTGGAATTGTGTTTGCTTCCAAGGTTACAATCCAAACATCACTTCAAAATAAAAGTCTGCTCACTTTGAAAGTACCAGTCAAGGCCTTTGGGTTTGACATATACTTCTCTGCTTGAGATGAACGTTTTGTACACTGTTTAATTGATTAATACTAGAGACACTACAGAAGGAATAGTAGATAATTTTTTACTTGGCAGGAATATATTTCACATATTTGATTAATTGCATTTATTATTTCTGAATCCTGAAACTTTTTACATCCCTTAATTTGATTGAAATTCAATTTCAATGGTTGATGTTTAATTCTAATAATACTCTAAGCAATTTTTAAATTTTTCACATAGCTACACTCTAAACAATCTAGTCACGTTAGTTTGGGACTAAGAGAATGGAAGTAAGCAACAGGCTAAGTTGTGACCACACATACAAATTGTTTACCATGGATCAGTTAATTCTTAACAGCTGCTTTTACAAACACATACTGAACAAGGTTTATAGTTGTTGCTTTTACCACCTTTTTACTCATTGCATTTTTTTAAATAACAAAGGGTATGGATTCAACTCGGTCTATCTTTAAAAAAATGTCCTCTATTAATAAGGCTGGTGTCTCCTTTGTTATGGAATACAACAAAGACACCGTAAGTCAGAGTTGTGAGTGTGAGGTCTGATCTGTCAGACTTGACACATGTCTCTTTGGAATGAATAACCTCTCATGTGTGATTAGCTATCACCAAGCAAGTATCAAGGCTGCACATCAATTCCTGGGACCTTGGCAGTGATAAGTGCTGACATAAATCTTTCCAACAGCTGTAGCTGAATTCATTTGCTTTAGTGGCTGTCCATCATCCATTTGGGACTTTTTCCCTAACATATTCTCAAAAAAATATTTTACAAATGTTTTTTTTTTTTTTTTTTTACAATTTAATATTTATAGTAAATGTCATGATTGTCATTTTGCATATTTCTTTTGAGGTATCTTTGACCCAACAAAAACATACACTGTGCACAGCCCAAAACAATAATATTTAAAACATCCTGTCAACTGGTTCTTCAGTGGCTGTTACTCACTAGATTAGTGAACTCCTTCAAGTTTTAAAACCTTAAGTTAAGCTTGTTATGTCCTGCTGAAGAGTATTGTAGACCTTTAAAGTCAATTAGACCTGTGACGGATGGAACAGCCACATCCTTTACTAATGGTTACAGCAAATTAATTGGAGATGTTTTTTTAAATCAGGTTTTAAATGGACAAATGAGTGTGAAGACAATGTGTTTGTTGTAGATGAAATCCTGCTTTCTTTCAAAGTTCTTATTCAGTATTATTTTTTAGAAATGCGATGCAAAATTACCTACCGGTGATATTGAAACTAACTTTGTGGATGCATAACTTAAATGCTTATAAGCCTGTCAGGGTACTTACAGTTCATCCCAACCTGTTGACGTTTAAAAATATAAATATTTTAACCTCGTGCCTTAATCAACTGCATCAGTGTTGACAACAGGCGCGTTTAAAAAAACATTTTGAATGGACTCCATGGTACTTCTCCAGAAGGCTTCATGTCATTATAATACTCTTCCACTGCTAAAAAGACCTTTATGTCTGTACTTGCTGGATGGCCTTTCACTCCAGTTTATTATTTTAAAAGATCAGTAAATAGAAGAACATTAGTTTGGGTTCATTGGGCAAAAATGATGAGATGATGATGCAGCACTAATGCTGAGGATTTTCTCTGTTCAAATTATATGAAAAATGAAGGTTGTAAAAGGTTTGTGTTCAGTGCTGGTAAACCCTCACAGAAGAGTGAGAAAAGAATTTCAATACATTATGAAGTCCAATGATTTCATAGGAGAAAATAGGAGAAAAGCAAAGGCATAACAAGCAATAGTTAAAAAAAGCACTATGCAAATGACTTTTTTTAAATTTCTTAAAAAAGAATATAACAAGTAATTTATGAAAGTGAATAAGAACAATAAACAAAACTGTGCAGATTTTTCTTGCAATAAATGGCTTAATGCTATTTATTTCCAGATGGCACAAAGTTGTTTTCCAATTAAATATCTCAGTAATTCTTTTCAGAATATTTAAATTTAGGCAAAACTACCCTGTAGTTGACTATTAGAAGTGCACTCTAACAGTGTGTTGATGGCGGCGTGCAGACACCCAAGAGAACTGTTCTATGGCTTTTGCTTCCACTTGTTGAGTTGTGACTATGACCCAGACAGGTTTGTCTGTTGGATATACTACTGCAGATCCAAGTGTGACTAACCACTATTTAGTAGACTGCTAAATAATAAAATACTTAATCAGTGATAGAAGATAAGGGATTTATAAGTCTGGGTTTGGTTTCGTTGCACATAAATTTATGAAAAAAAAGGTAATTGCTAAAGAAATACCAGATTATTAGTGTTTGGTTGGCAGATATAAACAATAAAGTTTTATTCCCTTTTTTATGCGTTTATATGCCATCAATCTTTTACTTCTCCATTTCGCCTTTTTTTATTTAAACCACTGCTTTGTTTGCCCAGTGACATGACACTTTCCTCCTCATATCCATTCACAGTTTTACTGGACTCAGCACTTTTGTGGAATCTAATAAACCACACAAAACATTGTTGAAATTGTGCTTCTGTCTTGCATCACCATCTCTTATCGTCCTGCATTTCTGTGGGTTAGCATTGTGTCATTGTTTTTCTGCCTCTGCTTGATGATGCAGGCTGAGCCAGGCCAATGTGATTCAGGGTTGTAAGCCGGTTGAGGATTGGTTCTATTTATAGTCCTGTCTGCTCTGTGTCACATTGACCCTTAGTCTGTCTCGTTTTCTCTATTCTTGTTCTCGCTGTTTTTTTTTGTCAGTCTGTCACTCATATAGCTCATTATCTGGAAGCTGTTACTCTAAAAAGTTTATCATGCTGAATGTCCCGTCCATCCATCCATCCATCCATCCATCTGGAACTGGGTGGTGAGGGCAGCAGTCGGAGCAAAGATGCCCAGACTTTCCTCTTTCCTCCCACTTCCTCCAGCTCCTCTGGGGGGACCCCAAGGTGCTCCCAGGCCAGCCGAGAGACATAATCTCTCCAGTGTGTCCTGGGTCTTCCCCGGAGCCTCGGCCCAGTTAGATATGCCCGGAACAGCACCCCAGGAAGGTGTCCTGGAGGTAACCGGATCAGATACCCGAGCCACCTCGACTGGCTCTCTCTTCATCACAACTGCATAATAGTGGATGCTGCACCAATCCGCCTTCCGATCTCACTCTCCGAACTTCTGTCACTCGTAAACAAGACCCCATGATTCTTAGACTCCTCCACCTGGGGCAGGAGCACTCCACACACCGAGAGAGAGGAAACTACCTTTTTCCAGTCAAGAGCCATGACCTCAGATTTAGCTGTGCCGACCCTCATCCCAACCACTTCACACTCCGCTGCAAACCGCCGCAATGCATGATAGAGATCCTGGCTCGATGAAGCCAACAGGACAGCATTGTCTGCAAAGAGGAAATCCTGCAGTCCCACTAATCAGAACCTCTCTGGACCCTGGCTTCGCCTAAAAATTCTCTCCATAAAGACTATGAACAGAGTCAGTAATAAACATGCACTGGGAACAGGCCCATTCATTCCACCAAATTTCAGTGAGTTGATGTGTCTCATCGTTTCTCTGCTCCTCTGTTTACATCCCATAATGCCCAGCTCCAGTGGCCGTTTTGGTCCAGTTGTTCTGCTCCGAGCACAAAGCCTATTCAGACTAAGGAAAATCAGAGCAAACCAGAGCACAGAAGGATTGGAAACGAACCAATACCACCTCGAAAAAGAATCTCAAAAGACCAAGAACCACTCCCGGAACAGGGTCTGCTTGGGTTTATTAGACTGAAAATCTGCTCCGGGTTATTGGGAAAAACAAACTTGGTCATTTTAAGCATTCCTAAATGTGTCCAGTCTGAAAACATCTTTAGAGATTTGGAAAGAACCCTGAAATCCAGAAAATGCTAACCATCATCTTACAAAACAGGCTGTAAAGGATTTTTTTTTAACAGCTCTGAGTCCGCGGGTTTTCTTTCAACACTTCGCTTTCAATTTGTTTTTTTACGACAAATATTCCTTCAAACAAGGTGATCTAAAATCTTTCTTATTTAATTGTGGCTCAACTGTATCACAACATTGGGTTATTAAGGTGGACACATGAGTACCTAGCATAACTTTACTAACAACTGTGTGTCTAAGGTTTGTGGAAACTAAAGAGCATTTGTGTCCTTATAATAACAGAATGGGTGGAGTGAGGACTGAAAGGTAAACAAAAGTCATCACTTTGACCAAGTTTGTCGTATTCATGTCAATATAAACACTTTTTGGTTGGTGTTTGCTTCCAAAGTCTACTTTCTTCAGTTATTTTAATTACTATAGTGGCCTGTAGTGCTTTTGATCACATTGTCATGTGCTTTACTTGAATCATATTCCTTAATTCTCTCAAGGTGCAACTTTTCTTTCTTTTTTTTTTTTTGCATGTTTTGTATGTAAAATATTCAAACAAAAATAACATTTGAGTTCAGTGCCTTTATAGTTTAGTATCAAAAATGGCTTTAAACTTTGTTCTCGCCATCAGCTTCCCTTTTTTTTTTCAAAAGGTTGACTTTATCCACCTTATTAAAATATTTATTGGTTAATATCTTGTGAAATAAATAAATGTTAACTAGAGGCTTAAACGCAAAATATGACTTCTTCCTGATATATATTTTGCAGAAATTATTTTCTAAATGGAACATTTCATTGTGTATATTCTGTATTTTCTTTAACATCAATATGTAGTGCCTGATCTCTTTGTTAACAGCTTCCTTTACCACAGTTGTTTGTTATTCTGCACTTTTGGCACGAGCAGCAGGTTTTTTAGTCGGAGGCACGCCCAGTAGTCTCCAGTGTGTTAGTTTCAGGAAAAGTCTTGTGTAATTACTAAGTGGTCTGAAGCAACAATGCTAAGAGCTATGCTTTTAGCTGAGTGCCCACAGTGCTGTTTTCAATGTCTTGAACGCTGTGTCGCTAAAAGTTTAAGATGGAAACCCTTTACCATCTAATGGAATTTTCAAAAGGAAATGATGTTTATGATATTACTTGAACTAACCCAACATTATGTATTTGTACTTGTTTAGTGTACAATTTAGTTGTTCCTTTTTCATTTTTTTTCTAAACTGTAACAAAAGAACTGTTAGGACTCCTGCATTCTGATCATTGCTGTGGACCAAATGCGTAATAAGATGAATTAAACGGTTTGACTTTTATTTCACATGCAACCTTTTAAAAGGTTTTTCCTCAGAAAATGCTATTCTCCATCAACTGGATTTGTTTAGTCAGTAAATGCATTATCTGGTTGATACCCAGCGATCAGGTGGGATCAGATCTGCAGGTAAAATCAGTGCATAGCAACCGCCGTCTGCTTGGCTCCTGCTGCACAGTTCGTGACTGTCTAATCCCCAAGAGTTTGGCATCTCAGTTATCTCTGCAAAATGATTGTACTGTAACAGGCCTAATGGTGTTATGACAAACCTTTATTATGCATGCTGGTAACAAATGTTGGGACAACAGTTGAGGAATGAAAAATCTACTTAAAGTCAGTGAAAAAGCTTTTTTTACATTCTTCTTTCTGCTGATTATAAATGCACTTTTCATAAAACATGGGTTATTTTTCAAAGTGGATGTTAAAAGAATTATCCATGCATTTCTTCATTGCCTATGCATTGTTCTCATTAACTTTAAAAGTTACTGAATTCATAAATGAATATGGTGAGCATGCCTTCTATCATATATTTCAGTCCAGTGATGCACGCTCTGTCTATGTCGTCACTCTGGCTCTTTAAAGAGCATAGTATGTGCTTATACGTTTGTGTGTGTGTAAATCTCAGAAAGAAGGAGAGCTCTGTCTACAACATACCACAAATGTTTTTAAACTTTTTTTTTTTACTTTTATTTGTGCTGTCAAGGTTTATCGAAAGTGAAAACTCATTTTCAGGGACGCTCCGTTCACATTCGCACAGTTCCACATTAATACTATGTTCAGAACGACCACAGATCAACCTGTGGTCACTGAGCAGCTCCAATGGAGCACTTCAGCCACCACAGCCAACCACAGTGCTGTAATGGGTTTAATCCTGTCAGTACTGGAACTTGTTTGAGGTTTTTATGCAGCTAACAAGTTTTTAAGTGGGAAGACCTCAGGTCACAGCATAAAATTTAATGGCCCAATCCAGACCTTTAAGATCCAGAAGGACCTGGTTTTGTTTTGATTTTGACTAAGATGCTGTTGGTCTTAAAAGATAAACAAAAATTCGCCAATCACACTACGTGAAGATCTTAGTCCTCCCCAACCTGCCCAGTTTTGAAAGTTTATGTATTTACTTACACAAACTGTAAAGGTATTAATCTTCTCTGATCAGTAATTCAGACATTTTACTTCAAATATACTTTGGAAACTGAGCCTTGTACAAAAAGCTCTGACTCTGTAAAATGTATCCCAATTGTAAATACATTCAAATCCGCCTTTGTTTTTGTCCTGCTTGCAAGGAAAGAAACTGATTTTACTAATTTCAGAACCCTGAGAATAAGTCACCTCCATAAGCTATAGGCTTAAATTGTTTTTTTTTTAAGTGAAAGCTTTCAAATACACAAATATAGACTTTGGAATTTTACATGTGTAGTTTATTAATTTAAATTTCACAATAAACAAGATAAAAAGTTTAAGGTTCCAGGTAAGCTACAAGCCATAATTGGCTATGTCTTTTTACTGGAAGTATTAAATTAAAATGACATGAAATAAATCTCCATCATTTATAATTTATGTAGAACAAGAGTTTAGAATCAACAAAACTGATTAAAAACACAAAGATTTGGACAGAAAGAAAAGGTGTTTGCCACTTTAAGATTGTTGGTCAACTTTATGGTTAACTTCAGCAGTAAACAAAACCTAAACATCACTGTTGTTTTGTGTTTTTTGTAATTGTATTTTTACTACCCTCATCCATATTTAGAAAGACAAATATGCGATCTTGGACGTTGCTGATATTCATTTCACATTTTTGGGGGCTGATCGTGAGTATCAGAGTACTGAAATACTCATTACAGCTCAATATTTGCGCGATGATAGAAAACATAACACTCGTTCTCTAATAATAAGATGCGAGTACAAACTACCTTGACAAAGACAAAGTGAAGGAGAGGCTAAGACCGTGGGATGCTTCTTTCAGGTGCTCGTGCGTGGCTGTTGTGCTGCAGTGAAATGAAAGTTTGTATCTATCTTCTTTGTCTTCCCTGGTTGAGGAATAGTTATACTGCCTCCAAAACTTCCTGTTGTGCTTTGTGATCCAAATGACTTTGTGACTGGTGGTTATGATCACATAATCATTTTAAATGAAGAAAAAAGACCCATCGACACTAACAAATCAGTGTCAATGATTTTTTTACAGTGAAATAATAGATGACGTCGGCTAATTGTTGACATCATTACTTGCAACACTAAAACAAATTTTCAATATTTACATTTTTGTTTGGCATATTGTTCTAATTAGCTGTAGATTTTCCGATTGATTTACTAATTCCATTTCTTTACTTAAATATGAATAAGATCACTCCAAACTAAACATGAGATTAACTCTTAATAAAATGCATAAAAGCAGTCATCTGTCTTTTTTCTACTACTATTATGTTTGAATTCAACTTTTCTCTATTTGGCACTGCTTGTGCTTGTTTTGCAAATTCAGATTAGAAACACCTTCAAAGTGTTTCAAAACTTCAGAAGTTATGCTGCATGTTAGATCAAATGTACATCAGTTAATGTCAATTCAAAGCTGCTGTAAAAGTCCCCTTTTTTTGAGGCCACAGCTACAAAAATGTCTGTCATTTGCATGAAACTAAGACGTGCCGTGTTCTCTTTGACACCAAAAAGTTCAATTTATTGCCATCTAATCACAAAGTGTTTAAGAAAAGGATTACTTTGCTTTAAAGCTGGCATAAAGTCTGTTTTAGCGCCAAACTGTCTGGTATGTAGGAGCTGAGGTGCTATATTGACACACCAATATTCATGCTTGCCCCTTTTGCATATCTATTTTAAGACTTACCTTTCCAGTAAGGAAATTCTGCATGGATTATTTATTTATGTTTTGCACTTACAGTTCAGCGCTTACTGCACTTTTGTTTCCCATGAAAACCAGCATGGTGGGTTGTTGTGAGCATGCAGGGGGCCAGCATGCAGCTGTCCAACTGCATTTGCAGAAGACCTATAAATAATGGTGTAATTGCTGCTAAAAAGTGATAATATTGTTATTGAAATTCTTTTTTAAAATAGATGTACCACATGAAGAGATTTAAGGTGAGCACCACTGCTGCCTATACAAGTGTTAGATCATAAATGGCTAGAGCCCAAGCAGCAAAGTTTCAAGAAATAAAGTAACATATTGTGCAAATCTGACTGATTTTTACCTATTATCATGATATTCATATAGATGTTGAGAGTGAAAACTACCAGAGGAGTAAGAATTGTTGTTTTGGATGAGTATTTGAGGGGCTGGAACTGTCAACTAAAACAAAACTGGAGTTGTCTGATATAATATTTGGATTTATTATTTAAAAGAAACTCCAGGCAAAAAAGCCTGTGGAAACCAATTGTTTCCTGTGAAACCGATTTATTTTTTTTCATATTAGTCAAAATACTGAATCAATTTAGGTTCAACTTACAAAAACACAATCGACTTACAAGTTGATCCAATATTAGTGTGTTTTTCTCTTTTTATTTGATCATGAAAAACACTTATTACTGACTTAACTTTTCAAACTAAACAAAGGCAGACATTGAATTAATGAAATGTCGAATTCTTGTATTCAAAACTATCTGAAAGTAATTTTTTTGTCTGAATAAGAAAAAAACGAAGCCAAAAAAGTGGTCTTACAGCTCCAAGTTTCAGGCCACATCCACATTTTTGTGTTGTAATTCAAATTTACCTTTTCACTTAAATTAGTATATTCAGTTTGACTTTCAAATGATTACAGAATAAGTATTTTGAATACATTCTCTCGTTGGACTTTTGCTTTGTAAATACATGTCACCAGTTATCGGTTTGGAGGTATTTTTGAATTTGAACAAATTTGTTTCAGTCATTCTAATTAAGACTCTGAACAATCAATATTTTTTATATATTGTTTTCCTTTTTCAATGTAAAATACATTTTAAAAGGTTTTTTGTCTTACCTTGAAGTTAAAAATCAGTCAGGCAGTGGTTGCCAAAACATTCATACCGCTTGAACTTCTTCACATTTTCTCACATTATGACCACAAACATAAATATATTTTCTTAGCATCTTATGTGAAAGACCAACACAGATGAACTGCAGATGAACTGGATGAGATCTGCATCTCAGGTGGGGGAATCTGTCCATAGGACAACCATCAGTCGTGCACTGCACAAATCTGGATTTAATGAAAGAGTGGCAAGAAGGAAGCCATTGTTAAAAGAAAACCACAAGAAGTCCTGTTTGCAGTTTGCCGTTAGCCAGCAAACCTGTGGAAGAAGGTGCTCTGGTCAGATGAGACCAAAATGGAACTTTTTGGTCTAAATACAAAGCGCAATGTGTCACTCTGAACACACCATACCCACTATCAAACATGGTGGTGGCAGCATCATGCTCTCTTCAGCAGGGAGATGGAATGTGATTAGAGTTGATGGGAAGATGGAAGGTGTCAAATCCAGAGCAATATTGGAGGGAAACTTGTTGAAGCCTGTACAACACTTGAGACTGGGGTGGAGATTCACCTTCCAACAGGACAACCACCCTAAACATAAAGCCAAAGCTACAATGGAATGGCTTCAAATGAAACGGATTCATGTGTTGGAATGGTCCAGTCAAAGTCCAGACCTAAATCCAATCCAGAATCTGTGACAAGATCTGAAAACTGTTGTTCACAAACGCTCTCCATATAATCTGACTAAACTTGAATTGTTTTTCAGGGATGAATGGGCAAAGATTTCAGTCTGTAGATGTGCAAAGCTGGTAGAGAAATACCCCAAAAGACTTGCAGCTGGAATTTCAGCAAAGGGGGGTTCCACAAAGTATTGAGTCAGGAGGGATGAATACTTTTGCACACTGCACTTTTCAATTTATTTGTAAAAAAAAAAAAAAGTTGAACTCTTATATAATTTTCTTTCCACTTTACAAGTGTGTGCCACTTTGTGTTGGTCTTTCAAATAGAATTCCAATAAAATAAATTTCTATTTATATTTGTGGTCATAATGGGAGAAAATGTGGAGAAGTTCAAAAGGTATGAATACTTTTGTAAGCCACCGCAAGTTTAATAAAGTTGCTATATGAAATCATATCAAAAACAGCCTAAAAACATGATGTTTTAGATTCTTGTGTCTTGTGGACAGTAAAAATGCCCCTGTCATAAGGGGGGCTTTTTCAGCTCAACACTGGTTCTGTCATGTTAGATAATGTTGATTAAGTTTCATTCAAAGTGGATTCAAAAATGTGTTTTTATGAATGTTCAATGAAGTAATTTTGTTGTATTTATCTGCCACGTCTTAAAGTCCTCTCCTTAAACTGGTCTGTGATTTCATCTCATTAGCATCATAGCACGTAGCAATTTTCTAATGAACTACTGCTGCTCTGCAGAAATTATGTCTTTGGAAATAATGGGTTTTTTTGGGGGTTATTTCAGATTTTGGCAAGAAACTCATAAATCATAGTTTAAAAACCACTTTGAACGCTTTAGGTCAAAAAATGATCTGAGTGAGACTTTAAATGTTTTAAATGTCTGCTGAATCATAGTATTTTAAAACATGTAACTTGCTGGTTACTTTGAGTCTGCTTGATTAAATATGCTGAGAAGGGCTTGTGTATTTTAGAGATGAACTGATGCTCATAAGTTTATTACCGGTATTTTGATTTGAATCATTTATAGATTTTACAGGGAAGACAGATGCAGCAGGATTGGGGAGGGGAGACAATCCAATGTTGTGGTTTCACAACTTATTTTTCATCATAAATGTTTTCATCAATTTAAATGCCTTATTTTTTTCATACAGTATGAATAAACTGATGTCATTGGCATAATCTGAACTGCTTGACTGATGGGTTTAGGAATGTCCAGTGTCACTTCTTCCCTGCCTCTCATGCTCAAAAAGGTCAGTTTTGTCCGTTAAATGTGTGGTGCCGTTTGTGGAAACAGCAGCTGTTGGTGACAGGACAGGGAGGATGAACACACCTTCTGCAATAGGTATCATGCACTGTGTCAGTGTGCATTACCTGTCTTAAAGCCAGTCTGTCAGATGCAAACAACTGCACGCTCATGGAGGACAACCTCTTTGTGCCATCTGAATCATAAACAAGACACTGATTACATTTAGACAGAAGCTACATCCCTAATTTCTCTTGGGGCAAAAAGCTTGTGCCTAAACATCTGTGTGTAAGTGCAGCACTGTGGTTGTGTGATAGCATGAACTCACATTAGGCCACTGTCTCAGGCTGTTATTTATTCTGGTTTCTGTTCTTTAAATCAATGTAGTCATTTATCGCATTTCCAGTTACTTTGGTTACAAATGCAGTTTTTTTAAATGAATGGATAACAAAGAGAGAGCATATTTTTTGGCTTTTTCCTTTTCTTAAAGACCCACTCCAATGAAAATGGTGTTTTAAACATGTTCTTGGGTTTGTGACAATTGTTACAATTCAGATACATTTAGTTGCAGACAAATAAATTATTTATTGTCTTCATTTTCCTTGTCTGAGCTCAAATCTGTATGGCTGGATAGCTCCAATATTACTTGCCATTTTTTGCTACACTGTTATCTTGGAGTTGTGAGGAGCTGTAATCCAACAGGAGTGAATGTAAACAAGGGATACTGGGATATTAGCGTAGGGTTACTTCTGCACCAACAGTCCTGCCCACAACCTAGAGGTGAATTCCTATTGCGCCACTGCCTTGCTGCTGAGAATAGGTCTTAATACAGGAATAATAACACAGGATTTTTGATTTTTTTTAATTTTTGTCATAGTTAAAATCAGTCAATCAAACTTTATTTATAAAAAAAGCGCTTTTCGTACTTGCGCAACTCGAAGCACTTTACAATTATAAACAAAAACAGACAATAAATAAATCAATAAATAGATAGAAACCCAATCTACCCTTTACCAACCCTCCTCCCTTCATTAACACACACAAGCAATGACCCCACAAACAATGAATACTGATGAAAAAAAATTCTAAAAGAAACTTAAGGTTTGGCTCTGCTGTGAGGAAACAGTATTTTGGGAATCTCTTCATACCATACGTCGCCGCAGTGCCAACCCAGACTAGGACAGCAATGGAGTCCCACTACTGCCATGAGGCTGCAAAGTCAACAACTGGCAACAACTTTACAGTAGAAAAAATATATATTTGGAGTGGAACTTTAAGCAGTTGTGAGCATTTTTAAACCCTCCTAAACAAGTTGAAAAACATGTTTAAAATAAGAAAATGTTGGTGTTCTCTTTAGCATCTGTGTTGTTGAAGATGATTTAAAAAAAAGTTAAAGTTGTTGTTGGTGAAATGAGGATGTGTTTGCTTGTTTTTAGCATTCCAAGAAAAGTAAAGGGATATTCTCGCTGCTATAGCTCACATGCTGGTTGTACTAGCAAAATGTTCACTTCCTTATGTCTTCTAATTGATGTGGAATTTTTGTTCTCTCTCTCTATTGTCATCTGTCTACAGATCATCAGAAACTGGAGCGGGAAGCCAGGATTTGTCGTCTGCTAAAACATCCAAACATTGGTGAGTCATCCGGGTAAACAAAGTGGAATATTTTGATAAACAGATTTTTTTCAGCTAATGAAGGCTTGTCTAATAACTTTGTTGTCTTGTTTATTTAAAAAAATCAGCTGTTTATAGATCTCCAAAGTAAATCACTTTAACTTTTTTCCCTGTCAGATTTTCAAAAACTGTTCTGTTTTATTCCACTCATTCAGGAAAAGCGGCAGATCGAAATGAAGACTTTCACTTTTCTGATCTGTTACTGTTACTCACTGTTGCTCCGCTTAACTGCAGCAAAAGGTCCTCAGATGATGGTCAAATGTTACCTGATTTGTTACTGTGCGACAAATTTGCGTGATGCAACAGGACGGCAGCCAAGCAGACAGAGTCCGTCTGAGCTCCAACCTGCAGTCAGCTGGTGGTTTACACCTTTGTTTTTCTGTGTCCAGCACTCTGGGTTTTGGAAGCGCTCCATATTATTTGCACGGCTGTTAACATTTTATAGGAAGAATGAACTTCATGAAATCAAAAAGAAGACTCATTGTGCTTTTTTTTTTTAATTCTAAAATGTGCGTTTGAGTTTGAGAGAAGTCGTAAAAAAAGGATGGGGCCTGTTAAGAGGAAGGAAACGACAAAGCACCTTTGAGGCAGAACTACCGTTGTCTTATCACAGCATGCAGTCCACAGTGAACCTCACACAGTCATGGAGTGGACGATAAGATGTAATGAGGAAGGTCTCTTTTTGTCCTGTCTGACTGATGCTTCTTCATCACCTTTGTCTATATTTTCTTATCCCGGATTAAACGGAGGCTTGGGACTTTACTAAAGTATTAAGTATTGTTTTAAGTATATAGTGTAGCACCAAATTTTTTATCTATCATGAACTTAGTAAAAAGTTTTAATGTAAAAACAGGAAAAAATATGAAGATGTATTTTAAAAAGCTACTAGTTCTTTTCAATAAATGAAGCATTTTCTACATTCCTGATGTTTTCATTTTACTGTTTCCGATTTAATTAAAACGTATTTGTAGAACAATACCTGCAACTGTAACCTTTGCTACAACTTACAAAAAGAAGAAACTGCAGAAATTGCAACAGATTTCATGGGTTTCTCTGTAAATTCTCCTTTGCAAAAGCAAAGCTGATGACCTGGATGTCTGGTTTTTAATTGACGTCTCTTTCTGTTTTTTAGTACGACTTCATGACAGCATTTCAGAGGAGGGCTTCCATTACCTCGTCTTTGACCTGTGAGTAAATCCCATTAGTGCAGACACATGCACAGCTGCTCTTCTCTATCTTAAGCACCAATTAAATAATAATTGTGTGAAGATGTTTAATATTGAGAGGCTTACGACATTCTGTCACGCTCGCATTTAAACATTATGGAAAGAAATAGATCCAGGTTTTCTTTATCAAGCTTTAAACAGGCTATATATTAAAAGAATATTTATTTATTTTATGTTGTGCTTGTAAATCTCTGCTTTATGCAGAGCACTTAAAACGTGTTTTGCTGACATTTTGGGTTGTGGTTTCGTTTTCTGCCATTTCTAGCAGCATAGATGTTTATCAGACAGACTTCGCATTATCAACAGTTCACCAAGTGGCCTCTCAAAGCCCCAGTCTAAACATTTCACACATAACAGGGGGCTTGTCTATACACACAAATACCAAAACACATGAACCTGTTTGGAAAAATGTTTTAAAATCCTGATGTTGGTATGGTTGGAATGAGGAAATCTCTTAACTTTTTCTTTCTTGTGTCTTTGCAGCGTCACTGGAGGGGAGCTGTTTGAAGACATTGTTGCTAGAGAATACTACAGTGAGGCAGATGCCAGGTGACGCGAGGCTTTCTTGCATTTTTGGGCCACATCTGACATTGCCTAAAATTAATTTGATGACCGAAGGCTTAAATGTAACCTTATTTTGAAAGAAATGTTGGAGGAAATTACATCAGAAACCCTGTTGGTCACATGATTCATGCTGTGTAAATACAGAAATATTAAACAATATAAAAGATTTTTTTAATCAACCAAATGATCAGCACAACCATTTTGCAATTTCACAAGCATGGTCTGCTTTTTTTGTTGACGGTTTCATGTTGCCAAAGCAACAAAATTGAGTTCTGCTACTTGAATTTGCTTTGCTGCAGTTTATGTTCTTGGTTTCTGTCTCCTCTGGTATTTACCCCTTTTTCCAACCAAGTGACTCAGGCCTTTTAAATCTAATTTCATGAATAAGTGATGGAAAATCTGCCCATGTGCTGAAATCTTGTTTTGAGTTTGTTGTCAGAGGTTTCTGTCTGGTTATGCAGTGCAATGCTAATCTCCCTGGCTAAACTATCCCCCAAAAGTTATTGTAGATTTGTTTTTTATTTGCTTAAGGACCTTAATGAAGTTATGTAGTTTTTTTTTTTTTTTTGAAGAGATAAACTATTTTTGAATAGAATCACAGAAAAAACATTTTATTTTCCTAAGTAGTTGCAGAAACTGTGTAAAGCTGCAAAGAAGTAAGTAGAAGTAGTATATAAAATGAGCTTAGATTTTCTGAGCGTGTGAAAGAATTGGGAGAGAAATATGCTGAGTATTGTCCATTTTTAGCCTAATTTGGGCAGAGCTTTTCTCTTTTTGTCCTTCCCAAAACATGTTTTCTTTCCTCCTGCTGTTGTCCCAGACTTAAAAAAGAAATACGACTTTAAAGTTGTAAAATTATGGGGAAAAAGTACTTACTGCTTTAATACAAGAATAATGCTGTTTGATTTTAAAGACAGTTTGACCAAATTGAGTTATAGGATACAAGAAGTCGGTCTGCTTTGCTGCTGCACATGGCGTTCACTTGCTTGACCGTTGGTTCACTTCGACTTTACTATCGTAAATTTACTTTTTTTGTGTACTCATAATCACAAAAATGTACAAATTTTTCTGTTTTTTCTCTCTTTTTGTGCTCAATATTTTTTTGATTGCTTAGAAAAGTGTTCCTACTGTTTTTTTTGATGTATTTATTGAAAACAAAATCCCCCCTGGTATTGCAAAAGAAAAGAGGAAAGTCTTCGATTCATATAAATTAAAGAAAGCAACTTTTTAAATTGTATTTTGACCTTTTACTGTGCTACAATGTCACATATTTCAATGAAAATACCTAAAAATGAGGACTTTTACAGCAATTATTAATTTAACAATATTTGCGATTAAAATAAATAAATTAGATGAAATAATTACAGGTCATGATTGCACAAAAAATAAATCACATGGTAAAGATCTAGCCTTATAATTCTTTGTATGTAAAGACTTTTTTCTGCTTGTTTTTCTCTTCCAGCTGCTGTGTGCTGACAGTTCTGCCTTCTTTGTCTTTCAGCCACTGCATCAGTCAGATCCTGGAGAGCATCAGTCACATCCACCAGCATGATATTGTACACAGAGACCTCAAGGTGAGCAGTCAAAAACACAGAAGATAAGTGGTCCTAAGCACCATTTCATGCGCAGAAATTGTATAGTTTGAGGGATGTAGGCCGGCGTGTGCACACAGCTGCACACACGTCATGCTGTGACGTTAAGAATAACTTTTGGGATGAGCGTCATTGCTCTCTTAAGGAGATTTCTGTTTTCCTCCTTTTTCTGTTCTAGTGCCATCTGTTTGTCTTCTGTCTTCCTCTCTTTCATGTGCCCCCCCTGCCCAACCATTTACTCATTGCGCCCCCCTTTCCCTCATCTTCGCATGGCTGAGGAATGACGAAAGCAGACCAGATTCTATTAATAGCAGGTTGGCGAGTGAGATGACGGCCAGTGACGAATTTCCTCCTGGCAATCTTGCCCGCCCTGAGCAGAACAGAACCTCGCCAGCTGTGTGGTTTTCAGTTTTTATGTGGCGGATGAAGGCATCAAGTGAACTTAATTGGCTCTGTGGCTGCACCAGCATTTTCATTACCGGTCTAAAGTTTAAACTCAAGATGGTTTCCTGAACTCCACAGTCCTGCTAAAGTAGACCAGCGCAAACCATTGCCTCTGATGTGAGAGTGCACTTATATCCTTGCTGATTGATTTCTCTTCTTTGCCTTTTTTATTGATGTTTGTATTAATATATCTTTTAAAGGGAAGGTTTTCTTAAATGATGATTGATGATGAGACCACTAAAGAGAATGTTTTAGTCTTAATGCACCACTTTATGCCATGGTCACAAATACAACTGCCACCGCGTGATGGGGAGGCATTGGCAGAAACTTTGAGAATTTCATGCCGCCGCCTGATTTAAAAAAAAAAAAATCATTGTCGTGGTCATGAATATAGACGGCGGCAATAAATAAAATGTAATATTTACCACTTGATTAATATTTCACGCAATGGAAAAAGAGTTAAAAAGCTGCTTTGTTTTGGGGATTGCACTGGGTTTGCAGCTATAAGGTTGCTAGTTTGATTCTATGAATGGACAAAGTTTTTGCATCATGACTAAATTAGCCCTTTTAATGCACTCTTTCTCAGTTATAACAAAAAAAAAACTCTTTAGAGGAAATGGTTTATCGTATGCTTGTAACTTGTGACGTGGCTTAGAGACAATCTCACCTTAGGGCTTACGTTTTTGGTACATTTTTACAATAAAATTACCTTAAAATGTACAAAAAAATACAAAATCAAAACTAATTTTCAACTATGATAAGAGAATAAAACTCAGGTAGACCAGCATGTGAACGGAGGTCAAGGAAACGCTAACCTTGTAAGCTAAGCACTGCAATGACAGCCAGCACAGGCGGGCCTCATATGCTTTGCCTCTCTTACATCTTAGGAGGGGTACTCTGTTGGGAAAACGCAAGAATTATAGGCAAGGAGCTGAGTGCTGTTAGCTGGTGGCAGGCAGGGTTGCCACGGCAACAGGAGGGGGGGGTGAGGTCACCCAGCTGCTGCAGCGCCAGTGTAGGGGACTCATTATGCCACCTCCCATCTATCTATCTCTGTCTGCCTCCGTTGCTCATGCCGCACTTAGTCTTTATTTTCTATTGTTTGAGGCCCGCATTGTGGGTGGTAGCTTGGGTTGGGGGATGGAGGAGGAAGGAGAAATGTGTGGCGAGATGACGAGTCAGATGCATGAGAAGAATCGGCACTAAGACATCTGGCATCAGGGCATGATGACGATCCATCTTGTTTCCATGTGAAACAAAGATGAGCCCGTACCTGCCAAAGACAGCATTGGACTCTTTTTAAAGTCACTGATCTATCAGCAATAAGGCAAAACTTAGCTGGAAGCCTGAAAGTAGTCGGAGTTTATGAGTTTGAATGAGAAAACGACTGATATTCTGACTCAGTGTTCAGTTTTTATCATATTATAAAAGTTAAAACTCCACCTGTTATATTGCAACATTTAATTGCATTGCTTTTTCATTCATTTAACAGTCTTTTTTTGTTGGCTTTATTCTGGATAATTAAGAAAGTGTAAATTACAATGCATTGCAACAAATAGCCTCATGTGGAAAAAAATACCACATATTTATCATTAACAATTAATTGTGTCTATGTTTTTGTGCAACAGCCTGAGAACCTGCTACTGGCCAGTAAGATGAAAGGGGCAGCAGTGAAGCTTGCAGACTTTGGTTTAGCCATCGAAGTGCAAGGAGACCAGCAGGCGTGGTTTGGTAAGATCATCTTAAATCCTGTTTTCAGTCACGGTGGCAGCATTCAAAACATTCAAATAGGAAACAGGGAAGTTACGACTACAGTTTGCAAAATGTGGAATCATTTATTTTAAACAAAATTATTTTAAAAAGGCACAAGCAGAAGCATTTTTTCTTCATTTGTCCTAAGTCTGTAAAATAGAGTTTTGAGTTGGTGCTACTTGTTCTGATGTGTGTGTGTTTTTGTTTTTACTATAAGTGGCATTCTACATTACAGCCTGACATCAGAATGCATCTTTCTTTCTGTGTCTTGCATCAAATTCACATTCAATTTAGAAGGGGCAATTAGCAACTGTTAAATGTTTTCTCTTAGTTAGTTGTTGGTTGCACCACGAGACGATGGAGCATGTAGAAAAGTGCTGTGAACTACAGGCAAAAGCAACCAGTTACACAGAGACCCTAAAAGGCTTGTTTCATCACTGTCAAACCCCAAAAAACGTTTTAGTTTTTCTCCTTAATATTTAGCGAAATGGTTTAAATCTCTGTAGTAAAGTTAAGAACACTTTTATACTTATAGTTTCTTACTTTTACAGCATTCAAAAAGATCTCATAAGGGTGTTTTGACAGGTTTTGCTGGAACTCCAGGATATTTGTCCCCAGAGGTGCTGAGGAAGGACCCATATGGAAAGCCAGTGGATATATGGGCATGTGGTCAGTTTTTAGTTTAAAGAAACATTTTCCTGTTCTAGAGCTTTCATTATTTTTACTTGTTACTGCCTCATTTCTTTTTTTAACAAATGTAATCAATTCTTTATTTAACTGCTATTGATTTTTCTTCTGCAGCATAAATAATGTAATAAATAAATAAAGCATACAGCATAAATATAATAAATAATGCATCCCAATCAGCAATTTATTCACCATTAATTCTTTTGATGCCACAACAGCTTAATTGTTTGCTTTATTCTTTATTTAATGATTTCCTAAATGTCTTGTTGTAAAGTTGGTGTTTAAACTGGTCAGCTGACATGTTTATTGAGTAGGCTACAAGCGTGATAGCTGCTTCCAAAGGGGTTTTGTGTTCTTTGTTCTATTTTATTGGCATGTTTGCTGGTATTTGGACCTCTCAAACTATACACAACTTTCAGTGTGTATATCTACCTGTTGACTTTTGTGCACTCAGGTGTGATCCTGTACATCTTGTTGGTGGGATACCCCCCCTTCTGGGATGAGGACCAACACAAACTATACCAACAAATCAAAGCCGGTGCATACGACGTAAGTAATTCATTCTCGTATTGAGCTGCTGCCGTGTCTTCTTAACCCCCTGCATGTGTGAGCTGTGTGCACGCTGCAGCTTCATACAGTCTTTACATGAACTGAGTACCTTCCAGTGATTATTTAGGAACACACTGAAGGTCAACACGGCATGGTAGAATGTATTCGCATTTACCTGAAGCACATCTAACCTTCCTGTGTGTTTAGCATTGGTGTGGCGTTCATGTCTGTTCATGCTGAATTCTTCGCATTTTCACATACCTGAAATGTGTTTTTACACGACCGCTCACTCCGTCCTCACACTGCCACAGACTCTCGTTTCTATTTTTCAAAGTTTGACTGTCAGCATGTGTGAGCTTTGGAAGGACTTGAAATTACTCGAAAGGTCACGCTGTTAGCATTCTCTTTACTCATTCTCTCTTACATTAACTTCCTTTTTTCTTAATTATAAAAAAGTCTGGAAAGAAGCACCATCCTGAGACTACTGTATATGGTGCGTGTTGTCATTAAGAAAGTCTCTGACTTTAGTTTAAATCTATAAAGAACCAGAAAAATACTTTCAGAATTAATATTTAACTGGTGAATTTTCAGATCTTTTACAGTTAATGGCAGTGTGAGGTCAGCTGTTTTGCCCAAGGAGCACGTGTCACAGGTCTGGTGTGTATAGTGCAATCCAAATTATGCAAACTGAGTTAAAGTGTCAAAAAAAAACAATTGTTTGTTTTTCAATTACATTTATGGATCATATTATGTCTTTTTGGATCACTGAAATCAATCTCAGTCACCTTTTGATTAATAGTTTACTAGGTGAGCTCAATTAAAGGAAAAACTACTAAAGAAACACATTCCATATTATTAAGAAAACCAACATTTTTAATCAAAATAGAAAAAAGGATCTCTCTGTTAAAAAGCAGGAAATCGTTGAATTGCTCAAGGTATGAAAACCTTGGATATTTTAGAAATTCAAGCAGAAACTCTCCAAAAACTGACAAGTTCAATGAATTCAAGAATTGGGAAGCTGCTACAAAATAAGAGTCCTATGTTCAAATATAACTTAACCTATGAAGATGTTTTTGATTGGAATAGCTTTTGATTTCAGTGACTATGACGTCCTAATGCAACAAATGAGCATTTTCAGTTCTTTAGAATTAATCTAATGTTGTCTAACTCTGTTGTGTGTAATAATGTGGAACAGTGCGTTTGCAGGTTTTTATTTTGAAAAAATACTGTTCTCTTTAGGAGGTTTCTTCAATAACATTTAACACTCCATTGTTTAGTGATTTGAAATGATGCAGGCAATTGCATTAGGTATTTAGAAAAATATGTTTTGCATAATAGTTTAGATTGATCAAAACGGCATTAAACGCACGTTGCAAGTTAAACTAGTTGAACCTTGACCAATCAGGGAATCAAATTTGGTTGTAACGTACAGATGGCGTCCCTTTTAAAAAGAATAGGAAACGCCCCTCCCTCATCCCTCCTGAACACCATGGGCTTAATGTGGGTTCAAGAATACGCATTTGTATATATGTATCTAGACCAGGAATGGTCAACTCCAGGCCTCGAGGGCCGCAGTGTCTGCTTCAGGTGCGTCCAGCCACGTTGGAAAACATACAGGAATGCGGCCCTCGAGGCCTGGAGTTGCCCATCCCTGAGCTAGACACTTTCTCAACCCTGCAAGCAACTGTTATCAGTCACAGCACTGAAATCTAAGCCGTTCAAAGCCTTACGCATTTTCCTAATGTGTTTTTTAAAGTATTTCTTTAAAGTTAAAGTGACGCCACAGCAAATCATCAGCCTTAATTATTCTTTGCATCCATCTCACTCACATCATGCCTAAACCGTCTCTTTGGTCTTCCTCTGAACCCATCTCCTGGTACCTCCAACTTCTTCTTACTCACATAGTCACTGTCCAAAACCCAGGAAACTTCATTCTGCAAAATGCGCTCATGATTGTAGACAAAACATGAGATTTACTAGTTTCTAGTTTTTTTTCCTTATATACGTTAAGACCAAAAAAGCCCTAAAATAGAAATGCTTTGAAAAGACACAGAATTATATTAAATCATTAAGTTTGGCTCCAACCTGTGGAGAAACAAGTTGCTGCTTAATGACATTTTTCCCCAAACCAGCAGCACTTATAGAATACTGTTATATATACAAGTTTTACCATCCAGCAGGGCTTTCTCAAGCATCGTCCTGCAGCATTTACTTTAGTGACACGTCTGTGTTAAAACATTTCTAAAAAGGTTTTTAAAAGCCTATTTTCTGTGTCTGACTGTTTCTGATTTCTGGAGTCCACCTCTTGCAAAAATGTCCACGATTCTCCAGATTCTCCAAAGCACATTTGTGAAGCAGCTCTGTGTGCTGCTGAGCTCAGAAGATCACTGCAGGCTGCTGGTTGTGAGAGCCACACGAGGCTGAGATGCCTTAAGGCAGGCAGAAAGTTAAAACATGGGAGTGGCTCTGAGAATCCAGTCCACTCTTAGTGTAAAACACCCAGCGGAAATGCAGCTCCTGCAGTCGACCACATCACTTTAATTAAACTAGTGCCTCCAGATGTAAAATGGCTCGTTTAAAGGTTGTTGATCATTTTGTTGTTAAGCTTTGCATTGTTAACACATTGTCTTTGTCTTTAAGTTCCCTTCTCCAGAGTGGGACACAGTTACCCCTGAAGCCAAGAACCTGATTAATCAGATGTTAACTATCAATCCTGCCAAAAGAATCACTGCTGACCAGGCCCTCAAGCACCCATGGGTCTGCGTAAGTCCTTTTCCGCTTCCATTTTCCAGCATTTTAGATATCAGGGTAGCAGAACTGTCGCTTTTTAACCATTTTAATTATTATTCTCACAGGACACAACATACTAGTACTTATTTGCAGCAGTAGGATACAAATAAATCATGTAAAAAAATCATACAATGTGATTTCCAGATTTTCTATTAGATTATGACTCCCTAAGTGGACATGCACCTAAGATGACAATTGCGACCCGTCCATGATTTCTATGTGGGAGAACTTGCAAAATCATAGGGTGTTTAAATACTTATTTGCCCCACAGTACTTAATGCACATCTCATGTTGTGTGAAGTTATTGTGGTTTCTGTGTGCAGCAACGCTCCACTGTGGCTTCCATGATGCACCGTCAGGAAACCGTGGAGTGTCTGCGCAAGTTCAATGCCAGGCGGAAACTTAAGGTGAGTGCCGACTCAGCTGGATCGGGCCAAATGAGTTCATTTGTGAATTTATGGTGCTTTCATTCTCGTCAGGGAGCTATTCTCACAACGATGCTGGTGTCCAGAAACTTCTCAGGTAAGTTTTGATGGCTTTACGATTATCTAGATAAAAAGTTAGTCATTTTAAAGGTCCCACGTCTCATAATGCCAAAGAAATCGAGGTAGTTCTAGGTAGTCCTCTCTCTCCAGTTTTCAGTCTGCTTTCTTTAATGCATTTCATCATGCATTTTCATCGCAGTAAGCATTTTAGTCATGATTAAACAACCAATTTGAGGGGCTGATGATGGCCCGGCAAGCTAATGCGTTCATGTCTCTGCGTCCACAAGCTTTCATGTAAGCAAAGTAGCTTCAGTGGATTACCATCAGGCAATTTGTAGAATGAGGAGAGCAGACATACCACACCTCTTTACTTTTCCATTTTACAGGGAGAAATGCCCACTAAATGAAGATGACATAATTTGTTTAGGAGGCATTTTAGTGCTGCAAAGATTTTCCGTTCGCTTCCCCAGGAAAAAAAACGAGGATGTGGGAGTTACGAGAAGTTTGTCTTAGAGGTTCATGAGCAGCTCTTTCGACCTCAAAGTGGCCTGAAGCACTAAATCAACTTAAAAAGCAAACTGTGATGCAGAAAAGCAGCTTTGCAGGGTTTTTGTCCCCGCTTCAGCGCCAGACTGAATCCCTCTCTGTCCAATAGTGGGACGGCAGCAAACCAGCCCTGCCGCTACCACCAGCACTGCCGCAATGGCACAGGAAGGTACGTTTGCTGGAGGGGGCGCTGGGAGTCAGGAACTTGCCAAATTCATACTCAGGCTATTGGCATGTGGCCTGGGTTGCTTGAACACCCCCCCCACCCCCCCCCCACCCCCACCCCCACCTGCTGCCTGCTGCCTGAACACTGATGAGCCTCTTTTAAAATGGTCAGCGTCTGCTCTGGGGCATCATGCACACAAAGATAAAAATGGAAAGTGCAGATGAAACTCGGCTCTCGACCTTTTGGTACGGCCACACCTCTTGATGCTCTAATGAGCGCTCCTCCTCCCCAGTTTTGGACTTTAACGGTCATTTAACTCGCGCTCAGAATGACCATCTGACATTTCAACGAGCACAGCTTCCACTTGGCAACACTCTTCATCTCTGAATCCACAGTACAGTGAAATAATTTAGACATGTTCAGTCATTCACAGAAAAACCATCTTAATATTCTGGGTGTTGTGCTGTTGCCAGTTTTGCCCCTTTCAGCTGGTTTGTACCAACAGAACTGATGCCTGCTTGTGCTTCCTTCGCATGGCCCTGGCCAAAAACAGCCAGCCAAGCATGTCTATGAGCAGACAGTGTATTAGAGAGTCCTGCATGGGAAGCTGGATCAACCGAATGCAGTGTCATTTTGTTAACACACTTTCTCTGTTCCTGTGGTCTTGCTTGCTTTGTTTTTGTGTCAACTTGGACTAAAGATGTCAAGTTTAAGGGGTCTTTGTGCTTCAAACAAACTGCTGGCATGATCATTAAAAGAATTTTCCTGGGAGGTGTAAAGCATCTTTTTGCGACAGGAACTTGTTTTTAAAGTTGAAAAAAAAAACATTAACTCTGATACTTTAAATTATCTCCTGTTTTTAAATTAAACTGGTATTTTTCATACATTTATTTAAATAAATTCATAATTAAAGTAGCTTCGATTACATTCAAAATCTAATTTAGTGGCACAAAATTCTGAAATAATTCATTTATCAGCAGCTTTCTTGGTTGCTGGCAGCGTGCAGCCAACACTTCTAGGAACATACATTCTCCTCATATCCATAGATCAGTCAGGCTTGTTTACGAGTTTCTACTTCAACTCTGGAGTCTAATCTGTTGATTTGTTTGAAGCACACTGAACCTTCGCGGTGTCGGGGAAACTATAGAGTGCTGGTTGAAGGCTCTATCTTGTAGAAATGTGGTGTAATCGATGAAAAGCTGTTCTTCTGATAAGCTGGAACTGACTTTCCGCTCTACGCTGCTGTTGAACGGTTTCTGTTTACACCTGGCATATTTGCATGTTGTTTTAAAGGGAAGAAGGTGCTTCCACGAACACACAGGTGACGGATGACACTTCAGTTTCATACCATAAGAATGCCTCAGACTTTAGCTTTAGAGGAAATACTTTGAAGTGGAAGCCGCATGCAAGATGTTGCTGAAGAGACACAGTCGCTGCATGAACTCAGTGGAAAAGAGTTAAAGCTGATGGTTTCTGTCTTTAGTTTTTTGTTAAAATATCAATGCTGTCTTACTTTCTTCATTGCTTTCTTCTCTCTTAAAAATGAAAAGGTAAGAACAGTCCATGGGACTACCGAATTTGAATTCCATAAAGGATATATGCTTACTTTTGTTTGTGTTCATGAAGTGTTTTTTGTTTGTCAACAAATCCCTCATGTCTTCAGAGTAATTCTCTTAGAAAAACAGTTTCTCAAAACATCAACTGAAGTTAAGGACAACATTCCATACAAGATAGAAAAGTTGTTGAAACTTGTTTGATCTTATGATGAACAATCAAATAATCAGTGGACACGTCAAGTTAAAAATTTAAACAAATCCTTTTTTTTTTTAATTGAAGCGTTTTTCTTTACTCTGCAACAATTCAGGTTTATGTGCATCTCTGTTCCTGTTTCTAAATTTAGTTTTTATGTCTTCTAGAACATCCAAAATGTATTTTCTTGAACATGCAATATTTTGCCCGATTTACTTCTTTCTCGTCTTTCTGATTAAACTGTTTACAGGATGGTCACCTACTGTGCAGAAAAAAATGATTGTAAACATAGCTTTAGTCTTTGTTCTAACCTCTGTTAGAATAAATCTGAAAATGCAAGTTTTCTTTCAAGTTTCCTTTTAGTCAGAAATCCATGTTTTGTGTTCATTATACATTTATTTTCATGTATTTATTCTTTTTGATTTTCTCAGTCTTTTGATCAATTTTCTCAATTTTCAATCTTTTCTTGTTTGCTTCTAGCATGCAAAACCTTACTAAACAAAAAGTCGGACGGTGTGAAGGTAAGCTTTCTGACCCAACAAGGTTTTAGTTTGTATTAATACATGTTTTTCCTTCAAGTTGAACCCCTTTTTACATGTTTGTTTACATATTTATTTATTGGCTTTAGGGTAAGTAGTGAATTTAGGTTTTTGCTAAGCAATTGAAAGGTAAAAGCATTTTTAAACTGAAGGTGCAAAGTTTTGAAGAACAACCCTAAAAATATGTGTTTCTCCAAACTCTGAGGTTTTTTCTGACTGACGGTCGGTCGGCTGTGTCAGTGCATGCAGTGAAAGGCTGTGTTCAGCTGGAAACAAACACACAGTGATAGAAACGCCAGCACACATTCACACTGATCTTTAAATCGTAACCTCTGGAGTGGCTCATTGTCTACTCTTTGTTTAGCCTTCTTGGTGTCGCTTGTCTCACTTTTTTTGCTTTTGTTTCCTGGGATCAAACTGGCAGCTTCACTCCTTTGCTGTTTTGATTAGTTCTTTGTTTCCTGATGACCCCTTTATGTTTATTTTTTCTCTTCCTCTTTGTTGCTGTCTGTCAGAAAAGGAAGTCCAGCTCGAGTGTTTGTTTGATGGTGAGACCGGTTTCGTCCTTATCCTCCTCGATTTTTTTAAAATTTATTTTTATCTTTTTTTTTTGGTGCTTCTTTCCTACAGTCTACTTTCTTTTCTATTGCTTCTCTTTTCTCCTTCAAGCCGTGGTGCTTTATTCAACTATTTTGTCCTTCTGCTACATTCAACATCCTTTCGTCCCTCCCTTGTTTCATGAGCGCTACCAAAACGGTTTCAGCTTTGAAAAAGGGCATCAACATCCGTCCTGTTATCCTTTGCTAAGGTCTGATTAAGGACAAGATCAGACCTTTTCATTTCATCCCGACCATCACAGGAGCAAAAGGCCTCTTCTTCATTGCATAAGACCTTTTCTCTTTTTTTTTTCCCCATAAACTTACAACAAATTGATATTATTACTTTAGGTTTGAATGAGCTCAAAATTTCCTGAAGTAAAGCCATTTCCCATCACTGAACTAGAGGATCTAATCTTAGAAATAAACTGAATGATCTCAACTACTTCTTTCTTTTTTTCAAACAAGGCCTTTGGAAACAATTGACCTTCTTTTACTTGAATTATTTTAAAACTATTTACTAAATGAAAACCCACTTGAAGTGTCAAAATTGAATCTAAATGTTCAGGGTGTTAAATATTTATTTTTGCCTTTTGAAACCAAAAAGACGGTGTCTCTAATGTGCAACTCAACAAATCACTTGACACAAAAACATTTTAAAGATCACAACAACAATTAAAAAAAAATATTTAAAAAATAGCATTACATTTTAGAAAACAAAACAAAATTCCAGAAGCCAAAAAAAAATTTACAAAACAACTTGTTTGACATTTGTCATCATTTCAATTCGATTTGACATGAAGTGATTCTGGATATCATCATCCAGTTCAATAGTTCCTACCTTTTCTGGTTTCTTATTGTGTTTTTAACAGGTTGCTTTGTTTTCTGGAAATACTTTCATTTTCCTTTTCCGTTTTTACATCTTGGTTTGCGGAATTTAGTTTTGTTTTCAAAAGTGTAATTCTGTTTTTAAAATCTTTTTTTTAAATTGTTATTTTATTTTATTTTTTATGTTTTTGGGTCAAAGAATTTGTGGATGTGGTTTGTATTTCCGGGCCACCGTACAAAACTTTGACAAAAATAGCACACTAAAAGGTCAGAACTGAGAATACTCTGAGATTATAGGAATAAACTTTTCAACAAACTTAAATAAGAAATTTGTTGGTAATATTTGTAAAATATATATTCAAATAAAATGAAAATAAAAAAAAGAAGTTTCTTCAATTACAGTGCCTTAAAACCATTAAAGTCAGGTTAATATTCAGGTCAAAAGGTCAAATATTTCAGGTGGGCTGCACCGGATGACCTATTCTAAAGTTGTGCTGCTCATCAGATTCCATACAGACCTAAAACCTTTCAGAGCTCTGCATTTAAACTTTAAATGAGGCAAACTCTTAGTTGCTTTCTCCTTTTGCCGCCAGTTAGCCTGAGGCTGAAGGAAGATTTCAGTTTTAAACAAGTTTTCTGGAACATGTTGTGGATCATCTGCAGTTGAAATATGACCTCTGTTGTTTCCTGGTTCCAGTAGAGCAACATAAAAAAAAAGCAAAACAAATGTAACTGGATAAGATGACCTATAACATGTTTTATTTGTTTTAAGGAGAATGTAACCAATAGAATTAAATTTTTTGATTGAAATGTTTTGTAATGCTTAAATGCTGTTAAATGTTGCTGCATATTTTGTTCTTTTTTTCCTCGTGTCACACGTCAAACGTGTTTTATCACTTAGATGCTTCAACAGATTTTTGTTTTTTTACATCTTTGCATGAGTTAAGAGGAAAGAAACAGTGCATACCTCTGCAAATACGTGAAAGGCTCTTCTTTCACTGCATGCACAGACTTGGACTGCTGATCATTAGGAATGCTTTGCTTTGAGCATCATCTGTTTAAAATTGTCTTAAAAATTAAAGTTTTTCTTTTTCTACTTAACACATTTGCACATTTTTAAAACACCAAAAGAAATACAAAACCAATTTGAAAATAGATTATTGAACTACATGTGTTGACCAGTCCTTCTGTTTGTTTTTGAGGAATGAATCAACTGAAATTTGAATGAATGAAATGAAACATTTAAGCTGCCTCAGCAGAAGAATTATGCATTTGTCTCTTTACATGCACAAGATAGTATGACGCAGGTGCTGTGGACAGATATGTTCAGATAAATCAAGTCTTTCCCAAACATGGGACTGTTTTTCTGTGACCAGAATCTTTTACAGAAGCCCTGAAATCTCTCTGTTCTTGTTTTAATCTTGGGGCAACACTTTGAGCGTTTTCAGTTCAGTGGGAGTCACCCTGTGTTTGTTCTTCTTGCCTCGGTTGCAGCCAGACAACAGTAAAAACAGTGTAGTAAGCAGCAGCACCAAAGACAGCAGCATATCATCGTCTGCACCAATGGTACCACATCTGTTTTTGTTTTGTTTTATCCTGCTTTTGGTGGTGTTTCTTTTTTTCATTGTTCCCATCTCCTCCATGTTTAGTTTCCTTCTCATCTCTTTGTGCCATTCTACTTTAAGAAAAGCCGGCCATCCCCTCCATCATCCTTTGCTTCTGTTCTCAACTTGTGTTATGTTGGCAGTTAATTTGTGGTCAGCTTTAAAATGAAACGACTGTTCTGCGACTTTGAGAGCGTTTCTTACCTCCTGTTTTACACCGCACCTCCTGCAGGCTTTTTCAAATGGTACACAACACTGACAGTTAGATAAATCGCTTTCATTTTGTGGAACAGCAGCAGACACTTCAGTCAAGCTCTGCTCAGCACCGTATAGGTTTCTGTTTTGTGTTGAATGTCTCCTGAGCTTTGTGGGTGGTTTGTCTTCAAAGTGGATGTGATTTAGTCAACTGCAATCTTTTAACTTCTGCCTCATCAAAGTGTACCATTTCACAAAGTCTTGCTGAGGGTTTGGGGTATGAGAGGATGAGTGATGGGTTATAATTGCAAGAAGATGCAGCCCCTTGTCCATCAGATGTGATTGTGACACATATTCATAACAAATGGAACATTTTGGGGGGGGGGATGTCTTACAATCAAAGTTCAAAACAGTACAATTTTAAATGTTGGTTATTTATTTATCACATTTGATAGAGATATCAGGGTCTTAAAAGGTCTGAAATTGAATTTGAATAAAATAAATTTTTAAAAAGTATTGAATGGTCTTAAAATCTGGTGAATGAGTTTTAAATGTTTAATCAAGTTGGTTACCTCATGCTTGGTGGTGCGGGAAAATGGCAAAGTTTAAATTCAAGCTACAACATTAAATCCGACTTCATTCCTTTTTTTTCTGGAGTAGTTTCCTGAAACAATAGTTTTTGACGATAATATTAATAATAAATGTTCCGAACGACAATGATAGTGTATGATTTCTAATATTTGAATAGTGTTGCGTTACATGGGCTTATTCTTACAGTATTTAGTGTTTGCATTTATGTTTGCTAAGCTACACATGTTCATTACAATGGTCTGAAAAAAGTCTTCAATTTAACTTGTGTAAATCTGTAGACGCACTGGATATACATGCTGCTAATTCTTTTTTTCATCTATAAAACTAAAACAGCAGCATTTACTTTATTATGATGTAAAATTAAATGCAGACAGTTAACATCCCCTCATATGATCTGCTCCAAACATGTATCCTAGTTGTTGTACATTAATTGTAAGATGTTTTTTTGCTCCAGAAAGTCACATTAGTGGTAAACTCTGCTTTAACACAAAAAAATAAAAGGGTAACTGCTTTTCTTCTCTTCTGAGGGGCTTAACTGGTTGACTATTGACCACTGACTGTCCATTTTTGGGGAGGTGGAGTAATTTGTGTTTCCAAATCATTCTGAAGGGGCTGCATTTTCAGAGGTTGACTCTAGCACTTTTGCAGTGAGGTTCCAGTAGAATAACGGGGGCGTTCTATTACCTTGTCAGTCTTGAACTGCTTCATGTCGAATGTTGTGGTGTTGAGGTCTGAGGATGAGGGTTTGGCACGCAAACACACAATAGTATCCACATGTTGTGCAGTTGTAGCATTAATAAAGTTTCTGGAGTTTATTTTTCCAAGTGAACTGCTTTCTAGTGAAGCATTCTTAGACTATGCTCACAGGTCCCAAATCACCACCGCATGGCGACCTAAATGCAAGTTTTTTTTCAGTAAGTGCGGCAGGTGGATGCATGGCGGCATTTGTAATCGGGAGACGGACGTCGCATTTTTACACGCCGTGCAGTGGGTGCCGTGCAGAAAGTTCAAATTTGACAGTGACTGGACGATTTTTCTCTAAAAGTTGACATCGGTCAGTGAGCGTGCGGGGATGACGCATTATGAAACCCAGTGATAGCTGGGCGGCCGGCAGCGGCTCTGACTGCACGATGCATAAATGTCTCCGGAAGGCAGCTGTCCATATCAAGTGCTGCCAGCCACTCGGGGAGAATATAAAAACGCAGGCCATTAGGCACGCCTGACAACCGCCATGACCATATCGGTGATTTTCAAAATAATCTGGCGGTGGCCTGAAATCTTGAAGATAATGCCAATGTCTCCCCATCGCGGGGTGGCAGTTGTATTTGTAACAGTAGCATTTAAAAAAAGAATAACAGACATTAATATGTTTGATTAAAAGTTACTCTCCTCATGTGACTGTAATGTATTTTCTCTAAATGTCCACAAATACAAATAAAAGTTAAGACACTTTAGGTTTTAGAGCCAAACTAACAGTGATGCAGAAAAAGTGTCGACATTAGAAACATTTTCAGGAGATGCCAGAACCCTCCTCCTCAATACAATGCAAATTTAATTGTTTTCTTGGCTGGTTATGTGCATTTTGTGATTTTAAAATGATCTTGTTGACCTTATCTGCTCTTTCGTTAAATCGCCGCGGCTCTGTGTTGCAGTATCGTTCTTTGTTGTGGTGTGTGCACACAAGTTTGTATTGTACCATGAAAAAAAACATTGCTGTTGGCATCATATGCTGGTGCCCCCCTTCATCCACCCTCTCCCTGCATGGTAAAGTGTCTCCTACCTCCCTCCAGGAAGCCCAGACCACGATTGTACACAACCCAGCTGATGGCACCAAGGTAAGCAGCTCCTTTTCCGCCCTTAAGGCAGATGTAGTAGAAAAAACACGTTCCACATGTTCACAAGTGACAAAACCCTATGAATTTACACCAGTATCAAATTACTAGGAAGCTATACTACTTCTTAAGAGCACCTAAAAACAAAGCCTCCCATTTCCTTAAGTTTTAAATTCTCGAGCATTTGCTGCTCCTTTTGCTTCAATGCGTGTGTGGCTTCCCATCACTGCTGTCCGGCCTGGTTTGTGCTCCTGGGAGGGAATCATGCACCCTTTCATCCGTCTGTTAAGTTGACTCTGTGTCTTTGTAATTGATGTGATTCACCTACAAATTCCAACCAGTTTCCAGGCAATCGTCCTTGTTTTGACCTGTGTCCAAACGTTTTCATCCGCTCTGCTTGTGTCCACGGCTTTGGTCTGAACCCTCTCTGTCTGACAGGGCTCCACAGAGAGCTGCAACAATGCAGAAGAGGAGGAGATGAAAGGTAGGAAAGGTACTTATCCAAATTTCACCTACTTTGCATGTTCACTTGATATGACGTCCAGATCAGACAGAAAACAAAAATACATTTGATTCAAAAGCGCTACTCAGGAGACTCAAGGATAAAACACACAAATATTAAACACAATGTGTTGAAAAACAGGATTTTAAAAGATGAGCTTTAAAGTTTTTTACTTAAAAAGAAGAAATGATTCTCTATTACAGATAATCTGGGAGGGATTTTCAGAGTTTAGTAGCAGCTGTGGCAGTTTTATTGGAGCAGTGGCTCCAATATTGCTCGCCATTTCTGTTGCACTGGTAATGTTAGGTTGGTTCATGTAAGCTAGCAGGAGAGCGCCTACATGGAGAACCCACTGAATCCCTTTTGGGGTCTCAGGTTTGCTGGTTCCAACCATTGACCATAAATAGAGTTGGATAAAGACGGCTGTGACGTCAACCATAGAAAATGCCTTAATTCCTGTATTAATTTGGCCTGTTGGTCTGAGTCACGTTTTTAGGGCAACTTCTGTGGCCTATCACGAGTAGGCTTGTTTGGAGACCACACCCCTTTCACTGAAGGCAGCTCAGGAGATTCTGTCAAACCAGAGTTATTAAAAATTTAATTGACATCATCTGTCAGAAGCTGAGAAGCAACTACCCAAATGGCTTGTTTACAACGTGCAAGGCATGATGGGACTGCGATGCAATAAGCTGTAGGAACCGCTAGAGGTAGACGTCTATGAATTAATGACTGTTAGATGTAAAATGCTTATCTAGAGCCGTCAGCTGTCAGGAGAAAGAGAGAGGTATTAGATCAAATTTTATGTGGATGTTTCTGTGGTTGGCCGGTAAAGAGGACGTTACAATCGTCAAAGTGAGAAGTGACGAGGCTGTGAGCGTGAATGTTGGGCGGTAGTGCATAAAAGAAAGTAGGGGACCATGAGATGGTGCTACTCACAATCACCTGATAAAACAGGCTATTTTTGACGTTTTAATGCATGTTTCCTCTGGGGATATCAGCAACGTGGAAGCATGAGAAGCTCCAGATAGTTTGTTTTTTTATTGTAAAACTGAATGTACAGGGAACTGGAATGTTATAGCTCCTCCAGATGGACTCTTGTTTATCACCTCTATGTATGTCTGCTATATAAACCGACAGATGTTTTAAGAGCTTAAATAAAAGTAACCAAAAGGAAGATCAGAGCCACTCTGTCCTGTTGAAACAGCACCAAAAACCCACCACCTCCTGCCAATGTTTTTCTGAAAAGAACATTGTTTGAAAACCTTTTTTTAATTTCCTACAGCATTTTGTTAGAATAAAATCAAAATGAATCTGACTGGATGACAATTCAATGCTGTTCTCTAAAATCAAAGTCTAGGAAATAGTTGTATCCAGTTAGTGAGAAATCAGTTTCTTCCTCAACAACAGATGAACTTTGTTTACATGAAGGAAAAACCGACGGTCACAATGCAAATGACTGCAGTTCCCTACCCTTTGACATTTTTATTTAGTGGTAAATTCTGACTCTAATGCAGTTGAATCAAAACTTCAATGGTGATAATAGCAGTTACCCTGAGCAAGAGGTTCTGCTAGTGATCCAAAAGAAATGCTGAAAACAAACTGAAAATGTTTTATCTATGTTGTATTTGAAAAACCAGAATATTTTGGATTTGATTTTTGTATGTAATATTTGGACAAAAGTACAAAGTAGTATGATTCTGTATTAGAGTTATGTGGGAATTTGGGGCTTTCTTTAATCTGTAATAATCTACAGGAGACCAGGTTAAGTCACTCAACTGCATTTTTCCAGACTTGTTTTTTACTCTGCAGCACACTTATGCTGCAACAGAGCTTCTGGCATAATTTTAAGAATCTGTATTCACAAGAACTTCCTATATATTCCCGCTGACGGCAGTGACTGTTGAGTCTGCTAAAACAGAACAGAGCAAGAACTAGGTAGCACAATCATCTTCTCTCTGGCCCCCCTTCCACATGTAAATCCAATGAGTTCATCTGCTTTGCTTTGCTTTCTCACATTCAACCTTTAGCTCTAATTAAAATAATACCAAAGGAATCAAACATCAAGTTACTCCCTATTTCAACCAAAATCTGGTGTTTTGGTTCTCCTTGTCTGTCAGTGCTGCCACCTAGTGGCAGCCTAGCATTTTTGCAGTTCACAGCTGCCCGTTGAGGTCTTTGTAAAAAAAAAAAAAAAAACCTAACTGCTTAATGTTGTAATAACCATCTCTGTTGCATGCATGGTTTATAAATATTTAGTAAAGCTGCGTTGTCAGAACTGTCATGTTACTGCGTCAGTCTGCAGCTACAGGAGGCTGTTTATGATCAGATGTGTCTGCAGTCTTTGAGTTGTGTAATCTGTGGTTTTCTGTGCATCCAAAAAAACCATCTCTGCTGGTTTGTCTGAAAAGCAAACTCTAATCTTTCAGTTTGTGATATACATCCAGGTTTTGTCCACTTCAGAGATTTATTTATAACATTTTGCCATCTCTTGCAAAATTTGGTGTTAAAAAACGATAATCGAAACCTGCTTGGCGTTAAACTCTGTGAGATTTCGGTCTTGAGCTGCTGTCAGAGAGCGTGGTGTGTTTTTAAATGTCATGTCATTTTTACCAAAGGCAGTGAGCTCATGAGAGTTAATTTCAAATGTCAAGCAGTAAGGCGAGGTGGAGCGCGTTGTGTGGGAGGTGCACGATCGATGTCCTGATGACTCCTGACAGTCGTAACCTCTCTGGGTCGCCTGTTCCTCTTCTCCTCTCTGTTTTCAGCACGTAAACAAGAGATAATAAAAATGACAGAGCAGCTGATAGAAGCCATCAACAATGGGGATTTTGAGGCCTACACGTGAGTTGACATTTGAAAGAAATGCAGCTGTGTAAAAACATTTCATCAAAGGAAATAGATTTATTGTTTTATGGACTGCAGGAACATTCGTTGCTGTATTTTCCTCCAACAGGAGAATCTGTGACCCTGGACTGACTTCTTTTGAGCCGGAAGCCCTAGGAAACCTGGTGGAGGGAATGGACTTTCACAAGTTCTACTTTGATAACCGTTAGTAGCACTTTGTTCTGTGTTTGACCTTTCCCGTCCAATTTGAGCTCCTAAAGTCTGGAGACACTTTTGTGACAAAACAAGTTGTGTTTGTGACTGTATTGTACCTCCTGCTAGTTGGGTGTAGTGAACAAGCCAACGGTCAACATGAATGTTAATGGTCCCTCTGCAGTTCTCAGTAAAAACAGCAAACCTGTGCACACCACCATCCTCAACCCTCACGTCCACCTCATCGGCGAGGATGCCGCCTGCATCGCCTACATCCGCCTGACGCAGTTCATTGACGGCCAGGGTCGGCCGCGCTCCTGCCAGTCAGAGGAGACGCGTGTGTGGCATCGCCGTGACGCCAAGTGGCTGAATGTGCACTTCCACTGTTCAGGATCACCGGCTGCACCCCTGCAGTGAAACAACCACCGAGGCCCAGGTACAGCGGATGAATGTAGCCGTTAAAACTCCTCCTGCTCTAGTTGCGTTTCACTTGTATTTTTCTTTCAATCTAAACGTTTAGTCTTCACGTTGTGGCTCGTATTACAGCCAGGAGGGGCTTTAAAAACAAAGCCCTTCCTTAATATAAATGTAGACTCATTAGGTCTTTAAGTAAAGCCTCAATATTTTCGTTTTTTAATGAGTAATTAGCCCAATTTTCAGGGGAATGAGTTCATTCTCTTGTTTTTCAACTTTTTTGGAAAAACGTATTTGCAGTAATAAAGCTTTTGCAACACGTCACGTCTGCTTTACATTATGGTTCCATAATTCAAATGAAAATGTGTTTGCAATTAACATGTTTATTCAACTTAATGTTTTTAACTCATTTTAAAGTAACGTTACGTCTCACCTTTTAAGACTGAAATTTCATTTTTTAAATGTAATTTTAAATTGCTAAATACTTTCAAATTGGAAGCCTGAATTGCATTTTAAAATGTTATTTGCAAAATGTGTTTTCAAACAGCAAATTTTCAAATTGAATTGTCAATTAAGAATTGAAAATTACTTTGAATTACGGGATAAAAGAAACCATCCATAATCTGTGAAAATCCAAGGCTCTTATTGAAAATCTAACCCCGTATGTGGTTGAGGGCTGACGACCAGGAGTGATCGTCTTCTCTCTTCACAGGTCTGCCTAAACTGCTGGGAAGCTTTTCTCCAGTCAGAGTCCAGTCGGAATCCTGGCCGGGAGAAAGCCGTTTGGAAAACACTCAAGTTGGGGAAAGCAATTTTAAAAAGTTACAATACAAAAAAAACCCCCAAAACAAATCCAAGCATATTCTAAAAGGATAAAATCAACACAAATCTGGTCGGTCCTCAGCCTGCGGGGGTCTTGCTGACATCAGCCCCCTCTTGTGGATGGTGCATGCTTTTGACGGCGACACAGCTCCTCTTTTCCCATGGCCTTTGTTTGCCCGTCTTTGTTTCGTCTGTCGTGTGGAAAAGTATTATTGTGTTGAAAATATATATAAGATTTGAAAAAACAAACAGACTTGACACACAGTGAGTATGACAGACCGGCAGCTGGAATTCTGTCATCTGTCTGGACAGCTGCCGTTGTTTAACGCGACTATTGTTCATTTTTCAGTGGAGTGGTATGTTTTAATGTGGGGTTTATTGTGGAGGGACGGAAAAAAATCTGCTTAATATCAGACTTGAAAGTCAGAACATATATAAAATTTTTAAAAAAAATCTATGTTGCAAAGGGATTTAAGCATTGTGGTCTGTTAGTGAAGCCACCTTTGCTTTTACTGCCATTTTGTATTTGTCATTAAGATGTTTTATCTCCTGAATGAAGGGATAATATTTTAATGTATTTTGTGTTAATCATGTTTGATTCAAAAGGGGAATTTATTTAAAACTCTGTATAAATCTATATATTTATGTAGGGGTTAACGGGTGAGTGGCATGAGCGGTTTTGTGTTCCTTTCCATACCCTTTCTGTGAGGTTTAGAGGTGTAAATACCATAAACAAAAAGTTGCACACATACTGCATGCACACAAGCTACACATTAGCTTGTGCTCCACTTTTAAAGGTGGCGTTTGGAGCTTCAGACACGACATCCAGGCCAGCTCACCCTGAAGTTGCAGAAGGCTTCAATCTGCTTGGCCTGCAGTGTTTCTAGCTAAACACTAGGGGGCAGCAGTCAGTGTGAAGCTCCACACATTCCCGCCACCTTCCTCCATGTTCTTGTGTGCGCGCTGCAGGTGATGCATGATGTCCTTGATCTAATGGCCTGTACTGTTTCTTGCACAGACACTTAAGACTTGATGCTGTTGTTTGCTCTTCTGGGAGTGAACCTTTCTGCAACTTCAGGTTCTGCTTGTTCCCCCCCAGCACTACCACTGTCCATCCACTTCCATCATTCCTACTGTCATCGCCTCGTTTTTGTGACATTTGAGAACCAGTCCCATTGAGCTGTGAGGATGTCGTCGCCCTTCCTCCTTCATCTCTCGCGTCTGGTGTTGATGAATTTTTTATATGGTCCGTCTAAGCTTGCTGTACTTCTGTGTGGAGCCTCGGCGTTATAAAAGCATGTTAAAAATGAATGCAGCTGATGGGAATGGATGAAAAAAAAAAAAAGAGCATGATGGGAAGAGGGCTACGGGAGCTTTTGCGGGTGGCAATCAATGCCTTTGGATCCCCTGTTTGTTTTATCACTTTCTGTTGTAAATGTTGTAGCTAAATGTTTTAATGTTTATCAGAAAACAGAACTGGCGAGAGATGACGTTCACAAGAAGCGCCACAGCCAAACCTTCCCAACACAAACACGGAAGCACACGGGATCAAAGAGCCTCCTCTGGACGAGGAGGACGACATGCATATCTGTGAATGTGGTTGAACTGTGTTGTTTCTGTTGTAAAAGCGTCCTGTGCGTGACCTCGTTCCTGCAGAGAAGCGTCTCTGTGAAGCACTACTTAGGCCGTTTCTCGTCTCACATTGTCTTTGTCCGTCGTCCAAAGTGAAATGACTTCTCTGACATGACATTGAAACTGTGTCCTCCTCTCCTTCAACTTTGTACCACACAATGTAAAACTATTAATGTGTACCCTGCAGGTACACTAACTGCTTGTTTTTCAAATGTATTTCCACACCTCCTGGAAACTTCGTTCCATGGAAAGTGAAAAAGCTGCAGCAGAGGATGGACTCTTGGAGAACAGGAGATTCTATTCTAGAAATCATCATTTCACAAGTGCTGCTTTTCCCTTACACGATTATAGCATTTATCATAAAGACCAATAGGACTCCTTCCTACCATTAAAATAATCTGTATGCAATCATTTGGCCACAAACCCTCAAAGTACATTTAACCGCCGAGTCACACGCAAAGAAATATAAGGAACTGATTATTGGAAAAAACATATTTAAAGACATGACAAAACCAAAAAATATAAAAACAAATTCAAGGAATGCTTGAACTATATCTTAGCATCTCTTTTGTTTTATATTTTTCATTGTCTTAGGTGATTCATGTATGCATTATTGCAGGGTTTTTTTTGTGTAGTCAGTGAACACAAAGTCTTTATTGTCTGGAAATAGCTCTCAGATTTCTGAAAAGCAACAATTTGCCAAAATAAGCTTTTTTGTTATTAGAAAAAGTTAAAACTTCACAGCACAATAAAAAGAAATCCCTTTTGCATTCTGGAGGACATGCTGCAGAATGGTCCAGAATATCACATGTTTGTCACTTGTAAATTAAGGGAACAAATTACTCTGAATTTGATGGGTTTTTTCTCTTTGAATTTGATTCAACATTTCTAAAATAAAATGCAGCGAGCCCAGGAAAGACTGGCTTCAAACTATGTCAACAGTTCAAATATGACAAATATCAGTTTATTTTTTTGTCAGCAATGTAAACTGCATTTGTACAATTATTACTATATGTTCAGTTTTACACGTGGATGAAATATGCATGTCTATACTTTCTGGTTTTATTTTTTCACTGTTTACTTGATAAATGAACATCTTCGTCATTTGCATCCTCGAGGTTAAAAAAAAAGATGTTTTAAGTTTAAATGCATAAAAGCCTTAGCTTGTACACGCCCTTTTTAAAAAGTCAGTTTAATGCATTGTACACTGACAATAAGAGGGGCCCTCTATGTCCAAACTCAATTTGGGAGCTGGATTTTTGCATGACCATAAAGTTAATAAAAGTCCAACATTAAACTGTTCTGATGGTCGTTTTTTAAAGGTCTGGTACCGCAAACTTGGGTCACAGAAATATTTAACCCTCCAAGTTCATTTTAGTGAAAAAAAAAAACTAAATGTCAACAACTTCTAGAATAAAAATCTGTCAAAAAGCCAACATCTGTAGGAGGCACAAAAGGTGAGAAACTGGGAGGAAAGTAAAACGTTTGAAATAGAGTAAAAAATGTGGAAACCAGAACAAAAACAATTCAAACCAGAAAAGAAAAAAAGCTTTTCTATAGATAAAATAGAGTATGGATACAACTATATTAATATGGAATGGCAAAAGGTTTAAATTGATTAATTTGATTTAAGTTAAAATGTTGATAGTTGTAATGACAAAAACGACCTGTAGATGGCACACTTCAATTTAAAGTCCAGGAAAAGCTTACTCCAACATTGTTTCTGCATTTTCCCAAAATATGATAGAAATTAAATCACAAGTGAGATTATATTTTTGAAAACAAAATAGCAACACACGTTAGGCATCGCCATCCTCCTTGGTTCCTGTTGTCGTGTAATAATTACAGTCTGCAGACTGCGCGCTCTAAGGAAGTTTTCATTAAAAACACAAAATAAAATGTTTTTTTTTTTTAAAAGACTCAAACGATATTTTAAAATATGTATACCAAAATCTAACTCAAATGAGCTAAAACAATAATTACTCGAGTTGCATTATAGGAAATTAGCCCTTTTAGCAAAATGCTTTTTGCTAAAACTTGGCACAACACATCTTTTCATATTTGATGTGATCAGTGTTCTTTTGGGCAATGTTTTAAATAAAGTAAACTCTTACACACCTTTTCCTCAAAATCCGTCACAGAGCATATTTTCACAAAAAATGTATTCCAGGTTTGAAATTTTAAACGTTGAACAAATGGGAATACAACGTATTAGATTTAGGAAAAGGAATGATTTGTTTCAATAGTGTTTGTGGTGAATAAAGAAGCACATGCTGGTGTTGATAACCTTTATTTAGATTAGATGAACTCATGTAAAAGTGGAAAAGAGGGAAAAACACTGGGTCTCATGTTCCACATGACAATTCTGCACTTCCGTGTAAGCAGGCAGGTCACAGGTCATCTAAACTTCAGTCAGATTTCATGAACAGCACCTCACAGAAATGACTTCTTCATGGCTTCCTGTTAAAATGTACAGCGGAGTAGATTAGGAAGCGATAAATGACATTTGTTTATTATCTACAATGACGAAGTGAAGACGAAACCGTAGCGACTGTTGCCTTATAGATGACCCGAAGCTCTTCTGATCTCACTCCTGATGGTCAGGCAGTAGAGCTGTCCATGGCTTTTTATCCAAATGCATCTTGTTGAACAAAATTCCCACAAAGCCCTGTGCTTTGATTGTATAAAAACAACTGGATGATTGCTTCATGCAGATGATGATCCATCGTTGTGATGTCATGCATTGTGCATTCTTCCCGTTTAGAAGTAGCACGGCACGAGGCAGGAAAAGAAAAAGTCTTTCCGACTTTGCCGTTGCGGGAAAGATCTCACAGGAAGTCGTCCGTCTGGTTTGAGACCGCCGTTTCTGGCCGCTGTGGAACATTGGCACTTTCATCCGTTTCCACAGAAACATGTGGATTTGAAACTTGTCGTGCCACACAGAGTCACAAAGCAGCACATTGTGCCACAACAGTTTTTGTAGGAAAAGGAAAAAGAACCTTTTAAACTAGCTTGTGTTTTTACCATTAGTACGTCATTTCCTTGATTCAAGGAAAAAGAAAAAAAGTAAAGACTGAAGCCACTTATCTCCGCTGAGGAGTCCCGGATTGAATTAAAAAAAAGGGATTGGGAAATACAATCTTTTCTCACTGAAGACAGTCTTCACTCATTCAGCTTCAGACACGGCTCCGGGGGCCACGTTTCTGAGTCAGTCGAAAGAAGAGGACAGAATAGGAAAAGAAAGAAGAAATGTTAGAAAAAAAGACAATTAAAAAGACGGAAGTATGAAGGTCAGAAGGAGTTTATCCCGGGTTAACGCTAAAGTAGGAGGGATTTCACTGCGACACCAAAGCCATGCAGGAGTGAGGCAGCAGAGGACGCGCGATGGAGCGAGCGGCTGCGTTTGCTCAGGACGTCTGGGAGGAACAAGTAATGTCCTCCCATATGCCATGCAGACAGGACTCCTGTCAGAGTCTGAGGAGGCGCACCGCAGGGGCAGGGAGGGAGGAGCAGGAGGGAGGTGGCAACAGCTGAGAGGAGCAGGGGGAGCAAGTGCACAGCAGGATGGAAGACATCTGTTACACCACATTTTAGACTCCCATGTTGGTTAGATTGACCCACACACACAAAAACCCACTTCCTCCTCACTCACCACGCGCTCACAGCACGGTAGCACGCAGACGAAAGTGGGAGGGGCGAGGTTTTAGCAGCCGTGCTGCGGCTCGCCGCTCCTGCTTTTAGACTTTCTGCCCTCCTCATCTGTAGGACAAAGGCAATGTGGGTGTTACATCTGCACAGGGACGGCAACGCCTTCATTCATGCTAGATTTATAGAATATAAAGATAAATACAATAAAGAAAAACAAAGGAGAACACAAAGTGACAAATAAATAAGGATCTAAAAAAGGCAGTGCTGGAATCCATCAATAAGTTTTGATGCATCAGAAGGATTAAATAAGTTTAAATATTACAAAATCAAAAGTTTTCAGCCTTAACGAACAAAAAAACTGACGCTGACTTCCAACACTTCACGTCTTATTAATAGCCCTCTAAAGCTGCCGAAAAATAATACTAATTGAGTTTCTGTCAATTTTCCCACCTTAGACATATTTGTGATCAGCTTTTCATTTTCATCATTGCGTCACCAGCCACAGAGGTCAGCTAAGATCCATCACATCAATAATCAGAATAACTCCACACTCAACACGTCAAATGAACGACAAAAAAATAACCGCACACATCAAAGAAAAAAGTGACAAACGTGACACTCATCCAGGACTGAATGAGTGTTTCAGGTCATACTGACAAAAGCCATGCAAATCAGTCAAACAGTGAAAAACAATCATCAGAACATCAGGAGCTGAAGGCTGAAGGTGAATCTATTATCTGACGCTCTGCAGGGCTTCAATGTGGTCTTTGAGATGTCACACAAATAGCTCAGGATCAGGATAGATCAGGATTTTGTGGGCTTCCATATTCCAGTGAAGCACAGAAACTTTACATTAAAAAAAAAATTTAAAAATTATCCAAATTAATGTGTTGGAATCAGAAGCCTGTGCAGCAGATAATAGCATACTGTTGTTCATAAATCACTTTAAACCAAATGAAATGTCAAAAAAATCATGACAAAAGGTTTGAACAGTTTCATCGAAGTTCCAACTCAAAAACAAATGAAAGAAAGTCAGAATTTAGCACCATGTCAGACAGGAAGTGACCCAAACGTAGAGAACTAACGCGGGAAACTCATGCAGAGAAGCATTTCCCTGTCAGTGAAGTCATTCAACAGGAGAGGAACCTGCTCGTCCGTCACACACAGCCATACTCAAACCACAGGGACTGGTTCTCCTCTGGATCATTCACACCACTGGGATCAGAACCCTTACTCTTATTGGATGAACTGGATCCGACTGGCCCACTGGAGTGGCTGGGAGCACCCTGGTTTGGGTTAGAAGTAGCAGGGGGGCTCCTATTTGTAACAGGAGGCCCACTGATGTTGCTGACTAGGGTGGGGTTCAGAGACAGGAAGGGGAGGTTGTTGCCAGCTGACTCACTAAAGATGGAGTCCATGAACACGGACTCCACAGTGAAGGAGGGACCAAGAAAAGACTCCAGAGTGGAGAAGTCGGAGTCTTCCAGGCTGTGGCAGGGCAAGCTGACTGACTTTGGCATGGGGGCCGCTGTGGCGAGGGGCGGCTTTAGGTGGGTGCTGTTGGGGTGGTACTCACTGGGTGTTGGCTGGGACTTGACCCCAGCCTTGGGGGAGGCAGAGCAGGAAGAAGCGTCCACAGACACTGGCTGGCGGTGGTCCTTGGACAGCAGGTCGTGGATGCTGGTGCGGCGCGTGGTACCCTCAGCCGTGGAGATGACGCTGCTGGCTCGAGGCAGCGTGGAGGAGGAGTCCAGGCGTTCAGAGACCGACGTGGCTTTGCTTTGTGAAGACAGACTGGAGCGGACAGGGGCGGAGCCTTTGACCCGGGTGCTCTCTGCCTTCCTCAGGGTCGGCCGGCCCGGTTGTCCAAAGGATTTCGGTGCGCGTTCAGTGCTAACTGGCGCCGCTTTCCCACTGGAGGAGCGCATGATCCCCCGTCCTTTGGTGGAGATGCGCTCTTTAGGAACGCGCTCAGATGAGGTGGGGAGGCGGGGAGAATCCACCGTCAGATTCTCCTGACTTCCAGACTGCAGCAGACAGGAGAACAGAAAAGCTTTTCCTGATTGCGTCCGTCACGCGATGGAAGCTGGGTTTCGTTTTGATAGCTGCACTCACCTCTGCGGGGTCGATCCCCTCATCCAGGAACTGCTGCAGTGAAAGCACCTCACTGGGGGATCCTGCTTTCTTGACCTGCATCTGGCCCAGGCTGCTTCCAGCATTGGGCAGCTCCAGAGACCTGCGCGCCAGCAGGGGGCTCTGGTGGGTGGAGCGAGAGAATGTGGGCTGCTGGACGGGGCTGCTGCCGCTGCTGGACCACACCTCCTGGTCCAGGCTCAGGCTGAACTCCCCGCTGCTCTCACTGTGAGGCCGGCTGAGGCTGCCGTTCAGTGTACCTGTGGGAGGGGCCACAGTCACCTCCTCATTTATTACTTGAATCTAAAATGTTAAGGATACACAGCAAAACACGCAAACACTAAAACGTTCCGGTTTCTCTGAACAAAAAACCCTCACACCAGAACAAACCAAAGCACTCAGCAGAAAGTTAACCAATGAAATACAAAGAGGGAAAGTAGTTAGTTTGCAGAAAAGAAAGTGGATGAAGGGGGAATGCATACCTTTGCCCTCCAGAGGAGAGGTGAGGTGCGAGTGATTGTGACTATTGCTACTGGTGGTCCTGTTGCTATGAAGACTGGAGGGTCTGGAGGCTGGGTGAAGGGGCAAGAGGGAAAACCAGCAGACATGTGCTGTTAGGTTTCAGAAAGGCTCACAATATCCACACCAACAAGCACTAACACAAGGGCCGACACGAAGGTGCTCGGGAACAGTTGGACCAAGGGTTTCCTGCTGGGGCAGCAGATGGCATGAGGCGGGCCGAGGGGCAGGAAGGGTGGCTCAGAGCCAGGCGGTCGCACCAACATGTCCATCGCATAAACAGACAGTGTTTTAGTGCAGAGGGGCCTGAATACATGGACGGCCTGCCTTAAGGGACAAAAGGAGACGGAGGAGGTTTGTAACGAATAACAGAACGTGACAGCATGTCAGTGAGTTAGCAACAAAACAAAAGAGGAGGACAAAGTGAAAAGCAGACGACACATGGTAGCATGACTTTGCCCTTTCCTGCGTTCACCAAGATCATTTCAACTGGAACCAGTGACTGTGGACCCGCTCGTGCCTTTGGTTTCAGGACATCCGTGAAACCAGATTAGAGCCACCTTTAAAGACCCACTCCAATGAAAACTGTGTTTTTAACATGTTCTTGTAGCATTTTTCTGATGGCTAGAGATGTACAGAGAAAATTAAGCTTAAAATTGTATTTCATTATTCAAATCGTTGTGAACCAGGAGCAGATGAAAAAAATGCTGTTTGACAGAGCTTGTAGGTTTGACGTAGAAGCTACAACAACAGCTTGATCCGATCCATTCTGACACACTAAGCTCCAGTGTTTCCTGTGGGGATCTTTTGTGCCAGCTTGAGTTGTTGCCCTTGCTGGGGCAGCTGGAGTTCAACGTTGCAGCATCACAGCTGTGAAGCGGCCCCATTGCTGTCCCGGTTTGTGTGGCCACTGCGACGATGTTCCTGTGGCCGATCTGGCTCCTGGTATGAATACATTCCTTCTGTTTTCTCTCAGCAGCGCCAAGTCTTACGTTTCTTTTTTCAATTTCTGTGTCTGTTTTTGCCTTTAAATGTAAAGCGCTTCGAGCTGCACAATGCACGAGAAGAGCTTTTTCTTAATAAAGTTTGATTTTCTCTGCAGGTAAACGAATACAGAGCAGAGTGGGACTTTAAAGGACTGATAGATGTTATTGGTGTTACATCAACAAAACCAACCCACTGACCCAAAGTGGTGGAGATGGTAACTTACTACAGATGCTACATGGAACTCTGCACAAAGCGCTGGGCTCAGCAGGAGGCGGATACAGAGCATGTGCACTGCTGTACCCCTGCAGGCCTGATAAGACACAAACAATGCAGTACAGCCGCATAACCCGTCTGAAGAACGTCCACAACCTTCATTACTGATGCTCAGAGGGTAAAATAAGATTTCAGAACTTATGCTTGACAACACAAATGATAAAACAATGATAGTTTAGATAGATCAATGAAGTCCTAAAGTAACATGACATCAGTGTTAGGAGTAATGTCTGCAGTTTGAGTGTGACTGAACGTTTGTTTCCTTCTGCTATTATGGGCTTCAACAGTAAATGGTCTCACAGACATCCCATTTCATTTTTAAGTGCATTCTGGGAAAGGAGGTTGGAGGTTCAGACACAGGAATTATAGCGGTCTGGAAAACCACTTAACTGAAAGCAAAGGGAAACACAGCAGACACACTCAGGGAGTCATGACACAGTTATAGTTAGGACTTCTGCTTTTGTTCTTTAAAAAGAAGAAAAATATGGATTTGTAAACCAATGCCAACAATGTACAGACTCCTCTCTGGTGTGAATGTGTGGTATTAGTTTACCGACTGCTGAACAAATGGGTCAAACACCATTTGAGCAACAGACCCAGGAAAACTGCTGTAGATTATCTGCTTTGGAAAAGATCCTAAAGTCTGACTTAGATTCAATCCTGCTTTCAATGGAGGCAGATTTATTTTTGCCCAATTTCTCTTAGATGGAGATAGATTAGTGGATCAGGTTTAGAGGGGAACTGCTGAAGACAGAACGCAGCTCTGCCTTCATTTCTGTCACTGAAACTTCCCAACCTTTTCTTCCACGTACACTTCCATGCCTTACCTTGACTCTTAGGATCGTCTGAAAAACCGGCAACATCCTCGCAAGAGATATTATCTGAGGGAGTAAAGAAAAAGCTGAACTGAACCCTGAAACACACACAGTTGCTGCTTCGTGCAACAAACTAAAGTCCCTGAAGTTCCTGAACCACAAAAGCAGCTTTCTCACCTTTGACCTGAAGCCGGTTCTTGGCTCTGCTGCGTCCTGCAGTGGGCAGGGTCAGGGCAGCGCAGTCAATGGCGTTGGTTGACAAGGCGAGCTCCTTCATGCGCTGGCCCCCTCTCCTGCTGCTGCTGCTCACTACGCCAGCTTCTCTGGCTTCAGGCCCGTCCAGATTGTCGGTGCTGCCAGGCCACTGTGAACCCGGAGCGCCTGCCACTGCCATCGTCTGCAGCAAGTCATTCATGGCTGATTTTAAACAAAGAATACAAGCAGGAACAACAAATAAGTTAGACATTTTATGGAGCATTATATTTTCTCAAGTGCAGCTAAATATTTTAAGTCAATTAAAGAATTCAGTTTATTTTGATTTTTCAATAAATGTTTAGCTTTTCTTACTGTAAACCTAGAATGTAGTTTCCCTTCTGTTTGGGTCAAAACTCTAAGGATTTGTTTGGATTATAGCCAGTGTGCTGTTTAAACAGTTACTTGTTTAATATTATATGACATAACTATTCAATCGTGCCATCAGTTGAGGATTTAGACATATTACTATACATAAGGAACACTTGGAGTTCAATCTGAATATCAGAACTGTGATGAAAAGCAGCTTTTTATCTAAGGGTCATTGCTTTTAAGAAAGCTGGGTGCTTTTTATGATGCTTGTGTTAAATTCTACTCCTACCATGCGAATGTTGAAGCAGAAATAAAGATTTTAATTTCTATTGATCACCAATGCTTCTCTTAACTTCTGAGATCAACGATGTGCTTTCATCAAGAGAATTCTGACATTTGAACATTCCAGCTCATATTTTTAACATAAAAGATGCATTAATGTCGCTGTTAAAGAAGCATTAACCAGTGTGCATAAAGATGGACATCCTGGTGTGTGTTTTAGCCACACACTTTGGGCATGTCTTTATGCACCACGTGTAGAGACAAAAGCAATGAAAGAGGCAGGAGGGCATGCAGAGCTGCTCTGAGCGGCAGCAGTGAGCGACGCGAGTCCATGTCAGCGGAATAAGATCTGAAATGCAGCACGCTGACAAAGCAAGAGAAGAGAGAATCAAGGCTCCATTTCAAGTCCTTCATGGTGCGTGTGTGAGAGGTATGAACAAGCCAATGGCTGTGGTTCCTTTTTTTTGGCATGCTGCAAACAAAAGTGGGAGCAAACTGCTGCAAGCTTGTGAAAGACAAGACCACAGTCTCTCCTACCATCTCACCTGAACAGCCAACCTGACACAAACACAAAAAGCCTTTCATTCGAAAACACTAAATGACCTCACATTCGACACCAAGCAGCTCTGTGATTCATGTGGTGACAAGACGGAGGAGTTAGCTTTGATTGAGAAAAGAAAAAAAAAGACGACACTACACCAAGAATACTCTGACTCTCGTCTGTGTCTTTTTCAACTGATTGTTTTAAAATGTTTTTCATCAAAACATCATGAGAACAAAGTGAAATTGATTGGTGAAGGCTTATAGGTCTACAGGAAAGGGTGGAGCATTTGGCAGAGGAAGTGATGTAGGCTTGGTCTTTATCAGGAAAGAGTTGAGGTAAAGCAAATGATGTCAGCTGGCGCAGCGTGGGGGAACAAAACAGGAGAAATCTACAAACTATGAGCAAAGGGTTCAATCGTTATCACCCCACACTGCCACCACCCTGACATCAGCGGCTTCGTCCTCCTTTGTTTCTCTCAGCACCACAATAGGAGGGAGAGGAAGGCTAGAGTGACGGCTATCGGAGGTCTTACACATGGAGCGCCGGTAGATGGCCTTGACCTCGTCTTTGTCCTTGGATCTGTTCCTCATGAAAGGCAACCTTTTTATAGCTGTTAGAGTGCCGCCAGAGACAGACGGACAGTGAGACGGACAGGGGGAGGGAGAGTGACAGAGCAAGCCCAGGGGAGGAAGAGGAGTAGAAAAAAAAAAAAGAAAGAAAAAGAAGGGCAGAACAGACGGATGTGGTTAACGTTTGCACATTCGGGGCCAGGGAAGACATGAGCAGAAAAAAGCTGAGCTTCTGGACGTTTAACTAAACAGATAATAACAGATAACATATAAACTGATGATCGGATCACTGACTAGTCATTACTTTAAACTGTAAAGTAATACATAGCATTTTAACTTACAAATAAGAGAAATATTTTTAAAAAACTGACACAAAAATGTTATTTTGTTAGGGGGTAGTTACTAAATGGCTTAAATCTCCCATGATGTGTACTAAGTTTCACAGGGAAGATGAAAATTATAAAAATAAATAAGAAAAATTAGTTTTGTACATTTCTATGCAATTTCTTAAATAAACAGGAATGTCCCTGACTAAAATATTGCAAATGCAGGATATACTTTAAAGAGATGAATATTATACAAAGAAAAACACGTCAGCAAACAGAGAAGAAACAAAAACATGTTATGAGAACACACACCGTCACATTCTATCAGCACAACACACCCGTTCTCAGGTGAGTGGTCCTAAACTCTGTATTGTTCACCTAAAACTGGTCTAATAAATCTCATACTACAAAAACCAACATAACAAAACACAAAAACACCTAGACGAGACATGGAAGACAAACCGTATTAAAGGGTGCAATAAGGAGGGAGGGGACCCAAAGAATAAACTGCAGCTAATGCAGGCTGCCCTGACTGTGAAATATATTTAACATCGCAGTAAAAAACGAGATGTGGTACACATACGCGCCGACTTGCTAAACTAAAACTGTCTAAAAAATCTCCAAGTAGCTCTGAATGTGAATAACCTGTTGTGTTGGGACTGCATCTGAGCCACATGGCATTGCACCATTTAATATTTATGATGCTATGATAACTCATGTCTGTCTTACAGGTGAGCAGCACAGACTAACAGGTCAAGGGCCTCTAAGCTTTAGAAGTTATAAAGAAAAACAAACATGGTGCTAAAAGTTGAGTGCACTTGTTTCACATGATTATTAACTGAATAGATTTGCATCAGAGCTGAATATAATAAAAATCCATACGCCTAAAAAACAATAATAGCCACAAAAGATCAAAAAATATATTTTGCCCAGGAAGAGTTCCAAAAGGATCTTTTTTTTAGACTCAATTTATTTCAAACACGTAAAACAAATGCATTCCACTTAATTATATTTTCTTTTTTTAACATTTTACTGTAAATAATTGAATGTTTAATAGTTCATTGTCATTCATCCTGTATTTTAAAATATGTTTCTCTTTTAAGTTGGACAGTAAGTTGTTTAATGAGCATTAACACGTTTCATAGAGCAATAAAGGTTGATCAAGATTTTAAAGTCCCTCCTGCAGCTTTTACAACATTATTTGATTACTTTTAACCTTTACTATCTGCACAGAAGCAGATTGTTTCAAAAATGCCAAGAAAAAATTGAATAATTAATAAAAATTATAGTTTTTTTCTTATTTTTACAAACTGCAAAGAAACCCTTGAACCCTGAAACATTTATGGAACTTCTGAAGAAAACAACTTTCTGTTGGTCAATAAATTTATTTTTCTAGCTCTCATTTCGTGCCTTAATTTGGAGTACATTACACTAAACACGTCAGCGAGAATTGAAAACACTCCACTGTTTTACTACTGTTGCGTAATTTCACCCTAAACAATTCTTTGAACAGAAACGCGACAGCAGGAATCAAGTGCATCCATTCTGTTGGAGGCGATTTTTCACCAGCTGTGAGGTGGAGAGTCAACCTTGTTTTTCTGCGCAGCTCAGCTGTAACCTCTATGACTGTAGAGTGACACAGACAATGGACTCACGAAAACATGCCCCCAGAAACATGACAGTCGGATCATAAGTCCCGCCCTCCCTCCCAATCCGCAGCATACCATTGGAGGAACCCTGCCCCTGGGCATGGGACTGCTGCCCTCTCCTCCCTTTTTTGCAGAGAAATAAAGAAGCAAATGAGCAGTTAGGAAAAAAAACCCATGTCAACATTCAGATATATTGTACAAACCCACACAAGCAGGACAGTTTCTGACAACCTAAATGTTTCAGAGTAAAGGGTTTAAAGGAGAAATGATCAGCTTCCTCTGACGTGTTGCTCTGAATCTTTTAGCAACAGCCAAAGTTTGTACTCACTAATGCTACTTTTCTGCTTTAGAGTGTCATCCAGCGAGTTGGAGCCAGAGCCGACAGATGAGCTGTCCTGGCTGTCCATAGGAAGCGTCAGGAAACCGTCACCGAATTCCGAGTGAGAAGGAGTCAGCGTAAGGGAACGCATCCTCTCCCGACTCTTCGGCTTTATGAGCTTCTTCATCTTCAGAGTGATCCAGTTACCACGCCTACATGCAAAAATCACGTCATTTCAAAGCGTTTACATCTGCAAAATGTCTTTAATCTGATCAAAGATCGGATTAGAATTGAACTGTGTGAAAAAAATGTATCACATTATAACAAATTCACATTTATTCATGAAGTGTGGAGCGCCTTTTCCACATTCCAAAGCCCCGTCTGGAGCACGCATGCCATCTCAAAGTTGCTCCTCTGTTTGGAGAAACAGTTCTCTGAAGTCTGGTTAGTCGCACAGAGCAGCCGGACCGAAATCCGAAGCCCCCTCTGGAGCACACACTATAACTAAAAACCCTTCCCTCCTCGCGGACATGGAGCTCAGAGTTCGGCTGATTGAATAGATGCCTAGATGCACCAAAATCGGATCAACAATTGGCAATACCCCCCATCTCAATCAGAGGGAAACGCTGATCAGGTCAGAGTATTCTGAATGGCGTGTTTACATGAAGCATTTTATTCTGATCAATGCGATTACTTGTGTCCCTAACTATTGTTTCAACACTTTTCTTTGTTTTAATATATAACCCTCACTCAGGTGAAGTCTTTTTTTTTACCTGCGTGGTGGTGAAGGGTCATAAAATTTGTATTGGTCCATAATCTTCTCCTCCAGCTTCTCCTTTTGTCTTCTCAGCTCATTTAGTTTGTCACTAAAAAGATTCCACATAGAGAGGAAATCAACACCTCATTATTTGTGTTTCTTCACTTGAAACCAAAATCTCTCTGTTGAGACATTTCTTAAAAATAAAAACACTGGTTCAAGGTTTACATGTATTGTCTTTGCTCAACATGGAACAGGTCTTTGCTTTCCATCGTTTGCTCCAGAAGTGTGCGATTCTGTAACATGAGGGTCTGGATTTGGTCCAAAAGATGCCGGTTCTCTTCCTCCAAGTTTCCTTTGAGTTGGCTCAGTAACTAAGTCAAGAAAAAGACGGATCGTTTTAGAAGCTTAGAAGTAAACAAATATAGAGTAAAAATGAAAGAAAAGGGTGTTCTCACTTCACACTGGTTTGTGAGCTTGGTGGATGTGATGTCCAGCTGCTGGTACTGCTCCTTCAGTTTGGAGAACTCAGCTTCCAGCTTGGTCTGCTCCAGTTTGGCGCTGTTCAGCTGGCTTTTTATGCTCTTATGATCCAGCTGAAGACTCTCGTTGTCCTTTAACAGCTGACGAAAGCTTGAGTTCAGTCTGAAACGATGGACACATTCATGAAACTTGTAAGACCGTTTCTCCACTTGTGCACAAAAAGAGAACATCTCTAGATCTGAAGATGGTCTTAGTCACAAACAACTTATTTTCTAGTACAAGAAAAACAGAGTTAGGACTGTATTGAAGGGTTCTTTTGGAGTTTTGGTTCTTTTGGAGTTTCATTTCTCAGATGCCATAAGATTTGACGTTAAGGCATGTGTAGGAGGCTCATACACAACCACTTAGGGGATTGTGGGTTTTTTTTATTATGCAAAACAAATATGTGCATGCAATTTTTTTATGGACACAGTTTGATGTCACCTTTCATTCTCCTCCTTGAGCATTTTGCACTGGTCAGCTGTGGCCTCGTGGGTCTCTTTTTCAAGAGCCATTTTTTCCTGTTGTCCTCTCAGGTTTTTCTCCAGCTCCTCCAGATCCCCCTTTCTCTGCAAAAGCTGTTTGTACCTGAACACAAACATGCATGTTGTTTTTATTTTTTGCTTTAAATGACTCAAATAAGAATAAACAAATATCCCCTGAGAGATGCTTACTTGTCTTCTAAGTCCCTGTGTTGTAGCTCCAGGCTCTTGTGTGAGGTCTTCAGGCCACCATGCTTCCCGATTAGAGCTTCATACTCAGCTGCCTGCCTTTCATGGAGTGCTGCCAACTTCTCGTGATCTCGAAGCAGCAGCTCATAAGTAGCTCTCAGCTCTTCTTTGTCTTTAAGTGCTCCATCTCGCTCTCCCTCTACGCCGCTTTGCTGGCTCTGCAGCTGGGCATTTTGGGCCATGAGAGCTGCACCCTGTGAGCTTAGTGTGGAGTTCTCCACCTAAAAGAAAACCAGAAAAGGCAGAACAGATGAAGGCTTAAGAAAACTAAAACAAATTCAGTTTTTTTCTTTTAAATGTCAGAAGAGAAAAGAAAAGCGGTTGCAATTTAGGTCAACAGGGGGCACTGTCTCCCTATACAGTTCACGTTCTTAGTGTGACATTCCATCGATAAAAATGGCAAGAAAATGGTTCTTTTCATGTTTCTCTTAAAGTCACAGTAAATTCCCAGACTCAAATCCCTCTGCAGTCATGACGAGTGTGTTTGCTTACACTTTGACACAAAAAACGCGCACACTGAGTCCACATTACGATGCACTTTCAGTTTCTACAAAGGTTTATCCCCACAAAAAGCTGCACACACAGCATACCATCATATTCAAACAGCAACATACATAGACCATCGAGCTGTATTAGCTGCTACTATGTGGCCACTGTAAACCCTTGAAGCAAAGCTGATTGGAAGACAGAAAAACCCAAATGAATAGCAAAAGGATTAATGTGTAAAGTAATTTTATCATCATAGAGTTCTTAAAAAACCTGTTTGTGCATATTCATGTCTTTAAGAAAGGGGTGATACTCTGTTAGCTGAATGCAGTGTGATTTCATTACCTGCAGCTTAGCATTCTGGGTCTGCAGAGTTGTGTTGTTCTCCTGTAAAGAGGCAGTCTGTCTCTGCAGGGCAACTATCTGAGCCTGCAGGTTGGAGCTCTGAGTTTCCAGTTGTTTGAGCTGGCTCCTCAAAGCCACTTTCTCTGCCTGCAGAGTGGCATTCTAGAGAAAATAATAATAATAAATACTCAGAAGTGAGATGGGGAAACCCATAGAAGTCATCTCAAATAGGCAGCCTATACTTACATTCCTCTCCACCTCAATGAGTCTGTCTTTGACTTTCAGCAGCTCTCTGGTGGCTTCATGGCTCTCCTTCGCCCATTTATTGTCAGTTTGTGGGTCTTTGCCTCCTTTAGGGGGGGAGCTGTGAACCATCCTCTCCTCCTCCTCCCTCTGCCGCAACGCCTCATAGTTTTTCTTTACCTTGGGTGAAACAAGAAAGTAAAGTTGGATGTTTGCTAATTCCTCAATAAATCATGATCAGCTTGAACATAAATATGTTAATCAAAAGAGAGGATGACAGCATAAAGAAAAAAGTTTCAGAGGAAGCATTTCTAAACAAGTGCTTCTAACTGTACAAAAAGTCATGTTTGGATTGCCGTCCCTCTCAGTAATTCAGATGACTTCTGCTGTTTCAGGAACAGATAACTGAGCAGAAGTGGAAGCACAGATGAATCGATAATGTGTCAGACTGGGAAAGCCCAACGTGTTTCTAGATTTTTTTTTTAACTGTAGGAAGGGAATTAAATTGTTCACTTGAGTCCACACAGTTACAGGTTTTGGTCAAGATGTATTTATTTTGATGCTTGTAGGGAAGGGTGGCTGTTTTGCTGTTTGACTGACTGTTTTCAGTTCCTGCCGTAGTTGCTGGTTGAGGTTGGAGGACTCCTGCAGTCTGGCCTCCAGAGAGGCGATTTTCTCCTCTTTAATCTCCAAAGATGATTTCAGAGTTGACTCCAGTTTACTTTCCAACAACTTAAATCTAAGAAAAAAAAGTTAGGTGTGATTTTATGGCAGAAAATACTTAAGAGGGAAAAAAATCTGATGTGGTCTTTCAGTACACAAAGTGATCACAACAAGAAAACGTAAAAGATTGTTTTTCACTTGCTAGAGCTTTTTCTCTGTAGCCTTGCTCCTTTTTGAAGTTTATTTGGCCTATTTGTTAAACATACCACACTTCTACAAGGCTAAAAATCTGTTACACAGAAAAGGAAGATCACTTTTGTTTATCCTGCACCAAAGATTGCAACTTTTAAAACATTCCCAAAATAGACAAACTGTGAATCCCAATTTTATGAATCACTTTCTGCAACTCTCAAACAGTAACCAGTTTTCTATAAAGAAGAATAAGCTTGTATTTTTTGGAGTGAGAGATACCTGTCATCTGAGCTCTCGTCATGAAGGAGCCTATCTTTGTTCAGCCCAATCTTCTCCAATTCGTGCGTCAGTTTCTCTAGATCGTTATTAATCTGTTGAGTGTGAAGCTTCTCACTGACAAGCTCCTAAACACACAAACATTTTTGAAAACTCAGAATCTAAACCACAAAACATCCATTTGTTTTTGAGGAACAGTTAAACCCAGGTAGATTCAAACATTGTTAGTAAATTTGTGATTAATGTTCACATAAATGTACACGACTTTATAAAAAAAAGAAAAGAAAAAACATACTTCTCTGAGAGTCATCAGTGTCTTTTTATCAATATTGGCCAGTTTGACCAGCTCCTTGTTCTCTTTCTCCAGCTCTTTGACTCTTGTGCAGGAGTCTTTGAAGAAAATCATTTCCTTGCCCATGGTTCGATTCTCTTTCTCAAGAGAGGAGATCCTCTGGTTGCAGTCTTCCAACTTGGAATCTCGGATCTCTGCCTGCTGCCTCAGCCGCTTGTTCTCCTTCTCCAGAAGCTTTTTGTCTTTCTCCAGCTGGGAGCTTTCCTGTTCCAGATTCTTGTTCTAGGGAGGGATAGCATGTAATGAAGCACAGATGGGTAAAACAGCATTTGATGGGATTATTATGGTCTAAATGGCTTGTACATGAATGTTTGGCTAAAGTGAGCAAGGTTTAAATCAAAAGCCAAAAACATAATCCTGGATAATCCATCTCTGCAGGGAAATGGGCTGTAAATTCATTACAATGAATATCAGTTGAAGTGCCACTACTGCTAACACTTAATATTATCTTTAACTTTTTTTTCATTTAAGATATATTTTTAGTCATCACAGAAGTAGTTTTCAGTCTGTCAACACTAATTACTACACTACTCTAAATATACTCACTCACATCAGAAAAACCACACAAGTTGTCCAGCAGAACTACATGTTTCTGCTCGGCAGAGGAAGGCAAACAGGACCGGTTTTAATTTTTTGATATACCTCTTGCTCGAGTTGCTCAAGTCGTTTGCTGGAAATCTTGAGTTCTTCCAGGTTACGCTGGAGCGCCTGATTCTCCGTTTCCATGTCTTGCAGTTCGGCCTCCAGCTGCTGGATCTTCTTGCTGCTGTTCTCTAGAGCTTTCTGCAGGCGCTGGTTCTCTGTATCTAGGCCCTGATAGCTCACCTGGGAGAAGAACAGCCAGATTAGAAAATCAAGTTCTCTATGAACTACTTGTGCAGGTCCCTAGTGACCTCATATTCCAGAAACAGCTTAGTGCTACTTCTTAGGAAATATTACAAAATTGACATTTTTACAATGTTTAACAGAGAAAATATATCCTTGTTTTGGTCAACATAACACTGGAAAACCATTGGAATCTTTTTATTACAGAGTTTATTTTTATATCACTTTTTGTAATAAACACAGCTGTATGGTAACCCAAGTCTGATGGCTCCATCAGCAGAAGCACCTGTTGTCTGGCTGGTTTTACCTCTAATCTCTCAGTCTTCTTAGAAGAGGCTTTGAGCAGCTCCAAGCTGCGCTTCAGCTGGCTCTTCTCGCTTTCCAGCTCCCTGTTCTCGGCTTCAAGCTGAGCAGCTTTGGCCCCCGCTGACCGCAGGCTCTCAGCTGAGCGCCGGAGCTCCAGGTTTTCCTGTTCCAACTGAGAGTTTTCCTTTTCCAGAGCCTCCAGCTGGAAAGCCATGTTCTTCAGAGCATCCAGTTTCTTTTTGAGACGGCGGCCCTCTGCTTCCAATTCAGTGTTCTCCTTCTCCAGAGATGACACCTTAACGTAATCGTTTTCATGTCAAATAATTGAAACTTGTAGTTCATTATGAAATAAACCTTTTTTTTTATTACTGCAAGCATCACAAATATAATGTCAAAATACAAACTACAAACTAAGGTAAAGGAAATGCATGCATGCATGCATCTTGAATATTAAAACTCAGACCTTTTCACAGGTGATTCCAAGACTGGCAACTTTTTTCAGAAGGCTCTCGTTGTCCCTCTCCAGTTTCTGGATCTGAATCTCCAGGTCCTCTGCTCTTTCACCTTTCTCTTTCATCATTTCAAGTTCCTTACCTGCATGAAAAAATGCCTTCCTCTCAAAAAACTAAAATATTGATAAGACAATTCCTCAGAGAGACTGGATGTCACTCACGTAGCTGCTTCCTTTCAAACTCTATTTTATTCAGCTTGGCTGTGGTCTCGCAGATTGATTCATGAAGAACTCGATTTTCTTTCTCAACGTCCTTGACCCGGGCCTCCGCTCCGACCTGGGAGCGCTGACGCAGGGATGACATGGTCTGGCTCAGGTGCTTATTCTCCTGCTCAAGACCTTTCAGCTGGAGAGCAGACAGCAGAGGTTTAAATCATCACCTGAAGCAGTCTTTAAACAAGCGACTGCATGTTTGAAGGGAAGTGATTCATGTGACTTCTCATACTTCATGACACGCACAATGAAAGAGAGCGGATAGCAAAAAAATAAAAAAGATTCTGTTTTACAGCCGCTTCATAATGATAAAACAGGATGTTATCCCGGGACTCCATGTGTGCAGAGGCTAGACTTTATCATGGTGACAACCAAGCCGATGGCAACTCCTGAAGTAATCCAAGAGGGCAGCGTTCTGTTTTCCTTCCCTCTGAAGCTCATCAAAGCCGGATTTACCAAATCAGATGGTTAGACTAATCAAAGGTGTCAGATTCGGGTCTAACAGCCACAAAGTCTCGGACACAGTGAGCAGCTCCAACTGAGCCACAGACTGTTTAACAGTCAATAAAACATTAGTGACAGCAAACACTAGATAGTACACTGAGCCAAAAACAAATCAATAAGAAAAAGACTTTTCTCAGAAAAACTCAGTACAGATTTCTATATTAAGTCAAATAAATACAGTAAAAAACTAGTGTTATGACCACAACTTTGATCAAGTCAATGAATTGTACTTTCTGAATAATGGGTGTGTGAGTGTGTTTGTACCTGTCTCTCTGAGTTTTCTCTTAAAGTTTCTAGAGTCTTCTCTAGTAAAGCTTTCTCCTTCATCAAGTCCGTACTGAGTGACTCTGCACTTCGGAGAGACTCTCTGTCGGCCGTCAGCTCACTCTCTAGCCGCTCCAGCTTTAAACAAAAAAAACAAAAAGTGAATTTTATAATAAAGGTTAAAATTCTCAGAATTATAAATGTGGAACAGTCATTTATTTTATCATTGAAGTTGGGGAAATTGCAGAAGCCTCAGAGAACTGTAAATCAAGCATGTCCGGCCCGTGAGTCAAATGTGGACGATGTTTACATTTCCACCAGCTTTCATGCTCCTTTGAGCTCAATATAAGACCCCCAGTTTTTTCAAAAAAGTGCAGATTGTGGCTGGCTAAATAACATTTTAAGTCGTAAACTTGTGCCAACATTGTCTGCAACCCTTTTGTGACGTTTTGTAACTCATTTCTAAAATGAAAAAGAAAAGTTGAGCAAGAGAGCCATCGCTTCCAGAAAAAAGTGAAAATTGGTATTTTTTTTCTGTAAAATATGAAACAACTTTGTCCAATATGCCACCGTAACTGTCTAAGGAGTTCAATAAAAAAAAACTAAGACATGCAAACTGGGAAGGAATGGTGCGAAAAATGGTTAAATTGACAGTAATTTTGGTAAATATTGACTCAAATGCATTAATTTTGTTTGAGTGTATATGAAATAGCAATAAAATGTTCATTAAATAGTTCATTTGCATTTAAATTTAATTAAAATAGTTTCAGTATCAGACTGAATGGTTGGCCCTCAAACATTTTCATCTCATCAAATCTTGCCCGCTATAAAATCCTGAACATCCGTGCAGGATCATCATCTATAATTCACGGTTTTACAATCTTATATAAGGAAGGAATCATACCTTAAAACAAAACCAGAACTGGCTTCATTATTAATTCTGCAGAAAAATAACATTTTCAGGCAGAAAAACAGACAGACAGGGTTTAATGAGATCGTTTCTATGCCACCAGTTTCCCGTCAGCTTTCATATTCTAATTTGCTTCGGCTCGAGTCCTCAAGTCGCTTGGAAATAAATTCCCCCTCTTTGTTGGTGACAAAAACTTTCATCTATTTTGCTCAGGGAACACAGAAGAGTCTTATGTTTCTGAAAATAGCAGGGAGACTTTCTTAGCGAGGGGCGTTTGAGTGCCAAAGACAGGAAGAGAAAAGGCAGTGCAGGGGTGAGTGGATTTACAGCTTTGCTTTTATCCTCCTATCCCCCTCTCTGTCCTCCTTCTCCTTTCTGTCCTTTTATTGCTGTAGTCAGCGTGTGACAAAGTCTACTGCTAAGAGCAGGGAGGATGTGTTAAAGATGCAACAAAATACTGGTTCAAAGATCGCTTTATTTCATGGTTTCAGATGCTTGTTTACTGCAAAACTTTTCAACTTTGAGATCATCTATAGGTAAAATAAATCAATTTGTAAATTCCAATAGATTTCTTTTCAATTAAAAAGGCAACAGGAATTCAAAGAAACTGTTTTCATTTTTCTGTCAGATAATTAAAGCAAACTTGTGTCTATTAATGCTCAGACCTGCACAAAGAAGCATTTTTAATCTCTATAGCTTACTTTCTGCTTTAGTTTCTGGTTTTCTTGGTTGACTCTGGCCAGCTTTGATATGGTTTCCACACTGCCTGCTCCTCTGAGCTCCTCCACGGTCTTCAGTAAGGCCTGATTGTCTTTCTCCAGTTTCAGGAGGCGACTTGAGGTCAGATCGTTCACCTCTTCTCCCAACGACTTCTGTGGGGCTGTGAGAATGTTAACATGTTAGAAAATCATAAAGGGAACGACAACTTAACTTTGTCTTTGAAGTTCTAAGCAGATCATATAAGAGACAGAAGATATTTAATACAATGATTCCACCAAACAAAAAAAAGAGGAACAGAGAGGTTCTTTGGTCAAACTCTACACGTCTCATAGCTTGTAAAGCACCTTTTAACAAACAGTCACCCACACAAAGTCTTTATCCAAATCCTGATTAGTTAAACCTCTTAACACTCCTATGATCCAAACCCACAGCTTATCTTTCAGGAGCCTCTGAATATTAATTACAGTGCAGGCCTTAGTCAAGTGGAAAGAAAGCACATTGAAGCTGGCAAATCCAGATGGATCCAAGTGAGACTATGCCAAGAATTAGAGACGCAGACCAAACCCAAGTCTGCTAGCCATCTGTGGCTTCTAACCTGGACCACTGAGGTGACTGTCAGCTGTTTGACACATTTACCTCCAGGAGTTCTTTTCACTGCTTTCTTCCATTCCTCTGTGTGTATTTTAATCAAACTCTGGACTCTGCAGCTCACCCTCAGTCAGCTCTGGAGTTTTTGATAGTTGCTCCAGCTCCCAGCCCAGGTGCAGGGACTCATCCATGCTCTGTTTCTGGGCCATCTCCAACACCAAATTCTCCTCTAACAGCTCCTCCATTCGCTTACGGTCCAGGTCACGCTCCTGAATACAAAAAAAGTAGATTTTTTTAATAATAAACAAAGCAGTGACAGCAGAGATTGCTGTTCCTGCTTGCAATAATCTACTACTTTACCATCTCCATGTCGTGAATCTTGGATTTAAGCTGCAGATTCTCTTTCTCTAAGAGATGAAGTTTGTCAGACCTGGTTCTGGAACCATCTAGCTGCTCTTCCAGCATGGTCTTGGTCTCCAGCAATATTTGGTTATCCTCCTTCAGCTCCTATTGAAACCCCAATTTTAAAATGGAGAGACATTAAAAAAGATCAATTCAAGGTAGACTTTTTGTCACTTTGTGTTTCTCTCAAGGGGTTTGAATAATCTGATCTGATTCAATGTTTAGAATTAGACTTTTTATGTTTTGAATACAGATGGATGAACAGCTGTGCCTAGAGTGTCCTTTGTTTCGGTCATATGCTGCATTTTTATGTTCCCGGTATGATCTTTAAAACATCTTTGATAAGAACTTGAATGTGCTCTACAATCAGTTCATGCAGTTGTTTACCTCCACTCTGGCCTTGTAGAACTCAATGTCATGGAGTCTCTCCTTGTACCGGCAAAGATCACTCTCCAGTTTGTCGACTCGTATGGCTTTTTCTCTGAGTGCATCCAGCTCATCTCGGTACGCCCGAGCCGACCGCGCGTCTGATAACAGCTGATAGTTCTGCACACATGCACAACAGCAGAGATAAAGAATGTTATGCGGACATGATACTGAGTTTGAGCTTTTAAATGACAATCTTCAGAACAAACTCCAAATGCACTCATGCTCTGTTTTCAATGTTCTTCCTTTATGCAGTCTGTTCACAGCAGTCTACCACAGAAATTGCTGCTCACTTCAAATAAAAAGCCATGTGAGGCTGTGGCTAAAAATAGGACTAATAGCTTGTAATGAGCTAAGTCGCTTGCCATCTGATTAAAGTCAGGCAGAATTGCAGGAACAAAGTCGCTGGAAAAATAGCAGGAGAAAGTGGGGGATAGTGGATTGTTGCATGTTTGTGTGAAGGTAAGTGTAATTTGTGGTCTCACATCCTGCTGGAGTCTCTTGAGTTCCACTTCAACGTTCTCCAACTCCTGCCTGGTGTCCAGAAGCTGCTCACTCTTTTCCTCCCTGAAGAACATTTGTTTTTACATTGTGTAACCATCACTGAGCAACAGTTTGTAAAATTATTACAGTCATTTTTCAGACAGTTGATATGATAAAGATATAGGTGTTTTATAAAGTGAAACTTTGTAAGGCCTTTCCAACTTTGCTGTTTGGAAATCAGTGATTTGTTGATGCATTTAGCATTGAGACAAAAAGACACACACAAGTACAAACATACACTTGTATTCTCAACACCACAACAAAACAACAAACACATGAAAAATCTTGCGATTAATATAAAGATGTCCTATGCAAATGTTGCCTTCAGGTTATAACTGTTAATAAGCTAAAACTGTTTAATGTTGTACATCTAATCATTTCAAAAGCACACTGGAACGTTGCTGTAATCTAGTCGCATCAATAAGAGTTTCCATTTCCTTAATTTATTTCAGTGACAAAACAACTACATTAAAAAAGTTAAAAACAGAATTTAACAGAAGTTTGGCCGTTGTTTAGATGCCTGTTTTTACTGATTTAACTAATAAATAAAGGGGAAAGATAGCCTGACATGTGTTGATATGTTGTGTAAATAAATGTTTCAAATGCAGTTCCCAGTGGAAAAGGAGTCTGCCACAAAGAGTTAAAAGAAAACATGGACATTCCTGAGATGCTTCCCCATGTTTGCATAAAATCACTTCACTTAACATCAGATGGTTTATTTGATCAAAGATCTTCAGAGGGTTTCACTACAGAGACAGAGTTGGCTTTCTTCTCCTCTCTACAACCTCCCTCCCATTTGCTTTTGTAATAAGTGCACAAATTAAACAATAAATCTGTGAGTTCTTCTCTTCTTTAACATTTTACCCTAAACAACTGATTTCCTTTGCTGAAAACCACAAAAAAAAAATCAAGTGCTACTCTTAAATTAACTTAGCTTAGCTTCTTAAGATGATTTTGCTGTTTCGGTTTATAAAAATGTACCAAATCTTCCCAAATTGTAATTTAATTTTGCAACATGTCTTTGTCTGTTGCAAACTTTAACTCTCATTTCATTTTTGTTAGATTCCTTACTACACTGTCATACAAATGTGCATTTTTATGTTTGGAAAATCATTTAGAAACCATATTTAAGATTATGATGCAGGCAATATATTTATTATGCTGCTGTTTAGCAATAACATAACAAGCACAGAGCTACAAAGCATTTAAGTCACAAGTCTTTTGATAGAAGCACTAACAAGCCCTCCATTATAAAGAGTGGAATATAACCCCCTCATTTACTTCACTTCCCTATTTATGGCCCTCTGCCCCCTTCACACAGAAGAGGTCACAGACAGACTGCAGCAGACTCACAGATCTGCATCAACAGAGAGATTCTGTGCATGCTCCTGCAGTCACAACAAACACCACCCACTTGCTGCATGACTCCATAAAACAGTCATGAGAGAAAGCTGCAACGACGACAAAGACGTCCTTGAAGGTTTTTTAGTTTTTTGTCAACTTTTGACAGAAGCACAACAGAATGAAGTAAACAATGCTTTACTGGAGTCAGCTGACTGGGACGCTTTCGTCTTGGTCAGAAGGCTGTGATTTGGTGTCGCCTTTAATTTTTTCACACACTTGTTTTGACAAAAACCTGACTTCTAAACAGTCCTGCAAAAACACATCTCAAATTAGTTTGGGTTTTTAAACGAGAGTAAAAAATGATCCCTTCAAACATTTTTTTTTGTATGAGATTTTACAGAAACTACAAAAGGTGAAAGGATGTCAAAGTGTTTTAAAAAGCAGTTCTGACATTAATTTAAAGAATGTTGAATGCTTCTTTGAATCCTAGGACTGAAAGTTTGCATCTCACATCAGAAAGTAAACATTTACAAAGTTGGAATGTCAGTGTTAATTTTTGCTTACAGATGTTTTTAATCATTATATCAGTCCCTTAGTCATTGATTTCCAAAACTATAACATGAGTGGGTTCTAATTAAACTAGTTTTTATTAAAATGTTTTTTTCTGCATTTCTTTCTCCATTATTTTCTATATTATATATTTTATATTTGTTATTTTTAGAAGTTTTAATCTTGAATATTTTGCTCTTCGTTTGCAAAATAACTGCAGCTCTACCCGTGACTGTGGCACTTACAGTTCCTGCCGTAGGCGTCTGATTTTGGCCTTGGCGTCGGCCAGTTCCACTGAAAGGTGCTGTCGACTTTCCGTTCTTCGAATACTCGGTGAGTCTCCAGGAGACTGAGATGTACAAGAGGCCAATGGAGATAGCTGCACACAGTCCCTCTCCTGGGTTAATTCCACGATGGTCTGGATGGAAAGAGAAAAACAAAAGCCCAGATGAAGTTTTGCAATGATGAAACACAACAGTTAAATGTTTAATACTTTAGCTCAATAAGACTGGTTCAAAAAATGGGACTCAAATAAACTTAACAGTAAAGACAAGCTCTACAACTACAGGGAAACCACGACCAGCATCCATAAAGCTGGATGCAGGGATGAAAGGTACAAAAACCCACACACTGCTTATTCTGATCTGGTGCCCTTGACAGGAAATAGGATTTTAATTGAGAGCGGCTGTGAAGCTCAGTGATAATCTGGAGGCTATTAGAATACTCCACATACACACATCAACACAAAAGTAGTTTTACTTTTATCAGTAATGAGGATCTTCACCCCATGGGTTTGAAATTCCTTAAATGACGCATATAGCCAGAGTAAAACACTCAAACACAAACCCCTCCATCCATGACAGTTAACAGTCTCAACCCTTCCTTCCTGTGGCAGCTCTTTTGTGGTCAAAGGAAAAAGTTCTACATAACTTTGCCAGAACAGCCTTTGATTTCCATCAGCAAATGCACAAATGGAAAAAAACAACTTAAAAAAGTCCAATGAAGTCATTACTGTACCTCCAACTGTGTGTCCCTTTCATCCACCAGCCGTTTGAGCTGAAAAGCCAAGTTTCTGGAGAGGTTGTCTAAATCTTCAGGAGGAACTTCCCCATTTTCCAACCACTGCAAGTCCATCACATTCTCCTGGTTATGAGTCACCTACAAATCAATGTGATTATTCCTTCAATCAAACTCTGAGTGGCAAACAGTTAACCAAAACAGTTATAAAGAACTGGAGGACAAGAGGTACCTCTTGGATGTGGGATGCTATGGCAGCTTTGGTCTCAAAATCCAGAGTCTGGATCCGCTCAATGTACTCTTCCTTCTTCTCACACTGTTAGCAGTAGAGGCAGAAGTGAAAGTTACTATACACAATGAAAAAGGAGAACATTTTTCACATCTCAAATAATTCTAGATCAGCAGGAGGACAGATGATTGCACACTAAAGGAGAAGTGAATCAGATAAAAGTTTCCAGGAAGCAGGAAGATAATCACATCTTTAAATGAAAGCTAATCTATGGATCAGGTGAAAATTTCTCAGAAAATGAGAATATCTAACTATCTTGCACTGTAAGATGATCAAGAAAGGAGTGTCCATAGGCTTAATGTAAGACACATTGAAATTGGAATTAAATGCCAGTTAACCGTGCTGTCAGAAAACAAACAGGGAGTTCATTTGAGTTGGTTGCTTTTCCAGGAAAAAAGGATTTGCTTCATTCACTAATCTCCAAACTTTGTGTGAAAGTTGGAGAGGGTTTAAAGGCCCTGTATCATGCAAAATAAACTTTTTTGAGCTTTTAGATGCATTATAATGTTAATTCCTTCCAAAAAATTCCCTCAAAGCATTCTCACGCATCTCTGAGCATTTCTCTCCAACCCTGCTCTCTGAGCACCATACCCTCCAAGCCCTCTAGGACGTCTGGGTTCCCTACTTCAGACGTATGAACGTGGGGAAACAGCCCCATCCAGGAAGAGTCTGTACTGCCAGAACCTCCCCCAGGCTAACAAACACACCTTCTATGCAGAGTTAGCGGTGAACGGCAAAGAGCTTTTTTTAGCATCAACTCTGAGAAGTAGTTTCTTCTTGCACCTATCCTACTGAGACAACGGCTTGCTGGCGAGGCCAGCTCTAGGATGACGTCATGAATTGGGCGGCACCCACGAGGAGCAAAAGGCAGTTCCTCAGAGAACGAGGTTTCTTACTACCATGTAGGAAAAATGAAAAATAACTAATGTGGTTTAAAAAAATGTTTTTTAGTGTGCAAAGGTAACATTTTATCATATATATGGATATAGTTTACTCTGAGAGGCTTAGAAAAGCATGAAATAAACCCTTTAAGGTCAAAGCAACAAGTCTTCATGAAAATGAAGGCTGGACAAAATAAAGTAAATTATTTTAGAATAATTAATAAAGTAGACCTATAAAAGCATCTTGTTCAATTTTTACATTTAAATGCTGTTAATTATAAGGCAGGTTTATTCATAATAATAAATCTTCTAAAATAACACAGCTACAAAATCTTTAAAGAGGGCAGTCAAATGTCAATGTAGCATTATAGCTGAATTGTACACTAATATACAGCTATGAAGATTGAATATGCAAAGGTGAGCTCTTACCTGTACAGCACAGCCAAGAAGCAGCAACAAAAGTTTTCCCATCTCCTCTAAGCCTTGTTCTAAAAAAAACAAAAAAGTTGAAGTAAAGAAGTGAGCAACTTCAGAGTAACCCAAACTGCTTTAACATAAAACTTGAATATAATTGCTATAGAAAAGATCAGATGTTTTTTGTGATAACTCTTGAAATTTCTGGAGGTAAATGCAAAACAGCATTTATCATCTGTAGATGTTTTTATTTATTTTACCTTTATAATACAAGTTTTCTGTACTGTTAAATAGTAATATTTTTCTTTTATCTATAAAAGCAGGTTAGATGTTTCCCCCTTTGAAGCTTAAACCTTTCAAACGTGAAAACTTCTACCACAGAAAATCTAGAAAGAGGAAACGGAGAAGATCAATACATTCATGGATAATGGTTAAGGTGCCAGCTTTTCATGCCCCGACAAGATTATAGATTACATCTGATATGTTTTGTAATTGGCAATATATACTGGGTTCTTGAAATGTTATGGTAGTTGCAGTACCACTATGTTATTTGAAGTGCTGTGGGCACTTTTGATGTGGTGACATCTTGCCAGAAAGTCCATTACACATCTGTTTGTCTTTATGACAAGCTTGAGCTCATCTGGGGGATTTGAGAATGATCACCAGCAAAACAGGTGGGGTGTGTCAGTGCATGTGTGTGCACGTGTGAGTGTATAAAGTGTGGCATATGCACTCCTCATGCTTGTGCATTCGATCTGAATTCTCTCTCAATCTGGGTGCAAGAATGGTTACCATGGTAACAATCAGGCCCAGGGGTTAGCAAGTGTGAACACAGGTCAGCTCTAATGAATTAGTAAAAGCCTTTTCTAAGTGTAAGGTGGCTCAGGTCAAAAAGAGACGCCAAGAAAGCAGGTTTCTGCTTTTTAGGCACTATAAACCCCAACTTTAATTTTTGCAGACAAATTTAACACTTTATACCCTTTTTTTCTGTTTTGTTTTTTATTTTGAATTACTTATTCAAAAAATATTTATTTTTGAAATATTTGAACACTTTGGAAACTGGATGTTTTGTTTGCTCAGATGACATTTTGAACAAAACATTTCAATGACTAACGCAGTTTTGCTTTTATTTGGTGTATTTCATGTGAACAAGGGGCATCATTATAACCCATAATTATGTTTTTTTATTTGTATTTTTTGCTTTTACAATTCCATGCATCTTCATCAAGTTTTAAAACTTAAATGAACTCCTATTATGTCAGTTTCTGCCAACAATGCAAAAAGATAAAACAAAACCTCAATTATTAGCACCTCCATTCATATTGTTCCATTTAATGAAATTCACATGAAAAATGACTAGATTTAGGTCTACAAGAATGGTGACAGGGCTTAAAAACACTCCATTAAAGCCACATGAACATACTCTATTCAGAATGTAAATTTAGCTGAGCAAATCCACTGCTAGAGATAAGGAAGCTCACAGGATGCATAAATTATAACACAAAAATGGAATAGCAAGAGGGCAAAATGAAAGGATAGAAGGAAGAGATAGGAAGAAAAAACAGACAAAAGAGGAAAAACAGTATAAACCTTCAGGAACAAATAGGAAGCAAAGCATTAGGAATCAATGGGAAGCAGAAACCAGATTTAGGTTGAAAATGTAAATTGAATGAAAATTTGCAGCAAACAAGGTAAGAAGATCATAGAACAACTCTTCGCACTGCAGTGAACAGGAAAATGCAGCCTTTTCCTTTAAAACACTATAAGCAAAGATAACAGAAATCATCCTGGAACTTATGAAATCTGTGGCTATGATACAACTGCTGCATGAAAAATGATACTGCAAAGATGTCATGGCAGACATTAATAAACCAATGACAAAGATTTATACATTTTATAGATTGTACTGTAGTTTTATGACCTAAACTAGATCCTGATTGGTGGCTCCTATCAGCAATTAAATCCTAATATCTCCTCTTTTTGATCACATGAAAAGACTTCCACCTCCTCAATGTAATTCAGTGAAATGATGTATTTTTAATGTATTCCTCAAATTTTTTTAATATTTAAATGATATCAGTTTTGACCCATTTTGAAGAAAAAGAGAACGTTTAAGAACATCGTGACAGCTGACGGTGTTGAGAACTGAAGACAACCAAAAACAGAAACTAATCATTTGTGTGTTCTGACGTGCATGCAAACATGGTGACTAAACACCACTTGCATGCATAGGAGGCGGCGCTTCTGTCCATCTCTCTGTGCGTGTTAAAGCACAGCAGACTAGGCTAGCTTAGAGCCTGGGGGGGTGGGTGGGGTATTACAGTGCATTCTCACTGTGCACGGCTGTGAAGACACCCTCCCCCCATTTGCAAACTGAACACACACGTGCACTTACAAGTAGCGGTGCCCCCCCTTTCTTCCCGACGGGAACATAATAAAAGCCACATGTCCGATGAGTTTCAGCTGGCAGCTTCTGAGCCGCACTCTTCCTCACTGCTGGTCTGACAGGCTGACTGACTTCCTAACAAGCTAAAGGGTAAAGGGCAAAGGAGTCCTAGAGGTATCCTTTCTGACTGCTCCCAAAAACCTTCCTGGAGTAGCTGTGCAAGCACTGGTTCAATTATATATTTTCAGTCAAATAAAAAAAGATTTATTAGGAAGTATGGAAAAGCACGTCTCTTGGCTTAATGTGAGCTATCGTGAAAAGCAGCACTGATTAGGAGGATTAAAGGTGTACACAGTCTGGAAAAGTCCGTTAGTCTGGGCCGTGTCTGCTTCATTTGGTCCGGATTGAGTCCTGAACCTTTCCATTTGGTCTGTATTCAGACTGACAGACTTTCCAGTTACGGACCAAAGCTTGTAAACAAAAGACACGCAACTACAGATCCCTTCATTCATTGACCAGGAAGTACGAGGGTGGGGCAAAGCAACCAGAGAAGGAATAATGGGAGTCTTGCAATCCACGACGAGACAGTTCACTTATTCAAAATGTATATTTCACTGACCAATTTTGAATGACTGTATCAGCGTCAGCTACAACACTTACTTTTGCTACTGTGGTACAGCGGAAGCATGCTGTAAAGCGGTTGCCAAGGAAACGTGGGCTAAGAAGGTGATATGTGTTTCTGACATATAAACTGTTGGGAAAAAGGGTGAGTAGCAATGTGAATTATGTTAAAAGCCTGCATTCATACGACCAACTCTTAATGAGTTGCTGCTCCACGTTTGTCCGCGGCTCTCTGTTTAACATCACATAATGACCGGCTACTTCAGCCCGTTTTGGTTTAGTTGTTATGTTCTGAGAACTGATCCTATTCAAAATGAGGAATCTCAGAGCCAATCAGAGCTCAGTCCGAATGGAAACCAACTGACACCACCTGGAAATTAGAGCAGTTCCTGGTCCCAGACTGGGGTCCACTTGGGTGTATTCAGACTGAAATGTTTTTCGGGTTTACTGGGGCAAACAAACTCCGGTTCACTTTAAGCGAACCAAATGTGTCCAGTCTGAATACACCCTAAAATACTAAGGAAAAGGTGTGGCAGAGTCATAAAAAAAGCTGAAGATGATGAGTAGACACAATCGTGAACCCACTTACTGTAGCATTAATTATCCTTTTGTTTGCTCATGTGAAGCAGATGACAACCAAAAGTGCTGATAGGATGATAAAGCTCATCATTGGTTCGGGAAAGGGTAGACATCCATCAACAACATGTGCGACTCCGTTCAGTATTCACTTTTCAGAGTTGATGATTGGATGTGTACAGAATATTCACTTCAGAGTGGAGAACCTGAAGCATGTTTTCATCACATGGCTCCACTTTTAAACCAACAAACCCTTTATTAACAGCAGCTCAGTTGTGCTTTTCAGTCACCACCTGCTGCCAGTTTTGTTCTCTTCTGTGCTACATCCAGGAATATCAAATAGCATCTGGAGCTACTTGGGTCAGGCTGTTAAAGTGTTTTAATGACACTTTAACTCTTCATTTTGCAACATGCTGCTCAGACGGATCAGATAGCGTGGTCGGGGTTCAGCGGGTCAATGCTTTCCAGCAAAATGGATGACTGAGTCACCTGTTGGGATAAATTTCCACACACTCCCTCTTGCTTAGCACAGTTTGCAAGAGTCACAATTATTTTTTTTTTGGTCAGAACCATAACTATTGGCTTTGGCTTTGAATTAAAAGCTTAAATAGACAAATAAAAGTGAAACAGTTTTATCTCCAGCAAATATAATGTACCAAACATATAGGAAACTAAAGTTATAGTGATTTAGAAAAGTTGTAAAATTATTTTTTTCTTTGTAATTTGCATGCACATCAAGTGTTTGCATCAGACGTCTAAACCGTTGAGTTGGAGGGCTAAATGGAAATGTCTACAGCACTGTTTGAAGTGAGTACTTCTGCAGTCTTTTGGTTGTTCCATTTCCAACAATAACGTACCAGAGAGAGGGTTTCGCCCCAGCACCAGCACATTTGGCAAAGGCATCATCACCAGCTGCTGGAGGCTCTCCTGCCACACAAACAGATGACATCAGAAAGGTTAGAAAAGAAAATCGAGAATAAATATTCAAAACTAAGAAAAACCAAATCATCAACATTTACTCAGCATTAACTGGTCTAAATAAAGCATTTCATTCAACAGGACTTGTGAGCTCTATACTTTATTGTTAGTCTGAACTAAAGGAAGCATCTGGCGAAAGCCAGTAACTATTAACAAAAAACATACAGTAAAAAACCAAGCACAACAAATAAAAAAATATAATTTTACTAACCATATCTTTTCAATAATTTAACAATTAATTGTAAATAACTTTTACATTGTGTTAACATGTGGAAATGATGCATGGCGTTACATCTCATAATGACAGCACTGTGCTCCAAGCATCAATGCATTTTTGAGACAGATTAAACAAGTGACACTGGAATTAGGCTGAAAGGATAAATTGCATTCATGGTTTCCAGTGTCGGCCCCTTTTTTAACTCACGTCAATCACAAAAAGTAAAAAAAATAGAACTAAGACAACTTGCAATACATAGCCATGAATAAATAAGCAAGAATACATAAGCGTGGTGTTTAAAAGTTATGCAGATGTTAAATAATTGAAACATTTCATTACAATTTCAAACAGAACCAGATTTATGTTCATCTAAATCCACCGCTTTCCTAGTAGTTTAGACATCTACTATTTATACGTTTAACTTACTGAAACATATTTTTCCCCCGTTAATTTCTAAAGCAATTTTAAATAAAATTTGAATAGAAATGGAAGGATCTTGTTGAGCTATAACCACATTAAAGTCACTTAAGTTAGAAGTTTAGCTGTACCAGAGTGTAACTGTAGGCCAGTTTAACAGTTCTGAGGATTACCCTCATGTCTCAACAAAGAGGTTTATATTGATGACAGCGTTCAATGAAGTCCCCCTCCTGCTGGAACCATCTGGTCTGTAAATATTGCTGAATGCTGACCTCATCACATGCTGTTTATTTCAAACTTGCTGCACTTCTATTAGTTGTAACTTTTTAGATTAATCTTACATTACATCTAAATTTCACTTCTCTCTGAACTGTTGCAGGAATGTAATAGTATACGAATAATATGGTTAATCAACCTAGTTTACAGGCTAGAAATAGAATTTTACTTGGACAGAATGAACTCTGAAGCAGGAAGTTCTTAGACCTTTTGCATTGAAAAAATAAATGTTTCCATTTCAGAATAAAACAATTCAAAATAAAGTTAAAAACAAACTTAATATAACAAACTCAGACATCTGTCTAGATATAATCACACAAAAGGCACAAACGTTTATCAATTATAAAACAGATTGGTTTGCAGAAATGAAGCTTCAAGCTAAAAAATCCTGGTTTCCATGGTTTCCCCTCAAAGGTGATAAGAGCACTGACCTCTGCAAATCCATCTTCCTGACATCTTTAAAAAGCACTTGAGGAAAAAAAAAAATCATGGTCCATTAATATGATTTATTTGGAATGATCTTACAGCATTAAGGAAAAGGACCTCTTTGTTGCAAGAAAAGTGAAAAATATTAACCTCCGTAACACAAACAGCATTTATGTTTATGTTTTTTCTGTTTTTCTGTCAGTATCCTAAATTGTACAGAAGTAAACATCTGGCAGGAGAAACAAATGATTTAAAGAGTTAAGAAATAAATCACTATATAGTCTGAGACAGATTACCTCAGCAAGACTCATAAAAAAATGTCAGTGTGGCACACAAAAATATATGAGCAAAATCAATCAGAAAACAAATCCTGTCATCAGGAACTATAATGCTGCTCCATTTGAGGATTTGAAACACACTGGCTTTGATTTAGTTATTTCCACATCACAAGGATCGCTAGTGGTTGTGTGGCAGCCGACATTTAAACAACAAATGCAATGAATCCTTTTTTGAGAATCTTTAGAAAGACATAAGTCACAAAAGGTACAGAATAGTTCAACTAGTGATAATAAACCCACTCCAATAAAAATTGTCTTCCTGGTGTTTTTGTAGCATGTTTCTCATGATGGAGAACATGTATAAAGAAATTTGAAAAATGTTGTAGTTGTTGGGTATAAACTAACTAATCTGCAGGCCACAAGCTCCCTGCTGCTCCATTACAAAGCATCCACTAGCAGACAAATAGATCCATGTCAATGGATCGGCTGGATAGCTCAAATATTGCTAGCCATTTTTGTTGCAGAGATAGCGTCAGTCTGAGGTCGGAACTGTGAACTAGAACTGTGAACGAGAAAGTGTAAACAAAGAGATCATTGGAAATGAGCAAAGGCTCACTTCTGTCAACAGTCCCACCCAAAACCCTGAGGTGAATTTTGAATGAACTCCTGCCCCTCTGCAGAAACTACGTCCTAGACAACAACGCTTTGTATTTTTGATTTTTATTGAAATTAAAACGGCAAAATAATAATTAAAAGACCACTGAGGACGTTTTTACAGTCAATCAAAAGATGATTAGAGTGGGACTAAATCATTAGAGTTTTTATTGCCACTCACATTTTATCTTTGCATACACTGTTAAAACCCCTTTTTTTTTTTACAAATACAAAATGTCCATGGTGGATTAAAAAAAAAAAAAAAAATCACATGAACTTTTACAGTTTACAATACAGTTAACTTAGATAAAAGTAAACTGCAACTTCTATAAAACACAAGTCTTTAGAAGTAATGACAAAATACTTTGACATGCCATCAGAATTATCTTGACACGATTAAAGGTAAATCACAGCAGTGTACTCTTGGATTAGCTGGAAGTGGCTGAGCTGTCATAAAAAACATGAACAAAGCAGGAAGTACACTCAGCAACAACCATCATGGAAACGTGTCACAAACACTGTGAGGCATGCAAACACAATGTTTTAAAATACATTTTACCATGTAAAAAGGAGAACTTTTTTTTTTGCTCTGTGTAACATTTTGATCATTGTCCCACATCAATGTCACAAAACAGGAATCTGGAGCTGTGGATTGTGAAAATAAAAAAAATGACTTAAATAGAATGCATTGGTGGAGATAAAGGGAATGAAAGGAAACAAAAAGGGATGCTGTTTGGATTCCATTACTCAATACACAGGATGGATCTGCCTTTCATGGCGTTTCCTTTTTACCCCATCCCCCTTTCCTGACACTTCATTTATGTGTTATTGATTTCAGCTAGATTCAAGCCTTCAACACTGGATCCTCTTTCGTCCCACTGAGATGTTTAGTTTTAGTTGACTGAATGAATTGGTGGTTAAAATGGGGTCCACAAATCTTTCTAATGTTTCTAATATGGCCGAATGCATCACATCAAGCAATCTGAGCTCTACTCTGTTTTAATGCAAATAAATAAAAATGGACAGATGTGTGCACCCTCTGTCCTATGCAAGGTAAAAGGCCATACAATAAGTTACAGTGGGGAGGCATGTGCAGAAAGTATAAATGTTAGTGCTGAAGTTATGTCAGCTAAAACTATACAAAGCTGTAGTATTTATGTTTGACAGGAACTGTCTGTGAAACTAGACCTCCCTAACAGACATCTCTCCAGAACCAATTTCCACCCCTCCACCCAAGCACAAGTTCCGCTACTACTAAAGCTTCAACAGGGGGCTAATTGTGCTGTTGCAGAGAGACTGTCTGTGTGCCTGAACCCTGAAATCCTGAGTCACACCCATTCGGCAGCCATAGAATGTTGCCATAGAAACAGGGAGATGGGTTAATCCTCACAATGCTCAAGAGCCTGACACGACAGTAATGTTTCTGCAAACACACAAGCATCTACTCCTGCTCCCCTCTGTGGACTTCTTCCTGCCCAAAAACTGCAGAGGCTCCGAGCTAAACTGGTTCATTTACCACCAGTAATAGGAAGGGAAATGGTTCTGCTTTTCCAGATCTACACACAAACACACACACTGTTGATTGAACGCAAACAGCTAATCCACTGTTGAGTGTTGTAACAGACCTGCAATAATTCCATGAGGTTATGGGCTCTGCGATTTATTAACCAATAAACTTTCTCTTAAAAAACTGACTTAAACAATCAAGACGAACACACATCAAGCATGAGGTCAAAACCGCCATTAGGATACAGCTTCTTTATCAGCTGGAGAGTTTATTAGCACAGTGCCCTGAGATGGTACAAGTGGTAGGCTTAATTCCCCACCTTGATGGCTTCAATCTGAGGGTAGGTGGTTGAGGAAAGATCATTACCCATCAGTGCTTGTCAAATGATACTGAAAACACAAATGAAACATAAGTCACTGGTGTCGGTGGTCAATTTTAGCGTTTAAGTTTGAACCAAATGTGCAGTTGGGGTACTTGAGTTTAAAACCTGTTCACTTGTAATGCTTTTTCAGCATTACTATATGGAAAAAAAAATATTAATAAAAAGCACTCTAATGTCTCATGATTTCTTTGACAGGAATAAGTAATACCATGAGCTGATTTCAAGATGAAGCCCGTCTTAAGTTTGAACATATGAATCAAAATACTGCATCAGATAAAACAATGACGACAGATGTTCTAGTTCATGAAAAAGAAGAACTTGCAATTTCCCCTTGATACTCTTCAAACACCTAAAAGCAGCTTCCTTTCAGCGAACGAGAAATGACCGAACTTCACTACTGCCACATATTCCACTTTTGATGTGCTCCATGTCACAAGTGCAAACAATTAAGTATTTGCCAGTGAGCATGGAGTGGCTTCATGAGAAGTTTAGCAACTCTTACAAGAGCAATAAAAAAGAAGTGGTTTGTTTTGTTTGAGTTTTGAAATAATTCAGGACCTTGATTAAAGTCAGCTGCAACAAATGTCATCTAAACTACGAACTGGACATATTTAAAGTTGGGCTATGAGATACTAAAATGCAAAGAAGGAAATGTATTTATGGCAGAGGTCTCGAGTGAATTTTGAGTTACTTCCTACTTACTAGTTAAAGTTAACGTGAATATTTACGTTTTCATACTGCACAATGTTTAATCTAGAATCAAGAGATTAAAAACACTTTGAGGAACTTTACCTAAAATAAAATGAGCCAGGTAAGGCCCTTGGGTAAGAATACAGTCACATATCCCGAAATGTACGTTTTCCAGCAAATTCAGCAGGTGGCCGCTCGACGGCATTAGTAACTGGGAGGTGGCAGTAGCATTTTTAACACCACCCCTTTTGTCCAGGGAGTTATTCAGAAAAAGGTAAAAATTTTACAGCAAAACTAACATCAAATGGAAGTATACACTAGGGCTGTCAAATTGTTGCGTTAATCGCATTAAATTTAATTACAGACATTTTAATGCGTTTTTGTTTTAATCGCACTAATCATCATTTCAGAGGAAAAGTTTGCCTCTTCCCACATGTTTTAGCCCAGATGATAAAGCAAAAATTTGTTTCAAAGAAACCAAGTCTAATTAGTTAAATTCTCCCGATGTTTCACGTCTTCATGCATCATTTACTAATATTCAACATGTTTTCTTCATTTGCTTCATCTCAATATACAAAATGATCAAATTCACCAAACATGTTAAAGGAAACTATAAAATAACTCCTGCTTCTTCTACTGTCTTGCTGCTGTGATAAACTGTGGAATAAAGTTTGTTGAACTAATTATGATATAAATAAGTTTGTGGTCGATATTTTTTGGATTCCTCAGGAGTGTTCCAATCGTTTTTTGATGTTTTTCATTAGCGTACTCTGGACCTGAATTATGTGTTTTTTTTTAATTGTTCGAGATTTAAAAAGTCCTCCTTGTTGGTGTAAAGTTGGATGTCTGTTATGATAAAAAACGTCATGAAGCCACTTTTTTGTTTTATTTTGATCTTTTACTGTGCCACAGTCTCACAAATTTAAAATGAAAATACCTAAAAATTAGGTTTTTCACAGCAATTATTAGGTTAAAAATATTTGCGATTAAAATCGATTAATGAATTACAGGACACAATTAATTAATGACACAAAAAATAATCGTATCACAGCACTAATATAAACCATCAAGCATGTGAGTTTCTGTGAGTCTTATATCCCAAATAGTTGATTGGACTATAGCTAACATAGTGAGGAGCATCAAGAAACGTGACAAATTTCAAAACTACTAAAAAAAATAATAATAATTTAAAGAATATAGTCTTCGTCTTAACAGATATTGTAAATATAATTTAGCACTATCATTGATTGTTGTACATGTAAGAAATAAGACAATTTTGTATGGATAATAAACTCAAATACTTAAAACCAATTTATAAGTGGTGAAAATTTAAAGCAAGAAAAATCAGTTAAATATGAATATGAAACTTCCAACTGTACCTATGGTGTGAATATATTATCAGAACTCTTTCTACTCCATAATAAACCAAGAAAACATAAAGTGTAGTTCTCACGCCATGCTCTGAAACTAACCAAGGGTTCTCTCAGAGCACTGGAGCCTGAATTCTCCATGAATGGTGGCCTCTGTACCATTTAAACAGTCAAAACAGGAGTCCCAACAGTTTGCCACACCCCTAACTTAAGCAGTGGAAGATGAGAGCACCATTTATTTCTAAAAGTACCGTGCAGCCTTTTGAGTGCCTAAGACTACTTACCATAAACCTCATCAAACAGTCGATTTTCTAAAAAGGAATATGTGATTTGTTAATTTCCTGAGTTTCAAATAAATAAAGTCATATGTGGTTTGAATCTCTCTACGTAACGGATTTACTTAAAGTGACTTAAGCTCTAAGCAACAAATACATTCCATATCAAATGACTTAACAAAAATTCCAAAACAGACTAAATAGGCTGCATGTCCATGTATCCCTCTAAAACAGACATAAAATTTCCCTGGAAAAAAACTGTTGGTTTTTCCCTTTAGAAAAAAATGCATTCACAGCCAGTTTATGGTTCTTTCTGCTTTATCTGATCATAAGACTCTAAAATCTAAGACTAAAGCTGTCTAGACATCCTCTCACTCCATCTACTTTAACAGAACAATAGCAGGCTCTGAACACAGAAGCCTGAACCAGTATGTTGATGGAGAGAAAAGTGTTTCAAACCCCCAGGAGAGCTTGTACCATCTTATGAAAACCATTACAAATACATTTGCCAGGCACTACTAAAAACTGTTTTAAACATCTGGCTTCTAATGGTTTAATTGTTTTGTTTCACTTGACACCAGGACATTTGGGAGGCAGCAATGGCTCTAATGTAATAAACTCCTTTAGTTTTCCTCCCAGGCATGAAATATAAAGCTCTGACAGAAGGGGGGACATCTGTGGACATATGCAGGAGTGTTTTACAACATTGAGTTTGTGCATGTCTGAATATCTCTGCATGTCAAGCTTTATGCTAAACACCATATTTAATACTACCTGTAAAAATATCGGTCTTTCTAAATTGGGATCCCGTATTATAACAATTTAATTACATTAAATTACATTAAAAACAAGCAATAGTTTTTATTATCTGAAAATGAAAACCATACACTCTTTTAATATGCTTCAAAGTAATAACAAATAAATCTAATTCCTTAGCTTGATTTATGTTACACTGACTTTAACCATATGTCTGGATATGTGAAACCCCATGAAAGCCACGGAAATGAAGATGTCCACAAAAGAAAGCATCAAACCTGCTTTTCCAGCCCAAAACAAAGCTGTTCAGGTAAGAAAAAAAAGGGTGAGTATTTTTTTGTTTCAGATTTAAAATAGGTTTTTCAGCCTGAAATGGCTAAGATTAAAAAAAGCTTAGTGTTTTGCACTTTCTGAATATATCCACCAAACTCTGTTAAAAGGAATGACAACAAATGACTACACTGTCTTCAGATTGACAGCTATGCCAAGTCAAGGTTGTCTCCCTTCCTCTCCTTTGTTCATATACATGAACAAACACATTATCAATGTTTGTTCCTTTAATCTTCAACGTAAATAAAAACATTGTCTCTAACTTTTAAATAAAAAATAATTCCTATTCATTTTTTGTTTCTTACTTTTACCATTTGACTACAAGACATTTGTGATCAATTATAATTTGCTAAGTTTATATGGAAGCTTTGTAATGTTTTACAAGTTTTGAGCAAAAAAAGAAATAAAAGACAACAATGGGGCAGTAACAAGGGATTTAAACATGAGGGTGGTCTCCGTCTAACTGAACTTGCAGACACAAGCTTATGAACAATAGTGGGACTTAAAGGTCAACAAGACAAGGCCGAGCATGGAGGTATAAACCAAATGCAACAGATGACCTAGAGTTTCATTGTTGGCTACAATGTGCACCTAGAACTTAAACCACACAGATTGCACAGCAGAATGTCTCCACAGTGACACGAGTTTACCCACATTATGTCTAAAACTTTGTCCTACACAATCAAAGGACTTGTGTTGTCATGATGAGTAATCATTTACCTTAGTAATCATTTATCATGCAGCTCCAGAACACATGAGAGGCTGCTTAAATCAAGCGTGACACAGACATTTTGGTCACACACAAAAGCTTACACAGTTCTGATCTGGTAATTATTAGCTGCTCTCTCGTTATACTGAAAACATATACAACTGTCTCACAAAAACTCTAAATACTACCTTAGACACTCATAGCAACAACAACACTTGGTAGTGTTATGATGCTTTGCTTGTTTTTCTTATTATTTTGTTGAATTTTTAGTATTATTTTTGAATTGTTTTGATTTTTACTGTTTTTACTGATTTTTACTGTTTTTTTAGTTGCATTTTTTTGATTGATGTCCAATTTTTTTAAACCTATATTAGTAGCATTAGGAACTACTAAAGCAGTCTGGGCAATGCAGTGATAAAAAACCTCTATGATTAACATCGATGAGCTGAGAATGCGACATCCAAACAAGACATGGAATCATGTGCTTCTTTTCTAAACTTAATTCACTTTTAAACTTTTTAAAGCATCATGTACCATGAGTAATAAGTTATCCAAAAAAGTGCAAACATTTTAAAGTCTTTTCATAACAACATTGATTTTCTGACAACTGCGACAAACATCTGCTGGTGGAAAAAGGAAATGGTGCACATCCTGACTTAAGATAAAAATACGACGTCGGACATTTCCACCCCTACCCTAGCTAGAACCATATTACAGCGCCACACAAGTGTGTTTTACATTATTGATATATATTTTTTTTATTTACTGAGTCCTTTAATTAATTGATAACAGCCACAATCCAATGTCCCACAAAGACACATTTGCAGAAGTCTTTGTGCAGCTAAATCTTTTGTCATGTGTTTGAACGGACATAAATCATGTGCTCAGCCAAGATAAAGCTGAAACCAGCTCAAACATAGATTATATGAGAAGAATTTCTATTTTATAGAGACATTGCTGTTTTTAACATTTTAATTTCAAATAAATGCAAATATGACTTCTAGAAAAAAAAACAGCCAAACAATGAAAAACTTACCTGGTAATAGGATTTAATCTGTCTGATGAGAATGGAAAGGTTTTGAATGCGCAGTGTGGGGTCATTGTTGACTTTTTTGTTGGTCCTCTGCACAGCGGCTTTAGGGTTTCTGTGAAAAGACAAGATCAGTAAACCTTCATTTTTAAAAACAATAACATGTTAATCAAACATGAGAGGCAACAACATGGCAGTTTTTACATGTGATCAACAATAAAGCAATTAGGTGAAAGGAAGAGTCAGAGTAAAAACACCAAATGTTCCATAAACATATAATACTGGCTGAAAGAGTTCGGATTTAGAATATCCATATTGCAGGTGACAAATGTTACATCATATTATTTCCTTCCATTCAGTAATGAAATACACTATTGATTGTGATCAATTTTGAATCCTGGTCGATCTTAAGACCAGATCTTAAGATATGGTGAAATTTCCATTCTGATGATCTGACTAATTATTCAGTTTTCATGGGATGAGTTTGTAATATTTGGAATGTTAAAGAAAGAAAATAAATTATGCATTTGAGCCATTAAAAAAGGGAGGAAAAGTACAATTTAGCCACACAGGTTAAGTTGGAGATCACAAAATCCTTTTAACATAAAGACTAATACATGATTTCTTATGTTAAACAAAAGAGTCCTGTTTGGTTGTATCCATTTTGAGGATACGCCCTAAATGGCGTATAGTTATATAGCGCTTTTCTACCTTCATTGAAGGCCCAAAGCACTTTACAGTCACAGACCCACTCACCCATTCACACACACATTCATACACTGATGGTGGCTCCGCTGCCGAACACTGGCGCCAACCTTCCATCAGAGGCAATGTGGGGTTCAGTGTCTTGCCCAAGGACACTTCGACACATGGGCGGGCAAGGTGGGAATTGAACCTGCAATCCTTCGATCACAGGCCGACTGCCCTTTCCACTGCAACACGGCCGCAGTTGATAAAATTAGGTTAGAAACGATAAAAACAATAGAAAAGAAAGGGCACAACAGACAATTCTCTATCGTCCCCATAATATGTAGCATCATATTGCTCAGAACTACGTTGGGACATAAAAATCCGATGACGTTATACCAAAGAAAAGAGTTAAAACAAAATGGGACAAATTAATTCTAGTCATTTGGTCACAAAGTTTCTGTCTTGAGACTTACTGGCAGCAGACTAGCTACTCCAACTTGAATTTTAATCAATTTCCATCATAAACACTCAAGAGCTGTGATATGTGAGGACACCAAGTTCTTTAATGCACATCTAGATGAACAGTCATGTGACCTTCACGGCTCCCCCTCCAAGACAGACATCCCCATTTAGGGTTCATTGTAGGGGTCTATTTAACAAATTAATTAAAAAACACAAAGGAGGCCGTAATCCTATCAGGACAATTGGGGTAATGTGTTAAATGAGGTGTGTGTGAGAGAAAAATGATAAGTCCCCCATTCACACATTCCATTCTCATCGTAATCAACAATAAAACATGGCTGCCACAAAAAAAGGAACCCTAACAACGCTTTGAGATGTTACAAATACAGACATGGGAAGCAGTGGGCGCATTGTCAATTAGAAAGTGAGTAAAAATAATCATTAAAAACTGCAATAGCTGTACATGTTTCCCAAATTAATCCTTGCCCCCTACCCTACTAATACACTTAACCTAACACTTTAAATACACAGATAGATTAGGAATAAACGAATAAAGCCAGATCAACAAATTGCAAGGCAGACCACTAGTCAGCAAGTTAGCCAGACGGCAAGTCAATAAGCTGGTCCATCGTTACTGTCGATCGGCATTGCAGCCTTGGAGCCTCGGGTCACTCAGCTTCCTACCCCCCAATTCCCAGCTTTGATTGGCTGAGTAGGTCATGGAGTCGTGTTAACCCATATATGACAGGCTAAATTACACTCAACTTGGGCAGTCAGGCACATGCCCATGCAGACGCACACAGCCACAGAAAACAGCTTCAGTGCCCAAATACAAAGACAAAATGAAGACCACGTGCTGAAGACGGAGCTTACAAGCTCTACTGTGGAAACAGCAAGCGTGTGCCTGAGCCAACAATCTATTAATCTAACATTTAGCTAAACACAGCTTGACCATAGTGCAACACTTACATACATTTCAAATTCTTCTCATAAATTATAATGTAGCAGTTTTGCCACCTTCAAGGTCCAATAGGCTTTACAGTCGCAGTCTCCTTCACGCAAACATTCTTACACTGATGAGGAAAGAGTTGCCATGTAAAGTGCTAAGCCAGACCACCAGTAGCAGTTCAGTGTTTTTGCTAAAGCACTTTTAAGTGGTGGCAGATAAAAGAAGCCATCCAATCCTAAGTGTTTTATCTTTAAATCCCTAATATCTAATACAGTATAACGCTTATCTATTCTTTTTCTACTTTTGATCAGATTTAATAAATATATTGTGATACTAGTGTAATTATTTCCCAAATCTAGTAAAATTGACCGAAGATGTTCCAGCAACCTTGGAAAACTACATGGGAAAATGCTATTGTACTGAAGGGCTTTCCACCAGTTTCTGCCTGTTAGTAGCGTTCCCATCAACCCATTTCCTTTTCCTCAGGTTTTCACAGAGTCATTTGTCCTCCGTCATTGTTTTTTTGTTTCTAAAGGCCTTCTCCCATTGCTTTCTTGTACCACAGCATCCACAGGAACTGCAGCTGGATTTATTTTATTCAAGCTTAGGGAAGGATCTAATGCTGGGCTGTGCATTTCAGCTCATTATGACAAAATTAATTCTGCTAAAAATTCTGTAATGAATTAATTACAATTTCCTAATCATTGTTAAAATTTTTTAGCTATGCGAGAAGAACTGCATGATACCTAAAGAACTTTGTTTGTAGTGATAATGTTACGAAACAGATATTTGTTAGTGTTTTGTTGCAGTGATGGAAAATAAACATGTCCCTAAACCACTACATTGTCAGAAACAAAAAAAGAGTTGCTTTAGTTGGAAAATGACCAGCAAATTTATTAGATACAAAAAAGATCAAATGAATTATTTTTATTAACATAGGAAAGGCTGTTTAGTTTTTCAACTTATTTTTTGAAGGTTATGGCTAACTTTTTCACCAGATGTTCTATTTCATTACCGAGAGGGACTCAATGAATACAAGTTCTAAAAGATTTGTTTCTATCTCCACACTGTGAGCCATAGGCATTGGTTTCCAACCACCACTAACACTCAAACAGTAGATCTGCTTGCTGAGAGTTTCCAATCCAGCAGGAATCTCAAGTATGTCAGCAATAACTAGCTCAGGAGAAAACCAACAAAGCTTTGAACATGCTGTTAAAGATAAAACAGAAAAGAAAATGGGAAGAGCAGAGGTCAGGAAAACCAGCGGGGAATACAGGAAAACGGGAGATATTGAAGACACCATTGGGAGTATGAATGACAGAACAAAAGAGTAAGAGATTCAGTATGAAATTGCATTGAAATTTGGCAAAAAAGATGGAACTCTCAAACTGGATAAGAAAAAGTGAAAACCAATTTCTATTTGCACTGAAACTAGTAATCCTAGAAATCAAACTATTCATTAGCAAAATTATTAATGTCTTTTATTTTTTTTATACAATAGAGTTTACATAGAAAATGTGATCTTTGAAACTGAACCACCTGAACAGGTTTCTGATGAGTAAAAAGGTAAAATCTATGAAATAGATTGAATCAGAGTGCTAACTCTTGAACAATTTTTGACTCAATTTAACATCAAGACAGACATTTAAAATTTTTTTTTTCCTGATGACCGACATACTAAAACGTATTTAAATTCCTTTTAACTACAACAGGCAAGACATAGAAGATACAGAGCAGATACAGATCCTGTGTCTGAGAGGGGCTGCCCATAAGTAGTCTACTTTAAGGTCCTAGATCTAGTTTAACAAGAACCAACACCGACCTTACCATGTAAATCCATTTTGCTTTAAGTGGAAAAGGATCCGTTAAACAATTAATGTCATTGGGAAATTATCTTACTTCCTATCAATAATTTGCTTAATGGTTAATGGATGGGAAGTGGTTAAGACATGTGCCCTCAGGAAACCTTCCAGTTGAGACGCAGACACTTCCCACCTGGGAGAAACCTTAGAGCCGAGATATGACCTGATAAAGAGATATTTGTCAGACCTGGGAAGTAAGACCAGTTCACTTTTACTAAGACCGTTTCTCTCGAGGCTTAAAGAGAAAACAGACATTCTAAAAAGGGTTGGATGCACCATAAAGGGAGTTGGCACTGGCTTTACATGGAACAACACTCTCCGAGAAGACATCTGTTACACTCTGAGTCATAACATAATGACAGATGTAGAAAGAAGCGAGTTATGAGTTGGAGAAGACTTGATTTTGAAGTGCATCCTAGAGAAAGAAAAAAAATAGTTCCTAATCTTTTGTACAGATCATATGATAGGCACCGTTTAAAGTCACACAAGTTTGAATGCGATTGGTGAACAGACTCAGAGACATGCACAGATGTGCCTAAATATTTGGACCAGCATAACATGTGCAGCCACATTCCTCTCACATAAGCTTCCAGTGCACCTACATTTGTAGATGAAACATTTGACAGAACGTCAAGAAGAAAAATGGGTAGTCCAACAAGGCTAATACATCTAAAAGTGATATAAATATAAAAAATATTTTTCAGCAACGACTAAACAATGAACAAGAATGTGTCTACATCAACTGGCGTAACTTCAGCTCGACAGTTGTGACACCCACTCACTGGGCGGGAAAGCTACTTGGTTTGACAGAACTATGAGGGCAATCTAATTGGCCAGACAATGTCATTCACAGAGGGGCACAGTGTGTCATTTGAGTGTCTGTATTCCAACCGTTAAGTAATCCTACCATGCAGCCCTGATGACAACTGCTGCCAGTCGATCTGGCACCTCTTATTGAAAAAAGTGGCAAACACAAAACATTTAAGTGAACTTTTATTCGAAATCATCGATAAAAAAATGCAACAAATATATTTTAAGCTCAGTATTAAACGTTAGTACTAAACAGTTTTTCATTTGGTGATTGCTTTCATTTTGTTTAAACTCATGCTGGCTGAACATCAAGACGGAAAGATCTAATTTACCATGTCTCTGCACTTTAGACTGATTGTGCATTCACGCCGGACACGGTCCAGACGTCAAATTTACATCTGCCGACTCTCTTTTGACGCCCGTCAAATTTACTGCTCAACGCCCTGATGCCGCGAAGCAACCACCAGCAAACTTCATTCTTTGACTATATCATGGAAAACATGGATGATGTTGAGCAAGGGGCTAATGTTTATATGTTTTGGAGAGCTCTACAGAGGCGCTGGCAAGGACGTCACTGTGTCTGGGTTCACCATAATGGGGTTTTTCGCCATAGCTCAATGGGCTCTGTGACGGGCTGGCGTCCTGTCCAGAGTGTATCCTGCCTTCACCCAACAGTAACTGGACAGTCTCCGGCAACCCTGTGGCCCTAGCGGGTTAATAAAATTGATAGAGGTAGTGGACAAAAATCCTTGCATTACGCAGCCATATTATATAAATTTTTCTACCCTTTAATTTAGTCACTGAAAAGCTATGTCCATGACTGGTTGACGCAGCTCGACGCGCCACACTGCCGCCCAAATCGCACCGCGTCAGATCACGTCTTTACATTGACTTAACATTGAAAATTTGCCGCGCCGGCCACGCCGGACCATCAGATGTGTTGGGAAATTGCCCTTTACATAAATGAGGATGAACTTGGTAGAGTTTTTCTAACAGTAGGAAAAGAAAGAATAAAAGCTTACGTCATATGGTCTACAGCAGCTGCAAAAACACTTTTGAGCCTGTGACTTTTTTTTGTTGTTAAATGAATTAACTTGAGCCAGAAAACATCACAGACAAAGAACAGTTTCACCAACACAAGACCTGACCGATACAGTAAGTCTTTTGTGTGGGAGGCAGGCGAGACAAGACGACTACCAACAGCTGCCTCAGTCCAAAACCAAATTCACAAGGGGGGGAGGGAAAAAAAAAAAAACATAAAAAGCCCCAAACACACATACACCCCCGCATGCGAAGGAGCTCTGCAGAGAAGGATGCAAACAAACACTGACTGCCACTGTGACCAACAATCCCTGACATTCTGTCAGCAAGTTTCTAAGCTAGTTCCAGTTCATTTGAGCTCAGCTTTGGCTATCATCACCAGCAGCACTTTAACATCCATATTATTTTTACCATCATTTCCAGTCAGGAATCATATTCATTTTCCATGCAATGTGGCTTACATCAATAGATTGTGTGAATGTCAGAAATCTGCTTTGAATTCAGAAACACTCCTGTCACATGATTTATCCACGAGTTTAAGCAAATCTTTTCTCATTACAGTCATTTTTCTAACCCTTCTTCCCCTTTAATGCTTCCGTTTGCTTTTCCGTGCTCCAAGATCCCAGAGGTAAAAGAAATGGTCTGAAAATACATTTTTGTTGTTCGATGTTAAAAAAGGCCAATGTGCAGAGATGATGGTGGCCTTCCTCTGCAGAACCCAAAATGACCTCCCTAAACATTTTTCTGTTTAGAAACCACAGAGTAAGTGGAAACAGCTTGGCAAAAAAGGGAAAAAAACAAGCCTGGGAGAGTGTGCTAAAGGAACTATCTTACTCTTGAGATTAGGCAAAGCTGGAGGAGCGAGAGGTCAAGGACAGTAGAAGAGACCAGAGAGAAATAAAAAAGAAATGCTTTTATAGATAATGGATTATGGTAAAATAGTACTTTTCAAAATGATATAAGTTGCAGTTAATCATTGGATTATCCTTCTGCCAATCAAAACTTAGCATTGAGGTTTTGATGGGATACCATTATCAGTCAGAGTACCCGCAAAGAGACAGACCTATTCCCCAGGGAACAGGAATTACAGAAAGCTCTGCAGAGAGCCAAGCTGGGTAAACGCTGACATTGTAGAGAGCAGGATTAGTGGGAAATATTTTAAAATTGCCCATCTATCAGAAAATTGGAGTTTTGAGCCAGACAAAGGAATAGAAATGTCTGCAGTCATGACATGTGTATCAGTGAAAAAAGTCTAACAACTATACAAAGTCTTTGTACTTGGGCGATCCCAATTCATTCTGCCATCAAGAGATCTGTAATTGGAGAAACAGCAAACAAATTGGCTTCTGTGCCTGTTCGCACCATTGGTAGGTACGACAAAGGGTGTCACTGCGCATGCTGTTCACACAGGTTCAATTTGCCATTGAAAAACTTGGTTTCCACAATGGAACATTTGCAGTGTTAATATATGCGTCACTGTGGATTCTGGGATAGCTATACTTTGATTTCAATTCAGAACAAGTTACAGTGTACTTTCCAGAGCCATTGGCAGCTTTCTTTTGACTTGGGCTTGCCCTACCCCACTAATTGTAGGGGCATTTGAAGCTTTAGTGTAGTTTTTTTAAGGGGTCATACCATGAAAATACTACTTTTTGAGCTTTAAAGTGTATTATCCTGTTAATTCCTCATCATGAACAACTCTAAAGCGATATTTTGATCTATTCACGAATTTCTGAGTAATTCCATAAAGACCTGTGCTCTCTGCAGCAGCCCCTCCCCTACCCATGAAAACAAGCAGGTTCTCACGAGCTGACTTCATTGATTGAGGACCGCCCCTTTCAGGAAGAGTCTGCGCTGCCAGCACCGCCCCCAGGCTAACACACAAACACTTTCTCTGCACAGCTAGCGGTGATCTGTAAAACTCCTTCATTTTATATGCCAAATATGCAGATTCATCTTTGCAAAAAGTTCGGATGTTGTTTGTTTGCATGCGCGAACACGCTCAGGCATGCTGAGGCTGGCTCAGGGATGACGTTGTGAAATGGGCGGGACCGACAAGGAGTGAAAGGCAGTGCCTCAGGGATTGAGTTGTTTTACTTCCGCTTGCAGCTACGCACTAACAGTCGACTACTGATGACGTCATCAAATAGCAACATCAGAATTTGAAGAAATTCTCCATCTCTCTCCGTTTGGAGAGCTAAGTGTAGAGGTAGGGTGAAGCAATAGAGGGAGAATTAGGATTTGGCCTTTAGATTGATTTCACAGCTTTGTGAAAGGTACAAAATGAGAAAAGTCCCCAAAACCACCCCATAAACATTGAAGAAATGCTTAGGTGGGAGCAGCATCGTTAATAATTATGTTTAGGAGCAAAGTAAGGAGCGGTCACAGGCTAAAGCTATTAGAAGAGAATTTAACAAACTGACTTGGCAGAAATAAAGTCTGTGATTACATAAATTGATTCATTATTTAAAAAAATATTAAAATTATTCAAAGCACCTGAATAATGTCCTGTGACAATTTGCTGGTGCTTGGAGCACAGGTAGGGAAGATGTAGTATCTAGAAGACAACAAAAATCTTGATAGTTGTACCGGTAAAGTTAATCACTTTCTTAATTTGAGATCCATTGAGTCATTTTATTTATTCATTTGTTCAGAATTGAAAGCTCTATCATTTGTGGTCACCAAATGTTGTCTCTGGGCCTTAGAAAATTGTGGCTTGAGATCCCTCCACAGGAGAAAGTTTATATTTAAACTTTGAGCAAGAAACCAGTGTTTACTTGGGGCTACAGTTTCTAAATGAATCTACAGCACAGCAGGGGCATTTATTCTGATGTTGAGTGATGGGAAAATACTAAGCAGTGGAAGATGCACCACAGGCGCTTGCAAATAATCTGTCTGAAATGTCCAACAGTGCAGCTACTCAGTTTCCCAATGCATGGAGCCTTTGTGAGAAGCCTACATTCACTTCAATGTCAAAGTCATGCAGGAAAGGCCATTGAAATTTCTCCAATCATTCAACTATTAAATCCAGATGTTTGATGTGACAATTGATCTAATCCACTAGGTCCACATCAAGGCCAAGGGCAGGGACAGATGGGGTCGTGGGGGTGTCACGCTACTCACATCTCCAGCATGATCTCGTTCAGGTAAATCCCATCCACCAGTTCGATATATTCCGACAACTTGGTGCCATCGCAGGCTTTCGGCTGCCCCACCGTCCTCACCTGAAAAAGAACCATAACCGTTGATGGAAACAGGAAAGCGGCCATGACTTACTGGACCTGACGGCACATTTGAATCCTTAATTAGGGCGCATACCCAGCAGACCAGAGGCGTGAGCATGAACTGCTCCAGCATTGGGGCGAAAACCTCGCTTTCCATCTTCTCCCTCTCTCTCTCCTTCCTTTATTCCAACAGAGGAGGACTTTTCTGTCTGAAAATGGGCTTCCTCGGACTCAAAATCATGTAGTTAATTCGATTAAATCGTTGCGCATTTTGCTGAAAGGTCACTAAAGACGGGCTCGTGAGACGAAAGAGGGGAATGACGGGAAATCTTCACGACACGGCCCAGCTGTTTCAGATGCCAGCGACCGGGGCTTGGCTACCTCCTGGGGGGGAGTTTTTTTTTTGTTTTTTTTTCCCAAATCAAAAACAACAGGTACAGGATGTTTTTGGGGGGTCCGTCTGTTTAGCTTTTCAAAAGGGATTAAACGGCAGACCTGAGACAGGTAAACGGGGGAAAAAAAGGTGGACCGTTAGTGATAGAATACTTCAGCAGAGTACAAATATCCCTCCGATACGACTCAGTGACGAAAAATAAACAAAAAACAGACGCGGCGTCCAGAAGTTTTGGGCAAAAATGACAGAGTTTTCCTTCATGCTTGTCAGAAATCCAGTCCCCCGTCGCGCTGCCCGCTCCACAGCACGCCTGCGTTCAAAAGCCGCACACCGCTGTGCGCTCGCGCTGAGGAGCTGGGAGGATGCGCGGAGGGCGCGTGGCACCGCCTCCTGCGCATGTCCCTCCGCCTCCCTCTTAAGGAAATGTAGGGCATTGATCAAAGCATCTCTCTATCTGCCGAGATTTCCTCTGAGTCATTATCGGTAATACTTCTCAGAAGGTCAACACTTTGATTAAATTAACATTGAAATTAGAACACGACTGTGGACATTTTTGCTTTCTATAAATGTTATTTTAACTATAATTTCAAAAATAAAAAATATTTACAACTTGAATATTTTGTCCCATGTTTTGCCTTGCTCTAATAGCAGACAGAAATGCTTCAAAATCATACATACCCGACTCTTTGTTTGCACTTTCAGCATGCTGCACATGGGAGACCACAAGGAAGGTAAGCTACTGACACCTGGTGGGGTGATGCGTAAAGAAATCCTGCAGATTAAGGTCATCTATCACCTGAGCATCACTGCTAAAATGCTGAATTTATCTGATTTGGATTCATGATTTATGATTAAATCTACAATTTGACACAATATAAATGAATACCATCCTATTTACTCAGTTTCCATTGGAAAATTAAATTTGTTTAGTTATTACTTGATTTCACATAAACAAAACAAAGCAAAGGTGGAACTTTTGTCACTTAAATTAAATGATTTTACATTTTGTTTGATAATTTTTACTGTAAAAGTAAAAAAAAAAAAACTTTTTACACAATAGTATGATCAATTGCTTTTTAATGTAATTTCACTATATACATTTCGTCAATCGGGATGGGATTTCTAAGATTGAATCGATTCAAGTGTTTCTTTAAATACTGGACATATGTGCCTTTTGTTGAAAGTTTAGTCAGTGAAGCTAAAAATAAATGTTAAATCAAGTAAAAGACTTGATTTAACCAAAATCATTGATTACTTAGAACCACGATAACCAAAAATAAAAGGACACTAGATAAAAAATTAATCCTTTGATAATCATTTCAAGACATCAGAAAATGAATCTCCTCCCATTTTTGGTCTAAATTGGACAAAATCCTCAAATAATGGTTTTAGTCAGGAACAACAATAGTCTAATGAATGTGTCTAAATTTGTCAGGAATTTATCGAAATTAATATTAAAAAAATTATCGTTTGTTCCAATAAAAACAGGCATTTTTCTGGCTCAACAAAATCTTGCCATGTCAATAAACGCATTTCAAGATAGGAAGTGTAACCAGCAGCAAAGATAAGAGGATAATGACAGATAGAATCAACAACTGGTAAGTGGGTTTGATTGGATGAGTGCAGATTGAATCAAAACACAATCCAAGCAAACTGAGACACAATGTTTAACCTGGTAACAGGAGGCCCGAGTTTCCTGTTTTATTTGTTGTTTAAATTTAATTCAATTTTATTTATACAGCCGAAAATCACAACCATAACCATCTTAATGTGCTTCACACCTGTGTTTATGCAAAGAACATAAAGTCAATCATAAAAATGTCCACATGAAGGAGAGATATTGTCCCCGGACAGACAGGCGATGTGCTAGAATTGGTAAAGAAGAATTAGCTTTTCTAACTCTTCAACTACATGTTTGAACAACAAGTAGATGTTTGAATAGTGTAGCAGATGGGCTTCATCCATGAAATTATGGAGCAGCTGGGACTCCGTAGCTGACTCGAGTAAAATGAGAGGAATTTCTACTAACAAACTGGTACCTATCAGATAAATCGGATTCGAACCACTGGAGGGCAGATCCTCTGATCCCTATGTCATGCTGTAGTCTAAACGCTGAGGTATAACAGAACTAGAATAGAGATGAGTCCTTTTTCTGTGGCCAATAACAAGTCAATCAGTGACTGTAACTAGTGTTAATAATCAGGACACACAGACTTCCATTTTTGCATTCCACTTTTTTTATTTCAACTGAAAAAGAAATGAAAAATGTGCAACACTAAAACAGTTTTCGGGATTTTTTATCATAAATATGAAATGACAAGTCTAAGCTTGGACTTGAAATTATTGCACTTTTGTATTACTGGGCAAAGTTTTTCTGAAATAAAAGATCCTATGTGGCCAAGATCCTGCTTCATTTTGTAATATTTGATGCAGTTGAGAAATTGTTCGTGTTTATTCTGGTTTAACAAGCCCAGGATTTTTAACAAACAGCACACCCCCACATCCTTTGAGGAAAAAGAAAAGCAAATCAATTGCAGGTTCAGAAAAGAACAAAAAGAGCAGCCGAAGGACTTTGTGCATTTTGAGAGACTGTAATAAAGTGGTGGATTCCACCTTTTAGCCAGGTCTCAGGTAGAAGATGATCACAGGATTGTCTCTATGGAAAAAAATACACACATGAATATGTCAAGTGAAATGGCTCTAGAAGGCAAGCCTCTTATTATCCAATTATATCCTGGTTTAATATCCTGGTTTAACTTTCCACAAAGTGCAAATGTCCTGAAGGAAAGTGGGTTTAAAAGATAAATAGATGGAATTAACTGGATGCCAGTTTTTACTGTATGAACAAAGACTCAATATGTACCAATAATGCCAAAGGTTTACAATGTGTTAAGTGGGGTTCTGTTCAGAAAATCACCTGTTACTGCATTTCCAAAGGCATTATTGCATATAAACTCTCTTCAAACACAGATTAAAACATAATAAAAATATTAACAGTAAATTCTATGTTTCCAAAAATATTTGTCAACTTGAAAAAAACTCGTGACAATTTCTTTTTTAACAGGAAATTGTTTCTTTTTTCTCAAACCTCATCACACAGTCACACCATGAAACAATAATGCACATACTGAAAACCTCCTAAGCACCTTAAAGGCTGCGGTTGTGTCTGTTAGCCCACACAGAGGTTGTGCCCTATCATTTTCTGCTCTGTCACTGCAAAGGCATACTTTGTAATGCTCATTGGAATGGTGCTTGTCCGTCAGCATTTGTTTTCATCTGTGTGAGGTTCATTAACCAAATGCTCATCAGAGTGTTTGAGCCTGTTTTGTTGAAAAAAGCTGTTTGGTATGCATTTCAAAGATTTTATTGTAACTTTCATTTGCTTTAATAAAACCCACTAGCGTCTCTCATTGTGACAAATAATGACGGCAGCAAAACAACTCATACAAAACCCACAAAACTTAAGTGTGTACAGCAATCACGTGAATGCACCTTTTTGTTGCAGTTTGTGTTAACTGGAATAAAAGTAATTACAAAATGACTCTGCTCTTTTAATTTGAAAACAGATGACCTGAACAGTCTCATGCAGATGTAATCCTCTGCAGCATCCTGTTACTTATTTCTTAGGAATTTACGAGTTGCCACACACATTTTGGTTTGCAGAATAGGGGCTGACCAGCTTTGGAAATATTTTCTCTTTGCTGAAAAGGAATTTTTAGTCTTGCTGTTAAAGTAACATATCTTGGAACCAAGCCGCAAGTTTCCACCAGTTAAGCATACTAAAAAAATATTAAAAAGTGTTTTTCAGTTGAATGCATGGTTTAATGTGACTAATGACATCTACTGGTAAAAACCAAAAATGCACTTTTTTGTGTTACATTGAAAAAGCATTTAAAGGGCATCATTCTAAAGTTATAAGGGTGGGTAAGATATACACGAGGATTCGGGAAACTCCTTATAAGTACATTAACACTACATTAAACTATAGGTATGGGAAAATGCCACATTTTAAGGTTTTCTTCAAGAAATGAAATGCCTATTCTTTGCTATAAACCCATATATTCACCATTCCGCATTTATTTAAAAAAATGACAAACATATATAGGAAATATAGACTAATGTAGAATATACATAAAGAGAGAGTGCTCTCTCTTGTTTTATAACTTTTTTTTAAAAGTAAACATGTTTGGTTTTTACATAATATGCCCACCGTTTAAGACTTAAATATAGCTAACTTCATTTAATAATTGGTGGGATTTAAGAAGCACATGAAGAATGCAGAAGGGAATAGATTTCAATTTTTAACCATTTTAGTTGTTTTAAAGCCTTCTAACAATTACAGCGGAACCTTTGCGTTGATGAAGGAACGATTTACTTGTAACACACATTTTCAATTGGTCCAATCAGAAGTCGCATCTTTCTGACGTAATCCGGTACATGTGACAAACCATCATGGATGCCCTCAGACAGCTCTGTAAATGGTAACTGCTGTCCACAGAAACGTCCTTCACTTGTAGTTTTGGGAATTTTTTAAAAACAAAAATGAGGTATTTGCTTTGTTTGAGCCGCTCCTTCTCCTGTCGTCATTTCCGCTTTTGCCATCAGAGTGTCTACAACAGACACTCGAACCCACGAAGAGTTGGAGTGGATCTTGGAGAGAAGTGAGTCGACTTACAGTTTCATTATCTGGAAATTGATGCTGCAGAGTTTGACCATTACCTGTTTGTGTGCCCGGTATTAAAGTTCGCTGTTTTATATATATATAATAACCTCGTGATTTTGTCACAACAGGAAACTGGAAATCTCGTCAGGGAGATTTGCTAGGTTTGCTGATGGATCTGCTGTAGCACAGGTACAAAAAAATATTTTTTTCTTATTTTTCTTATGCAAATTAGGAATATATATATATATATATATAATTCGTGGAACAGTTGATTAGTATCAAACTACACTTTGAGCTGTGTATGACCTAAATGTATATTAATAACAATAATAATCAAATTTAATTTTCATGTTAATTTGTTTGTAAAAAATACACTTGGTTTAACTTTTTAAAATGTATTTTGTTGGCCAAATGTGTATGATTTTTACCTTCAGACTTGTTTGTAACGATACATAATTTGTTATCATCATCACCTTGATTAAAACAAATGGTATTAAAGAAGTTCCTTATTATCTTTTGTCAGTTGAAAAAGTGAGTTTCATTTTGATGATACATCTGCTTTCAGCTCGGAGAAACCTCTGTGATGGTGACTGCTGTGAGCAAGACCAAACCTACTTCTTCTCAGTTCATGCCTCTTGTGGTTGGTTCTTCAACTTTGTTTTTGTTTTGAGCTCATTTTGGTCGTTTAAAAATATGTTTTTTTCTCCAGTTATTACCTCTTCTTTCTGTGATCCAAAAAAATGCCCATTTAAAAGCTATTGTTCCTATTGTCATTTTTTAACACATAATATGAGCATTAGCTCATATTATGTGTTAAAAATGACAATAGGAACTGACTTTGATGACAGTAAAACGTTTCCAGCAGTGAGTTGATATTCTCACTGACTGACAGGTGGATTATAGACAGAAAGCAGCTGCTGCAGGTCGCATCCCCACTAATTATCTGAGGCGAGAGCTTGGAACCACTGACAATGAAATTCTCACCAGCAGACTCATAGGTGAGTGAAATCAGCTTTGATGCTTCATATCTTAAGGTTTTTTTTAATTTATTTTACCACGATTTTGTTTCTATCAGATCGATCCATTCGACCACTTTTCCCACCTGGTTACTTTTACGACACTCAGGTCAGTGACTGAGTTTTTTATTCTTTCCATTTCTTAAGTGAGCGTAACAAAATGTTTGGCCGTCTTTATCTGTTTGTCTTAAAGGTTCTTTGTAACTTGCTTGCTGTTGATGGTATCAATGACCCAGATGTGCTGGCTATTAATGCAGGTAGGAATAAATCTCAGTCACACTTCAGAAAACTCATTCTTTTTCTAAACACCTTTGCTTTTCCTTTAGCCTCTGCGGCCTTGGCCCTGTCTGACATCCCCTGGCATGGACCCATAGGTGAGAAATACAGCAAGCAACGTATCACAGGATTTCTTTGCTCTAGAACAACTTGACTGTAAAGCTTGTTCAAAGTTTCAATGCTCATCTTCCTTTAGTTCTTAAGTCTGAAAAGGGTACTTGGATGAGCCGTCAAACATCCTCTTGAACAGAAATCCTGAGATAACATTACCTGAATAGATGAGAAACATCACAGACCCAACCAGTTCTGTCCTTTATTCTCCTAAAATCCTTGTAAATAAATGATTGTTTCATGGTCTAAGTAGAGCTCTGGTGTGTTTATAGGTGCTGTGCGGGTTGGCATGGTTAATGGAGAATTACTCATCAACCCCACAAGAGCAGAGATGGCTTCCAGCACGTTAAACTTGATTGTCGCAGGAGCTCCAAGCAGCCAAGTGGGTAAGTTGGTAAAGCTCTTTTTTAAATATTGTAAAAACATGCTTTTAATCAAATATTGGTAGCTTGAGCTTTGACTAATTTCATGCTTCAGTAATAAACGCTAACATTTATAACAGGAAAGCCAATATATATGTGTGTTAGTAAACTAGTATAATCAGGTGCTTTAATTGTAAATTCTAGTTTATTTCATGTTTTCCAGCAGTGAATTGCAACCACAAACTGTACTGTGCTTACTTTGTTTGTTAAAAACAGATACAACACAGCAAAGGCAGTGTTTTTCAGCATCCTCCTGGCTGTTTTAATCACCCAAAAATATAAAATGGAATTTTTTTGCCAGTTCAAACTCATGCTGAATTTACTTCATAAAGCTACTTTCTGTGAGGAAGCAATACTAACTCAAACCTCCAAGACTGCATGACTCTTGGAAAACTAAACTGCATCCAATGCTGCTTACAGTGGGTTCCACGTTATTATGCAAATTGTGTTTGGGTGTCAAAATTATTTGTTTTTCAATTAAATGTATGGAACATTTTATGTCTCTTTGGATCACTGAAATCAGTCTCAGCCACCTGTGATAATTAGTTTACCAGGTGAGCTCAACTAAAGGAAAAACAACTAAAGCAGGATGTTCTACATTATTAAGCAGACCAACATTTTCAAGGAATGTGGGAAAAAAAGATCTCTGCTGCTGAAAAGCGTGAAATAGTTGAATACCTTGGACAAGGTATGAAAACCTTGAAAAACTTAAGCGTGATCATCGTACTATTAATAGATTAGTGTCTGATTCAGAGCCCACATGGGTTGGTGCAGATAAAGGCAGAATGAGGAAGGTTTCTACCAGACAAACACATGGGATTAAAGGAGCCGCTGCTAAAATACCACTACAAAGCAGCAAGCACATATTTGAAGCTGCTGGATAGTCCAGATGGATGGAGTTGTGGGGGGGGTTGGTGGATGGCCATCATGTCCCAACAAGGCTGTGATGTAAGCAAAGAGGGGATGGAGTCATGGTTTTGGCTGTAATCATGGGGAGAGAGCTGGTCGGACCCTTTAGGGTCCCTGAAGGTGTGAAAATGATCTCTGAAAAGGATGTGGAGTTTCTGACTGACCACTTTCTTCCATGGTACAAAAAGAAGAACCGAGCTTTCCGTCACAAAATCGTCTTCATGCAGGACAATGCTCCATCTCATGCTGCAGGAATACCTCTGTATCATTGACTGCTATGGGCATAAAATAAGATAAACTGATGGTGTGACCACCATCCTCCCCTGACCTCAACCCTACTGAGAAGCTTTGGAGAATCCTCAAGAAAAATATCTATGAGGGTGGGGGCACTTTATGTCCAAGCAGCAGCTCTGCGAGAATATTCTGACATCCTGTAAAGAAATTCAATCAGAAACTCTCCAAAATCTCAAGTTAAATGGATGCAAGAACTGTGAAGCTGCTACAAAAAAGGCTCCTTTGTTCAAACACAACTTGATCTTTTAAGATGTTTATATTTTATTGGTTTGTCATAAAAAAATGTTTATTTTGTGTAAAAGCCTTTAGGAGAGAACCAAGATGGCATTGAACCCCAATAAAAATTCTAATAAATTCATTAAGTTGTTTTTTTTCCAGCTAGACTGCTTTGTCTCAACTTTTTATTGCAAATATTTATTTATTTATTATTGCAAATAATTTAAATATGAATGTTTGTCAGTGATGATCGAGGCATCTGCTGAGAACGTGCTGCAACAGGACTTCTGCCATGCGGTGAAGGTGGGAGTCAAACACACCCAGCAGATCATTCACGCCATCCAGCAGCTGGCAAGAGAGCAGAAGGTCACCAAGCGCACGCCCGTCAAAATGTTCTTCCCTCCAGCAGAGATGGTCGAACGCGTTCAAAAGTAAGAGCTGTTTCTAAAGTCAGACCCAGCACGAATCTTTTTCTAGAACTTAATGAAGCTTAAACCTGTTCTATAGATTTAAAAAGCGAACATAAAAAGGTTTTATTCAACGTTCAAGATCTAATTATTGTCAAATGTTTAACAGTGAGGTGAAGGGAGGAGGAAGGTGTGACGACTTTGATAAGAGCAGACAGGTAGGGAGGGGAGAGATTATGGAAGGATTTTATAAACAATTCTTGATTGGACTGGAAGCCAGTGGAGCTGCTGGAGGATTGGAGTGATGTAGTGGCGAAGGGGAATTCCGGTGATGATCCGGCCAAAGGAGTTCTGGACCAGCTGGAGTTTATGGATGGATTTGTTGGGGAGACAGAAGGCTATGGACCATATGGAAGCAGTGTGATGGAGGTAAAGGAAGGACGGAGACGGTTGATGTTACGAAGATGGAGGAATGATTTCCAGGAGAGAAGGAGGCAACCAAAGAGTCTGCAACAGAAAGGGCAAAGGTGTTGAGTTGGGAGGGGGTTAAGTTTTGTGCCAATGAGGAGAAGTTCAGTTTTATTGCTGTTGAGTTGCAGGAAGTTAGACGAAAACCAGGAGTTCCAAAAGACAGGCTGTCAGGGAAGCAGGAGGGAGAGTAGAGTTGGGCGTCATAAGCGTAGCAATAAATTTGTACATTGAATTTCCAGAAGGTTCTGCCAAGGGGAGAGGATAAATGATAAAGAGGATGGAGCCGAGGACAGAGCCTTGGGGTACACCTGAGTTGACTGGGTAGTTAAACAAACTGAGTGTTGTCAGACAGGTACCGTTTAAACCATTTAAAGGCTGTGCAGGTGATACCATGCCATTAAAAAAAAAAAGACTATAAAAATCAAATAAATATATAAACATTGTAGAAATGTTTACAATATATACTAATGAGAACAATTAATCTTGAATTTTTTTGGTTTTATATTTTAAACACTTCATTTTTTGCCTTTTCTCTTCAGATTAGCTTCTGAAAAGATCTATGCTGTTTTCACGGATTATAGTCATGATAAGGTAAACCAATAATGTTCTACATGTTTAAGTCATATCCGATTATAATCATTGGTCATCTTTTATTTTAATAAATAATAAAAACATGATGTTTCAGATTTCAAGAGATGAAGCCATAAACAAAATACGACTGGAAACTGAAGCAGATCTCAAAGGTGGGCAAAGTTTTAGCTGCATTTTGTAGCTGTAAATGTCAGTAGAATTGGTTTTAACATGTATATTTTTTATCTTCTGTGTGCAGATGCGTTTCCTCAGGCGGAGCCCTTTGACGTCGTTGAATCTTTTAACATCGTGAGCAAAGAAATCTTCCGTAATTTAGTCCTGAATGAGTATAGGAGGTGAGTGGAATGTGCTCAGCTGTTAGAAGGTTAATGTCATGGTGCACAGATCTGGGGAAACAAAAACAGTTGTGTGGATTTCCTCTGTGCGTTCAAGATGCGACGGGAGGGAACTGAGCGCTTTAAGAAACATCTCGTGTGAGGTTGACCTTTTTCGGCCTCTGCACGGCTCGGCTCTGTTTCAGAGAGGACAAACACAGGTGTGTAAAAAGCTTTAAGCCAATCAAATCCATGCTAACAGGCGTAAGTTTAAATGTAGGAGACAGAAAACGTGAATGATTAAGTTGCATTGAGGAACACTTGCCTTCCTGCTGTAAAAATGTTCTTTTAGTATTTTTAGCAGAGCAGATCTGGTCTTCTTTTGCTCCCTGTAGGTGTTGTGCAGCATCACATTTGACTCCCTGGAATCCAGCATCAAAACAGATATTATCACAACAGCTTTGAGGTAAGATAATCGCTTTGTATATTACATTCAGTTATTAAAGTTCCACTCCAACTATATTTATTTTGTTTTGTAAAGTCCTTCCCATTGGTCTTTTAATTATGATTATGCAATTTTTTAGCCCAAATTAAGACAGTTTCTGCAGAACAGTGGAAGCTCGTTAGAAATTTGCCTTTGAGTTGTGGGTGGGCTGTTGGCTCAGAAGTTAGTCTCTGCTAATTTCCCATCAGCCCTTTGTTCACACTCTTCCTCGCAAGCTTAAAGCACCTCACAAACTGGAGCTAACATTAACATAGCAAAAAAAAACATATATTCACACTGTTTTGTTAGAAAATTTGTTCAGGATCATCGGGGGAAACAAACTGGTTCATTTTAAGCAAATAATTATTTAATATATGTTCTCCGTCATGAGAAAATTGCTACAAGAACGTGTTAAAAATACCAAAAACACAATTTTCATTGAAGTGGGTCTTTTACTGTTGTGTTTGTTGAAACTTTAATCTTCAGTTTGTGTTCATTTTTCAAGTTAAAGATCAAGAAAAACTTGTGGGTGAAAAAGGTTCATCAATATTTAATTCTGATAATCAGGGGTCAAAGTAACATTTTATTTACACACAATTTAAATAGAAAGGTGGTGAGAGTAAAAAAATTATATCTCAATACTTTCAGTTTTTTAGTACATTAAAATTCCACTGTTTAATGATAACATAATGTTTTAATAAAATATAATTTAATGATAGTTTACTGTCATAAATGGCTTTATGAGTTATTGAAGAATTTCTGAAAACACAAGTTAGTTTTCACCTTTTTGAATAGAGCTGGTGTTATCTCTGTTTACCACATTTACATAAACCATTTCAGGAAAAAAATCTATATTTAGAAAATCAAATATACAGTTTAAAACAACAATTCACATTATATAACTCCCACTTTATGTAACTTCATCCAGAGTATAATACTGAATAAAATGAATAAACTACTATTTCTGATCATATTGAAATGCCTCGTTGAGGTGGAATTATATAAAAATTAAGCCTTTTTTTTAACAAATCTTCATCACTAATATATCCAACCTTTTCTTCCCGAAGTGGCATCAAAGACAAAAACTTCATGCTTCATTATGAAGTGAGTGAAATATTAATTTTTAAGTCAAATCCATAATTTGTGCAGTTATAATCTTTATGTTTGTATAACTTCAATGTTCTATCATTATTTTCAGTTTCCTCCGTATGCAACTAATGAGGTTGGTAAAATGGGAAGTCTCAACAGAAGAGAGCTGGGACATGGTTGGTGTGGATTCTCCGTTCTTTTTTTTTTTCTTTTTTTTTTTTAGCAGCTTTCATTGAAAGTGTTGTTTGTGTTGGTAGGAGCTCTGGCTGAGAAGGCCCTGAGACCAGTCATTCCCAAAGACTTCCCTTTCACCATCCGAGTCACATCTGAGGTGTTGGAGTCGAACGGTCAGTTTTTTAAGAAATCATTTCAGAAATATCTAATGTGAAAAAAGAGGTGTGGAAGGTTTGATGCTCCTGACGGGTGGATGCAGTGTTGGTTTTAAGGCTGTTGTCCGTTGTTTGATTGCCTTTGATTGTGTTTGCCTTGTCAGGTTCATCATCAATGGCCTCAGCCTGTGGAGGAAGTCTTGCTCTTATGGATGCAGGTAGCGAAGCCAGACTGTGAAAGGATGTTCAATTTAAATCCTAGCAGGTGTATCGGTGCAGAATATTTACTTAAATGATTTGTCTTTCCTGCTCTGCAATTTGTGGCAAAACATGAAATTTGATCATTTTCATGTTTTCCCACAATTTGGACAAAGAAACATTTTCTTCAAGCGATCTTCATGAAATTTCACACATACCAGCATGAGTCTACAACCACCCACGGTTTCAAAAGGTTTCATTGACCTTTGACCTAAGGAAAAGGCTGCCATCTTGAATTTTAAGAAAAAAAAACACCTTTAGGACCAGCTCCAAACAAAAACTCGTCCAAGGGATTTTCATCGATCGTCTCCGAACTTCTTGAGCATTGTCGGGAATGTACTGTGCAAAAAAGGTTGGAATTAAAAGTTTTAGATTTTAAATGGTGTGCAGATGGCGAGCTCGCAAAATGGCGTTCTACCATTCCTCGCATATTTCTTAACAGAAAATTGTGCAAATTAATTATATTGAACTATGGCCAAAGTTCAGCAAAAGCAAAATAACACCTGATATGAACATATTAGCAATGTGGGCGTGGTTAGCATATAACCTCCGTTGCTAAGGAAATCCATAAGCTTACTTTTGTCGATTCATCTGAAACTAACTTCAGTCTGTTCGGATTTCCCGGGCGACCAAAACATAAAACAGTTGCTATGGAGATAAATCCAACATCAATTTGTCATAGTTAGGGGCGCGTAGCGGCTGCCTATTAAGTGAGGTTGGCTAAAAGGTCTGAGGTCTGAGGGCGCGTAGAGGTGGGCGACATGGGTCGGTAGTTCCTGCAGGCCATACAACGCTGCTCATGGCCTAATTTTTCTTTTATTTTTACTTTTTTTTTTTTAACTCACTATTGCCCTGTGCACTGCTGCACAGGACCACCCGCAATTTAACTGCTAATGGTAGTTATAATACATTCTATTCTATTCTATTCTATTCTATTCTATTCTATTCTATTCTATTCTATTCTATCCCATCACTCATGCACAAAATGAAAAGAAAGTTGTGTAACTTAGATTGATTTACATGCAAGTGTGGATTGCTGTAATTTAAGTATTTTACAGGCACAAAATGACTTGCAAAATAACAAAATTATATGTATCATATTGTTCAGGTGTTCCCATCTCTTCCGCCGTGGCAGGTGTGGCCATCGGCCTTATTTCTAAAGCTAACCCACAGAAATCTGCTGAAATCGAGGACTACAGATTACTGACAGATATTCTGGTACAAACCGTCTTATTGTGACCTACAACTGTTTGATTTCTGTAAAAAGAAGAAAACAAATCATGAATCAAAAATAAACTAACCTGGTAATTTTGGTAAGTCACTGAACATGCTTATGAGAGTGGATGGCTGTGTTCAACAGGGAATAGAGGATTATCTTGGAGATATGGACTTTAAAATGGCCGGAACAAACAAGGGGATCACTGCTTTGCAGGTACAACATTAGATGACTCAAAAGAAAAACGTAACAACTCAAAACAACATGTATTCAGGACTCTTTTGACTCTCTTTTCAACATAGCTAAAAAAGAGCAAAGTATACTAAAGTGTCAAAAGTTTGTATTCCCTCTATAGCTTCTAGAACTTGAAAGTTATTTTTTCTTTTGTTGGACATTTAGGCTGATGTGAAGATTCCAGGTTTACCTTTGAAAGTGGTTATGGAGGCAATCCAGCAAGCAACAGGTACAGAAATCTAGTACTACTCCAGTTTTCTTACCTTTTTAAAAAAAATCATTTTCACGTTTCAGTGGCCAAAAGAGAAATCCTTGGAATTATGAACAAATGTATAGCAAAACCAAGAGCGAACAGGAAAGAGAATGGACCAGTTGTTGGTAATTATTGTAAAGTGATTTACACATTATGATTTATTTGGCAAAGTTGTGGTTTGATTAGTATGTGTGGCGGTAGAAAACGTGCGGGTGCCCGCATCTCGAAGAGCTCGCTTTGTCGGACCAGGAGGATATAACCTTCGGAAACTGCAAGCTCAGACAGGTATTCCAGTAACTGAGCACAGTTTAAATGTGGATGTTCAAAACTGTTTGAGTCTTTTTTGTTGGCTCTAAAGGTGTAACCATAAGTCAGGTGGATGAAGAAACGTTCTCCGTGTTTGCGCCAACTCCTGGAGCCATGAATGAAGCCCAGGATTTCATTAGTGAGATCTGCAAAGACGATGTGAGCCAACAGCAATATCTATTTTTTTCATTAATGATCATTCCGTTTGATGTTCCTGGCTATCCCGTGAACCTTGCAAAGGAAGTTTGAGCATTAAAATTGCTTTCCGTTTACAGCAGGATCAGCAGTTGGAGTTTGGCGCCGTCTATACTGCCACCATCACAGAAATAAGGTAACCTAATTTACTTTTGAGGGCCGGAAGCGAGCACTTATCCAGCCATTAAGGACTTTCCTCTTTGTTTTAGGGACATCGGTGTGATGGTGAAACTGTATCCGAACATGACTCCTGTCTTGCTGCACAACTCCCAGTTGGATCACAAACGGGTCTGTAAACTCACATAGGTCGCGTTTTCTGCATCTGTTTTTGCTTTACCATATCAACTAAGGACTTACATTGTCTGTGCTGACCTGTACAATGGTGTAAACAAAAAAAGAATATAAAAGCAGCACATAAATAAGAAAGAAATATGTTTTTCTCTTGTAGATCAAGCATCCAAGTGCTTTGGGTTTAGATGTAGGACAGGAGATACAGGTTTGTGTTGAAAGTGATCCATTTTGTTCCCTCTCCGGTTTTCCTTTTTTTTTCTAACGAGCGTTCTCCTGACAGGTTAAGTACTTTGGACGAGATCCGACAGACGGCAGAATGAGGCTTTCGCGTAAGGTGTTGCAGTCTCCTGCCGCCACCGTCGTCAAGACGCTGAGTGAGAAACAGAGCATCTCCATGGGTTCGAATATCAGCGATAGATCCGACTTGTGACAGGCTGTCATAGCGCAATGACTTCAGACTAATCTCCCAAATAGGATTTGAAAGGAATATTTACAGAATATGCTTATAAAGAAGTAATTCCAAGAAGGACACAAAAGACGTCTAAAACTTGGCACTATTGGACAAATGAGGCACCTGGCTGACAAGAACAAAATATGTTTTTTTCTTTTTTAATAAATGTTTTATTTTAGGTTTTCTCTCGTTATGTCATACACCAACAACTTTTCTTGTACTCCCACATATTTGTGCCTTATGTGGTTGTAATATTACAAGTTAGCAAAAGTCCATTACTGGCTCTGGTTTAGGAATTTTCTATTTTAAATCTGTTGTAGAAGTTTGTCCTTTAATATGCTGGTATAGAAAAAAAAGTGGGAAAGGTTCACGGAATATTCTCTTGTTATTTTCTTTTATATTTATAGTCTATGAAAATGGACAAATACATGGCATTTCTAAATAAAAAGCTCATTTTTCAAAATAAATTCACACAAAGAAATCTCTAATCCAATGTTTAAAACGTTTTGTGGTGTTTCCTAATTATTTTTAATATTTAGGGGAGAAACTAAATTAATTTTAGTTGAAAGATGCAGGAGCTGCTGCTGTTCATTTTTTGGTCGCTAGATGGCGGGATTCACAGGTTGCCTGAAGGGAAAGGCCCCGCCCCACCCGAGGCAGTTAGCGCATGATTGACATCCGCGATGAAAAAGAGCACAAGATCGGATTACAAGATGGCGGTCCGTGGACGTTAGCTAGAAGGCCGTCAGAGTTGTTTCTTTCAATTTCCCAATTTGAAATCAGACTGTATTTGGTTTTATAACCGTAAACGTGATATGTTTGTAAGATATTTTCGACTAATACTGTAAGCTTCAACCTAGACGTGCATGTTTTTTAACATGCGGGTGGGAGCAAAGTTTACAGGTCGAGGAAAGCAGTAAACGGGTGAGGTGATAGCTTGTTAGCAGCCTGCTAGCTCCGATTCGATTAGCCATGTCGGACACTCGGCGGCGGGTAAAGGTATACACGCTAAATGAAGACCGGCAGTGGGACGATCGAGGCACGGGCCATGTCTCCTCTACGTTTGTGGAACGACTGAGAGGAATATCACTGCTAGTACGAGCCGAATCGGACGGTAAGTTCTCTGTTAGCATTAGCTAACTAGCATGCTATTTTTTTTCCACGCAAAGCTCTTTAGTTGGACAGCATTTCTGACTTGATGGATCTATTTATGCAGGTGGTGTAGCGTTGTGTGTCACTAAATTATTTGATTAAAAACAATTACTATTTACTGAGTGTAAAAACGTTACGTAAGAAGGGTTTTTTTTTTTTAAATAGAGGGTCCTCATGTCTTTACCAGTGGCTAGCATGGGGCCCCCCTCAAAGTCTCGTCGCACACGTTTACACTTGCTCATATAATGGATTTCCTCTATTCGTGGAGATTGCTCTGAGTATTTCTGCTTGTACTCCGTTAAGGTCTTTTGTTTTGCTTTCTCAAATATTGCATTTAGCGCGTTATTTTCTATCTAATTTTAAATCGTTCATTATGGCCTTTAAGTCTATTGTTGGTAAATAGTTCGTAAATAGTTTCACACCTTTTCCATACTGAAAACTAATCCAGTTTGTTTCTTAGGATCTTTGCTGTTGGAATCTAAGATAAGTCCGAATACTGCATATCAGAAACAACAGGTAAGTTTTCAATATTTTGAGGTTTATTCTTGGCTTGAGTCTTAGGATTCAAAACCAATTGCAATCGTAGTATAGTACTGATTATTTGTGCTTAGTAGAGAATAGATATTGTGTAATTAAATACTAATGTATCAAACTTTTACTTGAAGATTCTGTCATGTGAAGTACTGTTATATTTTGTTAGCAGTTCAACCTTAGCTTTAGCAATATCATTTATCCAAATTAAAGTTTTCATGTAAATTATTTGTATGGACACTTGTCCTGTTAAATTTTTAAATAATTTTGGAATTTTCATATTATGGTAATAAGAAAGGGTTCTTTTTCTCCCAGGACACGCTGATTGTTTGGTCAGAAGCAGATAATTACGACCTTGCTCTAAGCTTCCAGGAAAAGGCTGGCTGCGATGAGATTTGGGAAAGGATCTGTCAGGTAATTACAAATAAAATAGCAGTTCTACATGGGGGTTTACACATCCTTTCTTTTAACATTTGAAATCATTTCCTGCCAGGTGGGACTTTGTGACTGTTACTCGATGATGATCAAAACATGTTCAATAACTAATACTTTTCAATAAGGGAGAAGGTATTTTGTCCGTTGATCTTTTAACTAACTCATTAAAGTTTGACATCCTATTTTAGCAAAAATATGATTTTATTTTTAGTTACGTGCTAATACTTACAAGTGTCACATGATAGGATTAATGTTCTAGAATGAATGAGAATGCTGCGAGTTATGGAGTTTTAATGACCTGCATCCCAAAAGAGGACGTTTATTATTATTTTCTGTACATTTTTATTGAAAATGAAAACTTTTTGTTGCTCAGGTTCAAGGGAAGGACCCTGCTCTGGACATCACTCAGGATCCCATCGATGAATCAGAGGAGGACCACTTTGAGGAAATTCCAGAGACAAGCCACTTGGTTGAGCTCCCGCCGTGTGAATTAGGTCGACTTGAGGAAATCGCTGACCTGGTTACTTCTGTTCTCTCCTCACCCATTCGGCGGGAAAAACTTGCACTGGCTCTGATGAGTGAGGGCTACATAAAGAAACTACTGGGTCTCTTTAGAGTATGTGAGGACCTGGACAACAGAGAAGGCCTGCATCACCTCTATGAGATTGTGCGGGGAGTCTTGTTCCTCAACAAAGCCGCCCTTTTTGAGGTGATGTTCTCAGATGACTGTATCATGGATGTGGTTGGATGCCTTGAGTATGACCCAGCGTTGGTTCAGCCTAAAAGACATCGAGAATTCTTAACCAAGACAGCTAAGTTTAAGGAAGTCATCCCGATCACGGACTCTGAGCTGCGGCAGAAAATCCACCAGACCTACCGAGTTCAGTACATCCAGGACATAATACTGCCTACACCTTCAGTGTTTGAGGAGAACTTCCTGTCCACCCTCACGTCCTTCATTTTCTTCAACAAAGTGGAGATTGTCAGTATGTTGCAGGTAAGGACCTAAACCAGGCTAAAGTGATTGTAAGTTTCAGTTAAATGTATTTCTACATTATTATTTAAAAACAATGTAAATTAAAATGTTTTGTATTAAAAAATAATTATTTTAAGATGTAATTCACATTCTGTAGTTCACTAAACCATGTACTTTCTCCGGTTTTAAATGTAAAAATTGCAATAGCAAGAAAACTTAATTATGATTTAAAAAAAGTGTTCTGTACATAAATATTTTTTCCAAAAAGATAATTAAGGCAAACTGAACAAGATGAGACTTGTGCTGGTGTGTTTGGCATTATTTACTTGGAAAGTTCACTGTAATTCAAGGTATTTGGGGAAAAAAAATGAAATAGTTTAGATCGCATTTGGTAAAAATTAGTTACTCTACAAATCTTTAATCTGCTTTCTTATAATGTCCCTCACAGCTGTTTTCATAATAATGTCTTTAATAAATGACAGTTTAAGATTATCATTTCAGATTTTCCTCAAATACCTCAAAGAATTATTCTTTTTCTCTCTTTTTTTGAATGTGACTTCATGTGGTAATGGTTCAGTTTTTTTTACCTGCCTTTTTGTTAATTCCAATCTTCTGCATGATCTCTTCCAGGTTTTTATTTTAATCTGAAATTAATCAATTTCCTGTCACGTGGTGTATGACTTTCTCTAAATATCAAATATCTTAGTAATATTACAAATATCTTGGTTTGTATGGAGACCCAAATGTAAAGAGCAATTAATAAACAGAAAGTAAGGTCAATGGGCGACGATGTAAAATTGAATTAAACAAGTAAATTTTACAACTTCTCTTTTTTTTCTTTGTTTGTTTATACCTGAACTGTTTTCCCTGTTCCACAGGAAGATGAGAAGTTCCTAACGGAGGTCTTTGCACAGCTCACAGATGATGCCACAGACGACAGTAAAAGGAGAGAGTTGGTAAGTCCACGAGCAAAATGCTTGACTAGACCTCTAGTTGTTGTTTTAAATCTATCTGTAAAAGGGATGGTTTTAGAAATATTAGTCTTTTTTTTAATGCATTAATCGTTGGTCTTTAATTTAAAAAAAAAATCTTTATTTTAATGTATTTCCTTATGAAACCATTCAGTCTTACTGCATTTGTTGGATTTTAATTGTTGTGTTGTATTAAGTGTAATCATTGACTTCCATTTGAAATAAAGCATTCTAGAATTAGGGAATCAGTTTTACTTACTATGTTTTTCTTTTTGTTCTTTTTTCCTCACTTTTTAGGTGAACTTTGTCAAGGAATTCTGCGCTTTTTCTCAAACTTTGCAGCCACAAAACAGGGATGCCTTTTTTAAAACTTTGGCAAATTTGGGGATTTTACCTGCCCTGGAAATAGTCATGGTATGTCTACCTTTTGTTAAAATTTTTGGTTTTTGGTGATAACAAGGAATACGTGTATCATTGCTTTCCAATTTGTTCTCGTCAGGGAATGAATGACCTACAAGTGAGGGCAGCAGCTACAGACATCTTCTCCTACCTGGTGGAATTCAGTCCCTCCATGGTCAGGGAGTTCGTCATGCAGGAGCCTCAGCAGACAGACGACGTAAGTTCACATATGCACCTTTTTTTATTACAAACTCTAGGTTTACTAACTTTAAAAAAAAATTCTTCTAAAATTTGGATTGATCCCATTTAACTAAATTTAGCACATTTGAATAAAATGCTTTCCCTCTGTGCTTGTGTGTCAGGATGTTCTGCTGATAAACGTGGTGATCAAGCAGATGATTTGTGACTCGGACCCTGAATTAGGAGGAGCTGTTCAGCTGATGGGCCTTCTCAGGACTCTCATTGACCCTGAGAACATGCTGGCTTCTACCAATGTAAGCTAAACACAACTACACGTGAAATAAAAGAAATTAACCTTCTCTATTATGCAATGAAGTCCTGAACAGCATTTTTCATCGGATGTTGATTGTTGAAAACATTTTTAAATTATTGGTTTTGGTGGTGTGTTAAATAACAACAGTAAATCACTGCTTTCCATCTTAAAAGCCCATACGATTTTTTGTCAACTCAAGCTGATTGTTGTTTTTTGGTCTGTTATCTAGAACTTTGTCCTAAAGTTTAATTAAAAATACATTTGATGTGCTGTTAAAGTCGTCTCATTTTCAACCGTTTGTCGTTTTGAATAACTTTTCATAGCATTTCCCCCTTTCATGTTTTGATAGAAAACAGAGAAGACGGAGTTTCTGAGTTTCTTCTACAAGTACTGCATGCACGTTCTCACTGCTCCTCTGCTGGCCAACACGGCGCATGACAAGACGTCTAAAGGTAAACTTGGACTTTGCTGGGGTTTCTGCTGTACATGAAAAGTTTTATATTGATTTATCCACATCATGGGGTTTCAGATCAGCAAGAGGGATCCACAAAGATCAACCCTGTCTGTCCAGGTGGGTTTTAACGCATTATAAGCTCAACAGTCCTGTACAGCACAGTTTCTGCAAATGGTTCTGCTCAGAGTTCACTTTTTGTGTCCGTAAACAAATGCCTTGACATTAAGTCGTTTTCTTGTAACTGTAGACAACTTCCAGACAGCTCAGCTGTTGGCTCTGATCCTGGAGCTGCTCACTTTTTGTGTGGAACACCACACCTACCACATCAAGACTTACATCATGAACAAAGACCTGCTCAGGAGAGTGCTGGTGCTCATGAACTCAAAGCACACCTTCCTTGCTCTTTGTAAGTCTACAAAATCTACACCTCCAGGCTACAGGCTTGTTGTCGTTGTGTGTAATGTTTTTCACTTTGTAAATATTTTTTGCTTGTGCTTAAGGTGCCCTGCGTTTCATGCGCAGGATCATTGGTTTAAAAGATGAGTACTACAACCGCTACATCATCAAAGGGAACCTGTTTGAGCCTGTCATAAATGCCCTGCTGGACAATGGCACTCGATACAACCTCCTCAACTCAGCCGTCATCGAGCTCTTTGAATTCATTAAAGTGGTGCGTGGAAGCTCAAACTGCAAACACAAAACATGTTTGTACAACAAAAAAGTCAGATTTTTCCTCATGTCTTTTTTTAGGAGGACATCAAATCTCTCATCGCTCACATTGTGGATAACTTTTACAAAGCACTTGAACCCATTGAGTATGTTCAGACCTTTAAGGGCCTGAAAGGGCGTTATGAACAGGAAAAAGACAGACAGAGTCAGAGACTCAACAGGTGAGCAGTCCGAGATGCAATCCTTCAGATACCATCATTTTCACTTTTCTGTTATGTAGAAAATGAACTTTGGTAAAACTTTCTGGTAAATCTGCTCTTCCCCTTTAGATATCGTAGGGATGCACGATCAATGGATGAGGATGAAGAGATGTGGTTCAATGATGATGAGGATGATGAAGATGGAGAGGTAACGGAGAAAAGGATGGAAGATGATTTCTCTGACAGCTACGGCAAGTTCATGGAAGCCAAAAAGAGTAAGCTGCTTTGACAGAAATATCCAGAATAATTCTTTTTTTTTTTTTCTTTCTTCCGTGGATTGCAACCTGATGAGTAACTTTGTTTCTGAAGGTGCTGCTAACACAGCAAACGGTGCCAATAATGGGAAGGCAGCTGCAAGTCCTCCTGCTTCTCCAGTTGTCTCTCCGAACAGCAGTCCGTCGTCCTCCGTCAAAACAGTTGCTCTGCCTCCTACATGTGTTGTAAAGGTAACGCTTCTTTAAATAAAAAAGGTTAAATGTTTATCAATTACTTAAAGGTTCTTTCTTTTGGTTCTCCTTAGCCGACTCTTGTTGTTGGCTTGGTGGATTATCCTGATGATGAAGATGAAGATGAGGAGGAGGAAGATCAGTCTCCAAGGAAACGTCCCCGTCTGAGCTCTTAAAGTCTCTTTGCCACAGTGGCTGGACAGTCTCTCCAAACCCTCCTCCTTTGCTCCTCGGCCTGCCTGTTCCATCTGCCGGTCTCAACGAGAAGAGGACGAGCACCTGCCTTACCCAGAACTCAGCTGCACTGTTTCTCCGTCTGTTGGAGATGTGGGGGGGGGTTCTCCCCTGGACAGGCAGATCATTGTGATCCTCGAGGCTGCTGTTTTTATTTTTTTCATAGTGCTATTTTTTTTTGGTCGTTCTTGGAAGAGCCAACCCTCCAAAAAAACAAACTTTCTGCTTTCTTAAACCTTGGGAAAACCTTTCTGCTCTCCTTGTTTTTACTTTTCCTCTGTTATCCTCCAATTTCTACATACCAACGAGAAGCTGTTGGAAGTCTTTGCCAGAGTGGTTCCCGCTTCCACTGTGTTGCTGATGTAACCGTGGCGAGGAGTCTGTAGCAGCCAAGGATCACACAGCAGTTCTCACATGAACTTATCGCTCTCCAGCCTAAACCAATGAGCTTCAGAGGCACAGGAAGCAACGCAACCAGCCAGAGTACAAACCATTGAGCTGGCCAGTCAGGCTAGCAGGACTAGCCATTGTAGAAGTTGAAAGCTTGACTGGCTGAAGCCATGTGTTTGCTACCTTGTCATAGAACCATTTCTTACTAGTTTTGTCAGAAAGATTGGTCTAGGCAGCTTAAAACAATAACTAGAGAAAGAAGGTAAAAAAAAAAAAAACAATACAAACTCCCAGTCCGCTCAGAACAGTGGAGCAGGACTCAAACCTTAAAAGCCATGGCGTGAGTTTTAAGTCAAGGCACTCGAGAAAAACACCGTCTCACGAGACTGCGTTAGCCAGAAGTCCTGTATTTCATGAGTTTGTCGAAGTACTGTACAGATTTTTTTCTCCCTTTTTTTAATAATTTCTTGCTGTGATTTTGAAAGGGATTAGAGACACCCACCTGCTCGTACTTTTTTTTTGTCATTGTGCAAAAAGGTGGGGGTCACTTTTCACTCTCTGTCCAGTGTTTTTTGATTTAATGTACAATACGGAAAGGTTGCAAATGCTGGTTTTAAAAAATAACACATTAAAACTTGCAGTAAAGTCACTTTTGCAACATTCTAAAGGAGTCTGAAGTTTGCCTTTTTTGTTGAATACGTCTTCATTGAATGTTCGTGCGGTGCAGACTTCAGCCGCTCTTTTGCTTCATGTAGATGATGTTATCGGATTAAATTTCAGGTTGAAACATTCATTTGGAGAAAGGCACTATAGCTTTCTTATTTTTCTACTATTTTTTTTTTTCACTTAAGCTGTGTAAAGAAATTTAGTCAGCTGTATATTTCAGGGTTTTTTTCCCGGTTGAAAGAAATTCCCACCAGGAAACTGCTCTGTTAAGATTCAAACTCAGCTGATTTTAAAAATGAGGAAACGCCTCACAGTCCTGTTATACATTTATTTGTGATGAATCGACACCCGTTTTAAATAACTGGATGTACATAGCAACCTTTGTTTTCATGTTTTTAAATTTTCAGTTTTGTTTCTACAGCTTACAACTGCAAAAATTCAAAAGAATCCCAATATTTTAAAGTAAAAATATTTTTTCCTCCGAATTAGTTCAGACCCTAAACAGGTTTGTTCTCAAAGCTGTCACTGACTTTCTGTCTGTTGAATTCATGACCGATTCTGCTCTAAAACTTGCATCAATTCCTCTGCTCATCTTTAACATTTGTGTAAAGTTTTGAGATTAAAAAGGAGCCTCAAGGTAACACTTTGAATTACAATTGAATTTAGCCAGTTGTGCACTATTACCACCAGCTTTTTACACCAAACGTCAGGAGTCCAAGTTGTTTTCTAAAAAAAAAAATTTTTTTTATTCAACTACAAAGTCTCACTACACATCGTGATGGAACTGCATCAAGTACAGACTCCCAATGGCTTTGAAGGTAAATGGTACAATGCTCATGAAAAGCAGCTCAGTTCCCTCAGCTCCATTACAAACAGACATTTCGACTTCCTTTAGAGATGCAAACAACGAGGAAAACGAGGCTGGGCACAGGTCCAGGTCATCGGTGCTGGATAACTGGATAAATTATTCAGAAGTCTGTTGCTTTACTTAAATTGTAAATTTTAAAACAAAATGTACTGGTAACCTTTAGTGTTTTGGGAACAAAAATCAGCTGCCTAATGGGCCACTGTCCTTTTTCCTACATTTACGTGGGGTCTATATCTTACAAATAATAATAGGTATTTTACAATATATACATTTTGCACTAAAGACACCAAAGAAATAACTGAACAGAAGTGATGATTGGCTTTTTAAAGTATTGAGTAGAAAAATACTTTGCAGGTCTGTGAGGGAAGTGGTGATTGATTACAGGAGTAAAGTTTTTTTGGTCGTTGCATTGTGACGGATTATTTTTTAATGACTTCTTCTTTCAGCTTGTCAGCCAGATGCTTTCTCTTCTGCAGCCTTTTCCTCTCCTCTGCAGACAGCTCCTGCGGAGAAACCACACTGATCAGAACAGATTCAAACTACAGGTTGACAGGGTGGAAAGGCGGTAGAGAAAACTACCAGGTTTCAGCCACGTAAATGTGTGCAGAGAGTTTTGTTTTAAAGATGAAGACTCGAGTGTTAAAGTGAATGACAAAGCGAGGGTGGAGACACAAGCAGGGAGGTTTTTTCCAGACAGCTTGAGGTCTGATCACCTTCTGCTTGGAGGAGTTAGCAGATAGTAGTGGTGGAGGAGGAGGAGAACTGGTCCCGTTCCTCTGGGACTGCCCAACTGCCTCCTGCCATGGCACATCAGACCAGACAATGAAAGAGGGCGGATGGAAAAACAAAAAAAGGTCAAAGAACAAAAAGGAAATGAAGATTAGTAGGGTAAACGGGAGTTAATGAGGATGAGGTGAATGTGCTTATTTTTCATCACTTAAATCCATCATGTATGGATAAAAGGTGTACGGAACAGGCTGGATGTACCGGAGTGGGAGACGGTGTGCTGGTTGGCGTTTCCTCTTGTGGGGTCGTCTGATTGGGTTTCTGCTGGTCTTTTTTCAAAGCCTGCAGCTTGTCCCGTTGCTGACGCAGATATGCCGCCCTCTGCTGGAGCTGTTCCTGCTGCGACGCTGACAGCTCCTGTGCAGAAGCACAAGACACGAAATTCATACTTCTACTGCTGAAATGTACTTCTTCCTCAAACTGCAGGTTGTGTTTGTAGCAAGCTCAGACTCACTGTGTATCCCTTAGAGAAGCCAGCTTCCCTGCATGCCTCCTCCAGGTAAGCCTCGGCTGCAGCAGGGCTGCCGTTAGTGCTGGAGGGCTCACTGAACCTTGTTGGAACTCTGACTGCTGGAAGAACTCTGGGCTGTGCACCGTTACTGCCACAATCTGCACAAACATGTTCACATCGCACTAAGTTGTTGGCTGTGTTAAAAGGTAATGCACAGGCTGGAAAAGTGCTCTCTGTTGGAGTGCAGATGCTACCTGATGTGGGTTTGGAAGCAGGGCTGCTTTTATAAGAACTTTTCTTCTCAGCTTCCTTACTGTCGTCTCTAGCAGGACTGCTGGTGATCTGAAAAGAAATAAAAGGGAATTTGGAGACCCTGAAACACAGATCACACAACCCACAAGTTTTACAGATTCCCTCATTTAAAAAAGCACAATTGATCTATACCTTTTGAATTTTAGTCTGAAAACAAACCAGTGTTTATTCAAAACATGTCAAAGCCTTACATTTCAACTTTGACTGTCATGAATTTTTAACTTTTAAAAATTCACTCCAATGAAACTGGTGTTTTTAATATGATCCTGTGGCAGATTTTTCATGATGGAGAACATATTTAAAATTATTTAGGATTAAAACTACATTTCTGAGAATTTCTTTGTTCAACTGGCTTTGGATCAAGAGCAGATGAAAACCCGCTCTCTCCGCTCGCTCCAATCTGATGAATTCACTTGTAGACCAATAGATCCGTGTGCATCCGTTTTTGGCATATGTTGGCATCTTGGTAATAAGATTCACAGGTTTTTCAAGAAATGTCCTATTCTTACCTTGGAGGTGCTGCTCTTTTGGACGTGGACAGATAAAGGGCTCTTGTCCTCCTCATGTTCAGCCACTGCTTTATCAGAACAGCTGCTGGAAGTAGAACCAACCTCTTCTCCTAATAGCTGCCTCCTGGACATTTCCAACTCATACTCTTCTTTTGACTTTCTACAGATAAAGTAGGAGATTTAGAAAGAGTATTAATTTGGTATGTTTAAGATTTTTTTAAGAAGCATTCCCTTTGAAGCGTGCCTAAACTCAGTCAATTTAGGAAGTCATGTGTAACTGAATAGATAAAGGAGTGACATGGAGATGGATGGACGGACTTGAGCAAAATACCACTATAAGGAGACAAAACTGTAAAAGAGAAAAGAGAACACTGTGATAAAACACAGACCTGACTGAAATCCCATGAAATATCAGTTTTCAGCAAATATTTCTTAAAAAAAATTAAATAATGTACTCTGTTACACTCTATTGGATGATGCATATATACTGTGTGTGGGACAAATACACTAACATCTTCTTTTCCTGTATTTAAAAATGTAACTTTTTTCCCCCCAACTTAACTAACGATTGTTTTATAGTCGTTTTTTCTAACTTTTATCCCACTGAGATTTAAAAGCTCTTTTCCAATGAAGCCCTGGACACGAATCAACAAAGATACAACAAATGTTTAAAAGACAGAACAGAGTTACAATGCTGATTAAATTACATATAAATTTGTTAAAGTATGTACATTTTAAAGAAGCAGTGTCAACTGCTCGTAATCCAGATTTAAAGCATTCGTGGAGATAAGTTCTCTTAGTTTCAAATCCTTTTTCAGCATATTCCATGAAGACGGAGCGGAGCAGGAAAAAGCCCTTTTCCCAAGCTTAGTGTGGACAAAAGGAACAGAAAGCAACAAGTTACAAGTGTAAGCAGGCAGAAGTCCAAGTATAGATTTGTAAATAAAATGGCGGCAGTAAGTTAACCGCCTGATGGTCAGAGAAAGCCATCCCACTTTAACGTATAGCTGACAGTGATGGGTCAAAAACCTACAGTTGGTGATGAACCTCGGAGCAGCATGGTACACACAATCAATCTCACAAAGGCAATCGGCAGATGCGTTCATATAAAGCAGATCTCCATCATCTAAAATGGGTAGAAAAGTTACAGCAACAAAGTGCTTTTTAACTTTAAGAGAAAAACATTTGTGTTTGTATGAAAAACCAAGTTTAAGATTAAGTTTCTTCACTAATGCTACAACAAACTCAGTGTCATACCCAGATATTTGTAGAGATGATCAACCTTAGTTTCTTTTCCTTCAAGGTAAACACTGTGCGTTTACGTTGCAGTCATCTTCTATGATGTGAAAACGACATTAGTTTGCTTTGTCAGCATTCAGAAGTAATTTTAATTAGATAATTGCGTGTTGCTCCATATCAAAAGATTTTTGTAATGATTGAACAGCATTAGGAGATGAAGCAAAATCATTGTTAAAAATCAGCGTCATTAATATGCATTATAAATAAAAGTAATCCCAATCCTGAGCCCTGTGGCACTGCCGTATGGACCCCCACAAATTCAGAACACAAGTCCACATGTTTAAAACTTTGGGTTCTACCACTCAAATAATTAATGAACCAAGAGACTGAAAAATCGGACAAACCCAAGTTCAGGAGTCTTTGCTCTAAATTTGTGTTGTACCAGTCCACTGTCAGATATCGCTCTTCTTACAGTTTTGATTGACTATTGGAAGAGCTAGAACTCAACATCCAGGCTTATAATCATTCAAAGCCATCACTGTAAATCAATAACCTTAACGATACATTTGCAGCTACATTTCAAATGGGGTTTGGGGAACAACTGCTGTTATACCCAATGTGAGGAAATAATAGAAGGGCAGCTTTAAAAAGAAACTGTGTTACTCTATACTGGTCTGTGCTTAGGGGTGACTAAGCTTCCTGAAGTTGATTATACAGATCATTCTGCAGTAATCTGGAAGGGACTAGAAGCTGGATAACGCAGAGCTGGTATTCAGCCAAGACAACCTTCTAAGACAAACTGGATAAAAGTACTATTTTCTCAGTTGCTTTAGGAGTGTCAATATCGCTAACCTAAATTAGCAGAGAGGTAAGGAGCTTAAATGCATTTCCACTGTCTTCTCTGCGTTCTACTGGGCAGATCGACACAGGGAAAATCCCATTAGAGAGCAAGGATAGGAGCCCTGAGCACCCAGCATCTACTGACAACTGCTGCAGAAAAAACGAGCAGTACAGCTCATACCAGAGTCACAAAAAACCCAAACAGTTAGACTGCAGATTCAACTTGTAGACCTCTTGTGGATTAAAAAAATATTGGATTTTGTATGATTGTAACTTTGGCTTTGTTTCAGGGAAATATTTCTTTAATTCAAACATTTCCAGATCGTACAGTTCTGGTATCAGGAAGTTGCTAAATTTGCATGAATATAACTAAAATGGTGACACCGATTCATATTCTCTCACCAGTTCAATTAAAAAAAAAAGCTGTAGGTTGCTTTTAATGATGCATTCAAGGTACTGATGAAGTATCCCAGCATCATGTTTGTCATAATGCAATTAGGAGAAAATAAAAGTATGGTTTAATGAACTGTAGAATGATGATGTTAGAACTTTATATGTTTTTGGAAGTTTTGGAGATAAATCTGTGCACGAATTTGTCTGTTTTTCCTCTATTTTTTTAATAGAATTTCTTATTTGACTTATCTTAAGTGTGTGATCAGTATTGAGATCATGTTTGGTAAATCAGGTTCAATTTGTAACTAGATTTCTGAAAATAGTGAAGCTTTGGTGTCATTTCAGTAAGAATGATTCATCTTTGCTTCTTCTGCCTTACCCACAGCATCAGTTCACCTTCATCTGATCATTATCCACACCTATCTGGGCCAATGAGCTCTTATTTCTCCCTTAAATTTGACAGTCATCTGTATTTCCTCATACAAGCATTCCTCCAGTTCCTCTAGAGTCACTTCTTTGTGTTGAAGCCGCTTCCAGACTGCATGCTGCACATCCTGTCAGTGTTCAGCAGGTAACGTATGGTCATGTTTATCAAGATCTCTTTATACGGAGGCAGTGTTAACACAGTTAATGTGCTTTTAGGGTTAGCATGTGACCTCAATGTTCTGGTTTTGGTTTATATTGTTTGTTATCCATCTCCCAGCGTCCGCTTACTCGTCCATTCTGCATCCAGAACACTGTGCAGCTTTAAGCAGGAACAAGCTGTGCCTGATCCATTTAGGAATGCTGGGATCCCTTCAGTTGCTTTGCTCCACAGCCCAGATAGCAACTCTGCAGCTAAAAAGACACTATGAGCTGCAACACTTCCCACCTGTCAGTGAGAAAACAGTCCAAGAGATTATCTCTGGTCCGAGTTCATCCACATGCTCCCTTCATGTGATACCTCCTAAATCTCTCAAATCTGTGCTCAGCAGTTTGTTACCATAACTCACTCGCATGGTTAACATCTCATTTCAGTCTGGAACATTGCCAAAGGTCTTGAAAGCTGCTGTCATCAAGGCTTGCTTAAAAAATAGAACAAATATTGACCCATTTTAAACCACTCCCTTTTTGCTCCTTTTGTCTGATTCTCAGTTGGGTTTTCCAGCTCACTCTCAGCCAGTATATTTGGACCAGTGGACTATGTCACTGAATTCTGCACAGAACTTTCTGCAGCTAAACACAGATAACTGAAAACAAATCTACTTTTTAGATTTTTAGGGAAAAAAAAGCCAAAATGGTACCTTCAGTCTTGTTCTCTAAAAAGTACGAGTCAGATTAGAAATGATGGGGTAATCGGGGACTCTGACTTGAGCTTCAGTAGTCACCATACAGCTATAACTTCATCAGTATTTTAACATCCTAAAAAGATTGACAAAATCAAAGGTGTACCCTTTAAACCAGACCTAGAGACACTTGTTTACATGTTCATCTCTAGTAGATTAGACCACTATACAGTGGGGATGGAAAGTTTAGGCACCCCAAGTAAAATTTTATTTTGTTGTGCATAAAGAATCCAAGAAAAGATTGAAAAAAAATCTCCTAAAGGCATCAGTTTACAGATGAGAAATTCTTTTAAGATGTAAAAAAAAAAAGTTAGGCTTTATTTCCATCATTTATCAATTAAAAATAACAGAAAACAGAATAATGGTGTGTGCAGAAGTTTGGTAACCCTGCAGAAATTTTAGTTTGGAACAGCAAAGACCTGACAGTTTCATGGATTGTCCACAATCATCATTTGCAAAGACCAAGTGATTTTAATCTAAATCTGAAAGACTGTAAATAATCTGAGTCATGTGACCTCGCCCCAACAATCAGCATCAGGGGTTCTTCCACGCAGTTGTCCAGAACAATGAAACTGAAAATAGTTGATGCTCACAAAGCAGGAGAAGCTATAAGAAGATAGCAAAGCTTTTTCAGATGCCGATATCCTCTGTTCGGAATTCATTAAGAAATGACAGTCAACAGGAACAGTGGAAGTTAAAGCGAGATCTGGAAGAGCAAGAAAAATCTCAGACAGAGCAGCCCGCAGGATTGTGAGAAAAGCAAATCCAAGCCCACGTCTGACTGAACCATCCCTCCAGAAAGTTGTGCTGCACTGTTCTACTGTCAAGAGATACTTGTACAAATATGGTCTTCATGGAAGAGTCGTCAGAAGAAAACCTCTTCTACGTCCTCACCACAAAATTCAACATTTGAAGTTCACAAATGAACATAGAAACAAGCCTGATGCATTTTGGAAACAAGTTCTGTGGACCGACCCGGTTCAGATGGAACTTTTTGGCTGCAATGAGCAAAGGTACGTTTGGAGAAGAAACAGTATAGCGTTTAATGAAAAGAACCTCTGTCTAACTGTAAAGCATGGGGGTGGATCAATCATGCTTTGGGCTTGTACTGCAGCCAGCGGAACAGGAAACATTTCACCAGTAGAAGAAGAACTGATTCCACCAAATTTCAGCAAATTCTGGACACTAACTTGATGCCATCTGTGAAAAAGTTGAAGAGAGGATGACTTCTACAAATGGATAATTATCCTAAACACACCTCCAAACCCACACTGTCTGACATTAAGAGACAGAAACTGAAGGTTTTGCAGTGGCCATCCTAATCACCTGACCTCAACATCATTGAAAACCTACAATAGACCTGAAAAGAGCAGTGTGGAACAGATATCCCAGAAATCTCAAAGAACTGGAAGACTTTTGGAAAGAAGAATGGATGAAGATACCTCAAAGAATCAAGAGAGTCTTGGCTGCTACAAAAAGCTTTTACAAGCTGTGATACTTGTCAAGGGGGGAAATACAAGGTACTAACTCTGCATGGTGTCCAAACTGTTGTACACATTATTACTTTTTCATGTTATTTTGAGCCTCATTTTTGACATTTTAATAGAATGTCTCATCTGTAAACTGATGCCTTTAGAATTTTTTTCAATATTTCCTTGGGTTCTTTATGCACAATAATATAATATTTTATGTTATGTGACGTAATGAAAATGTGACGTAATGCAGCTGCAGTTCAGCTAGAGCGCTGCTGCTCAGGTTCTGACTAAAACCAGGAAGTACGACTACATCAGTCCTGCCCTCAGGTCACTCAGAGCATCAACTTTAAAGCAGCTCTGCAAGTCTCTGCACAGTTTAGCATCAAAGTAAATCACCTACATGTTGGCCCCAAATAAACAACCAGACCTGAGAAGCTCAGGAACAGGCCTTGTGCCTTAGTCACATGCACCCATATGGGATGTGACTAAGATCTGCGTTTTATAATGGCATCCTCTTTTCTCTCTTTCAGTTTTGTCTCCCTTACCGACTGTGTGCCTGCAGGAGGCCCACACAAACTACACGCTGATTGTCTAACAGTTTGACTGCAAGCACTGGGGCGCGCAAAGAGGATGCAAGAAACAACAAGCGCACAGTTATCACCTGAACAGGCTCCTTGCACAGCGCGCAGGTTTTGGGGGGTTGAAAAAAGAAAAATTCGTACGACATGCCTGCATCTCACTTACTTCCCCCTTAGTCACCCTCACGCGTCAAGTGTTCTGCTATAAGCTATTGCTTGCACCATGGCTTGAAGGGGAAAAAAAAGACATTTTCACTTTACAGACTCACAGAGTGATCTACGATCTTGATATTTGGTGTTGGCAACCTGTGTGTCCCGTGTGGTTTTGACCATTTTTCACCTGCAGACAGCCCATTTTTACTCGTGTGGGCAGCTGTGACTAAGGCATTATGCTGGTACCTGGAGTCAAGGCTACAGACCAGGACTTCAGTGACATGAAAAGTGTTTTACTTTGCAAATAAACTTCATCATATGTGCATTAAATAATGCATAAAAATGTTTATTTTAGGACATTCATGTGAGTATACATTTATAAATCAATGACCTACTAACAGATGATTAAAATCTTGTGATTTACATACAAATTGTGTAATCATCCATTTGTGCAGGGAAAAAATGCTGAAAATTCAGACAGAACCAGACTTACTTGAGAACCTCCTCAAGGATTTTCATTTCCTGCTGCTGCAACTCAGTCATCACATCCACACCATCTGTCAAACACTCTGGAAGGGCTCCTACAACCAAATACATTCGTTTGATACAGTCAGTCTGAAGATGAGTGTGTAGATACGCCACACAAATGCCCCATCCAGCTCACCATTTCTTTCTTTTATGACCCTGAGAGCTTGAAGCTGCAGCTCCAAGTTCTTCTGGACCATAAGCGAGCGAAACATCTGGAAGTCGTCTGTAGCCAGAACAGGCTGGAACACTGTCTGAACAACAAAGAGAAAACCATTTACAGTGCAGTGTTTCTAACACATTTTTGTGCAGTTTAAAAACATAAAAAAATGCAGTTCAAGTGAAGCAGGAATTTTGTCTCATCTACTAATGCAGTGGTCTTGAATTTATATCACTTTTAACCCTGAAATTGTCAAACAAATCCCTACAAATTGGGCCCCCCCCCCCCCCCCCCCCCCCCCCCCCCCCCCCCCCCCCCCCCCCCCCCCCCCCCCCCAATTCTTATTTTTTATTACTAACAATTTTTTTGGCCTTTGTTTATTGCTGCTACCCCAAATAAACAAAAAAAATAAAAAAATAATAGTCAAATTAACTTTAAGAGCCCAGAAGATAAATTGTTCTTGGATTCTCCAGATGACAAATAAACAAAACAAAAACTCTCATTCAAACCATTTTATCTAAAAAATCTGCTCCAATGAAAAACGTTCCATCGAAGCCGCTTGTTGAACATGTAGACTGACCCTAATATGTGAAGGTTGGCTAATCTTGGTAACTAACCGGCACACATTGGCTTAATTATTTACTTTGTATTCTTCCTCCACTGATTCTCTTCTTATTTCTTCTCCAGATTCTTGCTCCATCATGCATATGAAATACAAATAAAGTCTACAAAGTTTTGAAGAAAAACAAAGCGGATGGCTGAAAACAGACCGAGTTGCCAAACTTTTTAAATTCATGTTTAATTAAATCGGTGAGTTATACTGTATGTGACCTGTGGAAAAAGGCCAAGCTTTCCTTTCAACATCACAGCCATTCAACCAGCCCCAGAAAAACTAAGCTATGTTTTCAAACACAGGGATACTTACAGCTAATCTTTTACGTTATCGTCCTGTTTCTATTAAAGGTCCATCCCACTTCTGCCGGGCAAGTCTTTAATACCATTCAGTGTTCTTAAAGCTTAGCTGCATGCCGTGCAATTTAACCTCTCCTCCTGCATGCCTCATGCCCCTTACTTTTTCCACTTGCATGCCCAAACTTGCAAAATTTATTGGAAAAGCAAAAGTCAGCTGCACCAGTGCAGAAAAGTTAGAATTTTGATACAATAATTTAATCTTTAATTATTTTCTTCTGAGGCAAATATTTCAACTGAAGGAACCCTTGAGGACTGACTTTAAATCCAGACTTCAGAATCTGCCAGTCTGGCTCAGGCGTGTCCTTATTAAGCAGTGAATGAGAGTTTGATCTTTGTGTGTTTTTTTTCAATGAATGTAGGAATTCAAGAGAATATTCTCTTTATGCTGGTTTGATCTGATCTCAGAAACTGAGATAACATCCTGCATCGTTACCACAGAAATGAGCTTTAGCATGTGCCAACAGGTTTTAAAGAAAAGATGGCAAAGTTAGATCCCAGGAGCGACACTTCCTGTTAAACAAACCACTATGGACCAGTGCAGGTTGACCTGTCCATGCCTTTGTTATTACAGTTCAGCAAACAAACAACACTAATTCTCCTAAAAGAGCATCTCAAGACATAAAACGAGAAAAATAAGATTAGAAAAAAGTCTTTTAAAGGCTCCAAAAACTACTCACAAAGCAGAATCTTTGTTTTTTTAAGAATACAAATTTAACACGAGCAACATTTTAATAAAAAAAAATGGTGGCAGTTGAGACTTAGATGACCTCTTTTAGACCACTATTGATCTAAAACCTTGTCTGGTTGGCATCAGGCTGTGAAACATGGGCTGCTTAGTGTGTTCCTCACCTCTCACCCTGAATGCTGTGACACGACAAAGCCATCTATCACGCCTCCAAGTTGCCAACATTAAAGACAACAATGTAAACAATGTAAAAATGGAGGTCTACCATACTTAAAGTCAAATCCTTTTCCCAGACAAGTCATGGCACACAATGTTTTTTTTTTCCCCTGAAAATAAATAGATGTGGACAGCAGGTCTGCTTCTTCATTAGATGTACAGTGTGCTCACAGACCTAAAAAGGGTTTTCAGTACAGTACCGTTGTTGCCAGTCAAGAACCTCTTAAAAACATTTTTTTTCAATGATCGATGTTTTAAATGTTCAAAATCTGACAATTTTTCCATAGCATACATCTCAACTCAACATTTCTTGAACATTAAATCTTTACCTTTCATTTGATCGTGCTTTATTATATGGTATTTAATCACTTGCTGAACTTCATGCTGCTTGTTAGACCAGAAGATACCTTTACTTTGAAAGGAACAGGACCAGCCACCAAGTTGCAAGCTCAAATAGTCTTATGTAAGCAAATCCCATTCGTGATTTTCAGTTCAGGTTAGCTGGCCGGCTGTCAGTGGTGTGCATATGGAGCTTAAAATACCTGCAGAGTTTTGGACTTGGCAAATGGAGAGCTGCATGCATCCAGAAACTGCTGCTCGTTGATGCCAACCTCCCGCATGTAATTCTCTAACAGCCTCTCCACCTGCAGAGGCAAAGCAGCTTTTAGCCGTCTAGTTTTAACTAGTCAGCAATCTCAGAACCAATAATGGGTAATGCAGATGAGTCATTGTGGGGGCAATGAAGAGTTAACATGAAGAAGACCTTACTCACCAGTGTCTTATACTGATGATGGATTTCTGTGTATGACAACTTATTTTCATCTTCATCATCAAAAACTGGGAAATGAACAAGAAAATAAGTACAATAACAACAAAGATGTGCATTTAAATTTGATTAAAAAAAAATCTTTCTCACGATCATTTTAAAAAGGTGTCAACAATGACAAGCAGGAATTAGCTTTGTTGCAAACCCTCCAATACTAACTTTTTCTCCCTGTACCTCATGTAGAAACAGATTATTCTCCCAGATTATGTGAAATTCACATGGTTAAAAATAAACCTTAAAATAAATAAGTAATTTAAATAAATAAATAAAAACATCTCCAGAGAGGACGCAAACTCGCTAAAACCCTAAATTAAGCTAGTCCAAGTAAGCTAGCGTTAGCTTAGCAGCACACAGCCCACCAGAATGTAAATAAATATCAAGTCGAAAGCTCGTTCTCACCCGTGCATTTGTGCTCCATAAAGTCAGTGACAGGAATGACCCATTCCGGACTACCCAGGTAGCCCACGATGCTCTCCACAATCCATTCACTTTCATCCTCAGCCATGGTGGTGGTGGCCGTCGGTTAGCAGAGCGGCTCGGTCGTCTGTTCCTCTGGTCCAGCTCCGCGAGACCTCCAGCATTTACAACCCATTGAGATGGACTCGAACATCGATTAATTTTCCATGAATGTAAATGCTCCCTAGAGTCCGCCACCACGTACTGCCTTCGAGTACACGCGCGACGTCATATAGAAACGTTTGAGGGTGGAGGGGACGGGAGGGGGCGCTAATGTCCGAGCGCCAACACGGGGGTAAAAAGCGCGTTGAAGACCGCACATTATAAGAGGAGTTTGTTCTGTCACAAACGTGTGTTGAAACGCCATTATTCATGCATAATAAAGCTAAATCTTCAACTAAAATCATTTTGGCTCCTGTGTCCAAGTGGATACGTCATCTGCCTTTTCCATTCTGTTTCTGATGCGGGAATCGTGAGTTCGTCCCCTCACTCTTACACTAAGGTTACTTAATGTTTGCGATATTTTTCTTTTTTGCTGACTTATAGCAACAGTATTAGTTTTACTTTTATCTTTCTTTCTTCGTTTTTGCTTTTACAAGTATATATTACATTATTCAACTATTCAAATATCAAAACGGGCTCTTTTTGTTGCTGACAATGAAGAAATCTAGATTTGTAGTCATCAAATTACCAAACCACCATGCTGTTACAACAGAAACAGTTAACTCTTGCTTAAAAACTATTACAAATTCATGGATGAAGAAATATTTTCTGACAATTCAACATATACGTTCAGCATCATGTGGAACGTATATCATTTTAAGACTCAAACAGACCGGATACAGCGTAGAGGGGACGGGAGTGGACTGTACCATCGACGTAATACGGACTGTACCAACGGGTTTTAAAAGTGTAGTAGTGCACGAGGAAGCATATTTACAAGAAATATAACACTTTGACATATAAGTCCGCCCATTACACTACTAACAATTAAATATTAACATTCTGCTTACATCTGCATCAGCCTAGCTAGCAATGTACAGCTTAGCTAGCTGTACATTGCTAGCTAGGCTAAATTTACCGCTGGTTGTGGCTCTGTGGCGGAGGCTGTTGTTGATCCAATCTCAAATGTCTGGATAGTCATTAGAACATCTCATCTAATGTTCTTGGCCAGACGGTTGGACATTCTTTGAATCAGAAACAAGGGCGACAACTCTGGTTCTCAACTCACCGATGTACAAACGGCACCCCTATACTAAACTCTTTAAGATTATTTTTTGAAAAATCTCTTTTCTATATGACTGCAGGAACAACAAAAGCAGACTGAACAAAACTACTGACTGTAACACTATTTGTCTCCTGGAAATGAAGTTCACCTTATCAAATGTACCTGTCATTCAATGATCAATACTTTACTTGTATTATATGTTAAATTATAACACAAGATAAAATATATCCTATATTACACCCATGTTCCACCAAGATATTGTGGATGTAATCATTGCTGTGGCCTTCAAACTGTTCAGTTCAAACTTAACTCCAGTGCATAGTCTCAGGTCAGTTAAAAGTGGCAAACAAATCCCCTTACCCCATGCTAGACTTCTAACCATGGACCCACAGGCACAATTTAAAGCCTAAGATCAGCTGAAACACTGGTCTGAGCGCAGAAACCAGTGACGCCAAACTGGTTGCCATGGTGACCGTACAGTCAGCGGCTCTGAGCCAGCACAGACTTGCAGCATTTAATGTGTGAAAACTCAAACATTTTCCCCAAGAAAAAGGTTTTATTATATACATTTATTTTATTTTAATAAAATGACCAAATTGTATTAAAATAGAGTTGTTTGCATCCATCTATGATCTGAACTTTTTCATTGTGCTGTTGAGCCTTCATTCAGAATTCACACATGACAATAAAACAGAGATGGGATACACGTGTTTTTTTATTAAGAGTAAAAATCAAGAGGTTTAATTATTAGTAGTGTGCATTAACAAGGATAATCAATAAATATACATTCCTTCTGTATTATTAAAGGTATACAAGATGTGGCTATTTGTATTTCTAGAAAGGCTATTAGCAAATGCACCCAGTTTATAAAGGGAAGGCATGCAAGCAGCAGTCATGCCAAAAAAATCAGCAGAATAAAGGTCGGCGACAGTAAAATAAGACAAATAAAACATTTTGTGCTTCTCTCTGTTTACATCAACCGTATCTAAAAAAAAAGACACTGACTTGATGGTTTCAGAGTTTCTGCACAAACTGGTGAAAATCTGCTTTGTTTATTAAAGAAGATATTAAATAAGATGAGACATTACATATACATAACTATTGTGTAATAGCAGCATTATTTCCTAACCAATCAAGTGATAGCAGCGTTGTAATGTGAATCTGATTCCAGACCAGATTAAAGATTATTCAATGCAGTGGTGATCTAGTGCAGACAACAAGAGTTAGTCTGTTTTGCATCTCATTACAAAATATATCGATTTTTTGATGTGATCATTTGTTAATATGAAATAGAAGATGACAGCAGAGTTTTAGTTCATACAGGTGATGACTATTAGCCCTGTGTACAGAATAAAAGCAGAGAAAGTAGCTTTCATGATGTCCACTAGATGGCAGAAGCTATTCATGAGGAAAAATATATATTTTGAGCTGTGTTTTGTTCTGTATTCTTTGTTAGTTTCTGCAACTGTGCATGCCAAATTTTATTTGTACGCATCTGTAGAGTAGCTCTAACGTGACCTGAAGCGTAAAAAGAACAGGTTTGCAAAAACGTTAACTGTAGTTCTTCCCATGCAATTTTCGACTGTTGCATTACTTCTATAATCCTCCCTGCTTGTGAAAATACAATCTCCTTTGTTGAGATATGATTTTGAAATCTTGAAATAAAAACACTGAATAGAATAAAATGAATCGATGCAGCTAAAATAAATACTACATATTCAAGCCCAAAGCAGGTCCATTTGTTTTTTTCATTCTCTTATATAGAAAATTAGGAAAATCTCTCAGTAGAAACCATAATGATAGTGAAGTATAATAAACATGAAGTATAATAAACATTTTTGCTACACAGCATTCCGTTTTAGGCAAAGTCAGCTTGACATTCTACCATGAGCGGAATTTCCTCCAGACAGAAAAACTGTAATGTGTTGCTTTTGCACAAAAAATACAAACTATAACAACTGGGAGGAGGCTCGTGTTTGCTTGATTAAAGGTTTAGATTGCAAAAAAACAATGTAAATACATGCTCTACAACCATTAAAAACACCACAAGCACTGTTGTTTAAACCTGTGCAATGCAGGCTACATGCTGGCATTCAATGTGCACGTTTCAACTGATAAAAGATTTGTGTCAAGTGTTATAAGCATACTCATTTTTCTCATAATCCTACATTCAATTCAGCTAAAGAAATCAATGCTGGACTCAGGCTTTACAGACCGATGTGTCCTTGATGTTAAAATGTAGCTTCTGCAACTGTCGAGCTCTGTTAAAAATTCATTGCATTGATTTGACTGAGATCAGACAGCCTCTGGCCCCATTTTTATTACTGCTCCTTTAGCATTTGTGGTAATTAAACCACATGAAATCATACCGGGGCGAATAATTTAAACAAAAATACACTGATTTTGTAAAGACACAGAACTGCTATTTATAGTAAGAATGTCCTCATTCATTTATTGGGATTTTTGAAGCTTACATGAACCTTCTAAAAGGGTAAAAATAATGTTTTTGCTTTAAAGAAGGCAAAGCAGGAATTTTTCAGCAGAATCAGCTTAAGACAATTGTACAGTTTGTGCAGCAGCATAATCTAACTCAATGACAGCCTAAGAAAATATTAATTGATGTACACAATTCTGTAATGCACGATTCCCTGGATTCTGCAGTCGCTCTATGTACTTGTGGTAATGGGATTTGAACATCATGGTTATTGATTTTATAAGTGGCTCTAGAGAGCCCACCATTCAACATCAGATCATCATTTGAAATGAGTTGTGAGCTATTTTTATCTAAAGATTAGATTGTTTGTACAGGGCCACACGAGGTTGGATTCCATAAAACATAACTATTAATTAAACTGTAAGTTTCTCATGAGTAAATAGATCCAAATTGCACTTGTTGGCCAGCACTTTAGACATTTCTTTGTTAAAAAAAATGCTTTTGTAGGTGAAGAAAATTACATGATATGATCTTAATTATACGTGATTTTATATGAGTGAAGGGTTATTTGCTAAAGGGCGCAGTCAAAAGGCAATGTGTATATATATTTTTCTAGGTAAGGCGTAGAAGCAACAGATGGACAATAAGAAAATGAGACATTTAAAAATGTCCTCAGTTTTAGAGGTAAAAGGCTGGTTGTTGGTTTTTGTAGCTACACATGCTGTTTACAAGCTGATAAATTACAACTTCCACATATGTTAGGAAAATATTAGAATAAAGGAAATTCATACAATCAAAATAGCTTTTTTTGATTAAGACATACAACAGCAGAGAAAATAAATAGGAAATAAACTCGTAGATATGGTGAGCATAAAAATCAGTCCTGAACATCAGTTTTCATATCTGTAAAGTCAAGTTTCCATCATTTCTAAGTTGCTTGAAATCTTGTAGACTGCAAGATTACTCAAATGATCAATGTGTCTGGGTGCTAAAAAAAATAAAACTAAAATACCAAAACAATCCAGCGTTCGATGTCCAATGAAAACCGAAGGCAGTTCTCCAAACAGAGCTGACTGAAAGTCACTGAGAGTCGCTAGACGTCTCTCTGAAGCCGCTGCTCTCGGCTGATTGGCTGTTTGGGTCTGTTGGATTGTCTAATTTATTTTCTTTGATTTGTGGGTGTCTTTCATCAATCACTTTAACTCGAGACCTCTCTTGGCAACTGTCTGTAACTAGCAACTGTCCACTGGCCATGTTTTGCTGATTGGTTTTTCTTTGTCTAATCCCGTGGTGTCTTGGTTTCTCTTCTGTGTCTCCATCGGCTCTGGGATGGGTTCTCATCGGTGCAGGTTTACTTTCATACTGACTTTTTCTGAGAGGCACTGGTCCTTTGTCTAATCGGTTGACGCTGGTTGACTTGACTTGGTGTCTACTGCAGACAGATGCTTTATCCATTTGAACAGGATGGGAATGACTTGAAAACCAGTCCCGCTCAAAAACAGCCTGTAACTGCTCCACCACAGTCAAATTTCTGTCCTTTGTGTCTTCTGGGTGGCTGATCACAAGGCCGGCTCCTGCATTAAAAGTGAACTCTCTCCCCACCCAGTCGAGGTTACCTGCCAAGAAACAGCCAAATGGCAAAGATTTGTGAATATCCAGTAGAAAAAAAAACATTTATCTACATAACTGGCACATTTCAAACTGATTTGAGCTGATTGTGGTAAGATGGAAACAGCATAAAGAGAAATCACTGTCCGTGGGATGTTCAGCACTACAAAATCACCCCTATCATTTGATAGGGTGTAAATCTGAGGCCACTGAACACCCAAAAAGTCAAATTGATGAGCCAAAATGCACAAAAGTGTAGTCAAATATCATAGAACTGTTATGGGGGCAGTTCAGAGTACTGTAGGTGTAACTACCTCCTGTCAACCCTAAATGGGAGCATTTACCCCTAGAATCCCAACAAACTGACTGCTTTGGACTTACAAAGCAGCCACTTTTCTCCTGTGTCATTCTTGAGGATAAAGTTTCCGCAGAGTGGCAGTAGTTCATTAGAATTTCGCCCTTGAATTGTGGACTGGACCGTTGACATGGAGTAAGCCTGCACTAATTTCCCATTATCCCTTCATTTATAATCTCTTCCGCTATCTTTCAGGCACTCACAACCACAACCTAACATCGCAAGTGCAACAAAAATGATGAGCAGTATTGGAGTAATCCAGCCGTACAGTTTTGAGACAGATGCCAGCTCAGTCGAGGAAGAGGAAGACATACATTTATCTTTTTGTCTGCAAGTTGATGCAACAGAATGGAACGGAGCAGGGAGCTTGTGGCCAGCTGAGTAGTAGTAGTAGTTTGTACATAAAAACTACAAGCTTTTTTTCTTCTGCTCCTGAGTCACAACAATTTAAATAAAAGAATTCTCAGAAACACAATTTTAAGCTTAATTTTTGCTGCATATGTCCTCCATCATGTGAAAAATGCCACAAGAGCATGTTAAAAACAGCAAAAAACCACAAATTTCTTTGGAGTGGGTCTTTAACTGAAAATCTAATACACAACATGAAAAACAGATAGGCTTACCTAAATAAATAGCTTTGTCTGTCACCATAAATCTGTTGTGGTTTATTCCTTCCAGACTGTCGTCCATCTGCACTCTGGGGTTAAAAAACTTCTGCACAGACAAACATGAGCCCAGCGATACAGTAAAGTACTACTGAAATGTTGCTGTAATATAGAAAATTTCACTCATCGGCTTTGAACTTACTGCCTCCAGCGAGCAGTCGGCCTGCTCCATGCACAGGCTCTTCAGGGACCAGATGAAGTTCATGGTAAGTGGATGCGTCTTCTCCCAGCAACTTATCAGAAGGCGGACGCGCACCCTCCTCAAGATCAGAGCCTCTCTTAAGAGACCGTCAATACCAGACCAGTACCTTGGCACAAAGACACAGAGAAACACTTTAATTACTTGAATCAAAGCGATGCAGTCAACCTCATGATAGGTGCGTGCCAACTCAGTTTGGATTGGAATAGGGGCTCTAACCTTTGAGCGTCGTTGGCATGGAGAGGAAGGTAATCAGTGATGGAGATGTATATGAAACGACGTGCTTCCTGAATGACCCTGGAAATGGCTTCAAGATCACTACTGCGATCTTTGGGGATGAAAACATCTGGGGAGCTCTGTCAACAGAGCAGGAGGTGATTAAACAGTGTTGATGTTGGAGGTCAAATGATTCAAATCTATGACGTACCTTCACAAAAAGTACATATAACTGAGATCACAAATCAATGTTTGTCATCATTGATTTAGCATTAAGCAGAATGACTTTTGAACTCGTGTCAACATCTTTACTGATTGTCAAAAGCATTCACGTTGATCTGTAACTTCAGGGCTCAGGTTTTCTGCTCGTGAGCAGTAGCACAGAGCAGCTGCTTTAAGTTACGGTCACAAATCCAACTGCCGCCACGCGATGGGGAGGCGTCGGCAGAATCTTCAAGATTTGATGCCACCATCTGGTGTTTTTGAAAACTGTTGGCGTGGTCATAAATGTAGGCGGCGGCAGTCAGGTGGCTGTCGGGCACGCAAAATGGCTCGCTTTTCATATATGAAAAGACACTGTCAAAATGTCTTCATGTCACATTATCTGAATAGCCATTAAATGACAGGTTGCACTGTATATTTACATTCAGCAGAATTGGTCTTTTTGAGATTTTAACTGAGTCCAGGAGTGTGTTGTTAGTTCTTGTTGATGTGATACTTTTTTATTGTTGAAGTGATCATTTAGAAACTTATTAAAGATTTCCAGCAAATATCCAGTGGACTGGTGGCACTTACTTCAGTGAAAACTGAAAATGTTTGACAAAGAACTCTTAAATTTATATTCAATCTAACAGAAATCAATTTTCTGCTGAATCTGTTTTTTGCAAAGTTCAGATTTAACAGTAAAGATAATTTTTTTAATCTTCAGATTTACATTTTTCCTTTTTTTCTCATCTAGACACCTATATTGCTAAATGCAGAAAAAGATAAAGCCAGATCCTGTAAAAAAAAAAAAAAGTCCAATAAAGCCAAAAGTAGAACATTAGCACTCACAGAGATGTACGCTGTCATTTTTGCTTTGTTGAGTGTCAGATTCAGCGGAGCGTTTCTATTGAAAATAGCAAAGAGACGCTTGGACCAAAAGGAAGGGATAAACTCTTTATACTCCAGTCCCCAGTAAAGGCTGAACAGTTTGTGCAGATCCAGAGCAAGACAGCTGCAGTTGTAAACCAACACACCAAGCTCCTTCCTCTGCAGGTAAAACAAACAAAAACACGGGTCATTACAAGTAAAGACAAAATGTGCTAAAACTGTTCCTTTCTTGTTATTGACGTTGCAAAGATGTAGGGAAGCTATTTAACTAATTTTCTGTGAAGATGTTTAGAATAGAAAAAAGAATCAATGCAACAACAAGGTCCAAAGCAAAGTCAAAGTGATGTCTGTATTTGTTTTGCTTTGCCGGTTTTCATTTGCATTTCTACGTTTGACGTCTTAATTTCGTATGTTCTAAAGGACTAGGATTAATTCCTTTGCACAAGTGTTCAGAGTATAGGAGAGAATAAAAAAAAAACTGATGTTTTTTTCAACATTCCTCACAAAAATCCCAGAATGCATTGGATACTCCAGCCTTTCAGGGACAAGAGAAAGCTTGAGTCACAATCTCTAACGAAAACTGCTGCACTGAAAAATACGGCAACCATTATTTACGATGTTGCTGCAGAGACTAATAATGTGGGCAAACTGGTGTACATTTAAATGCTTACAGAAGGAGATGGAGAGCAGTAACAAACAGGCTTGTCTTTGCTCAAAAGTAAGTGTGCATTTGCTCCATGTTGTGTCATGCATATTAAATGGACAGAGTAATAAACTAATTTTATTGTTGAAGTAAGGTTTCTGTGAGTCTACAGTACTGTTGCCAGAGATCTCCAGTCCATGTTCGCACTCCCGATGTAGAAATGTGTCCGGTCAACCACCCAAAAGGAAGCGCTGAGGTTTCCTTTGGTCAGTGCTGTCATGTTCACAAAGTGAACCTCAGCATCTATAAATTTAAGTAAGAAGGCAGCAAATGTAGGTTAAAACATGTGGCATCAGGTTACTCAAGCATAACAAGAAAAAGAAGGAAAAAAACATAATTTGGGTGAAGGGAAAGGATGAAAAAATGATGTTGACTATTGCAACCAAACCACAAAATGTCAAACTGAAATGAGCTGGGAGGGGGAAGCAAAGATGTGGCTCACTCTGTTTGGCGAGTGTGTCCAGCTCAGTAGACTTGATCATCCCGCTAGATATCCTCAGCTGGATTCTTTTGGTTTTCAGCTCCTGCAGTTTTGACAGCAAACCCATGCCCTGAGAGAAGCACAGCAAACAAATCATTCATGACATGCAGACAAAGTTTAGCTTGTGAAAAGATAGTGTGTGTGTTTGAGGAAGTGCAGCTGAGAGGCTTACATAGTAACATTCCCTTTTAGCTAGCTCTTAAACAAGGATAAAATAATGTGTAAGATTGAGATCATTATCCTCCATGTTCGATTTAACCTCTTTGTTGTCTGCACTTATTCAAAAACTCACCCCTCTGTTGATATTTCAACTTTTTTAAAATGTAAGATTTCCAAATCCAATGTGCTTCACAGTTTTACGGCGCTGCATCTTTTCAGAGAAGTCCTTGTTCCTCTGGTTTCAAAGTAGAGAATTTATTGCTCCTATATCTCTGTTGTACTACATCAACTGTAAGTTCTCTGGTTTCATGTCTAGCTTTGAACATCAAGTTTCATTAGTACATTAAAATGCAGTCGTCAATATGTCAAAAAAAGTGGATTAGCTTGGTCCCAACATCCAGCATGGTTAAAAAGCATGGTTTTAATTGCTTGATTATGTGCTGTGTAATACATTATTTATTTTAAGTACATTAGGTTAAATGTAGGATATTTTTTCTTTTTTCCAGTCTGAAGTAACTAAATTTATGGGAATATTCTATAGATGTCCATACAGTTTATGAAAATGCCAATAAAAACTAAACTCACAAATGGAAAGTGTCCAATTAAAGGTTTGCTTGCATTTTTGATGAATGTTTATTCATTACTCTTCAAAACCTGATCAAAACGTTCATTTTTAAGATATTTTTTAGTTCACTCTTAAATTAAAGTTCTGTTTGATTTAATTTGAAAAAAAGTATTTTGTGCAGGAACACTTAAGAAGTAAATGTTCAGGATCAAAAAACAGTTTTTCATTTACTCACAAAGAAGAGAAAACAATGAATTAAAAAGTGAAAAAATGATTTAAATCGAGTGAGGTTTGCTGGCTTGCAGTGGTTTGACCTGTTTTGCAGAAGGATGGAAGCTGGATTCATAATCAGAGCAGTTAAGACGCCAGTCTGGGGAAACGATTTCTACAACTCGCATGGCTTGATCCAGCAGGTTGTGGAGCCCGACTGATAGAGGGAGGTGGGATGTGCCATTGCCCGGGAAGGAAATGTCTTCTGGAATGTTCTCCACCAGCACTAAACTGTGAAAAATAGGGGGAAAAAAGCTGCCTTTAAACATTAAAAAACAAAAAGAATTATCATTTACAGAAAAAAACAGAACATGACTGAAAGTGCATGGTTTTTCACACAAAATATTGAGCCAAAGTGTTGTTTTTTTGTTCACAACCCTATGACTAAAGCTAGAATTTCCCTGTTAGTCCTTTTTGTCTGGATCATTAGCTCAAGAAGAGAAATTAAGTTTCTGGATGCAGACATGTCCTCAGGTGCCATGAAGACAGTTTAAATGTACAAGTTTTCCTTGTGGCGCAGACTGAAAAGAATAGAAGGCGAGTGTGCAGAGCTGGGAACAACACTGATTCTATTACAGCTCCTTGGTGAAAAGTGACACATTGCTGCTGTGTGCTTGTTTGGTTCACAGATACACTACTTCCTGTTCTGTCACGGGATGAATTGTATTCAAGCACCTTTTGGAGATTTGCTGTGGCTGCATCCAGCCCATTATCACAACACTACTACAGATCAGATCTATATCAGATTGACGGAAGTGCACATTTATGGCTGAATCTCTGAAAATGCATCCGCGAATTTACCATCAACTGTAACTCGAAGCTAAAAGTAAATGGAGGGAAAATGTCCCGCCCTATGTTGGGTTTTCTCTTTGTAAAAGAACCGTGTCTCCTACTTTTCTAGGCTTTCTGGAAATGGTCGAGGCACAAACAGTGGAGACATCAGAGTGGATTACCCCTGCATCTGTATTCCCTCAGAGCCCAGCTATTATGCAGCAGTTATAGCTATCACACCTGCTCCCTTCGACTTTAACTTCTGCCACCAGATTATTAAAGAGATATAAAAAAACACAATTAGCCTTTCGGAAGGAAAATTTAGCTGCAATCAGTTGAATCGGTGTGATTGACCCAAGAAACTTTAACCTATGAATAGAGATTATTTTCTCTCTGGCTATGCTCACATAGGGGATTTGACACGCATCCTTGAAGACGCGTTTAGGCCATGACGTTCACACTGGTCAACAGGGAGGGGCTTCTTTTTCTTTTTCTACTATTTACTAGCGCATGTCCGCCATGTTGGAAGTTGGATGTTGGAAGAGGCTTGGTGTAAAATGTGGAAGCTGTGCAAATCTCCCAAACTGGGCATGAAACAGAGGCGGTTTGGTTCATTGCTTGCATCCTTGCAAATGGTGTATATGGATTACCACCATGTCAGGGGAGTGGCCTTGGTTTATCTTTACAGTGCGTTCCAAATTAGTACGCAAATTGTATTTCTGTCAAAACGATAGCCTCTCTGCAGAAACTCTCCAAAAACTCACAAGTTTAATGGAAACAAGAATTGTGAAGCTGCTGCAAAGTAAGGGCTCGTGTGATCAAATATCACGTGATCTATGAAGATGTTTTTGATTGGAATAGCTTTGATTTTTAGTAAATATGACCTCCTAATGCAACAAATGAACATTTTCAGTTCTTTAGAATCGATCAAATGTTGAGGAAAATAATGTGGAACAGTGAATTTGAAGGTTTCTATTTTTGAACAAATACTGTTCTCTTTAGGAGGTTTCTTCAATAACATTTAATATATACTCTAATGGTGTCAGTTCACTTTTTCTAATGGTTAGTGACTTGAAAGCTATGCTGACTCATTTACACTGAGTAGAAAAATCAGTACAATATCATTTGCATAATAGTTTGGAACGCACTGTATTTGAAAAGCAAACGCAGTCGTCGTCAGGCTTGTGTCCCCAGATAAAACAGCTATTCTCTGAGTTTGAGATTTGAGTTTCAGAGTCCCTGATTGGTCAAAATTCCTGGTTTAGCTGGCAAAGCATGTTCGATGGCCATGTTTTGAACCCAAAAACATTTGCAAAAACTTGCGTAGCCACGTGTGAACGCAAGAGTTTTGAACATGGAAGCCTAAAACGTGCGTATACATTTCCACTGGAAGTGGCCGCTTGAATGCACATTTCAGTATGAATGTAACTTTACATCAACAACAGATCAAAGCTTTCTTCTTTAGAATCCCAAACTCTTTTGCATGGTTACACAAACGTTAGGTTAAGTCTGCAACAGATCTTATAACTGATTAATTCAGCAGGAAGTTCAAAGATAATCAACACACCTCTGCAGTACATCCATTCATTTAAGTACTGTTACTATATCCGTATGATTGATTGTGCCATTAAACTGGCTTGTGAGATAACCACAAAGATTTAGTTGGTGCTTAAATGACCATATATATCGCACTGTAAGAGGAATCTGTTCTATAGAATTTTTGTTGTTGTCAATCATATGATTAAAAGCAGCAACATTATTACTCAAATTTTATTTCTAAATATTTCACCTCCGTATGGCTAAGAAACCTAGAGGTACAGTTTAACACCAGGAGAGTTCTTTTGATGCAAGATTATAAAAACGCTCCTTTTGATGGACTTTTCACAGCACCGTTTGATATCCTTGTGTGGACTGCATCTGCTTTTATTTCTGTAAATCACACATGCAGATAGAGGTGCTTGCTCTAAATTGTTGGGCCTCAAACATGTGACCTGATAAGGAAGTGATGATAGCAATTACATTTTTAGGAATTAAGCTAACCTAACTAAAAGCAGAATGAACAATCTTTGTTTCTGGTTTGTGTGTCTGTGGGCCCTGCTGTGATACACAGACAACTGGTCCAAGGTGCCTCCTGAAGGGATGAGCTCCAGCAGACCTCTGTGACCTTGAATAACATGCAGCCGAAACAGAAAACAAGCATGCATGTTGGGATTGAAACTGTTCATAGTTAAATTATCCTATCAAATGTCTTATCATACAGCGGGGAGGTCGCTGGTATGGACAATTCTGTTTCCCAACTTCAATTCCAAACCTGATTTCTAATCAGCATCTTATTAATAAATCCTTTTATGCATTTCTGTGGGAGGTTGGAGGTGTGTGCAAAGGTCTTTGTTTTTTTAAGTTTTTAGTTTTTAACTAAAGCCTTTTGTGTTTGTGTATGAAACGCACATATTTGATCACAGCATTAAAATGAGCATTTTTTAACACCCTTTTTTTCTTTTCTTTGAAGTTTGGTCTTTTCTGGGCCTCATCTTGAACTTGGACTCATTTCATCCTGTGAAGCGGCTGCCCTGAAAAGCCGGAGCTCTGAGTCAGCCAAAGAGTGACACCTCAGGGTCTAATAATCAAGGACGTGCTGGTGGGAGTGTGTCCTGCAGGTCATGAAAGAGCGGAATCACATTGGGAGGCCAGTTGTCCAATCACACTTTGAAATGTTATTTCCAGCTCCAGTAAAGCCAAGTCAGTGATTGGAAAATGGCCAAAGGTCAAGCTATTAGGCGTGCACCCTCTGTGATCATAACATGCCAATATCCTTTCATGGGAATGGAGGTCAATAAGCTTAGTGAAGCAGATTTTCAAGGCGAAACCAGCTCTTAAGGTGCCATGGGTGACACATCTGCTGTTATTAACCCATATGTCAGTCAGAAGGTCTTTAAGACAGAGTGCAGCTAAAAAAAAAAAAAAAAGCCAGAATTGTAATCAAATTCGAGCCACCAGTTTCAAACAGAGCAGAAAACAGGACAAAACCCCTCTCACTGATAAAATCAAGCATGGAGGGAAAGCAGGAGAGGAGGAGCAGCTAATCTCATTGTCAGAAGAATCCACTCAGTCTCCTGTAACAGCTGAGACATATGATGAATAGTGATTCTCACTGGCTTAAACAGCCAGAGAGGGCTTGGCATTAACACAGAAGAAAACAGGAAGGCACTAACTGTTTCATCTGCTGAAGATTTATTGATTTATGCAGTCTGCCTGTGGCCATGGCTGCTTCTCTCCTTTGTGATCCATCTGTGCAGTCATGAGTGCGATTCAGGCTCACCAGCCAGGAAAACAGTTGTGTAAACTCCATGTTGGGAGTTTGTGTGTGTGAGAGAATGTGAAGCAGAAAGACAGAGTGTGACTAAACGTGCAAGCTTCCTGAATAATAACCAATACACAAACTCATATCCTGTGAGGTGAGCAGAGCTGGATCACGTCAGTGTGCTTTTTATTATTTGATTCAGACTATAAACACGGGTTTAAACTCAGTTTGAGAATGTTCCTGTTTTTGTAAAATAAAATAAAAACACAGTAAAAAACACAGAATCAATGAACGGGCCTTTCAGAATGGAAACATGATCTATGTGAACGCTTTTCCAAGCTAAAGCATTCAAGAAAAACTAAGAAACAAAACTAAAAAAAAAAAAGAAAAAGACCATAGAATCAAAAGCTTCAGTTTAAAGTCTCTTTCCAATCATCTTTAGATCTATTTTCAAAGCGTTCCAAGTGGTCTTTTGATTATAATTAAAAACTTGCTTATTCTTCCACTAAGTAGCTGTACTTTTACGAGCCACCTAGTACCAGAGCACACTGGATGCATCAGACAAGAAATACAATCTGTCAGTGAGATTCACATAACATAAGAGAGATAAACAAGAGAAACAGAAATGTTCTTCATTTTAGCCTAAGCAGGTACTTGTCTTTCCATGAGAAGAGATAAAATAATTCATGGGAAGGTAAAGCTGTTTTGAGTCTCTGAAATGTAAAGCAGATGCCCCAACTCATCTCCTCTGTCCTTGTGATGCAAGGAAACCTTCTTCATTATACAGCAGGTTAGAAGAAAACAAGCAGCACACGCACACAGCCAGACAACGTAATGAAACAAAAGCCGCTGGGCCATTACTTCTGCAGTTTAGGACCTTGAAAAGCTTTTTTAATAACCAAAGAGCAGTGGTAGCCACAGTCCAGGGAGGGGGGTGGTCTAGAAGTTTGACTAATTGGTCAAACATAAGAAAACTGATTAGTTAGCGTGACTATAAAGCCTTAGAAATGCCACAAAAGGGCAATACATGCATCTGATTTAATGAAGTACATTTACATTAGGAGGGTACCGCTAAGCTTGAGTGCACCCTGGTTAATAAAGCCTGTCTTACTGTAATAAATCATCTTTTATTATTAAGAAGTGGGTTTGCTGTGGGCAAAATGGGTTATATAATTCTAAAATTCTGTGATTCATGTCAAAGCACAACCAACACATTGAGTAAAATGCAGATGCAAATATCCAGAGCTCTGTTAAGATACACGAGTGACTGCATCCTGCCTTCATTCTTTTTTTTCATGCATATATCAAACATTCATTCATGTTCTTGACCCGTTGTCTCCCTTTCGGGGTCAAGGGGGTCGCCGGAGCCTGTCCTGGCCAGTGTTGCCAGGATGCACAAATCATTCGTAAATAAATACCAAGCTTTTACCCTTGTTTTTGTATTATTAATTGGGCAAATCTGTTTAAGAAAGTGGGAAAATGTCAAGTTTCATCAGATATTATTAACAATCTAAATTCAAAGCAAGAAAACTCTGATGACCCAGCATTCTAGCAGCATTTAAACGCATCACTTACGCATGAATCTTGGAGCCTCACATCAGATTTGAGCGTAAATGCGGTTATATGTGTGCATACCAAGCAATTTAAGATTTGTGCGTGTTGTTAGTTTCAAGCTGTTGTCATTTTAAGTGGTACATTTGTAAAATTGTATTTTTGTATTTATGCATAAAATGTTTTGTATGAGTTACAAATCGAGAATTACACACACACAAAACTAAAGTTATGCACAAATCAATAATTATGCACACACAAATGGGGGTGATACTATTTTCTCTCCATAGTTAATGGCCAATTTGAGTGAAAAGGTGGTGACAGAAGATGTCTAATGGTGGGGAACCAGTATGAAGTGTAGGGAACAGAAGCTCTGCAGTATCAGCTCAAAATGTGCTGTTCAATTGCTTTCCCTCTAGACCACCAGGACTTACTGAATTAGATTTGACACAATTCCTCTTTTTCTTCCCTTCTTCCCCCATTCTTTAAAAATGTGCATAGACAGTAGAAATATGCTAGAGTGAGATTTAAAGAAACTTGAAGAACAGCAAATTAATCATTTCAGGGTAGCAGTGGAGGAGTTTGCAACAAGATGGGGCCAAAAGATTTATGACATTTTGCTGCAACTGTACTTGTTCTTTTAATAAGGTGACAAAATCTTGCTTTTAACTAAACTCTATTAAAAAAAATCTACCCCTCACACGCTAAACAAATGAGAAAAGAATGATTCTTACCTAACTTAATAAAACAGCCACTGTGAATACTGCGTATAGGTATGCGTACATTTAAGAGCAGCCACTGTCTTTTTTAAAAAGAACATTTTTTTACATTTATTTTTAATGGATAAAAAAAGCTTATTTGAATAAATGAAACACTGTTGTTCAGTGCAATATCATTTTTGTCAGAGATGTGACTCTAAAATCCTTTGTCAGAATCTTTCTAAATCTGTAAAATCATTAGTAACAGTGATGCATTTCTTTTCTGTGACGGGACATTAAGTAGCTCAAAGTGTATTAAACAGAACGTGTTGCACAGTTTGTAGAGGATTTTCCTTCCTTCTGGGTTGCGTGTTCAAGAATGCGCTATTCGCAGTTTCATGAACGCGCATCCAGCTAGTGGTGTTCACACAGCGGACGAGCAGGTAGTGGCAGAGAGGGCATCCTTCTTCTTTTGTTTTTTAACTGTGTACTAGCACTTGTCTGCCACCTACAGTTGATAGAGGCTCAAAAAGTCAAAACGATGCAAATCGTCCAGGTTTTTATTTTCTTTCACAGCTTTATTCAGATTTATGAAAGACTTGGTGTCATATATAATTTCTTGTTCGGAAAAGGACGCCCTCCAGATGAGTTTTTAGCAGTGTTAAAATAAACGCTTTAACTAATAAGGAGTTGGACCATTTTTTTCTGTCTGATGACATGACAATCGTTCCTTTACAGTTGTCCGTGGCTCATCCATGGTGTTATTCCTAATCTGTTTACATCACGTGACTACCGGCTCTGGTGGCCATTTCGGTCCAGTTGTTCCGCTCCTTATTCAGACTGAGGAATGTCAGACTAAATGGAAGCTCAGTCCAATTGGAAACAAACCGAGAGCACGTCAGAAGATGGGTCAGAGAGCAGTTCCTGGTCCTGGACCAGAGTTCGTTTGGGCTTCCACTTGGGGGCAACCCGCTTTAAACGAACCAGATGTATCCAGTCGGAATGTTTCAGACTTTTTATTGAAAGTGGCCATTTGAACGTGAGTTGAAGTGGCCGGCGTGAACGTACCTTCAGACTTAGTAGTGTTGGTAGCGTCCCTTTTAAGTCATGGAAGAGCCAACAGTTTGAAAATTGATCAAGAAGGAGACATGAATAATTAGGTTTTGTGTCCAGCTGGAATTCTTTGACACCATCTCTCATATATGGAAATAGAGCTGTGGAAAAAAAAGCCTGGAGGGAGATTTGAGAGATTTACGCCACTTTACGCCTCTTCCAACTGTAGGAGGAAAACATGCTAGAATCAGGTAGCAACAGTCCAGTGATGACTCCATTTGCTAAATGCATAAGAATGCACTGAAAGTACACATAACCATGCCAGGTGGGATCGTAGCCGTAAAGTGATACAGATGTTTCAGATACGTGGAAAATGAAGAATTTATTGACTTTTTAAGGAAAAACTCACCAACGCTTACTTAGAAATTTTTTCATACTTGCTTTTAGATTAATAAAAAGTTTAATTTAAAAAAAAATCATTCATTCCTCTCTTGCAGATAATCTTTGTATCTAAAAGTAAACATTACAGCAAATTAAATTGGAAAAATCTGAAAATGTTTCAGTGTTAAAAAGGGCTCCTGCTTTATGTTTTTTTTTTCTTATTTGGGCGTCACCAACACTGATAACCGGTTCCAGCAAACGTTTTCGTGTCCCTGAAGTTCACCTGCAGTCCTTGCTGCAGTTCTCCTCCGTGATTCCATCCTCATCTTCACCCCAAATATCAACTGCTGAGAAAATCAGAGCCACCAGCACGGCGAAGCAGCACACCAAGGCGAAGATCACAATGCACTTCTGCTGAGACTGCAAGGAAAACAAAGGGAGGAAAATTGATTACAAAGATGTATTTTCTGCTCCTCAACATCACAACAAGATCAAGGTTCCTCAACCTTGTTCCTCATTAGCTGCCAGGCTGACACAACTGATTTAGTGTGCAGCTCAGCGGGTCGTACAAAGATGGAGGAGAGTTTCACTCAAACGTGTGTGACCTCTTAACCTCAAACAATAGAAAGCAATGACAAAGACAAAAGAGAAAGACGGCAAGAAAAAGATGAATGATTGTTTTTTTAGTTTTAAAGGGATTTTTTCCCCCAAGTAAACACAAAATTTGCTTTGTTTTGAATAAAGACTGAAAGAATAATGATCTGCATGTTCTGTCAGGCCAGTGAGGATGTGAAGCAGTCACAATTCAAACTGTTATTTCTCACTTGAGTCAATCTCTGTCCCACTTATGTGACTTTTACAAACTCAGCACTTATTTGATTAATAAAAATGTTGCAACAATATAGGAGTATCATATCATATGATTTCCACAGTTTGATTAACAGCATGAACATTTTTAAGTTAAAACTAGAAATAAAAATAACAATCAAATAACATTAAGAGCTTGAAAAAAACTGCTGTTCATTTTATTGCATTATTATTTACCTAAAACTTTCAAATTTTAATGCGTTCTGAAAAAAAGAGTTAATAAACTTTTTGCATGTTCAGTGGGGCAGAAACAGTGAAACATTCTAGCTGAACAAGCAAGCCTTTTAAGAAGGGAGAACACTTTCCGTTATCGTTGACAGGAGAAGAGAAACTATTCTTGCTTCCCATCAGGGATAAGTCTGAAGGGAATGGTGGACCTTTAAAGGATTGGGTAACAACATAATATTAGAGACGGCAAAAGAGAAACAAAACTGCAGCATTGTTGGGAGCAGATTTTACACATTCTCTTTTATATTGTTTTCAAAGTAAAATTTTTTGATTTTGAAATGGTTTATTTCAAGCAGGCAAAAAATGAAATAAGAACATATGAGATCCAGTGTTCATGCAGTAAAAGAAAAAAAAAATGAAACACAAAAAAATTTGATACATTTAGGTAATCTTTCTTTCTATTTAATTCCTGCAAACGACACAACCAGTTTTTATGCAGCGGCTTTCCTTCCTAGTAGTGATCACTCCCGCTCTTTCCTGAGCTTTCTCATCTCATGATGGTTTGGTCATCAATATTTAATTTCAAAATAATAAATCCATTTGTAGAAAATACATCAGGTTGGTAGAAAAGTATTTAGTTGTGTGATAAGTGTGTCTGATATCAGGGTGACCTTGATCTAGATTTACCCCTGTCTATTTTACCCACATGCATGATCCAAAAACTGTTGGCTCATTACCAGGCCTCTACAGAGCTGAGAAACTGAATCTGGTGTGTTCAACAATAAAAGGGGATGCAGGGGGGTGTTGTACGAGGATCAGAATTTGTAAACACTTTTGTGCTAGGAAAAAAAAGAGTTTTAAGACAGTAAAAATATGAAAAAAAAATTTTTTTTCTGTCTTGTGAGAAAAATAACTTTACCAAATAAAATCTTCCCAAGAAAGCTTTTCAGTAGCAAAATACTTTTAGTTTGCGAAAACATGATTTAGTGACTAGAATTTTATGGGGTGCCATTTTTAAAGTTACCTAGTCAAATATTAACAGAAATGTGTTTGGTTTTTTAAACTGTTCTAGGAGGGAAAACAAGTCATTTTCAAATACATATTTTCACCCTGTAAAACTTGTGTCTTAAAAAAAGTTTCTTGGTAAGACTTCATCCCACTTTAAATAAATTTACCACTGGAGAAAACGTTTTTGACTAATTTCTTAGGGGCCTGTGTGCAGTGTGTGAGAAACAGACAAAAGACACTTGTAAAACCTAACAAATAAAATGATCATACGTTGACCCTTATCGTATATTTTTCTACAAGTGTCAGCTTGATTTAGATATAAAGATTCAAAGTATCAGTCATTCCAATTAACTATTTTGCAGTAAAAAAACTTTTTTTCCCCTCGCTGGTACCCTCTTCAATTCAATTCAATTTTATTTCTATAACCCAATATCGCAGCCATAGCCGTCTCATTGGTGGCCTGACATCCGTATATTACAAAAACACATAAACAATAGCTGGTTGTTAAACAAACTAAGCTGAACAAACATCTCTGCCATTACATCCTCCTCTTGTTTCTCAACAGAATGTGTGGTTCTATTTGTACTTTTCATTTTAAAGAAATAAAAATTGCTGGATGTATTACCACTTTGTTTGTCCATTCGTTCTGCAAAATATCAATAATCGCTCTAATTACTTTGTTTTCTTAAATGAAAAATTGTAATGTTTATGTAAACATACAACTTACGTTGTACATACACAAAGATTTGGGCATGTTCTATTCAAAGAAAAAAAATTACTAAAACATTCAACTGAATGCACCAAACATCAACTTATTTGGTGAACTGGAGGCTTCACAACATAAAATAAAACTACAAAATGAGAACATTTCAGACATCATTTGGGCATGTTGGTCAGAGTTCAGGCAGAAGCAGACACTTCTCACACACTGAAGCAACGCTTAGTGCTTTCTAAGAACTTTCAGCCAGGATGAATACATTGAAAAGTTATGGTCTCATATTTTATTTATATTTAGAGGCTTTGTAGTAGTGCAGCAGCAGAGTGTTTTCACTGTTTATTCTCTCAGAAAGTCAACACTGTTTAGCAGATGTGGCTGTGTTTCTAGGAGATGCTCCAAATATTAGTAAAGCAACAACTAATCCATCAAAATGCATTTTAATCTTTATGAAACGTGTCAGAAGAGCCAAACCCAATCATCCACAAACACAGCAGACTGTGCAAGCACTCCCTAAACTCATCATTCACAGACACAAATAAGATATTACGCTGTTCCCAATGAGCTCTGGGAGCCAATAACACCACATTTCCCTTAATGCAGTAAGTTTATTGTAAGCGATCTGAGTTCATGTTGAAATGGAATTTAAGCTGAACGCAGCCAATGAAGTGTTTTCACCACACCAAAGAGACAGAAACTCTTATTGTTCAAAGGTTTCACCCTCTCAGAGCTGATATTTGAGGTTTGGGAGTTCACTCTCCATCCCATGTACCTCCAAATATCTGCATGGTTTCTAATAACACAGTGATGAAAATGAGGAAAGGCTGTTCACGTCTACAGAGTAGAATGTTGAATCTGTTTGAATCACTCATTCAAAAAGGACATGGACGTCAAATTTCAAACCAAGCACCTTTTATAACAACAGGAAAGAAATGATTCTTGAAGGTCAGGTTCTCTGAAAACTGAACATTTAGTTATGTTTGTGAAACCAAAACCATAAGGGTCACACCTAACTTCTGGGAATTTTGTGGAAAGTAATCTTGTTAGACAACTTCTTATGCACAAGTCAAAGCAAGAACGAAATAATACGTGAACAATTCTTTGTATTTGTATTTCCAAAATACCATCACTGAGAAACCTCAACCTAAGCTGATTCATGAACAATTCTTTGTTTCCTGTAAAGCACTTTCATAATTTGGAGCTTCTGCTAATTTCACTGTTTCTATAAATATATAAAATATTACACAGATGACAACAAACTGTTTTCTGTAAAAACGCTTCCTCTTTAGGCTAAAAAGCCCAACTTCACCCATGCATGCAAACGATCCTTCCTGTCAGCTTCATTGCATTCAGGCAGAGGTGAAGGTTGGAGCAGAGAAAGTGGATGTTTGTATGCTAAGATTCGAGAACAAGTATAACACAGAGGCTGTCCGTTGTTCTCTGCCAAATCTACAGTCATCTCTTCTCATCTCAAGGAGTGGCTAACTTAACTGGAAATGGAAAATTTTACTTGGAAGAGCTTTGGAGCAAAACCCTCCTTTATGTGCCTGGCACCAGAAATGTTGCAGAGTTGACATTGAGGGGATGTAGAAGGCTTATAACCATTGTTGCTTTAGAAGTAATTCAAAGAATTCTTTGAAAAGTCACCCATTTACATCAAATTACCATCTGACAGATTGTCAACATGTCCTGGCTTTGTTTGTTTTAATGTTTTAAAAAAGTAAGAAGGACAGGAACAGTTGTGTGGACTTCAGAGTTTAACAAGAAAGAAAGAAAGAAAGAAAGGAAACACTTTTCTATGCATGTAACAGGTTTTAAGATTGAAAATTACTGCTAAACTTCACGTTAATAGTTTGATGTGGGCTAATATAAGTTGAAAAAATACAAATAATTACAAATTTTGACTGATAGCTGTAAATATACAAGTTATTTGCAACAAAGTGAGCAGTCTGTCCTCTGAAGTTAACGTTTTTTTCATCTCACATTAACAGGAAACCTGGTTTCGGTAACTGGGGCAACTCACAGGGGCGCCCAACTCTGGCCCCAAGAGGGCCGCGGTTCTACTTCTTTTCCAAACATCCCTGCCGTTGCAGCTATATATCGGTGAAACACACCTGATTCAGGTGATCAGCAGCAGCTATAAACAGCAACATGATTTTTAATGAGACACACCTGTAAGGAAAAGGCTAACAACACATGTATTGTTCTATGAAAAACTGAATTGAAAAACAAAGCAGCATGAATTCATTTCCAAATGCTGCAAAACCCCGTGAACTGTTGCCATAAACTGAGCCAAATCAATTTTTCTGCTGAGCTCTGCTGTCATGGAAGAAAAAAGGTCTGAGTTTCTTCTTACTTAAATCCATGAATACACAGTGATCCACACAAAAACCAACACAAATTTAGATTTTTTACTTTTCTGCAGCTCATGTTCAACATAACAGTGTTTCCCTTTGTAAAGCTAATATTTTTTTAAGGTAAATAAGCCAGCAAATTCCCTGTAGACCTTTTAGTTTGGTTATTTTTTTGTACCTATTCTTCATTTTGGAATGAAATCAATTTGTGAACTGCTTTCCATTTTGAGGTGTGAACATGATAATTGAGTCAGGCAGAGGAGGTTGGGCTGCAATGTGACTGAGTCAGAAATCTGCCTGAGCACATTTCTGCAGACGCTGTTCTGTGCTTTAACACTCGTGCACATAGGCTAAAAGAAGTTTTAGAAAAGGATCCTATTTCTGCAAGCAATGACTTTGCATTTTCTGAGTTGTTTGACTTTTCAACGCATTTTATTATATTTTTTCACACATATTTTTTGTCCGTATTTGATATACTCCAGAGTCTAAAATGAATAATACATTTATAGCTTGAAAAACATGAAAGCAAATAATGTCACCTCCGTTGTCTTTCATTGGAAATAGCTTTCATTTTTGTAAAGCCAGGCTATGTAGTTCCTTTTTCTGTATTAAAAAAACAATTTTCTCTATTGACTCATTTATTTTTTAGGATTTGTTTAAAAACAATCTTCTTTCAAAGCAGAAAAGTTCAGTGTCAATTGCAGATTTAAACCTATTCTCTTTTAAGAAATGTTGTCAATCGATACTCCTGATTTTCCTTGTCACATATCATTCAGCATATAGCTGCACATTTAGATTATTACTAAAGTGGCGAGCGTGAAGTTTTTTTGAAAGGTGGCCAACATGCACTAACGACAGCATCAAGACCACACATAGCAGCAAAGTTATCTTTAAAAATTTAACAAGAAATAAATAAAAATGAAAAGTCTCGAAATAAATTGTTTTTTATTTTTTTACAGCCATTCTTTCAAAGTTAAATTCATTTTTACAGACCTCTTTCTGCATCTTAATGGACGCCTGACTGCCGCTGTCCACATTGATGACCCTACCAGCGGTTTTCAAAAATTGGACAATTATATAGTGATTATTCATTTTGAGGATTGATTGATTTGATTATCATTCTAAGCTCCTTCAAGACATTAAATGTTGAAAAGACAAAGGATTCTCTGAGATCAAGAAAACTTCTACTATGTGAATTTATTCTGAGCAAACTGACATGTGTGTCAAGTCATTTTTGTGATGATTTCCTCTATGAAGCGGTGATCAAAACCCAAAAACTAAAGAAAATATCCACATTGTTTTTGACCAAGCACAGCAGCCACAGATTTCTTTTCTTCTAAGCTGCATCCCTCAGCAGCAAACATCCCCAGCACTTTCAGGAGGTCACAAATTGCCTTCAGAGATCAAAGATGTTGCTTTCTTAGGAAATGATGATGGACTGTGGTCGTTTTTGGAAGGTCTGAAGTGAACAAACTTGCATTATGTATTGTCATGGGAGGCCGCTGGAAATAACACGTAAAACACTAAAGTTTTGGATTTCAAGTACTTCACACCTTTCTGTTTTATTGCATTAAAAAAGTTCTAGAGCAGTAACACAAGCAGAAACTGTTTTGAAATTTAAAACTGAGTATTTTGTTTTACAAAAATACAGTAGACTGGCAAGGTTCCCTCCATTTAGCACAGAATAAATGCTTAAAATGCCTTTTGAGTGCAAAATGACCTTATTAAAAATAAATAATAAAACGTAGTACGGTCCAGAAATACATTAGGAATTGCTTTTTCAAAATAAGAGCTAAAACAAATTCTACTTTTATGCTTTTCTTTTTACAAAGAGATTCATTGACTTCTGGGCTTGAAGACAGATCATCCGATGTGGTGATCCCTCTCTTTCGACAACTGTATTTAAGGAGATGACAGTAATAGTTTTAAGATGATTTAGCATTAGGCTTCATGCAATCTTCCTTGCATCTTGTGTGCGCACTTTGGTGTGCAGAGTAAACCGTATTAAAGATCTTAAAGCGCACGGCTGAGGCGGCAGAGCATGAAAGACTCAACCCAATAAAAGATGACATCTGAATTTAGGTTGTTTTTATTAATTCAGAAGCAGCAGAAATCATTGTCAGGGGACGTTTAAGCCAATTCTTTATAGAGATTGTTAATCTTTGTTTAGTTTTTAATTGCTAACGAGACAATAAGTGGACAAACTGAATGCAGCAACCTTTTAAATCTGCTGCCTGGAATGCTGAGATGCTAAAGTGGTTCCCTTTCACTACTAAGACCATAAACGATGATTTAGACTATCACTATGTCAAGTGAAAATGCAGTTTTTTTCTTGCCTTTATTCACTTGAGTTACAAATATAACAACAGTAACAACTGGTTTTCTGTGTGTCCAGGGATTAACTTCCTTAAACTTTTGCAGCCAGTCTGAGCGTGTCATTCACATGTTCAAGTACATAATTTGTAAAGTATCTTTTCGCTGCCAAAAGTGCTGAGTGACTGACAGAAAGAGAGCAATACCTGACAGCGAGCTGTCACGCTCTTCTAGAAAGCGCTGAGCAGGCAGGTTTCTTTGTGTGTGTAGATGTCTGCAGCAAACGAAGGAGCAGCGGTTTATTTTCAGCAAAGCGTCTGGTTGCTCTCTCCTGTAGCTTCCCACAGTTCTGTGTTTTATAAGGTCATTCCTGTCATTACACTTTGTTTACTTTTCACATTGCATATTCCTTCTCTCCAAGTTTCTCCAAGGTTTATGTTGTCATCACTAATAAAAAAAAAAAGCACACTCCAGACTGCAAGTTTATGCATGTTTCTCCTTACGATAAGACTGATGACCCAAGCTGAGCAAAGAAATGGATCCAGTTGCTACTGGATTAATTTATGGAAATGGATGAAAATTATTTTGATTTCTTAGTTCCTAAAGTGAACATTTTATTAGTTTCCATCAACAGTTGTGACCTCATGTCAAATCAAAATGAGACACAGCGTCTGTCCTTTTAATGTTGTGTTGAGGGTGAACGTAAAAGGATGTAATTGCACGTTTTCAACACAGCTTCTAATTGTTTGACTTCTGTGTTCTATAAAAGCATGAAGTGAGTTTGTTAGCTGCTCCTTCCTCCTGCCAACATCTGGTCTCTTTGGCTGGAGTCTCTGCAGACAACCATACACTGTTCACGAGCTCATCCCATCCCTGTCGACATGAAAGTTTCCGCCGCCGCTAGAAAATGTTCAGTAGGTTTATGTTGACCTCTTTCCTGGTCCCATTCCAAATATTCTGAGTTAAATACTGCTCAGAAAAAGAAGATCGTGGGTTAACTTTTGATTCAAAGTTTCCTCCCAATCCTGGCCATATGTCAACAGAGTAAAGGAATTTTTATTCATCTGTTTTCAAGGTGACATTGACATTTCACTGCGTGCTCTGGGGAGGTGACGATACGATTACGGCTCCCTGGAAACCCATCAAAGCTGAAGCCAAGGGTGTCAAGAGGACGTTAACATATTTAACTTGACAAGAAACGTCTCACGTTGGAACAATTTTGATGTTAAATAAGAAGTTGAAAAGAAGAGAAAATGCTAAAGATGTTTCTAATCATGAAAACAGAAAAAAAAGAGCCTGAAAATCATTTTACAAAATAAATCCTCAAAGACTTACTCTGATCATCTTTTGATCCATTTTAAGTGTTCCCAGCGGTCTTTTTGAATATGATTTTGCTGTTTTTATGCAAAATAAAAAAAAACCAGTGACATTTTCTAGTACATGTAGGGCGCCAATAATTCATATTCCCCTCTGTGTTGTAGGCAGGACTGTTGGCGCAGGGAAACCTGTCCCCCCTCTCCTGTCTGCTGCTGAGAGCTCTCTGTTTGCACGCTCGCTCACTGTCTAAAGCTACATTCACACCACCCACAGTGGTCACTTCCAATAATATTCTAGGTAAATGCGCCTAAAAGCACGCTTGAGGCTTCCATGTTCAAAACTCTTATTTCTTCGATCGTTATTGGGCTCTGCGTACAAAAAGCACGTCCGTTGAAAGTAAAATCAGGCAGAACTATGACCAATCAGGGACTGAGATTTGGTAGTGACGTGAGGTGGGTGTTCCTTTTAAAAGTGCCAGCCATAGGAAAATTGATCATGGAGGAGAAATGAATAATTCCAGTTTGTGCTGGGATTATACGACACCAAGCCTGGAGCAAGATTTCCACCGCCTTTGACATATCACACCAAACCTCTTCCAACTGTAGGTGGTGGAAAAAGAAGAAAAACCGCCTGTGTGAACACCACAGACTAAATGCACGTTCTAGAATAAATCCGCTTTCAGCCCGTTCTTGGATATGGGTCACGTGTCTGGTTATGGGCGTGGCTTTACAGCCTTTCAGCAATAGTGGGAGCCATCAAGCTGTACAGTTTTGAACCAGCTGCCAGTTTGGACATGGAAAATGAAAACATGCGGGGATCTAGTCGTCTACAAGTGGATACATCAGAATGGAGCAGAGCAGGGAACTTCAGGGAATTCAAATGGCCTTTTTTTGCCTGCTCCTGATTCACAATGATTTGATTTAAGAAATACTCAGAAATGTAATTTTAAGTGTCAATTTTTTAATATACTGCATGTCCTCCATCATTTGAAAAAGACTAATTAACACAATTTTCATTGGATTGGTCTTTAACCAGCCAAACGCTGGTGACGTTTTCTCACTAAACATTACTCAGCATTTTAGCAGTTACCACATTTAAAACTTTGACAGCATGAATGTCAAGCTTCAGACGAGAAGCAACATATCTTTCATTGATGATAACGTTGGTGGAATGATGACCAACATGAGTGACTAACTGCCATTACTTCAACAGATTGATGAGGTCATTTATGTTCCATACCTTCTGTGTGAGGACTGTTGAATGGGCAAAAGAATCCATCTGTTCTCTTCATCTCGTCAGTGTCCTGCTCCAAACAAGCTGTCATGTAGAAGCTGCTGTCTGCATGCTGAAAAGTGACAACATGTTCTCGGTTTTACTGACTGATCAGGTCTCCTGGGTGAAGCCAGGGTTACTGCTCTGTCAGATTGATAAGCAGTCAGACGGCTCTGCCTGGCCTGAATACCAATTAGACGAGACTTGTGAGGATGATGCTTGAGGGAAAGAAGTGTTTTTTAGCTGTTCTCTTAGTTTTGCAAGCCAATTCTATTTTAAATATGAATTCAAGATGTAATGCAGAGCTGATCCGCAAAGAACAGATCATCACAGTGTCTCCCAGTGCAGTGGACTTGTCTGCAAACCTTCAAAGTAAATTATGTTAACACTGGATCATAAAATCCAGATGCAACCTGGCAGAGGGCCTCTTTTCCATTACTGGTGAATGGGAAAAAGAAATGATCACCTTAGGATGACACTACAGGTCAAATCAAAGAATCGGATAAATGACCCGATTCCTGGCACCTCTTGTTGGTGGCTGGAAGCCCAGAGCTGCATGTCAGAAAATGTTTCCACTATCATGCTGTTTGACAACCCTGTCCAGTCCTGTGCATTCATGGAACTGCTCACTTTTGTTGATGACAGCAAACAGGAGCCACATCGAAAGATAAAATCCCTGCAATTTATTTCCATTTTTGTTATATTGGGCTGCAAAATTTATCCTAGATTTTATGCACCGCAGACATCTGCTTTACGTTAATGAAAAAACTCTGTAAAACATACAACAGGACACTGAGGAAGATACAGTATCTGCAGTGATAGAAAAAATATAAAGAGATTTGCACGCCATTAGTATAACTTTGCAGAGCTCAAATTACAGCATCCCTCAAAAGAAACTGAGACTGCCAAGAAACTCAAGGTGCTAAATCGACAGAAGTTTATCTGCAAATACTGGATGACTGTAGCTCTCGTGCTGGAATACAAATCTCAGTGCTACATTAGAACGCAATTGTCACATTGAGAGAGAACTGGGTAAGGAAAAGTCACAAGTGTGATGGAAAGATGGAGGAAGTCCTGATTAATGAAGGATTTAGAAACGAAAAGGATGTTTCTGAGCAGGAAGTAGCAAAGATCACACATGATAAAGTGAGGATGGCATTAGGGAAGATGAAGAGGGGAAAGACAGTCCCAACAGCATCCCTTTAGAGGTATGGAGGTAGAAGTAGAGTTTTTGACCGGACTCATTCGCAAGATCTTGGAGAGTGGAGATGTGTACTGGTGTCTATTTTTCAGAAAAGGGGAGAAATGCTTAGTTGTGGAAATTATATAGGAATAAAACTGACGAGTCATACAATGAAGTTGCATGAAAGAGTTGGCACTTTCCAAGGTTTTACAAATTCTCTGGGATCATCTCTACACATTAACAGTAACTCTGCACGTACTGTATGTGCAGAAAAGACGTTATAAATGATGCAATTCCAGTTGGGTTCTAAAACCGATCTATAAACAAGAACATGAATATAACTAATTATTTAATGTCTTTAATTTTTGATCGGTCTACTTGTTATTATTTTATGAGGATCCAACAACCTTCTTTTGAATAATGCAGCACAAAAAGATAAAAACTTTGCGAAGTCACCACATCTAACTAGATGCATCTTAGATTCCATTATTAAGATATTTTTTATTAGTTAAGAACTCAGTTGTATTTCCAGTGTAGGTTCCACATGTCTGATACCTAAAGCATTCATACACATTTTCAGTATGGCTGAAGCTAATTTTCCTGCCTTAATCAGTTTTTGACTTTCTCAGTCAAAAGCAGGAGAACCTGCATTTTCAAAGGATCAACGCACACTTTTTTGCTTGATAGATAATCCTCTCAATCAAAAATTAAAAGTTTAAGTTTACAACGACGCTGGAATGAAATCGATCATCCCATTAGCATTGTTATCATTCAACATTCAACATGTTTTTAGCTTTGACATTTTTACTGACCCTAACCCTCAGACCCTCTTTTTTCACGTTGTGTTGCTTTGTTTGTGGATTAATACAGTTACATTTTGCCTCTACATGTTTGATCTTTTGTTATAGAAACTGTTGGATCTTAATTTTTGTGATTTTTTTTCCAATAAAAAAATAAGAATAAAAAAAAAAATAAGAAAAAAGGACTAATTTTACCACTCTGCATGACTTTTTTAGGCTCATTGTGAAATTATTGTGTAAAAAAATTCAAAAATATAAACATTAAAAAAAAAAGTAACTGGGGTTGTACCAAAACAGACTTAAATCAAAACAGTTTTAAAGATAAATTAACAGAGAAAATTGTATAGCAGAAAAAAGGCCTCAGACAACTCGGGGTTAAAGTTGCTTTCCTCCAGACATGTCATGAGGTTTGGTACCATTCTGAATGCCAATACAATGGAAAATAGAAATTCAATAGAAGCATGTTTTTCATCTAAGAAAACAATGTTTAAGGAGGGAATGCGGATCAGTTGTTTCTTTGGAAAAACAATCTTCCACTCCACAGTCCCCCTGTTAAACATCAGTTTTTTAGGGAAATATTTCAAGTTTTCCTCTCATCAATATGCTTAGTTTTTGTAATCCACTTAGCAAACATGCACACAATAAGCTGTGCCGACCAATAGCAGTGTTATTTGTTGATTCAGGCATCCAACAGATTTACTTTAACTCTGCTTGCTTATGTCCTGTTAATGCATGAACCTGCTGACACATGCAGGATCAGGTGACAAATTTCTGCAAAACCGGCACAATTAGCTCCTCCTATCAAGTTCCATGTAGTGAAAACCACTAATAACCCCCCAAAAAATGATGATCCCAGATACACTGTCTGTCCCCCCCTGAGTACTAAACAGAAAAATGGGTTCCAGTGTAAATTAAAGACACAGCAGCAAAGCCATCCATCACCTCTCAGGGCAGTTTGAGGTAAAGACAGCTGCAGCCTGTGTCCCAGCAGCTCCAATCACCATTAGATTCACTCGCTGTCAACCACCCTCATACCTGCACGGTAAAAAAATGGAAACCTCATCAATTCCTTCCCAGCTGGGAAATGTGGTGTCAACTCCAAGACTGTTCATCCTATTTCTCTTTCACCAGTCCCTCATTCTGGGATTTATTTCCGCATTCCTGCTCTAGAGTGAAGGTTAGAACAGTTGAATCCACCATGTTACACCTCTATGAGTGGGACTGAGCCACGTGTGAAACATACGCAGAGGACTTAAATTTACCTGACAAAAAAATCCTGATTTATTACAGCAATTGCAGTGCTTTATGTCTCCTGGCCTGCAAATAGGTTCAACCAGAGTGCGATGGATGTCTGAGGGGCTGAAAGTCACTGCAAGCGGGAGATTGTGACTTATGTGCTTCTCTGTGAAGACAGGCGTAACTCATGGCCTTGGTGATCTACGGAGGAGGTTTCTTCTGCCTCCTGTGTGTCTCAACATATCAGGACTGATTAATGGGAACACGTGGGTGTATAACCTCAGTAAAAGCCAACTCACAGCTCAATTTCAACTTCTGATGTTAGGGTGTATCAGCTGACAGATAATTGCAAATAGGGCTTGTGTTCGTTTAGCATGTCTAATAATCCATAGAAAGCACAGATTGATAAAACTAGGATTAGTTCTTAAAATGCAGCAGGACAAAGACCATTGAGGTTGATCAACAAATCATGTCTTGTTTCTCACAGAAAGCTTTGGGCTTTTACCAATCATTCAGTGTAGACTTGTTGGTCACGTTTCCATAATGTTTTGTTTTCCCTCTGTTACTGTACACCTGGTCCACGTTTCTACAACTACTCTTAGTCTTAACCTCATATTTCAGTTTACTACTTGTTGTAACCCTTTTTTTGGAGTCCCTTAGCTCAAAAGATTTCTCATTTTGGGTTCTATTTCTTAAAGTCTCACTCCGATCAGCTTTTGATCTACTGTAAAAGCGTTCCCATTTGGTCTTTTATGTGAGTTTGCAGTTTTTAACCCACAATTTTAAAAACTGTGCCATTTTCTAGGACATACAGCATATTCATTTGGAGGTCATGCTGTGGCAGATAATGCGTCCATTGTCACAGTAACAGAATGCGTTAGTGAGCCTGTAGCGATCTTGAATTGCAGCGGCAAAGGAAAGCGATAAATATGCAGATCGTCAAGATGGTTTCAATAAAGCATCAGTTCAGAGAGAAAGTTCACCTCTTACCGCTTGTTTTTGTCCAGATCATGAAGGAAAAGTTTGTTTTGAAGAAGCCTGGGCATATAGAAACACTGTGACCAGAACCGAACCATTTAAAGTGCAGAAACACAATGTTTGTTTCTTATGGCTGCATATCAGCATCTTTGTTTTCTTGGAGTAAAACTACAGACATTAAAGCCTTTAATCTAATCTGATCTTACTGTTGATGTAATTAAAAATTAGTTTTATGTTACTTTTCATAGAATGTGAGATTCAAGATTACAAAGCCAATAGAAAAATAATAACCAAAATTAGGATGTTGACCCCTTGAATCAGTTTTCTAACAGCTTTTCTTTGATTCTTCTCCTTTATAACAAATCTGAACACTGTCATAGTTATGACCGTCTCTTACATCTATGTTTTAATGACATTTAATTAACATAAAAATTAAAATGAAAAAAACTGTAACCCTTGAAACTCTCTAGTGACATGGCTAGTCGTTTTACCTTCTTTTATAGCAAAAACTGCTAAATTTATTTTGTGATACATCTCACAAAATGCCACAGAAAGCCTTTTTCCCATCTTCACAGTATCTCCTCTCATTGATCCCAGCTCTGCACTTTAAATCGATATGTCAATTATAGTCCCATTAAAGGAGCTGAGCACCCCACTGAGTATGATGACACTTGATCCTTTTGTTAACCCACCAAATTAATCTGACCCTGCATCCAGTCAGCTCCGCTCAAGCATTCTTCTTTTTCCAGTAAGCCGAGGCATTTTGTCATGTAGCATAGAAACAGCATCCAGGATTCCCAGAACCCAAAACGTTTCCCTCTAATTCCCATCAAAATGGGAATTCCCATAACAATTAACAACAAAACGTATTTAAATTATTCATCACCAAAACTAGAACACCATCCACAGAAAGGGGATACATTTTTATAAGGGCTTTGTTTAATATGACAGAGCAGAAACGTTTTCACTAGAGTCTCATACTGAAAAATCCTTTTTTCGCTTAGGGCGTCATGCCATGCAGCCCAGGGCCGGGCCTGGCAATGAGCTTCATCCAGTGTGGGTCTTTGGACAAGACCCTTTATGCTATGTAGTCACAGGGGGCTCTCCCTGTGCTGGTCCCCAGCCTGGATAAAGTACATAGTTGCATTTACACCTCAGGAGTTACAAGTGTGCAAAACTCCATAATAAACAACGATCTGCTAACATTTTAACTGTAACTCGTTATACAATCTTTTAACTCTATGGCACACAGGTGTAGCCGTTAAATCTCTTATCTCTGTGCATTCATGCCTGCTCAAGTCTGTAAAAATGATTCTTCATCCGACAGTTTTGTTTGTTTGCTTTTACTGCACAGGAGTAATCTTCATGACATATTTGATCGTTGACACTTTTTATTAAAGACTATAAATAACTAATGGATTTATGTAAATCTCTGTAAAATGTGTTCAACATCAGTATTTTGGTATTGAGACAAGATATAAGCACGAAATAATAATAACATGATCCTAATACACACAATTCCCAATGCTCTCAGCAACAAGAGGGCAAAATCAATTCAAGATTCACCAGATTCGCACCACTTTGACATTTTGCACCAAACCTTTTCCAACTGTAACAGTAGAAACAGTAGAAAAAGAAGCCCCTTCCTGCTTATTCAGTGTGAACACCATGGGCTCAGTGCACATTTAAAAAGCTGAATTTAGCACATTCTTGAATGTGTATCACGTTCCCGGTGTGTCCGTAGCTTTACAATGGAATTCTTCAGACATCCAAACTTCCAACCAAAGAATATTGTTTTTTCGTCGCTGCTTTCTTCTGCATATGAAGCAAGTCTCCTTTTGCCCCTGGAACCATTATTATCAGCAACACTTCCTGCTTGTGCATGCATTGTATATGTGCATGTTTGTGATAGAATCAGCAGGATGTTTAATTACACTTGCTCAGCTTGTGTACAGGGAAAGTGGGACTGATGCTTAGTCTCCACACACACACACACAGTTATCCACTCACATTCACAAGATGCTTTTCGAGGCATCGGTGCTTCATTAAAGTACTGTCAGTGGACCTACTCAAGTCTGATATCCTGACAAGCTTCTGGCCTTTGCTAAACTACCACAAACACAAGAGAGAAAAAGGAAGAGTTGTTCATAGTAGGACTTTCTTTAATCTCTTCCTGTTTTATTCTGGAATCCTACGGGAGCTGGACTATAAAAACACAATATCTAATCTTGATACTCATCTTTAGTTAAATAGTTAGATGATGCAATAAAAAGCTGATTTACAAAATAACTATCATAGTCTGAATGATCATAAAGTGCTGTCCAGAAGTGGCTTTGGTACAACCTCTGCTGTGCAGCTACAATAAAGCAGCAACAACACATCACTGTGACCTTTTGGGCAAACTTCTGGTCACTATAATTTTAGACAATGGAAAAGTTAGTATATCTTCCAATTATGACTTTTACTTGTTTTTATATATTGTATATGCATTTAAGAAAAAAAGCTACTTTACAGAGAGAAGTATGCACACCTCTTAGCGTTTATTTATTTGCAGGAAAAAACTGAAACCTATTTCTTGCATCACAAGAACTCATGCTATTACTGAACTGGCGTGGCAAAATATGCTGCAGCGGTGAAATGACCCAAGAAGTGTGCAATAGCAATCCATCAGTATGATTATGAGCAAACAGCAGGGTTTATTAAAGAGCTACTGATGCTTGCTGGACATGTTGTTGGTCATGTGATGTTCCGTCTTGTTACCTGGGCAGCTATTGTTAATCAAAGATCTCTCACATATGTGTTTGTGTTCTTTTAGTTGTGTTCATTTATTCTTTTAGCAGATGCTGTTATTCAAAGTGACTCACACAAACAAAATGCATAAGAAGTCAGAAATAAGTCAACGCATTTTAAATTGGCCCACCAAACTGGAATAAATTATTGGTATTGATAATACTTATTGATGTTTTGTTTATGTTGTAATGACTTATTTTATGAGAACTTGAACACATCTCCTACTTGTTATAATTAGAGAAAGGAGAAATACCTGGATCTGCCTCTGGTATCTTCTAAGTATTCAGAGTTTAGAGAGGTCTTCAATCTGGACAAAGCTACCTCTCTGTCTCCACACAGACCTTATGATTGAACTGTTGTCTTACAATGAGATGAGGTGCACTGAGAGTTCAACAATCTGAACTTTGGCAAAGAAAGAGGCGTCGGGTCAACCAATCAGGGTCTCAACTTTGGCCCAAGACGAGTTGATGATGAGATCAGCAAGTGGCATCCAAAACCAACATGGAGGAGACTCTGATTGTTCTCCTCCTGAACTTCACGACATTTTTTTACTTTCACTGAGACAATAATAAAAAGTCATCTAATTTTATCACTGTTTAAATTTTCTATCTCCTTGGACAGCAAGTCATCATCCTGGGTCACAGAGCAACTGTTGCTGCTACCATTTCAACTCAACAACATTTGGATTTTTTCGTGCTCTGAAGCCGAACACATCCAGCAAGTTCATCCATCCACCCATTTACCATGTCCTCTCATTCTAGTTTGAGGTCATAGAGTTGTTGGAGCCTGTCCAGCTACGAATACGGAGTATACCCATGACAGTTCACCAGTGCATTGCAGCATGCATTACGGTGGGATGTAAAAAAACAAAAAAAAAAAACAAAATTGCACCAAAAGAAATCTGCAAAACGTTGATCACAAAAGTGAACTGCAGTATAGTGAGCAACCACAGTAAATCCAAATGCCACTTTCACCTCTGACCTTGGCCTCTCCCACCCAGATGACTTAACCATGTATTATCAAAGTGGATATTTCGGATGAAGGACTTTGGAAAATTACATCTCAAAGGTCTTTAGCTGGTTACAAAACGTTTACAAAATGTTGATGATTGTCCTGGACAGAAGGAGACACAGTAGCCAACAATGTCAAACTCCTCGTCTGTTGTAGTGTTGGTTAAAAGTCAGGTTAGATTTTCATATTGAAGCTCAGAACTGCAACAACTCTGGCAAATTTCTGAAGGTGCATAAATATGAGCACTTTTTTGTCCACAGCACAGATTTGTGACGTGATAGTGGAAGCAGAAGTGAAATCTGAACTTTGAGCACCTTTGGTCAACTGATATGTAGAAATGGTTTGTCAGGGTTGGGTGTCCTTGCCATACTCTTGCAGTGGTGAACAACCAGAACCAGAACATGGTGACAGGCACACAGCCCTCAGAGAAGCACACAGAAAACATCTGATGCATGTAATCAGAGAGGAGATGTGTCAAAAACAAGAAAGACACTCACTCTTATAACCTATAGTTTGACTTTTAAACAAGTGTACACAAACCAATTTCATTCAAAATGTGTCAGACATACATTTACCCACAAGGACAAACAGCTGTTTTACAAAAATTATAGAATGGCTATGTTTCACTTTATTAATTTTTATGGTTATATTCAGGTGACTTTTGAGTTTCTGACTGCCGTGACCAAAAACATAGCAGATATTCTCTCTTTGCTGGTGGAAAATTCCATGAAATAAGATATTTTGAGGAATAATCTTTATATTCTAGCAACAAATGTACCCTTTGCTTTAATAACATTCATTTTAGACATGCAGTTTTTTGTTTCGTGCAACATTTTCTCAAAAGGGCTCCAAAATCGTTGAACAGTAACGTTTTATCTTTTCCATTCACATTTGCGGAGTTTTTTTTTTTTCCGAGGATTACACTGATAAATACGTTGGATTGAGGACTAATCTTTATTTTTGATGACATTTATAGCTTGTAGAAATGTAGCCATTCTACAATTTAAAGCCAATTTTTTGTAAAACTATGTTTTTCCCTATGCACAAATGTAATTATTACGTGTTTTGGAATGAGGCTGCATCATCCAATCTCTGCTCTTCTCTAAGTTTCTCAGAGCTGTTTTTAAAGAACATCTGCTTAATTAGAGACTAAACTTCTGAATTCCTGTTTTTTAATCAGTTTATGAAGCATAGGTGCAGTGTTATCACATTATTTTTATGTAAACTAACTAACTATCTGCACACATACAGTGTGCAGATGGGTAAAAATACCAGCTCTGTACTGCAGCCCTTCTAAAACACCATCTCCTTTCAGCATCCCCCTGTGAATGAAGTGTAATTAAGGTTGCTGCCATCCTTGTTTTCCCTGTTGGGAAAAAATTCAAGCAGTTACTCCATAAATGTCTTTAATACAGAAACACTGTCAACCATGAAACATGCTCAGCGTTTTCCCATATCTCCACATGCTGTTCCTCCTTTGGTTAATTGAAGTGAAGTTAATGCAGTTCTTAATTGAACAGTGACAGCGCTTTAATGAGAATTGGTGCAGAGAGCAGCTGTTGCGTACATGAAACAGATGAGCTTTCACACTTTTGCTGGGCTGTTGCATGGCATGAATCAAAAACACAAATGTAGAGCTGCTGGATTCACAATGACCCCATCTGTCACTTATACAGCAGCTACAAAACTGAAATTATAATACACAATATCATCACCACACTATAATGTAATTCAAACTATTATTAATAATGCAGAACAATGCACTTAGGAGAATTCACAAAAATGTCAAATGCTCTGGAAATGTAAATGTATAAGACAAAAGAAAAGCTGTATATTTTTTCTTTGTATCAAGTAGAAAGTTTAGTAAGATAAATCAGAGTGTGTATTGTCTGAGAGATGTCTGTGTTTCACTTCAACAAAACACATACAACCTTAAGAATCACGTTTCACCATTAAGATTTGCTAATTCCAGCATGTCCCTGGAAAATATCTGTCACACTTACTTAAACATATCATGTCTGAGTTTTACGAGCTTCGGAAGTGTATAAAATATCATGTTAAGATCCATCTTGTCAGCGCCTCCTTTGTTAAGTTCATGTTTATTTACACTGAGACAAAGATGTCAATGATTTTTTACAGCTGGATAAGACGGGATGCGTTTGAGATGATAGGTGTGCCAAAGATGTGGCGCGTCTGTGTCCATTTGTGTAAAGGCTTTTGTAAAACACAAGTAAAATGCAATATTGTGATTAATCTTGGACACAAATAGCTGAAGACAGAATCTGAACAAATTAAAAGAAGTAGTTTGGAAATACAGTTTCACCTTTGAATGCCATTCAAAGCATTATGCTTTTAAATATAAGATAAATGAAGACACAAATTATTTTCTGCAGTTGGAAATGCTAATTTACTACAAAAACCATCAATGATAGATGAAATTGGAAGCTAGAACATCTGTTTTTGTACACTCACTTTTTCCCAGAAACTTTAGTTTTGCCTAACCCGGCACTCCAGTCTTCTTTAATTTGCTAATCCTGATGCATATCTTATTAAATCTGAGAATAGAGATAGTTTCTGGTAGGTTTTGTTGAATCAGTCAGTTTAATGTGGCTTTAGTTTTCTCCTGTGTCATCTAAAACAGATGAAGTAGTAGACTTCCAGGATAAGTCAAATGTTTTCTCATTTATCCATGCTTTGGTTCTTGTAAAATGTGGTTTAATCTCAGATTATTTCATTTCTGGGTCTTTGTGAGAGTTTTTGAGTCATTAAGGAATTTAAATTGTTCTTCTTTCCTACATCCTTTGACAATCCCCCAGACTGAAGTAACACGTTAGGAGCCTCTGTTTCTGAAAAAGCAGATAAACAGGAAATAAATTAAAAAGCCAAACTGTAGGAAGACCAATACATTCATCTGTGTTTTGCACTTTTATTTTCACAGCATTCTGTTTTTACTGTCATCCGTCAAAAATAGAATTTCTGCGAGAAAAATCTTACACTGGGTCTTTAAATTTTGCTGATTCATGAGATTTCTGTTTCAGTGAGTCAGTGCATGACTGGGTGTTAAATGGTAGGGAGCAACGTGAGGATGTCCTTTAGTAAATCTTCTCCTCTTAGAGTTCTTTTAGAAAGCATTTATTCCTCTTCTTTCTACATTTCACACTCCAACATCTAGGTTTGCGAAGCTCAAATGCTCCATATCTAAACTCTTCAAAATCAGGTTTTTAAAAAACTTTTAAGAGAGGAACCGAGGCAACTTGAGTGCCTGCTGTCGAGTTGTTTAACGTAGGAGTGTAACCTGACAATACCTGGACAGTGAGTGACAGTAATGGCAGCTGAAAGTGCTTACCTTCATTGACATATGATGCATAATGCATCGTTATCTTTTCAGCATTTTCTTCCAGTAAATGTTATGCAGCTTTAAATGACACATAAAGCAAGTTTCTAATCTCAGCTTTCAGGCACTATTTATGGTAAATTTTAAGGACAAGGACCAACCCTTTAGTGAGTACAGAAAGTTCCGTTTTTTGACGTATAATTTTCATTCAGATCTCCACATCCACCACACCTGAGCATCCAGACTGACGTGATCGACCAGTACGCTTGAATTAGATGCATACAAGTGTCATTCATGTTATCTGTTACCCTGAAAACACCAACAATGATGCAGCAGAGAGGAAACAGAGCGAAGCTTAAACAGCAGTCTGTGATGAATAAGCTCTGAATCCTGGATGGAAGGTTTGTCTGATAGAAACTCGAATCTCTTAAGTTAAAACTTTTTTCTTCAGCAAAGATGCATTTACTGACCATTGGAAACAACGCCACACAGTAAAAATCTGCTGACTGGTCTTTACCACAGTTTTATTTATCATACTGGAGCCAATAGTTTGTTTGCCATGGATACAATTTCAGGTGCTATGTCATCAAGTCTCGTTTTTGCCTTTTTGCTGTGCTGCTTTGCCACTTTTCATGTGCCAGTGTCTGTGCGCATGCAGAAATACTAATTGGATTATGTCTGTGTACTAAGCATGCATGTTATTTCTGAACAACATTACAAGGATTTCTCTTCCTTTGTCTTTCTGATCTTTTTTTCTCAGTTGTCTCGCTTCTACCTCCTTTTGTTGCCCACAATCGGGCCGGTGCTTTGGAGGTTGTCGGCCAAACTCAACTTGTCCATTTCGGGCTTAGCATCCCACTTGTCAGTCTGTGCTTTGTGCATCCATGCCGAAAGAGCAATGGCACCGAGAGACGAAGAGAAACAGAGATAGAGAAGAGGACTGAGTGGCAATGACAGTGTAATTCAGGAATAGAGGAAGTAGTTTCAATCCCGAAAGAACTTGTTGTTAAATGCTTCCAAATGTCAAATGATGCATAAATTTAAGTAAAAATGGAGCTTTAAATGTGCCTGACAGGCCTGACTCGTTCACCTTTTACTCTGAAACAACTAGCTGGAGATTTACAGCTCACAGGAAGCTTCAAGAATACAAATCAAATATTGCTTTTAAGGAAATACAAATTAAATGCATCAAACTTTGAAAAAACAGTTGATCATTCCTTGTGATTTTTACACATCAACTAAATTATCTCAGTCTGGTCGGGTCCACATCCATACTAACTTATACATTTTTTGGTCTGTTTTTTTAATAAATTAACCTAACTTGATTTAATGGTGTAAATTTTGTAACAATACTTTAATTTTTTTTTATCAAATTAGGCATCACTGTAGTTAAAGTTCCTCTGACTTTGTCTTAAGACCAAAACATTAGGACTTTTCATCAAGCTTTTAGAGAATATCCGTTTGCTCCACGTTTCTATGTAAAATAACAATTTTAAAGGATCAAACCCTGCAAATATGAGAAGAGTGTCCTCTAAGTAAAGTTGCAACAATAAAAGCACTACGTATCAAAATGTGATAACATTTTTTTGTGTTTTGGCTGTACGACAAAGCCCCTCTGTGGTTTCAACAGTGGACACCACAGACATCCTGTGCTGCAGTTCAACACGGGTCCAATCTAATCATATAAAAAGACAATTGGCTCTTTCAATATTTGGTACAGAATTCAAAAAAATTAAGATAAGACTCTGTTGTTCTTGATAACTTCAAATAAGCTCATTTGAAATAACATTCAAAACACATCCTTTATGAGTCTACAGTTTGGGTACAGCTGACAAATCCCTTTTAACAGCACATTGTCTAACAAATAACACAAAAATAATAAATAACCTATTGAATAAAGAGACGATGCTGTCGCCACTTGCTACTCGTGTACAATTTCTGATTCATCTTATAGATTCACAATCAACCACATAAGCAGATTAAAAACATAAACTGTTGTTTTCCCTGAAAATGTTACTTTGCTGTAAGTACTTCAACAACAGAGTGAAGCATTCTCAAATCCCAGTCATCTTCTCATTCTATTTAAGTCTAGAAGTTGTGCACAAACACTGAAAGGTGTGTTGAACACATTCAAACATCCTTCTCCTGTAAACATCAGTGCCACACACAAAGCTGCCTTTATGACCTCTTTGCTTTCCAAGAAGGTAAATACACCAGAATATCATCGGCTCGGCTGTCCTCGAGCAGCACACTTATCCAACTCTCTGCAGGCTCCCAAACGCGCAGTTGATCACCTGGAGCGTGTTACTGTCGGTGGAACGCAACTGCAGGCAGACAGTTTGTAAAGAAATATGTGTAAAGCGGCTCACCTTCATGGCGCATCCCTCCGATGTTTGTCACATGTGCTGCTCCTCGTGTGTGTGATGTCCATGTGTGTGGAGTCCCAATTTGCTGCTACCCCTCTACCCTCAGAGTTACAGGGGGGGGCTCTTTCCCTCTGCTCAGCACAAACAACTGTGTTTGTAGATGCATGCATGTGTGAAGTATATGCAATAAACTAAGGGAAGGTTCTGCCCCTCCCTGAACTCTGCTGCAACTGCATGAATGAAAACTGCAAAGAGAGGGTACAGACACGCCTAAATCTGTCTACCTAGGCACCATCCCTCCCTTTTCTCTCATCTTCCCTCCTTTCTCCGTCGGTGTCTCACTTTCCTTTTCTCCTCTCATCATATCGAGTGTTTCGTCCACCTCCTTCTAATGCTTCCTCTCCATCCGTCCCTCCCTTCTTCTATCTCACCACTCTCTCCCTCAAACGGAAAGCTCACATTTCTCCGGCACAGAAAAGAGAAAAACAGAGAACATATAAATGTTCAGGCTGCCTTCTTGTCACTCCCCTTTCGCCTCTCTGTGAACCCTTCTCCGTCTTGTCTATGCATGTGTAAACATATGTCTCTCACAGAGTGTTTTTTTACACAATGAAGTCAGGAAATAGGAACACAGAATCTACAAAGATATTTTTTGAACCGTCACAGTTGACAGAGACGCTGTGTGGGACAATCTCATCAGAGAAATTGTTACTAAATTCAAAGAGCCAGAGGAAAACTTCACCACTCTTTTTCTGCCTGTGTGACACAGGCGTATTAACAGTCTGCAGCTGTGTGCTGACACAGAAAAGTCAACAGGGGGTGGTAATGCTCTTCACAGATCTCCAGCCCAGAAGGGAAAAGAATAGCAGCAGGGAAGAGACTGTAGGCTGTTTAGCTAGACTGGTAGAAGCACAAAAAAACCCAACAGCTGCTGGAGCCTGACCAGGCCACTCACGGGCGAAGGCAGGGGACGCCCCTGGACAGGTCGCTAGTCTGTCACAGGGGCCACAATCACACACTCCTTCATTGAAACACCACATGGAAAATGTGTCACTTTCTTCTCTGACTAAATTAGACTTTGATGTTTGTCAAAAATAACTGATAAAGCTTTACAATCTGAAGCTGATATTTTTGTTGAGACTGTGGGTTCTTTCAATGCTGGGGGAACGCTTGAGTCACAACAAAGGAAAATGGAGCTGTTGAAATCTGCCGCAGGTGCATTCAATCTTAAATATTAAATAGTGACACATCTGTCATGACAAATCTGTTGATATTTTGAGAAAAGTATCAAGTTTCCTTCGTTCTAGAGCAGCTGAGGGTGTCCGGATCATTACAGCGTTCATGGCTGTCATCCGTCTGCAGATGTGCATTTTTTTCCGCATTAGGGAGAGCTTCAGCTGACTTGGCACCATCACACAGTGAAACTTTGCTTGACCTGGACTCAAAATGACAGCTTTGGGGTGTTGGACAGGTCATTTCACAGCCAGTGTTGAGCTATCAGATCCAAATTTTGGTTTTTATTTATTTATTTTTTTGCAATAGGAAGTTGTTTGGAAACACTTATGAAGAATTTTAGTTCGTGTCACCTTGAGCTGGATCCCAAACAGCGTACAGATCACCCAGGAGTATATAGATGTGTTTGTTCCCTTCAATTTCAGAGGGAAAAAGCAGTTATTTCTTCTGAATTAAAATTATGGATCAAAGTTTGAAGTTTAGATTTCATTTAAATCTATGACATCTAGAACTTTAACCATTTTATCGTCCCAGTGAATGTAACATTGATTTCTTTATTGTCTCTTTATTAAAAACTTGTCGTTTTTAGGTGCGTGTGCACTGTGTAAAAACACAGGAGCTACACAGAGAAATGAGATTAACTGTCAGAGTGTGACAGCCTGGAAAAGAGCAAACATTTCTACACACATTTCAACATTTTTTTGCACTCACTCCAGATGGTGAGCTGTAGCATAAAATCCACAAGAGTTTGAAATCTCATCTTACATGAAGTGTTGATTAAATCAACACTTTAATTGCTGTAACAAGATGAATGTTCATAAAGTTGCCTGAGATTTTTTTTTCTGAACTCCTTCTAACTTGCAACTGGATGCCTCTGGTTTTATGTAAAAGACGTAAAACAAAAACCTCAGGAGCTTTTATATTATAAAGTCAATGAACATATTAAGTCCAATGACATAGAAAAGAAGATCTGTTTTTGTGAAAGAGTTTTGTGAGTCTCTACTCGACTGTTTCGCTCCACCTTCACGATATTTCAGGACGTTGTCTGTCTGATTATCTGCCCAGCATTAAATGCTCATTACTGTCTTTTATCTGCATCATCCAGGCAGGTGTGAACGCACTGAAAAACAAAGGTCTTGGCTGGTTTACAAGTAAACTCTGTTGGGATTGCCCTGCAGTGTGAGTAAAGAAAGGCTATCCAGTGTGAGGAAACCAAAGAGAGCAAATTTTGTAGGTGTTATACATTTTGAGTTGAAGAAAAAGACCAAAAAAGGCTGAATCAGGAAAATTTGGAAATGTTTGAAAGGGAAATGTAATGATAGTCCTTTGGCATGGGCAGCATAGCTAATGAATCATTTCTATTCTAAATCTAACCACTCTGGTTCTACTCACTGTGCAGATGCAGAGTTTGGTCATGGGATTTATAAAATTTTAAACTTGTTTTTCTGTTTTGTTTAGCCTTGATACTCTCTACAATGTTTGGTTGACCTAATTTCTTTCATTTAAAAACACAAGTTCTAGGGGTACAAAAATGTATTAAATAATCAATGTCTGTTCCTACAATTCAACCAGATCAATATGTCTGAGGCAAGCTGGGAATTAAATTGACCTATACCATTCAAAAAATGTTTTAAAATGAAATAAATGCGCAGTGTGGTGGTTAAATGTTAACATGTCAAAATGGGAGACATTTTAAAAATAACCATGTGGACTGGAAAACTAGAGTACATCTTAATACAAAACAACTAGATTTCTTCTACATTTGAGATATGAATAAGATTTAGCAATCTAGTGCTAAATCATTCAGATTTCTAGACAAGATAACTTTTTCACAGACAATTGAGCACTCCAATATCATCTGCTTTATTCCAAAACACAACAGGAGCACAGAGATAGTCTAATGATTTGGATATTTAGAAGCATGTTTGAAACCTTTAGTAAACCTCTCACATAAATCTATTATAGCATGACGATTTCGGTGAAAATGTATCTGATATAAAAAGGAGATATCAGAAAAGAAATGAGCCCATCAAAAATAAATCTAAAAGAAAAAAAAAGAGCCAAATACACAGTAGGACAAAGATAAAGATTCAACACAAGGAGAGTAGATAGACATTATATGTAATTCACTTACTTGATTAATTAATAACAATAATAATAACTAATTCACTTACTAAAGGACATTCATATAAAGGGGCTTGAAACAGTTAATTTGCAAAGTCCGACTCATAGACAGTATTTAGAGATGTATTATATCTATTTATGTTAATGGTCTTGCTACTCTTCATGTTTGCCTATGTTACTCAACAGCACCCTCTGCTGTTTCTGCATTCTGAACTTTACACTTTAGAGAAAACAATTCACATCAAAATGCACAAATAACTTTTTCTTTACTGTTAACGAAAAAATATAAAGTTTGAAAGCACAACTCTGCATTTGACCAAAGAAGACGATGAAACCCACTGTTATCATGCAAATACCTGAACACTTATTCAGCATTTCATTAAGGCTTTAACAGACAATCTGAAACTAGATGCACTTCAACTAGTAATACTTTGAATCTGACTATGATTCTGACATCTTTTGGAAGGTGACTGATTCCTCTTCAAAGCACAGAGGAGCAGGATGGAAACCGTTAATTACATAAAAGCCTGTGACACAAACATACTGCTAAAATGAACTGAATATGTGCCAAGCTGATAACCGAGGAGCCAAACACCCAAAGCATCAGTTTAATTGGTCTCAAAGACCAAACAGAACGAGAAGAGAAGAAAATCGATGATGTGAGATGATGAGATTTTGGCTGCAAGCATCAACATTCCCAGAGTTGCAACTGAAACTTGCTCATACAGTAGATACACTTGTTGTTATGCTCTGTTAAAGCCTGTTTTTTTCCAAGAGACAAAGATTAAAAAAGTGTTCCAGAAAAGCAGAGAATCCTATTGAATAGAAGAGACGTTTAAATAACGTTTAAAAAGTTTCTAAAAATAATTTTTATAAACCCACGACAATTAAAAATGCTATTAAATTGGCTTTTATTAATAGTTTTATTTTAAAATGTTAATTTTTCATACAGAATTCTAAACTGCAAGATGTGTTTTCAAATTGCAAAATCAAATTGCAAGTTAAATTTGAATGAGAATGAGTTTTTTTTAAGGTTTGACTTGCAGCATTTTAGTATCTCACTAAAAATATTGGAAACATCTTTAAAATTATCTGCTGTTCCGGGATCCTCCTGCCTATGAGTGAGCTGGTGCTGCGGTGCTCATTCTCATTGGGGCATCTGGGGTACCTCCATGTTGAGGGGGCTCTGGTCTGCCCTGTGTTGGGTAGGGCACTTCGGTGATGACCCCTGTGGTTGGGCTGGACCTTGGAATAAACGGATCCCCGTAATATTGTTTCTCCACAGCAGTACTGAGCCAGACTTTTTCCTTAGAGCCGCAGTTTTTAATCTTTGTTCGGTTTTCCTGTGGGGGGTGTCATGTATTGTGGGGGCTGGGTGGATGGAGGGAGGAGCTGGGGAGGGAAGGGTGATTGTAATTGTAATTGTATTTTTTTTGTTATTCTTATATTTTTAATATTATTTTTATCTTATTATGTTTTTATTTTATTTATTTATTTCTATGTAAAGCGCCTTGGGTTTTCACAAGAAGGAAAGACGCTGTACAAATAAATAAAGTTTGAAGTTTAAAATACACTTATAAAGTCATCATGGGTGTTTAAAACCCATTTTGACATGCCAAGAAAACCTCTGGTCTTTCAGTGCCAGAAACTGGTAGAAATGTGAAACCGTGTTTGCAAAGCAGTGGCAAAACTGTGTCTGACAGATATGAAAATCTGACATTGTGCTAAAGTTTTGCAACAGTTATGCAACAATCACACCAATGTAAAGGGAAACGTATGGAACATTTGCCTTTTTGAAGCTCGTATTTCACTGGGAATCTGTGCAACAGTTGTACTATAGCAATTTAAGTAGCTTCAGTTCAGATATTTTCAGGGTTTTTGTAACAAATTATCAATTGAAAGGTTTATTTTCTTGGTGTGTTTTAAAATAGTCTCAAACCGTCTGTATAGAGGCTCCCCTCATATTTTCAGCAATATAATAGCGGCCAATGTGCAGCAATAAATACGTGTTTGTAGTTTGACTTTGATGACACTATTGCTCATAATCTCACAGCCTACAGCAGAAACAATAAATCCCAGAGCTTTTGTTTATATTAAAAAAAGTTATTCTTATTTTTTTCTCCCAGTAAAAACCCCTCTGGGCCTGAAATAGTTCAACCAGTATTACATCAGACTTGGGATATAGGGACCACTGCTGTGAAATAGAAAACGCAAACTATGCAGGAGGTGGAGACGCTGCTCCTCCTCGAGCTGCCAATCCCCCAATTCCTCTGGGATATTGCTTCTGCAGCCTGACTGTCATCTGGTGATTCATTAGAGCTTCTCATGCACACAAAATAAATTAACAAGATATAATAAATCACACATCTAAAATGACAATTTGTTTACTTTAGAAAATGTTTTTTAGCATCTTGATACAGAAATATAAAATATGTTCTTAACAGGGATGCATAGAGAACCGTAGTAACAAAGCAGAGTAGCCTTTCAGCCATTAACCTGGTCCCTTAATGGCACATGGTCCATTAAATGCACTCAAGTAGTTGCAGAAAAACAATCACAGTGACTACAAATGATGGGAAACATCACAAATTTACACAAGCATTAAGAGGCCACATGAGGCAATGAAAGCAGCTGTTTAGGATGATTGTAATGAGGCCATAGGAAACCTCAAATATTTTCAGGCTTGTGAGTTTGAGTGGGTGAAGTAGAAGGCAGGTAGGTCAAAAGCAATACGATGGATTTTTATATACATATAAAGAGCGGGAATCAAGGTTACAGTGCAGAAAAGAAGGATGAAATGTGAAGAACTAAGTCCTACCAGGAAATTATATCAATCAATCAATCAATCTTTATTTGTATAGCACTTTTCATATAAAACATAACACAAAGTGCTTTACACAAAATAAAAATAAATAAAACAAAATAATGATACTAAATAAGCAAATAAAAACAAACAATAATATAAAAATAAGTATAAATTAACATAAAGTCCCCTCCCTCAGATCTGTACACAACCCCCACCCCTTTCAGTCCTCCTACCCCCTAACTGATGGAGATTGGCAATGAGAAACAGGCTGAGCATGACAGTTTGTTTTTAGAAATGCAAATAGTTGGGACCTCTCTCTCTGTGAGTAGCGGCACAGCCAACCAAATGCAGCGACACAAGCAGGGACCCGCCTCACCACAGCTAGGGAGCGATGCAGGTCCCCATCCAGAGCCGCCGCGGCTGAACGGCAGCCGACCCATAGAGAGAGAGAACCCAACTGAAGAAGCACTGGAAACAAAATAAAATTAAATTAAAAACTAAACATTGCTAAAAGCTAAAAACCAACAATAAAATTATAGGCAAACACGAACTGAAATCAAAGTGATATTTATGTAAATACAGTCTAAAGAGGAACAAGAAACAGCTGTAAAAACCTGGAAACCAGCTTAAGAAATAAATGAACAAAAAGAGTTAGAGCCCAATAAAACAATAAAACCTTTAAAATAACAGAGACAACATGTCCAGTATGTGTTTACAATTCTGTGATTAAAGAAATTATGGAAAAACAAATTCAACAAAACACCCAGAAAAAGGGAACAAGAAAAGTTTGGAACACTTTTTGGGCTATAGATGTACAAAAAAAATGACGTCCTCATCAAAATGAGTAAGGGCAATGGAAAAAATTACTAATCTGATGTTTTTAGTTCTGTCTGGATCTTCCTGCTCCCTCATTGCTGCATTGACAAAACTTTGGTAACTTTGACAGCATGATTATTAAAAAAACTATATTAACAGTTTTGTTTTAAGAAATATTCTGTTTTATTATTAAGAATTCAGAGAAAATTTAAAGACAAAAAAGGAAGTCTTCAGCAGATGGGATCCCTGATTCAATTCCTCTCTTTAAGCTACCAGAAATAATACAAGTCTGAAAACAGATGATTATTCTATTTGTCAGTGCAGAAACAGTGCTACAGATGAGATGAAAACAAAGTTGAACAAAAATGTAATGTTTTTTTTCAGTACAGAGCAGTGATCAATGTGCAAAATTTTCTCAGTACAAAAAAAAAAAAAACACTTAAAAGAGTAGTGGCCAGTTCTGCTAACTGCATGATAGCTTATAACAACATTGATTATAATAACAATAATAATCCTGAGATATCCCCCCTGCCGAGACATGGCCCCCTGGCGGGCTGCCTCGGCTGGTGCCCAGCATCTGACTTAGAGCTGGACCAGGGGAATCTGACTGTTTCATTTAAACAAAGCATAGCGAGGGCCCGCAGCGGGTGCTGACCATGGTGCTGATGTGATCTGATTTCTGCCCAGTGCTCTGAATGTCAAAGTGATGAAATTCGATGAAGCTTTACTTGTTCTTTGCATGGTTTATTCGTAGCTCTTCCGTAGTTTTCACGTGGTTTCTTCGTGATTCATTCAAAACCTTTCTCCCTTTTGCCAAGTACATTCATGTATGACCGATTTTCACCCATGCAACATGCGTAAAATGTACGTAATGGCTGTGTGACATGACCCTCAGGTTGTGGACCCCTGGCTTAGATCAAACTACTCAGGCAACTTGATGTAGTCTTTGAACTAGCTCATTAGCCAAATAGCAGACAGATACCAATCCTCCAAGATAAATAGAGAGACAATCTCTTAAAAAGTGCTTGTGTCAGCACATTTTCAGCATTTGTGACTTTGTATGTACAGTAAATAAAGAAACAACCACAGATACCTTAAAATGTTAGCGTTCCTTTGTATTTTTGACTTAACTGATGGAAATTTGTGACATCTGCTTAGATAAAGTAAATGTTGGCGGAATGCTTGTCAATGTGTTGATGATGAACTTGCAGCTTCAATCATTTTACTACAATGGTAAAATGCAACATTATTGCTCTCCAACTGTGACACACCCTCACACATGCAAAGTCTGCTGTCAGCACATTAACTCTTCCTCTTATGTTAACTTATTTATGTTTTTAAAATAGATATGCTCAATGGAACCAATTAGAAGAAGGATTCTGTCAGGCGCTGTGCACACTAAGCATTGAACAATACATAGACAGTGTTTGTGTCTGTGATCTGTTTGTGAGCATGCATGCATGACATAGTCTGCAAAAGGGGCTTTGCTATGTCATTCGAGATAATTATGCAGACAACTTGGATGAAGCCCTCGGATACGGAGCTTTTTCCCTTCAGCATCAAATATTCAGCACCCACATTTTTCCTCACACGTCCCCTTGCAGAACGCTAATTCTGTTTACCTGCGGGCAGAGAGTCTCCTGAGGACATGCCAACTTCTGTCTAACAAAAGACAAAGAGATAAGTGCTGCAAAGTACTAGCATAAAGCATATGAAAAGTGTGTTTTCTTTCATGGACTTCCAAAATATTTTTAAAGCTCTGCATGAAATGAATAGTTGTGCTGCATTAAAACCAATCATTACTCCACATCCTTATAATTGTGAAACATTTTACTCCATATTTTATGCAGTTTTTGCCCCAAACTTCCGTAGCTTTTGCTCAGGATGGACACGTTCCTCCCATATGCTTTAATAATCTTTTGTTGATCTCAATCGTGCATCCTAATTTGATGTAAACAATTCTCGAAATATTGTTTTAGCTACACTCAAGTTAGCTGTAGTTTCAGGACTTACGTGTTCCAGTTTATCCCTCCTGCGAAGCCAAACACTGGCTGAGTAGTCCTGCTGCTGAACCGCCGTTATTATGGAACTGGCTGGAAGTCCGGCGACTGGGAAGCCGAAACCTGATCCCTGAATCTTCAGGTCATGACCACCAGTTGGACCCTTCATCCCTCGTTTCTCGATGAAATGGGAGTATGAGCTGTATTCTAATATTTAATTAGATTGTTGGTCTCCATAGAAAAAAAGTTATCAGATGTGCATTTTGCTAAAATGTTTGTCTTAGGTCTTTTGCCCTTAGCTGAAAAAGGCTTTTAAAAACATCTGTGTAAAAATAGCTCTTTAAGTTGCTTCCTGCCTGACTTCAGTTCCAGAGTCTTCCAAAAAATAGTTGGAAATTAAAATTAATGGGGAAATAGACATTATTAGCTGGTGGAAGAAATAGTTGTGATTTTCATCATACCCGAGTGTGGGAGTATGATATCCTCCTCCAGTGGTCCTGCCTTAAAGAAGATCTTCATCTTCTCATCTTGCAGAGATCCTCTGCATGCTCTACGCTGATCAGATTTCGTCAATCAGTTAACCGCAGCCCCCAGAAAACAAAGAACTCCAGCAGTAAAGCTCAAGGCTTCCACTGATCCAGGCATCTCTGCTGTGGAAGTGTGAGGAAGAGGAGAAAGGGGAAGGGAGGGGTAGAGGAAACAACCTATTGAAGTAGAAAGAGAGGGGCCAGAGTTATGGTGTTGCTGATGCAGCATCACAGAGGGAGGAAAGACCCATGTACAAAAAGTGGAAACAAATTTGAATTAGGCAAGAGTGAATACCCTCACATCTTTATCTTGCATATTTTTTCCCATTCCCTTTTTTATTTTAATTGAGTGTCTTCTTTTCTCTGACATTTGACATTTTTAACAAAACAAGAATAAAAAAAAACACATTTTCTTCTCCTAACACGTTCCTGCTCTCCACCTATTCACATCCTTTTGCAGCCTAATGCACAGAAATGTTTCCATCTGTTGCTCTCTTTCTCACAGAATTAAGTTCTTTCAATGTTTGTTGAAGCTTTTGCATAAATGACATACAGCACCACTTCCACGGGCACATGTCCCAGCAGAGTGGTGCAGTGGGGCTGCAGTGTCTCTCTTCTCTTACGATGTCTCACTAGAAGCAACAGATCCTAACACCTTTAATTGGCTCATATCTGGCACCTGGGGAAGCTCATTCTGCACAGATACAGATGAGACAAATCTTTATTTTGAAATGTTTCCTGAAACTCTGGATCAATCATTATTGCAAATCCAAAATTTGCATACTATGGAAAAAGCTAAAGAGGAAAATATATATTTTAGTAAGAGTACATGCCAGAAACATACATTTGAGATAGTCTTTATCAGATTTTATTGAAGACTGAGGAATGCAGTCTGTTCATTCATTCATTCTGGTTCATTTAGTCAGTTAATTATGAAGCTGTGATATTTATGACATCTTCTGCTTTGTTTATCATTTAATAGCTGTCGTAAAGTTCAAAAGGAATTTCAATGTAAACAAGATACTTATTTATGGAAAAAATAAAACTGTCAGAAAGCACAGTTTAAAGACCAACTCCTTTGAGAATCAGGATTTTGGTGTTTTTAACATGTCCTTGTAGCATTTTTCTCATGATGGAGCAAGTGTATTAAAGAATTTAACCATAAAAATGGATTTCTGAGTGTTTCTGTTTTTTAAATCATGATGAATTATCAGCAGATTTTAAGATTGTGTTTGAAAAAAAAACCTCATTTATGATGCATAAATTGAAAAGGTTGGGTAAAAGACTCCATTCCCCACTCCATTCTGATGCATCCACTTGCATACAAATAGATCCGTAAATGTCTTCATTTTTCTCATCTGAGCTGCCATCTGGCTCAAAACTGCACGGTTGGATACCTCTGATCTTGCTCACCGTTTTTGTTGCTCTGATAATGCTAGCTTGTGGTTGTGAGGGTCTGTAAGCTAGTCGGAGAGAGCGTAAACAAAGGGATGATGGGATATTAGCTGAGGCTTACTTCTGTGCCGACAGTCCTGCCCACAACTCAACTTCATAATTTCTGATTAACTTCTCCTGCTCTGCAGCAACTATTACAATTTTTTGATTAAATAAAAACTGCATAATCTTAACTATAATTCCACTGGAAGCGCTTTTACAATAGATTAAAAATATGATTGGAGTGGAACTTTAAATCATTTGAAGGGCCTATATCATGCAAATCCACTTTTTGAGCTATTAAGTGTATTATATTTTTATTTTTTTCGTTCATTCACGCATCTCTGAGCATTCCTCCAAAACCCTGCTCTCCGAGCACTAGCCCCTTCAAACCACAAAAACAACAAATTGTGATGTGAAAAAGTGTGTAACAACCCCTTCTAGTAAGAGTCTGTACTGCTAGCACCACCCCCAGGCTAACACACACACTTTCTCTGCAGAGTCGTGATCGGCAAAATGCTTTCATTTTGTATGGACAGTATGTACATCCATTCTTTCAAAAGTTCAGATGTTGTTTGTTTTCGTGGGAAAAACGCAGACACGCTGCCAAAGCCGGCTCTAGGATGACGTCAGGAAATGGGTGGCACCCACAAGGAGAGAAAGGCGGTTCCTCAGAGATCGAATCGTTTTTCTTCCGTGTAGAAGGAGAGTTAACAAAAATAACTCAAAAAAATGTAGGCCAAAAGTATAAGAACATAGTTTACTCTGAAGGGTTGTATCAGGAAGGGCACCTGGCATAAAACTCTGCCAAAGCAACCTGTGCAAATCAGTGAAAGCTGATTGGCTGCGGAATAAGCCGAAAGATGGACAAACATTTTTAAAGGCTAAAAACATGATTTTATCATCTCGGATGTTTTTGATCAATAAACTCACAGCTAGACGACAGATTTGTGGTTTTAATTTAAAATGTGCATCAGAGGCAGAGCAATTTGTCTTGGAGTGACAGTGAGGAAACTAAACTGTTCTTTTACGATCTATAGTATATAATAACTCCTTTATTACCTATTCCCTAAACCATAGATTTAGACAAAAAAAATCAATAAAAGTGTTTGATCTTTTCCTTCCATCACTTTTCAAAAAGATTTTTAAAATGATTTATTTGCATCCAAAATGCTGAGTCATGCTCTTTTGTCATCAAGTATGCATGAAAGCATTCCCTCTCATCTACTTCTACAGTTTTCCAGTCACATCCTCCCTTTGCCAGAAGCTGTAGTAGTGGCTATCAGTGAGAACACCAGCTGAATGTTAAACATTGAGGTCAATGAGGGATCTTTTCCTGAACAAGAGCCAGCAGTGTCCATAACAACTCTGTCTTGTACTCAAAGGCTCACAGGTTTAAGCCCCGGAGAAAGGCAGCACTTTATCCTGAGCACCGCAAAGATATCTGACTGATGAAACACTCTTGTTTCAGTAAGTCGGATCAAACGGCGTTCCCAGGTGGAAACTGAAGAGAGACGGCACAGCAATGAAGCACATAAAGGAACATGGAAAATCTTGGCAGCTTTTTTCATCTGCAAAAATACAAGATCGACACTCAGATCTAGCATAGAGCAGAACACATAATCAGAGCTCTGTTAAAACCACAGCAATCCAAAGGCAGGGACAGTATTTATGCACCTGTCAATACCCCTATATAGATGTAATGCCAGACTTCCAGTGTGCGGTCATGACTGTTTAGCTGGTTGTCAGTATGGAAAACATAAACTGCTTTGTTTGATTTTCCAGCAGATGATAAATGTAGAGCAGCTCATAATATAAGCGTCTTCCTTCTCAGAGACATTTGAAAGAGATTTGTGTCATCATTGACAATCTATTTTTTTAAAGTACAAGTACAACTTAATATTTTTAATGCATAAACTGCAGTAAAAATGTGCAGCTATAACGTAGAAGTGCATAAAATAAAAACGCATTTAATAATAAGTGTTCGCTGTAGTGAAAGCTGTTACATGGGATACAAGGCACTTCATAAGTTTAAAACAAGATGGAAAGCTGAGCTGGTCTGACCCCTGACACAATCATTTTTACTCCTCACTGGTCATAACCTTTGCCTGAAAATAGACTATGTTATCTCTGACATTTAGTTATTTATTTATTTTTAGCTCTCAAGGTGACGAGTTCTATGTTGTTTTAAGACATTAATGCTGTGCAGGCACAAACTAAACCTCCATGTCAACTTTACTTTAAATAATATTTAAAGCGTCACCTAAAAGGTGGTGGATTTCTCACATATCCATCAGGAAACATGGATTTTTAAAAATAGTATGTCTGAGTGCATCACTGAGTAGAAATGATCATCTTTATCATCATCATCTATATGATAAATGGTTATAAATTGTGGTTTCGGCAGTGATTATTAATATGAATGAAAGAATGAAAACATTTTCATTGCTTTTTATTTGACAATGTCTTGCATCAAATGGAATATATATATATATATATATATATATATATATATATATATATATATATATATATATATATATATATATATATATATATATATATATATATATATAAATTCAGATGTCATATTTTTGTAATATTCTTTTAACACTAACAGTTGCATTTGACATTAGAAAAACATTAGAAAAACATTAGCAAATGTATCTCTCTTCAGATGAATTGGACTACTAATTTAAAATTAAAATAAATCTTGACTCGCAGAGACAATAAAACAGTAGATTTTTAGCTGAATATCAATAAGTTCATCAGTTATTTTTACAAAACAGCATGAGTATTGGAATATAATTATGATAACTCTGACAATCCAAGAATAAATCCTCATTCTCGATGAGTTTATGGTACATGGACATAGATGTCTACTGATTCAGATCAGTGTAATATTTACATCATAATCTCACAACCTTTTATTTTGAAGAGGCATCCAAAGACTAGTCAGCCAAAATCAATAAGTCCACTAAATCACCAGCAACACTGAAGATCAGCAACACCTTACCTCCACTGCCTCTGGCTGCTCATGTTAATTTGCGCCTCTTATCTGCAGAGGTGACCATAAAGTTATGCTGTAAATAAAAAATAATCTTGAACAGCATAATGCTCTTTGCCTTGCAGTATAAAAAAATTAAATGTTTTATTAGCCTTTGAAAAGGGCAGAACTGCATAAATTAATCATATGAGCTATAGGAAAATTCACTATTATAAATGGATTCATTTTTTAGTCTTTTGCAGCGTGGTGTTTGCTTTTACTTGCATTTTTGGTTGGCTCCTTTTTTCTTTTCCTGTTGCTCACCTTCTTTCTTTGGTGTCTAATACACCCTGACTCCTCTTTGTCAATCTCTTTCTCACTTCTTGTGGCTCCAGGCTGCACATTACTTTCACAGACATGTCTGCAGTCTCTGCAAATCACATTTCTGCCCAGACATTCAAGTTCTCAAAGCACAGTGGCCAAACAAATGGGCATACTATTTTAGGTGGGCAATATCTTTTGTAGTTTGTTTTAAATAAAATCTTGATTGTTCATTTTCTGCTATTTTGTCTTTCTTTCTGGTCAATGGACTCCAGAGCCTGTTTACCTTACCGGCCTATCCTGGATTTTCACATATTTGAAAGATTGGTGAAAATTAGAAATAATGAACTTCAGTTTTTTTTTTTTGCTATTATATTTACTGTCTTATTAAATTTATTTGGTATGTTAATATGAAACTGTATGCTTTTGTGATTTCATTGTGTGAATTTCCCTATTAACATGCTTCAACCTGTTTGAAACACAAACAAACAAATATTTAAATAAAAAAATATTTTAATAAACAACTGCTTCTGTCTCACTTTTGGTGAATCCTTTTGTTTTTTTTTTTATTATATGAAATAATAATTGACCTTTTGTGAAGATGAATAAACCAACTTGTTTGTGTATTTCCTGATGTTACCTGCAGTTACCTGTACTCTTGCCGAGTTGTGAGCGTTTCTACTTTTTGCCTGTAGGAGGCAGTGTAATAAAGTTCCACTCTCTTTCTAAAGAGAAGAAGAAATCTCACCATTCACTGCAGACTGTGGTTGAATAAGAGGAAAACAATGGCTAAGGACAAGGTCAGATTCAGACTGATAAAGTTGTTTCTGGTTTACATAGCAGCTGTATGTAAATGTTAACTGTTATTTTCAATTAAAAATCAGCAGACGTTTCGTTTGCTGGTGTTTACATTCGTTCATGTCAATGTAGCATTTAGCTAGTTAGCTTCGTTTTTCCCTATGAAACACAACCCCTGATAGATTTTATTTAACTTTTCAAAACTATTTTGACAGTAATACTTATAAAATGTTTGTAAAGTCGCCATTTCTGCAGTTTTGCTGCAATTTAACCTGATTAAAATAAAAAATGATGAGACATTTTTACTACCTTGACAAATGAGTGTTTACCTGTAAAAAAAAAAGAAAAGAAAACCTGACACGCATTTTAAAAGTAAACCCTACATTTTAAATGGGAAATTCATGGTGTGTACACGTGAATGGTTAGTTGGAAAAAGGGACACTTCCGGGTACTTAGTTATGAGTTTGAAAGAGGTTTTTTTTTTTTTAAATAAACAATTTACTTTCGTTTTGCATGGTATTTATGTTCTTATGTTCAGACAAATGAACAAAATCTCTTTAAGCAATTGAATTAAATTATTTATTAAAATTCGACCTTTGTTGTGTGCTTCAGTGAAAGTTTTGGGCTTATACTCATACGTTATCCCTTTTTCATCTGATTAAGTTGTTTAACCACGTATTGCCACACAAGGGAAGAAATGTGCCATTTTTAAGCATTCACATGCCGTTAAGCTGCATGTTCAGGCAAGTAGTCCATTATCACAAACTATTTGGATTTTATTCACTAGTTTCAACAACATTATAGAAAATGAGCTTCTATTTTTGATTGGATGTTCAAATCCAATAGTAGCATCCAGACACTTTATCCAGAAGGTATTATATATATTTTCTTTTTAAGTGTTAAAAAATAGTTGAGGCAGAGTTAAGTGCTTTTTTTGTTTTCCAGTAATACACCAAAACAAATGAGCTGTAGAATATCAATTATCAACATCATTATTGTGCAGTTTCTTTATTTTTTGTGTTATAAATTAAATATATCTGTATTCTCAGTATCAAGAACCTCTACTGACAAGTTTATCTATGTGTGTATGTTACTGTATGTGTGTACAGGATCCTTTTAACCAGCTTAAAGATCTGGTGGAGCTAAAGGACCAGCTAGAAGATATTCAGAAAAGAGTAGAAGATGAGATACATGCTGGGATTCCTCCGGTAAGACTCTTGCAAACATACTTATTAAAATGCTGTTTATATATTTTTTAATTGTTTTTGCAAGTAAAGTTAAAAGAAAAGGTCTAATTTGACTTGTTTTTCAGGGTGGCAGTCTCTTAGCTTCACCTTTTTTGAAAGGTTTTCTGGCTGGGTACGTCGTCGCTCGGCTGCGCAACTCTGCACTTTTAGGTGTGGCAGTAGGAACGTGTACTGGAGTCTATGTAGCACAGAATTATGCCGTTCCTAATATTGAAACCACAATCAGGGACTACATACGCAACCTTAAAGGACAAAAGTAAGAACAGAGGAGAAAAAAATGGGAGCAAACAGTGCACGTGTGCCTGGGGGGGTGTCATTCAACCATTGGAATATTCAAAAATGGTACAACACAAGTTCCTAAAAGGCCTTTTTCTTTCCTTATTTTGTTAAACCAATTTACAGCTGTACTACCAGTCCTGAAACTGGAACTTTTTATTTGCCGTTTTTTTATGCGTATTTCCATAAAATCTTTCATCCAGTTTGCCAACCATGTAGGTTTAGGAACTTTTTTTGCTCATTGGGAAACCTGGCCTCACCTCATGGTAGCTGTCTTTGTTAATCTACCACAGCTCTTGAAATGTTTTTACAATTTATTTTTGTGTCAGAAAAGTGTTCAACAGGAGTCCTCTGTCCTTTTTACATTTCAGATGTTTTGTACCCCTGCATCTAAGTTGAATTTTGAACCTGCGCAATTTAGAAAACATGTCAAAAGTCTTTACTTTTTGTCTTATTGGTCGTAATAACTCGTTGAGGATCCATGAATTTCAAATAACATGTAATAGTGCCTACTGTGGTTATAACTTGAATTTACCCTTATGATGTGTGCAATGGAATTACATTTTGTTGGAGGATTTTAATGTTGAAAAAGTTGATCTTTTTGGCGTTTCCGGCTGCTAAAGTGGGTGATTTAAATTTCACGGAAACATTTCATTTTTGCATCTCAAACTTTAGAAAGCATTTTTGAAAAATATTTGACTTCTTTAAGATTTTGTTTTAATTCTTTAGCTAGTGGTTGTCTTTCTGTCTAAAAGATGCAGTAAAAAAATCACCTGCTGACTTTTAACTTTACATTTCAAAAACAAGTTTAGATTGACAACAGACTGCTTCTGTACTTCAAACTCATTTAAAAATGTTTGTATCATTAGGTTAAGTAAGCAGTCATTTTCTTATACATGACTATTATTTTCTAGTCAGAGGTTACCCTCTGCTGGCCGGTTGAATACAGTGCTTGAAGCTTAAATTTTCTGTTATCCCTCCTTAAATTCAGTACATGACTTTATGCTTTCATTGTATTGTTCTTACTAATACAGATTATAATGCACAAATTGCAAAACTTTGTACCCTACTGGAAAATGTTCAAGTTACACTTAAATTATGCTGGTGTTAAATAAATCTAGGTCAAGCAATACATATGCACTATCAATGCTTTATTTTTATCCCACAATTTTCAGGATACTATTGTTTGAAATAATGTATGTAGAAAATATTAAAAGTTATTTAAAATGTCCCAAAAAATAGATTATTTTTCACAGTTGGTATGTGCACATCCTTTTCCCATGCTTATTTGAACTAGTCTGTCAATAGTATTCTGTAAAAAAGTCATTACAAAGTGAGATGTTTGAAGTTCTTATGTTAACGTGCTCTGGATTATTGCTTGAAGCTTCCATTGTAAAATAACTGTACTGTATACATGCTAACTGGAATGGAACAAAGTGCCTTTTGACAATCATTGTGTATTTTTGCATGCTTTGTTTTTTCCCCTCTATTTCATGTCTGAAAAAAAATGTCATTTCTATTTTAACACATCACTTTGCTTTGACTATCAAGTGTTGCTGCTGTTCTTTTAGAGCTTTGTTTTTTTCCATTTATAGCACTACAAAAAGCTGTATCAAGTTTGGTTGAAACTCCAAAGAAAAATGGAAAATAAACAAAAAAACACTCTGAAACAATTATATTTGATTTTTTCCTAATAAATGGAGAACATTCCTTATTTTTTTATGCGTGCAGAAATAAATGTATTTATTGAAGCTGTTACCTTTTTAAGAAATGATAAAGAATGACAAAATTCTTCAAGACAAACTTGAATAAATCATTTATGTTTGCAAACACAAACTCTTTAATCATTTTAAGAAGTGATAAAAGGTGCTGTATACACAGACTTCAGGTACAATTCAGAAAGAGAAACGAAAAAAAGCAAACAACGTGATTAAAAGGGTTTCCACCTTGGGTTAAAAAGGAATTCCAAAATGGTTAACATAAGGTGGCAAAGGTGTACTTTACTGTCCGCTTCTAGTGCCCTTAAAACAAACAAGCAAAAAAAAGGAATAATAAAGCAGTCGTAACTTACATGATGACAAGCATAACACTGAAAACACATCAATGCTAGTGTAACTTAAAAGATCCTCTTGGCTCACCTCAGTTTTCGACATCAATCAAAGCCACGGGCATCATGCTGTCTACAAAGACAAAAGTTTCAAAGTTAGCCTGTGAGGACAGCGGTGAAAAGACCCAAAGGCTTGTTTTTTTTCACTTTTGCATATAATTTTACAAACAACTACTATTCTCACAAAAACACTGAAAAGAAACACCTAAATGCCACTCCTACCTGGACAAAAATACCAACAAATGACTTAGAAAATAGATAATTTGCACACAAAAAGTGTCTTTTCTCACCAGCAAAGACAGGAGTGGAACAGCGGTTTGATCCCACAGATCCTGGGATCTGCTCTCCGTTCGCAGGGTTCACACACCAGCACTGTGCATTGTAGCACTGCTGGGGCATGTACAGTCCTTGACTATCGCAGCTGGGGCGGAAGTTTGGCACCGGCAGCGGCTTCAGACCTGCAGCCTCCAGCTGGCAAGTGGTGAGGGGAGCGTCTGATAGAGGAGCCATATTAAAACACGCGGAAGAAGTGAGGGTTCACGACGAAATGTAATGCATCCGCAGAGCTGAAACAGCAAATTCACAAAAACAACCTACCGGTTTTCCCTGGAACTCCAGCTGGAATGTTCTGCAGTTCAATCAGATGAAACACAAGTAAGAAGACACATTTCCAAAAACAATATCCTATTGATATGTTTTTAATATAGAGATAAAATTAAAGAAAATACAGAGGCAAGAACAGAACTTAACTTAGTTACTGCAAGATTTACAAACTCAAGCGAAAACTTTACAAAGTTCATCTTTTTGAGAGAACAAATAATCAAGTGACTTTAGGGAGTTATGTCAAATTTGAAAAGAATGTATCAACAGGGAAGTATTTCATGGTTTAATCCTGAAGTGTACGTTTTTACCTTCTCAATGGAATCTGAAAGCACATCGCTGAAGGTGTTCATGGACATATGCATCCGTGCAGGGATTGCAGCTGAGAAGCAGCATGGCAGAGCAGGAAAATTAATACATTTGAAGTAACTATTAAAAAAAAGTTTCCTAGAGTTTGCTGAAATTTTTGCATTTTGAAGGTCATCATACTGCACAGCCTTCTCACCGGATCTGCCATTTGTAAGCTGCGTCTTGATTTTGTTGTTCTCCTCCTCCAGCGATTTGATGTCACTGTTCTGGCTGAGGAGAAAGTAGGCGATTGCTGCTTGACCCACGATCAGAACACAACCCAGAAGAGTAAATCCTGCAATTTTATAGGCCCGGGAGGGGCGAGGGCTGAAAATACAAGAGAGAAAACAGAGAAATGAAATGGAGGGAAGTGTCCCTTGATTTATCTGGGGTGTATCGATTCATCAATTCCTCGTCGATTTTATTCCTACAATCAAACCAGATCAAGTGGTTTCAGGCAAGTTTTTAATGGAGTTGACCTATACTCTCATAAAAGTGCTTTAAAATGAAATAAAGTGATTATATTAATTTTGGAAAATACCATGTGGATTGAGGCACAGTAGAATTATTTGACTTTAAAGTGAAAATGTTAAATGGATCTAGACTGAGGACCATCACAACAGATGGATTCATTCTTGTTTTTTGTACATATATTTGATTTACACTTGATTAACTTGCAAGAAATACAAGGAATCTGGAAAATGTTACTGTTCAGAATGCAGGTATTTCTCTCTGAGTCACACTGGCTGAAGTTTTGGCTCAAGATGTCCTGAATCAGTCTTAGGTCTGTGAATCGGATCGAATGGATTGTTCATGGCTGTCAGATTTAATAATAACAAATATCTGCGACTGTGAGGGTCACGAGAGAAAAATAAAGGAAGTGAGACAAGAGCGTACATGTATGAGGAACTGCACTTTGGATCAAATTCTAAAAAGTTTCAAAAGTGACCAGAAAGTTTTGAATTTGGACTTCCCAAGAAGTCACAGCGTGTCTCCTTTGTTTATCCACAAGAGAGTAAGAGTTTATTTCCAAGCTTCTTTGAAATTTTCTTTAAGTTGAATTCATCCATGAATCCCTCATCCAAAGTTAAGTTTCAGATATTTTATGATTTCTGCCTGTTCTTCTGTTTTCAAAAGTATCATGCGGGTTTTCTGTGACGTTTTTTTTTTTCTTATTTTTTCAAAATGTGTAGAAATTTCCTTTAAGTACAAAACAGAAAAAAAATCACAAATAAACCAAGATTGTCTCACAGATTCACCAATAATGTGGAGTTATCAGTGAATCTGATACAGTCTGGGTCCCCTGCAGGTCCTCTGCCTGAATGCATACAGGGTTGTGTCAGGAAGGGCATCCGGCATAAAGCTCTCTGACAACACACTTGAGTGAATCAGTGAAGCTGATTGGCTGTGGCGATCCCTGACGAGATGTTCTGATAGGTGATCAAACAAACATCCTTCTTCTCACTGTTTAATGTTAAAAACTCAACATCTACCATTGTTATAATACATATTTGAGCTACAAAAACTTTTGTGCAGCTCATCTGTGGGTAACACATGCATGTGAATTAAAAGATCTTTAATGATCATTTTTTAAATATTTTAACCAGGGCCCTTACCGTTCTTCTGGGGCCCCAACATCCACGGCGGTGTGGCTGGAGGCTCCAATCAGAGGCTGGGTCGTGGTCTCAGTGTCGGTCATTGTTAAGAATCAGAGCAGAACCTGTGGACACAAACACGCTCACGGATCTGTGATAACCAGAGGAAGACTGGACAGAGAACTCAATCCGAGTCTACCTTCCTGCAGACGTTTCCAAATCCCACTGACTTCTGTTAGAGCGACTTTACCCTTTTGACAGAACTGAACATCAAGGGAAAGCCCAAACTCACTGTTCTGATTTCTGATTGGCTGCACAGGATGACGCATCATCTGTTACTAAGGACAGAAGTCAAAAACATTTAGCAAATCTGGACAGAGCTGCTAAAACGTTTTTATTCCATGACTGTTTCATGTTTAAAGACTTAACTAAAATTAAAATATTTATTCTAAAGGCCCATTTGATTAGTTGGCTCTTTTACAAAAGGGGGAAAAACAGAGGTAGCATGAAATATCATATCATTGCATTGATCTTCTTGCTCCAGCACAGCCACTTCAGTTATTTTTGCATAACTGCATAAAGAAAATTCATCTAAAATCAAAACATCTAAAATTATTACACACTGATATAAACTGAAAATGTGTCTAATATTGTACATCACTTTACACACAAAGACTGAAAAAAGAACAAAAGTACTGACAAGAACTGACAAAGAAAAAAGTTTAACAACATAGTAAATGGACACATACCAAAAAAAGCAAATTCAATTGCTTTAGAAATAGTAGTAAACAAACACTACAACTCAAAAGCAGTCTTAAGATTTTTTCCCTGTTTTTACATTTATTTCAAATTGCTAAGTTGTGAACATTTTAGACCTACATTCTCCTGATGTAATTTCTGCCTTTTTTGCCCCTGAATATATATATTTATTTTCCTGAATACATATTTTTTCCAAATATATTTCCTACAAGTAAAATATATTGTAGTCTGAAGTGGCTCCTGTAGTCTAACACCACAAACTATTCGCTTCTAACAATTTAAATTAAAAGATCATAAACAGGCAAAAAAACTTCTTAAAATGCTCAGGTTTATGTAAAATTAGGTAAATTTAGAATAAAGAAAATGTAAAAAAAAATTGATATTCTGTGCTGTTACACTTAGTACTTCCCTGTTTGCATCAGAAACTATTTGGGGAACTTTTAAGAAGATTTTTTTATGATCAAATGTTATCAGGTCAGTCTCACTTTTTTATTCCTGTTAATGTTTTACACAAAAAAATTTACATTTTGCGTTAGTTTCTACTTTTAGTTAAATCTGCACAATCTTTACTGTTTAGTTTGGCTTTCACTTAATTTGTCACTGACTCACGTTTTTTTCTTCCCCGTTTTTGTTTCATTGACATCTTTGTGTGTATGTGGTCCTGTCTTCCCCATTATGCTTATAGGTTAACTTCCTTTTTTTGTTTCAGTTTCTAAGCTAAACCTTCAAATTAGTTTTCCCTTTTCTTTGTAATTTCCCTGTGTGAACCCAGCATCCGTTTTACTCATTATTTCTCAGGAAACACAACGTCATGGATGGTGGTCAGTGCAAGAATTGGGACAACTGGCTTCATAGAATATGGACAAGATCGCCAGTTTTTCCCATCTTGGCATCCAGGTATGAATGTGTAAAGTTAATTAACAGAAATAGACATCAATGCAAGTTTAAAATTTTATTTTCAGATCAAAACATGTTTTAAACGATTCTTAAAGTCATATGTTTTAGTTGATCTTTTGATGTGTCCAAAATGTGGCTTATTTTTTTATGATGGTTTTGTTGCAGCAATTTAATGGAAAACTAAGACAATCAAGACATATCTAAAGGGCCTAAAATACAACAAACTGCATAAAATCAGGTGACATGCCTTGAGTTTGAAGTCCCCCCAACAGGAGTCTTTTAAGCATAATTAAAGTATTCTCAACAAAAGTTGTCTAAAACCGAACAGCACAAAATACACCAAAGCAAAAAAACACACTTAACTGGATTCAGTTTCCTTTAACACAACACAAGCTGGAGATGTAAGTACAGCAACTCCAATCTCAAAAACCAATGACACAGTTGTTAGACAGCAACCCTGAAAGACCCTGAAAGGGCCTATACAGAAAAAAGAAATGAGCTTGGAGTAATTATAGAAAGAATTATTTTGGCAAAGAAAAAAAAAACGAAAAGCTATAGAATAAGTAAATTTAAGACGACTGATCAGAGTGAGGGCTGTGTGGTGGTGTAGTGGTTAGCACTCGTGCCTCACAGCAAGAAGGCCCCAGCTTCAGTCTGCGGTGTATAGTTTGCATGTTCTCCTCATGTGTTAGTGGGTTTTCTCTGGGGATTCCAGCTTGCTCCCACAGACCAGAAAACATACTTCATAGGTTAATTAGTCACTGGTACTCTAAAATGTCCCCAGGTGTGACTGGCGGCCTGTCTAGGGTGTACCCTGCCTTCACTTAAACTGGCCGTGTAAGGCTCTGAGAGCCCAGTGACCTCAAAAGGGACAAAATGAGTTTAGAAAATGTGGTTTACTAAATTGTATACCAAGCATGTCAAGCATGAAATCCTGCCCAAGATTCCACGGGGCCACAGGCCCCTGTCATAAAATCATATTATGAAACCCCCAAAACTTTCTAAAACCTGTGTATAAGATTTCTTGATTTTGACTGGCTATTATAATTATTGACAGTAAGTATATATTATTTTGTTTTTTGCGAAATACAAAACAGCTGCCTGGTTTGTACTTTTGAATAAGATTAAAAAAATGTTTGCATTATTTCAATTTGGTATAGTGAGTATTTTTAAGAAATAAAATTTTCATATGAGCAGAATTTAATGTTAATATTTCAGGTCTCTAAATTAAAAATTCGCATTAATTTTATTTAAAAAAAGATTTAGATATAATTCTGTTTGATGGCAAGAAATAAGAAGTATCCCATTGTTATACAACTTTGTTTTTTAAACAAAGTTCAAGCTGAATTTAATGTTATTACAAGGGTTCAAAGAATCCAGACTGAGTGGTTGTCCCTCATATTTTCCTCTCATCAAATCTGGCCCACTTTGAAAAAAGTTTGGACACCGTCTGTACATCCTCCTGGCCACTAGATGGCGATGTGAAAACTACCAATGAACAGAAAGCTCATAGCTGGTTACGTCACTCTCGCAGGAAATGACGAGACTCTAGCTACTGATGAAAGAAACACTAACAACTCAAGCATTTTTAGCGAAGTCTAGGTAAATATATCTACATATGCAGGTTTACTGCCCTGAAAGGCTGCAGCACGCATGACGACTTTTTATTTCACTTCTGACTTCCTAGCTTCACAGTAAAAAGCGCGAAATTTAAAACTCAAGCTAACCTAGTTTGGTCAAGCAGCTAATGTATGTAGGACTGCTTCTTTTGTACATGTTAAAGTGCAGCTGAAGACTGTTTTAGCAGTATTTTTTTTAAACAGAAGATGCAAACAACTGCGAGAGCAACAACCTCCAAACGTGTCTGTTACAATGAATGCGAAAATACTGACACCGACATGTAAGTGATTATTGCCACTTTTGTTGTCACTGCTTGTTTTCCTTTGACACTGAAGCTTCAGGAGTGCAGATTTAAGTCTTTTTATGTAATTTTGTTTTAAAGAGAACTATATTTACTCCACATCAGGTCTTTTTCTCAGACAGCGAGTGATGGTGAGGACGAGGAGTGGAAGCCAACAAATCCACAATCAAGTGTTTCCTCCAAAACTGCCAGAATGTCTGCAACAAGCAAAGCTGCAAAGAGAACTGCAAAACCAAAAGGACCAAAACTACCTAAAGTCACCAAAGTGCCAAGAGATGCTAAGCCTCGGGCCCCACGCAAGCCTGCTGTAGAACAAAAAAAGTCTTCTAAAAGAGCGAAAGACTCTGCCAAAGCTGGAGTGCCTGGTATAAAAAGGAAGAAGACACATGCTGGTCTGGATAAGGACCAATGTGAGGCACAGACAGACTTCCAAGTAGAAAAAAAGACTGATGAAAGTGGTATTACTATCAAACCAAAGGAAGAGGTAATTCTGATTTTATAAACATGCCAAAATTCCTTTAACAAGTAAAACAACAAGATTGCTAATTGGGTGAAAAAATTAGTCTATAAATGATTTTTCACTTATAATTAATGTAAGGTCAAAACTTGCATACAAGAGCGGGGGGTGTTAATCGTTTGTCGTATTTTCACTGGCTTTAAATGAAGTGTTTGTAAATCCGTACTGCTGAATTTATTTATACTTCTTATATTTTTGTTTATTGATCATGGAGCATTGCTGGTATTCAGAATTTAACGCTTTATGTTAATTGAAATTTAGTCATTTTTTGTTGCTTGTAATTTAGAATTACACAGAATATATTTTATAAGCTTTATCTCTGCACCGGTTTTTCATCTTGCTCGGTTGCTCACAACTCGAGGAATAATTGCTGTTCTGGGATCAAAATCCAAATAAATGAAAGAAAACAAGAAGTTTGAGTTATGAGTTGAGTCCCGCTGATGTTTTCTTCCATCTGAAAAGCCTTCCCCTTCAAGTGGGGCAAAATGAACTTGACAATTAAACTCTTTTTATCAGTTCTAGATATAATCTAGGGGAATGTGAGGAAATTCACTATACATACAATTTCTGTCTATGTCATCTTCTTTGTCTTGTTTTATTATCTTTTTTTCTATTTTTCTGTCTCTTTTATGTAGAGATTATCATTCATTGTACCACAAGGTCCTGGCACAGGGAACTGGGCAGATGAAGGATCATCACAAGTTCATCCTCCAATAAAGAAGGAAGACCTGAAAGAGGAAGATTTCGTTTTTGATGAGCCTTGTTTAAAGAAACAGAAGACCAGTGCGGCCTGTCAGGGACATTCCACTGCTGGACCACCTCTGGAAGGACAGCATTGCTCTCTGAAAAATGAACTTCATATGAACTGGAACGTGACTGAGGTATGAGTAATAAAACATTGGTATGCCTAATAATAAAAGCTCTGACAAATATTTGAATCTGCCAACTTTAACAGTTATCAGATAGGATTGCTACATAGTTGAAGAGCCCATAATGATTTCCTTTTTTCATTACTCTGCAATTTGTTTAGTTTCTTTTTTTAAATAAGTCTATAAGAATTAACTAAATAAGTTAAATTTAAATTCTAAAACCTCAAATTATTGCTATTCTTTGCGGTAGAACCTTTCAGCTGAAGTTGGAAAAAAAAGTTACAAACCAAACTGTGAGACAGAGATTTTTTGTAATGTTTTTTTAACATGTTCAGAAAATAAGTATTGGATCAAAAGCAATAGTTCACCTCCCTTTTATTCTTCTTTTGATTTGTCATCAATTTTCTTCTTGCGACCTCAACCAGGGAGGTTGGCTGCAGTCCCATTGATCATAAATTCAATTCAATTAATTAAAGTCAATTACATTTTGTTTCTTCTGTTACTCCTAGCTACTTTCCACACTGACATGTGTAGAGAAATGGGTGTGTGGGAATATCATTCATCTGCTTCGTGAAGAAAACACAGTTCCATTCATGGTGCGCTATCGCAAAGAGATGATTAACCACTTGGATGCGGACGCTGTCCGAGATGTCCAGATGGTGTATGAGGAGTTATGGTAAGAAACTACGCTAAAAACAATATATAAAAGAAAAAAAGAGTAACAACTTCACTTTACTACATCTACCTTGAATAAGAACAGTTAAGTAGATTAAGAAACTAATTAAAATACATTTTAAATGTACAAAAATTATAAGGTTTTAGATGTATATTTATTATCAACCACAAGATGGTGCTAGTGGTCAGGTTTAAAGCATTTCACTCACCATTGTGAAGCAACTTTTAGTGCAATTCCTTTGTTTTTTTTCATGACTCAGTTTAGTTTGTGGTTTTTAGCTTCTCGTTTTTTTTCTCATCTTCTGAATATGTTCTATTTATGTTTTTGTTGCTTTAGTTCTCTGGCCAAGAAGACCCACTCTGTGATTCAGACTTTAAAAAAAGATGGAGTTTTGACCACTGAGTTGGAGAAAACACTGAGAAGCTGCCGGTCCGCTGATGAACTGGATCATGTGGTCAGAACTTTTCTTTTTATATCAATAAAAAAGTAGTTATATTTTGATAATTTTGTGAAAAAAATATCAATGTTGACATAAGCCTTTCTGTTAACCTTTTTATGTGTGAAACTTTAATTTTGTGATTTAAATTAATAAACAAGCAGTTTTTTGTGGCATCTGAAGCATGTAATGTAGGGAAAAACACCAGCAGTAATTTAAGTTATGTGGTTATCTATATTTCCTGCCTGATCACTCAGATCCTCCTCATCTGTCCATCTCATTGTTGCCTCACACTGATGGGGAGAACATTTAGATGCTCTGACTCCCAACATTAGAATTCACTTCTTCTAAAATTTATAACATTAGTGCACTTTCACTTAGCTACACAAAAATTCATAACTCAACAGTTCATGTTTGCCGTTTTATTTAATTAATGTATAGTGTTTATATGCCAGTGGCTGACTTAGCAGTTTGGGGGTCCCAGGTGAACAACACCATGGGGCCCTCCTCAGAGGTTGAATTTAAAGTTCTTACCTAGGGTGAGACATCAAATAATTTCCTTACTGGTCCACTTTAAGATGGCATACATGTCAATAATCCAAATACTTTGATAAGCATTTAAAAATTGAAATCACATTTAAATGTTGAAGAAATTTGTTTTATATCCATTATTATTGCTTCGACAAAAACATTAAATTTATTTAAAGTGCTAATTTATTGATCACTCACTTCCTAGTAGGAACAAATGACAATCATCTGTCTTTTCTTTAATATGTCATGTTTTACTAAAGACGGCAAAAGAACTAAAAAATACTTGAATGAATGAACACAACAGAAGCCTTTGCACACGGAGTGGCGCCAATTAAAAAAAAAAAAAATAAAAAAAAATTCTCCTCTTTGCATTTCCTCTCCTTGCTGGTCTCATTTCTCATTCTTGACTTTCTTTAACTTCTTTTTGAGTGAATTTGATCTGTTTTTCTTTTTCCTTTTTTGTCTGTCTTCCAGCGCTTTTGGAAGTACGGCAACACTTTTCTTGCTTTATCTTTGCCTTTTCCAAATTTTTAGCCACTCAGAAAACTATGCTTCATTTTACCACTTTCTAAAATACCCTCTTCAAATCATCATTGAAACTCTGTGTTTTCAGATAATTATGGGGTTCCAGCCCAGACGTCATCTAAAAGTCACCAGACCCAAGAAAAAAACACAGAACATTTTCATCAGTGATTAATTAAAAATACCCATTATTTATTACTTCCTGATTTTATTAAAAGTCCAACTTTGACACAAAAACCCAAAAACGAAGGAAAGAAATAAAAAATCAGAAGTTCTAGTATAAGTTATTTGCCTGTCATGAACAAAAGTGGAAATTTTCCTTATATTTTTTACTTTTCACAAACGTAGGTGGAGTAAATGTAAGCAAATCTTGTGAAACATAATAAAGACTGATTTGATTTGAAAAAAAATCTGTTCTTGTGATTATAGTTTTTTGCTTGTATTAATAAAACATTAGGAAACAACAGTAAAATCTCCCCAAAACTCATACATGCATTATCAAACAAATTAGCTGTTTTTTTATATTAAAATCTCAAAAAGCTCTGTTGTTTTCCTGCCTTTCTCATTCTGTATTTTCAGCGCAGCTTCACATCAAATCTGAACACTAAATAAATGACAGACAAATATGAATTGTATTACCAATCAAAAAGAAAAGGAAAACATGCAATCATAATGTCAAGAATGTAAACAAAAAATAATAAAACATTATATCATTAACATATGTTGAGAAAACTAAAAAGACAATCAAACCCACTTCACATGCGATTGATTAATCTCTTTGTGGCAGAATTTGAACAGGAAATACACCAAATACAGCAATTTTTTTTTTTTTTTTTTTTTTTTTTTTTCAGGAAAGAATGATTAGAATCAAACATATAAATTGCATTTATGGAACCCCCAACTGCACCTTCCCGGTTAAAATGATTCAAAAAAGAATTACACGTTTTCAAAAGATCCCAAACCAGCCCCAATTATGTTCATCTGCCTAAAGCATTTTTTTACCAACAAAGTCAGAAAAACAACCCTGCCCAAATAGACTACAAACTGCCCAATCTGGCAACACTGCCTCTTCTCCTTACTTGCGAGTCTCTCGACTTGTTGTTCACTGGAATATACCATTGCTGCAGAAAGACGGGGCAGGACGAAACACTTTCACACGATAAATCTTGCAACATTTCAGTGATTTGGGTGTTTTTTTATGGCAGAGTTAAATAATGATGAGCATAATATTTATTTCAGACACTTTAAAAAAAAAAAACTTCAGCTAAGGGCCCACAGATTGTTGGGGGCTCCAAATGATTGCCTGTAAATCTGCCTCTGATGTATGCAAAACTGTTTTCAATGTCTGAATTATTTAAGTGCTGTCTTTTTTACTCTTTTAACTGGGTTTGAAAGGCCCCTAAATAAATAAATGCAATTAAAATAAATGTTTTAATCTAAATATGATTAATTATTATCTTTTTTTTCCAACATGTTGTATATGTTTCAGTATTCTCCATATAAGAAAGGCAGCAAGTTGACAAAAGCTCGTAGAGCGAAGGCCCTCGGCCTTGAAGGGGCTGCTTCTGCATTGATTAACACACCACAAACTCTGGATTTAAGAACATGGGTTCAACCAGCCACTGAAGGTAGGGAACAAACAGCTTCGCTTGCAAAGCCTGAAGTGAAATAACAAATCTAGAATAACTACATTATCAAAACATAGAAAGTTTTTGTTAGCCTCATGAAGAAAATTATATGCCCTTTAGACTGTATTTAATGAATAATTAGTTGAATTTTAAGATTCATAAATGCTTTTTTTTCTTCTTATTGAATTTATGAACCTAAAGCTTTTTGTAATAATAATACATTTACAATTTGTGAAAACACGCATATTTATGAACACATATAACTACTAAAACAGATTTTCAAAAATATTTTGGAAAAACGATTACATTTAGCCCTGTATGTTAAATTACATTTGTTTTTGTGTGGCAGGTCTGTCATCTGTGAAGGAAGTGACTACAGGTGTGGAACATATACTGGCCGACATGATAGCCAAAGACCCTGAAACACTTACCTACGTCAAGACATTGTGAGATTGCATCTTCTACCCTCCTCTGACATACACCTATGGGTTTTTTTTCCCTTATGCATGACTGCTTTTTGGTTAAACTGTAAAATAAATTCCTTACCTGTGTGTTTTTGACAGATGTGAGAAGAGCTGTGTGACCATTCAGTCATCTGTGTCAAAGACGGCCCTAAAGGAGAAAGAACAAGAAAAAAAAAAAGGCCACAAAAATGCAGGAGCTGAGCACGGCAGACCAAAAGACATAGAAAAATTTCGTCTCTACTTTGAATTCACCTGTAATATCCAGCGCATCCAGCCTCACCAGGTAACTTGTTATTCCAAAATTGACCTTTAGCTGAATGGACAATGGTTGGAATTGTGATGTTGAACTTCGAATTTTTTTTCATGTTCTCCAAAATTGAGGGCTACTTAGTGATTAGTTACTAAACTATATGGTGAGCCGTGTGCAAATAACATACTAGGCATAACACACCTGCACATTGAGGTAAACACTGTTATATATCCAATTTTTTTATTGCACATATCACAATCAGTGGCTTTCTTTATCAAACAAATACTGTGATTATTCATTTTGCGAGAGTCCTTCAGATAAAAAGTTGTCTTTTATTTTTGTCTTTCATACACAGTTAAATAAAAACACGAATGAAAGGTTGAAACACGATATTTGGTTCAGTATTAGATTGTTGGTTTTTGTAACTATATACAGACAGATGACTGACAGAAATAAGACCATTTCCTCATTGTGAGTTTACTTAAACACCACTGATCATATTGCTTTTCTTCTTTTATTACCACTGGAAATACATACTCAAATAAGTCAGCCGTTTTTTCAGTAAAGAGACAAAGCTTAGGTAAATATATGTTAACAACGATACTTCAGAAAACAAAAAACGGTTGTGCCTTGATACACATTGAGAAGCATCTTCTTAAACTCTTTCTGTTTGTCACTTTTATCCGCTTCATGCGGGCCGACTCTTGAATGCTCCCCATGTCAGTCGCCGTTAGCCTTGTCTGCGCTTTCGTATTTACCCCTCCTGTGCCTTGCTCTGCCTCCCCTGCTCCCCCCTGTCCCTGTAGTGACTGGTGGGTTACTCAGAGTTGGTCTCAGGCCTCGTGTGTCACCACAGCTTCCATCACCCGCTGCCTCTACCACACCACACTCTCTGGCAACCCGCTCTGCCCTAAAGTCATTTAATCACAGACACACATGCATGCACACTTGCTGACACACAGGCACACCCTGCAAGTCCCCTCGTTCTCTCCTCTTAACATATGTGACATGTCCCTGCTGACACGCCATTGGATTAGGAGGCTTTGATTGACAGGTGCCCTCCTGTAGTGACAGCTACTGCTGCTGGGCCCAGGGGCAAACAAAAGAAAGAGTAGAGGGAGTGGGGGCAGTACTGGAAGGAGAGGACGAGGGGCGCTGAGGTGCGCCCGTCACTTATCTCCTGCTCCGTTCTGATCTGCCTCGATCCCTCTTTTTCTGACTAAACCTCATGCCTCCATTCCATTCCTCACCTCCCGTTCTCCCCTCTCCTCTTCAGTTTGTTCTCCAAGGCATTTAATATGATGACTCGCCTTTGTCGCAGAGTGTTAATCCAAAGGCTGCTGTGACCCTGCAAGCTGCAAGATTCCGGCTAAAACAAACCTTTTCTAATCCCAAACTTGGCAGGTGGAGATGTGTTTTGACAGGACGCATGTGTGCCACCAACACACTTGCCTGTATGCTCTAGCATGTCATGTGAAGCCTCATTGCTCGAATTTGTGAAATAAAATAGTACGAGAAAGTGCACGACCTTTTATCTCAGGAAGGTGTTGACATTGAGGAGTTTCTTTGATGAATTACACATATTTATCGCAAATAAGAAATACTTTTTCCCCCCAATGTTTTGCTACTGAATTATTAGTGGACTCTATCAAAAGAAAAAGAAACAAACAACCTACAATCCATTCAGTAAAACCTTTTAGCTATATATTAGCTGTAAAAAAAAAAATCTTTCATTAAAAAAAATCTTTCTCATATTTGCCTGGAAGATTGATGAGATAAAAACATTAGACAAAGCGGACTTTTGTTTTTTCAAAAGATCTTTAATTCATAAAACTAGTATCCGGGCATAAGTTACTAAATTATATTTAGGATTGTAGGGGAACAGGTAATGAGGTGTATTTTTTTTATGGCAACACCTTTTAAATCAATCTAAAGTTTGTTTAACATGTCTGGAAGCTTAACCATCTGATCCACTTTCTTCCCAACAGATTTGACTTCTTTTACAAAGGGTACACATTTATCCTATAGCAATCGGCTCTAAGCAGAGCATGAAATGCTAGAGCACATTTATTGAAGTAGACTTTTTTTTTTTTATGTAAACAGCTTTGTGTAGCAGAAAGTTAACGCTCCAAACTGGGGTTTGCCTGCAGAGGTGCTTAAATAAATGGAACTGTTTCATCAATGAAACAGTCTTGTTTGATGGACGACTGAACGAAAGCAAGTTAATCAGAACTGTCACGTTAAGCGTATTTTGTCTTTTCGTGTTTATGTTAGTGCTTCTTGAAAAGAGTAAACTGTTTTAAATTAACTTTCTGCTGCTTTTGTCTGATTCTGGCACAATTCTTGTTTTGTTTTTTTTTTGAAGAATGTTTTAAAAAACATCTTTTTGCATGTTTTAACAAAAATAAACTAGCACTTTTTAAGAGTTAAATGTTTCAAAAATAATTAAAAAAAAAAAGGAAAAACATGGTTTAAATCAAATCCTGGCCTTGCATACACATCCCACCATTCCCCACATTTCCATCTGCAAAGAGATTTGAATATAATCTGTGCAGACGTAAATGAAAGTATGTGTTTGTTCTGCTTCTAATCTAAAACTTTATTAAAGGAGCTCAAAATATATATGTGGAGATAGACCTGCTGAAGAAAATCTTTGCCTTTCAGTGTCTTCACTGAATAATAATCTATAAAAGGTTCTTTAATTGCAGGTAAAATAGAAACCAAATGTTACCTTCAAGACCCATTACTTTTATCTAAGCTGTACCTGTTGATCTAATTGCGTTTAATCATTTAAGTTGTTATAAGGCTGCATATTGTATATCCACCTAACCTAATCAAAATAGATCTATGTATAGATGTTAGGGATGTAACAATTAACTATAGTAACAATCCAATTTACATTCTAATTTGTACTTGCTGATACAATTATTGGTGCATTTTGAACGGTCTGAGTCACTGATTAAAAATCAATCCTGGACATCTTTAGCCAAAAATGTAAGCAGTGTGACTCAGAGATAAATACCTGTGTACTGAACAGTGCAGGTGAAGTTTTTCTGATCCATTGTATTTCTTGCAAGATGAGCAAGAATACATTAAATATGTGTGCAAACAAGTAAACAAGAATTAATGGCAAATCCATTCAATTTTCGTTTCATAAAGTTCAACCCGCTATTGTTTTTCCACATTAAAATAATACAAAATGGGACATTATTAGAACATTCTGCCACACTGTATGGTCACATGTCTTTGCTAAATTCAAAGTTCTTCCACAAATTGGACTTTAATGATGGTGCACCATTGTAATAACATATTTCATGTCCATGGGTCAAAAAAATGACCCTCTGGCTTTAAGGTCAAATAATTTAATTTTATTTAGCCTTTTTGCCAACTTCAATCCTGTAAAAACCTAGATCTAATTTTCCTCAGAAGTACAGAAGTCTTCTTGCAGAAAGTGTCAACCACATCCCTCTGTGCAATACTTTGTATCAGCGAGACACACGCAAGTTTGATGTGATGTGTGGGCTGGCATGCATGCATCTGTTTGTATATCTTTGGTAATTTGGGTAGATAGATGTGTTTGTGACAGTATGCCTCTTAAGTAAGGGTGAGCGAGGGAGGAGACAGATAGTGGATAGTCCTTGGCTGACTGCCCTCCCTTTGGGGCTGATGAAAGGATCAAGGGGCATTGAGGAAAGACAATCTGTCTGGTCCTGTCAGTTCATTATGATTGGGTTACCTGTCACTGCTGGAGTGTTTAACACACTAGCACACTTGTTCTGTCTCCAATCATAAAGATACTAAAATATTTTGAGATGCGAGCTCATCTCATTAGAAACTTGTCACCTGCTGCAGAAGGAGAATGAGCATGAACAGAAATTGTTCTTGTTTGCAAACTGTTACATAGCTGGTTCGAAGTTTTTGTGAATAAAATCCTCAAAAGAATCCATGGAAGTGTTTAAGTCCTGAATGACCTCAGGTACTAAATGTACAGTTGTTTTAGAGAATAAAAATGGTTGAAATACATGAAATCCACCAATTTTTGTTTATAAATAAAAATGTTCAGGTTACACTGTTTTAATAGGTATATTTTCCTTCATTCTCAGTCTCTAAGGCTTGTCTTAGAGGCTGATGAAAATGATCTTGTATTATAAAATAATTTGTGAAAGAACACCAATGTAGTGTTTTAATTTTACTTATGGGCTTTTGTAGATGTTCAAATAACTCAAAAACAAGTGCTTTGCTGGCTTTCCTTGACAACATGTTAACCATCATTGTTTTGATGAAGATTGTTTCAGAAATCTCATCACAGTCAGGGAGGGCGCCTCAAGTCAAAACATGCCAAAAGAGAAGAAATCCAGCTTTCGTCATTATTCAATCTAACTCCCTGCATTAATTCTGGGCTCTGCCACGCCATTAGCTGTGCTTCGAATTCTTCCTTTTCGTGTGTGTTGCATATGGGCACGCTGCATTCAAGGATGATGCTGAGTCGTAATGGTTGTGGCACCATGTGTGGGTGTGGGCGGGGGAAGGCCTTGCGGTCTCAGTGCTGATGGTGGCATAGTGGTGGCATTTGTCAGCTCGCTTCTTCCGCTTGGGCTCCAGATTGACGTCTTGCTTCTTGGCCCTGTTCTGTGGCAGGCTAAAGGTTCCCCGCTGAAAAGGTCAGACACTTACTACTGTTTGCTTAACAGCATGTAACAGTTCCTCTAAGGGGAGAACCGGCACACAACACAACAAGCCTGGCCACAGGATAGAATTCTAGGGTCGTTCCTTTTTATGCACGTGTTTTCCTTGAAGATTTACTCTTCATGGCTGCGAGAAGAGAATAGTTTTGAACATCGGGGCTTTGCGAGCATTTCATGTAATCACGCCTTTTAACCTTGTTCTGTTTCAGGTATGAGTTATAGTCTGATGAAGACCACTATGTTGAAGAATACATTTTAACTACTTTTTAATTCAAACGTAATATAAATATTTAAGCATCACTGCTAAATATTCCATTGAGAACATTTGTGCTAAAATGTTTCAAACCTATTTATCTTTAAAGTCTCTTAAGTTTTGAAGTTTTAACAACGTTTGAGTCACTGTCTGCTTTGGATGGACAAATGTGTGCATTTCATTCATGCATGTTTGTGTACAGACGCTGGCTATTAACCGAGGGGAGAGTCTGAAGATTTTGACAGTGAAGGTTAATATTCCTGACAAAGTGAAGAGTGACTTCACCTGGTGGTGTGTCAACAACAGGTCAGAAGCACAATAATACATTTTCAGACACTGCAGTGATGGTCTGGCACTTCAATAATCTGTCACAATAAAGTTGTCATGTACTGGCAGGTGCTCTAACTCTCAAAACACAAATATTTTTTATGCATAGTCAATTAGCCTGTTAAATATTTCAGTTTAGAGAAGTAGCAAGAAGTTTAGGTGAAAGAAAATTTAACTCTAACATAACACACATTTTACTCACAGATTCACAGCTTTTTTTACGTATATATTTTACTCAAAAATCCTAGTTTTTGTAATTTAAATGCATTTAATCCCCGTCTTTTTTCATTGATCTAATGTAGATGGAGGCCAAAGTCACTGGCAAAAGAAGAACACAAAGCAATCATACTGAATGCTGTGGAGGACTCATACAAGCGTCTAGTCCTGCCTTTTCTCTCGAGGAGCTACAGGTATTTTGTTTGTTTTGGTTTTTTATTGTTGATGCTAAAGATTATTAATAATGTGACTTAAAAAGACCATGGTTGTAAGGAGGGCAACGAACAGAGACAGCATTTAGAAAGATTTACGAACTCTGCTCACCTTTTTGTTCGTGGTCCTTACACTTTGCTCCTATTAGGACAAAGTTAACAAGTGAAGCAGAGAAAGAGTCAATCGCAATGTTTGTGCGAAACCTCCGCCAGCGTCTTTTGGTATGTCCTGTCAGAGGCTGCGTCATTATGGGAGTGGACCCTGGCTTCAGACATGGCTGCAAGCTGGCGATCCTCTCTCCGACTGGTAAGAGGCACACTGGAACACATTCACTGCAGTCAGAATCACATTGTAATTATGATTATGCCAAGAAAAGTTCTAATGTTCAGAAGACATAATCCTCTTCACAACAACAATTTCAATCATTTATTCTTTGCAATTTTATAAGAAAAAGTAGCTTGAAGATTTTATTAGGGAATTGAACAAAAATTGAAGACTTATTGATTAGCATAACTAGAAAAGTTGTTAAATTCTCTTTAATAAATGGTTTTCCATTTCATATTTTGAGGGTTCTTTTGCATTTTAGAGGAATATACATTTTTACCGTGTTTGCATGTCTGTGTGTGTTTTAATAAGAAAAATATTTCTAATGAAACCAAAAAACAACCTTAATCCACATTCCATAGCACCACCACCACCATATCACATGAAATCTCTCAAGAGAAAGTTTCAGAAGCTAAAAGGATGGAAAATTATGACATTTAAAGAATGAAATCATTGTTTATCATTCATTTTCTCACTACTCGTGTCTTAAGAGTTTCCTTTGAACAAAAGGGATTTTCCTACTAATTTTTTACTGCATAAAGATAATAATTCACATTAAAACTGAATTATTATTTTAGTTGAAGACATAAAAACATTTTCTACCAAATAACTTATGTTAGAATAGTATTTTTACAACATTGCAGGTTATTTTTGCCCATGTCACCATTTTGCTGTTTTCAGTATCTAAAAAGAGGACTAATGTCTGAAATAAAAAAAGACATTGATGTTGAAGAATACTTGCCAGGTGGCTTATTCTCTTGAATGGGTTATGTGTATTAATTCATAAATGCGTCATTATTTGCCTGTTTTGCTGACCTTCTGGGGGTGGAGTTATGTCACACCCCTTGTTACGAGACATGCATGCATGTTCACAACAAACAAATTCACCCGTATCAAGTGTCAGACCCAGCGTCACATTGAAACAGGTCTTGCCTGTCAGTTCACAACTTCATCTTAAACATGGAAGAAGCTTTGAATCGCTTCTGGACTTAAGTTGTATGAAAACGTCTACAAGGAGGTCTTTGACAGTGCAGATGCCTGCTTGATTAGTTTTATAGTTTGAACTTTGCTACCTCATAAGTGCGTCTGCCTTTATCTTCTGAAGTTCTAATCAGATTGTATTTCTTGCTCTGATCTTTCTAAAAATCTCTGTACTCAGGTCAGATTATCCACACAGATGTTTTGTACCTGCACAATGCAGGACAGCAAAGGGAAGCGGAGAAATTGCGCCACCTTATGACCAAATATAGGTATTGATGCTAAATTTAGTTTTTGTTTAAACTTGACTATAACAAAGACAAAGTATTATTAATGTGGACTTTATAGACCTTAGACACATGTTAAATAATTTTAGATTGCGGTCCTTATTCTTTTTCTTTCTCTTTCTAGCTGTACTAAGGTTGTCATTGGCAACGGGACTGCTTGTCGTGAAACAGAGACCATCTTTGCAGACCTTATCGCCAGACATTTCTTTCACCCTTTGGATGTGTCATACTGGTAAAGTCTTTATCCTATTGCATAAAAAAATCTCAAACATATTATATCTTTTTACGCTTTTGTATTTAGAGAATATGGACAATGACTTACAAATGTATGTAGGAGTTTAAAAAAAGGTAGATGAGTCTGAATGAAACAAAGTGGGCTGAGTCCCTAAGTGAATGTCTACCAAAGCCATCTGGACTTCATTTCACTTTAGTCCTTTTAAAAAGACGTTTTAGGGTCCACATTGTATCTGTAACCTGACCCAGTCTAATCTTCAGAATACAACAGCACAGAACTTTGGTCCAAGCATAATAACCACTGGCCTTTCTTTGCACCATCTTCTTTACACTGTGCTGAGTTCCAGGTGGGTTTGTTCAATTGAAGTTCGCAGTAGGACCGCAGCCTAAAATGATTCTGAGCTGTAAGTCTTTAAGTTCACACACATACGTGCACTTCAGAGGTCACGCCTTTGGTGTAAAGGCTTATGTTTTTTTCTCTAAAGTTACATTCTCCTTTTCAAGAGCAGAAACTGTAAAAGTGGGGCCCTTATTAAGTTAATGTCCCCTTGCTTATTTTTTTTTCCCAACGGTCCACGTCCACAGATATTTTTTCCCTTACAACCATCGTGAGCTCTTCCAAAGAGCAGCTGTTTCACATCTTGAAATTATGTCTCTGTTGTTTTTACTTCTTCTGTAGCTGTTGGCATCCACACTTTTCTCAAACCATAAGAATGCTGGACTTGTGGAATCGATGTGGTCCAAACCGAATGTCTTCCAGCACCTAACTTCACAGTTCAATAAGTAACACAAATTTAAACAATATAAGAGAACAACTTTTGCAAGTTTATGAACTTTCAATTGGTAAAAAGAGTTTATTCTGACACTATTTGTTACAGCGTAGTTCTTCTTAAGAATAAATTTAGTTGAACTGTGCTCCCCGTATTTACTCTGACTTGTAGAGACTAAGAAATATCTAAACTATAAATTACCTTTTTGTTAAATGAGGCATCTTAAAATTAAAAATATATATTTTTTCAGTTCTCTTTGAATCCATCAGTAATGCTGCACGTTTATCATTATTACAATTATTTATGAAAGCTCTTGTCTGCTGTGACAAAAATATATACAAATTTAATTATTTTAATAAAGATGAAGGAAAATAATTTTAATAACAGCATAAAAAGATCTTAATAAACATTTATGTCAACTGGTGTTTTAATGAAAACATTGCAAATGTTGCAGAAAACGGTTTGGTAAAATTCAAAGAATACTTTCATTTAAAAATTACTTTTTTTCTATCAAAGCAAAGTATGTTTTTTTTCCAGCTTACGGCAGTTTTCATTGAGCTTTAAAAGGTCTATTTTCCTTTGTGGCTTTTTTTGAAAGACGTTGGCTTTTTAAGTGCCCATACTGAAGGACGATGTTGATTTAAAAGCAGAGACGGAGAAATGATCTTAAGGATTGACAGCAGCTGAAAACTGAGAGACTTTCCTTCAGTGCTGACTGACCCAGAGCTGACCCAGACTTCCCACTGAACAAACTTTCTTACCATTGCAAGAACAAAAACTGGCTACGTCATGAAAAATAGAAAGACAGCACACTTCTAAATCTAGATTTGCATTCAAGTGACTTTTTTGACCGTTTTTTCTGTTTGTTGTTGAATTATCAAGCTCAATTGAAACATGCCTTGCAACCTCTAGATTGCCTTTTGTTAAACGGTATACGGAGAAGCATTTCATGAGAATCCTGTTTTTGATTAAAACATTAGTTTCCATGATCATTTAATAGTCAACATTCTTTATTGATCATTTTCTTTAAAATTACATTTATTGTGTTGGCTTGTTAGGGAAGAAAGACTCACACCTGCCAGAAGGAAGGTGGAAAATATTTCCAAAGTGGTTTAATAAAGCGACTGATTTTTTTCCCTCATTCATTCCAGTTCGTTTAGTTTACTTTTACTTTTTTTTTAAATTTACCACACTTGTTCTCTGCTCCTGAAAGCAGCTGTGTTCCCAGAGTCAGTTGTTATGAAGCTTGAGGTACAACATGGCTGTGCTTTGTTTCCATGTAAAGGCGTTCAGGTTTGGATAGTTCATTAACACTCTTTTCCCCTCGATGTGCCTCCTCTGTCAGCATCGACTGTTGGGTACTTCATTAAAATTCCCAGCCTCATTTACACCGTCTGCTTCTTGTCTCCCTGCAAGCCTTCACGGTGTCTCCTCCCCCACCCGTAGCCATGTGTCTGTCCCTCTTTTCTGTCCTTTTGCCTGAGTGCTCAGCGGGAATGACAGCCAGAAATGGCAGCCTACAGGACTTCCTGAGTTGTACGGTGTTTGTCTGTATAGATGTGTAGTTTGGGCAGTCTTTAACATGTTAAATCTCCTATATGTCTTTTTTATGTGTATAGTTGAGCCATAAACACAGATGACTCTTAACATTTAGGTGTATTTGTTAACATGACTCTTACGAGACCAGAAAAGGGAAACATGTCCACCTGAGTTTTAACAATTGGAATACAATCAATTTAAAGAATACCTACACTTTCAAGATTTAACATATTAGATTTAGATGATTATAGGGCAAAAAGCATGTTCGTATTCAACTTATGTAAGCAAGGTCAATAGCTAGCATCTTGATACATTTGTAACCACTGCCAGTTTCTATTTTTAAATGTGATATTAATATTGTTCTGGATTTGGTTTTGATGCCTTGTTCTGAATATGGTTAAAGCCCCCTCTGATCAAATGTTGATCCGTTTTCATTATGATTATGCTGTTTTTGGCCAAAATCAAAAAACGTATCATTTTTAAGACATAGTTTCTGCAGAGCAGCAATAGTTCATTAGAAATTCGCCTCTGAGTTTTGGGTGGGACCATTGGCGGGTAGTAAGCCTTCCCTAACTTCCCATCATCCTCCCATCATCACACCCCCCAACCTAACATAAGCGGTGCAACAAAAACGGCGAGTAATATTGAAGCATTCCAGCCTAACAGTTTTGAGCCAGATGCCATCTCTGTCGACTAGAACACGAATCTCGTCATATGCATGTTTTTTTTGTCTTTTTTTCTTACCGAGAAGAAAGGTCTAAGGGCAGGGATGCCCAACTTAGCTTAGTCTGTTTAGTTAAGTTTAGCAACCAGCTATTGTTTATATTTTATGACAGACTTTACGTTATTCTGTACAAATACTGGTGTGAAGCCCATTTAAACAACTGCATTGTAACATGGGTCTATATAAATACAATTGAATTGAAGTGGATGCATCAGAATGGAGTGGAGCTCATAATTTCTTTATTAACATTTTTTAATGGCATTTTATAAAATCTGCTCCCGATTCACAACAATTTGAATAAAGAATTACTCAGAAATAAAGTTTAAACTTAATGTTTTTTTATATATGTTCTCCATAATGAGAAAATGCCACAAGAACATGTTAAAAACACCAAAAACAATTTTCACTGGAGTGGATCAGTAAGTACAATATAGTTGAATCTCATCTTATTAGATATGTTTTGGTTTTGTTAAAATATTTCATTTTGGAGTAATGCAGTCCAGTATATTCTACTGGACTTAAAGACTAGACAGGAAGTTGTATGTTATCACCAAATATCTGCAGGTTGTTACTCGTGGGTCCACTTGAAAACCAAAGTTGACACTGTATTGTACAAAAAGCTTTTTGAACTCATTGATTTTAATGTTAATGCACACTAAGCACAGATTAGACATTCACTTTTTTAATTATGAGTTCTTACAGATTTTGTGAGTTTTGACACTTTAAAACAATTTTCCCATACCATTTGTGCCACATAAACTTCACTATTTAAATGGAATGCCATTTTTAGGCTGGTGTGAAGTTTATTAAGGGAGTGGGAGATTTCAGTGATCAATATTTCAATTACAACAACAGGGAAACACAACATCATGTAACATTGCAATACCTTTTTTTAATGCACCAGTTCGCTATACTGAAAAGTAAACCATCTGATTTGACTTTTCACAACTGATTAGATTTACAGCAAAGTAACCCAACGTGATTAACGTGAACAATGGGCCGCCAACATCCTGCAGGACATTATACAGCATGAGGTATTATTAAGCTGACAAGGTTTGTCTGTGACTGTAGTGTCACTCGCCACCTGCACCTTAGGTCATTTGCTGCACAGCTGTGTCCGAGTAATTTAGCCACGCCCCCTATTTTTTTTTCTTTTAGACAACCACATTTTTGACCAGAAATGTTATTTAAATCAGATTTTAATTACATATATTTCAATATTTATGCACAGTATGTCAAAGATTGGTGGAAAAAAAGCTCCAAATGGCTACCTTATTGCCGGTAGGTGTGTGAGGGTACTTGTGTCTTCTTCTCTCAGGGTTCCCTGACAGGATAGCCCCATACGACCTTGGCTGTCATTGAGCTTTAACACTAATGAGACATGCAGGCTTTGTCAGGCCTTATAGGAACATTTAGTAATGGTGATGAAAGTTTGCCAGTGTGTATGCTATAGGAAATACAAATTATTGCCACAAACATTGATCTAATGCATAAACATGTGAACGCTGTAAATATTCCTTAAAACTCCTGAAGCGTACACGAACACTGATCTTTATCCGAAATAATTTCTGCTTGAATTTTGCTTTTGTTTTTAACTAAACTCAACTCTTGTTCTGACTTTGTGTCATGTCTGATTGCCATTAAAATGCCATTTCTGATGGTACTGGAAATGAACAGTGATCCGCACACTTTTGTTTCTCGGGCTGCGAGCATCACCAATGACAAGTTGTCTGAAACTGTTGATGGAAATGATATCAGAGGACAGCATTATGTGGGGTAAGGTCGGGGAGATCTATCGGCACTTGTGATGATACACACACTGTGACCACAGCTTTAGGCAAATAGAAATGACATCCAGTTTTTAGACCACTTGTTCTTTGTTCCTGGAGGTAATCTGATGACTGACCCTCTAATGTTTTTTTAAGGTCCACAAGTGATTCTTAATGGTCTTAACTTGAATAAGTTAAACAGGCAGACTTTAATATTTTTCAGCAAAATAATAACTATTTTTATTGACACACAGAGACGTGAGTCCTTGACTGTTCTGCCCTCTAGCTCACTCTAGTTAGGATGAGATCATGATTACTGGATAGCTGATGGAGCTGGAGGACAGTGGTGAAGACTGTATTCATGATTCGATGTGGTGCGGGTATATGTATCCCCTGTCAAACCCAATGTCCAGGCATCCTCTAAGGGCCAAGCTAAAAGAGTGATAAACATGCAGTGGCAGGGCCAGCGATGACTGGGTGAGATCCAGGGATTTAGGCCTCTGTGAAGGTTAAAGGTTGAACACAAAAGGAGGCAGAATAATCTACAAGCATAGAAAGGCCTCTTCTTTACTCTTGGGGTTTTTTTTTTTTAAGGAAAGTTTGCTCAATTGTTGAATTATATATATTAACAAAATTTAAATTTAAAAAAGTGAACTGAAATGCAGTCACAGTGAGAGTATGCATATCAACCTGCTCTAATAGGAAAGGCCATTAAAAATTTATATTTACTATACTTGTCAAATTAGTGAGTTAGAACAGAATGACTTCCCTGGGAAAATGAATTAATCTTCCATTTTTTAATAAACAAACCTTGAATCTTAAGCCTAAGAGGAAAGCGTGCTAAGCGTTGACTGTTTGAGGACAAGGGGAGGACTGGAGCTCTGACTCATTGTGTTTTTCACACAATCACCTTACCCAAAAGAAAATAGTTTTTACATTTTACATTTAGCGAAATAGTGGTCACAGCTGATCTTTTTTTAATGCAATCTATTAATACCACTTTTAAATGGAGATATATATATATATTTTTGCATTTTATCTTTTTGAACTGAGAGAACTGAGAACTTCTCTTCAATCAAGTTCTCACTTTTGCCAATGTTTCCATTTGGAGTTGACTTTCTCTCTCTCTCTCTCTTCATATATATATATATATATATATATAAATTGAATTCAATTAGGAAGGAAAACAGACTTTAGATGAGTTAAGTGCTTAGTTTTTGTTTTATCTTCTCACTCTAGCTACAAATGTAGGTAATATTTTTATCTGACACTAACTAGTTACCTTTTTTGTCCTTATTCTTTTATAGCTATTTTTATTTCATTGTATGTATGTGTTTATTCACCTGTAATTTTAATTGTTTTGAATCCTTATATGCAACATTCATTCTTGTCTTACCCCTTGGAGTTAAATTACACGGTTGAGTAGACAAACTGATAAAACAAAAAAATTGATTTGAAATTATATTTAAAACATTGTTTTTTGTTAAAGCATTCTATAAAGACAATGCTTTTAAATGTAAAGTTTTGTTGATCGCTTGCTTTGATTATTTTATGGAGTTCTTTAATTTTACAGGTGATAGATGATAAATATCTGCCAGTCTTATCCCTATCAGCCTCCATCCCCTCCCGTCCCATTCCCAACCTTTCTGGTGGCAAACGCTTGTCCCTTCTTCTTTTCCTCCTTTTATCTGCCATCATCCCCTGGGGAAACAGCGTTCCCTGTGATGGTTTTTCATTTGACAAACATTTGTGATGAGTTTGTGTGACATGTAATGTGTGTGTTTGCTGTGTCTTCTGTTGTGTGTGTGAGTGTGTGCCACAGGAACATGCCTTTCTTACTACCAGAATGATGTGAGTGTCTGTGAGGCTTTGCTCTTTTCAGACACACCTAACACCAACAGTTGGACGCTGTGTGTGTGCGTGTGTGTGTGTGTGTGTGTGTGTGTGTGTGTGTGTGTGTGTGTGTGTACGGCTGCCTTCCTGCCTTCTAGCGCCTCGATAGAGACTGACGGCCCCTGACACCTGCCATTTGGACGCTTTTCTCTGTGAAAAATGTCATCCTCTATAGACCCGACGTGTGTCTGTGTGTGTTTGTTTGTGTGTGCGAATTAGGGAGGTATGGCACATCCCTCAATTCTTTTGCTTGAGGTCAAGCTTTGCAGCTGACTGAACAATAGACTCAAGCTGTTTGAGCAGCTTGGACAGAGAAAGTTGGTAATATAGTTTAGATATTTTTGTGTTTATGCCTGTTTTTTTAATTTTCTAATTCAATTAAGTCAGGTCAATCCAATTCAATGTGATCCAATCCATGTGTTCTGAAGATTTAAAAACTGGAGAATGCATTAAAAGTACTTCAGTGTAAAACAGATGACAGCACACACATTATTATTTTATTTCTTCTTTTTTTTAATAGTAAAATATAAAATGGGTATTTTTGCTCTCGACACAGCTTTTCACCACATTTCTTAGTCATTCCACGTGTGAAATTATTGTCTAATGTTCCTTGAATTACTCAGTGTCTGTTTGACTTTGATGGAGACCACCTATTTCCTCTTGGAAGAGGTCTGGAGGGAACTGTTGAGTCATGCAGGACGTTCAGTTCTTCTTACCTTATTATGGCCCGCAAAATTATGTAACACAGGATATGAACATATTAGGAATGTGGGCGTGGTTAGCAAATAACCGCCATTGCTAAGGAAATCAAAAAGTTTACTTTCTTTCACTTACTCACTTTCCGATTCTCCTGATGCTTACATAGACCTGTTAAAACATAAGATAATTGCTATGGAGACATGGAGACACCTTCAGAAAAGCCGCCATTTTGTGTCATAGGCGCGCGGTGGCGTGTTGAGGCGAGTGCGGTATGGGCATAGAGGCGGGCAACGAGGGCGAGTAATTCCTGGAGGCCATCTTACGCCACTCGCAGCTTTAATTTTATATTTGTTTGATATGAAAAAAAATACAGTTTGAAGAATTAAGCAGGAAAGGCTTTTTTTTGTTGATCTAAACAGAGCTTTCCTGATGTTTTCTGGATAAACTGGTGGAATTTAAGCTGTTTTGGTCATACTATACCAGTAATTAAAGAGTGAGGTGATTGTAAAAGGTTTTGCTCTGTTTTTTGGTCCTCATCAACTAGGATTAAAGTTTATTCCTGAGCTTTGAATTTACCTGAGAATAATAGTATATTATGCTGAAAGAAAACATTAACAGGACCTTTCAATCAGCCTGTTTTGCTTGTTTACGTCAACATATGTAGGAACGATGTCCTGCTCAACAAATTGAATTGTTAAAATTATAATCTCTATTAATTTATGTAAAATATATGCAGATATTAAAGAAACATTTTTCTTTAATTTAAACTACATTGATCCATTGAAACGTTACCAATTCTGTATGCCGTCTTTGAGCTGTATGTAATACAGTTAGTCAATGGATACAGAGTTTCATAGGAAACACAGGAGGGGGAAACAATTGTATAATTTTCCAGTTATAAAAAAAAAAAAAATCCACTTTTACAGTGTTTGTTTATTTATTTTATTGCTTGTTGGTGATAAAATCCTGATTTTTGCATCTGACCTGAAGTCTTTTTTGCCTTTAAATTGCAGCAGTGGGAGCCTGAGGGCTATAATAAAGTATCAAACTGTGTATCCATCTCTTCCATTGTTGATTTTTTGAGTGGTGTCATAATGTGAAAATTTTTGTCGAGCCTGAAGCTGTGTCTTAAACACAACTGGTACAAGGGACAGACGAGGGAGCCAGTTTGTGACTTTGCCCCAGGATGGGACGGTGCTAAAGGCAGGCCTTTGTTTGTGTGCCCATGCAATCAAGAGAGCAAATGAAAGTGCAAATAAGCAGTAAACCTACAGGGCCAGAAGTCATCACTTTACACCGAGAGGCGACCACTGACTTTGGATCTTACTGTGTGTTTGCTTATCTGTCCATATACTGACCATCCAACTTCAGACAACCTTCTGTTGTCTGCCAGGGCCTTGCCCTCTCTGTGGTGACAGTCATGGATGCTGTGGCGGCGAGGGCTCAGAGCTGTATCTATGACAGCCATGTTACTGAGATTCCCCAGCAGCAGCCTTTAATTAAGTTGGACGTGATAGGGGCTGGTGGACACCCTTTTCTCCTTTTTTTTCCCTTTTGTGCTCTTTAAAATTGCGTATTTAAAAAAAAACCTCAATGTCCTGAGGTGCTAGAAGTATTTTTGTTTCAGCCCATCTTTCTTTGGGTTTTTTTTTTGCTTGCTCTTCGAAAGTTTTATCTTTTTAGATTTTTTGTTTTTGTTTTTAGTGTTTGAAAAAAAAAACTGTTCTGAATAGACAATACCCCCCCCCCCTACTTGTTATATGTTATCTTTTTCTGTTTCCAATTATTGACCAGCTTTCTCTCACTTCTTTGAAGGTCATGTGCCAGCGCTTATTAGTAACGTCACCATGGCGATATGTCAGCTGTCAACACGATGGTTAGGGAGCTGACAAAACGAAACAGTGGGGGCGAAGAAAGGGATGAACTGAGAAAATGGGACAGAGAGAGGATAGCAGTGAGGGTAGACGAGTTCATTTAAATGTGATTTTCATCAGAAGGCCTCTGCCACTTCTCATTAACGAGAGACTTATTATTGGCAAGGTTGTTGTGGCTGAGACTAGCCCTCTGGGATAGTATGTATATTTGTGTGTGTGTGCTGACACACCACAAAAGGTCTTACATTTGGACACAGGGGAGGTGTTGTTGTCTCACTGCCATATTGATTGGCCCTGAGGAAGCTTCTTTTGCTTTCTTTCCACATCCTGTCCTGTTTTACTATCCACTGGGAGAACAGGAGGAAAAAAAAAGCAAAATGACAGGATCACAATGTTGTCAGCATTGCTGTATTACTGTAGGTTACATTTACTTTATTGTGAGACTGCCACTGTGTGGTGAAAGAGTGAGAAGCACTCCGATTTTAAATTGAATGTATTGACCAATTCTCAACGGAAATTCACCAAAGGACAGAAATGGCCACTTAGGTAAATTTTATCAAAGTTCAAATTCTCTTTTTGTCTTTATTATTAATTTTGCTAAGCAAAACTCACCATTAAGCAATATTTTAAATGTCATCTATCTGTCATTCCTAAAGATTGAATAAAAATGTGTATCTTAGAACCTAAAAAAAATCCACAATTAATATATATAAAACAGTAGGCAACACGAACATGACAATGAAACGCAAAAAGGTTTTAACCTAAGTGGTTTCAAGGTTTTATCAATACGGTTATTTTGATTTGTTTTGATAAGTGCTCAAATATTAAAATAAATGGCAATTCAGATAACACAGCAGTGGACCCAAATGACCTTTAGATGGCAGTCTTGTCCCATAAATTGCACTCAGAGAAATCCAATGTCATGTTTGCAAAAGTGATACCGTGCTTGCATAGCCTTTTTAAAAGTGCAATTTATTTCCATTTTTGTACACAAAATTTCAAAATATGTTTTTTTTTTTTTAATTGTGCTTTTATAACCCACTGGCTTAGGTAATCGGTAAGAATTTTGTATTTATGGCTCCTGTTCACTTGTCATTAATGTATTTTGGAAATGGGAGACACAGTATTCTTGATGGAGTGCAAAGAGAAAAATTACATAAGGTGTGTCACCTGCATGAGGATATATGGGGAACAAGTCAGTAACAGTTTTTGACTTCATTGCCATTATGTCTAGAGAAAAGTCCCATGGCCTTTTTTTCCCCTAACTCATCTTTTTGAGTTTGAGACGCATCCCTTCTCTGAACCTGTAACTGCATAATTCTAATATTATTTGTTTTTTTCCCCAGCTGTCCTCCAGAATAAAATGTCTTATTTATTTCACAGTATAACTAATGAGGCAGGAGCTTCCATCTACAGTGTGAGCGCTGAGGCAGTCAAAGAGATGCCAGACTTGGACCCTAACCTAAGGAGTGCAGGTAGATCATGAAACCAGGCAGAATTGTCCTCATTTGAAAAGATGAGACGTGCTGCAAGCTTCTTATAATGTTAATTATCTGCCTCAAATTCTCAAATAGCTGCTACATAAATTTTGTGATTGATATTTTTTACTTAAAGAATTCACTTTAATCAATGGATTTTGGGATTTAAATATTTTGACCTTGCAAAATATTTTGGCACAATCAGTAAAAGTAACTTACATTAATAAAGGCATTAAACAAGTTGTTGAAAGTGTCAAAACAAATTTGTTGACATGCAATGAAACATAAAAAATACGAGCCACACCTTCAACCCATTATATTATCTTTAATCATATTGATTTTATGCATTTAGAGGTAGTGCCTCCCCTGACAACCCCTCTCTAACCAGGAAGCTATTAGAGGGATCAGGGACCCCTAGTGGTAACAGAAAAAAAAGAACTCCAGTTACTTCAGCAATAATGATTTCTTGCTTTGTGTCTTTCTGTACCTCTCACTTTCTTTTTAATGAAAACCATAACTTCCTTTTCCATTTTGATAGTACTATATTTGGCTCATAAACTTTTAATGAATAGTGGAGAGTTATGCTGTACTAACTTTACAACTCATCTCCTCACTGAGAGGACTTGGCAGAAAGTCAGAGACAAAGGGAAAATGGAAAGAGTGCTGGAGAGGTTTGTTGGTGTACTGAGCAAGGTTAAGGTTGAAACTTCATCCCTCTCTAAATATTATCTCAGGCAGCAGCCTCCTCCAGCAGCCAGAGGAGAGAGAAGACCCATTGATTCCAGACATACTCCCTCTTTTCTATCTCATCCTTTTCTTCTGCTTTGTCTTTTCCTCCTTGGAGATATAAATCTGACACATGTCATGCAAAGACTTACATCTACACAATCTTCTAAGGTTTAAATGTACACACATTGTACACGCATCTGACAACAGCGATAAGGAATAAAGCTTGAAGGTCAAGGAATCGGACACATTGTATGCCATAGGTTTTGGTCAATGAAATGTCATTTTGAATGCTTTTGGTTTTGGAGAATCTTGTTCAAACTTTATTTACCAAAAGATATTCTGTTGTTTGCTTTATGTGCAGCCATAGGAGGAATCTTATCCCTATTCAATTCTTTAATTAGGTTTGGTCCAATTTCTTGCATTTAAATATATATGGCACTTTAGTTCATCCAACTTTAATTATGTGTTCATTTTATTTTGTTTTTGCTAAAAATCAAAGTAAGTAAATTAAAGCATAAAATAATATAAATAAAGAACTTTTGTAATAAAGTAAATAAATCTACATAAACTTGATTATTTTGTGAAAAACTAAACTTAATGAATTTTAGATGAAGTTAGAGGACTGAGAGTGTGTCATCACAACATCCTAAAGCAAAACGAATAGTTTACCTGACTTGAGACAAGTTCATAAATGAATTTAAGTAAAGGTCAGTTCTCCAAAAAACATTTCTTTATGCAGTTGACATGCTTCTTTTTCCCATCTAGTTGACCCATTTTCTAAAAAGTCAGAGTTAGGCGAGCCCTTATCTCGCCTAGGTTGGCAAAGGCAGCAAATTTGAAAACAGGTCCACACATTCTGTTCAACCATATTTAGACTTTGGCATTTGATCTAATATTGACAGGCTGGCATTATAGCCAAAACACAACAACTGACAAATATTTGAAAATGTTTTTCTAAATGTCCATGGATTTACTTGACATGTGTCTCTCATTCAAAGTAACTATATATTTTTAAACTGAGAGACAGCTGACCACAGCCTGCCGCAGGCAAGACGAGTTTTTTCTGTCTTTACAGAGCAAAGATTCACAGAGATTTTACTGAAACTGGATTGGCATGAAAATCACCAGTGCTTGTCTGGGATTATTTCTTAGCGCATTTGTCCCTTTTTTATCAATGTTACAGTGATGGCATTGTTGGAAACCATTTGACGATTAATTGGTTTGTTCTGCCTGATATTGGCATTAAACTGCCGCTGCTGTTTATTTTACACATTTGATGCATTATTACAAGGCATTTGCTTTTTGTTTTTATTTCTTTATTGTGGCTTTTTATTGCTAGCAGTATTGGAAGACAATACTTTTCCATTTACTTATGTTTTCTTGATGTACTGTTTCACTGAGTGGATCAGTTGCTGCCTTTAGGTTTGCTGGGTTGGTGTCTTGGCTCTCAGCAGATTTATCAGAAAGCCAAATAACATGTGCAAAGACTCAAGTAAAACCCAGCTTTAACCATTGCTTTGGAGGACTGACAATTAGGTTTGTCTTGCCCTCAGGCCCTCTCTGTGAATTAAGACAATTTGCATACCCAGTCATTTCAAATAATATACATTTGCATATTTAATAAGTAAGTTCACTTGCCAGGGCATACAAAACACAAAATGCAATCACATAACTGAGTCTCACATTTTTTGTGTGTTTGTGTGCACACACATAGTGTCCATTGGAAGACGTGTCCAGGATCCACTGGGTGAGCTTGTGAAGATTGATCCTAAACACATAGGGATTGGAACATATCAAGTAAGTGTTCCCTCTTTTTTTTACTTACTAATCCTTCAAATGCACATTTTCTTTAATGTGAAGAGATTACACTTAATATCTTTGTAAATTATGCTTAAGCAGGAGATCAAAACGATCCACAAAAGCTTCACTTTTTTCCAGGTCAAACAAACAAACCACTTTGTTGAAAGACTTCCATTAGGAATGTGTGTTTTGTTTGGCAAAGTTTTTAGAGTTTTGATATAATTTGTTAAATTCTACTAAACCCAGTTGGACAAAAATGGCTTTTTATCTGTTAGGAGGACGTTAGCAGGAGATATGACAACGAAACATAAATGTAATTGAAATTGGTTGAAAAGAGAACAATAATGAACTGGCTGTGTCAACAGATGATGTTAGCGACTGGAGATCAGGCATGACGTGTTTGAACATTTGTTTTTCCTTGTCTGACGGCTGCTCTTTATTTGTATGTTTTGGAAAAATTGGTATAGGTTCCATACGTTAAAAGTATTTAAAGAAAACATAACCACTTTAGTATGTCTATTATTTATCTCAACTATTATGAGTTCAGTATCAATTTCAAGTTACGAAAACTGCATAGAAAAAACTATGATGGGAAGAAAATAAGAAAAAAAAAAACACAAATAAAAGAAAAAGATCAAACATTTAGAGGTTAAAGTTACCAAAGCAAGAAAATTTACTAAATGAAAAGCTCTTTCGTCTATCTATCCTTTTTTTTTCCTGCTGGCCTGAGCTCTACCGGGAGGATACTGAGGCTTTCCCAGGCCACAGATATGATCTCTCCAGGGTGTCCGGGGTCTGCTGCAGGGCCTCCTCCCCCTTTGCCTGTAACGCCCCACGACAAAGGTGTCCGGGTGGCATTTTCGCCAGATGTCCGAAGCACTTCCACTGGTTATAGACAGATCCTGTGTGGTTTTTTTTTCCCTCGGTAGACTAATTCTAAAGCGTCATGTTTAAGTGGCAGAATTCCTGTTTCTGAGGATGTGAAGCTCATTTCATCATTGAGCAAAGCTGCGTGAGAAGATTCTTTATGCTTCAACGAAAAGGGTTTTGTCTTAAAAAAAAACAAAAAAAAAAGGAATACATACCATTTAAAAACATTGTTTAATTGATTTGCTTGGAAAATAACAAATTAAAATGACAAAGAGTGTCAATTTGACTAAAATATCAGTGCCTAAAAGGCAAGGCTGTTCAGTTTTGCTTCAATTGAGTTATTTATTATGTACTCCAGTATTCCATTTCTTGGCGTAGACTATAAACACTCAAAAGAACAGCAGATAGGGACAAAAATGATAGAAAAAGGATTAAAGGGAAAGATGAAAGTGTGTGTGGGGAAAAGATTGAAATTTGAGAGTTAAAAAATGAGCAGTTTTTTGGTGCAATTGCTTTCTTAATGTGTGTCTCTGAGTGTGTTGGATAACAGGTCCTTGTCTCTCGTCACATTCTGAACGGACTCTCTGGGGCGTCCAGAGCTCTGCACCTTTTGCTGTCAGATCATGTGACTAGGTCAACAAATGATAATATAACTGAGTAAATAAACTCTGGCCGCTGACAGATATGAGATGGGACATTGTTTTGGTTTAGAAAAATCGTACTCATGCACACTTTCCTTCACAGAATTAATGCCTGGGTGTTCATTTGCTTGAATGTACAGGCATATGCATTGGTGTTTGGATGAATGCCTATGTGTGGGAAATCTCCACTCATGCATATCTGCTCTTTTATGTGACTCACTGGCAGTTTGAGCCTTCTGAAAGTTTATTGCCATTAGACTCACCACGCATCAGGACAGATGTAACTCTAGACAGCTGGCACAGCAGGCGCTCTTTTTCTCTCCCATTGCTGACCCATTGAGTGACAGCTCTGAGAGAAAGGCGGAAATGAGCCGAGGGCTGAAAAAGTAAGGCCCATTAAAATCGGATTGAATGTAAGTATTGGTGTGGGAACAAAGTTTTCACTATATCACTGCCGGCTGGTAATTTTTGCTGGTTACCAATATTGCTAGATACCAGTGTTAGTTTTTTTTTTTTTTTTTTTAAAGCTTAAAATCAAAACAGTACAGTGCATTCAAAATTGTATTAAAGATCTGAACACCTACATGGACAAATATGTCATTTATTTTTAAGACTTGGCAGAATAAGCCGATCATACAAGCCTGTGGAAGTCAACTCTATGCATTTTTGTAAAAGTCTGTTAACAGCTGGGTAATTCCCAACAGTCACTGGAAAATATACACAAAGACACACACACACACTTCGCTGTGTGAGACAGCACTGCCCACTGGCCGGATATTAAAGAAACTGTCACTCTTTCCCTGTCTTCATCAGCCAGTCTGCGTATTTTCCTTTACAGCTTTTTGATAGTATTCCCAAGCTTCTGCTCGCCTTACGTCTTCCATTTCTGCAGTTTTTTTTTCTTTCTACAATGCATACATGTAACAGCTTACTATGCTTAATTTCTGATCAAGTACTCAGCAATAAAGTTTTGAAGCAGGTACATTCTGTGTAAGACAGGAATATGTAAATCATCAGGTAAGCGAGCACACTATGAAGTAACAGAAAAAAAGCCACAATTTTAGGGCCACTAAACATAATTTTGCAAGAAGGATATATATATATATATATATGTGTATATATATGTATATATGTGTGTATATATGTGTATATATGTGTATATATATGTGTGTGTATATATATATATATATATATATATATATATATATATATATGTATGTATGTGTATATGTATATATGTGTATGTGTGTATATATATATATATAAATATATGTATGTGTATATGTATATATGTGTATGTGTATATGTATATATGTGTATGTGTATATGTATATATGTGTATGTGTATGTATATGTATATATATATGTATATGTATATATATATGTATATGTATATATATATATATATATGTATATGTATATATATATATATATATATATATATGTGTATGTATATGTATATATGTATATATATATATATGTGTGTATGTATATGTATATATGTATATATGTGTATATATATATATGTGTGTATATGTATATATATGTGTGTATATGTATATATATATGTGTATATGTATATATATATATGTATATATATATATGTGTATATATATATGTATATGTGTATATATATATCTTGTTACTGTCATATCTTAATTATACCCAAGTAACTCAGGTAAATACAAACTGCTGTCTTTAAACCTAGTTTCATCAGCGATTGATGTAAAGCTGTCCAGACTTGGCTGGTCTTGTGTACAGACAAGACCAGTAACTTTCAAGTAACTTATATAGGTTCCTTTTTTGCCCTCAGCTCGGGGGCAAGCAAAGCCATTTCTTCATTGACTCTTCTGTTTCTGTGCTGTGTGGGCATTCTATCATTCAGTCTTTAGTGGACGTGCCTTCAGGGGAGACAGGAACAGACACGGCAAATGAGTATGACATGGAGGCTTGACAGTGATTGATAGTTCTTTTCACTTATTAAGGCGTGGGAAAAACTGGCTGTTCAAGATCTGATCCGTTGATTCAAGTAAAGTCAGAAGATGTATATATATATATATATAATTTATTTGCACATGTAGAAGACAGTCCTTCACCACCTTTAACAGTTTATTTAATATTTGTCTTCCTGATAGTCTGTCTGGTTTCTTTTTGTTGCTAAAACTATAGAGAATTCTGTCTTCTATCTTTTGATTCCCAACTTGACTTGACTTAAAAACAAAAGGAATTACCTTAGTAACTTTTATTATGTGCTTCATTCAGATCATTTTGTTCTTCCTCGGAGTCTTGTCAGTTAATCTGTCTTAATTTAAAGAATAAATCTGTTAATTACCTGTTATAAATCAAAACCAGAAAGTTATACGATGGCAATAAATGGTTTTATATTTCCCCAGATTTTGTCAGAATTAACTAATGAATATGACACAACTTCCTGCCAAACAATCACTCACACAAACACACACTTACGTGCTCAAACATACATAGTCATCCACGCACACTAAATCTCAGCCAAATTTACAAAGCAGAAAATTTACAGTGCTTTCCCAGAGGCTTTAGGCAAGTTGTCAGTCAAGAAAAATGTGACTTTCAGTTAACCTTACAGATGTGGTTCAGTTCAACACATTTCACTAATCTGAAAGTGATAAAAGAAAGCACAGACTGAACATTCTGTTCAATCATTTTTTCCCTTGAATAGCAAAACTGGTTTAAACATTTTCCGTTGTAGGCAGTCAGCATTTATTGGCAAACATGATGCCTCCTGTGGTCTGAGAGTTTAGTTTTAATTTATCTTTAATGTTTCTTTGCTTTGTGCCATTGTGTCAGTAAGTCTGATCAGTGTTCAGTCCATATTACATTTTGATGATCAGGACATGGAAACATTAAAAGCTCTGGGGTGTCATTGTAGATTTTAATTTGAAATATAATGCTTTTTAAAATTTTATTATGCATCTTCTGTTCTAAAAAAAATAAGAAAAAGTCTTCTGGTTTAATGTATGTTAGGTATCCATAAAGATAATTAGTCTTTGAATTCTAAAATATTTATTGTCTGTAGGTTTCTTTCCTTTGTCTCTTTGAATACGTGGTCATTCCAGCGGCAGCCTTTTCTGATTTGCTGCAATGCCAGTTTTTTCAGGGTCTGTCAGACTTAAGACTTCTGCTATAAATGTCAATCAGCACAGTAGCTCTAAGCAGCTGCTTTGTCTCTATTTTCACTCTTTTGTCTATCTTCCTGCTATGTTAGGGCTCTATGTATAAACATAATCAAAAATGCTTCAATGTATTATTTTATTCTTGAAATACAGAGAAAACAAGTGTTTTTTTTTAACCTTTTTTAAATCAGTGTTTCTTTCTTCCTTTTTCTGATAGACATGTGGTAACTTTGCAGCGTTTAAGTTCTCTTGGTGCAGACAGAAGCACTTTGTTCATGCCTATTGGTTGGCTGACTTTAGCTGGTTTAAGGCCAATCCAAACATGACCTTCGCACACAGGGATCCAGTCCATTGGTTCTGGATGAGTTTGAGGTTTGAGTGTGGCGGTTGAGACTAAAGAATGAAGGAGTGAAAAAGCTCTAAAAACTTATTGGTAAAACCTCAATTTTTTACTTAATCGTTCAAAATCTCTGGACTCCGTCTGTCTTTAAATCTCTTTTTGAACAGTGTTGACTAAAAATCAAAACATAAAGCTGAAGATAAATTAGAAAATGTGGTCTAGGCTTTCACTCTGCAGACACTTTGTTATTGAATGAGGTGATAAATCTGAGTTTTTAAATTGCATTTATTTGTTCTCTGATGTTTGTCAGTCAGCTTTCATTTAGCCTTAAATAATGGAAACATGACCCATTTATAAACTGAGTTTTTGAGGGGCACAGGCCAAAATTCACCACTTGTGCTTACAATAGGACCTTTAAAGAACAACAAGGGCCTTGAATTTCAAGTTGTAAGTGTAGAAACATTAAAATATGTTTGCATGAACAAACTTGCTAAATCAGTTCTGATGCCTAAAGGCCGATTTATGATTTATGCTGTGCAAGATGTAATACATTTTTCTTTTGTATGCCTGGCTGCAAGAGCTGCAGTTATTCTAGTCAGAACATTTCTTACTTTGGTGAAAGGCTCCAGAACAGACCCTTTTCAAAGTCCTCATGGCACCTTCTCCTCTACAGAGTGTGTCACAATCATTACGGATGGGGACAGCATTAGAGCAATGTCAGAAATTGCTTAATGGATAAAGAGAACATCTTCAAAGCAGGAAAAGATTTGCTGTCATTGTTTATAATAATTGCTTAAAGAGATGAAGATAGAAAATTAACATTTACATTTGTTGAATTAAGGTTGTAATCCTCTGCTCAGCCCTATGTTCAATTTGCACAGCTTTTAGCTTTTAATGATCACTAACTGTTTCACCAATCTAACAACGGGAGTTGGACACCAGACTATAAAACATTTTTAAAGGGATGTGTTGGAAATAATCTGCAAGAACTCCATATTAAGGGTTGCAAGATGAAATGGACATGTCTTCTGTCTTGCAGTTGTGCATTCACAAAACAAGGTTTCTGCTTCTTGCAGAGTTGGTCTTTCATTTATCTTAAATTTCCATAAATCAGAATTTTCTTTTTAAGGAGACGGTCATGCAAATGTACCAGAAATTTGAGCAGTGCTTTCTCCCTCTGATTGTTAAAGTCGCTTTTCCTCTGAGTCTGCCTGTGCCATGAGAAACAGCTGTTTTCTGGCTGGAGTTTTGTGTGTTTACAAGTGAGTGTTTGTTAAAAGCTCGATCATTTTACAGGCCAACTCTTGCTTGTCTTAAGCTCTTTCTTGCTCACGACACAGAGACTCTTGCATGGAAACATGCACGTTGATGGAGAGATCCAACAGCAGTCTGCTATAAAGTATCAGCTATTTGTCAAACTGTTTCTGAGGCATCAGTCTTCATCTGTATTTCTTAAAAGTTCATGGCTTTTGAGACCCTAATAACGTATCTGTGCTGTTGTATGCTGCATCAGATTTTAATTGCTAAAAAAAGATAGTAGCCTCTACTTAAGCTAATGGATTTTTGTTCTTTCTAAGGACATTGTACACATGTTTACCTATAAACTATAACCTCCTATATGTCTAAGCATAGTTTTACTGAAAATCTTTTAAGTTAAAAAATGGATTGGATGTCATGATGGACATCAGCTAAGATCAGACAAGTGGCGCCAAAAAAAAAAAATGATGCAAGTTCTCTCACAAAAAAAAAAAAAAAAAAAAAATGTCGAGGCAGATTAAAATAAAGTATACAAAAAATATATAGTTTGCCCTGCTGAAGTCCGAAACAATACAAGGAGGTGGATCTGTAAAACCAATGAAGCTTGAATGTGAATTGTAACGCTACCTCTTATGGTAATTATTGGAAATACAGAGAGAAGTTGGGTCTGCTCGCGTCTTTTCAGAGTGAAATATTGCTTTGGATTGTCGGGGGAAACGAACTCTGGTTCCTTTTAAGTGAACCAAATGTGTCCAGTCTGAAAACACCCCAAAAGATCTGTCACTGCAGCAGAACTGCACATTGTTTAGAACTGCAACTTTTTCTTTGAACAAAGGATCAAATCTATGTTATGTATTGTTTTGCTTTTGTTTTACTTTTGAAACAAAAGGTAAACGCTTTTCCTCAATAGTTCTATTTTTTTTTAATGTTTGTTCATTGTGTATTTTCTAGCACGATGTTTCTGCTGGAGCACTGAAGACAGCACTGGAAGGAGTGGTTCAGGAGTGTGTGAGTTTCGTCGGTGTGGATATCAACATCTGCTCTGAGATACTGATGAGGTAGATTATAAAGATAAAGCTGCCTCCTTCTAAAATACTTTTCCCCACACATTCCCCTTCCATTTTTGAGTCAAGGTTAGTATTTGTATTGACAAAGATTAAGAAATCATCAATACAAGCTTCTGTAAGCATTGAAAACATTATAAACGATAATAACAATAAAACTGTAAGAAATATGTATTTTTGATTCTTTAATTTGTCATGGCCATCAGCTCTCATGTTTTCATTTGCCACCCTTCCAAAGTCTCTACCCCCCCTCCCCATTTTTTTTTTTTAGCTCCGCCCATGGTACACAAAATTGTGTATTTGTGTGTGTAAATTCTGATAGAAGCAGTGTAATTGAGGTTGCTTAGAATATTGGTTCACTCTTTAACACTACAAAGTGGGTTGACTGGAATCAGTACAAAAGCAATATAGTACACAAATGTATACTTACATGAAACACTAATTTATATGTGTGCCCTTGGACATAAAAATCATTGCCTGGCACACACATTTTCTGCATGTTAAGAAGTCTGCTGAAAGTTCAAAGTAGAATTTTTTACAGGTGAAACAAACTGTATTAAAAAAGTTGGCATCTGAAGACCAGGCATCAGGTCATCTGTTTACCTGTCTGCTGTGCAGGTTAGCTTTTTCCATTCCTGCCACCAGTTATGCTTTGCTTACTTTCACACTTTAGGCACACACGTACGTGTTGATGACTGAGGTATTATATAGAGTGTTGACATAGAAATGTGTTTTAGAGAGTGAGTCACTGTGGGCATTCAGAGAGTACCGTAATTCAGTTTCGCTTTCCGCCTCTACTTTGCTTCACCAACATGGGTCAAATATACGTTTTAAATGTCGATTTGTGTCTTTCCAGTTCTTTCAGTTATTTTTTGAAGCATCAGTTTGTCAGTGTGAGAATTTGTTGTGTTTTCTGGTGGAAAAAAAGGACATTTTATGTTCATTTTTTATTTTTTAATAAAACACAAATACTTAAAACACCCATTAAAACTATAGCTGTAGTCTAAATAAATGACATATTTTGTTACTTTTGTTTACTAGACCAATCATGTTGCAGTTTGTTTACAGTGAGGTTTGAGTTTAAAAAAGACCATGACTATTTCCACTTAAAAAAGAAGGCTTTACTAAAATGTAATTTTTCACTCACCAAAGTTTCTAGAAAAAATGTTAGATGGATAAGAGAGTGATAAATGTATTTTAAAAATAAAATTAGAATATTGTTCCCCAATAAACTTTGTAAAAAAGAAGAGGTTGTATTAAAAAATCTTGAGTTGGTAGTTATTCACTTTAAGTGCACATACAAGTCTTTAGATCACTCAACTAAGGCTTTATTTGCAGGTCATGGGCTCCCTGGCAGGGTAAAAACCCAAAACACAGTTGAAAATATCCAAGAATGGCTGCTAAAAAAAACACAGACTTTGATTACCCTGGTTTTTTTTAGTGAAGAAGTACTTTTTAAACGCAGAACAGTTTGCACTCCGTGCGTAGGCTCAATGACCTGTAAGGTGACCTATAAAAATATGCTCTAATGCATTTTCCACCAGTAATTTGTTGTTTCATGTTCTAGGCACATAGCAGGGCTTAATGCGGGCCGAGCTCGCAATATTACCGAGTGGAGAGAGCAGAACGGTCCCTTCACCAATAGGGAGCAGCTCAAGCTGGTCAAAGGCATGGGGCCCAAGTCCTATCAACAGTGTGCTGGCTTCATCAGAATCGACCCTCAAACACTGCACAGGTACAAACCAGCACGCTACATACACAGATGTTAAGAACCACATAGAAAAATAAAAGATAACTAACAATATTTTTCATAGCTGCAATTTATTGAATTATTTGACTAATAGAATATCTAATGGTCTTTTATTTTGTTACTGAACAGTGTCAAAGCCTCATCTCAGCCTGCAGCAACAGTAACAGGGAAAGCAACAACTAAGAAGTGTAAAGGAAAAACCGGTGTCAAAACGGCGAACTCATTAAACCCTCTAGATCAGACCTGTATTCACCCAGAGTCCTACAGTGTGGCGCAGAGGTAGGAAACACACCAACATACCAATATGCACACATACACTTGTACAACAGCTTACCCTGCTGGTCAAAGCATGTTCAGGCTAAGATGGAGCTGATTTGACACCATCACATATGGGGTTGGTTATACTGGTGAAGGACTCTGATTTGATTTACGCAGACACGGGATACAAGAGAAAAGGCTTTGGCTTTGTACGCATGTAGTGTGGTGTGTGTGTGTCCTTGTGTGAGAAATGATTGTTAGAACTTCTGATGCTGATATCAAAAGCACATTGAACATCAGTCCTTGTACTCTGACTGGGTGTGCATGCATATGTGTGTGTTTGTGTGTCCTCCCTTTTGCAGCTGTAGTCACTCAGCTTTGTTTAGTCTACATAGGTTCTGACACTAGTGGCTTTAAGATTTGCTCCCTTTTAGTTGATGTACCTTTAATGGTCTCAGTGAATATGTGTGCACATATACAGATACAATTATTGTAATATAATGAAAAGATCTTTTCTTTGTCTTCCTTTCTTTAATGGCTTTATTCTTTAAAGCTTTTGTGAGCATTATATCACACAAAATCAATTAGACTTGAATCACAAAACACCTTTTTTCTATTTATTTCTTTGAATTTAAAATGTTGTTTATTTGGTGTTACATTCTACTTTTGCATTGTGTCCCTAATATCTAAAAATATAAGGCAATACCATCACAAACAAAGAGAGCAAGAAAGGACACATTTTTTTGTTCCATTTGATTGTGTTGCAGCCATATAAACCTACTTTACTAAGGTTCTCCAAAAATATCTCAATTTAGTACTGGTAAAAAAAAAAAATGCCTGTCTTGTTCAGGATTGCATATTAAGAGTTTACTGTGTCTAGTTTTGATAATTCAACACATTGGTTGTAAATACTTTTCTAACAGTGTAGAAGAAACATACTTATAAGTTTATTAAAAAATGTTGACACATTTACAGTTTAGAATGAGGACAGCTCAAGTGTCTGATAATATAATTGAAGTGTTAGTCCTCTGATCTGTGAGGAGATAAACACTCTGCCTGTTTCCTGGGCACCCAATGAACAACAAATAAACAAAAACTGCACCAAAAGCCTCCATACTTCACATATTTTAAGGACTGTTGTTGTTTTTTGTCTCTATTTCTAGTAAATGAAAGTTAACTAAATGAATTACTTCTTTCCCCCCTTTTTATTTGGACAAAACTGTTTTTGTTTGCTGTTGCTTTAGCAATTTATGTATTTTTGCAGGTTCAAATGAATGTATTCAGTTCTCTTTGTTTCAACTTTTAGCTCCTTTTTAATAGTAGGCTTGAAATGAAATGCAAAGCACACTCTCGTGTTGAAAAGTTTATTCGACACACAAAAACCTCGTTGTTCTAGGAGACCTAAATTGAAATGGATTGTTGGATGTGAGGGCATCAGTGAGATGTGTCTCTGATATTCTCACCTCCTCGCCTCCAACCGTTGAAATGGAGGGAGAAATCAAAAAGAGAGAACGTGTGTGGGTGTGTAAGCATGCATGTGTGTTGTGTCTTTATGGTGTGTAAAGAATATCGTGTTCATCACATTAGTGGAATTGGATCCTCCATTACTGCACACAGCCCACACATCAGCCTGCTTTTTGAAACCAAATGCACACCCATGCAAACTTCAGAAACCTCCAAACACTTGACTTTCTCACTGCTGACTCCTGCATTTTGAAATGTTGCCTTTCACATATATCAAAAGTTTGTAAAAATGTGAAATCTTGCACCCCTCTGTTAAATTATGTTTATTTGGTGTGCTTATATTAAGCTTTTGAGATTTTAGTAGGTGAATTAATAAATAATGAATGAATGTATAGAAAATAAACGTTATTGCCCTATCTATGTGTTGGATTTCTTGGGAATTTGCTAAAATAAAATATTTTTCAACCATATGGATCACAACAAAAAAGCACCACCTCTTCTTAATGATTTTGTTTTTGTTTCACAAAAAAAAGTATAGGTAAATAGTCTAAATGTTTCTAGTCTTACTTACAGAAGGTTTGCCGATATAAGTTAAAGCTCTTACTTTCAAATTTAAATACTAAAATAAATATGAAAAAGCTTCTAATAAACTTAAAAGCATTTGTAACTAGAAGTAAATAATTGTAATTCAAAATAAACTGTCCTTATTGTTCTTTAGCAATGGCCCCATTTATGTGACCAGCAGTTTACATCGAAGGGTTTTTGTTGTAAGCCCGCAGTAACTGACAATGAGGAGGAAAACTACCTCTTAAAAAGACAAATACATCTGGTGGTGTTGATTCCTATTTTGAATGTACTCAGCTACTTTGCAGTGAGTAAATTTACCATGATGAAGGATTTATTCACTGGCCAACTCTCTCGTACAAATGTTTGTACACAAGTTGTTTAGTGTTACACATGCACTGTTCTTACTCGGGCCAAATGACCATTTCTAGCTAACGTTGTGCTTTAGTCAGTCCTCTGAGTGTCTGTCCCCACCTGTTGCGTCCATCATTTGGTGGACAGCTGCTTAGTCTGTTTGGCGTCAAGCTTCCAGTGACCGACATCCATCATGGACGCTACCCAAGTGGTCCACACTAGAACACATGCGTAGAGGAAAACATTTTCACATCTTTCACCAGCTGTGCCCAGTGTCTGCTATAAAAAAATGCAGTATGTGCAACACACACATATCTCTTTCTTCCACGACTCTGTTTTGCTGCTTTGATGCAAGTTTGTTTCCATGTCTGTTTGGATTACAGAGGAGACAGTTAATAGAAATGTATTTTTTAAGTGCAGTAAATGTAATGGTGAAATCTGACTGAGTGTCTAGACATTATGAGGTGAGATGTTACATGCCAGGATAACGTTATACAAGTGTGACTGGCAGGCAAGTCCTGCCCAGGCTGTGTAGTCATGGCAGAGGCAATGTCATTAGACAGGGTGTCAGGGTGTTTACAATCTGTTGTGGATGTACCTCATTTGTGTGAAATAGGTGTGTTTTTATGACAATGCCAAGATGGATGAGGGTGAAATGAAAAAAGTGGAAATCAAGGAGCATTATGCACTTTTGCTAATGGCTATAGGGTATTTTGAAAAGGTAAATATTCCAGCTTGACAATAATCATTATAAAATGTACAAGATCTTAGTGTATAAGAATGTTATACAACAAAGGCTTGAGGCAATTAAACCCACAGAGTGTATTCAGTCAGAATTCTGTGGTACTGAGAGTTCTAAAGGAAGGTGCAGTATATCTAGTAGAGGTATAAGCCTGACCCTTCTTTCATATAAAAAATAGTTCCTCAAATATTCATATTTATAATATTCCTAGTCTCTAAAAAAATACAACAATGAATAACTTCAGACCTTTGGCAATAATTTCTGTTTCCACAAAGTGAAGTTTAGAAAAGCTGGACCATGAAAGCATAATATCTACTATTTCTATATCAAAACATCCATTCTAGCATCACATCCTACTATACCTACAGCTCAGCCTTTAACTGCATCTATTCAATACTGACTTACCGTGACTATCTCCTAACCAACACCCACCATCTACTGGATTTTTAGCTTTCTTTTAAAGATCAAAGGTCATATGTTTCTATTAAACATTGAATGGAAAAAAGGACAATGCAAACATTTTATGATTGTTTTTTTTGCTATCATCTTTCACCTCACAAATCTTAGTGGGCCAATGCCCAGAAGAAAGTGTGCTGTAGTCAGAGATGATGGATAGAAAAAACAATAATACAATTTTTGTTTTGTTCTTTTTCCTCTTTCAGATGGTGTTTAGCTTTGTGTATCCAGAGGGATTTTTAGCAAATGTAACTTAGCAATTTTCTATTTACAAAAAACAGTTTATTGCTAGACAAAAAGTTGGGTTACATTTTAGAAAGGAAAAAAAAAAACTATTTGAAGTTATAAAATTACCTAAAAAAATGTTTTATCGCCTCTTTCTTTAAATTTTTGACAACTTCCAAATACTAAAAAGAACCATCCTAAGGAAATTAAAATCAATCATATACATCATTTGAAAAGATCCAAATATATAAAAAAAAATGTTAAAAAAGCATTTTAAATTTTATTAATTTTTTAAAAGAGATTATTTATTTATATATTCTTGTTCTTATTACATCAAAACAGATAAATCAAAACATTTGCATTAGACGCAAAATAAGTCCGCCTCCTTCATATTTTTCATTATATTTAATTTAGTAAAATGTAATGAATCGCTAAAAATGTCCATATGACTAAATTTCTTTAAAAATCCTTCCAAACATGTCCATTCTTACAGTCTCCACTCTCACAAAGGGAACTGCAAACAGAGCACGATTGCGACAGGGATGGGGTGAAACAGCCAAGCTAAAGCATAAACAGAGAAAACTAGAATCAATTTTGGTCTTTAAAAATATGTGTTAAAAACATCAAGTCACGCTGAGTTTGTCCTGCTTTCAGTAAACAAAGACAAAAATGTGCATAAAGTCGGTTATATTCTAAAGTTGGAGATGCAGCTTGGACGCGGGGATAACCACATTAGAAATGTATGTTGTACTTTTTCTACTCTTTCTAATCTGTTTGTATAGGATTTTGTCGCTCCATTCCAGACAACACTACCGAATTCTAAAACTGACCTCACATTTACACAGTATACAGCAATCAGAGCTTTATGGTCAAACTTGATCTTATGTTTATGTGAGTCTGAAAGGTAAGTTTACTGTAGGGTAACACCTGAATCTCTCACTGTATCCACATGTTGTAGGGTTTTGGCATCAGACGGTGTGGTTACGCAGTGGTACAATTTAACATCATCAGCAGAAACCAAGCAATATGTTGACATGTTGTGGCAAGTCTTTTATAAACAAGGCAAACAAAAGCACCAAGAGCTAACATACACTCAAATACAGCTCTTTCAAGAACCTTCCCAAAGAGTGGAAGGAGCGATATCAATCGATAATTAGATGGTAGTCTTGCTGAGCCCTTTTTATGAACAGGTACTATATTTACTATGTTTGCTGCTCGTTACAACCCCCGAGTTTACAGACTGCTGAACCAGAATTTGTGGTGGAATTGCCAGCTCTCTTGGACACTCCTTAACAATACAAGTGCTAATTGAATTGGGGCCACAGACATTATTTAGTTGGATTGACTCTAAAATGCAATGAATAGTTCCATCTGAGATCTTAAAACCTTCTGTTCTAGGAACATCATACATTGGTGGGGTGGGCATATCTCCATTGAGTTGTTGAGGTTGAGTAAATTTTGAGGCAAAAGATCGGTTGAAGACATTTGCTTGCTCCAAGCTGTTCTGTCACCATCTAAAGGTACTGGAGGTGATTTATTTTTTTAACCACCTTTGATACCTTTTTTATATGTCTAGTAACGTTGGGGGTTTTCTTTGTAGTTATTAATAAGCTTATTTAGATAAGAGTATTTTTCACATGCAAGGGCTTTAAACAGATGCCTTTTATTAAGTCGCTCTGATTTTCAACGTTTGGGTTTCTACAGTTTCTACGGAAGGCAGCTTCTTTCTTTCTCTTGCAGAGCTTCCTGCACTTCTTTATCAAACCATGGTGGGTATTTTTCAGCAGAGGGTTATTGAAGTGGGTAGTGAAGCTACAGCTTCACTTTAAAACATAACTAACAAAACCAAAGACAGAGTGGGCCTGATCAGTAAACAATAAAGTGCAACACAAACATAATGAGTGGAGAAGAGCACCAAGCTGCAGTGGAGACTGACTGCAGCCAGGCTCCCTTCTCGCCAGCCGAAGGTCCACACAGTGCTTTTATGGCATCAGCTTGGGTGCAATGGAGGCCACACCCTCCAGCACCACACCTGAAACAAATTAAATAAGAGACGCACAATCCCACAAAGATCCACAAAAAACAAAGAGGTCCCTCTCTGACAGAAACAAAAAGTACACAATATAAAGAACACAAATCCAAATACGGCTGGGGCCGTAACACATCTTAAATTCAGATGTCTCAACCTGCATCTATCCCAAGGTCTAATATGTTTTTCATATCAGCCTTGTTGGCTGGGTGACATGCAATGATAGCTGACACATTTCCAAAAACTCAGTGGCGCGCCTGCAAGACTGTGACACGATAGGAATTGCTCCCTGGTCACCCTCAAGCTAGTTAATGTTGGGGATATAAAAATTTGGGGGATTTGACTGTATAATAGTCTGAATGAGTGTCATAGTGTGGGAAAACCCAGAGCTATCTGATGCCGAGCAGTAACAAATAAAACTAAGGATGCAAGGAGGACTTCTGATTTCCACCACTAGTGTTTTAGAGAAATTGCTTTCCAAGTCTGCACGCCGTTATGGTTGTACGCTTGTTTCAATTGCACATGCAACCCCCCACACACACGTGTACCCTGATCCTATTGTATTAAAACCACAAATGTTCTGGTGTAGCATGCTCAAGCTCCGCAGTGTCCACTGAGGAATTGAACCAGGTTTCGGTTAGCGCCACAATACTGTATTTGTTCAAAATGCTGGGGGGATTGCGTGGAACTCATCCAGCTTATTTCTGATGCTTTGAACATTTTGTCAATACAGTGTGATATTGGTCTGTTTCTCTCGTTGCTGCAACCTCCAGCTGCACTATTGTTAGCCCTGGATTCGGTTCTACCCTTTGGATGTTAAGAGGCGAGTTACATCAAAAGTGGAGTCGGCATTTGGATAATACCAAATACAGCTTCTGAAATAGAGGGGACGCTGAGTTACTGATTTAATTTTGCTCTGTGCTGTGGTTTTCTCCGTGTTTTTTTTTTTTTTTTTTTTTTTTTTTTTTTACAATCTTTTCATTTAATGTTCTTTATGTATTTTTCTGAACAGATTTCTTTCACTTGTGGATGGGAGTGTGGACCAGATTGGGAGTGCAGTCCTAAAGCGCCGTGTGGAGAGCAAGGTTCAAACAAATTCTGTTGAGAAACTTGCCCAAACCATGGACACAACACCGGAGACTCTCAAACTCATCATAGATGGCCTCACACAGCCACCAGGCTTTGACATACGGCAAAGTAAGGCTCTTTCATGTCCTGCACAATGCAAACACATTTTACTGCAAATCTTTTGAAATGTTTCTGACAGGGTCTTTTTTTGCACTGTGCTTTTATTTATGAGTACAGCAGAAACAAAAACCCAAAGAATTGTTTTTTATAAAAATAGAAGTAGACTTAGAGAGTAAGAATAAGTGAAAAAGTAATGGGGGGAAAAAAGTACATTAAGTAAATAATTGTTGGTTGTTTCAAAGATTTGTTCCAGTCAGATTTCATTTTACCTAAAGTATGAGTCAGTTTGAACTGTTATCAGTTTTTCCACCCTCACCTTGAAACAGTATAAACCATTTCAAGTATGATGTTTTTCATGAAAACTATTTTAGACTGAAACCACTTACATTACTCTTTTTATTTCCTGAAATTAGTTGCTTTTATAGTTTTTGGAATTTTTGATTTTGATAAGTATTTGTTTGTTTTTAAGTTTTAAATTGTTGTGTAAGAATCGTTTTGAAGGCAAAGTACAACCTTATGACTGCTGAACTACAAAACGTCAGAGATACTAAGACTGCGGTCACATATCCCAAAATTCTACTGCGCTATGACATAAATGCAACTTTTTTTTTTGTTTTTTTAGCAAATATGGTTGCTAAACCAGGTTTTGGTGCAGCGGCAGTTGTAATTGGAAGTTTTTACACACATTTTTACACGCTGCATGGTGACTTTGGAGATTTTAGGAAAAAGTTTACATTTTACGGCGGCCGGACAATTTTGCTCTAAAAGTTGACATTGGTCAGTTGCCACCCGGCCACATTTCGAGGTTGCGCAGTGGCAGTCCAGTGACAAGCGAAGATGATGCCATTTCAAAATTGGGCGACAGTTGGGTGGACACAGGATGCATTGCCGACCGGCAGCAACTCTGATTGGACAATGTGTAAAAGTATCTAGATAGTGGGCTGCCATATCAAGTGCCACCGGCCGCCCAGTAGCAGGGGGGCATATAGCAAGCTGGCATTGCTGTAATTAATGGATATTTGTGCAAAATGTATGGATACGTGTGTGTGTGAGCATGCATGCAAGTGTGTGTACATTTTTACCTAGTGGAGTCACCTTTTTTGGCTGAGAAGGCAGAAAAAGACATAAAAGTAGAGATGGGATTAATGACTTGGTTTCAGTTTTTTTTCTCTCAGACTGAACTTTTTAAAAGCTGCCTAATCAACACACTTTTTGTGTGGTTTCAGATTACCAAAAAAGTGTCTCTATAGTTGACTAACTTTTCCCAAAATGAAGGAACACAGCTTCAAGGTTCATTTTCAGGTTGGGCATATTCAATTGCAATATCCGCTAGCAAGTGATCAGCTGGGTAAACAGATGGGCTGAAGCTGCTGCATAAAGCCAGTGCTGTTGGTAGAATAATTGGAAAATACTATTTCCAAGATCTCTAGTTTTTTTTTAAGAGCACTGAAAGGAGAGAAGACCTTAAGAATCAAAGGAGTGGGCTGAATACTAATAAAAAGTGTTCAGCTCCTGCTAGTAAAATAATATGTTTGTGAGTTCTGACCATCTCTTATTCTCTGCTGCCTCTTGTCTTTTCCTTCCTGCAAAGCATTTTTCAGGCTGCCCCCTGTGCTTTTACTGCATGAAATATATATTCATCCCCACTAATATTTTGCAAACTTACATATGTGATATTGTCTGAGTTGATTATTTGTTTTCCAGATTTTGGACAGCCAGACTTTAAACGAGGCATTGTGTCCATGAGTGATCTCAAGCCAGGTATGGTGCTGACAGGCAGGGTGGACAACACTGCCCTGTTTGGATCATTTGTAGATATCGGTGTGGGCCGGTCAGGCCTCATCCATAAAAGCAACATCAGTCTGGATAAGCTGCCTGTCGGCCAGCGACGTCGAAGCCTGGCTCTCGGACCTGGGGAGAGGGTCGAGGTCAAAGTCATCAGTGTTGACACTCAGAGAGGACGGATTTCCTTGGACCTCGTTAGGGTCCTGCAATAGAGCAGCTTCTTATTAAATTCTTATTGTTGATTTTGAAAAAAATTAAATGATTGCATTTAAACCATTTACAATGTTTTCTCTTTTTACTTATATTAATGTTAATATTGGATGCACTGCATTCGCCGGGAAAATACATTCACTACTGTAAAACTTCAATCTTTAATAGAAATTCTTAAAATAAAGCAGATACTTTCAATAAATTTGAATAGAAAAAAAGACAATGTAATTTGGTAAGATTTCATACAGTCTGGTTTACCCTTTGCTGATGCAATAACACTCAGAAATGTCAACAACAGGTTACATTTGAATATTTTCCACCTTGACATGATTGATCTTTAGGTTTTGACTAAAAATAGTGATAATAGTTGTTTGTCATTTAACTTAAACTAAAGGAATTGTTATTTAATTAATGATTATTTTTTCATTTACCCTATTGCTTATTATTGATTTAAAGAAGCGAGTTGAACTTAAAATTCTTTATTTTTTGCGAATATTTAACCGTCAATTTTGTGTTCAGTCAAAAACAACAAAATATTAAGTTGGTGAAACGTGATTTTATGTCGAGCATTCTTGAAAAGCTGGAGGGGTGGGATAGTTACACCCAAACAACACACCCGCCAGAGGAAAAACGGAGCTCATTTAAGGACTTTGTTCTCTGGTAAGTGATGGTGATTTTTGCCTGTAGGAATAAGACATTTTGTAAGTTTTTAATATTTTACTTCATGCTGTCTGTTAATTAGCTTCCCCTTCAGATTTACTTAATAACATAATTAAATCATACGTGGAACATTACTTTCTGTAGGTTGATATCTGGGGACTATTTGTTCTCCAAGGCAGCTAATATATCATTTGTATCTGATTTCTCACTTTTAGCTGCAAAGGTTTATCAAGAGAGTCCAGCTCCTCAGCTATTTGCACCCTTCCTGCAAACTCCCATTTTGTTTTTATGTATAATTAGCAAGAAAGTTCATGGTCTTACCTGACTTTTAAGGGGAAAAAAAACCCAAAGAATTAGTTCTGCACGTTCCTGGATGTTTGCTTAAAACTAGAACTAAAGTTAGGTGGTGGTTATGTATCTGTGTTTTGTAAAGTTATCATTCTTAAAGGATCATTCTTAAACAGTTGGAACAATGTCCTATTTTTACTTTTCCAGCTTTAGGTTGAAAGGCCTTTTTTTTTTAAATTAATTTTATAGTTTAGTAATTAAAACAGATCACCTAGTCTGGTGTGTCCAGCCAGTATGAAACGGGAACGGGAAAACAAGGAGAGCATTTGTAGGAAGACAGAACCTCATTTTGACTTCTTGAAGCAAAGAGGAATAAGTATTGATAAGGTGGAAATACTTTTCTTAATTTTGGGACATATAGGAAAAAATGTGTGTGGTTAAAAAAGATCATTTCTTTTTATAATAAACAATTAAAGCAAAAAACTGGAATGGTGGCGTTCGGTTCAACGTAGGTCATTAAGTTTACCGAAAAAATTGAGTTGACAATTTGCATGGACTTTTTTGAGTAAAAGTTAAATGAAACAAATAAGCTGAAGTTGCTTAAATACAATCACTTAATGGCTTAAATTCACCATGTGCTTTTACTTAAAAATACAAAATAGTTTTTGTTTATAGAGCTAAAAAAATGAAGTTGATCTAATTAAAAAACGCTTTGAAAATGTACTCAATACTGACTAGAGTTGGGATAACTTGATTTATTATTATTTAATTTATAAATTATTACCTCAATTTTTTAAGTTGGCCCTGTGTATTTTTCTTTAGTCTGTAAAGAGTCTTTATAATCTTTTGTCAAGGAATCTCCTGTGTGTGTTAATGCCATCAAAACCCACTCCTGTTTGCAATGGTACATTGAAATGCACAGCTAGAGAAATACCTGCCAAATGTAGTTGCACCGGGCTGCCCTGAGGGATCTACGCAGGCTGGAGATGTTAATGGATCCTTCACGGAGCAAAAAGACTTTCAGCATGAATGGTCTGCAAACTATACAGTAGAGCATTTATTAGATATAAGCAGAGGCTATGTTGATGTTTGGTATAGAATCACTACTAAGGTTTGACAGTTGTTAATTTGATGGCAAAAAAAAAAAATCTCCTTAAACCTTTTGATGCCTGTTGATGCATCAAACCACTTCTGCTCCAAATTTACTTTAACTTGGCGATGATACATGAAACCAAAACTTTTTTTTTTTTTTTTTAATAGCTGGAAATAAACTCAGTGTCAAAGGATTGATATGTCATTTTTGGTCAGTATACCCACCACTTGCAAAGATCAGTAACTGGCAAGTCTGCTTCCTGTTAGATCAAACCTCTCCTTGGAATATTAAAGGACATTTTCACAGTTTCTGCAACCTTTCCCTTAAGTGTTAGACAATTGTCCAAGGCTGAGTCAGTGAGTGTTCTCCTATTCTGGCGAACTACACTTCTTATCTCTGAATCAGGTAAATACTTTTCAATGCACCATCTAACTGAAACCAACATCATATCCCCTCATAAAGAATTTAAATGTTTTTGCAGGTACATACTTTAATTAAAAAAACATTACCTTGCACTTCGTTTCAGTCTTTGTTTAATGCAAAAAAAAAAAAAATATATATATATATATATATATAATGTTTTCTATATTATACTAAAACAAATATTTTGAAACAAAAATCGTGCAACTTTTGCATGACAATAGAGCCATTTAGCTTTCAGAAATCCTCTTATAAAGTTGTCATCTGTAACTAAGCTTTAGTAAAAAAAAATAGAGCTGTCAGTAGATTTTAAAAAAATAATCCCTTTGGATTGTGATTAATAACGACTAATCACAATGTTTTACTACTATTTTACTATTTTAAATGACAATATGCACCTTTGTGTGCATATTGTGTGCATAAAACACATCAACAGTAAGACAAGCAGACACTAAAGAACTGTAAAGACTTTAATGTCTGCATTATTATGCCAAGAAAACAAAGATGCTGATATACAGCCATGAGACTCAAACATTGTATTTCTGCACTTTAAATGGTCCAGGTGAATACTCAAATTTGATTGGCTGCTAGGTGTTTAAGCACACTTAAAAAAGAAGTTCCGGTTACATTGCCCAAACGTTCTAAATCACTACGCAGGCTTCTTTAAAACCAATTTTTTGTTTCATCTTCAAAAACAAGAGGTAAGAGGTGAACTTCCTCTCTGAACTGATGCTTTCCTGAACCTGTTGTGACGATCAGCACATAAATCGCTTTGCTTTGCTGCCACAATCAAAGTCTGCCAGCAATACGATTCGTTCACTTGTTGCCATGACTACATGCTGCACCACCAATCAAATAGTCCGTTTTTTGTGAAGAAAACCAAAAATATAATAAAAATAAAGTACTAAAATTCGATTGAATGTTTATTTATTTTGTAAGTGACCATATAAGTGGCATTGTGCCTGACGAAGTGTGTATTTTCAGAAATTGACGCACGCCTTGGAAGCCTAAATCGCTCAATGCAAAGCGTAAGATGGATGCTTCTGACGTATGATTGATCTGCGTTAATGAATAATAACGCGTTATTTTTTTCTTTATTAATAACGCGTTAACACGTTAACATTGACAGCCCTACTAAAAATACATCAACCCAGAGGAAAATTAGTACAGTAGCACACAATTGTATTTGAATGTATTATTTTAGTCTAGATTTCTGTTTATCAAAAGTTAAAACATTTAAACAAATCCACTTTGTATTTACCCAAATGGGTTGAATCCAATAGAATTTGATGTTTTAGGTATGTTAACAGTATGCTATTTAGATGCACGTATGTTTCACTTATTGGAAAGCATAGAAAGATTTTTGAAGACATAACCTCTTTCATTCTGAAAGCTTTCTTCAATGAAAGCAAACTTGCAGAAACTTTTTTTAATGGAAATCTTTCAGTGGAAAGCTCACCTAGTGTCGTAATTGAATTTATGTAGAGTGGGTCTACACTTGTTTTGTTTAAAACAGATTACATAATTTAACAAACTTCAAATTTTACTGATGTGGAATAGCACACATTCCCCCAAAATGGTATCACTTAATTATTTCATATTACATTTGTCTTTAAAGTTAAGTAAAGCTGAGTTAAAATGATTTTCCCCCAAAGCCCCAACTGTCTTCTGTTACAATGGACTGTGTCCTGTGGGATGAACATGAGATATGTCAGTGAGATAAACTCATGCTCATGCACACACTTGTGTTTCAGTAAAGAGAATGGGGGGGGTGGATTTGAACATCATGACATTAAGGGTTGAATGACAGTGATCCTCAGTGTCCTGTAATGGAAACACAAAGCAGCTTTTCCCCTTGTAGATTCCCAGAGGTGACAGCCTCACCCAAACATTCATCTGCCACTCACTACAAGCACCAACTCCAACCGTAACCTGGTAACAGGAAGAAACCTCGTTGTTCCTGAACAGATTGCGCAATGCTAAGCTGGAGGAAGCCCTGTATGCTAAGTTGCAGGCATGTGTCAGCTCAGTGTGTGCTTGTGTGGGGTCAAGTTAAGTGATAGCAGTAACCTTTTGGCTCCGTAAATTTAATCTCTTCAACATAAGAAGAATCATTAAGGACAATGAAGTGATCTGTCAATACAATGTACACAAAATATAAAAAGCAATGTTTTATTTTACGAGCATAGCTCAACACTGATATTGTATTAAAAAAAATTGAAGAAATTAAATTATCTTGATGACTTTTGCAGTCATCAGATATCAATCTGGCAAACCTGGCCATGGTGGGTCCAAATGGAGACGTCTTTGATGCTGCACAAAACTCATCATAGCGTTGATAGAACCACAGACAGTGAATTGAGGTTGATACTGGGAAGAACACAAAGAACAAATAACGTTGCGTTTTCTTGAGAGGCATGTTGTCTAAAAATGCATACATTTCTAAATTGACAACCATTCGAAGACATTTACACATCGTCCAATCAGGGTTGCTGCCGATCTGGCTACCTGTGGCCCCTCAAGCTGTCACCTGATTTTGTAATGGCGTCATTCCAGCCTACGGCCACCTAACAGCCGCCCTCTTTATCCGTGACCATGCCAACAATTTTGAAAAAAATTAGGCGGTGGTATGAAATCTTGAAGATTCTACAAGTGCCTTCCCATTGCGCAGTGGCAGTTTTATTTATATATATATATATATATATATATATATATATATATATATATATATATATATATATATACACACATTATAATGTCTGATTTTGAAAGGAGGGCAAACAACTCAAAACAGAAGTTATGACTCGTGTTTAGACGCTTTAACTCTGAAAAGACAAACAGCCTAAGGAAACTGCATTACCTGTTTTTCAGATTAAATCTAAACAAGGTCAGTGATACATATTTAGAGTGTTCTTAATGCATATGATGAAAAAAATCTGCCACACAGGTTTCTTTATTACAATTAAGAAATTGCTTATAATTAAGATTTCATAACTATAGCTTAAAACATCCATTTTCAAATGAGACATATTGGGTGCAGGTAATATAGGGGTATTTTTATTTTAATTTATTTATCTTAATATACTTAAGATATGATAAATCATAACTTAAAAAAAAATGTTTTCACAAACTCTCAAACTTAATAAGAGCTGCATTTCCAAAGATTTTAGTCTAAAATGACATTTTTTTTTGCATCATTTTGTTGTTACACACAAATAAGCCTCATGCAACCAAATTACTTGTACTGTCAAAATATGGAAAAACTCCATTTTAATTAAATAGTTGACTTCATTCTGTATACCAGACTATGGAAGTGAACACCTGGTGCCTATGACAATATTTACCCAGGTTGGAATCACAGTTTTTTACTTAACCCAATCAACTGCTTTCCCATCCACTTCATTTCTATTCCAAGAAGACTTAATACTGATTAAAACAAATACACAATCTAATGCATTAGCCACTTTGTGCAGACTAAGAGGTGAAGTTGGAAAATCTTGATTACTTGGCAGACAAGACAAGCAGTAAGTAGTAAAAAAGAAAATATTTTTTTTCACTGGAGATGCTTTTGCTTTTCTCAAAGGAAACATACATTGCTGCCATTCCATATCTTTAACCCATTACTTTTCATGTACGTCAATGGATGATTTTATAGTTTTCTTTTTGGGTGCAGTGACAAACACATGTTTACTTCCCTTCAATGTTATCTTTTTAGAACGTTTAGAGACAACGTCACACCAAGTATGCCAGAGTTGATGCAAATTTGAAATAATGGTGTAAGTTTTAAAAATGTAACAAAGAGAGTGAGCAATTGAACAGAGACAAAACAGAGCGATACACATGTGCTGTGTATTGCCATGTGCCACAGAATAAAATATAGTGTCTGAAGCTGTGTGTGTGTGTATCCTGGCACGTGTGAGGTGGTGTGTGGGCGTCAAGAGGGAAAGCTCATAAAACCCATGATCACACTGATGAGGTCACAGGGAGTGAAACCGGAGAAAGCCTTTCATTTCCTGTTTCATTCCATCCCTCTTTCTCCTACTTACATTCATCCATCTGTCCTCTCCACTCCTTGCTATCCTTCAGTGCTCTTTTTCCACTGGTTTTATTAAAAGCAAAAGCCTTTCTCTGGCATCTGGCTATCTCATATTTTGAGGTGTGTTTCTCATAACACTGGAAAACAAATTTGGGGGGGAAATTTATTTATTTATTTTTTTTAATTCAACAAAGACGTACATTCAGCATCAACGATATTATTGATGGATTTCTCAGTAAAGTTCTCTCTTGAACTTAATTTCACCACTATTGTGAAGGGATGTATTGTATGTGTTTGATCACTAGACAACATTTAAATAACATGGTGTTGATGTGCTGGAGCTGATGTTTACTCTGACACATGAAAACGTTTTAGAAGAGGTCCTTTTTTGGGATATATCTAGACTGATGTTAGCTTTTGTTGCCACAATTTCTTTTAGACGGAGAAACTCCACCATGTCTCAGATCCAGTTTCTTGTCAGCTGTTGTCTTAATGTTATGCTACGGTCACGAATACAACTGAAGCGGCACGATGGGGAGGCATCGGCAGAATCTTCAAGATTTTCTGCCGCTGCCTGCTTTTTATTTGAAATCATTGGCATGGTCATGAATGCAGATGGCGGCAGTGAGTCGTGCAGAATGGCCCACTTTTTACATACCCCTGGGCTACCAGGCGGCGAGTGGCACCCGATACGAATATGGATGGAGATAGGATGTCCGTTAAAGTACATTCTTAAGTTTTCTTAAACGGTGGTCAGAAATCTAGCTTTCTGTAGCAGCTGAGTTTTTGTCTTTGAGTTGAAGGCTTCACATGTAAAATACTTCCTCCAAACAAGCAGTTGCACCAACTTTGGTCCAGCCTACTGTGTTGGGGTTTTTAGGGAAACACTGAACCAATTTAATTTACCACTCAATAGGCCAAGTCTGCTCAACCATTCTAGAATAAATGCACCCTGAATGTAAGCAGCAGGAAATGACTAATGGGAGACTTTATCTTAACTAGAAATTACAATTTATCTAGTATTTGAGCTTTTTATTTTCACAAAGTACATTTTTTCATTGATTTCTCTAACAGCTTTTTCTTGCATTCAGCTCCTTTTTTTAAAAAAAAAATCAAGCAGCACAGCAGTCTTAACAAAATGAACGCGGTCGATTACATTTATTGAAGGGTAGCCTTAGGGGGGCGGGGGGTGTACACAACATTTTACATATAAGTATTGCACTTGGCATGACAGCTACTCTTAACTTCTTGTGAACAAGACGTTGGATCCACTTTTGTCTGCTAGATTTTTGTACAACCAATACCTGACGCCCTGCAGATCTATGAAAACCCAAACAGAAAATGTGCTTTGAGTCAAAGAGTGACATTTATTTGATAGCATGCTCACCATCAATTTTCTTCAAATTTCAACAAACACAGAGGCACACCTGAGATCCCACCATAACACAGCAGCAGTGAGCTTCTGCGGTGGATGATAACAGAGAACTACTCAAGTACTCCCACAGTTACTCTGTTTGTTATCACAATCTCATTACTGGACATAGTCAGACAAAAAACTCAAAAAGGCAGTAGTAGCAGGCTGCCAGATTGCCTGTTTCATCTGTGGGCTCACGTTTAGCAGAGTGAGGAAAATTAAAGGCAGAAAAAGAAGGAATGGTGCTGAGAGAAGCTTTGATAGATGCACATGTTCCCTAAAATGAAAGAAGACAACAAAAGCGCTGGAAACATTAAAGTACGAGTCTTCCAGGATGGAGAAAGCAAACAAAAGATGACAATTTGACATCAGGAGTAAACATCGAATAAAATTAGGATTTGATTTGGGAACATAACCATCTGAAAAAGGAAAATTATGAGTGATGATGAAACCCTATGAAAATCCATTCTGCACGGTTAGTGCTTATTTCTCAGGTCATCCCCGAGCAACCTGCCACTACTAATTCAACTTGATGGAACATCTTTTTGTGGTTGTGCTTGTGGAATATATTCCATTTGTTGCCCTAAAGGCAGACACCAAAGCAGCAGGGCTAACAGTGATTAGGTAATCTGCATTCAGTGTAATGTTTAGCATAAGGGACCTCAGGCTTTCCCAGTACTCTATTTATTCTTTTATTTATTCTAGTTTCATAAAACCAAACAAATTGCATAATGCAGATGGGGAGTCTGGGATTAATTTTGAAGCATTTGATTAGTAGGGGGTGTGCACATGTGTGTAACAAGGAATTATTGTGTCTAAGACAAAGCTAGAAAGCCTAAGGCTGGAACTGCAGTCTGGGAGGCTCTTCACCCCCCATCAGTGCCAATACAATCTGTTTTGTTTTTTTTGTTTTCTTTTGTTTACTGATTAAATATTTTTTTTCTATTCCTTTTACAGTTGAAGTGTTGTTGCTAATTAATTCTAGTATTTTTTTTACACCTTCCTATGAGCAAGGAGTTTCCCTGCAATCTCCTCAATAAAGTTTTTAAGACCATCTTCAACAGGCAAGTAGAGGACTTGGCAGATCGAAAATGGAGCGTCACAGTGACCCCTCCAAACAGGAGTCCAGAAGGGGAACATCCAGGTGTCCCCTCAAAACAGTAAAGAAGAAAAGGAGTCCCTGGCAGCTCGCTGAGGACAATGACAGAAGGTGGCTGGGTGACCTGGACTTAGCTTAGCTAAGAAGCAAGTACATCCCTTTTTGATCTTTGTTACTCATTCCAAAAGTTGTTTTTTGTAAGGAAAAACCTTTTTTTCCTTCATTATTTTGTAATTCTTTGTTGTGTATTTGCTGGTACTATAAAAAACACCCTAATACAGGACACAAATCACTTAAGCAGCAGCACAGATATGTTCTCTTCTATTTGATGAATGAATGTGGTTCTTATAGCAGCTGGATTTCATCACGTTTTGTGTAAATCCCCACAGGTTCCTGCAGGTATGCAGCATTCGGCTCTGTGGGTAGCATTCCCTTCACTAGCAGTCAATATCTTGTAAGCCTGAAAAATCTTTTTTTTTTTCTCTTCACAGATAGCTTAGAACAGGTACAGTAATGGGTTGCATGAAATTAAGCTTGTTTATTTTTGATCGTTGCACAGACTTCCCCTGATTACAGCTCTCATTTGAACATAGAACCCATCCTGTGGTTTTCTTATCAGTTATTTTTTACACTGTAAGTTTTCATTTAGAAAGAAAACTAGAGAGTAATCAATAAAAAGCAAAAAGCTCTTTTGCTGGTTGTCCCTTAGTAGATTTTCAGAAGGAAAAAAAAAGTCTAACCTTTTGTCCCACATGGAAAAGAAAATTTGATTAATCAAATTAGGTCTTGACAGTTCAGTTAGTGCATGCAACTGCTGTTCTTGTTTAACATTTGTATTTTATCAATAAAAATAATCATGTCTACTAATTTTCAAAGATAAAATGCTCTGCAAGATTTCAGGTAACAAAAAAGTGTGCTTCTGATGCAACACTTTTGCTTTATTTTTAGTTAAATATTCCAAAAAAGTTGCACTTCGTTTTTTTAAACTTAGTTGTTGATTTTGATTAATCCGCAGCATTTTTTTAAACTGTAAGAAAAACATGTGTATTTATTATCTGTGTTTTTTTTACTAAAATGTTTTTTGTTACTGGAAAAAAAGAAATGGGAACAAACTTGAGGGTTTTTTTTTTTTATTAAAAGACAAAAAATCCAACATAAAAATCACAAAAATTACAACCAGTACCTTTGAGATTTAAAAAACAAAAAACTTGAGAATCATATAGCACCAGAATACCCACTAACTCCCTCACATGTGGATTCATTCCAATGAAACCTAAGATGGTAATTAAACATAATGAAGATCTATGCACAGTCAAATAGCCTGTGAGGGCTGGAGAGTAAGTCAGGAAAAGCCTGAACCAGTCTGAAACCGAGAGGTGTAGATTTAGGAATTGTCTTGTTAGTGTGTGTGTGTGTGTGTGTGTGTGTGTGTGTCCACCTCTGCTGCCTGTGGAAAAACCCAATAGTTTGGTGTGGTTTCCTGGGAATACACTTCCTCTCTGTTCCATCTGTTCCACCACACATCACCCAATCAATCGCTAACCTGATACTCATACCGTTCAGACAGCCAGCCAATTGTAGGAGCTGTTGGTGGTCATGTGATATTCCAGAGACAGTTGGCAGCCCATTTGTAATATACAGTTAACTGTATAATGGCATTTCTGCTCCACTGGAAACCACTTGAGTTTCTGTGTTCGAGTGTGAGAGACTCTGGGTTCTTGACAATTTGTGGTCTAAAGTGGGGCAAAAAACGTACTTGGCAGCCATTGATTTTGCAGGTTGTCCTACTTATAAGGAGGAAAAACGGTCTGTAATGTTCATCATAGGTACACCTCCACTGAAAGAGGCGAAATGTAAAAAGAAGAATCCAAGAAATCACATTGTATGATTTAAAAAAAAAAGTATTTATATAATGGTGTAGAAAAACAGTACTTAGCTTCTACAAACCATAATTCTATCCTTCATTGACCTGTTACTTCTTTAAGAAGCTGCTCCACTGGTTACCTGTATTAATGAAACCAGTTTGAACACACATCTACACCTTTAAAGAGTCAGACTATAACCACTCCATTACAGCCAAGACCAAAGAGCTGCCAAAGGACACCAGGGACAAGAGTTAGCACTTAAACAAGACTGGGATGAACCAGTCCACCCCAAGAAAGCAGCCTGATGATCAACTGTAGGAGCAATTATTAGAACATATAGTAAAGACAAGATCACTGACAATGTCCCTCTTTCTGGGGCTCTTACAAGATCCTCGAGGTTCTAGACTGAGCCAGCTAATCTCCAGATTTCAATCCAATGGAAACCTGCAAAGGGAGTTGAGAGAGTTGAAACTCTGTGTTGCAGCAGCAGCCTCAAAACATCAGAGCTCTTGAGAAGAACTGAACGGAAGAATTGACCAAAATTGCAGCAGGTGTGTGCAAACTTGGGGAAAACCTACAAGAAACCTTTAACCTCTGTCACTGACAGCAATTATAGAGGTGAACTTTTGTAATTGATCAAGTACTTGTGTTTTTTCACCATTATACAAATTCATTTGTTCAAGATATCGTGCAGGGTGATTTCCAAGTTCTTTTTTTTACATTCTATCTCAGTTGAAGTGGATCTATGAGGAACTTACAGACCTCTATTATCTTTTAAACCAGCTAAGGGGCCTTGGGAAAGTGTCCACCCTGAGACTGGAATGTCATGAGTTCAACTCTAGACCGAGTCATACAAAAGTCATGCCAAAAATGGAACCCAGTGCCTCGTTGTTTGATACATTTTAACCACCAAATGGTTTTCAAACACGGCTTGACCTCTCTCTCAGGGGATGGGTCAAATGCAGAGAACAAATTTCACACACCTAGGTGCGTGACAGCTAATGGAACTTTAATTTGAAGTGATACAACTTGTGGAATCAGTGAATGCTGTTTTGCCCCATGTGTACACATGTTTGCCGGCATTTTGCTATGTATTTCTGTCATCATTCTGAAGGTGTGCCAGAAGTTTGCTGTTCCATCTATGATTGCAGCCATTGGTGATGATGCAGAAAGATAAGCTAGTATGATTTGCATAAAGAATTTAACAAAATTTTGTATTTGCCTACAGTTATTGCCAGTAAAGAAAACTTTGAAAACATCTTCTCAGTAAAAGGCCTAAGGAGGCACAAGTTACTCTACATTCACATGGTGTCATTAGTTGTTGTTTTTCTGCACCAAAGTGACCGGGGGGCTTTTAAACACTGAGAGCAAAAAACTCCTATGAACTGGAAAATGATCATTCACGTAAAGATGTAAGGTAGAGCCGGGGTGGGATTATAAGGGGATAAAAGTTTCCCACTTTCTTTCAAGCAATCTACAATTAATGCCTAATTATTCTGTGTTTGACATGACTTTGTAAGGATGTAAACCTCTGTTGATGTTTAAGCATTATTGCTGCTGCCATTGCTTGAAAGGAACCATTTTTAATTTAATCTAATTTCTAAAAAGAAGACAACTTTGCGCCAGATTTGCTAGAAAAACCCCTTTTAGAATGGTATGGAAACCATGACGACACATGTTGTTTTTTCCCCAGTGTTATTCCCCACAAAATCTTTAAGAGAAGAAGAAGTTGAAGCTCCCAGAATCCTCCACACACACCAACAGTATGATTAGTTAAAATTTAGAAAACCCCAGTGTGGGGTACGTTCAGGCATGTGACCCCAATCAACTCTAAAAGATTCTACCAGCTGTTAATTCTAAAGCCTATTAGAAATACTGTGTGTGTTTCCAAACGTTACCATTTAGATTGTACAGTTTATAGTTAATTTAAAGTATAAACAGCAGAGGTTGGAATAAATATCCTGATCATTTTAATTACTCAGTGAGCCTAGGTTGGTGCACGCACATATGAAGCTCCAGCTTTTCATTTATAGCCACATGAAATTGAATGATAAGTTGTTTTCCCTCAGCATAGGAAAATGCTCACATGAACACACGCTTGTAAAGTTTGGAATATAATTCACCGGCTAAATGCTGTACGTTGGTAGAGGAGTAAAGTGAGCTCAAACTTGGCCAGTATCAGTAGTGATGGATAGTATGCTTAGTATTCTTGAGTGGGGTTCATAATATTTACCCGGATACCACAGGAAATTAATGATTTGAAGTCGGTGGTTTTGACTTACTCATTTTTCAGAGCTCATTTTTGGACTTCCATTTAAATAGCTAACGACATTACCCCTTTCCCTGTGTGGCTCCTTTGCTTTTTGTTCATTGTATTTGCTGTAGCAGATAAACTGTGACGTCTTTAAACAAGGCCTCTCATGAACTCTGTTGCAGCCCTTGTTTTGTACGTTTTTATTTTTGCTCGTGCCTTTGTTTTTTCCTTCTCAAACTAACCGAAGGACGACAACTGACTGTGCATGGCTAATCAGATAAATCCGTTGAAAAACTGAAGCTAATTTCTTCAACTCTTTTTATTTTGTACCATATTTCTTGTACAACAGAGCGCACCAGAACCAGAATTAATCTTCATAAAAGTGCTCCGTATTATATGCCAAATTTTGAAAAAAATGTAAGCTTTTAAGTCCGGGTCATGGTGCAAAAAATACAGTAAATATTTTTGGATGTTGTAAATAAATCTGTTGTTTGAGAGGAACTTTTGTCTATATTTTTTATGGTTTCATATATTATGCAGTCAAAGGCCATAACAACAACAATATATATATATATATATATATATATATATATATATATATATATATATATATATATATAATGGACTATGGATGCACAGAGCTGTGTGACATATTTCCAGTTTAAAATAAAACCGCTTTTTTATTTCTGATTGTGGGTTACTGTACACAGCGACTTAGCTAATCTCTGTGTAGTTTTCCTGGCATTGTCTAATTTTCGTTATTTGTTACGTTGTGTGTTAGTTTGTCATTGTGAGCCTACACAATGACATCCGAAAAGGTTGTTAATCCTCTTTTACACTCCTGAAAAACAACATTTGTTCTTTCTTTTTCCTCTGGGATCAAGAAGAGGGAAAAATCTGCTAAACTTTCTGTCTAGTGACGACCTTGCATGTCTGGGGTGGTAGTATCATGATCTGGGGTCACGTCTGTTGACCTCATCTCAGCTGAAAACTGTTTTTTGTCCAGAATTAACGTACATTGGTCACCTACTCACTTAATGCTAACTGACAATCTCAAGACACCAGGATCTATCATGATTAGAAAGTTAGAAACCAGCTTAGGGGCCTATATACAGTAATGGGTTCAAAAAGTCACATAACCTAGCTGTTTGGATGACGGCTGAGTTAACTGAAACACTTCTAAATTTAACTCAATGGCTGATGTGGCTGAGAAAGTGGAGATGTGCCTGTGTGAAGCAGACAAGAGTCACCTCAGGCTGTGAGATTCCATCCTGCTGTGGCTTTTTCACCTGGGAAAGGAAGCTTTGCTGTAATAGAAACCTCACTACCTAAGGCTCTGTTCACACACATGCATGCAGAGACACATAAATTAAACACTCTGACCATATCAGGTCTGCACTACTGTGATTTTGTGACGTTGCGGAGTCATTTCTCAGCTGTATTTCTTTCTTTGTGACTCTATGTGATATCCAGTTTTTGTGTCATTTAACATTTCTTCAAGTTCATCAAAGCTTATTATGTCTCTTGGGAGTAATTATTTGAATGCCCTATCACAGTTTTGTGAAATGAGGAGAGTGGAAAAGAGAAAAAAAAAGATAGATGGAAGGCAGGAGATGAATGAAAGGGAAACTTGAGACGGTCAGACCTCACCTGGAGGTGGAGCCGGTTGCCTCCAGGCCATGAGCTGTCACTCACAGTCGGAGAAAGCATATTGTTCCCAGGCCCTTTTGCTCAGGTGTGACTGAAAAGAGCAGAGAAATGGCAAACCTAAAGAGAGAGAATTCTGTTTTTGTAAACATAGTCAATGATATGTGATCTACCTTTAAAAAAAATCCAACTTTGCACATTTCAGTTTTCAGATATGAAAGTTTTCATTCACTGTGTACTTTAATTAACCTTTCACATGTGCAGGAAAATATATACTGTGGTACTTTAGGTCAGCATGTAAACTTGTAACGATACTCTTGCATAGCCAGTGACGACTGTGTGAAGATAGTCTGGATAGTTTGGAAGTTATGGTGTGCATTTTATTTATGACAGTGTGTAGTTTTGTGTGGGGATTCCCAGAGCTGTGTCATTTCAGTTCATGGAGAGGGCAACACCAACATTTGCTCTGATCCAATAATCCAAAGCTGTGTTTCAACATATGTTTTGCTTTTTAACCTTTGTCATTTCAGCTTTTACTTTATCTCGTCAACGCTGTTTCTCAAACTCCGTGCTAAATACAATCGGAAAATGTACGTTCCAGCTGTTATTCCCTTTATTTTAGTCATGAAACTCTCAGTGGATTTAAAAGCACAGTCGGAAAAACAAATGTATAATCTCCAACAGTTTTCATGTTTTATTTTTCTGAATTTTTTTTTTTAAATAGTGAAATTCATTTAAACGCGTCTGAATCAAACGAGTATTCCCTGTACTTCTGTTATCATCTTTAGCAGCAGTAACTTTTTTTTTCTGTCATCATGGGGGAATTTTAGCTTATTTATTTACAATCTCCTTTCCTTTTTTAGGTTTGAAGGATTTTGTTTATGCTCAGCTAGTTTCAAATTGTGCTGAGATTTGGACTTCAGTTAGACCACCTAGGCTTTTCCATTTTTTTAGCCATTCTCTTGTCGATTTGCTGGTGTTATTTAAATCTTTTCCCTGTTGCATGATCCAGTTTTGGTCAAACTGGAGCTGTTGTGCAGATGGTTTTACATTTGATTTCCCTTTTGTTTACAGAGAAGTTAATTGTTCGCTCATGGAAGTTGCCCAATTTGTAAGGCAGCAAAACAAGGACAATATGTTTACCATTTGGTATTATGTGTTTGTTATCTTGTGTTTCACTTGATTTTCTCTAAAGACAGCACTGGGCATCGTGGCCAAACCTTGCTGCTTTGCTGTCAGCATTTCTGAGGTTTCAGGTTGATTTGTTGCAACATTGCTAATCTTGTCATTTTGGTTCAAGGCAGAAAAAGCTTTGAAGGATCCACCGTCCAAACCCTTTTTTTCTCTTTCAAATGTGGTTTCAAGAAAGAAGTAACTGTGCTGTCTGGACACTTTGAAACCTAAATGAAGTCTGTAGAGTCTGAGATGTATTGCGACATCGTACATGTATGTTTTTCATTGTTTTTTTTAGATTACACTTGTATGAATTTGCTGGGAATTTCACTCCAAGGAAGCTTGGCATCCGTACTGAGTGTTTTCTAGTTACAAAATACTTTTTCATTATAAACAAATTGAGTTAAAGTTTAAAGATGAAGTAAACCTTTAGAGGCTGATGAGCAAAAGAAAAAGCTTTTTTTGTAGACATGTTTCTCTTGTGTAACTCCCACAAATGCTCTAGGCGAGTCATTTTCTTAAATGATATTCATACTTGTGAATGATCATTTTAGTGATACATTTTTCTATTATAGTTTAGTGCTTTTCAGCTCAATGAACATCTAAAAGTTGACATTTCCTCATTCTACAATGATGTTTTGTGTTTTTATTTAGTATTTATCTGGAATGAAACAAAAGTAGATGTAGGAACCTTTATAAAAAAGTCACTCAATATATCCTAGCAATGTGTCAAATGCAGTTATATCAAGCTAATTTGTGCAATGATGCATTTTGGTTGTTGGCATTGTGGCTACATATTTGACCTTTTTCAGTATGTCAAGTATGTGAATTACAAGTTTACAAAAAGATGAGACAGTGAGAGATCATGCAAACACTTACATTTTAGCTGCTAGAGGAAGAAAAAAGGATTGGAAATATGAAATTAAAACAAGTCTTCATGTTTGCCTGCGTCTTTGCAGCACACAGTCATGCTCAGTTTGTGAGATGCACACCTGGCAGCTGTCCACTGCTGTGTCCAGACAAAGCTTTTCCCTGTCTGCTTCTACTCACTGCTGAGTGGCTGTGTTGTGAGAAAGGCTTTGCTTCAGGGAAATGTCTTCCAACTTTGAATGAGAGACAACCAAAGAGTTAGGAAATCTGTCATGGCGGTCGAGGAATATTGTGACATACAGACGAGATAAAACAACAAAAATAAACACATTTTTGGTCTTTTTGCTCATGGCTTGACCACAGTCCAGTTTGTTAAGGTCTAAAAGCGTGTTTTACCAAAGCTGTGCTTTGAGTGAGTTAAAGCCTCTGTGAATTTGTCCCGCAGCCCAGATTGTATCAGTGACAGCCTTCAGATTGTAATGTGTGAAGGATCACATTAATGTGCTTGCTGCGTGTTCATGGTTGTGATGTACATGGGTGTGTTCTGTGCATGTGAGCGTCCAGACGACAGCTGACTGAGTATAATGAATGAAGTGCTGAATGCATTTCTCTCCAGGGTTTTTCTAATGGAGTCACTGTGGGGAAATAAAACCCACGCACACACTCATCTCCGAACAAATAACACACACTTATGCACAAATGCCCCTCTCATCTAGGCTCCTTTTGCTTTCCTGCTCCCTCACAAGGCATTCCTTTTCTCCCCAGCGAGGGAATCATTAGTCGGGTAGCTCTTTCTACTCTCTCCCCCAGGCTTTCTCACTTGGCCCCGGCTCACTTAGCGCCTCCCGGATCCAGGCTCTTCTCTCCAGGCCTCTGTATTGCTTGGTTGTGGGAGGCCAAGAAATTAGACTCTTTTACCCCCAAACAGAAGGCTTTTGATGGGGACGGGCCAAGGGAACAAAACCTTGACCAAGTGTTCTTAGCTTTCAGAGGGGAACTTCCAAAAAAACACCAAAGACGTAAAGATTTAGGGGGAAACGTTTGAGTATAATTCATAAAATCGATTATTTTGAATTTGCTGATAAATCTTCTTTTGATCACTGAGAAGACTGAAGATTAATAGCAAATGAGAAAGGTTCCGAGACGGTTTTTTTCATTCATTTTTGACTATAATAATTGAATTTCCTGGTTCCATCTCACATGTCCACTCTTCCAAAAGTCACTTGTTTTTTTTCAGAAAGACCACAGCACAAAGGGTACTGTTTCCTCTGCATGTCTGTGTGAGTGTGTGTGTGTGTGTGTGTCAGCTTTCCTGTAAAGTTGTTAGGACATGACAGGCCTGGCAGATCCCCCTGTTCTTGTTGGATGAACTCTGCATGACTCTGCTGAGTATGTCACTACCAAGTACCACCCAGCTTAAAACAGGTTACAGCCAGGAAGTAGATCTCTTAAATAACACTAAACCACAAAACTAAGGACACTGTGTGTGTGTGTAGGCGCGCGCGTGTGTGTGTGGGGTGAGCAAGCTTGAAAGTACAGAACAACATTGTTTGTGAGCGTGCACATTTTCCATAACACATACTGTCTGCATGGGAAAATAAAGCGAGCATTGTTAGGCTTGGTAGTTGACACAAGTAGTCAAACTAGTTTGTCTTCAACAGACTTTTGAAAAATTGCAAATTAATTATGGGGTCAAAAGGACACAAGAAGGCAGGTTGTGTTACTTCAATCAAACCCAATCATGTTAATTTCTTCAATGCTTTTATTCTGGAGGACGGCCCATAAAAAAAGCATATTTCTGAGACTTAGTGAAATTATTTGTCTTTGAATGATTGTGTCTTCAAAGTGATGATCATTGAAATGTGTGAGAAAAGCTACACGAGAGGGTGTTGTCCTCACCTGTCTGACTGAAGATAAGAATTTGTCTTTTGCTTTCGAAAGAGGACAGCTGTGCATGTAGCAATCTTAATTTGTTTCTTTACAAATCTTTGCTGATTTTTGTTGGGATCTCACCGAGCAGTTAATCTGTGTAATCCCATTAGCCAAACAAACTGCACTGGTTTAGAGCTAATCTTCATCCTTGCTGCGACACACTCACCTTTTAATGTTTTTGAATGCGGGCAATAAAGGAAATAAGATCTGTAAATGAAATGTTCTAAAGACAACTTTAAGGTAAAAGGGACTGATAACTTCTCCTTCATGCTCCAGTTTATGCTTTAGTCTAAGTAAACTTTTTCAAATATTACAAATTAAAATGATATGGTCCTGGAAGATGGAAAACCTTGTAAAAAGAAAAAAGCTTTCTGACAGACGATCACATCAAGGCACGTCAGTCTCCCGATACTACTTACACTTCCTGCTTCCTGCATTTAACAGGCTTATGCTCAGCTGTTAACATATCTGACCTCATCAGCTTAAAGCAGGTAATCGTTATCCGTAATACTTAATTGTTAAACCTGAATTAACATCTTCAGAGATACCCATCGACAGAAACAAAGGCTGTAATGCCCTGCAGTCAAGGAGAGCAGCTCATTATGAAAGAACATTTTCCACATTCCAGACAAGTCCTCTTGAACCCTTCTGTTTAGTGTTCAGTGCAGTGGGAGCTGTCCATCCATCCACTCTTTGTGTGCTCGTGTGTTGGCTGCTCTCCCGAGTCTGACTATTGGAGTTTTGAATGAACATGTCAAGACCTTACTCAGTTGTGTATTTGTGTGTATATCTGGGGGTTATGAGTTTCGGACGAAGTGACACAAAGTCGTGTAATCCAGGTGCTTCTGCTGAGTCTCATGCTAACAAAATTATTGAGGCGTGCTAATCTGTTTAAGTATTTTTGGAAGCAAAACTTAATTTTTAGAATTTTTAAAAATATCGTTATGTAGACAGTTTTATGACAGGGACAACATTAAACAGATATTTCTCACATATTCAAGGACTTTTGCAGAAACATTATCCTAAATGCCTCTTGGTTAGTGAACATTTAGTTTGATTAAACTTTTGGCTTTGAAAGATTGTTTGCATGTCATTTACAAATTGAGCCATCTGATTACTAAAATGTAAAAGAAAATATGCAAATAAAAACTGCAGGGGTTCAGCTCCAATGGATTCACTAGTAAAAAAATATGCAGAAAAGCATGGTTTGTGGGGCAGTCTAGAGGAAGTATTGGGTTTCAGATTCAAATTTGCGTCTTCTGTGACATTGCTTTTTAGTTCAGGACCTTTGAACTCAGCTTTGAGGAAGCGAGTTGCACCTGTTTTCAGCAGGGTGAATGCCAAAAAGGGAGGAGGTTAAGTTTACGGGCATCAGAGCTCACCTGCTCTGTGTGTTGTTTTTCGGTTATGTGATGGAAATCAGTCTTATGAAGAATCACAATTCCTTCTCATTTGATGTACATTTATATTTCTGAAGTCATTCTACCGACACAAATGGACTGTTTGGATAAACACACACTGTTAGCGACACTGGTTTATTAGATCTTGTTGCGTTAGATGCCAGTAAGATGTGGTTGATAGTTTTGCGCCCATTTTTTTTTTTTTTTGCTAGATTATGTTTGTTGTGGTGTTTTGGAGACCAGGAAACAAATGTCATTAAAATTTGCACGACTTCACCTGCATCTGTATGAAGTCAACTCTCAAGGTACATTTGGCAATGTTTGCTCGCGTTCTAGCGACTTTTAATGAAACGTTTTTAAGTCCGGCCTCATGTTCATTGCTCACGCGCTGGAAGTTCAACCAGTTGAACTTTTGACTGGTAATTTACAAAGATCCTGAACTTTGACCAACAACAGACCAATCGCTGTAAACATGATTGCAAAGGAGAAAGAGTTGCATAACATCAAGCCTTTCATACTGTACATCAGAATAGATCTGTGAAAGAAAAAAATCTGGAGGAAAATTAGCACCAAGCCCCTTCTAATTCTAGATTGCGGACAAGCGCTGGTAAACAGCTGGTAAACAGTAAACAAAATGTTTCTTTAGATATTTTTAATTTGACTTGATTAACACAAAAACTATTGTTATAGTCGCCCAAACAAGGCTTGGTCTCAGTTCAGTATTCAAAACGATGCTCTCAGGCTCAGGCTCATATTTTTCACATAATTTCATTGTAAAAATATGATTTGCTACCTGATATTTTGTTTGTACAGATTTTGTTAGCTGTGTGTTCTGGCACTGATGTCGGTGCTTCGGTCTTTCCAGTTATCTGAGAGCAGGTGCGGAAAGGTTGCAGTGTGAGCGAAAAAGGTGACGGAGAGGTGAAACACAGCAGAATGCTGAGAAACTCGGGGCCTTCAGTGGAAGCTGATGTTCCCTTGCCCCAGGGCCCTGTGCTTCCATCAGTGTGTATGTGTGTGTTTCTAGGTGTGCGTACCCAGGGCAGCGTATTAGTAACAGGATATGGCTGCAGCAGAAAGCTGGAAACGTGTACCTTCTTATCTAGAGGGCAAGTGAGTCTGTCTGTGTCTCTTTTCTCATACATACCTGATGATGATGATAACACCCACCCCGTGTGTGTGAGAGAAGTCTCAGCTTTCTGTAAAGTCCCCTGATACACTTCATGGCTCTTAGGCAGGGTGAGTCTGTTATAATCTGTCCTATAAATCTAGGAATTAATTCAAATATTGACTGTGTGTTAATAAAAACATTATGAATTAATGCATCAAGACAAAAGGACTGAAGTTTTGTAGATTATGGGTCAAACTAGATAGTTTAGAGACGTGAGTTATGCTATGGTCACAAATACAACCGCCACCGAGTGTGCATGGGTGTGTGATTGTGGTCCCTGTGATAGACTGGCGACCTGTCCGGGGGTGTCCCCTGCCTTCGCCGATGAGTGAGTGTTAGGCTCCGGCAGCCCTGTGATCCCGAAAGGGACAAAACAGTATAGAAAATGAATTAATTATTTGTAAATCCTCATTTCAGCCACTCATAAATGAGTCATTCAGCTGTCAAATATCAATAATGACAACATGGCAAACTAACTTTATTTTTTATTTAAAACGGATTTAAGTTTGTGGCTGAGTTTAACCCCCTCTGGTTTATTTTAATAAAATTAATTCATAAATCTCTTTGGTTTGAAGAAACTTTTCTGAGGTTGGTGGAGTGCAGCTAACAGTGAAGTTACACCTTTAAAGGGATCTGGTCCAACGTTTAATGTGTCATTGTGGGGTCCAAAAAAGAAATTAAACGCATACTCGAGTCACAGCTCGAAGAACACAATCAACACACAAGTCTTTTACTTGGTCTTTAGATTTAGACAGAAGCACTGGTATTTTATAGAGGTGTAGCGATGCTTTTGAACAACGATTGAATTCATGTCATCATTTGTTGATGTTGATATGATTCAATATGAATCAATATTTGACTCGTCATTTCAATTAATGATCAAATAATCAATACAAGCTTCTTTAAGCATTGCAAAAATAACAAAAGCATCTTGTCAAATGAAATAAAACAACAACAACAATAATAATAATAATAATACAATTGTTAGAAATATGTGTTTTTGATCCCTTCATTTGCTATGGCCTTCCACTCTGCGCTTCTCATTCACCACCTTTTCCATAGTCTTCTGCCCGCTCCCAATATAAAATGTACAATATGTACATTATAATATGGATATAAAAGGTTGGGAGTCTTTTATAATAAGAAAACTTAACAAAACCACTTTTTTTAATTGTATTTTAAGCTTTTAATGCACCTCAAAGCCACACATTATTTTTACAGCAATTATTATGTTTGAATAAAATATATTATTTATTTAGAGGTCATGGTTATTCACTCAAAAAAAGTTAATCGGATGACAGCGCTTATCCTTACACCAGTGCTTTAGATTCTAAAACAAGTCTGACTCGTTTTATGGAATGCAACAAGTCGAGTTGATTTATGACAAGAAAACGCTCAAAAAGCATTCAGTGGATACATGCTGTGCTTTTTCTATCACAGTAAATCAGAAAAGGTTACACAACTGGCTATCAGATTATTTGTTGTTTTAGTTTTTCAAATTTTCTGTGAACAATGAGAAAGAGAAACCATATTTAAATGTGTTGTGACCTTTAAAGCAGGCCAGTATCTTAACGTTTTCTTTAATATAAACAATGAACATACTCATGTCAAAAATACATAGACCGTGTCAAGCCAAGCAGGTCACAGGGCTGGTTCAGCTCCTTGCAACAAGGTTGGATGTCTCTCATTCAGTAAAAATGGTTCCTGGTGTCTGTTATGCTTGAGGGAGTTTAGAAAAAGGAGTCAAGTTTATTTATACAGCAGTTTGCAACAATACAAAAAAATAGAACATACAATTTGTATGGTATTTGTAAAGTAAAAAAAACTGCAGGGTGGAAGATGCTGGCCGGGAAACCATACATGGAGCACCACAACCAAGTGGCTTGAATAGTATGCAGGGATATGTGTGCAGAATATGGACTGGAAACCCCAAAGTCAAAATGGGAAACGCCTCAGAAAGTGGTTAAGATCCCGTGGGACTTCCAGAAACAGATGAACAGGATGGTAATGGAACCAACCATGCATTGTAGAGGTGGATAAAGATCAGAGGAAAGCTCTGGAGGTGGCAGCACCAAGTGATGGTAACATCAAGAAGAAGGAACAGGACCCAGAGAAGAACTGGAGAAAGCTTGGAAGGTGAAGGTGACAGTGGTGCCCGTGGTCATTGGAGCACTCGGGCTCCCCAAACTGGAGGAGTGGCTACAGAAGATCTCTGGAAAGACCTCAGACATCTCAGTCCAGAAGCACAGTGCTAGGAATATGATACAGATACAGATATGGTCCAAAACATCGTCTTCCACTCTTTAAAAGTCCAGTCTGTGTTTCCTGGGCCAGACAAGCCCCTTTGCATTATTCTGACATCTCAGCGATGGCTCTGCTGCTGACACACGGCCTGTCTCCTCTGCAGGTTGATGTCTTCTCTTCACAGTGAAAGTGTGCATGAAGCTGTGATGTGCATGTGAGCCAGTTATTATGCAGGTTCTCAGAACCTTGTCCTCTGATTCAGTCATGACTTTGGGTCTGCCGGAACTCTTCCTGTCAGAGTTTTTCACAGTTTCTGAAAAGCTTTTGATGGTGGTGAAGGAAACTGTTCACTATCCTTGAGTTTCCTTTCAAATTCTATTTGAAATAAGCTATGTTTTTCAGTGTTGTTTGTTTTTCCTGGTTACTTTTTTGTTTCTTTTTTCCCCAACAAGAGAAATACTTTTGACACTAAATTATGTTCAACTAAAGCTCACAGGTTTGTTTTTGTTTGTTTTTTTTACATAGTGTTCCAGTTCTGCTTCTAAGCAAACAGAGGGGGTTGTAAATATTCAAGAAAAGTTGGAACATCTGAAGGAAAGACTTTTAGGATTTGTTTAACCTTTATTGCCACATAACAGCTTTAAATTCTTAATTTTTCTTTCCCAAAACCCTGGACTTATAAATATGAACATGATATCAGTACAGTGTGTATATATACTAAATTAGTAAAGTGCACTTACTTTTCGTCTCACCTCTCCAGGTGCTTACTTATTTTCCTGGGTGAGAAACCCATGAGACTCAGGTCCTCTACCGAGCAAATGATTTGTACCTTCAATTAAATTGTATACTCTAATTTTTACATTTTTTTAGTATCCTAAATCCTGGCGGGAAAAAAAAGCCTTTAATGTTTGTGTTAACATTACTCACATATGTGTAAGATGTTAAAGTCTTCATCTGTTGGTGAATCATAAATCTCTAAAATCATTTTTTTTTTTTTTTTGCTTTTCCCTTCCATATCTAAACCTTCCAAACTTCCCACTTACTCATCTCCACCACTGCCATTTCCTCCTGTTCTCCCTTGTGTTTTTTGGAAGTTTTAGGTTCTGTGTGTTTTTCTCTGCCTTCCTGGGAAGGTAAGATGATCCAGGCTGCGTTTTTCTCTGGACAATGCAGGGGAATCTAGATCCAGAACAGAACAACAGCAGGATAGAGTGAAACATAGAAAAGAACCAAGGAAATAATGACCAACACTGTGAGATACCTCATGCCTTCAGCCAAAATACAATAGCCATTGATATGAAGCTTAAATACACAACACCTTCATAATAATAACACTACTAGTGAAGCTATTTTTTATTTGCAGTCCCCTGGACATAATAGAAAAAGGGCATGCATACATATACAAAAAAATGCAAAAAACAAATACAAACTTTTACTATACAACGAGATAAAATACATCACAACATTTTTGAGTCATTTTTTGCTGCTTGTAATTTCCCTTTTTTTGCTGTTTGTATTATTTTTCTGTGACTCATCTTTTTCAGCTGTATAATATCATTTTTTATATTAGTATGAAGTCCCAGCTCTTGATTTTGGTATCAAACAAGACACTTTTTTTATGTGTTTTGATATTTCGTTTTGACAAAATAAGATTTTAAATTTACTAATCGTCAGATTAGTTAGGTATGAAACAACTAAAACAAGAAAACGTTGAAAAAATGGTTGCAAGTGGTTGATTTTATCATTGCACATTCTATTCTTTGAGCAAACAGCTATATAAATATAAAAGCTTTGCATTTTTCTCAGCAACTTCATTGTTTTATTGTCTTTTTCAAGTCTGTATTCTAAAAGTGACTTCTTTTAACAGGCACCAAGTAACCAGTTTCCACAGCTTTTGAAAAAATAACTATAAAGTGGTTTGGCTTGCATCAAAAGTTATGGTAAAATCTTCTGGGCAAATGTCAGCAACCGAGTCAAGTCAAAAATCATCTAAGCTAATTAAATTGCTACACTGAAATAAAAAAAACAAACAAACCACAGATGTATTAACTGTGTAAAATAATAAGTAAAGAAGTTTTATTCTTTCTGCATTTCCAAAAAGTCCTTAAAAACACTGAAAACACACCAGTCATCACTGGTCACCTTTACAAGCTCTAACCCCAACAATTCGGTAATTTAAATTTGAAGTCCCGCTCCAACTTTAATTTCGTTTATTATAAAGCCAGTTGTTTTTTAATTATGATTATGTAGTTTTTAAAAAGCCAGTGTTGTTTTTTTAAGACACGTTTTTGGCAAAGCACCAGGAGAAATTTGCCTCTTAGTTGTGGGCGAAACTGTTCACACGGTAGTAAGCCTCAGCTGATATCCCATTATTCCTTTGTTTACATTCTCTCCCACTAACTTCCAGCTCTTCACAAACCCAAGCTAACATTAGTGCAGCAACAAAATGGTGTTCAATATTGGAGCTATCGAGCCAGATTCCAATGAAGACAATAATGATCTATTTGTCTGCAAGTGGAATCATCAGAATGGAGCAGAGCAAAGAGACATTGGCCCGTCTATTTCAGTTCCATCATTTTTTTTTATCTTCTTCTGACTCATCCTAGTTTGAATTTTAAAAAATGCTCAGAAATGCGGTTTTAAGCATAGATTCTTTATATTTGTCCCCGAACATGAGGAAAAATGTTACAAGAGCATTTTAAAAACACCATTTTCATTGGAGTGGATCTTTAAAACATTTGTGAAACTGTATTTTTTGTGTTTTACCAAAAGCTAGCCAATATTCATGATTCTCATCCCTGACATATAGAATTGTATTAAATTCACATTGCAGGTCATTTTTGCAAGTTAGAAACTGTGTCGTTCCATCTGATAGAAAGATGAAAATAATTTTAAGGTAGAAATTATAATGCAGCCCAAATTGGGAAAAAATGTCATGACAGCACATGTCGCAGATGACCAAGTTGCATGCAATATGTTATTTAAAAGATGACAAAAATGTTCAATAAACAGTCCTGAGGTTAGTTAAATACAATCTGTAACACTTCTGAAACCTCTGAAAGCAGCACAGTTAACATCTGATATACTCATAAAAGTGGAAAATTCTCCAAAAATCTGATTTTTATTTATTTATTTATCATCCAGGCTGTCTGGTTTCTCTGAAATGATCTAATTTGTTGTGATGATTTGCTGTGATGAAAAAAAACCAAACTAGAATACCCAGTTGTCTGGATGAAAGTCAAAAAGACATCCAATTAAATTTGCATTTATAAACCCCTGAATCTTTCTCACAGCCGTTCTCTTCCTTGTTTTGCAGTTTGCGGACAAGGGAAGTTTTTTCCTATCTGTTAGGTAAACTGTCATCCTGCAGTTATGGTCTATCGATCATCACAACTCTTTCACTTCTTCCCTCCCTCCCACCCCCCCGAGCAATGGCTGCTACCTGATATGGGTGTCAGATCATTGACGTTGTGTCAGACATGAGTCATGAGTCATGCTTCTATTCTGAAGGCTCGCCTCATAAACTGCCTGTTGTATTGAGTTACTGAACAAACAAACTTTGGGCCACCAGAAAATCCATTAGCCATATCGATAAACACGGACATACGCATGAATGCCGACACACACAATGAAACGCAGATGGCAACAGACGGGCTCTTAAATTGAGCAGACACATGAAAAGGTTTATGCAAAAAGGACATGTAGCCTTTTTTTTATTCTTTTTTTTTATTGGTCCAAAAAAAAATGCATAAATATTTCACTAGAACTACCAAAGTTGATTTTTATAATTGATGAACTCACCCCTGCTGGTGCTACATCGTCAAGCTAAATAATTGAAAATTAGCACAAAATGGATCCAAACGCTGAAAAGAGAATAGAATTATTTTAAGTTTATTCGTAAATGGTGTTGAAATGTTGCATTCGAACAAATGACTTCCCTCCTAGAGTTCGCCTAGAAAGATAAATAAACACACAAGTGTGCTACCAAAGCAATATCACACTAAGCAAATCCAATCAAAGCATGTGATGACAAGTTTTTCCTCTTTACACACAGTGGTTAATGATTTAGGTTTGTTTTGCAGGTACCATGTGGGCAACCACTAAGTTTAATAAAAGTATTGGTGTCAAAGTATCTTGGATTAAAACTTGCTGCCAGTTGATTAAAGGAATTGATCAGATTAAACACTTTCGTATTGTGATTAATCACAATGTTTTACTAGGTAAATTTTAAATGACAATATGTGGATTTTGAACCAGAAAAAAGGCCAGCGAGAACATTGTTCCTTTATTTCTATTCCCTCGTGTTGTGCACAGTGGTGCAGACGCTGCACGTCTATGGTATTTGCGTTGTTAGCGGGTGTAGTGAAGGCCAAGAAACGCTCATTCGATTTAGCGTTTCAGCGTCATGCAGCGGCACACACCAAAGAACATTCTGGTGAGGAATCTGAATGACATTTAGGGTGGATCCTATCTGAGAATGGTGCAAGCCGATGGATCTTATGGACAAAACGCTGCAGACAAAGGAGCAACAAGCAATTTCCTGGTGGAGGTGAAAAGAAAGCAAAAACTGTGATTTACAGAAAAGGTGATTTAAAAAAACTGGTTTGAACGTAGCGTATTGAGCAAGGATGCTTGACATGAAAGCAGAGAGGATTTTGGATACGGAGATTGATGACACCTTAAAGAGAAAAGAAACGTTTGTAGCCAGTGCTAATCAGAACCGAATACAATTTTCTCCTAATTTAAATAAATCTTGAAATGTTCATCTGGTTTTGGTATTGACATTTCTTGACCACATTTCACAGCAAAATGAACCCATTAGCCATCGCCATTCTGTCTGTGATGCCATGCAACCTCCAACAGACTCCTGTCCTTTATAGACAATTTTTGGAATAAACACTGGGGCTACTCTTGGAAGATTTACTGCAAACTGTTCTGATAACAGAACTGCTGACAAAGAACATATGTAGAAAAGTGTATTTGATTCCAGCCTATTACAATGATCTCATTCTAGATGCACAATGGCAGTGGTTACCTAATCCATTGAACAGGTAATGTGGAGGACCTCTAATGCTACTTTTCTAAATCTTCGTGTTGTTTTTAAACAAAAAGTTCTACCCATTTTGTATGCTTTTGGCAGTATCATCATTACTGTTTAATGGATGCCCTGACAACATGAAGAATGATGGGACCTTTGGCCACCTAAATAAAGCTGCAGTGTTCCCTCTCTGTCTTTCTGCCACCGGTGGCTGCAATCACTGAGAGTTAGCACCTCGTCACAAGCATTTTCTAGGACATATTAGCAAAGACGCTTTTGACCTATCCAGTTTCACTTCACAAACACACGTGCATGAACTCTTATATGTGCACACACTGCAAACAAATACGATCCGATGGCCACCCTAAAACAATTTGTACAGATGGCCTCTCAACAGGAGGAGCCGGTTTAAAAATATCCTATGGAGCATTTGGGATGGAAGGACATGATTGGTGGAAAACTGGAGCATGTGTTATGCGTCCACCAATGGACCGAATTGAGGACGATGAGATTGAGTTACTTGCATCTCTGCTGCTGTCTGAGAGTTGTGTGTTGTATTTATATCGGGCAGTGAAAGTGTCAGTGCAAGAAGGTCAGGATTTTATGCAAACACTTGCACCTGCAGGATCAATGGCACGCCTTGTTAAACGTATGCTCAGCGGTGCTTGGGAGTGAACTGAGATGTTGAGGAAATCATTTTGGATCAAATGTTTTTCATTATTGCACCATCGTGATCAATGATATGAGGGGGCGATGGTGTGTAGTTCCTTAATGCTAATCATTTTAAATGAACAAATGTACACATTCTCATTAGAAGTCATTCTATGTTTAGAATTTCTTCAGGATTTCAATGCACAGCATAAACAGGAACTATTTGTTAACCCTCTAACACTGGAAACATCGCCGTTGACATCATAATAGGACGCTCTTTGACCTGCTGTAACTTTTTGACCATTGACACAATCAATGTGAATCAGCTGATTCTCATGAGGAGAAAAGCAGTTTTTTTTATATCTGCTTTCCAACAATGAGGAACACTTCGGCAAGTGCTGTTTATTGGCACAAAGTTGCTTTTCTCTGCAACAGAATCAGCTAATTTAGGTTGATTGCGTAAGTGCTTTACTACTGTAAAGTGATGCAAATCAGCCACTGGAATTACGTTCATTGCATCAACGGTGGAGGAGTTACTGTAGTCAAAATAATGTAAACACCGGAGCTAAAGCTCTGGTGTTAAAGGGTTTATAATAAAACGTTTTAGCATTTTTATAATATTTAGTTGCTCATTTTTTGGGTCAAAATAAGTGCAAATAAGAGCTAGAAAAACTGGGTTGTATTAGCAGATAAACATCCTGTAACTTGTTAGGTTAAGTAGACAACATCCGTAAAACAAATAGGGAAACAAGAGAATCTAGGAGGGAAAAGAAGTAAGAATAAAGATTCAATACAAATCCATAATGAATTTAAATAGCATACTAGTCAGAAGAGTTTTAGAAATTGTAGAAATCCAATCACTTTTTGTAACAGTATTCACATTTAGGAAAAAAATATTGAATAATGACACTAATCAGCAAAAAATCACCAACATAAGATTTAAAGTTCTAACATACAGCAAAGAAGAAGCCATGAGTGAATATAATCCTGAAACAGACTGTCTAAAATGCACAAAACTGTCTAAAATGTACTACGAGTAAAAGTGGAAAACAGTTCTGCGGTCAGACAAATTGAAAATTGAAATTATTTTTGGAAAACAGGAGTGTTGAGATCTCCAGACTAAAGAGGAGAGGATCTGTCTAAGTTGTCATCATTGTTCAATTGTTGTAAATTGAGGGTGCATTAGTTTTTGGACTGAGCTGCTTGCACATCTGGAAAGGCAGTTGTCCCACATATATGGGCAAGTCAAAGGGCCTTCCTTACTCTCTAGCTGGCTGCTGAGGCACCATTTTGCACAGACATGAAGCAAATACTTCTGCAAAAGTATCTAGTCTAGGGGATTTGTATTAAAAAATGTTTTGCATATCCATCATGAGGGTAAAACCGGCTGGTTTTTGTTTTTTGCCTGTGTGATGCATCCATAAGAAAATTTACGAGACAGTGAACAGTGCTGGCTGGATCCACGGAAGAACAGAAGAGTTTCATTTGCTTGATCAACAAAACAGAAAAGTCAGCTTGACTTAGGTCATCATTTGCTAAAATCAACACATCTCCATTTTCCACTGAGATTATTTATTATATCAAGATACTGCTGGGCTGCAGTAGATGCTGTTTGTGAAGAACCTGTGGAAAAAGGACTGTTTATTTAGCTGGGGGCTCACAGTTGACCACTTGGTAGTCAGACTGCAGTACTATGATACTCACAATGTTGGATCACTTAGTGGTCTCCACCAAAGATCCAAATATCCAGAAGCGTTGGGAGAAAAAGCAGTTGAGATAGGTGAGTCAAAGAGTCCAGTAAAATGTTCTTTTGTGTTTTACAGAACAGAACCAAAATTCACTGGAACTATATAACTTCATCTAACTGCTGTTATATACAGACCTTATTCCAAAAAAATCTAAATATTATGACAACGTGTTTTCGTATCTGTAATTCCATTAAAAAGGCTAACTTTCCTAAAATATAAATTCAGGCTCCACTGTCTTATTGACTTCAAGTTTTTATTTCTCTTTTCAGCTCATAAAACCTACAAAAACAGGATTTTTAAAAATGTGAATAATCTGGAGAAATCTGCCGACATTTTGAAGGGCATGAATGTATTAACCCAAGTTTTTGATATTCTACTGATCTCAAAGCACCTTTAATTGTCACATGACATTAAATCAGTTCAGTTAGGGTCAGTTCACAGAACGCTGTGTCCAAGCAGATCAATGGAAAGTCTAATGGAAAGAGAAAAATGTGTCAGGAGAAGATACACCAGCAAAAGAGACGACCGTGGACTTCAGCGAATTCTCAATCGGTCAAGAGTCAAGGACCTGGGAGGCATCCAGAAAGAGCGGAGGAACAGCTTATAGAAAACCACCACATTCAGATGCATTTGGGAGAAGGACTATAACTGTCGGGTTCTTGGGTCAAACCACTTCTGAGCCTGGGCCAACGGACGAAACGTCTCAACTGCTCCAAGGAGAAGGACTGGACTGTTGGCCAGTGGTCCAAGGTCCTGTTTTCTGATGAAAGGAAAGTGTGTCTTTCATTTGAGAGTCAAGGTCCAAGGGTTTGGAGGAAAACTGGTAAGGAGCAGAACCTAAGTTGCTTGATGTCCACGATGAAATCTTCACAATCAGTCATGATTTGGGATGCAACGTCCAGCATTGGTGTTGGTTAAACTCAACTTTCTTCCATCCAAAATCACAGCAACAGTCAAATGTTTTAAAGGACTTCATGATTCCTTCTACTAGGGGTTTGGAGATGCAGATTTCATCTTCCAGCAGGACTTGGCCTCTGCCTATAATACTGAAGTGTTGAAGATGGACACATCATTTTGAAAATACTTTATTTTGATGTGATCATAATCTTTCTCTTTATTTTTTTGCAAAAACTGTAAAGTAAATGGTGATTTCTCCGGAGTATTGACATTTTTTAAAATCCTGTTTTTGTTGATTTCAGGAGCTTTTTGAATGGAATGATAGAAATAAAAACCTCAAAATAAATACATTTTGTGAACAGACTATTTTTGTTGTGCAAAGTAAAAAAAAAAGCAATCCCAACACAAGACAGAAAAATATTTGTCTGTAACGCCACAGTTAAAAATGATGCCAGTAAAAGGACGAGGGAGTAAATTAGTAAAAACAGACAGAACGAGTGGGAGGATTTCACATAGGAAGAAGTGGAAACAGACAGGCAGTCTGAGAGAAGAGGAGTGGGTGGACAACAAGCTCTCTGAGGAGAGTCTCCATTCAGATCTCAGACACGGCTCCTTAACTCAGCATGACCGTAAACAAACTCTCAGAGGATCCCTGAAGACGCACTCAAGCTCTGACCGCAGGGCTACAAGTTCAGATGCTCGCCCCATCGAGTCCTTTAAAATCCACAGATGACAATTAAAGGAAATTTGATTAACAGAGCATGCTCTATGCCTATCAGGAGGCTTTTTTCCTTAAATGTTGGGTCAGTGGATCATCTTTCACTAGCTGTCATTTATATTACCATGGATAGGACGGGGGAGTCCCTTTATGGGCCTAAAGCAGACTTCAAACAAAGCCCCAAAAAGAAGGAGACAGAAGCTGAAGGAGAAAGGAGGGAAAGACACAGAGACTGAGAGGAAAAAAAGCAACTGTCCAAGTGAATGACCAAGCAGAGAAAATTTTACAAGAGATGTAGGAACATTCTCCCAGTCATCCAGCATTGGGTTTCATTTTGGCAGCACGGTGTGAACAGCCATTTCTTTTTCAAGGCCATCACTTTGTACAATTGCTACTACGGTATGTTAGACAGATAAAACCTCAAACCGCCTGCGCCTGGGTATGGAGACTGTCATGAAATCACTGTGACCATGAAGCAGCCAGAAAAATAGTCTGGAAATCATACTTATTTTTTTTTGTTTTTTAGCTTGGATGGAAAAAATAGTATAGATGTGGACTGAAACAATTGAGTATTTCTCCAGAATAAACGTGCAGGCATCACGAAACTAGTAAAAATGGTCCATAGAACACTGTAGAGATTAAAGGTCTAGACTGGACACATTAGGTTTGCTTAAAGTGAACCAAAGTTTGTTTCCACAGATAATCCAGAACAACTTTTCAATCTGAATACGCCCAAGCTAACCGTGATCCAGAACCAGAGGTGGTCTCGGTTAGATTTCAAACAGAAATGTCTCAGTCTCAGTCTGCAGTCTCAATACAGACCCAGCGCAAGGTACAATACTCAATCCGGACCAATTTATGAGGACTTGGACTGGACAAACAGACATTTCCAGTGTGAATATGCCCTAAATCTGTCTCCTCTTTTTGTAGTTTTTTTCCGACTTCTGAAAAGCTGTGAAGTAACCCAACTGTGCTATTGATACTATTTAGCATTCCTCATGGTTAGAACACACAACTCCTCTTCAGTGTTGATATCTTGTTATCCTATTAGAAGCAAAATAAAGCATGACATTATTCCTGCTTGGACAAGGGCCCTTCTATGGCCCTTAACAAAAAAAGCAAGCATGAGGAACAGAGAGAAAGGCTACTTATTTTTCCTGTCACATCACCATTCAGGCGGTCCGTGTACTGTGAGTATTATCAGCCTAAACAAATCACCAAACCGTGGCCCTAATGCAGTCCGAGGGAATGCTGGATTTATTTTTCTTTCAGGGATACAAATGGTTTTGCAATAAAATTCCGGCACAGGCTTTTGGGCTTAATGGCTACCTCTTGACAAGTGTAAATGAATGGTCAGCAAGGGAGTACGACAGAAGGGGGAACAAGGAAGGAGGGAAAGGGTGGTAGTGGTAGCAATGAGAAACAAGGTTTGAGATGAAACATGCTGTTCTCGCCTTTGACACACACACACACCAAGTCTGCAAGCAATTTTGCAGCGAAAGATATTCCCTTCCTTGTACAGTGAGACATTTTCATTAATCTGCACAGCTAATGCACTCAGCTGTGGGTGTGTGTTTTCAAGCGAGCTGTTGTTGGAGTGTGTTGTGGTCTGGCATTGGTGGTTGATGGAAATGTGCTGAGTTGGAGCTGTGATGAAGTGCAGCTGTTTAGCAAAATGGTCCCACCATTGGCTGTACAGTTGTGTCTGGCTCTAAGTTTCTTCCTTTTTTCCTTTTGCACTTTGCCCGGTTTTCTTGTGGTAAAAACAGCTTCTATTCTCAGACACTTCGCTTTTACAGGTGCATTGTGAATTTTTGAGTGCATAGAGTTGAAGAGCATCTAATCTTGGTAAGTTTAATCATATGTGAATGTATATGTATGAACGTGCCTCAAATCAGCTCCACTTGATCAATCTGTCCTTAACGTAATATGAAATTAAACGATCTAAAATGTCCTTTTCTATCATTTGGAGTCATCCCACTAGTCTTTTTTTCAAACATGTTTGACAGTTTGTGCTCATTCCAACTAACCTTTCTGCTGATATGTCTCCAACATGCTTGTATTTTGTCAAAAGTACCACATCAGTCCATACATATGCAGTAAAGAATCAAGCTTACTCTGAAATGCGTGCACTGTCGTGTTTGTAAGTTTAAATAGTGTTCAGTCCTAAGAAAACATTGATTCAGTGAAACATTTCGATACTACATTTGGCAATACTTGTATTGATTTAAAATGCTGCCAAGATTATGTTGAATTAATTATTTATAAGCAAACGTGTAGTTCAGCATCTTACTTTTGTTTTCCACTTAAACCCCTAGTTTGGCTGCACATCACACTGAGCCTCTTTGAGCAACTCTACACAACAGCAAAACACAACAAGACCTCAGGAGAACTCTCTTGTGATAAATCTGAACTCATGAGCCTCGCTTTTGTTGTTACCGGTTGTTACATAGCGAAATGAGACATATACAACCAAGTTTTAACTAAAGGCGAGAACTGAACCAAAAATCTGTGCCAAGTTGGTTCTGATACCATTTTAAAACGTGGATTTTGGTGCTTTGTGGCTCAGGTAAGAACAAGTGGAGTCGTGCAGTATGCACTGTGCGGAGTTGACCTAAGTTCTGCTGTACTTCACAGCAAAAGATTCTAATTCAGCAATTTGATGGATCAGAGTTACCTACATAATGCTCTGGAAAAAGACACAATTACCAAAAGAAAAGCACCATGAAATTGTTTGGTTAAAATCAACTTACATATGAGATATAGTTGCCATTAATATATTTTACTATTAATTAACCTGAACAGTGTATTAATATTCAGATAAAGTCTTTTTCTAAGTCATAATCTTTAAAAAACAAAAGTTAAATATTGTCTCTGTTACTGTCTTGGGATATAATGGAATTTTTGTTGCATCTTGACACGTATATGGTGATACGTATTGTACCCCTATTCCATCCCTCTTCATCTCCTTGGCTTTCCTCGTTATTTTCCTTCCCATCTCTCAGCGCTGCTTCTTTCTGCAACAAACTTTTTCCCCAGTTTAGTTCAGCGACCTGAAATGGTCACAATCCAACCTTTGTCGTGCAAACACTCACAGGTCCCATCGTTTTTAAAATAAACCTCACAAACACAACTCTAAAGAGAGGACAGATGTGGGTGGAGGGCAAGCCTTTCGCTTACTATAAAATTTTATTTCATTTGTGGTCAAATAGTTTTCTTTACAATATGATTTTTTTTGCCTAGAAAAACAAACTGCTGAACTAATTTAATACTGAGCTGTGCTTTCATGGTGTGTCATCATGTACATTTGGAAAAATGGGGCCACATTTGTACCTACCAACACACAGGTGGGTTCATGGCTTGTGATTTTGGAGGAACACAAATATACACAAATCCAAATGCTTACTGTCAATGTCAACATTAAGTGTGAAGAGAAATCTGTCAGTGTCACGCACATGCACACAGAAAAACTAGTCTTTTTTGCTGTTAGGCCTTCTCATGTCCAGCCAAGATACACACTGCAAAACCCGAGGCTGACATTTCCAGTCTGTTATGAGTAGAGAGAAAGCAAACTAAGCATTATAAATACTGGGATTGACATCACTGGTCCCCTTTGGAGCACTTAGGGGAAAAAAAAAAGCTAGGAACTTATTCAGGAGAAGTTGAGGGCAGCAAAACATCAAACAGAGGAAGTTTGTTTTCACCCATGGAGCTTTAACTTCATCATAAGTGAAAAACAAACAAAAATATTGACGTATTCTTTTTACATTTGCATTTAGGTATTTAGTGGATGCTTTTATCCAAACCTACAAACGATGTACTGTACATTAAAGAAAGTGTCGATGAATAATGATGTAACGACATATAGACATCATGGAGCTGAAAGTGGTCATTGTAAATGAAAAAATGTTCTCAATCGACTTATCTGGATAATTAAAGGTTCAACAACAACATCAAAAGACATGTAATCTGGATGTCGGAGGACAAAGCAGGCTTTCTGTTTTTAGACCCAAGAGGTCATGAACAAATATCCAGACAAAGAACATTTTCAAAGGTTTTTTTCATCCTTGCTAGAATTAACAATAATGAGACTTTATTCAGGGTGTGTAAAATTGTGCAATCCACAATTAGAAAGCAGTTTATTTCTTAAGTTTTATTACAATTTAGTTATTAGTTTTTGTAATATACAAACATTTACTCATTTTTGTTTGCTAACTGTTTTATTACATCAATAATTTTGTGTGCTTTTTTTTTTTAGTAAATAATATAATCGATTCTTGTATCGTCCAGACCCGTTTATTCCCTTTTGGAGGGTCACGGGGTTGCTTGAGCCTATCCAGCTTATATCGGCAACGGTAGGGTGCCCCTTGGACATTCTCCAGTCTGTTTCAAAGCTATAAATTATTATTATTGCTTTTAGTTTTTACCTGATTTCTTTTCCTATTTGTCCTATCCAGCAGCTGAGCAGACAAATAGTAGCTGTGAGCCCTTTGTTTTAGATAGACTTTGTTTTTCAATTTGAGTCATATTATAAACCCCTCAGGCAAAATGGGTGTATATTTGTACAAACCCTTTTTTGGATTTTAAACCAAAATGTATTTTTTAGGAATTAATTTAAAGAAGTGACTCTATTTACAATCAATAATTAGGGCGAGGTTAGGGTTACAGTTTTAGGGTTAAAATCTGTGTGAGCAATGCAGCATTGTGCACTTTAGATGTGAATATGACTTGTGGTTAACATGAATTTCCATCAGTTTTTGTGTCTGGTTGCATGTAAAAACGTGCAAATAACGTTGGTCTTAATTTAATCTAAATTTAGTTTAGTTTTCTTGTTGTTGTGGACAAGACGGAAAAGAGAAGAAAAAGAGGAAACACAGGTTAGTGAAAAGAAAGAGAGAAAGGGTGTACAGAGAATCAAAACCAATGAACATTAAGAGAGGAAAAATTGTAATACAGAACAAAAGTGTAGAAAAAACAGGGGCAAGTGCACAGACAACACCAACCCCAGCCTGAGAGAACCAGTCCAAAGCCCACTATTTCCATAGGATGCACCACTGCACACAGAGATGGTCCAGGGCAGGGGTGTCAAACTCCAGACGTCCTGCTGGTTTTCCAGAAACCTGCTTTGCTGCTGATAGCCTGGATCAGATGTTCTTAGCCCAGAAGGAACTTCTGTTGGTAAGTTGGTTGGAAAACATGTAGGAAACTGGGCCTTGAGAGGCCTGGAGTCCGACACCTTTGAACTCTGTCCCCAGCATGCCTACATGGCACTCAATGTAGATTACCAGCTTACCCAGCAAGAGGTCCAGCATGGGGTAGAAGCAAGGGCTCAGAGACAAGGGCCCCAGTAGAGAACAGAGGCCCCCCGACAGAAAAAAAAAAAAAAAGTGGCATGCCGAGACTTGCCAGGCTCCAATTGCTGAGAGGATAATGGAACTAAGAAGCGACCTGTTACATGAAGGACTGGCATCTGTGACATGGACACCCCCCAGCTCAGATGTACTGTTATCCCCAAGTCATGAAACGCCAATTGGAAAGGGAGCCCTCAAGTTCATGGAGCCAACGCATCTGGGAGACAACCACCATCCCTGCACCAGCTGCTGGCCCCTCCTACAAGGAATGGGGTAAGGGACAGAGAGGGGTCGCCCTCCTCGTGCCCTCTGTGCTGCTTTTAATTATTGATAGGATGCAAATAGTTTTTTTTCCTTAATTGGTGATCAGGGATTGTGGGAAAGAACTATATTAATCAGTTTAAACTGTTTCATGTGAAACCATCCATATGTTCATTAATGTTCAATGTTCATGTTATTTAAATACTTTCTAACAAATGTTCAAATTAATCTGCATTTGAATGGGTGATGAAGTAACATTTTTATCTAAAGAGCATCATGATTTTCTATTTAAGGATAGCAAAATTGTCACTCATCTTGCAAAGAAATAAAAACACTTTGAAACTTACCTTTGTTGCTTCACATTGTCTTCTTCTTACCAAGAATAGTGGTTGTTTCATGTCATTTTGCCTCTATACTGTTTAGCTCCAGTGTCTTAATCATTTATGCTGATCCACATGCAGATGGTTTCAGTTTCATGTAGCTGATTTTCTAAATGATTTAAATAATATTTATTTAAAATGAAAGGTAAAAAATTGAAATTAGTTTTAAATGATTTTTTGGGTTTGTTTTAATAGGTGACCTTGATGGTTTTGAGCTCCGGGCAACGACCTGCTTTTGCCTAATAAGCTTTACCTCTTCTTCAGATACTTTTACTGTAACTTCATCCTCTTTCTTTAACCAAACTATTATGTACAATGACCACATTTCCTTGTCTTGTATGTTTCAGAAAAGGGGCTTGATAAAAACCTTCATAATGTGCTGAATAACATGTTAATGTGCATTCCCGTACCAAACAAAAATATTTCTCAATGTATTGAGCAACAATTTATTGACAATATATTCCATCAAAGAAAATAATATATTGTTCACAACATTAAATTACTGCAATTGCTGCCATTTTCATATATTGTAATTATACGATACAATTCTATGATATAATGACTGATACACTATGTAATACATTATCTCCTACAATATAATATAATTTACATATATGTCATAGACCAGAGTCTTTTCAATTTAGTTTCTGGAGTTTTGCATGAATTTTTTATTTGCATGGTGTTTATTGCTTATGGTTGCTTGAGTTGTTTGTGGTGCCTTTTTAAATAGTTTTAGCGACTCTGGCTATGAACATTAGGATGATGAGTTTCAGCTGCGAGCAGACCAACCTGCTCACTTCTATATAAGGTATAGATAAATCCTTATATAGAAGGAAGGAGGCCAAACTGACAATGTTCTCAGTGAATGTCTCAGACAATGGACAGCAGAGGATGCTGTCCTATTTACATCCTTCTCCTTCTTAAATCATCTTTCAACTTCCTTACACCCCTGTTGGACTTTGCAGGAGCAGCCATCCTTCACGATCAAAGCCTTTGGCATTGTGTTTTAATTTCTAAATTACTGACACCTCATCGGGCATTTTCCTTACCCAATAGATAATAGTTATAGATTATAAATGAGATTAGCACAGTTAAAATAAAAATAATACAGAGTTAATTGTCTGTGATTAAGTAATTGCAATCAATGCAGGAATTTGACACATCTAAATAAAACATTTATCTAGAAAGGATGATTCAACACAAACTAATGTAACATAAAATCTGAATACCGACATGGGTTTTACCAAAGTTATACGCGAAGACAATTTAAGCTGTAGCAAACATTTTTAAAGAAGCATCACAACAACACAACGAACAGATTAAGAACTTTATTTTCAGTTAAGTTTGGAGGTTTTTACTGAGTGTGTTGGTGCAGGTATTTGGTATGTTTCTTGTGTTCTGATGCAGGTCCCGTCTCGTTGATTAAAGTTTTTGGTTAACCTTGATTACTTTTTTCTGATAAGGCCATTCACTTTCTATCAACTTCACATATATTTTTTTTCATTTCAGCAGCAATTACAGTGAAGCTAACTTTATGTTTTTTTTTTTAAATATCTTAAGATATAATAAAACTGACAGCAAATTTGTTTTATCTTTTTATCTTTAGGTAGAAGCCAAATCTACAAGGATTCCCCCTTTATCTTATCTTAACTATGGCTTTCCCCTAATGTTTGTATTGACACATTGCAGGCGTCACCTCTCAAATTGCATTGCGCTGTGTACGCATGTGCGTGCGTGCGTGCACGTGTGTCATTGTCTGTGTGTGCGGTAGACAAAACAAAAGCATCTGATTGAGAGGAACGGGTTTGGAGGAACAGGAAAAAGTGTTGAAAGATTCAAACCAGTCGTGTATTTTTGGCCTAATTATGCATATGAGCTGTAACACAACACTTATCACTGTGGGAATGCCACAAAGCTAATTACGGTTTAACTGCAAGAATAATTAGCCCATAAACACAGCTGTGCTCTCATGCACATGCGCACACACATGCAGTAAAACTGTCCTTCTCTTGCAAAATGCTAAAAAGCTGTAATAATTCCTCTCAGTGCATACAGTGGGCTGGCTCGTTTGTAGTTTACAGTTTAACCTTAGCTGTGGTATTTGGTGTGGTTGTTAATGTTAGATGGTAAAGTTTGTGGCTGCCGTTTAGGTTTGTAAAGACAACTGGGAGCTCCCATTAGCTACATTAAGTGGACATCTGATACGACACTGTCTAGACACTTTTTTTTTTAGAAAATCCTCAAATAACTTCTCACTGTAATTATTCTGAAAGCAATGACTTGATAATTGTCATTTAAACGAACCGATATTGACCGGATTTTAATAATGTTGTTCATCGTACTTTCATACCCAATAAGTATACATTTTCTCTAAAAGATTCCTAATTAAAGGGCGATGGATCTTCTTGGAATATTACCGCTCTGAGACGTGTTCCACTCGAGGGTTTTTGTCCTCTCCGTGTCACAGGATCTTTGCTGCTCCCGTTCCAGACGTGGGTCCACTGTAAACCAGGCATGACAGACACTCTATACTGTGGTGTAAGGTGTCTGGCTTGGCCTGAGCCACACTCTCATGTCCAAATCACTGGTGGATCATAAACAGGCTGATGCCTGATTACCTTGATTTCCAACCCCTTCGTTTGTAGTTGTGTTGGATCAGATGCAGTTAATTCTCTTACAGCTCACATTGAGTTTTTACAGTTTTATAGTTTGATTGAGCCGCTCTAAAGCGTCAAAGGTGGTCCTGAAAGGTTGATCAGCTGCTGAATTCAGTTTTTATACATCTGCCACGTACCGTAATGTGATATAATTGGCGTGTTGTGGGGACTTTTTCTACTGAATTTCCTGGTTATGAGAGCATACGTTTGTTTGCACTTAAACTCCAAGATAGAGTCGAGTTTCAGGAAAACTGTAGACTTTAATTAAATGTTTACAAAAGGAGGTGGATTCACTTCAGCGAAAAGCAATTTTTTTAAACAAATATAATTAATTTGAGTGGATTATCTTCATCAGTTGTTATCCCATCTTAAGACCCAACGTATGTAAAGAAATATAGCACCATAAGGTTTGCAAAAAGCCAGATTGGGTTAGATTAGAGGCAAGTCATTCGGAAAAGGGCACAAGGTGTGTAATTCTATCCCCGCCCTAGCTCTCGGCTTCAATTTAACTGAAAACGCTGTGGGCAGCGGACCTTTTGGTGCATAACTCAAAGTTTCTGAGAGAAAAAACTTGAGTGAAACACCTTAAGCCTCTTTCAAACAAATTTGCTCAAATCAAAGTGGCACTTATGAATAATTGCACTGGGTGTTTTTTGGTCAGCATAAGAAGGAAAACAACAATTAACAGGGAAAGTTTTCTCTCTCCTTCACCCCTCAACCTTCTCCTTGCAGGCAGTTTTGTCAGGCGTGTGTGCCCTGATAGCTTGGGGAAGTATCTATTTACTTAGTGATTACGACAATTTGACTGTCGCAGGCTTGTAAATTCAAACCATTCACTTGGCTAGATTGGCCCAGACAACATCATCAAGCCACAATGTGAACTAAAGGCATACATACACATGCTTAACCCACTCTCCTCAACAAGCATTCAAGCCCCTCATCTGGATTTCTGTCTGCCTGTCCATGCTGCCCTCAAACTTAAATAAACCTTCACATATAATTACAGCCAATTCTGTATATTTTCATGTCCATTTCCTCGAAGCTTTCTGAAGCAAAGGTCTTTAAGAGCAGAGCAAGCGTGCGCACCTTGATGAGCGAGCACACACTTGCTGCTAAGCATCAGAAAAAAAAAAAAACTGAAAGAGCATCTTATGTTAATGCAGAGGTAAAAAGGTAAGAGCAACATAATTCATTCAGTCGCCAAGTTGTGTTTTGAGTGCCGTTCATCTGATCTGGCGTTGCCGTGCAGTGATGAAGACATTATCAGAGTCAATATTATGAGTGTGAAAAAGGTCCTCTTACGTAGAACGTGGTATTGTGGTCACATCTTGATGTCTAACATGCACTAAGTGCCAGAACTGGTGAAAGAGAGAGGGCAAAATTGAAGTTAAACACTCAATCTTGAATACAGCTTGGCGCCTCCAGTGACCTTCTCACCCAAAAAGTGTGCACACACAGGCGAATGTGGCTTTAAATCACTTTTCTGTTTGCTTAAGTTTGCTTAAATTTACATTTTTAAGATTTTGTTTCTGTTCCTTCATTACAAGTAAAACGAAACCCTGTGCTGGAGCATATCCCAGCTGTCATCAGGAAAGAGGCAGCGTGCACCCTGGACAGGTCGCCAGTCCATCACAGGCCGACAGAAACCGGCAAGACAAACAACCGAGCTCGCTCACACTCTCACCTTTTTTAATTTAGAGTCACCAATTTTACCTGATGTGATTTTTGGAGCTGACTTGACAGTCTGAAGAAAAACTCACGTAGGTATGAACCCCCCCAACAGAACTGTTCCCTAAAACGCATAATTTCAACTCGTAAGTGGACTAAACTTAAACTCATCTAAATTTTGCATATGCATGTATTACATCCCTAGAAATTAACCACTCTAGTGAAGAAATGTCTTCAGTGTCAATGAAAGTTTGTAAGAGAAATGTTGCACTGAGAGTATGATAGTTCCTAAAAATGTTGGAGTGAAAGGTTAACAAAATGTGGTCTGAAGCCTTTTTTTTGAATGAACAGATATGAATATCACAAAAAAACAATTATAAGTGTCTCAGTCTTCTAAAGTGAGTCAAATACTTTCTTCCTTTAGAAGTGTTTGTGTGTTCAGAATAAGATCAAAGAACAACCAAACACTAAGCCAATAAACTGTTGAAAAGAACGTTTCAAAAATGGAATCGTCTCAATTAATAATTTTTGTCTAATTTGTCTTCCCACGACAGTCATCCTCCAGTATTCTCTGTTCTCTGGACCCAAAATTTAATTGTGTTGTATATCTTTAAAAAATACATAAAATAAGCAACATTGTTTTTCTGTCGATGTATTTGTCAGTAAATCAGTGACAAAAAAGAGAGAAGAAAAGAATCCTGAATGCTGTAATGTCATGAAACTTCTTCTGAATGCAAAGTCAAGTGTTTGGAGTTTAAATTGGATCAAAAATATTGCAGGCCCTGTTAAGGTTTAATGACTTTCATGGAGTTTCACAGTGTGGGCAGTTTTGGTGAAGCACATCAACTGACCTCAGTTTGAGTTATGCTAATAAAACCAAAAGTAAGGTGCTAAGTTATTATATTTAACATTGCTGATAAAACTTCTCACATTTCTGCCATTATGCTCTCTACTAACCAGTTAAGGTCAAATGGAAAACGTTTTGTTGATCTTCGACCCTTCAGAAAACCCTGCGACGGTTGGAGAGCATTGAAAAAAGTCAAACAAAAACGCTCAACACTTTCTGACAGTTTGTTGAAATGACTGACCCTTCTTCTAAACCGCCAGCACGTTATGGATTGACGATCTGGTTTGCAGGCACGGAACGCGTACTGGAGAGTTGAGTGTTTGCAGTGTCAACTTTTCCTGCATGTGCGTTTTAGTACTAGAGTGAAGCACAAAAAAGGGATCTGGACAGTGTCTCAGTGGCCAGAGAGGGATGAAAGTAATTATCAATTCTCCAAACAATACTTTTCACAATTTAAACCTATTACATGCCCCTCAAAGCCTCTTGAGCCCACTCCCTTTGCATTACACCTTGTGAAACACATGCGCAGAGTGAGTGAGACGGAATAGGCTCTGCACGGTGACTGCAAGCTGCCTGCAATTAAGCAATCATCATCATCAGCATACAAGTGAGACCTGTGTACATGCAGCCTGCACGCTCAAGAACTAGATCTGTGATGAGAGGGAATTTACACCAGTGTTGTTTTTATTTAACTATATCTTCATTCTCTTGGGAGTCATCTGTCTCAAAAGCTCGGTGAGCTTCTGGAAAAATCTGGATAACCTTCAGCCTGCTCAAAAAAAACAAAAAAACAACCAATTCTGATGTTTTAATTAGACCTAATTCATCAAATCTATACACTTTGATCACGTTTCTAATTTATACTTTATTTTTTGTCTTCTAATCATTAACAGTTTTTTTTTTTTTTTTTGCTTTTTGAGTTTTTGTTGTTTGTGCTGTGTACAAATTGGGCTTTTCTGGGTCAATAAGCATGTTTGCTATGTCAGATGTTCGGAATTAAACGTGTTCATAATGAGTCGCACAAAATATCCCACAAGTGCAAAAGTGTAGAAACACAATCCAATGCAGAAGTATTTCAATTATGCCGAAAGCTGTATACTCAAGAGGAAGTTTAATGTCTGAGAGTTGCCAGTGTGATTCTGACATAAATGTGCATGTTGTGTGCGTGTGTGTGTGTGTGTGTGTGCCCTTAAAGAATGACCAAAATCTTCCTGAGATATATTTTTTAATACGATACTATTGACTCCATGACCCAAATGTCACATTTATTATGTTTTTTTTTTTTTTTGAGAAATCCAAAGTTACTTAAAATTTTAAAGTTGGATATTTTAAGGCTTAAAAAATATAAACATAGTTATTTGTACCAGTTTAATCTCAATTTGCAAAAAATATAAAATAAAGACAAAATAAAAACATCTTTGAGATTTTTTGAATTTTATTTTATTTTAAACCACAAAGTGAGCACCATTAGTGGGAGCAAAATATTTTTTAATTAAGATTTTGCAAGAGAGAGTCGAAAAATGTAATATTATAATTTCTGTACTTTTTGGGGGGATTTTGCTCCTTAAATCTTTTTGAAATAAGCATGCACATTATTTGTGATTTTTTTAAAAAAATGTACTGTTTTTTTTATATTTTTTTATATTTTTATGTCATTGAAAATGACTATAAAAATGTTTCTTTAAAATATTACTGTTTAATTTCAACAAAGAAAAGTTACAGTTTTCTTTCAGTTGCATGTTACGAAGCAAAGTGAGATATAAATCACTTTTCCAAAATGTTTGTCAGCAAAGCTGATATGGAGTGTTTCAACTTGCAATGTTGCATCGTATGTCACCATCTCTAGAGCGACGAGCCACAACAGCTGAGGGCTGGAATGGGAAAGTGGACTGGCTGATGGGATGGCAGGCTGCATGCTAATGTGTTATGCCAGAATGGCAGAGAATGTGTGTCATGCGAGGCGAAGGCCAGAAGGCAGACGCTGTGCTTCACTGTGCTGTCCTGCCCACGGCCTTGTCAACTGATCTATCTGCAAAGAGAGAGGAAGAGAAACTGATTAGCTTAAGAGGGCCTGAGGGCTTCACTGCAGTATCACAACAAACAATTATGTCCCAGAAGTGGCGGAAAGGCAAGTGCATTTGTAGAAAAAAAAGGAGCCTCACATATAAAATGATTTTAGGGGTTCAACGGCAAATTTATTTATCAAAGACAATAACTTCTGAGAGATTGTTTTTTTTCATGCACATTTATTGTACAATTTCAGCTGTTTTTCTTCACATACTCACAACTATAACTGGTTCTTCAAGTGATAAACACATTCCTGTTGTTTACCTTGAGCTGGTCATTGCAAACTTTAGACCTGAGAATTGTATTGCTGGAGTTAAAATACTTATCAAAATACATGTTGCACTTCTTAAAATTTTGCTCAAGTTTACAAGCACTTTATAAGCTACAAAACTAAAACAATTTTTTGTATTTAAAAATGTATTAAAAAAATGTAAATAAAATGACTAATAATTGGATCATTAAAGTTCACATGAAACCAAAATCACTTTTAAAGAATTGAATTTAAAAAAATCGTGTGTTCGCTGCTTAGCAGGCTGTGGGGCACGGACAAAGCAGTGGTGTTGGGTTGCACTGCAGTGGCCTTTGCTCAATACTCACTATAGGGACACACACAAACATGCATTCTCTGCAGGAACCTTTTGCTCAGTCCCTAAGCAAAGGTTGTGTCCCACAATCCACCTAAGCCTCTTTTGTTAAAGGCACATGAGAATAGCACAAAAATAGGAACATTAGAATGTATTAAGTTGTTAGTGTACCTATGTAAGTGATTTTCAGATTTACATGAAAGTGCACGAAAAATGTTAGATTTTTTTAAATAAGAAAAGAAGAAGGAGGACTTCACCAGCTGCCTCTGTAGAGCTCCAGACTGCCGCCCTGCATGTGGGTGTAGGACAAAACCCAACTGTAAAAACGAAACAAACCTTCTACTTTCTTTTTGCACTTTAAAGTTGAGTAATGACACATAATCACCAGAATTTATGGTGCGCGTATTGCGTTTTTTATCATCATCAATGTACTAATTATCCACCCAACAGCAGCCCAGATGTAGTAAAGGTTAGTAACACACTCATTACTTGTCAACAATGTCCAGAGCTCTTGTCAAGCGGATGATTAATGACCCTCTCACTCAGATAATATTGCTTTAACATGATTTCTAATAGAGCAATTCAAACTGCTACTAACAAATCTGTGGATGAAACACAGAACATTGATACTTCTGCAACATAAGAGGATGAGAAATAGCAGAAGCCTGCAACCAGCTCATTTGTTGTTTGGTTACAACCTAATACTCTGCCGTTCAAAGACGGTTTAGCACCTGAGGTTACGATAGGCTTTTGTTTTTCCAGAAAAAAGCAGAAATTCTTTATTTTTCTTTTACACCATTTTACATAAGTGCATGCATTTATTTTTTAATTCTCTCAGACATTTCTTCCTGCAGCAGCATCGACACTGACCCAGTATCATTATCTGGGCTTCAGCTGCAGTACATAAGCACTAACAGAGTTTAAAAACATATTCTCTGCTCCTATATGCATCTGCTGTTTTCTTTTTTTGTTTTAATCCTCCTTAGATCTGCAGTTTTTCCAGTTGATGTGCACTTTCTTGCAAATTTATTTGCACGTCGAGTTTCTGTGATTGCACTGGAGATTACTTATGCGTGTGTGTATTTATGTGGTTGCGCGTCTGTGCGTTTCTGAGCACACTGCGTGGTGTTAAAGGTGTTGGGGGGCCCGGTAGGGACTGCAGTGGGCGATCTTAATTCAATTTAAGGCTCTGTGTTTTGACAGGAGTTAAGAGTTAGCTGGAGTGGCAAGAAGGCTCAACAGCCAGCACCCAAAAAATTGGAAGCACACGCTTATAACCATGTCCCGGTGAACGCACAAGCTGAGGGCTTTAAACGGTTTTATCTGTTAAGAGTAAATCTTTAGTACGTCCTTGCAGAGAAAGAACATTTTCTATGTCAATTTGATCTTCCACAATGCCAGAATCCAATTTTAAATAGTTTCATATAAGGAAAAGATTTGAATAAGTAGCATCTAATTGTTCAGATAAGAAATGCCTTAAGCGGCAGTGTTGTCCACAATAAAATGTTAGCAATATGCGGTAATGAAAAACGCCACAAATGAATGAACTCCCACTTGCACATAAGATGAGATTGCTTCTTATATACCTGCATGTGCTCATGTGTGGAAAGGTTTGTGCCCTCCCTGGAGACAGAAAGCAATTTGTTAGATATTTCCATAGAGCCGAGAATGTAAACATTTTTAATATCTCCTATTAAGTGGAGGAGGCATGCATAGGAATGATACGGCCAGGGTGTGGGCTCTTTGTATAAAAGACTTACTCGCTTCACGTGTGTTTGCGGTCAGTTGTGTGTTTGTTTGCGTGCAATCTAGACTGTGTTTCAGCGATGCCGGTGTGTGAAAGTGTGTGAACTGGAGTTTTACGAGGGAGGAGTAGCCGGGCGCATGTGATTGCGGTGGACTGGTATAGGTAGGTCGGTTATGAGGCCTATCTGTTTCTTCCCTTCCCATCGTCTGGTTTCCTGCCATTGATCAGAACAACTCACCTCCTCCCCCTCTTCTCTTCTTCCTCTGCTGATGGACAGAAAGAAACCTGATCACCAACCAAGGAATGGAGGTGGGGTGGGGGGTGGGGGGTACATCAGCAAGGGAGGGAAGAGAAGAAAAGGGTAAAGGCATCAGTGCCGTCTGTAGCCTGCTCTGTCAACTGTGCACAAAACCCTGCAAAGAGCCACATCACAAATGGAGTATCTTTTTCTGCCTAATCTAATTTCGCCATTCCTTTTGGCTTTACTGTAAAATGAAAAGATCATCTAACTCTTTGGCTGTGCGAGTGTGTGCGTGAGTGGAGGAGACAGAACGGGAGACAGAGTTTAAAAAGATTGTTAGTGGAGAAGTGAGAGCACCGCGGAGAGCGAGTGTTTTCCCTGGAACAGATGTCGGAAGAGTGTCACTCACTCATACGAGGGCCCTGTTTGCCGTGGCACCCTCAGAGCCATAACACAACCTCCCACCATCCTCTGACACACGCATCTACGCTCACACACATCCACATGCTGCGATTTTGAGTGGCAGTTGCTCTGCTGCACTCGCCTGCAGAGAGGGGGGGTCATCACCTCGTCCATCTGTTCCTGATTGGCCCCCGATGTGGAAGGCAGTCGCCTTTACAAAGTCCAGCACCTTGAACGTGCAAAAAGTTGGGTGGAAATCAGCGTGTTGATCCTTTTCTCATGAGGCAGATTAAAGTCTGTGAATTTCGTGTAAATGTTAAACATCAGAGTGAAGAACGTCAGCTTTGGAAACCTCTGCTGGGCTTCTTCAAAACCTGACACCACAGAGAACTCCTGTGAAAAACTTTAATTTTCTTTATAGTGTCATTAAACGATCAGCAAAGAGGAATAAATTCTGTTTTTGACATGGCACACACAAACGGATTCTCAGGCTGATCCCAAAATGTCAATTCTTGACTGAAATGATTCCAAAATGATCTTTTTCTGTTTCCCTTTTTAAAAACAAAAGAATAAATCTGCAGGTTTTGCTCTCATTCTCAGCTCTCATATGACCCGAGCCAGACTTCATGTCCATACTGCAATCTGATAGGACCACACAGTCTGCTCCTTAAACCCCCAAAGGCTCCTGCCTTTACTGTCATAGCCTCACTAACAAATTATTAAATCTAGTCTCTATACCACAGCCACAAAGCAGGGAGGAGAGAAAATAAAGGAACAGAGGGCGGCCATGTTGACGAGGGTAAATGAAGCATGGCATTGTTAGCTCCTGTGTGAGGCCTGCTGTGGGCATCCGTTGTAAAGATAAAGGTCGTCCTGTCTCGTTTGTGTTAAACTGTCTAAGAAATTTCAACTGTTTTTTTTAAACTAAATTATGACATTTAGAATTGAATACTTAGAGTTAAAATTTCAACAACTGTAAGCCTTTATTAAAGCAACTGTCTGCAGCTTTTTAACATCGATAGAAAAAACTGACTAAATAAAAAGCTGAATTACTTGTAATTTAGATATGCACATTAACTTTGCATTGTTTTTTGGAATAAATATTTGCAGTTTGAGAGGTTTATCATTTATTGGCGTCACACAAAATTGGCTTTCAGTGACACATTTTTGTCCTTGAAGGTGAAAGTTTTCATTTTAGCTCCAAAATACAAACCTGTGAAGAATTAGGAAAATTATTAGAGAAATTAACCAGGAACAAAAATTTGAAAAGTGAAAGAATATAAAAAGAAAAGATTAAGAATATACATTATATGGAATGCACTGTTTGTTGCAAATGATTAAAGACACAATTATTGCACAAATATGCCCTTTTGCCTGAGGCTGTTTAAGATCCCACTCAGTGGTTTATTCCCTCTCTGGTGAGCTAATAGAATCAAAAATGAATTTATTCCCAGTCACTGAAGCAGTTTTTAATGAGAGGCACATTCTCATTTATTGCCAGCAGTGTCTTTACCACCCAAGAGACCAGCATTTACTCACTAATGACATCATATCGTCCTGCTAACAGTTATTAAAATTAACAATGCTCATACAGTATGTGCAGAGTGAGGATTTATAAAATGTGAAACGAAATCATTCCTAAAAGAAGACATTTTGGAGCTCCTCTGTTTAGCTGGACATTTGTCTGTTGTTTTAGTTGGAACAGATTTACTTGATCAAAATCTAATTTGTTTTAAATAAAACCTTTAACCCGTGCCTAAATGCATTAGCCATTGTAACTGGACTGGATTATAGTCTGTTAAGGCGTCAACGCTGTGTTGGTCACCGGCGGGAAAAGGGGGGAATCGCGCTGTGTAAATAAATGATTTAATGCTTTAAAACCTTTCCCTTAATTAAGCTGGGGTAAAAAAAAAAAAAAAAAACTCTCAAGGTTATGCGTAGGAAATTAGATGATTTCATTTTCCGCGACCTGAAAGGGAGAGCAAGGGAGAACAGCAGCTGTTGTATTTGCAGGAGTTAATAAATGTCATGGACAGAAATGTAAGTTTATGTCCATGACCGGCGTGCACACCCTGAGCTGAGGCCGCACAAAACTCACTGTATTCTCGTGTGAGAACCAGAAATATGAAGTGTGCCTTTCCTTAAATTCTTCTTTAGTCATTTTGTTTTGATTTTTTACTTTTAGATGCATTTTAGACTACTGCTGAACTTTTTTTTGCATTTTTTAAAATGCAAAAATAAAGTTCCTTTATTGCAAAACAAGCACAGTAAGTTTCTCAGTTCCTCAATAAAAAGCAACATTTATTTTTTATTTTTGGAGCATTGAGCCTCACTTGAAATGCTATAACTTTTCTAACATGCAGAACCTCACGCTCCCACTCATCTTTTTCAATAAGAAAACCCTCAGATGACTGCTATATTCTGTCAGTTATAAATGTATTTTCTTTAGGAGCTTTTGAAATGAGCATCTCTGAGAAGTGCGGGTCCCTGTCATGCATATCCTCTCTGGGCTAATTCAGCTCTAATGCACTGACCGGAGGTGTACCACTGTTTGGAGAATCTCTCAGTTTATCAAAACCCCTCGCTGACAGCCCTCCTCATTAGCCTGAAGCCTCAACAGGTGTCCAAACAGCGGCTAATGGAGCCCGCGGCCTCAGTTGGAACGATGAAGTTTTGCTTCTTATTTTGTCCATTCAAAATTTCTCACCACAGGCAGCTCAGTAAATTCATACCAGGAACAGTTCTAACTATTCCCACTCTTTGCTTTTCTCTGTGCACACAGTAGGGAATCATATAAAGAATATTCTTTATCCAAAATAAAATACAACACTCGGCTGCTTGGGGCAAGTTCTCTCTCTGTGACAGCTGTTTCGCAATCAACACTTGTCAAACACAATATGCTTCAGCCATATATCAGATGAGTCAAATGCAACCGGATATTGTGTCAAAAGTGCATTGCAGGAGTATTTTTGATGCAAAAACAACTTGTGTGTTTTTTACCACTATTTCACTCGCTTTGGGATAAGACACTTTTGGATTTCCCTCTTTCCCAGAGGAGGAAATTCATAATAAAGGGAAGCAAAAGCTTAATGAAAATGTAAATCTCAAGCATAAAAATCCCTTTTTTAAATTCTTTTTATTTAACCAGTAAAGCCTGAGGCAGCAATGATAAAACAAGTTGAAACAGGTGGAAAACAAATCCAGAAGTACACAGAGAAGGTTGCAGAACTAGAAAGGCCGACTGCAGTACGTCTGCATCCCTGTGGGGCGTGTGAGCAGCAGGCGAACTGCGCATGTGATGGTGTGCATGTCAGCCCACTGGAAAGGCTGATCACTTCACACCAAGCAAGCCTAGGTGACGATGGCACAGGCCCTAATGTAGACAGCCATAAACAAAGCAAGCCCTCTCTAATCCTGAGAGGCTTCTTTGTGTACTTCATGCTGCACAAACTGTTTTGATGAATCTCCCGACCCCTGACCCTCTGACGATGGACGGCGCTCTGAGGGGAAACACAACCAGGAGGCGACGGATTGCTCGGCTATCCTGTTAAGGAAATGAGCCAAATCGTTGTAGTTCTTTTGCACATTTTATTCAAAACAGAGTAAAGAGGTTAAAATAATTAAGTGGTTCATTTAAGATGAAATTGAAATCATTTTAGATTTAAATTCCCAGGCTTTTAGTAAATAATGTCGTCTTTTTTGTTGTTTTTTTGAGCATTTCTAGCTGTGCCTTGTGATTCATGTGCAGTAACAGCTTTCCAGGCCATTACTGTCTTTCATTAATGGACTGAAAGTCAAGTCAGCCAGAATAAAAATGGATGTGGTTAAACATCTGTGGCCCAGACACAATCACTTGTCATGAAATGCAAACTACATTTCTACCACATCACACAAACACTCCCTCAGGATTACGGTGAGCATCAATCACAAACTTTACAGAAGACCATGATTGTTAGTTTGCAAAATGAGATGTTAAAATCTGAATTTGATACTTTTTTTTTTTTATCAATATATGCTTTACTTAAAGGACAATTTGTCTTTACAATGATTAGGCTAGAAGACGAGAAGTTTTGTTCTTTGATAAATCCATTAGAATGTAGCTGTGCAATCCTTTGGCTCTCTTTTTCTGTTTTTACTAAAAAGCAAAACCGTCACAAGTGTCCACAGGAACACACAGTTAGTGCACACACACACGCACACACACACATGCAGACACACACACACAGGTCATGTCTCCTTACACAGAGCCTGCTTGTGAGAGTGCAGCATTTGTGAACCTGACAGTGGAAAATATGAGCTCCTTCCTCGGCCTCTGCTTGGTCTTGGCATTTTGATTTGTTTGACAGGGGAGAAAATTATAACAGCAGGGGGAAAGAAATATAAAAATACGAGTGGTAATACTTTCAAAACAAAGTTGTTTTCCTTGCTGTCTTTGCAGAATCCGTGGTGTGTCTGGGGTTACATCTGCATGTGTGTTTGTGCATTTGCTGTGCATGTGTGTGGTTTAGGATGCTCCGCCTTAACTATGAGTCATCTTGACTGATTGACATGCTAAGTTAGTTAATTGTTTATCTGCATATTGATTTTTTTTAATGTCGTCTTTTTTTATGTGGTTTTCTCATCATTTGCTCGACTCGGTCCAAACTCCTCCTTTCGTTCCTGTATTTATTTACCCGCCGTGCTGTCGCTTTGATTCTGTGAGTTTGAGGTTAGTTTGTTTCAATGAAATCCTCATACTTTGTTGAAAGCCTCATTATCCTCTCGTCTGAATCAGTCACTGACATTTGCAGAGTAAACTTTCTCATTGAGGATGATGGTTGACTTGAGGAAACCAAAGACACTCTGCGCTCTGATTATGCAGCAGTCTGACATATTGGCATGACGGAGAGGAGAAATTGTACCACAAAGATGTAAGACAACCTTTGGTTCATGTCATAACATGTTTGCATCCTTATTACTAAGCATGCTTTGTTGTTTGGACGTCTGAATATCATTTTTAGTTCAAACCCCACGTTGTCCTGCTTTGACCGTTTCCACCTTCACTGGTGCAGTAAAAATACGGCCAAATATCCGAAAAAATGCTCAAAGTTCACATTTTATGGCGACCGGACGATTTTTCTCTATAAGTTGGCATTGGTCAGTGGCCGCCTGAGAACAGTTTTATTTTGCGTGGAGGCAGTCCAGTGACGGGGCGGCCACAGGGCGCATCGCCGGCCGGCTGCCAGCAGCTATGATTGGATGAGGTGTAAAAGTCTCCAGATGGCGGTTGTCCACATCAAGTACCCCCAGCCGCCTGTCAAAAAAAAGGGTCATTCTGCACGCCTGACGGCCGCCTGCCTGCCACCGTCAATGGCAGTTATTTTAGTGACTGTAGCATTAATCTAACAGTCATTTCAATACATCCAAACCCAAAAATCTGTAATGATATTTTACTATGAAGTTGTAGAATGAAGGATCAAGAAATTATTTTAAGGAAACATGAGAAATTCTTTGAGCTACAGCGCGGTTGAGCTCATCAACCGTTTCTGCGAATCATCAGATTCTCTCATTCTCAGGATCATCAGAGAACCAGAGAATTGAGGAACCTTTTTAATTGTCTTCGGGCAATGATGGGATGCTTATTTTCAAATCCAACTGTCAATGCGCTGTTTGAAGAAGTAAAACTTCTGCTTTCCTTGAAATCCAAGTTGAGTTTTGACACAAAACAGTTTGACAATTTCTTTTTTGATGGAAATATGAGAACATAAATAACAAATGTTTTGTCTTGTCTGGAAAAACCGTGGTGTTGTTGCTCCTATGGAATGGTTCACACTCACCAAGTGGGCACATTCTTTATTGGAAGAGGCAGTGCTATCCGTCATGTCAGACGGGCTGTGGTGCAGCGAGCCCGGATTAAATGACCGTTCTGTGTTTGGGCTGTGGGAGTTGATCACTGGACATCCCTTAGACGGAAGAAAATATCCTAAGTTGTTTGAGTCTGTCAAATAAATGAACGCTGAACACACTGATGCCGTTTTGTAGCATGTGTTCTCCTAGAGTGTTAGTTTACTGGAGATAGCGAGGACGGAGGACGACAAAAAGTGAGACAAAAAGATATTAAAACCTTGAAGGACACAAAGAATTGAAGATGGAGCAGAAAAAAAGAAAAAAGGAAGAAAGTGAGTGAATGAGAGTCAGTTTTAGGAGAATCGATGAAGGCCCTTCCACTGGGACAAAGCTAGCAGCAAAGCAGAGCTTGGATCTCAGGTGTCCAGTCGATGGCTGATGCATTAGGCTGCTGATACGAGCTACTTTGGGTTCAAACACACATTTTCTTAATACAACATGAACCCATTTCCCCCCCTCATTAATCATGTAACCGGATTACGGCTGGAGGCCTGGCATGTTCTGAACTCTGCTCCATTCGTCCATTCATTTGTCAGACACACATGAGAATACACACACGCATGCAAATATAGAAACTCACAAGTTTTCAACCGATGACACTTGACCCAATAAAGGAGTTAAATTAAGGTTTCTGACTGGAAAATAAAAGTGATCTTTTTATTAATTTATGATACTTATAATTGTTCTTATTGTTTAGGTTGACCAAGTATGATTCCGTAGAAGTCATTTTTTATCAGGTATTTACGGTGGCCCTGAAGTTCAAATCCCATCATAAAGTCACTCGGCGCCAAAACATTTTAAAAATCTTGTCAAATGATTTGCTCTGACTTTTTATGTTTTGTATTAAAGATAACCACATTTGTTTAAATATCTGAGCAGAACATCGCCACTCAAGTTTCTTCTATTTTTGGTTTCTGGACGGAATTCAAGTATTTCATATATCGGAATAGAGCTGTGAAGGAGCAAGATTTGCACCGCTTCGACATGTCGCTCCAAGGCTCTTTCATCTGGAGGTGGCGGACATGCACTAATTAGCAAGGTAAGTAGCTCAATAACAACAGTCATCTGTGAACATCATGCTAAATTTGCATTCAAAAATGCACGTTTAGTGAGTTCAAGAACAAGTGCCTGATGTGAAAGTAGCATTAGATTAACCTCAGTGGTCAGACCTGTTCACTTGAACCTTGACATGTTAGCGACGCTTACAAATGAGCAAACACACAAGCTGCTTACATTTGTGTCTTTCTTTCAGTGTGTTGAGAGGATGAATTCTCTTCACTTGCAACATTTGTGCATACCTTATTAGATATTTTCTTCTGATCTCATTGTCTCTAACTGACATGGTTCTGTATTTGCGTTTGTGTGACGTTAGCTTTTGCTACATGTGCTGCTTTAGTCCAAATTCAGATAAAAAATACATTGGATTTCCTTTGTGGTAATATATCTGTATAATCAGTCTTACATATTTTAAAAAGTTCAACTGATATGAATTCACTAATTTTATCTGATGAGGATTCTCTCATGAGAAGAGTAAAAATAGTTTTACTGATTAACCAGCAGATAGTTTCCACTAATTGAGAAGCTTAAGTAACTTTATCTGCAAAACATATACATAAGCATATAGTTTTTAAGTGTGTGTGTTTGCTTTCGTGCTTGGAGGGTATCATTGGATCAGTTTAGGTTGGACGTACATGCTTGACAAAATGTCACAGATACCCCCGCTGCGTCCGTCACTCAGCACACACACATACATGCATGCACAAACCCCAAAAACAAACCCATTCACACAACTCACACTCCTATGTGTGCACTTAAACCTAACCAGAAACATATTTGCAACCATCACAACAGTTTGTACATTTCAGCTTGTTTGCTTAACTTTTTACTGAAACATTCTTATTTTAAGATGTGCAGGTTTTAAGTCCATCTACACATCAAGGTGAAAATGCAGAAAATATGTGGAAACAAATTCTTCACACAAATGATCACATTTCTGCAGACTTTTGTAGTTAATGTACAATTTAAGAGGATAATGCAGTAGGGATGGGAATTTATAAACTTGCTTCCTCCTGCAACCTTTCATGCAATTAATCAAAATGTTTGACAAACTCTGTGGATTCAGTGTGTCATGTACTGTATGTAAACATGCAAATATGTGCTTCCTAGTATTTAAAAACAACTTAAAACTTCATATACTATATATACTTTACATTTGTTTTACTTTTTAGTAGTTTTCTGGTTAAAATTAAATGTTCTAAATCACAACTTTTCACTTATTATACCTCACAGTAAACACCTGCAGTGTCTTTTGCATTGGTGTGAATTGGTTCACATAAGTTTCATTTGAGGTCAAGCAGTCAGGCAGCAGACGCCATGGCCATGCGTGCTGCACCAGCATTCAGCCTTGGACTAATGAGCCCCAGTGGTCTTCAAATCAATAAAGTGTTAAGTGGCCCTTAGAAAACAACACCATAGTGTTAAGTTGGTTTGTCAAGCATACAGTCTAGAACCACTTCAGCTTAAGAGCTGCCACCTTGTTAACATAGATTTACTTATCACCAGATTCAGATAAGGTCTCACTGAAGCACAACGTGACTTTCAACATACAAATACTCAGATGAAAATCTGGTTTGTTCATAACTGTGATTTGACACCACAAGTGGTTTTAATGCTCATATGATTTGAAGTATATTTTGCCTAAAACAACAGGAAATAACTTTTCAGTTCTTCAAAGAGACAAATCAAATAGGTTAGCAAAATTTCAAAATAAAAGTCTCCCTGTTTTGCCGACTGAATTGGACCTCCTCCCACCTTGGCCACATCCAACTCCATCCTTCCACAGGGTCGCTAACCAACAGCCTGTGCGCACACACAGACACACACACACAGACACACACACACACACATACACAAACCTAACTTTGAGGGCGAGTGAGCAAATTCCTGAGGGCTATCGGGTTTCGGGTTGCCTTGGCGACCAAGCATGGAGGCAGATCCATTAATCATTGAGAACAGTTCACTCCAGAGTGGAGGTCAGACTGATTGCTGTGGATAAGGTATCATCCTGGAGCACATATGCATCGATACACACTCACATGGACCAACAATTTTTGATTCAAACATAAAGATTCTTCTCATTTACAGTGTAAAGAGACATAAAAGACCAAAGGGCTAAACAAGAAGCAGAACATGCTGTGTTGAGGCGCAAACAGGGTTTGATCCACTGCGTAAACTGTTAAATCCACATTTGAATACTTCACGGTCACTTTTGATTTGCCTTAACGACCCGGCACACATGCACACATAAAGCAATCACTCCTCCCACTGTTGTCTAGGCATCACGACGACCATGGCGGTGTCATGTGGCGTGGCTGCGTGGAGCCGAGTGGATTAAAAGATTGGAGCTCCGCATTTATTTTTCAGGGACATGGCTGTAACACTAGACCTACACAGGTGTCCAGGAAAACTGAGAGTTCAAGAGAAGGAAAGGGAGGTGGGGAGGTAAAGGAAGAGAAAGACACAGAGACAGTTCGCTGCAATAAATGCATTGCACTGTGATACTGTAATTAGTATTCTGAGATTCAACAGATGAATAGAATGACAAAGGGAAAAAAACTTCATTTTTTTCTTGCTAATATTTGGCTTGGTGCTTTCAAAGGCAAACTGTTCTAGTAGAACATTGCAAAAAGTTTAAACCTACCACCCTTTTCTTTTGAAATTATTACCGTTATTACCTAACAAACACAACCGTTAGCATAATTAAAGTGCTATGTTTCTTGGGAGAATGTTTTCTTCATTGTGGGATCAAAGATGGTAACTGATTTATAATTGCCTCTAAAAACAAAAAAAAAAAATCCAGATGATGAGTAGTTACTTTTAATGTGAGCTTATATTCTCAAAATAGTCATGTAACTAAAGCAAAATATCAGTCAAGAACATATGTTCTTTTAAATCACAAATTCTTTTCAACTGTTTATCATCTACAACAGCCAGTTCACATTGTTGAATGTGTTCCCGTTCTTAACTCTTCTTGTCTCTATGTTAATGTAATGTAATCTCTCAATTCATCTTTACATGTATCCTCGAGTTTCTTGGGTTCTACGTTTTTAAAGTCCCACTCCAACTTGATTTTTTCTTTTGTTAAAGTATTCCCAGTGGTTTTTGAATCATGATTTTGCCGTTTTTTGGCAAAAATCTAAAAGCCTTTGTCGTTTTTCTAAGACTTATTTTCTGCAGAGCGGCAGGAGCTCATTAGTAATTCGCCTCTGGGTTGTGGGCACAGAAGTAACCCTACATTGATATCCCAGCATTCCTTTGTTTCCTTGCAGGTCCATTTCCCACAGCAGTATTGTTAAGTTGTATCAGCCAACCTAATGTTAGATACTTGAGTCAGCTCTGTAACTTGGGGAAAATTGAAAAAGAATTTTCGACAGAATGAACGACACCCCCACCCCCCACCCCCGCAAGATGACGACATTGCGGCGAGCAAAACGTTAAATAAAATGAAAGGGTCGAAAATTGCTTATAGAGCCAAAAAAATATAGATTATAAAATACACAAACGAAACCAAAACACACGTGTTGGAAATATCCAAGAGAACTTTTCAATTATTAGGTGATGGCCACATGACCTACAGCTTGGTGGCAATTTTTTTAGCAAAGTGTGAGATTTGCCGATTTTCACACTTGTCCACAACATGATAATCGCACATTTTTTGACGGAATGCTGTGAAAATTTTATATGTTGTGGCTTGCGAGGGGAGCAGTGGCGTATAGAGAATAGGGCTAGGGCGGTGGGCTGGGGCGGTGGGCTAGGGCGGTGGGCTGGGACAGTGGGCTGGGGCGGTGGGCTAGGGCGGTGGGCTGGGGCAGTGGGCTGGGGCAGTGGGCTATGGGGGTGGGCTGGGGCGGAGGGCTTGGGCAATGGATAGTGCAATGAATAGCACCTGCGCCATGCAACGCCGCTCGCATCTTTTAATTTGATTTATTTGTTCAAAAATAAAAAAATATTGAAATGCTGCAAAGTTGTTTTTTTGTATGAAATAAATCATCAAAAAAAGCAATGGATAAAATAAACTGTTGAACAAGAGTTTAGATACTAAATTTGTTTTTTTGCACAAGATAAAATGCATAAACAAGCAGGGTGTTTGGCTACAGATGGTCAAAGATGACCAGCACATGACCGCACACTGCTCAGACCTCATGCTATTTTATTCACACACATGCATGTCTATCTCTAATGCAGTTTGTCGACTGAGATTTATGGAGTCCTGGGAAACTTGATGTAGACGACCACAAATCAGCACGACTATGGAACGTAGAGCAATGTGAGCATTTATGCACACACACTCATGCACATTCACACAACAAATCTAAGACCTTTTGTGTCACACACAGAGACATGCAGAAACAGCCGGGAATTAATGCTAGCATGCACGCGCGTGCAAACACACACAAAGTGAGGCGTGCACACATGAAATATAAGTGCAGCCACTGCGCCACTGAACCAGCTCCCAAAGGTGCCCACTAAATTTACTGGCTTCTCCAGCCACTTCAAAAGCGCTCCATAACTTAGAGGCCAGACGATTTTATTGTTTCATGGAAGAAAGGAGGGTGAAAAAAGAAGCAAAGGAGGGCAAGAGACTAAAAGATAGATGTGCTCTAGAAAAAAATTAAAACCCTCTTTGTCTCAAGCAATTAAAATTCCTCTGGATGGAGGCATGCACGCACGCATACACCAGAAGTGTGCACACACCCTTGCATGCACGTGAGCAAACAGTTAAAATGTCATCAGTCTATTTTCAATCGCTTGTGTGCAGGAGAACAAAAGTTCAAGCCTCCTAAATAACTCATGTTAATGGAGTCTATAATGTAGACCCAACAGAATTATATATTTTCATCCTGGTGATCTTTTTCAGCATATTCATCTGTTTTTTCTGAATTTGTTTTGAAATTAGTGCAACTAATGTAGCTGATAATGAAGACGTCCCTTCTGTCTGTGGTTAACATCCATATGAGCAGCACTTTCCCCACTGACATTGGACCCCTGCTACTGACCTCATTTACTGCATTCAAACACATTTTTCCAAAACATACAGATCAGTTTAGAAATCTAAGCATGGTCATGGACTCTGATATGAACCTGAACTGTCACATTAAGAAACATTACTGCTGCGGTTCTGACTAAAACCAGGAAGTATGGCCGTATTAGTTCTGTCCTCAGACCTTTCTGTTGCTCACAGAATTTACTTTAAAACTAGTGCTGTCGTGCGATTAATTTTTTTGTGCGATTCAGTAATATTGACCTGTACTGTAAATATTTGATCTAGTTCATTTATTTTATCGTCTCCTATTGATCCTCATCCTCCTTGACCTCAGCGGAGCATTCGACGTGATCTCCCGCTCCATCCTTCCGCAAAGACTTCCCTCCATTGGCATCACTCACAGCTCCCTTAACTGGCTCACATTTGACCTGTCTGGCCGCTCTCAGTTTGTTCAACTACACTCCTTCCAATCCCAGCCTTTCCCAATCACCTCAGGGGTGCCCCAAGGCTCTGTGCTTGGCCCTCTCCTTTTTAATCATCTATGTCCTCCCATTGGGAAATATCTTCAGAAAATTCTACATTCAGTTCCATTGCTACACCAACAACACCCAACTTTACCTGTCAACTTGCCCCTCCTCCAGTATTCCTCCTACTTCCATCATAGCTTGCCTGTCTGAACTTAAATGCTGGTTTTCCTCAAACTGCCTGCAGCTCAACAGCAATAAAACTGAACTTCTTTTCATTGGTACCAAGTCAACTCTCTCTAAATTCAGCTCGCTGACCTTCTCTGTCTATAACTCCATTCTAACCTCCCCCTCCCAGGTGAAGAGTTTGGGTGTTGTTCTCGACAGCTCTCTATCTGTTTGCACTCTCTCCCGCTAGCTTACAGCCCCTCACACCTCAATCCTGACATTACCAGTGCAACAAAAATGGTGAACAAAATTGGAGCTATTCAGCCGTACAGTTTTGAGCCAGATGCCAGCTCGGAAGAGACAAAAGTACATGGACCTAGTCGTCTGTAAGTAGATGCATCAGAATGGAGCACAGCAGGGGGCTTGCCCGTTATCGCCTCTATGTCACAACTACAAGCTTTTTCCAACAACCTTTTTTTCATTTGCTCCTATTTCATAAGGATACATCTTTGAATAATAAAACACAAAAAAATACAATTTTAAGCTTAATTTTACAAATATGTGTCCCGCGTCATCAGAAAAATGACAAAAGAGCATGTTAAAAACACCAAAAACACCTTCTTCGCTGGAGTGGACTTTTAAAGTCTCTCCAAGGCTTACAGGATCTAAGTGCATCTCCATATGAAAACCCAGACTCATCTTCACTCTTCTTTTATTGTTTTGCTTTTGATCATTCGTTAACAATATTTTCTCATGATTTTTCCTGTATACATAGACACATTTTTTAGATTAACAGCTTTTTAAAGTCCAACAGTGGGATGCTTGAGAACATTTAATTTAATTTAGGTTCTACTGTCCATTCACTGTGCTTACCCAAAGAAGAAGTCCTGGTTTGTATATATTTCCTCCTCACGTGGCTTTTGTCCTGCAGCTTTATCAGTAATCAAATACCTCTGCACCTCAGCCACTCAGGTAAACGGCAAACCACCTACACGTGCACACACACAGACTGCAGCGCGATAGATGAGACATTGCATGAAGCAAACTGAGCTTCTCGACAGGTGGCCTTGCAAATGTTATCTTATTGACCTGTGTTCTTGTACATCCACATGCGACAAACACACAAACCAACTCAGCAAGTGTACAGGAGAGGTCTTGATGTGATAAGAAGGCCTCTGGCTTCAGGCTAAAGATTGACTCTCTAGGTCATCCTGAAGGAAAACAAGATTCTCAATATAAGGATTCATTTTCATGTTTTAAATATTCAGTACACACTGTATGTGCACATTGACATTTATGTTTCTTTTTGCAATATGTTAGCCTTCCAGTTTTATTTTGGTATATGTTTTTGCTACCTGTTCTTCCATCTCTAAATTCTCAGAAACTGGTTTTTCTGTGTTAAAATATCTGCATCTTTGTGTGTACTTCTCTCTGTCTCGCATTTTTGTTTCTAAAAGCTGCAGCCCACCAGTTTTGTAAAACTCCCAGATGGAACCAGGGATCAGATTCTTGATTAAAAAAGATCGAGCAGGAGCAGCATTCCTGTGTGAGTGTGTGCTCACACACACTCTCTCATATGCGGTTTGTTTTCTTCTTTACCTTCTCTCAGAAACAGGTAAACAAAGTCTATCTCTCATTTACTGAAGGAATTGATCAATTCCAGATATTTATCCCATCTTGCGCTCGTTGTTTTTTAGTGGATGGAAACATGAGACTTCTCAGGAATTGCATCTTGTTTTGTGCAATTAACCTTGAATTAAACAGGAGGCAGCACAGATGAGCATATGAGAGCTGCAGCAGAACAAAACAATGTCTGTTACTGCAAAATGTTAAGGCCCTGGCACCTGGATCTGAGTTCATTTCTGATGGTTGATAGACGAGTCTGTTTGGGACCAAGTTTATATTAGAAATCAATGCCTCCTGTACCTGGGAGGCCTGTCCAAAACAACAAACTACAAAAACAGAAACTAATCACAACAGACCCAATAAAATATTTGCTTGTTTCTATATTTCCATATGTGTTATCATCACTAAAGATGGCAGCAACTCAGCCATGCAGTTATGTATTTCCTGCAGATGTGAAATATTCTATAATCCATATCAGAACATTTGTTTAAATCTAACACATTAATGAAATATGACTGGAAAAAAGTGATAATTCACAGTTTCTGCTGTGTCTTTTGCCAACAGAACAGATTTTGTTTTCCAATGTCTAAGATTTACAGGGGATGTATTTCTTTTAACTGTGAATGATTGCTATTATTAATTTAAAAATAGTTGTGGCACGTGACTTCCTAAAATGGATCAGAGAAACAAAATGGTCCAACAGTTGAAACATTAAACGCTTTTAGGCTTTCTTTATGAGATCCAATAGCCACACAAAAAAAAAGTTCACTTTGTGTTTTTGCTGTTTGTTATCTAGACATTACTGCCTTATAATTAACATTACATCCAATGTGCCAAATTGTCTACACATTTGTCTCAAATTTCTGAAAAAAATATCTCCACAGGCTTTTTATGTAGGATTTTAAAAATATATATATTTTCTCTATATTCTGGGATTTATTGTCATCCAAGAGATTTTCTTCAGTGATAAATGAAACTGTTGTGGTGATGCTGAAAAGATGAGTTATAAAAAGAAAGGAAGTGTTTTTAGAGTGACTCAGATGAGTCTAAAGTATAACCTTTAGGTCTGAATGCTAAATGTTAAATTATTTTAACATTTTAAAATGATTTAAGAGATTTTTAAAAAATAAAAAGGGGCAAAAGATTATTTCAGTATCTTCAATTTAGGGAAATTTCACATATTTCACAAGGCTCAATGAAAATCACTTTATGTCTTATCGCTGTTTAGGTTTAGGTTTGCTGAAATAGCAGCTTATAAACCAACTGCCTAAAATGCTGAAACTGATCTTAGTAGTTATTTCTACATAGTGTATTTTTTATTTTGAGTAAAGGTCAGTCAACCAGTGCAACCAAAAGTTTTTTTAAAAATGACATAAACCTAATGTTTTCATTTAATATTTATTTAACTGGCAGAAAAACTTCAACTACAGAAAAATCCCATCATTTCTACTCTACACAAGATTTTTTTTTTATTATAAATCTTCTGTTACTAACCTATTGAAAAGGTCAGAATTAAGTTTTGTTAAATTTTCAATTCTTCTTCAGACTCAGTGTTGTCCTTTGATGGACTCACTGAACACAGTTAATTTCTTAAAGTTAAAATATCTCCTTATAGAACCAAATTCAATGCATTATAGACAGCTTGCATTCGATTTTTTTTTCTTCCTCAGAAACATTTGAGCTCGTCTCCGAAGCTCTGAAATGTGAGGTTTCACAGCAGGTTGCATGAAGAGAAGATATGTGGCTTTTCCTGCCAGATACATCAGTGCTATGTGCTGCCCCGCAGCTCACTGCACACACTTTATTCACTATTTATGGCAGCAGTTAACTCCTAAAGTTCTGGTAAAGAGCTCCAGCAGCAGGTGGACTCGGAGATGCAGCAGAGACGCATATCCCAGCCCTGACACCACATTAAAACGCATAAACTCAGAAATGAAAAACAACACACTCTGTCTCAGCAGGGTTAAAGATTCAATAGAATCTGTATGTTCCTGGGTGTCTCAGAGCCAACACTGTGATATTAGATTGATTCCAGACTGGTGTTTTCAGGAAGGGAATTTTTTTCTACCCTCTTTTTTTTATAGTTTTGCCCATTTGGCTGATGGATGTCACACATGAGGCCCACAAAAGCAACCTGCAAGGTCAGGAGAGCAGAAGGGACAAAGCAAAGGAGAGATGAGAAGATGACAAAAGAAGATAACAAAAGAGAAAAGTGCAACACAACTACATCGCCCGTCTGCTGCACACATGAACATGCCTGTTTTGTCTTACTCGTGTCATCCCTCAAACTATAGGCATTTTACAGCCGTTTCTGTTCTTGCTTTGTTTCTTTTGAATAAAGAAGATCTCATTTTACTCCAAGACATGCTTGAACTAAGGTCCAAAATTTGTGTCAATATGAAGATTTGTAACTGCATACTATGTGCTCAGCTAAGTTGCATGTTCAATTTTTGGGTTTTTAATTGTGTTGTTATGATATTTATCTCAATTGAATACTTTTATTTTATGAAAGGGGTTTTATTCCACATCTGCATTTTACATATGTGATATCTGCAACATCCTGAGAGTGGGACAACATGCATCTAAAAGAAGAGTGCTTTCGGTGGTCATGGAAAAGACAGACATACCTTTCATAACCACTTCCAAATGCATATTACAACCACGTTTGGAAATAAAAATCTGAGCATGATGTTAAATAAATTGAATCTGACTGGCCTATAAAACCTTGCTGTCTGCTCTGAAGGGATCACTCCAGGGTCATGGGCCTCATCCTCGACACCTCGATTCCATGTTTTCTGCAAAGCACATAATGGGTGAAATTCATACTTTAGCAATGTCAACTTCCCTCTGCTGTGCTGTCACTTAAAGATGAGCCTCAGAGAGGACAGTGAGGGAAGAGAAGATATATCCGGTATCATTTCCTGTTCTGCCAGGCGATGTCTTTCTGACCTTGTTCATGATATGCCTCCATGCTTCTCAGTATCCTGCTCCCGGTGCTTCCAAACACCGGTCTGTCTCCCCCTCTGGCTGCCTATCTGTGCCTATGACCTTTCCTGTTTCCATCTTTCTCCCTCTGTCTCTCACTTTACTGCACGCTCACGGCCTGCAGCTGGCAGCAGAGAGGGTGTGCTGCGTGCAGATTTTCTCCCGCGACATTCAAGGCCTGTTGCCAGATGTGGCCTCTCCCTCCATACCCATTTTTTGCCCACACGGCCAACAGGGAGCATTTTCTGTTGCTCTTGGACTTCGTTTTCAAAAAGCCTTTCCTTCACCCCATCAGTCTGAGCTACACGTCTGACGAAAACTCCGACTCCATTTTTCCAACCAGAAGTGCTGGTTCTGGCGTCTCAAACGTGCTTTGTGAAACACCACCTCCACAAACACACAGACAACCTAACCACACCTCACACCCCACCCCTCTAAAACACCAAATATTTCAGTTTTCAAGCGGGGATGTGAGATGAAGAGGGGCGGAAAAAAGATATACAGTGTATTTATGAAAACAAACTGGGCAGATGCTTTAACAAGTACAGTTTAGACTGTGGATTTATACCAACAGGAAAGGTGAGAGGCAGGTAAATGTAAACGTTCATCACATTACCATTGACTGCTGTGCCTCTGATGTGCGTTCCCCGGTTTCTTAAAAGCTCTCCTCTGACCAAAGTCTAGCTGCTTCTAATTCCACACAGAGCCCTGGGAATTTATTAAATTACCTAAAATGATCGCATAAGAAAAAGAGCTTTAGAATTTGCTGAGGTGAACAGGATAAGCTTTCAGAGCTATCTACAGAACTGTGTTAATTCACCAAAAGTGTGTGTGATTTAAAATGCCAAAGTGCCTCAGAACAGCTTTTTTATTGCTGAGACGGCGAAAATTCTCCGCATCCTTTTGGTAAACAGGAAAATCGTTTGATGTGTGTGCATGGAGCGAGTGTGCCAACGTACAAGAAATCAAGTTATCAGAATACTTTAGATCGTTTTGTATAAATTCCACTTTATTTACACAGGCACGTGTATAAAGTTTGATTCACGCAAGTTACAACAAGCAAAAAAAAGAAAAAAAAGTTTTTTTTACATGTAAAATGTACAGAATGTATAATGAAACAATAAACTGCAAAAAAAAAAGTAAAAGGAAATTATTAATAGCAGAAAATGTAAAAATAAAGTATCTCGATCACAGAATAAAGACGGATAAATCAACCAAAAAATAATAGTTTTGGTTTATTTATAAGATGCCTTAACATAAAAAAGGCACCGTACAGTAAATTCTACCAAGAATAAAAAATGACAGAAAGCCAAAACAATTTAGAAGTAAAAAAAGTATAAAATAAAAGTAGTAAAAACAAAAAAAAATGGTAGTAAAACAAATACTTATAAAGGCAAAAACAAGTAAAATAAATTTAAAACACCAGAAGAACAGTCTGGTGCCGTGTCAAAAACCTGGTGATGAAAATGAGTTTTAAAAATTTTTTTTTAATTGAAAATCGGAAAGCAATCAAAATAAATATATCAATACACCAAATACCCAAAGAAGAAGTCACCCTGAGCCAGACTACCAGTCACCCCAAACTGTGGGTACACAGGTGTATGCCAGTAGATAGCTTTCATTAATAAAAAGCTGCAGCCAGCGTTTGGGGATTGTGTCAGTTATTTACTGGTGCATGTGCTAACTTTTAGGGGAATGTTCAGGCTGCAGTTTTGGTGAAGTTGGAATTGTGTGAGAAGGTTTCTTTATGTCAAGAGGATGCCAGAACAATTCTCCACCTTGTCCCTTGTTTTATACAGCCTGAGGCCGAATCCGAATTCTTACCTGAATTCTTACCCTACCCCTCTGGCTTCTCCCTCCCTACCCCTGTTTGAAGGCTAGAGGGGTGTCTGAAATTGTTTTTTTAAGAGTAGAACGAGGGGACTTCAAGTTCTGTATCCCTCCGCCAGTAGGGGGCGCTGTGCCACAGAGGAGAAACACATGTCTTCATGTGGGTGTGCTCTGAAGCACATAAGTTAACATTTAAATAAATACTATTACATATAAATGTAAGTAATGACTTATTGTTTTAGTATGACTTTAAAGTCATAGTATTGATGGCGAAGATTGATGACATCATCGAATTCAAAGACACTATTTTTCCATATCTCTCTGTTTGGAGGGCAAAATGTAGGGGTAGAGGGAAGCCGTAGGGGAAGAATACGGATTTGGCCTGAGACTACGGTCAGAAACTCAAACTCGATGGGGAGGCATCAGCAGAATCTTCAAGGTTTCATGCTACCGCCTGATTTTTTAAAAAATCGTTGGCGTGGTCATGAATGCAGATGGCGGTCGTCAGGCGAGCAACATGGCACGCATTTATTTACCCCTTTTTTAGATACTGGCGGTCAGTGGCACTGGATATAGACAGACGCCGACCAGAAACATTTACCCATCATCCAGTCAGTGCTGCTGCCGGCCAGTGATCCACCATGTGGTCGTGCAGCTGTCACCAGATTTCAAAATGGCGCTGAACTGCACTTGAAATGTGCCTGGGCGGCCACTGACCCGTATCAACTTTTAGAGAAAACCTCCGCTGCCATCGCCCTGCGTGTAAACCTGCAACTGCCGCCTCCCAAATACAACAGATTTGTTGAAAAATTTGCATTCGGGTTGCCGTGCAGTAAAATTTTGGGATTTGTGACCGTAGTCCAACTGTAACTGTATAGACTGTGCTGACTCACTCGATCCCTAAAGAAAAAACACAATCTTGTCGTGCTCATTACGTGACCCATTACACCGCTATTTCTTTCTATAAAAATGACAACATTTTCACATTCCTAAAAGGTTTGCAGAAAGAGAATATTACCTTTAGAGGGGGAGGAGAATTTACCAGCTGGGACAAGACGCCAATTTCCAAATGAGTGAAGTGGGAGCGTTAAAACAAGGAAGGAAATGCCCTGTAAATTCTGTTGTTGCTGGGTTTTCTTTCCCAGGACTGTTCCTCGTGTGTTTTAGTCATAACTTTTGTTTTTGGTGTGTCTTCATGTAATCATTACGTTTGCTTGCTCTCGAATGACTTTTCATTTGAAAGTAGAATCTACGGCAGAGAATATTTCAAAGTTGTGCTGCAGAATGCTCAGTATTTTTATGTGCAGGTCTGGGTTTTCTCCCAGTTGATGTAGTTTCAAAAGAACTTTGGGCTTATAAAAGCCATGTTAGGGTTATTGCGTACATGCTATCTCCTCCAGCCTTCTCTGGGAATGTGTGTGTGTGGTCATTAGCCTGAGCTTCAGTGGAATCCGTTTACTCTCAATAATTTTGCTGTTCAGTTTTTGCGAGCCTGAGAGGAGGAACGAACATCCTGAGTTTATTGGCCATTAGAGGACTGGAGACGTGTGTGCGTGTGTGTGCATGTGCGTGATTGAGTGTGTGCGTACGTCAGTAGACTCAGTTTGTTTGGCTAAGTGTGGCAATTTTCAGTCTTTAAGTATCTCATGTCACTTCCCCTCAAATAGGGGCCAAGTGATACAAGCACACCATTCTTAGCAACACACGTGCACTTGTATGGTAACATACACACCCCACTGTTTATTCCCTATGAACTGCAATGTTTGTCCTGAAACACCAATTCAAAAATCAAATTTGATGAAATTATTGTTATTTTGGACCTTATAGACTCAAAGGAAAATTATTAAACAGAAAATGATGCCAAACATCACATCTACTTTATGTAAAAACTGATTTGATTGCTTCCTGTCTCCTGCAGAAGTCTCACAAATTTTTGTTTTGCATACATGCTCAACCTCAGGAAACCTTAATGACCAATGATTGATGAGTGAAATCAAAGCACTGGATCCTCTTAAACAGATTAACTTACATGCGCACCGCCGCAGGAAAAGCCCACAGTATCTCATCTAAAGCTGCATAATTCTTTTAAGGCCAGTAAAAATGTCACATGATTGGCTCTTCCGGGTGGTCCTCCGTTGAACTTGACCTGGCGGAAAGCCGGACGCTTTGATCTGTGATTGGTGAGGTCAGCCTGCGTCTTCACTGAAACCAACAAGACAGGCGATGAAGTCTTTGCAGAGCATTGTTCCGAAATGAGATGAGATGCTTGATTTACCAAAAGGAAAAAAGGAAGAGAAAAAATGCAAGTTTACTTCATTAGTCTGTGCAAATGTGTCTTTCCAGAATAATAAACGAAGGAGATGGCTAAAAGACACAAACGATTTTATCCTTACAGTGCTGCTACCAGATAAGAAAAATACAGCAATCCAAGCTAATGTAGCTTGAATATAAAACAATTATATTTAGATATTAGCCAATTCAACAAAACATTAAGAAAACAACAAAAACAAAAAAGTATCTTCATTTTCAGATTGACAATATCTTCTGCATTTTTGTTTATTTCTGGTGAAAATGAAACCATGAATGTTTTCTTTTACTGTATATTTGTTAACATTAAAAATGATTTAAAACTGTTTACTGAGTGGAATAAACTCAGCCATCGCTCTTAAAATTATGCAAAATATTGGCATGGAAATGAAGCAATTGCTCTGCCAGGTGAGCGTTGAAATATTATTCCCAAAATGTTGGCGTTGAGTCACCAGTTTGGTGTCAGATGCCTCCAATAAAAGGAATGTCTACTGTATTTATTGACATCTAAAGTGCAACAATTGTCATTATCACCAATACTCTTCATTCGCCCAGTGAACTTCAGCTTTGTTTTCTTAAGAACTGATCCATGTTTTGCAGATTGAACTCCTGTGGAGTGACACCCTCTTCATGTTCCAATATATCAAACCCAGATCACTTCCTGAGTTTGACGAGTGCAGTGTCTGCTGAACTGGCCAATCTTCTCAGAAGAGAAATGTCAACATTGTTAAATATTGGTTAAGCTAATATTGTTAGTTTTTCTCTTTCTGTTGATTTTTTATTATGAAATAATTAGAACTTTTTAAAAACTTTTTTAAAAATGAATAAATATGTAGTGAAATACCTCAGATAGTCATGGAAAACATTTGCATCATGATATCTAGCACATGTCTCTCCAATTTATTTGTGTTTAATTTTATTTTTTGAGGGGGTTCAGATTGTCTTTATGTCTCAAAAGCATTTGAATTTTGTTCATACCATACGTTTACCCTTTTTATTGAAGTATATTTACTTGAAGACACTGGTAATGTCCTTCACTCTGGAAGCTCTACTCTGAGCAGCTGTTGAGCTTCCCTGCCTGCTGTAAGTTATGCTGGGCTGCTGTCCCTGTGGCTTTTATTGATAGTATCACACTGATGTAATGGTGATTCTGGCTGCAGCAGGCTGCAAGTATACAGGTTGTTGAAATGAGTGAGTCATGGAATTTAAAAAAATCTCTCTTTGTCTGTGTTTGTGTTTTATTCACTTCTCAGCAGGAGGAGGCTTCTTCCCAAGATGGAAACAAAACATTAGGCCGCATGCAGTTTGCAGGAAACTGAAAGCCGGGGTGTAGCATGATAAACAACGCTGAGTGTAAAGTTGGCTAAAAGAAGATCCTGCTTTCATGCGTCTATATATTTTCTGTCTGTGCTTTGCTTTGACTTCCAGTTGTGCCATAAATAAAGTTTGTCCAAAAGCTGATGTGCAGACACTGCCAAACTGAAGTAAAAGATTTTTCTTCTTCCTTTAAGCTTCTATCAAAATGCTTTTTACATAAACAAACAAAATACACACACACATACATATCTATATATATGTATATTTAATGTTAATTTAATGCGATCAGCAGCTTGGTAAACACTGATTGCACTTATGCCGCCCTGACCTGAAGGTGTAAATTCTGCATTAATGCCTCGTCTATTAACCAGAATGAACTCTAATTCTCTCACAGGTTTGAAGCACAAGACTCTGCCACCCGCACAAACAGAGGAGGGCTGTGGCGAGCACGGCAGCTGCTGTCCACTCACACACTCCAACCGGCACCCCCACACACAAGCCCTCTATCCCACATTCACCGCATTCTGCCATTCGTCTGACACACTCGGGCAGGAAACAAACGTGTCATTTATTAGAGCCTGTTTCCAATCTGCTCTGATGATGAATATCTCCAATCGCCCCCATGCTGCTCCAGAATATTCCGGGACAAAGGCCTCTTATGAAATTATACTGTCATTAGAATGACTGCTTTGATTATACAGTGGGACTGGATTAGCCATCTGCTTGGCTCTTTGGCAGAGGAATGATCACAGCTAATTACCGTGAATTCCTGAATGAGAGCCCACTGCAGACTTGAGTTTCAAATTATAATATTCATTTGAAACCGATAAGCAGGTTTCTGTACCAAAAGAGTCTCCAGAATATTAAGGCTTGTTGTGAACACTATGTCATAATTTACATCTACTTACATTTATAAGATAAAAGATCTTAAATGTTTACAAAAGCTCTTCTGACAAGTGGATGGCATTAATTAAATGTCAAAAATAAGAATTTTGAACAAGTTTTATTGAAAGGTAACGATGTTAATCTGACATATGTTTAGATCTGATGGCATTTTCATGTAACACTTTCCAATGACTCTCAAATATTAAAGCTGCTCAACTGACAACTGTTACGAGCTGTGCTGCAGGAGAACGGACATGTACAGTAATTTATCACTTGTCTCTCGTCACATGCGTGTGTGGCCCCCGGGAGTGCACCGTTGCAATTTGGGAGCAATGGATGGTAATCCCCTCTTGCTTGTGTGAAAGCTCATCATCCCTCTGCCCACCAAGAGGCACGTCCTCGCTGGGGATAACACCCAGATCTGGCTTTGGGTCTGCTATAGCACATATGCTGAATCATTCTCAGCTCGTATCAGACGTTGTCTCTTTGTTTTTACTGTGGAAAATGCCCTCAGGAGGAACAGAGTTTATTTACGAGTTTCCAGATTTGAAAATGCTTGTAGATGTAATTTTTCTTGTACAAATGTATGCGACACAAAAGATGCCAGATTTTTGACATTATTCCTTTAAAGCTTTTAAAAGTTTGTAAAGGTTTTAGTGCAAATTGCATTTCTTTGTTCAAATTTCTGCTTGCTAAAATCATTAAATAGAAGATTTCTGAGCAACTATACAGCAGTGTTGGAGGGTTCCTGGTTTGTTTTGGGGGGTTTTTTTGCAGACAGTGATGGCTAAGCTTAAAGATTACAAACATAAACTTATCCGTTTACTGCAACCAGAAAAAATGGGATTAAAGTGCAGTAGCAGGTTTTAGCTCTCTGAATCCCATCATCCTTTGTAACATCCATTCTGATTCTAAAACTATAACTGACATTGACTTTGCTCTCACATAATAATAAGTATTTTTTTTACTCACAAAAAGGACAAATGACAGCATTATATGAAAATTGGTTATAGGTTTTGCTTTTCCCACATAACAGTTCTGTAATGTTTGGTTGTTGCTGCTTGATGCTAAACAGCATCTGAAACCCATAAAGAACATAAACACTTATTTCACTATTTCTCTGTTCAAGCAAGCGTTCTGCAAAAGGCCTAAAATAGAGCTCATAATGGCAAAGAGGGAAAACTTAGTTCAAACATTTGAATGCATTTATTGTCAAGGTTCTCCATCTCTGCTAGACATCCAAAAGTCTTCACTGCAAAAACCTTCCTGTGATTGACGACTGAATAAGTATTGATTCAGTCTATCCTGACAGGAAACCATAAATATGGTAAGAACTCAGTGGCAAAATGTGAGGTGACTGTTGGAGTCTTAATGTGTCACGAAACATTTTTTTTCAAAAACAGAATTTAAAGAAACTGTAAAGAAGTTGTTAGTTCGTTTTCCAAACATATAAAAAGATTCAATAAGACTCAAGAGTCAAAAACATGTGTTTTAGTATTTTACTTTCAGAAAGGAGCAAAGAGACGATGGTTACATTCAATCTGCACAGGGTGCATTTGAAAATCCTGATCAGTTATACTGTTTTAGACGCACACACAAGGGATTCCCACAACTGCATGTTTGTGACCTTCAGTTCCCAGGGAGGTGAAGTCAGAGCTGGGGTTTGTTTTGAAGATGCTGCATGTAGGTGCAGACGAATGCCAGAAATGTAATTTAACAAAAACAGTAGTTGATATACTGTCTTAAAATCATATTAACGAAAAGACAAAAAAAGCTATGATTTGCTCTGATAATATGATTTAATCAAACAAACTTAAAGACTTTGAAAACATTCATGGAAAATATGAAAATATATTTTCCTAACAGTAGTAAAGAAAAACCTTTATCCAGAATCAACTTTATGGGGGCTGGCTGAGACATAATCAGACAAGATAAAAGACAAAAACTTTAGATTCATCCAATTTTACACCATTTTTACCACTTGTTGATCAAAGCCAATGGCATAGAAAGCAGAGCTGCTTGGAAAAAGCATGATTATTAAGCATGATTTAATGATCTCTTTTCAGTCATTCTTTTAAATATTTGTAGGTGCTAAATACTCAGATTGACCATAACCATGATTTCACTGGACAATAGTTTGTAAGGGTCAGCCGGATCAGCTGTACAATCGATGCCTATTGATGCAAATATACATCGAACCACGTCAGCTCCACCTGAAAGCGAACACATAAGTGAATGTTTTTTATAGCTGGAAATAAATCCAAAAGTCAAATGAATAAACACTTGTTATCATTGCACTCCAACTGTGAGGTAAAAAACAATGAACGTTGTCAACTTGTTTGACTCAGTTTCCATAATGTTTGCAAGCAGCTCTAAAAATCACGTGAAAAGAAAAAAAAAAAAAGTATTTGAATCCCAAACTGGTGGAAAGCTTGAAACTTAAAGCATTATCATTTAGACTGGCATTCACTCCAAAGACAAAAATAATTGCTCCAGTTTTGGAGTTTTAGACTACTTTTGTAAAAGATAGGCCGAAAATGCTTCAAATTCCCAAAGAACAGCTCCAGTTCTTTTCCTGTAGTTTGATATATTGCACGGCTCACTCTTTTACAGTATCAGTACAACCACTGACTCTATCATGGAAGTATTTACTGCCCATATGGCCGGTGACACAGGGTCAATCCTTGTGTTTCAAGTGAGACCGTAAAGTGTTGTAAAAACCCTGCATACAGGGATGGATACAAATTCAAGCATTAGCACATCGCTAATTACTGCAGTCGCTTCAGATAAATTCTTTCCCGACATGTGAGTTCCAGCACTGTTAAAACAGGAAGAATGCTGCATGCGGAAAAAAGATTAAGGAATGAAGCCGAGTTTACCATGAGACATGCAGCCAGGATTAAAACTAAACCAAGGCAGCCATCCGTCACTTTGCTTAAAAATAACTTTAACAGAAGAGTTTAAGAAAAAACTTTTCTTCCAAATTACAAACATTTTGATTGAAAAAAAACATTATGTAAATCAAAAAGTCTTTGTGAGCAGTCCTGTCATTGTTTGAGTCTAAAATATCTTCAAACTCAGATTGTATTTACAATAAAAAAAAAAAGAAAAACACACAAAATGATGAAAATGTTGCTTTTTTTCGGTCTATGTTGGCTCTTCCTTTGTGAATCCGTCCACAGGAAGTAGTTTCAAATATTACATGATCAGAAGCTTTTGGTTATCATGATTCAGTTATACATCCCAGCCATCGGACTTCTTTGATGTCGAGCAGGTTGAGGTTTATCTGATCCTACGTATTGGTCCCATGGTGGTTTCTGAGTTGCACGCCGTAACAAAATATCCCATTAGAGCAGGTTGATCTCTGACTCACGCAGCTGAACGTGTGAAAATATGAAGTAGTTGTGTGTGTGAATGCATGTGAAATAGAGAACTATTTTTCTGGCAAAAAGTAACAGCAAAAAACACAGCAGTAAAAAAGATACTAAAGCATCTTTTGTGAAAGGAAACCCATCCTGAGGCTGCATGTTTCAGGATGTGCACTTTATTCCAGATTAATAGAAAGATAGATTCAGACAATGATTTCTTTAACTGAAAACGAGCCAAAAGCATTAATGCAAAATGTGTCTACGTGTGAAGCTCATGTTCCTGACTCTCTGCACGTTGCCAGTATGATATGAGACAGGCCTGAGGGGATTTCACCATTAAGGTTAGGGGCCATGAAATATTTGAGAAGTGTTGGAGCAAGTTTTCTGTCCAAATTCTGGCCAAACGCTTGCAATCCAGTCTCCGTGGCTGAAGGAAAATGCCTTGGCGGTGCATAAAGGGCTCAGTGTGCAGCTGAAATGACCATACAACTCCTGAAAATAAACAAGAATCAAATGGAGTGATTGATCGAATAGATTAACCCCAGCAGCAAGCAACACGTTCCTCTTTTTCTGTCTTTCCACACACTCGCTATAACACACACAGCTACTGATCAATTCCATTATGGCCTCAAAGAGAAACAATTGTTACTTGTAACTTCTGTTCTCACGCCAGCTCCAGTTTGAGTTTGTTCCAACGCTGTGGTGTTGGTGGGCGTGCGGCCTGCATGTAGCACCCCGCTGGCATAGGGTGACTTTTGACTTTAGCTTTGAACAAAAAATTCAAAATAAATTATTTGTAAAAAAAAAAAAAAAAAAAGCATCAAAACCTTTTGTCAAGTTAAAACCATAAGAAATGTCTCTACTTTTTGACTTAAAATTGTGTAATTTTGTCCAACCCCTGCGACAGACTGGCGACCAGTCCAGGGGTGTCCCCTGCCTTTGCCCATGAGTAGCCGGGTTGGGCTCCGGCAGCCCCGTGACCCCGAAAGGGATAAAGCGGTTCAGAAAATGAATGAATGAATGAATTTTGTCCAAAACTATGGTGGCCCTGAAGTGCAAATCATGTCAACGAATCACTCCGTGCAAAAAAATCACGACAATCAAAAAAGCTATACAACTATAAAAAAACATAACATTTTGATGTAGAATACAAAAGAAGAGAAAAAAAATACATAAAGCAAAATGTGAACAACAAAACGGATAAAAAAGGTTCGGAAAACCAAACTGATTTCCAGAAAACGAAATGAAATTTTAGAAAAACAAAACACAATGAGAAGCAGGAAAAGGTATGAGATATTGCTGAACGGATGGTGATATCCAGATCGTTTTTATTGAAATGATGGACAAACGTCATCCACAGACCATAGTCCCATTGTACCTTTATCCTGGTTCAGTGAAAAGGAAGAAAACAAGAAAGCAAAAGTAAGAAATCAATTTACAGAAATCAAAACGAAAGGAAAAAAAACACAATAAGAAACTGTTCAAATCCTTTCTCTATGCAAAGCCTCTAAAATGGAGAAAATCCTGCAAACGGATCCACCAGTAGGTTGAGCATCAGAGAGTGTTAGGCCAAAGATCGCCGTCTGTTTGGTGTTTTAAGCAGCCCGTTAGACATCAGGCCAATGGGTTGAATACCAGTGCAGATTGCTTAATGAAGAACAATCACCGCAATGTTTCAGGCTGAGCAGGAGCTCAGCTCTTTAGGAGGAAATATGTCACTTTGGATAATTTGAAGAAAAATACAATTTTAAATGGATTTCTTTAATGCTATTTTTGGTGAGCTGTTAACAACAAGCTAGAATGTGCACTGTAGGGAACTCCAGATATTCTATGGACATGTTTGGAGCAAAATATAATGTCTGTTGTGTCATTTTCTTCACACTCTTGTGTGTAATTTGTAATGCTGATCAGCTGAAATCTTAAAGGAATTACCATAAGGTGGCCTTAAGAGTATTTGATGAACCTGTGATCCAGTCAGAGTTTTATTATTTGTTAGGGTTTTATTTAAAAAAAAAAAGTCACACAAGTGCACACACTCACCCCAATGTCCTGTCCCCCCAAACCTCCCCCTCTGTGTTGTTTGGAAATGCGGTTTAGTGAAATGTGCAGCCATAGGATAGCTCTGGTCTCTGGGGAAACAAGAGAGATGTAAACAGCCAATTATTGGATAGGCCCTCTTTCATATCCCCTTAACCAGTATCGACACAGAGGTTCTGGTTTGAATCATTTTGTTCTCCACACTGAAGTCAATCCAAAAAAAAAGGATGCTAATCAATATTGGGCTGGTCTCAGGTCAGTGCGTGTAGCAGTCTCGCAGAATTAAAGTCCCATCTCAATGACGCAGGCCCACCATGCATATTCTCTTTGCAACATAGACATCTTGCAGTAATCAGCTCAATTAGTGAAGGTCGGGATGGAGAGTGGCTGAGGTGAGCGGTGGGAGGTTGTGAAAATAGGGGCTTGACTATTAGGAGAAACATGATCTTCATTCATCAGTGGTTGTAGAAATGACTGTTTCAGAGGCAGAGTCCTCTGATCAAACTGATCAGTGGAAACAAGGGGTTTACAAACACTGTCAGGGGACAGATATGGAACTTCTGACATTTCCTGATTACAGCAAATGAAGGCACTTTATCTTTTCAGGCTGTTTTTGCTCTCTTGTTTTCACATTCTGCATAATCTGTGACACGCTCAAACACAATTCACTTGTGTGTTGCAAAAACGTCATCATTTATTAAGTAGCCTGCTTGTGTAAGCTGCTGCTCATGTGATGCTCGGGAGTTTTCCATTGCATCCTTACAGGAAACTTTAGGATTGAAACAATATTTATGAACTGTACTTTTAATTTTTTCCCAAACAAAAACGAATTTGTGTTTACATTGTTTTATTTTAGGTTTTGGTTTTTAACAAGAATTCCCGAAATGTTCTTGTATGAGCTTCATTTCCGATATTTTAGCTGATTTATTGTGGGCAGAAATTGCGCCATCATCTTAAAATTAAGAATTAATCATAAAATATATTAAATAATTCGTTTTTTACACTGTTGCATTTGTTGTTTTTTTGTAAAAGTCTAATTGAACTCCCACCCCTTACCCACTGACTTCATCCAAGTCATGTCAGGTGACAGCCTCCACCTCCCGACTTCTGATTGACTTCCACCAGTTGGATTAAGTGCGTAAAAATCCTCAGATCTGCTCATCTGAATTCGGACGCAGTGAGGAGACGCGCGCTCCAGAGCTCGCGCTCTCCCCGCAGATCTCTGCTTCCTCTCTTCACGTGTGAATCAGCTCTGGAGTCTGATCATCTGAACGAAACTCCGCTGGTTATTTCTCAGAAAGAGCTGCGCCGCCGATGAAATGACTCTCAGCGCAGGCCGAGGGCGAACTCATCGAAAATGACTGCAAATGTTCATCTGATCCATGCAGGGAATTAAAGGAGATCTGAGATTAAATTCAGGCAGTCTGTTATGCCTCCCCCTGCAAATAAAACCTCTTTCATAAACGAAGGCTAAACCAGATATTTACAGCACCTTTACAATAAAAGTAAAGTTTTTCAAGGTGTTTTGGTTAATTTTTTTTTTTTTTTTTTTGGTTATGTTGCACATATTTTATTTTATTTTTTTTGTTTGAGGTGATGTGAGTGAGGTCCACTGACAAATACAAACGACAGTTAAAAAACACTGACTTCAGTCAATGTCAAACACGTTTTGATGATTGTAGCCAATGAAAAATATTTCCTTCATCATTTAGTAACTAAAATTTACATTAGTTTCTAATTATTTTATCATGTTTTCTTTTTTCCAATTATTTAACATTTTATTGAAAAATGTCATCAATTGTTTTTTTTTTAATTAAGATTAAAGATTGTAAATGTCATCATCAATAGTTTTATCAGAAAATAAAAATGATAACGTGGTCTCACCGGTGTGCTGGTTCATGCAGAGCCCCGCTCATCCGTCCTGCTTCTGAGCTGCTTTCTCCTGCGCTCCTGCAGCTGCACACCTTCATTGTGATGCGCACTCCTGCACTCAATCTTTCCTTATTATTATTCAAATTAGATGAAAAAAATATCCACTGGGTTTTATTAAATTATCTTCCTAACAAAAAAGTAATAATAGATAGAAAGTGTTTTAATTTTTCTGTAAACTCCGTTGTCCATCAAGCACGTGAACGGTTTTTTGTGCTTTTAAGGGTTTTTCAGAATGTATCGCGCTCCGCATTTTGGGGGTTTATTAACTCTGTCCGTGCACCTGTATCCCCACTTCGACTGTTTTAATTGGCAAGTGAAAGACATGAATTTAGATGCAATTGATTTTTGTACTTGATTTTTCTTTAACGTTTTGTTCGTCTTCTAATTCTGTCGTTTCTATTCGATTCCCAGGCGCTGCAGAACTTCTGTTTGACTTGTAAGAGTTGCCAGAAAACTTCAGGACGCACCGCGGGCTTGACGCGCTCTGGCGCCATCCTTCCTCCAGCTGCGGGATCAGCCGCTCTGCGCTGCGCACAGCTCCGCGCTCTTTGGCTGCCGGAGGTGTCAGTCAAGAGCAGGAAAGAAGGGGGAAAACTGTTTTAGGGGAAGAATCTGGGAAGTATTTCTATTGGTAGGCGGGCTGCGCGTGAAGAGAACAATCGGGTCGACTTTGCCAGGGAGCCACCTCAATGAGTATCGGGTTGCCTTGATTGACAGCGTAACCATGGCAAATAATTTGACTAAGGCTATTGTCTTATCCTCACCATCCACGGGTCAGATAACCGACCAATCAGAGTTCATATGATCGCTTGTCTTGCCAGCTTAGAATAATATTATTAAAACGAGCCAGCAAGCCTGGTCTGCGGGAGTAGTTTATGTTGAAACGCCATAGTAAAGCTGGAGGAGGACGCTGAAGGAGAAGCAACTTTCTCTCGTTCGCAGCAACTTTATGAGGAATTGTCGCCTGGGGTTTTGCGTGGCTGCAAAGGTTTGAGCGCCGTCCGTTGCGCGCAGTTGGATATTGCCAAATTGTTCTCCAAGGGTCGGCCTGCTCTTTTGGAGACTTTTTCACTCTTATGGACTTCATGTGCCTTGACTTAATGAGAGACTGAGAGGACAGACGTGGGAGTAAGGCACGATCTAATCTGTCTTGGTTTACGTTGTCGCCATGTCAATGCTTCCGACCTTTGGTTTTACGCAGGAACAAGTGGCGTGTGTCTGCGAAGTCCTCCAACAAGGGGGCAACATCGAGCGGCTGGGACGCTTCCTCTGGTCTCTGCCGGCGTGCGAGCACCTCCACAAAAATGAGAGCGTCCTCAAGGCTAAAGCCGTGGTCGCGTTTCACCGGGGAAACTTCCGAGAGCTGTACAAGATCCTGGAGAGCCACCAGTTTTCCCCGCACAACCACCCGAAGCTGCAGCAGCTGTGGCTCAAAGCGCACTACATCGAGGCGGAAAAGCTGAGGGGCCGCCCGCTGGGCGCAGTTGGGAAGTACCGCGTCCGGAGAAAGTTCCCCCTTCCCCGCTCCATCTGGGACGGAGAGGAGACCAGCTACTGCTTCAAGGAGAAGAGCAGGAGCGTTCTTCGGGAGTGGTACACCCACAACCCCTATCCATCCCCACGGGAGAAAAGAGAGCTGGCCGAGGCCACGGGACTCACGACCACGCAGGTCAGCAACTGGTTCAAAAACCGACGGCAGCGGGATCGAGCCGCCGAGGCTAAGGAAAGGTAGGGATGCTCACTTTCACATCCCATTTTTAAATGGTTTCATCACAAACACTTTCTGCATTTTACGCAGCAAATTACTCAAACTTACTGCACTATGTATGTCTTATTTACAAATAAGAAAAGCACAGACGTCGACAGACAAATTACTTTTTTTTCCCCCTTTCAGTTTTAACAATCCCTGAAGAAGTTTTACTTTCAACATCATGCTAAATAGTTGGCAAATATTCAACTGAAACCCTTGTGTTTTGCGGCGCAGCTAATGAGCGTCTCTCCGGACTCCAAACAGCTCCTTCAGTCGTTCGGAAGGTTACTCCGGGGTGTCCCAGTCAGGTGCTTGTTGAGCTGGTGTCTTCTTTCACCCTCTGGCCACTAATTTGGGCTGAAAGCTTCATCTAAATCATGTCATCCCGCAGTGAAAAAGCGCACGCGTGATCCGTGCCACATGCAGCCCTTGTGGAACGACCGCATTTGTCAAATCATTTGTTTCTGGATGCAGACACTTGGGAGAGGATTTATTGTCTCATGTCATTGTTCAGCTCCTTTGTGGCACAGAAGGGAAGCATCTAATTATTTCTGCCACTTAACTCCAAAGCTGCGCGGACGCATTCATAAATAATCCCAATATTGTTTTATGAAGTTGTAAAAATAGTCATAGGCATTAAGAGATTTATTATTATTTTAACAAAAGCTTGTTTGGCTTTACATTTAGTCGGTTACTTCACGCTCACACTGCGTTTCCGTGCTTTTTGTGTTCACAGAGAAAACAACGAAAACTCCAACAGCAACAGTCACAACCCACTGACTTCTTCCATGAATGGAAATAAAACTCTTTTGGGGAGCTCGGATGACGAAAAAACCCCCTCTGGGACTCCGGATCACACATCCCAGAGCCCAGCTCTGCTCCTGGGCTCCAACAGCGGTTTACCGTCCTTACACGGACTCGCGCCACCGCCGGGACCCAGCGCAATCCCGGTGCCCGGCGGCGCAGACTCGGTGCACCATCACCACTCATTGCACCACGAAACCATACTGAACCCTATGTCTTCAAATCTAGTGGACCTCGGCTCCTAAATAAAATAAATGAAAAGAATAAGGACAACATTCAGTTTTGTATTTTACGTGTAATTCACGAGGAGGCGTGAGTGAAGCACGTGCGTAAAGCTGCGAGGCAGAGACTGGAACACTGCAGCAACAGCAACCGTAACAAATCCTTTAGTCTCATATTCAACCTTTAAAAACTGTTTTCCAACAAGTGAGGGGTGAAAATCTGCCAGTAGCCACATACTCCTGTCCTCCAAACAGACTTAGGGGGATTTTTCTTCAAACACACGTCTGGAGCACTTCTGTACAAATACTCTCCATAACCTGACAGTTTGAGTGTCATCTGAACGAGGAAAAAACAAATGAATGTAATAACATGATATAATGTTAAAAACAATAAAGTGTCTTAGATTTGATCTATTGTGACTCTAGGAGTGTGGACAAAGGCCGTGAGACTCGTAGCTCCATATTTTTGCCTACACGGAGTTTTTTCTTTTCCAAAAGAGCCATACGTTTCATCTTTGTTTTTCATTGATCATTTTTTCTGAAGTGCTTGTTGCAGAGGATGCTGGGCTTTCCGGGCTGTCACTGAGGGTTTTTTTTTTGGGTGACATTGTTAGGAGTCTCGCGAGAGCCGTGAAGAAGTGAAGAACATTATCCTCTTCTCATTATTGCTGGTATTATTCGTATGTACATTTTTCCTTTGGAAAGAGACGGCATGTAAGTCTCATTAAAAAACATAAAGCGACTCATATAGTTTGATATAACTTTACAATAAAAGAACCAAAATATGTGAATTCATTTGGATGACTTTACTTATTTATTTATTGTTTGTGTGCGATTCTGTGCGTCCTAATGATGAAGTTATCAGAAGTGTTTTTTTATTTTTATTTTGCACATGTGATGTGTTTTGTGTCGCTTCAAACATTTTATATATTTATATATATTTTTAATGGCTGCTGTTTTGTGTGTGTGTGTGTGTGTGTGCGTGGGTGTGCGTGTGTGTGTGTGTGTGTTTGTGTGTGTGTTTGTGTGTGTGCGTGAGTGTTTATCCGGGATTTCTTCGCATTGCAAAAACTTTTCAATGGAACGTTTTAAGGTGGAAAATATTCAGACATGTTGTGAAATTGTTTTGGAAGTTGTTTGAACGAATATTCACATAATATATATAAAAGGTTATATATATATATATATTGCCTTTTGAGAACTTTTCAAATATATATAAAAAGTTCTCAAAAGGCAAAAAAAAATGTAATCCAAAATTATACAGCAATTAAGTAAATATGCGCATAAAAAACAACCATTAGTTACAGTTTTGTGCCTTCCAATTTAATAACTGGTCGCCTTAGGTTAAAGTTCTTTTCGGTAATTATGGTGCGTGTTCAAATGAAGAGAAAAGAAAAGCTTTACTTCTGCGGCACTTTGTAAAAACAACACTTGTCAAGAGGCTGAGTGAAACCTGCGGCATGTGGCCGTTCGAGCAGGGTGCGCTTCAGCCGCACTTTTCCATGGGGGTGAGCCTTGATGTTGGAGTGATGACACCTTATCTTTCCGCGCTCAGTTGAGGAGAACAAAACTGGCTGCTTAGTTTTGTCGGGAGGAAAACAGAACTGGAAACTGGCGTTGAAAGAGGACACTTTGTTTGAACAGGTCTGGCACCTTCAGCCCCTTTCAGAGAACAGAACAACTTTTTTTCTGCTTCTCACTTTTAAAATGGTTGTTGTTGTATTATTAGACAACAGATTATTGACAAATATGTATTTTCTAATTTGTTTATCTACTTTGCAACTGTTGCTCAAGCTGCGCGAAGCCTTTTCTTGTGCGTAACGGAGGATCCATCCTGTCCGCGCTCGGGGCTGAAGAGTGTGGTTCTGCACAGAAATATCCTTCCTGCTGGCGCGCACAAGGCAACGCAGCGCAGAATAATTAACAGGATTTTCTGAACATGTGGATTTGTTCAAAACAAGCTCATAACAGTGGCCTGCGAGGAGACAGAACACCAAATATTTGGCCTTAAACCAAACCAACCCAGCAACCCCACCACGCGCCTTCATTTTCACTCCCTCGCACTTTTTCTGCCTCTTCTTTCCCAGTATGTTGATGAAAGACTAACTGACTCGGTGAGTGTGCCGTGCGCGCCCAAAGGAGAGGCTATTAAACTAGACAAAAAAACTGTTCGTAAAACAGAAGGCAGAAAAAAGTGGTTTCTGGCGCTGATTCGATCCCATATAACGTTGGCATGTTTGATTAATGTGCCTCCAAAGCGGCAGGATCACAGTTGTGCAGGTGTTAGTTCTTGTCCTTACCTGGGCCATTATATTTAGTAAAGGGAAAATACATTGCTTAACTTTTATTTAGAGGTTTCAGAGACAATGAGCCTTTTTAAGAAAACTAGTTTGCAGGCATTTATGAAACAAAAGTAAACCTTTACCCGTGAAGATCAGGTCCTGTGTTTCTAATGGAGTTTTATGTTGCAGCTTTTATATTCATTTGTTTTTAATATCTATTTATGTGAAATTACTGTTTCAATGTGAATATTTAATTGATTAGTCATATTTGGATCATCAACTACAAAAGAATATAACTTCATGAGTTTATGCAAGTTCATTTTAAGTCAAGACAATAAAACTATAAACTCACAGCTACATTTTATGACCAAATATTTTTAATAATAATGATATGAGTTCCTAAAAGACTTCAAATATTGTATCAAAACTTTATTTAAAAACCTTTCCTTTTGCAGCTTTCCGAACTCATTTTAAGAAGGGATTTTGGCGAGCACGCCCCTTGGAAATGTCAGGTACAGTGACGCTGATTATAACGTGACACATTATTGGCCCCAGTGGGGAAATTCTCCTTTCACTTAAACCCCCTTCAGGGGGGTCAGAGGTCAGATGTTTATAGCTGCAGCTTCAGAGCGAGAAGGGATTCACTTCAGCAGAACAAGAAACAGCAACTCTGTGGTTCACAGAGATTTTGACAACCCACTGCTGTAATTTAAAGATGCAGAAGCCGCTGATCGCAGCAAAACTCCAATAGTTTTACACAGAATACGAACGGCAAGTAATCAAATGATGAAGATTTCAGAACTATGACTGATCTGATGAAAAGGATTGGGTGAAAGAGTAAGGTCAAGCAACACAACAAAGATTTCGGAAGATGGAAAAACTCTCACGTTTGAGGATTCAACAATTCACACCACTCATTGCCTTTAGCGGGCAGTTGCTGAGCTCATAAGTGAATGAGACAGCTGGGATTTGCGCTGCAGAAACAAGTGCAAAGCCTGAGTCGGATGACAGAGGAACATGAACTGGTTGCTTCATGGAGACTCTGTAATGCTGTAAGGTGTGTGGTTCTTTCATTTCCTGTGTGTGTTTTCAATAAAACTGATAAACATTTTTATTTTATTGTGAAATTACACCAAATTTCAAACAGCACTTATTTTGAAGGTCCATTCAGCCGTGTATCTAAAACTCACCATGTCGACACATTCTGATATAAAATCAACAGTAACATGACATTTATTAGTACATACCTTTGTTTATTTTTTTCTCTTTTATTCTCCTTTTTATTTGTGTTTTTCTAGTATTTTAGTCTTTTAATTTATTGCTATGTACCTTCACACTCACACTCTTCCAGGAAACAATATTTCACTTAGTCAGCAATGCAAGAAGGGCAAGTGACAATAAAGCTGTTATTCTAATCTATTCTATTACTTTCTATCTAGAAAGTTCATTCCACGTTTGTCACTTATGGTAATGCTCCCATGACTGCTGCTATTGTTATTTATTTAATTTCACACGAGGTCAAAAGCGATTCCTCCGCTCAGCGTCTCCTCAGCCTTTGTGCGTTTTTGCTGGGTCAGGTGTGTCTCATAAACCACGCTGAAGCTGTTGGGGGTCTGGGGATTGAGGAAGATGAGGAGGAGGTGAGTGGGGGTACACAGTGTAGGGTTACAGTCAAAAATGAGAGGGAGTTAGACAGTCAGAGGAGTACAAGTATCTATGCTGTGTGCTCAACGCGTACGGTTACAAAACACGCCTTTTGTGCAGTCTCTTGATGCAAAACCCTTCCCAGCTTGTATGCAGAGAAAGGAAGTTTACCAAAGCATCACCACGGAAGATAGAAACAATTACCTGTCACTATCACAGTCAACCATCAAGGAGCAGAAGTATTTACAGAGTGTAAGCTCATTCCATGATGATGCTTCATTCAAATACGATTTGTGCTGTTGACCAAACTGTGTAAACAGTGTCTTGTAATGTCTGACTATTGACTTTGCTTTTTTTACACAGTAATACGGAACAGAAAGTGTTTCCACAAAGCTGTTATCAAAGAGCTCTGAGCAAACAGCTGCAGATTAATTGAACTTTCACATGCATGTGTGCACAGAGGGGAGATTATTAAGAAAAGCTTACCTGTAAAATCTCAGGCAGCAGGCAGATCAGACCTCTGAATGCATCAATTAGTGCAAATCAGATGAAGCATTTATTGGTCTGTGCATCCGTGTCCACTCAGCACTCGATCAAGATTGTTTCAAAAAATCCATTAAAAAAGCAAACAGAAAAAAAGCTGTTGATGAAATAGTAAAGCTGAGGAGTTGTTGTCTGTTCTGTAATTTAGCATCTTCAGTTTAATGGAAGTAATGGCTGCAGTGGAGGGGAGGGGCTTTTGCCACTGGTTGAATGAGAACTTCATCTGATCTTATTCTTTGAAACAAAATGTATGTCAAAGAGTAATGTCACTCTGCAAACAGGGACTATTATTATTTTCACTACACTGTTCAGGATTTTTATGAATTAATTTGTTACACATTTGTCATTTGTTCCTATTTTTTACCTTTATTTCCTTGACTACTCTTTATTTTAGAAGTACATTTTATTTTATTTTCCTATTTAATTCAATCCATCTATAGGGTTTTATGCAAAGCAAGAAAATACAAAAATAAAAAGTTTTATTTATGCTTAGTTTTTTTTTCTTTTTGGTACATGTTGGAACATCTGGAGTTTTAAAAATAGCAGGATGTTTGTTCTGGGAAAGCTCTTTTTCTGTTCAGGAACTTCGGGGATTGGGAGCTTTCAGGTGCTGCTGGTTGGCGTGGATTTTTCCTCCATGAGCAAAACAAAAAAAAAATGACCACAAAGAAGATTTAGATAGAAAATGATATACATTCCATTGATGTTGGGTTTCAGGTTTTGCCAAACTTATTGCTTTATAGAACTTTATATAAATATAAAAGGTTTTTTTTCACAATTTCTTTGCTTTATTTCATAAGATATTTCTCTTCTACACTCTCAAAATACTTGAGTTATTTCTTTAACTGAGTTCTTGAGTTATTCATGTTGGGATATATTTTTGGGTTACTTTTTAGAACAAAGCTAATTTTGAATTTTTGGGTTTTTTTTTTTTTTTTTTTTTGCTAAGATGAATTTTTGTTTCATCTTAACCTAATTTTTGCTTATTTTTTCCTGAGTCCCTTTTAATATGGGAGTTGGGTTGAAAATAACCTCACCTGGATTCTTTTTTAACTTTGCTTTTTTTTTTTTTTAGTGTGGATGACTGCAGGACTTTTGAGGAAAAAAAGGTTTTTTCTGGCTTCAAAGACATAAAGTTATGCAACTCCTCCACATCCTGCTTTGAACCTGATGGTTTCTAGTAAACAGCTCAAATTCCCAAACCTGAACCTGATCAATCACTGTGAGTGTTGGCACAGCCCACCTGTCAAAGTGTGTACAGTTCCGGTTTGTCTGTTTCCTCCTAAATACACAAACGAGTTCAACCTGCCAGACGGTTGAATCAGCTGTATGTGTGTGCACACGTTCTAATGTTAAAACAGCTTACATCAAGGACAAATTTGAGCAGTTTGCTGCTATTACACCTCATACTTTGTAAATCGTCAACAAGCTGGGTCAGTCAGTGAGGTTAACTACCAGAAGTCTCACTTTCCCTGTTTGTGCTTGCATATGATTAAATAATAATAATGATAATTACTTGTAATCTTCAGTACAGTATGAACGAGTGGAAACTATTGGCCTTGAAGACGCCATAGAGTGAACAGGTTGAACACTGCTGCCCCCCAGTGCTCATGAAGGTGTTACTGCAAGGATTTCTTTTATTGCTTAAGGAAGATCCCATTTTAGATTTTATTTTTTGTGGGAAATGAAAACAAAATCACAGAAAAATAAGTCATTTTAGCTTTTCCTCTGATACTCTGATGCATTTGGGAGGTCATGTGAAATTCAGTGGCTTCCTATCAATTTCTTATGAAATTAAAAACACTATTCCCATATACATATATTTACAGGTGTTATTTCATTTTAAACTAAATTGTAGATTTTTTTTTTTACTTCCTTCTTTATTCTGTTATTTTTCGTACGCGAGAGTGGTTTTCAAGCTTCACATTCACCTTTTCGTTGTTCTCTTACCTGCAGCTATGGCAGCTGCTTCAAGCCTCTATTTTCCCCTGTTGCTGTTAACTTGCTGCTTGATTAATTCCTCCACTGCACATCAAACGCTTCCAGGTTTCTGGGTTTTGTCTTTAAAAGTGCAGAAATCACGCCGTGAGTATATCCTCGTCTCACAGAGGTCAACATGAAGGAAGGGCTAAATGGCAGCAACCTTAAAATCTCAGTTCACTCCATTTATAATTCATAACACACTTGACTTGATCCAGACACAACTTTGGAACAGATCTAGAAGGCATGAGAGCCAGAAGAAGCTGCAGGAAATGCTGCAAAGACGAACAACAGAGACATTTACAGTGTTTGCTAATGCAAACTCTTTTTGTATTTAAAAACAAACATCTTGTTTGGTTTTAGTTTGTGCATTAACAAATAATGTTTTAGTCCCTTGAGGTTGTAAATGATTATCTCTTTTTTTCATTTTTTTGTACATTTAGCTTATCAGACAAGAATAAAATATATGATTTGCTTAAAAATAAATGTTTAATGTATGAACTTGTGAAAAGGTGTCATCACGTTGCCATGGCGACACTGGTGTAAAATGAATCCTGCGTATTCAGGCCTCAACAGGGTTAGGAAAAAAAAAAAAGATGGATTATAGTTCAGCAGACATCATCACAACTGTGAAAACTTCTGAGAATAGTTTGTTCCACTTGAAAACGCTGGTAAATGGGAAACGTGCACTAAAATAATTCCAGTTGTGACTTTTGGAAACCCAGAAGGACAATTTCTCTTTCAAACTTGATCGATTTGTGCCTTTTGTGTATATTTAAAGTCTAACACATTGATTATTTCAGAAAAAAAGGTTTAAAACACATAAATTGTCTTTTTTTTAAGAATACCTATGTATTTAGTGCTGTTGAAGATAAGTTCTAAAAAAGTTTATTCAGGTTAAACCAGAAATACATTTTGTCTGATGATGTATCACTAGAGGGCACTGTAACATACTTACTGTGCACATTTTGATTGTAAAGAATGCATTTGTGTCTGCAGGGGTGAGTGTATTCTGCAGCACATTTATACATGCAGCATTTTGTCTTGCATTCATGCTACATTTGAAGAGTGAATGTGGGGAGGCTGTATCTTAATCCCAGAACAAACGCTGTGCAGCATCTCACTCATCTCTGCTCCTTGGGGCTTTACAGGCTACCAGTATGCTGCAGAGGATTACATCAGGGAAATCAAAAGAGTGCACATTTGCACATTGCCCGCTGACACCGTCGCACCAAGAACAGACACCACTGAGTTAAGCCAATTGACCGTTTCCACCACTCTTAACCTCTCTCTTGGCCCTCTCTTAGTCCTCTCCTACTGCTCACATTCAATTTTGATGCTGTGTGTATGTGTGTGCATGCATGTGTTTGTAGAGCAGCCAAGAAGGCGGACGCTGGCAGAAAGAATGAGGCTGTTGAAAGAAATTCTCCTCTCAGCTCAGTTTATTTAAAATGAAAGAAAATATCATTTTGACTTTTCTGATTGGTGAAGTATGTGAGAGAGCACATGAGGGATTTTGTTTTCCTTTCAGATGGGCTGTGCTTGAGGGTCCCCATCCCACCAGAACGAATCACTGCTGAGAAGGCGACAGTTTTGAAAGATTGGGAAAGAATATTTGCCGTTTTGACCTGTGACTGCTCCCCTCTCATCCATCCATGAGACATTCACTCGGCCTCTGAGCTGCAAAAACTCGACTGTGTTTTCATTCTCCTTGTGGGAGTTATGCTGCTGCTGCTGCTGCTGCTGCCTGCTGAACTGGACAGAGTGAAGGGAGTGTGGAGGACAAGGCCAGTGTATGCTTTAATAATGCATGTGTTTAGGGGGGCCACCTTGGGACAGAGGCCGTTTTTAAATATGCCGCTTTAGCGATGCTCCACAACCGACTCATGTACAAGACCCTATTAAAAATAGAATAAGTGGTCGAACAAAACATCCTTCTTCAGCTGAGGGCCTCCTGAGCCCGTTATTAACAGGCAAGGTCCATGTACCATGCAGATGCTCTGATAGAGAAGAAATTGTGAAGAGTGAATTTAAATGACATTTTTCATTCAACTTCCTGTTTTCCAGATGATCAACCAGCACATCAGAAGTTAAGACAAGTTAGGACAAGTAAAACCTTTCAGCAGAAGATATTAGGATGAATAAATGAGAAACACTTTTTTTTTACACATTTTAATGTTTATTAAGACCCGCTAAAATAACAGTTGTGTTTTTAACATGTTCTTGTGGCATTTTTTTCATGAAAGAGGACACATATAAAGAAAATTAAAATGAAAACTGCATTTATGAGTATTTCTTTATTGAAATCATTGGGAATCAGGAGGAGACAAAAAAAATGCAGATGGGAAAATCTTGTATTTTTAGCCACGAGCTCCATGCTCCACCATTCCGATCCTTCCACTTGCACACAAATAGATCCATGTACGTCTTCATTTTGTCGTCCGAGCTGGAATCTGGCCCAAAACGGTAAGGCTGGATTGCTCCGATATTGTTTTCCATTTTTGTTGCACTGGTAATGTTAGCTTGGGGTCATGAGGGGCCATAGCATGTTAATAAAGAGATGATGGGAAATGAGTGCAGGCTTATTTATATTGGGATTTTTTTCCATCTATTAACTTCAATCTTTAACTTTTGACCCCACAAATAAATGTTGGCTAGCATCTATTTTGAATCTGGTGTCAGAACTAAACCACTTTGATGCATTTAAAAGATTTTGAAATATAAAAATGAACATGTTTTGCACTTGAAATGTGCAGCATTCCCTTTCACTCCTGCAATCATTTAATGGCGGATCCGTGGCAAATTCCCGTAAGCGTTTCGCTTTGCATTTACTGTAAAAATCATTGCTGTCACACGCTCTCTGCTCTTTTCCTCTGGCTGTCCACCGTTTAACTCTAAAAGGCCGTGCTTTAGCAGAATCCATCTGCCAACAGCTGTGTGCGCTGCCACCACCCCTTCATCTCTCACAGCCATCACTCAAGCAGGAAAATTCTGGGAATCAGATTTCAACCAGGGATCAAAGGTTTCCATGTCACTGGATCCCTGATCTGCCACCACAGAAGTTGTTGGTTTTCCGTCACAACGGAATTTCATGTAATAAAATTTTCATGAATTTGCAAGTGTGTTTGTTGTACATGCATGTGAGCAGAGATGAGATGTTCCTGGTAGTGTGCCTGAAAGGTAATCTGGGTACAGTTATTGAACAGACAAGAAAACGGTTGTTTCAAATCCATTGAATGATCGTTTGAATACAAACAGATTTCCGTTATGTTGACTATATATATATATATATATATATATATATATAGCCTTTTGATAACTTTTCAAATATATATAAAAATTATATAAATTAATTATAAATTATTATATAATTAAATTATTTAAAAAAATCTACCACAGCCCTCCTAGCACCTATTTCAAACCTACTGATTGGAAACACGTTTGTCTGTTATTCCACCGGTGTCCTGTAGGTGGCGGTCAAGGAACACGATAGAGCCTCTGCTGCTGCCCGTCCCGCCGCTGTCTCCTCACAGAGGGGCTTTCCTTCCCTCCGAGCTGATTGTGAATAGAAGGGGGGCATCCAGGGTAAACCATCCCATCGGTTTATAAATGGAGGTTAAATTGATAAGGACACCGGGGGCCTCAGTCAATGCCCGACCTTTTGTTCAGTGCATTGGCCTCAAAAAGGAGGCGTGGCATCGCAGGCTTTGCAGGAGCAGGGTGTGCCACACAGACCAGTGCGTGTCATTTATTGTTAAACCCTTTGGGCCTATTTTCAAATGCTTCACTTTTCTCCATAATATTCGATTTCAGTTGTCGTTTTCTGCGAAGTTGAATAACTAATATCTGATATATCTTCAGCATTGGGCCAGTTTATTCTTGCGACCGTTTCGCTCAAGTTATTTCATATTTTCAGGCAGCAGATAACAGATAAAAACTCTAATCTACATCCAAATTCATGGAAGGAAAAGCAAAAATAACCAGCAACGTTTATTTTAATATTTATGCACTGAACTCGAGTTTATGCAAATGTTTCTGCATGGTTTAGATATTGCTTTCTTCGTATTTTTTTCTGTTATTTGTTTTGCTCCATGCGTGCGTAAAATCTGCCTTTCTTTGCGCGCATCCGCGCCGTGCGCAGGAAGCCTGAGAACGGCTGCAGAAATCACAGGTGCCGGGGCTCTGTTTAAGCTGCTCAGCCCTCTGTCCACTCGGTGTGCACAAGGCGAAAGATCACAGCACTGCAACGCAGCGCCCCCCACCAATACACACAGGCTGTAGGGCTGCGCTTGTGTGCGCGCGCGCGAGTGTGTTATGGGGGTGCGTGATAATCACATTCGCTCGAGTAAGCTAGATTTGGGTTGCTTTCATGTCGTGCTTGTTTTAAATAGATGAGGTTGGCGCGTTGGCAGCGCACACTAAGACGCGTTATTGACTGGACCGCGTCTTGGCCACACATGCGCACGCGCGCACATCATAAAGCGGGAGTGACCTTCCAAATTGCTCTTTGTTGTTCTAACTTTGCCCTGAATGCTGACGTCGTCTTGCAGCGAGGACGTGCGCGCGTGATGAATGGTGTGCGTGTGAGACGGCGCTGAGGGAGGTCGATCAGCTGTCATCAAGCAGCAGGTGCACAACGGCGCGCATTAGGAAAATGGCGCACAATTCAGGCAACCACAAAGTCAAAAAATACGCCTCGACACACAAAACACACAGTTCTCCCAACTCTTTAAACGTCCCTTTAATTGTGAAAAAATAAGAACTTGTTCAGTGTATTCCTTGTTAGACGGAATAAAGGCGATGAAATTATAAAACATTTCATCGTTTCCTTCTTAATTAATGCGAACACTTTTAATGCAAATACGTTTTGACTTGAAATATCGTCATCAGCCCCAAAAAGTAAGATGTGGCCCCTTCATGAAGGGCAGAGTTTATTCTGGAGGGCCTCTGACAGCTGCGGGGTCTGCCAAACAAACACACAAGGCGTTTTCAGATATTGAAATCAGCGAGAGGGGGTCAAAAACAATGTTTTGCCCCCTCCCCAAAGCCTCACTTTGGTTGAATGGGAGTTCGCTTCAATATATTGTAGCTGAAAAAAAAAAAAAAAACAGGAAGGTTTTAGTTTGGAGTGGATCATCCACGAGAACCATCACCCCGAACTCATGACCCAAAATGTCAAAATAAAAGCCCACGTGTGTACTAGCTGTGATCAAATACGCTTTTATTCTCTAAGGGGAGTTTACAGCAAAGCGGAAGTCATATAGATTTTGATTTATCACGTGAATGTATGCGTCCATGAGCGCGTCATAGCCAACTGTGTGCGCTCTTGAACGCCAAACTTTGAAAGGAAATGTTGGAAAATAGGATTTCTTTGGATGATTTCTTTGCGCTTCTGTCTGACTGAACTGCTCCCAAAGAATGCAGACACGTGACGTTGTTGGAGTCCAAAAACTGCAGTCTTTTTTTTGTTTTTTTACAGTTTTAGAGACTTTATTGTGAATCTGTGGATCAGCGGCTGTTACACACTTTGAATGAGATGTTTTTTCTCATCATTTTCAGGACTTAAAGACACAAAAATCTCCAGCTGGATGTTGAATCCAATCGGTTTGTTGCTGCTCAGCATCAGGTTAATGCGAGGAAAACAACTTCAGAAAGAAGGAGGGAAAAAGGCCAGTGGGTGAGGGTCTCTATCTTTTGCTGCACTTGTCTCACACTCCTGTTTGCTCTCATGTAAGTATCACACACAGAGATTACTCTTCGCTAAGTTCCTTTGTCCTGTGATCCATATTTGAGCTGACAGATCACGAACAAGGCCCCCCCACTGTTAATGACCCCAGCCAGCAACACACAGACTCACACTTCCAGCGCTTTTGGCTGCTGCTGCTCTGGCCTCCGTATAAAGTTTGCAGTTGGAACAACTGTTTCCATGCATCTCATTTGTTGCACGCGCCTGAGCAGAAAGATATCCTTGTTGACTCTTTTGACCTTCAGTTCACATCAGTTATGCATATTTGTCTTTTTGCGCGCATGAAAGGAACATGCACGGAGCAGCCCTTCCAAAGATACTTTTACATCCTTGAGCCCAAATGCCTCTTCGGTTACGCACGCGTCCTCCATTCCTGATAAAATGCGCTCTCCGGTTTAATATAATCTCAATCGGGGCCGGAATGCGCCGTGGCCAATAAACTGGTGCGTCAATGGAGAGGTGGGGGTTGAATGACGAGGCTTGTGCTACTGACCCCCAGAGCTCATTCAGGGGCCAACATCTATTTCTCACAGGCCAGTTTAATATTCAACATGGGTCTGAAACGGGTTTGCTTCATCTGCGCTGCGCACACCTGCTTTGTGATCTCTGATTGGCACCGGTTTGGGAGAAAATTACGCGAGGAGATGCTTTGTAGGCATATTTTCATCCACTAAAGAGAAAACATGCAGAAAAATGGGGTCACATCTAAGAGTCTACAACAAAGTTTATCTGTGTTTCCCTTCATCGCCTCAGATTTTTTCTCATGGCCTCTTTAACTCAAAGCCTTTATAACAGATAAAACTAATTACACGGTTTGTTGAAGGAAAATTGGTTTCCAATCTAAATTCCAAATGTTAAATACCTCCTTTCAGCCTGTAATGCGTGCACATTTGCGCGCACACGGCGCTCTGGGTAATTTATTTTTGAAGCTTTCACTCTTGTGCACAAAAAGGAAACATTCTGGAAAATCATGTAATGCTTTTGTTCTTCTTTGAAGCAGCAAAAGGCCTGTTTTTTTTAACTCCAAGAAAGTTTCAGCGGGTAAACCCAACCAGAACTTGGAGAAGTGCGACTCAAAGCCCCATCCCACTTGACGCTGCAAACGCACGCAGTCAGCGCGCATGTTTACAAGAGAGAGATCCGAAACAAATCTTTGCGGAAAGTGTTTCTACCAAAGCTGCGGCTGTTCGCGCAACAGTGTCCTGAAGCAAATGTGGCGGAGGCCGCTGCAGCGTAATTGCTTGGGGATTTGGATGTGAAGAGACTGCAGGAGAGAAAGCCCCCACTTTTTTTTTCTCCTCTCCTTTTTTTAGAGGGGGAAATGGTTCTTGTCCGAACGAAGAAAAGCTCTTTTCAGGAGCTACAATGGGAGATTGAGACAGGGGAGGAGTCCCATCGTGATTAGCCCATTTAATGGTGCGTTTACTTAATTTCTGTATTCACCAGCAACGGTAAACAAAAGGGAAATACCACTCAGATTTTTAAGTGCTGCATGACATCAGCAGTCAGACTTTTTTTTAAAAAAATCACACCAGACATGGAAGAAACCAAATCTACAACTTTGGGGAAACTTCTATCAGCTTTGACTTCATGCGCCGGGAACACATAAGCCACGCAGAGCATTAATGCTTCCACAATCCAATGAACCAATATGAACATGTGTTTAGCCACTTATACCGTCCTTATCCGTAATCGGATGTAAAGACAGACATAATGCAAAGAGGAAAAGCAAACGGAAAAGTGGTTTTACGCACAGAAAAACCACAAACAATCTGCAAAAAGCTCATAAATATATTTTGTATATGTGTGTGTGATTTAGCTCCTTCAAAAATATCAAAAACGCCTGCAGCACTTCAGTTGTAGGTTTTGACAAATATTTTATGTAGGAACACCAAGTCAAGAAAAGTGAGGAAGGGATAGAAAAGAGGATGACACGGAGGAGGAAGGGCTGGGCAAAGGTCAGGAGTGAGGAGCAATAATTATGTACAAGCATATTTCTACACGTATATTACAGACCGGGAGAATGAGCGCATCATTTGAAGATATACATAATTCAATATAAAATTTTGAAAATAAAAATAAAAATCTGATACAGTCAGAAACGGTTCTGACATTTTTAAAACCATGTTTTTTTTTCCCCACACAGGCAGTGACAGTGTTTGAAAAAAAGGTGCTTACGACATAAAATGATTGTCTGATGAACACAAAGTTTGAAACAGGATTGCATCTTGTCTGCACGGCGGCTTCCTCACCATCATCATCATCACTGAAAACCAAGGATGGGTTTGGAAAGGGGGTAAAAATCTGACGAAGACGTCAAGACGATCTGCTTTTATTTCCTCTGGTTCTTGATGGAAAATCTTGCATTTCCCCTGATTACAAAATGAAAAAGAGAAAAAAAAAAGCATCATGCAAGCAGTCTATAGTGTTGGGGTATGAAGAGGAGGGGGTCCTTTGAAGCGCTTTAAAAAACCGACGTGCTTTTATCTCTTTTATTTTAATATTTATATCAATCGGTCCTTTTTTCATCCTCCATCTTTCATAAGTCTTTTTTTTTTCTTCCTCTCGGGTCCATTTTTCCTGTAAATATTTCTCTTTTTGTTTGTTTGTTCTTGTGTGTGTGTTTTCGCCCCCCTCTGCGTATCATACATCGCACTCTGAATCACTGGATGTGACGGACAGGATGGACGTCCCAGTGTCAACTCTCTCTGTCATACTGGAAACGCTGGTGGTGGGACTGGCCGCGGTGGAAGGCGACTCCGCCGAGCTGTGAGGGGTGAGCCCGGCCTCTGAGAGGGACCTCATACCGGTCGGTCCTATTGCTTGGTGCTGAAGCCTATAAGGAAAAGAAGCGACGGGAGGGGGGGTGAAGGAGGAGAAAAAAAATGGAGAGAAATGGCAATTAGACCTGAGAATGTGCACCCCCGCTCCCTTCCTCCTCCTCCTCCTCCTCCCGGTGCAAAATAGGGGTTCAAACTCGCCTTTCTTTTCCCCTGCCGGCCCCAGGCATGCATGCATGCTTTTATCAAACAGCCAGCTTTCAGGGGACACAACACCGCGCTGTTTGGACCAGCAAGCGCTGAAGGAAATGTCATGGAGTTGTGTTGTTGTTGTTGAAGCACGTCTCATGGACGCACAACACTTTGGAATAGATAAGATCTGTGTCAGAGGAAAATAAAAATAAAAAAACCCAACTTGGGTTTTGTCCACACTTTTTGTCCTCAGCATTCTGTGTTCATTTGACCCCCTAAAAACTTGATTTGAATGAAAATCAAACATTTTCGCAGCCGCGCTGCAGCTTTGGCTGTTGATTCGGATGGAAGTGCATGAATGGAGTGGTTGCTCCAATCATCCTGAATGTTTATCTCCTGTCCACTCACGATAATAACTCCATGACGACGGGATAATGTCAGTGCCGAAATAGATCTCTTCATTTATCAAAAAGATTAGAATACTGTTCATATGGCTTAGTGCTCTCTGAGGTATTTTCCAAATCAGTTACAGCATTTCAGCGGAATGATACAACCATAATATCAACAGCGCAGCGCGACTCAGACGCATGCTCTCGTTAAAAAGTAGAAAATCAATATTCTTTTTTATTATTATCGTGCGTTTTGCAGCGCAGTCACGCTTTTATTCATTAATAGAACAGACACGTTGAAACTCAATCAAAATGTTATTGTATTTATTTTTACTGAAATAGTTTAAGGTTAAAAAAAAGCAAACAAAAACACGTTTGTTTTATAGACACAAACAGATCCAAATATTTTTGCTCAAATATTTTCACCTTTTATTTACTGTTTTTGCAATTGCAAATATTAAAAAATAATTTAAAGGATTTTAAAGCAATTTTTTCATATGTAATTAATATCTCTTGTGATAAATTCAGTTAATATTTGTCATTTTTCTCATTACTGTTAACTTTTAATAATTTTTACTTCTTAAAAATGAAAGAAAAAATCCACAATTTACTTCTAGTTTTTTCTAGTTTGTGTTTTCATCTTAATGTTTTTTTACATAATCTAATAAACGCAATTTATTTATTTTTTAGGCTGCTACAATTTCCTAAAATCTCAACTTACCAAAATAGGGTTTCAAAGTCTGTTTATTATTTTTATTATTTATCTATTTAGACATAAGACCAAAAATGCACTTTTAAAAATATAGGAAAAAACGTGAATTTCAAACCGCCGTAAAAGTGCAGCTTTTATCCGGATTTGGCTTCATGACAACAATGTCGGCGCAGCTTCTGCCTTCGCCTCATAGTCACTATTTTCTAGGATACGCTTCTGAAAACCTTGCAGAATATTAAGCGATTTTTGTTTCTGGTGAAAGCAGACATTTTTGTGAGCTCTTGTGTTTTAATTCCCGTGCGTAAAAACACCGACCTGTTTTTGGCTGCCGCCGCTCTGTCTCGTTGCCTCCGGTTTTTAAACCAGTTCCCGACTTGTGTGGGAGTGAGTCCTGTGGCTTGAGCCAGTTCCCTTTTCTTGCTGGGGTTTGGATACGGGTCCTGAAGGTACCACTCCCTCAGCAGACTCCGTGTCCGCTCTTTAAAACAGTGCGTCTTCTGCTCCCCGTCCCAGATGGTTCGAGGCAGCGGAAACTTCTTCCGCACCCGGTACTTATCGACCGGTCCGAGCGGACGCCCGCGAAGTTTCTCGGCCTCCTGATAGTGAGCTTCCAGCCACATGGCCTGCAGTTTGCCGTGCGAGTCCTTGGTGAACTTGTGGTTTTCCAGGATGTGGTAGAGGTCTCTGAAATTCCCCGTGTGGAAAGCCACCACGGCCCGCGCGCGCAGGATGGACTCGTGCTTGTTGATCGCCTCGCATGCTCCCGGAGCCACCGGCAGGGACCAGAGGAAACGGCCCAGTCGTTCGATGTCCCCGGTCTCCTCCAGCGTCTCGCAGACGCTTGCCACCTGCTCCGGGGAGAAGTTGAGGGTCGGTAGCTGAAACATGGACAAGTCTTCTGGAGACCTGGTGGTGGGAGCGCTGTTCGCCAGGAGCAGAGGGCGATCAGCGAAGTTAGGCAGGAAGAAATGGGAGGGATAAAGCTCTAAAGGCGATCTGAAAACCATGGAAATGACCTGAGAGAGAAAGAAAATTATCGAGAAAAAGAAAAACCGAAAAATACGGTAAGTAAAAAAGATTCAATGATTCAATGGCTATCGCCTAATGACACCAGCCTCATAATATCTCCCCCCTAAATCCGCCGTTGAGTGTAGCATTGAAACATTTTGTTTCCCTTTTCTATTGGTCTTCTTGGTGTCGTTGTAGCGTTGTCATGGCAGCCCTGCCAATCACTGTCAAGCGTGCCAATCATTAGCCAGTACGTAGCGCGAGGCTTTCACCACTTGTGCAGCACGCACTGGGGGTTATCAGAGTCTCGGATCTCCACAGCAACCCTCCCACCGCACCGCGCGCATCAGGCACAAGCCAATGCTCGCCTATCTGCTGAATGGAATGAGCAATTAGAGGGTGGAATATTATTGCGATCTTAACGAGGCTCGTTAAAGCTAAAGAAGATATGTAGACTGGAGATGCTTAGGAGAGACGGGGCGGGAGTGAGGGAGAGGGAGCTTTAAATGGGGGACAAATGGACAACCAATGACTGCAACTCGGGAATACACGTTTTGAATGGAAGCAAGTCAATCTGCACATTATTTCCATGCAGATTTTTCCTGTAGCGACGACTTTTTATCTATTTTATTATCACATAATTCCTTTTTGGGCCAAACTAAAGGGGTTTAGCTGAGTTCCAATTTAAGACCTTGAATGATGACAGTTTTTTTCACCCCTTTTTTTTTTTTTTTAAATATCTGTATTATCTTTAAGCGAGAAAAACGGTTTGCGTTTTGCTCTAATCTCAGCTGGGTGGGTGCTGGTCCGGGTCTTTGCTGTGTGTCGCCGCTCCCCCTCCTGTTGTTGGCGGCCCTGCTTTTGGGTCTTTGGGTGTAACCTCTGCTTGCTGCTTTCTCTCCAACCAAAAAAAAAGTCAAATGAATAATGTTCTAAAATAATAGGTGCGTTAAACTGACTGAAGTAAAAATAGGGTTTAAAAGCCAAAGCAATAGCATGTTTAAAAGTCCCGGCTCCTAATTAAAACCATTAGCCTGGTATTAGTATTACAATCGAATGGCAACATAAAAGATACTGGGCACATAAAAGCAGTTTCTTGCATCTGATCTGGGGGTGTGAGGACACGATCAATGTCCCCATCCAGTCACAAGATTCGGCTTAGAGCGGCAGCCAAAGCGGTGTGATTTTCACGTTTATGGCTGAAACGGCTTCATATTTAGACAGGGTTTACAAGGTGTTAAAATAGTGTGGGGTCACTCTAAAACGAACAGTGATCACATTGTGAGAGGACCGTGTACAAGGTGTAGAGCATCTAGACTCTTAATCCGTCCTCCATAAAGCTGACATAATGATCCTAAGCGCCTTTCTCCAAATTCATTCAGGAATTCAAAACTTTCTCCGGTTTGGACATTCTCTGGAAATGTAGACCACAGGCCCTCACTTTGGACAGACAGTGAGTAGACCAGCCCCACGCGCATGCATGGCCAACAGTGGAATATATGCGCACTTTTACGCACTCCAGCTTGTGAGTGCGCGCACGTGTTTTGTGAAAGTGCGTGTACGTGGTGGTGTGCGTGATGATATTAGCAGGGTCGGGCGTTTGGGTTTGCGCCTTACCTTTAAGGCTGGTGGCGCTTGTGTGGGGGGTGGGGCAGCGTAGGGGGATCAAACCTGTGCACTGCGCTGCCGCACGAGATTCAGGAGGACTAATTCTAAGTGGCACTTGATTTGGTCCCATTGGAAAGCTCGTTGGACTGGAAGTAAAGGCTGGTATTTTCATGCTGGTGTTAAAACTAACCTCCCAGCCTACAACCTTTCCCTCTCACACACAAACCCACGCCCCGACCCCAAAGTTCAGAGTGCAGGCTTAGCAGGACTACTCCGAATATGCAAAGCCTCCTACCTGACTGGCTGCACCAATTTATGTGATCACAATTCAAGCCAAGGCTGCAGGTATTATCCAGCATTACGTTCTGGAGGAGCCTTGTTTGGGGGGGGGGGGGACTGTCCTCGCAGGCAATTCGGAAATCACTTGACTGGAGGTGAAATGTAAAACTTGAATGGGGATTGAGGGAGGAAAGCCACAGCTAATTCACATTCTTTTACATGGCTTTTGTTTACGTCAAGCACGTAATTAACACTCCCCAAACAAGTTTATTCACCTGCCGTAATTGTGTGTTTATCCGAGAGCTTGCTGAATGTTCCTAGCAGCGGGGGACGGGAGCTCTGAATGCGCACGGAGCATTTAGCGTCTTCTTCGTACTCACAGCTTAAATCTCCAGACGCAACAACACACAGCACACACACAAAGCCTTCTGCACGTTCCAGCACTGGAACTCGAGCACACGCAGACTTTTCGTTTAATTTGCAGCCAAACTTTTTGATGACAAAAATAAAATACAGAAGTTTGTTTGGGCATGACAGTTTCCGTGCGTTTTAACCTGCGGTTCCATCGTTCCCCGAGGCGCAAACATTACGCTGATCTTTTGTGATTCGGTAAGTTTGCTCCTTATCAGTCTGTTCTAATAAGGGGAGCAAATAAACAAAGCCGATGTTACGTCATTTACCAGAGTGAGAGAGAGAAGGGTAGCGCACGAGGGAAAGAAAGAAAAGGTGTCGACTGGAAAAGGTAAGAGGGAAAGAGAAAGAATATTTCTTGTTTTGGTACATTTTTTCTCCCTTGTTGACCTCGCTTTGGCAGAACAGGCAGCCCACCCCTCTCTGGCAGCCAGAGCGGAGGCTCGTGTGCTGCTGCTCCATCCTGGATTCAACCGAGCAGCGCGCAGGATGATACAGTGGACTAATGACGGTGCGTACTGGGCTAAAACCCATCCATTTCCCAATTGAAGTGAACTACAGATGTCGATTTTGTTATTCAGATGTTACAGCGGTTTAGCTTCGTGCAAGTTTCACGCTTATCTTTTGACATTTATTTACAAAAACATACCTTTTCATGTTTTCCATCTTTTCCTTCTTCGCTCCACGCAGATGCGCGCGCAGGATCCAGTCCGCAAACCGTCTCCATCCGAGCCGTTTCTGCTCTCTGTTCACTTTGCCCAAGACCTCGATAGTAGGTAATTCCGCTGCGGCTGCTGTAAGTTGTGACCCCCCCTGCGAGCTGACTCGTTTTCGTCCACGACACTAAAGTTCTTGACGCGCCACAAAGCGGTTTAGACCTCCTTCTCCGGAACACAAAAGTCCTTTTTTTCACTCCATTGCCTTTAATATTTTTTTATTCACCCACTGTAGATGTTTGCCTCTGCAGAGCAGATGTGTGATGCTATCAGGACGGGCGGCGCAATCCCCTCCATCCCATGCTGACCATAGCGCGGAGACTCCACGATGCGCTTACACTGTAAAAAGTGTCCATCTAAAAAAGTCAAAGCTTTTTAAAACTAGAACTTGAAAAAAAGAAGACAGATAAAACAGAATAATGTATTTGTTTTGTGCAAAATTAACATTTTAACGTTGTTTTTAAGACAATTAATCAAAAGAAAAATATTGCAGGGTCCACAAAAATGTTGTGCAAAACATTTGTAAAGTTACTTGTGTTAAAAATATAAAGTCGCATTTATTTTTTATTTTGTATTTTTGAAAGAAAGACATTTCCCCCAGATTTTGTATGTTCTTTTATAACAACGGTAAAATCCTCTTTATTATCAAAGACTGTATCATGTTTAAGGTTTAATGGAACTCCAAATGCAGAAGAATATTCCTAATGATATAATTTCGGTTTTTACCTCAAATGTGGCGCCAATTTTTAACAGCAGAGCCTGTATAGAGAAGTTTAAAACATGTCCTTTTCCTCTCTCTCCCTCCTTTCTTTTATTGTTTTTTATTGTGTGGTCTCATTAGGGGGACTTCCTGGCAGGGCTTGGAGCTTGTATCGGAGCTGTCCAATCAGTGTATTTACACGGGTTGTTAGCGACAGTTAATGAGGGCTCCTCCCCGGGCTGGTAGAGAAAGGCGCCTCAACATTAAGATTTACCTTGTGTCAACTCGTTACTTCTAATGAACCCCCCCCATGCAAAAGCCTCCTCGTCCTCAATGGAGCAGTGCGCCCGGATCTTGTGTGGGAGACTCTGGAAGAGTGGAGCTGTGAGTCGCCCCCACCCCTCCCTTCCCCTTTTCTTCCGCTCACTCATAGAGAGTTCAGTTCTAAGACGCACGCTTTGTGCATGTATGTGTGCGCGTATCCTTAAATGGATCAGATTTGGGTTAAGGGGAGCTTTTACATTTTCCGTCCTCGTTATTAATTTGATAGCTCTCCCGGCATATTTGGCAGAATCTGTCAGTAAACATCATGTGCATGAAAAAAAAAACTTTTGTTGGTGCGTCTTCCTCTGTGGATTGCAACAGAGACACTTCATTGCTCCTCTATGCAGGTAAAAGGCTGCTAAATTGCAGATCTTTAAGGTGAAGTCACCTCCCAAAAACTTCAAGAAGACAACACTGAGAATGTGCTCCTTCCATAAAAGCCACAACTTTAAAATATTTAGTTATTTGTCGAAAGATTATTAAAAAAAAACGTTTCCTTTCAGTTTTCCTGTCAGCTCAATCATGCGTTATCACTTTGAGATGATCGAATTCTTACAATGTAAAGGACCCTTTTCATAATCTCCATCCTGCAGTGGAGAGCAGGTAAAGTTGTGCAGATGGTCGTCCTTAAATGACACAATGCCAGAAAACGTACGACCTTTTCACATCTCACACAAACCCCTTAAACACGACCGCAAACGCACCTTAAATCCGCGGTGTGACGCGGAGCGGCAGCGCCGGAGGAGGCCCGTGCAGTGCTCATTCTTCCAGGTGGCTGGGTTGATTTGGAGACAGAGAAACAAAGTAAAATAAATAAAGTAGGTGAATATAAGATGCATTGCTCCAAGCTTTACATATGATGCTTCTATTCCCAAATGACCTGATGTGGAGGGAGAAAGCCAACAAGAGGGAAGGAAAACTTCACCCTTTACTGATGCTATTTCAACTTTAGACCCTTTAAAACGACGTGGTTAGTTGGTGAGCGTGGATCTAAAGACGCAAGAGCCAAAACAATGACTAGAGATAGAAAAAAAACGTCTGTTTTGGGTCTGAGTGTCCTGATGCGCGCGCTTTTCCGCGCAGACCGGAACTGTGACATCGGCCCTTTAGCCCGGTGTCACAGAAGCTGACAAGCTGCAATTACAGTGGCTGACATTTTACTCTCCAAGCTCACTAATGTGGGAGACGTGGACAGCAGGCTGCAGCTCTCTGGCCACGAGTCCATCCATCCAGGCGCTCCGGGACGGCCATGCGCTCCTGCGCTGACCTAACATTTCAGCAGAGAAACACCCTCTGATTTAGGAGTAACTGATCTGAGGGCGGGAATCACACCACTGGAGGCATCATTGCATATATACATGGTTCATATTTGCAGCAGTCTTTTAATGATTTAAGTTTTCTGGAAAACAGTCTTAATTTATTCATCCTAATAAAACAACGGAAGCCAATGAAAATATAGACTTGTGTGAATCAGGCTGTAATTATACTTGGATGCGTCCACTTTATTCGTTGTTCTTGACCAAAATAACAGCAATTTTAGGCTATTTTACAACATTTATATTACAAGATTTAAAAAAAACAGAAAATCATTTAATCATAAGTTTCCAAAAATAAACTACAAAAATATGCAAAAAAGTCACGTTTCAGACCACATATTCTCGTTTTTTTAAAGTTTTAAATCATGATTGCAGGCAAACTAAAGTCCGTGTCATCATTGTTATTGGATCTGCTGTTTGGTGATGGCATCTGCTTGTCACATTCACTTACGCCCCTCACTACAAGTTGAGCTTCCGTGACGCTTTCATGAAAGTTTCAGCGTCCAATCAGCGGCCGCAAGCGACCCCCCCTCCCCGCGAGTTCTGTGTGTTTGTGTCGTGGGGGCTGCAGTCACGGTGTCACCCACGATCCAGCTATTATCTCAAGTTGGGGTTGTTGTGCATGACATACGCGCGCGCGCCCGACTGGCCCCTCCACTTCTTGACGTTCCTTCACTCCATCACTCGTTTATACCTCAGGCAGGTTCGAGAGAGAGAGAGCACGTCACGTCCGCCCAGAACGCGCGGGACTGCTGGCGTGCGCGGCTCTGATCATTGTTCTGGGGAACAATCCCTGCTTGGAGACCATGGGAAGACTCCGGGACCAAGTGGTTGATGTGCAGTATATCAACATCTGAGCCCCCAACCTCCCCCCAATTTTGTTTACTTGTTTTTTTTTCAGACATTTCTTTAAAAATAAATTAAAATCATTCAAATAGTTTCAAAAAAGAAAAAGAAAATCCAAGCCGATAGGTTTCAAGAGAGAAGATGGGAAACAATATAGCCATCATAATGTTTCCATCGACAATAAAACTTTCTAAACAAAAATATTTTACAAACAAACAACAAAATGAAGGACTAAACGCTATTCTTTAATTCACATTTTTATATGACATTTTTTCCAATTAAGAAAGCGTTTCATTTCTCCTGAAGCAAAAAGAAAAGTGAAGCGGTGTCATTTTAAGCATTTCGGAAGTCATTTTCCGTAAAGTTTGGTCAGACAAGTGTTGTAGAAAACTTTCTTTTTTTTCCACGAAAGGGGGAAAACGGAATGTATTTAAAGACAATGTATATTTCCGGAAAAATGCCACAGACGTTGCTATAGTAACAGAATGATGTGTCAGGTGTGTTTTGTCTCAGCCAAATTAGCTAATCTGAAAAAAGTGATTGTTTCAAACTCGATAAAACTACTTTTTCTCCAGAGCAAATGAAAACAGTTTGGTATTAATAATAACAGGCTGTATTTGGCATATGTTTCTTCTAAACTTTTCTGATTACAAAATGTGCAATAAATAAAAAAAAAATACAGTCTCTAATTTCAGTCATAGTCAAATATATTGTCTTTAAAGAAAATTCAAAATTTGTCTCAAGACCGTACAATTGGACTGAACTATCTGCAGGTTAAAAAGATGTTAGTAAACACGTGCGCAATTACGCACCGACATGAATCCAATGTGACAACAGAACGAATCAAAAGCAGAACAACTCTGAGAGACACTAAAAAAAACTTGTATATTTACTTCCACCAGCTGACCTATATTTCTGAACTGTGACATGTTACCTTAATTTTGCTCTTTATGAATGATTGAGGCTCAGATCATTGGTTTTGGGTGGCAGATGTCAGAGCGTGATGGAGATGTTTATTGGATTCATTTAAGGCACCATTATCCCGCCCGCTTATCAAACATTCATGCGTGTCAGCTGCAGTGGGTCTGCCCTCGTGAGGAACAACCTCTCCCCTCAGCTTCATCTTCTAACACATAAATGATTACTAAGTGGTTATGATATGTTTCGTGTTGGTTTTTGTAGTAAAAATATACGTTCACGTTTTCTGCCATGCCTTATTTTGTACAAAAATAAAAGTCTTTCATCTGGATAAGTGTTTTTTAGTTGATCCCAAAAATAATTATCTAATATTTTGTTTCAACTACGCAGAAATTTACCATAATATAACAAACTAAATTCTATTTTATTTGCATCCGTGTGTTTGTTTTATTAAAAAATGTTTTTCTCCTGATGCTTTGTATCCAGCTGCCTGTTCCAAACGCCTCTAATATTCATGAACAGAACATTTCCAAAGTTCTGCGTAAAATGAAAACGTTTCCTCTGATTTTCATTAGAATTTATCAGACGGGTGTCAGGCAAACATGCATGTTTCTTTGTAGCTGCACACACGTTGGGGTTCATTTCTTTGACCCTTCCATGAAGGGCGCGCCGCCACCCTCGCTGCTCCCATCCGAGCAAACAGACCCACAAAGCTGCGCGCTCTGCGCTCTGCGCTCCGCGGGCTGCATGTCGTGCGGGGGTAATGGGAAGTAGTCGGAAGGTAAGGTCGCGGGTTCATGCCGGGGTTAAAGAGACCCGTCCATGGCTCCTGTTTGCTCCTATTTTTTTTCTTTCCACCACCCCGCATCCTTCCTACAGGAGGATGTGTCCGCAGCGCCACCGTCCTCACCCTGCAGCAACCCCGTCACCGCACTCTGTTTGTTTTTCTGCGTTTATTAAATCTTCCCCCGACAGGAAAGTGACCCCTATCACCACGTCATGAGTTTGGCACTTTGCATCACTTCTCAACTCCCTGAGAAAACCTTTTGTGTTGGACTATTTATATCCCAAAAGGAGCAGCTGTTTGGGAGTTTTTCCTGGTTAGGCTTTTCTTTCGAGGATTTATTATCCAATCAAACATTTTCATTAACATTTGTACAAGCACATAAGTCACGTGAGTCATACAATGTAAAAACCTTTTGTGGATGTTTATCTATAATGCAGTAATTTCATTATAGCAAAATTTTTTTTGTGATGTTCATCAATCTAAGCAACTGCGCACAATATCATCTTCTCAGGATTTCTTTTAACACATGACCTTGATGTTTATGTATATTTTTTTACATTTAAGTGGAAATACGTGAATACTTAAGTGTCCAAAAAATCACTCAAATGTAATAAAAACATGAATAAAACTGGATTTTACACTAATTTTGGCTTCTCTTTTTTCCCCCATGGAATGAAAAAGTGTCTTCTGAAATGCAAAAGACAAACTGATTTTAATTATATTATCTGCTATTTCACATGCAGTCTCATTATCAGTTAAAACCAAGACACAATTTGCATTATTCTCCTTCAATCCATATAAGTTAACTACACAGTTTGACAACTGTTACATCATTACAGCGGTAAGAACCAAGCAGACAAAATCAACTATAGATCTGTGCAAAACCACACAAGCATTTGTTTACAACTCAAAGGTTTTACGGTTTATTTCCAGTTGTGCTGCTAAAAAATGAAAAGATGGAAAGTCCTCAAGTTCCACTGTATCTTTACTGCATAGCAGCAGAAGGGAAACACAGGATTTTTCTTTTGTTTTATTCACTGAGGATGATCCGTTGGATTGGACAGGAGAGAATGAAAGCTCTGTCACAAGACAACAGCTCACGTATGATCAACCCGAGCAGAACAACAAACGGTGAAGTCATTTCAGGAGGGGAAAGAATGGAAGAAAGGGTAATGGGACGGACGACGGAGGCTAAAGAGAGCAAGGGAATATGAAATAGAGAAAGTCTGAAGGCGTCAAATATCCTCAAAGCTGCTGTTTGAGGTTGATGAGGCAAAAATGAGACCAAAACAGGAAAAAAAAGAAGAACAGAGCTGCAGAGGGGCTTTTTGTTGGCACTTGGTGATGTCTGTTTATTGTTCCCTCTGTCTCCATCGTTCTCTGCGACTCTCATCCTCTCCCTTTCATATAGACAGCTATGCTGGAGACAGGAGAGTCAGATTTTGGTTGTCTGCCTATCTCCTGCTCACCATGGCGCCCCTGAGACCAGGCAGGCAAGGAGAGTTCACACACACTCACACACAGACACTTTAAGGCACCACAGAGGACAGCAGCTTGGCTCTGCGTTACACCAAAACCCCACTTTCCCTCAATCAGACAGACAGACAGGTAGACAGCTGGGTGTTACACTAAATCCCTTCCCCCATGTGTTGCTCCTAACAAGTGCACCGCTCTTCTTGTCACTTCTCTTTGTGTGTTGCTCTCTTCATCTCATGCTATATGCTTGAAGACGAGAAAAAAAGAGTCGGCTTTTGAACATTTGGAATCATGATCTGATGGTGCAATGTGGAGACAAATAGGTCAAAGGGAACAACGAGGCTCAAAACTGCAACGTTTGTATGAAAGAAACTATTTTGAAACCTCAGGAAGACACGTCTGCTCTTCACCTTCTTCCCAAGTTCGCTCCCTTTAAGCACCACTTCACCTTCACATCCTCTGAGCTGAGAGCTGTTTGACTTCCAATCTGACAGGTGGGAAAAAGGGGAGGATGATGGTCAGTCTGGCCATCTGACTCACCAATGGAGAATCCAGCACTCGCACTCTCACAAACCCACCGTGCGTCAGCCTCCTCACGGCGTGTACGTTTGCTCGTGATGATGATCTCACCACCATACAAAGCGTCAGCTTGTCCAGTGGGTTTCCAATGAGCAGTCAGCCAGTAAATATTCTGTGTTCCTTTTAGCCAACAAATAACCAAAAGTTATAAAGTCACACATGATAACTTATTTTACAGTTAGTCATACAGTTTACTTTAACCCAGAGACTTGCAAACTATGGCCTGATTCAACTATTTAACTGTTCTAAATTCTATTGATTATCCTTAATAATGTAACACAAATAAATTGACTTTTGCTTTTAGATCTGAAGTGTTATTTTGCATTCATGTAATGCTGAAAGATTTGTTATTTTTCTAAAGTTTTTGTGTATTTCGACAGTCATTTTTCCGATCATTCCAACACCACAGTGTTGGAAGTTTGCATTTTTCTCAACCAATTGGCACTAAAATGGGAACAAAAGCCACAGTTTGGAAATAAAAACTGAAAAAACGTTTGACTTTAAAATTCAATCAAAATTAAAGATTGTTTTTGTCCAGATTCCGTGTTATTGATTTCCCTTGATGAGTTGGGTTGCCAAAACGCTCCACACACCTGCTCCTGGTCCGGCTTTTCCGCCAAATCCAAGAACCCCTTGTGGCCCACGAGTTCAAACTTTCACCCATACCTGCTTTAAAGTTAAGAACAGGGAGTTTATACAACTCTTAAATCATAAATACTAGTGCACTGAAGTCAAGACAAAATTTGAAAATGTTCTCTATAAGAAATGTGCAGAAAGTGGATGATTCTTTACAATCTGCGGGATTTAAGCCTACAAGAATTAATAACGCACAATAGTCTTTAATATCATACAACATCAACTCATACCAAATCCATTGCCCTGTGTAAAAATGTAATTATTTATGTGCATTTAAGCCTCAGAAATTCTGAAAGCTATCTGAAAGTGTTGCACTGTGTTTATTATTTGACATTTAAAGAGTTTAAACCTGCTCCATTTGCCTTTTGTGCCAGAAGTGTCTCTGCTGGCTTTTCGCACATTGTCTTCATGCAGGCAAATTAGTGCTTTGTTATTTCTGCAGTAGATGAGTAAGTCATTTTCACATTTTTCACCTTTTGTGTAAAGCGAATCCCCCCCACTTCTAAAGGATTGAAGCAGCACAAGATTAACTTCTTAGGGTTTCAAACAAAACACAATAGTCAGTCTGTTAGCAACCAGCTTAAAGTCATAAGCATGAGTCCTTTTCAACTTACATTTAAGAAAAAAAAGTTTCTTCTAAATTTTGTGCTCAGAAATGTCCTATTGGAGCATGACAGATTAAAAGAGAAATGGAGTGAGTTTGGATGGCATCATTGTCATATGTGAGAAAGGACTAAACACACTAAGAAAAGCTGGAAAAGAGAATAATGCAGTTTTATTGATTGTTTACCAGATAATAGCCTTGTTGTTACTTACCTAACAGTGGCTGTTTGATTGAGTTTCACTTCCATCTGGCTTTCCCACCATTTCACTTCAAGAAAAGGAGGCAGACTGAAAGAAAAATCGGATTTATTAATTTATTTTGTTATTTCAAACGAAGTCAGAGTTGATATGCAAGTGGTGTGCCTGATGAGCATGAACAACACAGAGCTGGAGTTAAAATGGTCCAAGAACAACTGTATCCCTTGTTGTGCTAATCCTAAATGAAATATGTATTCAGTAAAAGGATTAGGGCGTCCAGTGTCATAAAAGAAACCACTTACCAGCTCCAAAGGTAATTTGTAACCTTAGCAACTGCTTGTGGAAAACGAATGGGGGATTAGGATTGGCTGCAGCCAGTGTAGTCCTCGTACAGTCAAAACAACCCATACACACACACACACACACACACACACACACTTGGGCACATTCGTTCAAGGGGGGGCCACAGCACACAAAAACCAACACAAAGTTATGCTAAAGCACAAAGCCGTGTTTCAAATGCAAGGATTTAAAAAAGTAAAACAAGTTCAAACAGGATTAAATGTTTTTTCAAATTAAAGTTTAGAATTAAGAGCAAATATTTGGAACACACCCCCTTTTTAGAAGTTTATCTGTTTTTGATTTTCTTTAAAAAGAAACAAGGCAAGGAGCTAATATTGATTTTTAAAAAAGGTAAAAACAAGTGAAATAACTGCAGGAAAAGATTCTGCAGTTGCTCTTTATTCATCCATGCCAGATACCTGTTTGCATATTGGTGTTGTCGTATCCATGCTTTTGTGTGACTGCGTTGTGAACCACGGCCTGGTTTGACAGCTCTCAGGAAGCCGAGGCCTCAAGTGTTCCTGCCAGGTCTCGCGTTTCACTTAATGATGTCAGCTCTCGCTTGAGCAGACACAGGTTAGTGCGTTTGTGTGTGTTGTGTATGCTTGTGTGTACACAGAGAGTACGCAAACAGACAGGAAGACTGACTGACAGAGACCTGCCGTAAATAAATTCATAGATTGACGGGAGAGCAGGTGGAGTAGCTCCTACATGGAGATAAGTTCAACAGTGAGTAAAAACAAGCAAAGGAAGAAGGGGATTTTGTTCTGAATTGGCACTTGTGTGCAGTTGCACCATCTTGTTGGAGACATCTCAAATAGCTAATTGCTTAATCATGTGGAAGTGACAATAGCCCAACTGTTCTCATTTGTTCTCTTGGTCTCTGCCTTAATCCCTCTGTTGTTTGGTGAGCTTTCGCCGTATATTGTGAGCATTTGTCGGTCTGTCTGCTTCTGAGTCCATGTGACTCATCATACCGTCTTACTTTCTGTCACTCCCTCCTCGAGTCTGCGGAAGCTATTAAAACGGTGGCAAATGGCTTCTCGGGTGACATTTGCTGACATTCAAGGAAGTGCATTTATCAGAGTACTACAGTTCACCTTGGTGAATGAAATCCATTTGTGCTGCTGTGATGGTCTGGTGGCCCCTCTCGCTAACTCCTTCTCTCTCCATCCATGTCCCTAAATGGATGCCCAATGTAGGGGGAAATGGCAAGGTGGCGCACGGCTTCACAGCTGCTCTCAAATGTCATGCTGAAGAAAAAATCTTTAATGGGCTAAGTGTAGCCTTTCCAGTCCTAACTTGTCAGGTAATCAGAAATCTCTCTCTTACTCACTGTCTTGCTCCTCACTCACCTTTTTCTCATTGCTCAGCTCCCTCAGGCCACGACACACCACTAATTACCTGTTATATCAATCGGAGAGCGGGGTGGCGTGGAAGAGGAAGACTGCTTTTAAGATGGGAGGATATCACATCCTCCTTCTTATTGCCTTCTGTCAGACAGGCTGCATATTTCGAGCTTGGTTATGTTTTCTTTTTCTGAAGCAAAGGCACAACCCTTTGGCCCCACAGTCACCCGGAACATGACACCTGTTTTTATGAGTAGGTGATTCCCATGCAACTGAATGGGATTTAGTTCAACATATGTACCTGCAGGAAAGGCAGTCAATCATTTGCCAGAGATCGCTGTTTATCTTCGTGCTACATCTCAACAGATACACAAACTTGGGTCTACAATCAGCACCCACAAAACTCCTTACACATCATAGATGTTACCATGTATGTAATAAACATTTGTATCTTTTCTAAAAGTGAGCACATAAAAGGGGAAATTGTTTCAGTTGATTGTTAAAGATTTTCAGATTCATCAATTTTATGGTTAGAATGTGATAATTATCATCATTCCTTTTCAGGTACTGGAGGTGTGGTGACAACTGACAGGGTCACGAGGAGAGATTTCAAGTAGAGTTTAGTCAAGCTTACGTTGTCCTTTTGCCGTTTAATCACGCTGCTATCTGTGTGCCGAGTTCAGAAGAGAAATCGATTTATTGATCACAGTACATTCATTTCCACTGCTGTAGGTAAGAATGTGGCCTCTGTCGTGACGTCATGAAGGCTGGATGTTTTCCATGTGACCTATAGGACCTCACTTCAAAACAGCTGACTGACAAGAACTAGTTAAGGCAAATTGGAATGGCAGCATTTAGTGAGTTAGACAGCTTTCTGTCTTTGTCCAGTTTCTAGTCTGTCCTTTAATAAATGTAATGAGATAGAATCTATGATTTCCTGTTTTTTTTTCTGTTTACATTCTTTATTAGTTCGTTTAGTCAACCCCCAATAGTCTCTGAACTCACATAAATGACAGAGGAATGACATTACCTCTGCCATAAGCATTGATTCATTCAAAATTCACCGTGAATGGTTCAAAACGTTTTAGCTTTGACATAAAACGTAATAAGAGTTATGATAAAAAAAAACTGTGATACCGCTTAGAATAAATCCATGGAACTTTATAGGCATTAAACAGACATTTTTAATTTTGTTTTGACCTTATCTTTGCTTTGTTTGCAGATTTAAACATTTGTATTTTGTTTTTATATGTTTGATCTTTTGTTATAAAACATAAAAACTATTTGATCTGAATTTTTGTAAAAATTGCAATAAAAAATGACAACATTTTCCACATGGACTTAAGTTTTATGGACATTTTCCTGGTGGAATTTTTGTGTAAATAATCCAAAATATACCTGTGAAAAAGAAGCTGAGGATGCACTAAAAATCTGGATATCAAGTATTGCCACAAAAAAGTTTTAAAGATAAATTGATCAAAAAAATGTGACATGTAAAAAAAAAAATCCTATAAAGGCCCCAGACTGTGTGCTGAATGAAAGTGGGCCTTAATGCTCAACGCTTGGATTCTGATTGCTCAAATGAAAGATATATAGTAGACAGTTAATTGTTGGAGAAGTTTGTTCCAAAAAAAAAAAAACCATTTGCGTTTATGTATAAAGGTTGTAAAATGGTAAAAATGTTGTCAGTTTCAGGATGTTAAACTTTGAAAAAGAGCATTGAAAAGCAGAAGAATAGGTGATAAAAGAAAAACACAAAAAGGAGAATTTAAAAAGACAAGTGAGAGATGAGCCAGAGCGACTCATTGATAGATTTGACCTTTTTGTGGCATTCCATCCTAAAGATTATGAAATTAAATATGATGCAAGGATCTGGTAGTCGGAGCTTTTTCTCTGTGCATTTAGAAATGCCAGCAAAGTAAAATATTGAACATTTTGGAAACGTTTAAGTTCAAGAACAGTAAAAGACCCTTTCACAACTGGATATTTAAGCATGTGATTTAATTTTTTAAACCTTCTTCAGTCCTTAAAAGAAACTTGTTTTTTAAGAGATGTTTAAATCATTAAACATTTACACAAGTTTTCATAAATATCTATTATAAAAACATCAGACCAAATAATAGCAAAAAATGAAAACCATCATTTCACTATTTTGAAAAACTTGAACGTTTTTGATGCTGCATCATTTGATGAGGGATCTGCTCATGGTTGGAAGACTGGAAGACAATTTCCTCTCTCGCACAAACGGAGGAGTTCACCAAACCCATGTTAACCCCTTTGTGCACATGTGTGAAAGAGCTGAATTTTATTCCTAAAATACAGTACTTACAAGTTTCGCACATATTTTTGTGACAAGTGCAAAGTATCTAGCAAAGGTAGTAAATAATCACTAAGGAATTGCACAAGAACAATGTAAAAATTCTCATATATTCTCATATCTTAACTCGAGACCTGGCATCCACACGTCACATTTTGGATTATATCATCACAGCAGTTAATTCTGCTATCAAAGCCCAACTAACAATGAGATACAGAAAAGGCTCATCAAACAAGAGCCTGAGTATTAAAGGGCTTATAGTATATCATGCTATTCTAAATCCTTCAAAGTAAACTATTTTCATATTTATGATCATCTTTCGCCTCAATAAAGAACACATTTTTTATGAAATATATATTATTTTTGTGAGATCTTTTATTATCTGAACATAAGACGACTTGATCTCTGAGGCACCACCTCTCACTCATGCTGCCCATTTCATGACAACAGCCTCTGCAGCGTTTTAACGTTTCACCTATAAAAACAAACAACATCCAATCTTTTGTAAAGATGGATGTGCATGTTGTGCATATAAAATGAAAGCGTTATGGCGATCACCGCTCACTCTGCAGAGAAAGTGGGTGTGTGTTAGCCTGGGGGCGGAGCTGGCGGCGCAGACTCTTTCTGGATAGGAGCTGTTCCCCACTTTGTGATGTCACAATGTGAGGACCACTCATTTTTGTGGATTGGGAGGGTCTGGTGCTCAGAGAGCATGGCTTTAGATGCGTAAATGGAGCAAAATACAGCTTTGGGGGTGTTTTTCATAAGGAATTAAAATTATATTACACTTAAAAGCTTAAAAAGTAGATTTTTCATGAGCAGTTTATAAGTTAGCTTTTTGCATATATTTGATTAATTTCATCTTCGCAGACATGCTAAACAAAGATAAAACTCAGTGCACCTGCAGCAGATTAATCACACAGGTCTGCACTGACACGCATGGCAAATGCACACAAATATGCATGAAACTCTGCTTTTCTGAATGTTGTCAGTTTTGCGCTAAACAAGTTTTGCATTTATTCAGGCAGCATTGACGGCTTTGCAGACGAGCAAACCTCTGAAGAGCTGCCCTGTCTTCCATTCCACATTCTGGCCTTTCACTGCGCCTGGTCTTTTTTTTTTTTTTGATAAGCAGGTTTTCTATTCTGGAAGCACAGCCGCTGTGCACAGACTTTAGAAGAGGAAATGACTTTTGAGGTCATGCATTATTTGAAAGCAATAATTTAATTTTTTACAGTTTTGCACAAAGAGGCATGTCTAACACCGCTGCCTCACTGCCCATGGAAAGATGAGGCAAAAGTACAAAGACAAATTTATCTTTTCTCTGTCTTCACTCACTGTGGTGTCAGTCTTTCCTGCCTTCTCTCATGTCAGCAGAAATAGGGGTCTCTTACCGCCTGACACTTGTGATGAGGGTTTCATCCCCATGTAAGACCCGCTTCCCATAGCTTTGCGTGTGAATGATGTTTTTCCTTGCATACCTTTTTAATTATTGGTCACACTTTAGTTATCAGGACCATTTCTGATGCTCCCAATCCACAAGATTTGGTTCAAATAGACATTTGAATTTGGTTCCGGTCAAATTTCTACTTTCTGTCACAAAGGTTACCTTTTGTGCACACATTTTATGTCAACATCCATACTAAAACAGTCAAAAGTGTGTGCTTGTGTGTGTAGTATTACTCTACTCTAGCAGCTCAAAGAAAAAAAAGGAAAAACCACAGAATTTCTTGTTTGCACCTTTCCCCAGACAGACAATCCATGAAGTGCTTTTCTGTGTCAGCATGTTGGAAGTGTTTGTGTCTGTGTGTGTGTCTGCATAAATGTGCGTGCATGTCAGCATGCCCCATGCAGACTGTGCCATGCCACCGACAGTGAGTTGACGTGAACACGACTGAGTGTGTGTCCAAGTTATGATACGGGAACCCGATAAAATGTCTGTGTGCTAAAACTGCCAATCCTCTCTCACAACAATCATACTCATTTCAGAAGCAGTTTGGTTTTCTTTCCTTTAGAGGCTGTGTTTCCAAAGAATGCCAAAGACTAAAAAAGTTAAAATAATCAAATAGGTTCAGGAGCATCATTTCCATGATAAACTGTTTGCGTAAATAGAGTACAATAATTCACTTGGAGGGTGAAAAATGGCAAAGAAGATTGTGGTTATGACTTAAAGTCTAAATTATAAAGTTTTATATTGTAAAATCAATTTTCCTTGGAGTGGGTCTGTCATGGTTTCAAGTACATATTCAATATTTCAGAAAAAAGTCACATTGGTGGGTGAACCCGTGTTGCATACTTTGTACATTTGTAGCCTGAAAATGTACTTTAAAACTTGGTTGGTGATGCGTGACCGCTACAGTTTGGAACAAAAGCCTGAAACGAGCATTTGCAATCGTTTAACTAAACTTTTCATTGGTTGCTTGACTGCATATTGCAGAGCCCAGAGTGAACATAGAATTATGCAAAGAAAACAAGCCAACCTGATCCATCTAAAAACGAGGGTCTTGTTTTACTTGCAAATGAATACTGATGTGATTTAATGCAGTGTGGATTCAGCTAAACCAATTATTAATTATTTTATACTGATAATGTTAAATGTGTTTCTGTTTTGTCAAGTTTTGGTTTTTTTTTTTTTTCATTTCTGGTCTTAGAGCCATTTGCAGCAATGAATAAAGGTCTATCTGTCATCATCTAAAGAAGCAAAGAAAGCAAATAGTGAAATATATTTGAAATACAAAAATAGAAGGCCAACAATGAAAATTGGAAGAAGACCAAGCCAAAAAGTTAAAAAGTATCTTTCAGTCAGAAAATCTTTGACAAGATTCAGGCTTTTTTACTGCGAGGTTAGATAACGACTTGCATGTACCAGCTTTGTTTTATTCTTCTGTGTTTTTGTGATCATTTCAAGCAATATTAATCACAAGCCAATGCAAATGTGTTACATTTTCCATCAAGCAGAAATAAACTTAGTGAATAAAAAAGCAGGCTGTTAAACTCTACATGTGAGCCTATAAACGGAGGTCAACAACAAGCAAGCGCAGTACAGTGAGTCATAACTATCTCCATTTGTTCAATACTGGGATGTATAGACTCCAAGACTATGGTGTGTTTGAACTTCAGAGATGCTATCAACTTTATGGAAACAGCACTATATGTCATTGCAGGAATACGTAGATGCAGATAACTCAATGTGAGGAAAAAGTGATCAAGTGCTTTCTCTATAATTAGGGAAAAGCCTATTTGCAGTTTGATTCAGTAATTAATGATTACTCAAAGGCAGTGCGCTTCATCGTTCTCGTACAGCTGATGGCGATAAGATGCAGTGACTCATTAATGGTGCCATCCTCCAACACAACACTTCAAAGATGCTGGGAGTGGCAGTCATTCCACTCCGAGCCTCTTCCAACGAGGCTGTGCTGTAATCATAATTGTTTCTAGATCAAGAAGTCCATAATTAATTTGCCTATCTGGATGTTCAGTAAAGAGGTATGATGGTCGCTGGTAAAGAGGAGTGAGTAAGCCTACAGTATGAGTGTGTGGGACTTACTCAGACAGCATCTGAGTGATAAAGAACTGCGCAAGCTAAAGAGAAAAAAAATAATCTTGTAGTTGTAAAGATGTTCGGCAGCTGGTCCTTCACACAAGCCTGCATGGTGTGTGTGTCAACGCAGCCCCATTGCGACGGAATTGAAATGCCATAACAGCGACAGGTTGTCCGGCTGCTTCCCTCCACTTAATAGTTCCACTGCGGTGGTATTTAATGCAATGCCCTGGCTTTTTAAAAACTACTTAAAAGAACGCACATAAATCACAGTGTGCGGAAAATGGCCGTCTTAATGAAAACAGTGTTCCTTCAACACTGCCCTGCAGGTGGTTTGGGACCTAAGGGAGTACTTGGGAATGCGGGGACCACAGGGCGCAGAATAATGACCACAGAACCTGGACTGCTGAGCACTTGTTATGCAAAAAAGGTTGGACTGGTAGCCTAAGGGCTGAGATGGGAGGGCAGAAACATACATACATAAACATGGGGAGGGGACAGCTGTTCCCTAATAACCTCTCCGTAAATGGTGCCCGAAGCAATTAAGGTGCCCAGCAGGAACGAGAAAAAGACTTTGAGCCAGCCTAGGTTTTTGAAAGTCGATTTCTCAAAAAAGTTTGGACACTCAAAGGAAGCTAAAATCCCCTGCCCCAGTATTGATTGATGTTATTTGTTTGTTTAAAATAAGTTTACTTATTATATAAGCAGCTAACTTTACATAAATGCTATAATGACATTCTCTTAACATCTAGCCTACACACGGAAATGAATATAATAAGATAGTTAATGAATATTCAAAACTATATGTTAAAGTATTGTCCTGTGTGTGTGTGCATGCGTGTGTGTGTGTGTTGGCATGCACATAGCAATGGATTATACTTTACCATCTTTTGAAAAAAAAAGTAATAAACAAAGATTGCTGCCAACATCATGCAATGATAAATATGATGATGATAGTGATGATGCTGACAGATTTGATGATAAGACAGCAGCTGTCGCTGATGATGGTCATGGTGACAGTGATGCTTCCTTTGTGTGTGTGTGTGTGTGTGCGTGTGCATGTTAATGGCTTATTTTCTTCATTCTCAGATTGGATTCCAGTGCAAAGAGGTGTGTTGATAATCTTTGCAAGAATGTCAGGTGTGTGCGCTTCTGTGCGCGCCTGTGAGCGTTGATTACACCCTCCTCGCCAACATTAAGAGCCGACATTTCTGAAGTGTGTGTAATTATAGTGAGCACACAGCCTCCTAAGCATCCTGTCAATCTGAATCAGAATAAATCCACACAAGAACACATTTGTGCATCGAAAAAATAACACTATTGTATTGGGAGTGTGTTGTTTCTGTTAGCATGTTTGTGTGTGCATGCATGCTTGTGTGGGTGTTGGATATTAGCACTAGAATATCTGAGAATTTGGCTTGAGGAACATGCCTGCACAGATCCCTTTTCATACTCCTAAAACGTGATGACAAACTTTGCTTGCTCGTAAGCACACCCACACCAGCACAAACTGACAGTTAGGTGTTAAACAAAGGGTATACCTGTTACCCTTTTCGCTTGCAGCTCAATTATGGTCTCAGTAAGTTTTGAAGCCCAAGGCCACAGCTGTCAAAATGTCCTGTCGTCTAAGAATTTTAAGTCATGGAAAGGGGAGGTGCCTTTAAAAAGTACCTGGCAACGGCGTAGATTTGAAGGACCTTTTTAATCCTGGATTAGGTTCAATGACAGTACTTTTAAAAGTTCATTGTTGACTTGTTTTGAATGTAGTCAAAAAAAAAAAGAAAGAAAACGCTCAAAGTGTCCTCTAGATGAGAAAATTGCTCTTGTCTTGCTGGTTCCTGAACTGGTTTCTTCAAACTCTCCTTTAAACGTTTCGGCTTAAACCCTAAGACACTTTCACAAGATGTTTCACCCATCACTCAGAACAGGAGCAACCCTACAACTTTTGAAATACCAAATTATTTTTACGTTCACTTAAGAATAAAATGATCTAAATGCTTGCTGTTGTTCAGATGGATATTTGGATGAAAATCTCTGACCATTCCCCTCATAAAAAAAGACCAGAGCAACCATGGCCACCGTGCTCTCCCACTCTGCTGTATAATAATTTCAGGAGAAACTATAATTGGACAAGAAGGTGTAATATAAGAGAAAATGACTGCGAATCAATAATTATGTAATACATTTGAATTACAAGGTCATTATAAAATAAAATGATCAAAAAAGCAACACTTTTTCATTTGGTAGTGCCATTAATATTTAAGATTGTCACTGAAGCAAAAAAATCCATGAGAAAAATATTTATTGCAATATTACCTGTAATTAGCAATTAAAAGGAAAGGGTTTTTTCTTTAGATGATTTATTGGTATGTTTCTTCTTTCAAATTATTGATTCATTTTGTTTTTGATTTCTAAAATGTCATGTAATTTTTACAAAAAATATTTGTTTTGCTTTTTGAATTGTCGCTGTGATCTTTAATGTGTTAATGCGTTGAGTGATTTGTTGGTGGCATTTGCACTTCAGGGCCACCGTACTTTTCCAAGTCATAACTTAGACATCCAACAAACAAGCTCAAAACAGAAGGAGAAAGGAGTTTGTTGCACAAGATCTGATTTTTAAAACTGGCACAGAAATGAAATTAATAATGTTTTTAAATCTAATAAAAAAAAAACTATTTTTTTTGTTTGTTTTTTGAAAGTCAGGGTGCTTTCTTAAAATACATACACGAGTTGATTTGCTTTGGGGTTTTTTTGTTTATGGAAAAAAAAATTACAATGGTGTAAAGTTTTATTTTTTTCATTTTATTTAATTTATTTTCATTTTAAAGAAACAATTAATCTACCCACCTTGTCTGATACAAAAAGTTATTATTATTCTAAAAGTGTTTTTTAAACCAAAAAATAATGTTTTCTAGAATGTAAAGTATTAACTATTTCCATTTTTCTTCCTGTTTCAGATCCACAATATTAAGCTGTTCCCATCTATAGGTTATGAATCTTCTTGTCAGAAACCTGAGTTCTAAATTGTTGCTTGAAAACAGGTTATCCTCCCCTTGGACACACTTTTAATAATATTTTTGTCCAAGACGACAAAAGCTGTTTGTTTAATCTCCACACCTTCTCTGTATGATGTAGCATGTGTTAAACATATTCATGATGGAAAGCCCGGCAGCTGCTTGAGCTCCTTCACCTCACTTTCTTCCTCTTGCTATAAATTAAACAGGGAGATAGCAGGACGAGGGTGGTGGAGACAGATAGAGAGGCAGAGAGTTAGCAGAGTGGAGTGTGAGCAATGTGGTAAATTACATTGTCAATTCAAATCCTGCCACTAATGCATCTCATTGTGTCTGTGTCGCTGTCATCCCGGTTGCTCAGTTATCTGTGTCAGTGCAGCCAGCAGAGGAAGGCTGCCATGTTAACAGCCCAGCAGAAAAGCGGTGCAAAGTTTAGCCAGCCAACATGCTCTGAGCCAGGCCGAGAGAGGGGGCAGCGCAGATGAAGCAGACACGCTCGCAATAAAAAATTCATCTTTCCTGCACGAGTCAATGTGAGCGCCTGCAGAGCTGTATCAGCTTAATTACAGCTAGTGCCCCGGACTACGTTCAGACACGGCGTCTTTCCTACGTGAATTAAAGCATCCCTGTTACCCCCTTACTCACATGCAACGCGCACAAAAACAACACGCACACTCCCGAGCAGCAGTGCTGCAGAAATGCACACCACCCTGGTGGGGCTTCCACTCACTCACCCCTCCTTTTCCTTATTTCCCTTGACCAGTTCTCATTCCTGGTTCCTCAAAAATATTTGAAAATCAATTATCTCAACAAACCAGCTGTAAGGAGTGGGTGCCAGCCACTTACTCCTGAAGTGAATAACTTATTTGAAATTCATTATTGTGTTGAGCGCTGCGGCGGGGCCCTCCAAGACTCTGCTTTTCTCTCTCATTTTCTTTCTTTACATAAACTAACTACCGTGAAAAGACTGATCTGTTTTCTCTCCCCCACACACACCCCCTACTCACGGTCCTTCCTCCTTTCCTCTTGTCATGCAATTTTAACCAGCTGAGCTCCACCGACAGAAGCAGACAGACATTCACACAAACAGGGCTCCCCTTGATTGGTTCACCTCATTTATTTAACACATGCAATCATGGGATGCCTGGAGATGCTTTTTTCCCCTCTGGCCTGCATTTTATGGGCATTATTATGGATGTTTGAAGGAATGCAAAGGTACAGTGATGTGACTGTTTATTTTGTGTTTTGTCTTCTGTTGATTTCCTGTGTTTGATACATCATTCCCATTAATATTGTGTAAAAGTGTCAAAAAAGAAAAACGGTTTTCGTTTTCCATTATTAAAACACATAAGATTGTCACCCATAAAAAGAACCCAAACTAATTTTAAAGAGTTTAAAGGGGCTATGTCATGCAAAATCAACTTTTTGAGCTTTTAAGTGTATTCCAATGTTCATTCCTCACTGCATTCCTCTAAAACCCTGCTCTCTGAGCACCAGCCCCTCTCAATACCCCAGAATGAAGTTCAGACACACACACTTTCTCCACAGAGCTAGCGGTGATCGGCAAAACGCTTTTATTTTATGCACATTATTTTATGTGCACATTTATCTTTTCAAAAGTTCTTATTTTGTTTGTTGTTGTGTCTGACAGCAGACATGCTGCTAAGGGTGACTCTAGGTTGACGTCATGAGATGGGCGGCACCCACAAGGATTACAAGGCTCCTTGTGGGTGCCTTTGGGTAACCACAGGCTACATAGGGTATCTATATAGTTTACTCTGAAAGGCTTAAGAATAGCATGATATAGGCCAGGGGTCGGTAACCTAGGGCACGCGTGCCAACTGTGGCACACGGAGGGAAAGACAGCAGCACGCAACAAAGCAAAGAGCACTTGATCTGCCGTCTGAGTCTTTCGAATTTCTAAGTAAAAATTGTGTTTAAGTGACAATCTCCTCTCCCAATGAGCTTTTTCCCACTATGGGATCATAAGGGTCCATTCACGCACTGTTATTCTGACTGCCCACCTATATAAATACTGCTGTTTATTATTATTCAGATTTTTTAATGATTATTATTATCAGGCTACCAGTCTGTATAATGGTGATGCACACGTTGCGTTGTGCTCCAGTGAATGAACATGAAGCTTGGACGTTAAGTCCATTCCTTTTAATCACGTTAACAGAAGACAAAACATTGCACTGATGTGCCGGTTTTTCCTCTGTGCTTACCTAGGTCCAGCCATGGGCCACATGGCAATGAGAATTTATTTATTGTACCAATAAAATTATTCATTTTATATAATAACCACTTGTAATTATTATTTAAAACAACAAATTCTTAAGCTGGGCTCAATCCTGCTACCTTAGTATAGGTATTTTTTTCACCATATAAATGAAAGGAAATGTGTTTTTCTTTGTATTAGAGTTCGCATTATAGAGACTGGATGTAGGACTGTCATGCAGGAGTCCTGGGTTCACTTCCCAGGGTGGCAATGAGCTAAAAAAATTAGTGTGGGTCCTTAGGAGAGACCATTCACCCCTGTGCCTTAAAAATACAGGGTTGGGTCAGGAAGGGCATCTGGTGTAAAATCCCAAACCACATTTGCAAACCGTACGTCTTTGTTGTCCTGGTCTAAGAAAAACTCAAAACGACCTGAAAGCGCCAATGCTGCTCGCCATTTTGTTACAACGGTAATGATAGGGGATCCAAGGGACTGTATGCTAGTGAGGGAGCGTGTAAACAGATGGGTGATGGGAACTCAGGGCAGGCTTACTCACGCCAACAGTCCACCTCACAACTCAGAATTTATAATGAACTCCTGCCGCTCTGCAGAAACTATGTCATGGAAACGACAGTCTTTTTAAAATGTTGGCTTAAATGATGGCATTACCGAGGGAAAGGGAACGCTTTGAAAAAAGATCAAATGATGACTGTCGTGGGACTTAAAAGCTGTGACCAAAACATAATTAATAGTGTTTGAGAGGAAATTCTGTTTGCCAATTAAAGTGATGCAGATGGGGACGACAACACAGAGGATTAAACCAAAAAACGCATTTTACTTCTTAATATTGGAACATAATTTGGGATTCAGCAGCTTTAGATGCGTTGTACATGTCATACTTTCCAAGTTTGCATCTCTGTTTCATGGTTTCACATTTATATTACAGTTTCAGTGTTTTGTTTTTAATGGAGGTAAACTTTTGCTGTTTGGTTCTACACTTTTTCTTTCAATTCTCTACTGGTCTTCTAATGCTGCTTAGGATGGTTGAAAATAAAAGTTCTGAAAGATCCCAATGACACTTGATTTTCTGTAGAGTACGAGGTTTGAAGCAATCCTTTCTTACTTTCTTTCTTTGTCTGTGCTTCTCTTTCCCAATGAACTCTTTTTTTTTTCCCGTACATCCTGTGATGGAGGGGTGGAGAGTAAATGAGTGTGACAAGGGCTGTCATGTGTGTTCCTGCGAAGGCCAACAAGGGCTAACGCAGAGACAGGAGGTGTCATATCCTTACATCACTCTCTGTTTCTGCCACCAGCTGGACTCCCCTTCTCTCCCCTTTTATGTCACACTCTATCTCTCTCCTATCCTTTTCTGTCGCCTATGTCTTTCCTCACTCTGTGTTTAGCTTCCAGTGTCCCATTTCTTAGCATTTTATCCCTGCAGATCTAATTTAAGTGTCCTAGTTTTTGTAAGAGCATTTGAAGTAACACAATATTTTGTATTTAAATATGAAGAAAAAAGGCTAATTGTTTCTATACTTCAGTTGCAAAACATATTCAACTGTTACACAACATAGATGGCATCTTGACATGGAAAATGTCAACTCGGAACGGACAAAAGATCAGAACAAGAAAAAGGGCAAACCACTTGGAGAATGTTCCTTGTCTTTAGGGTGTGTATGATGATGTGACTTTTTGTTTCTCCTTTAAACTTTTCTTCATCCAATAATGTCTGTAAACTGCCTCTTTCCAATGTGAATGTCACTGCCAGATATCACAAAAGAACATGCAAGAACAGACTTACATGTGACATTTGGAATTGGTAGGAAATTATTAAATGTGTCTGACTTTCCTAATCCAGTCTTTTTGTGTCCCTGACTACGGAGCTTTGGTTTGAAAGCTACTTGTACTTTGTAAAGCAGTCACAGCTGCCTTTTTGGGGTTTCTGCGGACAAAAAAATGGGCAAATCTGTACGGGGCATCCAATTTCAAGATTGTAGACCTCTCTGTGAGCTCATAGAGCAGATATGTTCATCACATGTTTTTATGGCTATTCTTCGAGTGACAGGACATAGCGAACAGTTACGCAATGCTTATGGGTAAGTAAGGTGAAATAGGTGAGATGTTGGCACATCGCACGGATATTTCACTTTTTCAACCTCCCATTAGTGCTGTTCAAGCGATAAGTGTGCACTCTTTGCAGTAGTAAAGAAAATAGGAAATTTGCACGCGGTCAAGTGCAGCGGCTCTCCACGGGTCAGCAGAGCGAGGATAGGTTCAGGACGTAAATCTTCGCACCGTGCGGCGTTATTGAATTCATTTTTCTACTCTTTGATCGAGTCACTGAAAACGTGCCCAAAGCTGAGTCTGACACTAAAACTGTGCTGCATTGCTTCAAATCACGTCTTTACACTGACCTAACATTGAAGCCGTCGTGTCCGGTGTGAATGCCCCTTTAGTTCCATCGCCCTTGAGCTATTTTTTGGTCTCTGAAAAATACATCTGCATTCAAGTGAAGGGCTCCACAGTTCATTAAAAGTGAACAAAGTTTCTTGTTCCAAACTGGACCGGGGCTCATTTGTTTGGTCCACAACCAAAGTCTAAATTACTTTTCACATTTGCCAAATGAAGCAGACTAAGAAAACAAACTCTGCTGCAGACCAAACAGCTGGGAATGGGCTCAGTGTCAACGTTTATCCGGATTTTGGTTTCTTTTTTGCTTCATTTCCAATAAATCAAAATGTGTTTGTGAAGTTCTTTAGACATCTTTACCTTAAAGCTTAATTCTTTATGGTTTATTGAAACAAACACCTCTTTACAGTGTGTTTGAGTGCGAGAATTTCAGGAAAAAGGTTTGAAAAGAACAGTTTAAACCTACTTGCAATGAAAAACTGCTTTAAATGGGAATTGCTTCAAACAACAAAGCATGTGAGGTTCACCTCCAGAATACTCTTCTCTCTCTTTACGAAGCTCCGTAAGGACACAAAACCTGAAAAACTTGGTAATAAAAAGGAATTTGGCTAAAACAACATGAACGCATCGACATTAATAACAAGCTCTGGATAACAGTTTTCTTTTGCAATAGAAATCTCAGTCTACTTTGGCAGGTACATTTTTCATGGCCTGCATCCATAAATACACTCAGCTGCTGCTATGGGATTGGCAAATTAGACATTTGAATCCAGAGGCAGTTGAGCAGGTGTTGTATCCTTAGCCGTAAAAGCAAAGACACTTTTGTTGGGCTCCTGAATTAACACCCCCATTGTACGGTCCACATGTAGGTGACTCCAGCCTCTGGGCACAGCAGCAGATCAGCCAGCTGAGCCATCAGAGCAAAAATGAGGTCAAATTGGCCTTTCGACTGCTTGTAATCTTCCACTTCTACACAAAATCCACTTGCCACTCACGGCAAACAGCACTTTTCAACTTTTGATGAACTCACAAGTATCTAAGGACCGGCTCTTGAAGAATATTCCTGATTTGTGTGTTGTTTTAGCTTGCGCCTGTTGCTTTTGCCTATCAGTTGTAAATGTGTGCAAATGTTGCTTTTCCCGTTTTCACATACTCTTGGCTCCAGTTGGGGTTTGTTTGCATTGTAAGTGAGTGAAGGGGAGCCAAGATCAATGCCAAAACCATTATGTGGTGCACTTTAAGTAGAGCAGTCCCATTTTAGCAATTTGGCAGTAGCCGAGACCCACATGTGGAATTATTTAATCAATAGCCTAGTAGCTTGATAGAGAGTAGTAAATTATATGATCAATGTTGTGTACACTGTCTCTACCCGCTAACTTTGAACATTTCTATGTCCGTGTTTCTTTCAGTGTGAACAAACATACCAGCGCTTGTATAGATGTGCTTTTTCTTTACGCTTTTGTTGACACTGCTGCATCATTTACGTTGCTGCTTATTGAAGTAAAGGCCTTATTTCCAAAGCCTCTTTGAGTTTGTCTCGTTTGATTTTTGGGCACAATGTGCTTCTGTGTGAGAGGGAAAACCGAGGGATATCAAATGGCAGAGTTGAAAATAGAATAAATGGGAAAGAGGATGCGACCGCCTAAATTATGTATGTGTATCATAGTGTGTTTAAATGCACAATATACTCCATCTTTGCTGTTCATCTCAAAACAACCTTACAACTCCACAAAGTCCATTTTCCTGCACTTGCATCTCATTTTACATATCTTCAATTAGGCCCATCTTTTGGAAATAAAAGTGAACATTTTGTTTAAAGGAAGTCCGGATCTGAGGAGTGTTCAAGTGAGGGATGACCTCTCATTTACAAACGCTCCTGAAGACAACTTCTGTCTCTGTGGATGAGATCGCTCCCCTGTCCTGTCAGCCTGAAACACTGCCTGTGTGTGTCCAAGCCTGAGCTTGAGAGGCGTGCATCAGGGTGCAGCGATACCTCTCCTCACCGTGGGTTTATGGTCGTGTACGTGTCAAAGAACTCTCAGAGAGACACAGAGAGACAGCCTGATAGGCTGGCAAAGAGGCGTTGCTTTTGAGCTTGATTTGTTTTTGTTTTTTCCATCTCCCTCTCTCCTGTCACATGGCAAAGCCTGAACCATCGGGGGGAATGGTAAGCAAATGACACTGGGAGGTTGAGGCAGGGAAAGAGCGGGGTGGGTGGATGGATGAAGGTAGGGACAGGGAAAGGGAGGGGGGGGACACAAAGGAGAGCCTGTCACAGTCACTTAGATGCTGAAATATTAAAGTGAGCAGTCAGGTTGTAATTTTCCTGAGAAAGCCGAGAGAAGTGGGGGATAAGTGAAGCGAGAGGAGGGCAGAGGAAGGGCCACGAGTGATGGAAATACAAGCAGAGGAAAGGTATCACAGATGATCTCCCCTTCCTCTGTTCTCACATGAAACTCACATTTAATATTGCTACTTTAATTAGCTTGGCTTTACAGTCTGTCTATTTTTGCTCCTGTTCTCCTCCAGATGTGAATAATTCAGCAGGAATGGTGTCCTGCTGCCTAAAAAGACAGCGGTTTCACTGATCTGCTATGTATCTGTGGGAAAGATACGTAGAGAAATCCAAGCCGGCGTGGAATCTTTTTAAAACGTGACTCCGGATTTGCTCCCAACTGTTTGTCTAATTTTTGTAGTTCTTTGAGTCCAAATTTACAATGAACCTCGGGTCACTATTATTGAACTGCTCCAATTTTTTATGTTTTTTTTAAATTTTTATGTTTTTTTACATGTTCTTGCAGCACATTTTCACAATGTACGGCATTTTTAAAATAAAATTAAGCCTAAAATTGCATTTCTGATGATTTCTTTTTTTTTTTTAAATCGTTGTGAATCAGAAGCAGATGCAAAAATGTCATTGGAAAAAGCTTATAGGTGTGACGTCAAACCTCTACGGCAAGCCACAAGCTCCCTGCTCCACTCCATTCTGATTCATCTTCTAGGGTTGTGAGGGGCTGAAAGCTAGCGGCAGAGAGTGTTTAAAGATGAGTGATGGGAAGTGGAGGCAGACTTTCCTCCACAGCTCAGAGGCAAATTTCTGATGAACTCCTGCAGCTCTGCAAAAATGATGTCTTTGAAACGGCATAGTTCTTTTTTTTGACAAAAAATGGCAATTATTATAATTAAAAGACCACAAGGAACATTTTGAAAATCAAAGGATGATCAAAGGGGGACTTTAAAAAAGGAGATCGTTTCTCTTTAGTATTTAGCCAGTTTTTCTATCAGGTCAAAATTGATCAGAAACAAAAGCTTCATTCTCATCATTTCATTCCAAAATCAAAACAATGACTTTAAACAGATTTTTACTCAACTTCTGGACTAAATTGCAGACAAATAGAGTCAATAATGTAAAAAGATGCATTGCTCCACATCTCCTTTCTATGATAAAACTTTATGTTTAAAAAATCTAAACTTGTCTGTCAGTCTCATATTTTAAGAGTGAAAGTTGCAGCGTATGCGCAGTCACTTGAAAGCATCCTCGGCTATTTTAGCATTTTAGCTTTGGTTCCCCACAGTCATGTCAAGTATGCACGTCTTTGTGTAAGTTACCCTGTGTCAGTATGAAAGTGAGTGTGTTGGGATATTTGACTGGCTGTACGTGTATGTGCTGGTGTTCAGGTGTGGCAGACTCTGCTTAGCTCACCAGTTTGGGTTGGTGAGAATGATTTGTCAGGACACTGCAGGTTGGAGCTGGTAGGTAGGGAAAGACAGGGTAATGGGAGAAGTGGTGATGCAGTTTCTCCCACTTATCATCATATTGATATTGTGCTCTCTGTGAGTGTGTTTGTGTGTGCATTTGCCCTGACAGTCTGTCAACCTGCACTTTAACTCCCAAAACCACTTCTGTCTCAGGCTCCCCAGTTACACAGCATCACTGTCTGGATGAGTACTATTGGTGACTGAGGGGGAGGCGGAGGGCTTGAGGTGGGCTGTCCCGCGTGTCAGCTCCGGAGGCTTCACTGTCACTGCTCAAGAGGACATGAGACAGGAATGAGATATGCACACACGATGATATAAACGCCGCTCTGCCTCACCTCATCTTTCAGCTCTCTAAGAAGTTTTAATGAGCTGAGAATAAGTGGGGTTCCTTCATCTCCCCCCGTCTGTTGCTGCCTGTCGCTGCTTCTGCGCCCCTTTTGTGTAACGCGTCTCCACTCCAGTCACAGCTCACTCCAGTGATTCCTGGGTCACGTCGGAAAAACAATTGGCATGGCAGCCTGACTCAGCCAGGACAGCGAGCCGAGCACAGATTAGTCATCCTGGAGAGGTGCTTTTGTCCGGGGGACAGTGACAGATCCATGAAAAGAACGGGACAGTGATGCACCAAGGGTGTCTAACTGTCTCAACTTAGATTAAAGATACTCCTGAGTGTGTGTGACCACATCTGTGTGTGTGTGCTAGACTCTATAAAAAGAAATGACTCTACAGCTCAATCTCAAAATTAAAACACTTGTGTGTACACGTTGTTGTCTCTGGCTTCTAAAAGACAGCGATGCAGAACTTTTCTTACATTAGTTTGTGTGCTTCAAACTGGTCAACAACTTGCTTCACAGCTGTGAGAGCTGTTATGTAGCTTCCCAATCAGACATGATCCGCTGTCACTAATCCTGTTTGCGACTAGATCGGTCACCGTAATCCTTTTCACGACAAATAGGCTTCCACCGCAGGCAGCACAGCATCCAACCCCAACAAGGTTCCGACTGACTCTCACACCAGCATTCATCAAAGATCTGTCGAGAGGCAGATGTAAAATCGCCATTCTGCGTTTTGATAAAAACATATTTTTGCCGAAAAGGTTTTTAATGCTGAAATGTCAACTGTTAGGTAGACTGCAAAGCACATTTACATGCATGGGGTTAAAGACCCACTCCAATGAAAAGAATGGATTTGGTGTATTTAAGATGTTCTTGTGGCACTTTCCTCACAATATAGGACATACATACAAAAATTAAGCTTAAAAATTAAAATTCTGACTACTTTTTTGTTCAAACCGTTGTGAATCAGGAATAGATACAAACTGCAGTTGGGAAAAGCTTGCATTTGTCATGTGGAAAATACACTGGACGGGCAGCAAGCTCCCTGATCCACTTCATTCTGATGTGAACACTTGCAGAGACAAAGATCCTTATGCATCTTCATTTCCAAAACTGTACAGCTGGATAGCTCTAATATTGCTTGCTATTTTGTTTACCTGCTCACATCATAAAGTCTTTGGGAAAAAAATGGCTTAATTCAGTTTTAAAACCAAAAGTAAAAGTCTGCTTGTGTAAGCATGTGTTCTGTCTTTTCATCTTTGACTTTCATGCATCAAACTTGTGCAGTGCATTTCAATTAAGAAAAAAAATACACATTTGTATATGCATATTAAAAAAAAGGGGTGTATCAATCTGTGACACAAAATTCTTAAACAACGATCCTACTATGTTTGAGTGCAGCTCATCAACACTTTTTCTTGTATTTCTGTTAATGTGGAGCAGAAGAAACAACGTGTTTATGTGAATAAGCAGGTTGTAAAGCTGCTTGTTGGACGGTTTCCCATAGAAAACAGATGGCCTCAGCACTGCTGTTAGTGTTGACAAAAGAAAGGCTCCCGGTTGGTTTAGGGACAGAGCTGCTGTGTTTTGATGACGCATAGTCACACATACAAGGTTGTCCTGCTATAACCTGGACCAATGAGGTGTCTGACTGATTAAATCAACTTTCATTTCTCCCCAGACCCCCCCCAGGGCTATTCTACAAAGATGATGCTTTGAGTGAAGACAGGGAGTGAGGTGACAGAATGATGGGATCAGGGGGGAAAGTTAGCTGCGAAGACTGGAAGCAGCTTTTGTTGCTTATCTGGGGTAAAAATAACAAGGCACAAAGTATCACACACTAAAAAGAGGAGCAGGAGAGGGAGGTTTCGCAGAGGTTTCCTTGACTCTTTACGCTCACAATCCCTCGCCAGGAGCTCACACTGCTTAAATCTGTGCTCTTTGTTTGTGGCTTCAGGGGAGAAAGCTGCCTGAGTGTGGAAGCTGTCTCATAAATCTAAATATATACATAAATCTTGATGCGTTGTTAGTTTGTTTTCCTCTGCCGTGGGCACTCACTTAAAAGCTACTGAGCTTGGGTCACTTTGGTCCTATGGTCATTTAGGTCAGTTCAAACTCTTTAAATGCCAAGACACTCCAGAGGATCCAGTGTTTTAAACTGAGGTCACTAAAAGCAGACAATAGTGTTTCCACAACAAGAGCTTCTGCTAAAAAGCTTGTTTAGAGGGATGCCAGTGAGAGCTGCCGCCACGATTCAGCCGGCCAGTGCGCTTACATCAACTGTAATACGCTGATATTCCTGAATTTTCAGACTTTAATGCCTTTATCCTGCAAAGTGCAGATTCTGAAAACTAACACTGGAAAGGACTTGTTTCTGGAAAAAAAATCAAAATGTTGTCATGTTAAATGGCCTGTACAAAGCAAAATCAACTTTTGTTTTAGCTTTTAAGTGTATTATGTAAATTCATCACAAAAACAGCCCTAAAGTGGTATTTTGCTCCATTCATTCGTCCTCTGAAACCCTGCGCTCTGAGCCCCAGCCCCTCCCAGTCCACCAAAACAAGCTGGTCCTCATACTGTGACATCACAAAGTGGGAACAGCCCCTTGAACATTTTTAATTTCTTTTCCTCACACTTCAACCACTCTTTCGTTATAAATCCTTTTCTGTCCTTTTTCTGCAGGACGATGGTGAAATATCAAGATTGCTTATGCAGAAGGTTTGGTCAAAACTGGGCTGAAGGCGAATGTTCTTTGCTGATTTTGATAAGATAAGCGCTGGTTAAGTGTGTGCGCTTGAATGCAGTTTGGTGTGACTGTGGCTCAGCCTCAACCAGATGAAGTTGTCCGCTGCTTTTGTATTTCATGAAGAAAACAAAATACATTAAGACAGTTAAAGAGGACCTACATACCATTATACACATCACATCCTGTTTTTGCCATGGAACGCTGAGTTTTCCATTGTTCTCATCTGTGATATCTTAATGCTGCCGACTTCATGACCTTTGGTAAGTCTAACATGTTAGTCACCGTTCTAATGCTCAGCCCCACATGACTCATCTCCATCTTAGTCTTTCAATCTAATTTTTTTCTTCTTTTTCCACCCATCTATTGCTCTCCACCATAATTATTAAGCAGGATGAGAATGTCAGATGCAGTCAGTCAGGATGCAGCGCAACTGGAAAAAACAGTTTACTTTTTGTTAAACTGGATATAAGTTCATTGAGTATGTTTGAAGAAAAATCTTTTTAAAAAAGTGAAGTTGCGATAAATGTCTAATGACAGAACTTTTACCTTTCACTTAAATGGTGTTGCCATCAGATGAACATGCAACTGAAAAAACTTTGTATGTGAAATTTTTAATAAGTAAATACATTTGTGCACACATGATGATAGAATGAAAATGTATAATTATCACCTCTAAAAGTTACATTTTACAGTGTTTTCTGTGAAATAAATATGTGTACACATATTTTTACAAAAGTGGACCCAAAAAAGACCATTTTTTTCCTAATCTTTTGTTGTTGTTGTCTGTTTTTAATCGTACAGTTCTTTGAGCCACGATGCATGAAAAGCGTTTTTTCTAAATAAAGCTTGATGTGATTTGATTCCAGTTTCTTTACCCTTTGCGAGGTCCTCGTTTTGAGATGCTGGCTGTCTTCTCAGTCTCCGTGTTTTCATAAATGTCGCAGTTAAAAAATAATGGTGGCCGATTGTCAGCAGCAATAAAGGCCATATATTTTTGTTTTATTACACATGCTCACTTTAGATTATGAATGCAAATGTAATCATCACCAGGAAATCAGTTCTGAAGCACCTTTTTTCACATTTTTCGTACATTTTTATTTCACTTTTAAGGTCACCTCAATGATTCTGCATGTCTTTCTTGACGTTGAAAATTTTGTAAATTTCGTAAAACAAAAACATGAAAATGTTTCATTTGATTTATGACATTTTCTTTCTTTTTGTGAGCTCTTCTGGACCAGATGGGAAATTGCTAAAGGCTGTGGGTTCAGGTACTTTATTTAAAAATTGAGAAACGGACATCTGTTTGTCTTTCAAGGGACTATGTGTGTTTTTTGCCTTTCATTAGACAAATATGAGGATAAATATGAAGTTTTCTATCGCATGTTTCAAATGCTGGCTTGTATTCTTCCTCAGAAGGTCTGTGCCCATCACATGTCACTATCAGATGCTTGGGATGTAAATAATACTTCATATTTGTCATCTTGTTTTAATAAAAATGTCATTAACAGCAAAAACAGAAACTGTAGGACAAGTAAAATATAATATCATATAAAATAATGTTTCAAATGGAAAATATTCAAGGATTAGAAAACATTCAAATGGAGCAGTGAGCTCACTTTTCACGTTGTTCCATGTCTTTACCATCACATAAATGAGCAGTGACTCCTGTAATTTTTATTTATCTATGTTAACACCTATCAGAACAGTGTCAGCACTGTTTACTGACACAAGCTTCAGTGTTCATGTCATTTACTTCTGCTAAATGAAATTCTGATGTTATGTAACCAAAGTGTTTGAACCTTCAGTTTTGCCCTGATTTTCTTATACTAAAGACCCATTAGGGATTTTGTCAGAGCTTACTAAGCTAAGATAGTTCAGAAAAATAACCAATAATCACTTAATTTATTGTCAGTGTGATTTCTTCATTGCCCAGTTATTTTTAGAGCTGCATTCTGAAGTAAACTTCAAGATTTCAGGACTCTCTCTACAAAGATGTTGATGAAAACATTACTTTATTGTTTAGAATCGAATCGAATCGAATCGAATCGAATCGAATCGAATTGAATAGAATAGAATAGAATAGAATAGAATAGAATAGAATAGAATAGAATAGAATAGAATAGAATAGAATCGAATCGAATCGAATAGAATAGAATAATAATCCCAAAAATACAATAAAACAATAAAACCTTCAAAAATTAAAATACTTAAATACTAAGCATTTAAGTATTTCAGTACTCAAATATTTACATTTTAATGCTTAGATAAACTTTTTTCTATTTTTTAGCAGGAGTTTAATATGATAACTATAATTTGAATTAGATTGATGAATATGCACAAAAAGGCTGGATAGGACATATTAGGTCAAAGAAAATAAAATAAAATAAAATTGTAAGCAGCTCAAATTCCTGAAACCTCGAAGGTTGTTCTCACCTTTGCAAGCATCAGTGTTCCAGTGTGAGAAGAAGTGAAGTGTAATTAGAAAATATTACACACACAATTTAACCTCCAAAAACGGTCTAAAAGAAAATGAAAACACTCAACAAAAATGATGTTTCCAATATGGTGTCAATGAGAGAGTGAGATGTCAAGGTTGGAAAGTTCCGTGCAGAAAAAAATGTCTCTGCAAACAGAGCGGGAAGCCTTTCTTTTCACTGGATTATGTGACATTATTATCGTAAAGTGCTGCTTCTCAGACACTTTGATGTCACCACAGGAATGTCATAATTTCCTCACCCTCAGAGGCACATCCCTGCCTTTGTGACCATTTAATAGAAAGAAGTGGAGGTCCACATTCTTGTTAAGAACTGATAATATTTTGCAAAGAAGTGGAAAATGACAATTACTGTGCGAAGGCTGGCAGTGAATAGAGTGTTGTTCAGTGAAAGACGTTGTCTGTTGTTTGTGCACCATAAAAATGAAGCTCAGTCAAGCAGTTTTCCTGATTCCATTTCTAAAAAAAAGTATTTCATTTTGGGACATTAACATCACAATTGTTGGGAAGGGAAAAAAAAGATCACTTGAAAGGAAGAATGTTAGAGAGCAAAGGAAGCAGTGAAAAGATCACAGAGGGCATAAAGGTAGATAAACAAGAAAGAAAGAAACGGAAGTTAATTGTACTTGACAGATCAACACTTCTTTTTCACTTTCCATCAAGACTGTAAAGCCACGAAACAAGAAAAGTTGTTACATTTACATCTGTACATACTGTGTGGTTCACAGCAATGCATGCTGGTCAGTTTAAAGGGAACCGTTGACCTTATCTGTTCTCTTTTTTCATAGCTGTTTCAAATATTGAAGACTTTCTTTTCCTCTGCTGCTTCTCATTGGATAAATCACCGCACCAAAAAAAAAAAAAAAATGCCAAAAATGAAACAGCTTACTGCAGTTTGAGTGAAATCCCTGTTTCCAGAGACATCGTTTCTGCAGAGCAGCAGGATTTCATCAGAAAAACTCACCACTGAGTTGGACTGTTGGTGTGGAAGTAAGCCTCTGCTGATATCCCATCAATCTTTTGTCTACATGCTCTCCCACTAGCTTCCATCCCCTCACAACCCCAACCTAAAGGTGTATTCACACTGAACGTGATTCCCGCGGCCAACTCGGCTTGTCCCGCCCCTCCTTCATCGCGTGGAGAATTCGCTGCTCGCGGCATGGCCAAAAATGTGTTCCCTGACCTTGCCGCTTCTGCCTTGTGTGGGAGGAGCTACCAGCTAATGTTTGTAGCCTGATTGCTACATGGAGCTGCGTCTGTTTATCTCATTTACAATGCATGGGAGACACAGCTGATGTTTAGAGATCAGGTTTATCTATTTCAAAGAACTCTACAAAAGATCACGTCTCCATGTTTGGGTTCATGAACCCATTTAGAGTCTCCCGGTAGCTACAGCGAGTTTCTCTCCTGCTGCTGTGCCTGACTGACGGTGTTTCCGTCTCTCTCTGACCGAGTTCAAATGCTGACTGTCGCGCATCAACCCGAGAGGGCAAAATAAAAACAAGAATAAAATGTGATTACCTTTTGTAATATTGTCTCAATGAAAATAAGAAAAACATCCTAAAGTTCAGGACGCCTGAGCAGACTGCTTTCCCATCCAGCAGCGGCCCTCTGTCTGGCCGCGAGCTCCTCTACCGGCATAGTGAGCGTGTCCACTACAGCTTTTATAGGTCCTGCATGTCCAGAGTCCAGAGAGGAAGGATTCATAGAACACCGGCTCAGAGCATTAACGGTGTAGTGAGACGGACAGAGTGAGTGTGACATCACCCGTAGAAAATGCCTTTCCTCCGACTCCAGTGAAATGAAGTCAATTCAGTCGAGATTTCAGAGCCAGTCGACAGTGTTGGTCCGAGTCGGACTGAGTCAACTTTTCTATCGCAACTACCATCGCCAATCATGAGTGAAGTTGTTGGAATTCCACACCTCGTCTACTGAAAGCAACTCCAGAGAACCTGTCAATCAAACGTGACGGCCAACGGGCACCACATACTTTTACTGAGGCATCTCAAATGTCAGTTTGATATGATATGTTAGTTTTGGTTAAATTTGCATGATCCCTGTGGTAGTACTTGTTTTTAAATTTGCAGGCCCTGTTGTCTCTGTTCATTTCCTCATTTTGTCTTTTTTTTCAGTTCACACACACTCAAACACGTTTTCACCCCCAGGTCTTTTTTCTCTGCAGTGACTTTGAGTAAAGCAAATAAGGTGAGTGAACTGGAGATAGACTATTGACGCTCCAGCAGGGACATTCCCAAAGGCAGCTGCTTATTTGACACTCACCCAATCCGTTTTTTGCTTCTGCATGACTGACAGAGGTGGTGTCTAATTACAAAGGAATGTTTGGAAGCACCCAGATAATCCTCTAAATGCCTGACCAAAAGTACCGACAAACTTTACTTTGGATAAACGACAGGATCGAGTCATTTTGTTAGCAGCAGTTAGGGGAACGTCCCACTTCCCCATGAACAAATTAAGTACTGGTATATGTATTTTTTTGGAGGAGGTGTGTCTGTCCAGGCATGTTTTAGAGAACATAATAGTGTCACTGACGGCTGCTCATCCGGTAAAGCAGAGATAAGCAATTAGAGACTGACCTAATAGGCTGCTTCTGTGGTTTTTTTTTTCTCATTAAACTGAAATTCCCACTCCAATCATCTTTCTTTCTATTGTATAAGAGTTCCTGAGGACTTTTAACTATAGTTGTACCATTATTGGCAAAATAAAAGCAAACCTAGCCCCTCACACCCCCAACCTAACACGATCAGTGCAACAAAATCGGCAAGCAATATTGGAGCTATTCAGCGTTACAGTTTGGAGACCAGATACCAGTTTGGACACAGAAAACTAAGACGTACATGATCAAGTCATCTGCAAGTGGATGCATCAGAATGGAGCAGAGCAGGAAGCTTGTGGCTTGCCAACTGTACGCCACTGCTACAAGCGATTTCAAATGACTGCTCCTGATTCACAATAATTTAGATTAAAAAAATACTCACGATTTTAAGCTTAATTTTCTTAACATATGTCCTCCATTATGAGAAAAATGCCCGAAAAACATGTTCAAAACAACATTTTCATTGAAGATCAATCGAGACACTTTTCTTCAGACTATTCCTCTACAGCTAACAGATAGTGGTTTTTCTTAACTCTGCTTCATATCTCCGTCTAGCAGCTTTACACAGATGATTGCATTCATTTACACAGATGATTGCATTAATTTAAGTACACATATATACACAAATGTGCAAAGTTGGATGTTTGCAGTTTGCACATGTGCAGACATTTCTCTGACTTAGGCTAAGTGGGCTGAAGTTGCCATCTATATGGATTTCTGCTTATATCACGCAAAAAATATTCACAGGAAGAGATTTCTTTCTTAAATTAGCAGTATTTATATCTTTAAGTGAACAACTTAAGTTTATTTTGATGTGCAGCATCTTACATAAACTCTGCCGGATGTAGAGAGCAAAATATGACCTCTATTTGGAATTTGTGTTTCCCAGAAAGGGGACCAGCACTTTTTCTAGTTTCTATGTCAACTAGAAAACAATCACACTCCAAATGCAGCACTTTATACCATGTCTAAGGTGAACTGAAACCTTTAGGAATATTATTTTGTGACTGATCTGAGCTGCAACGCAGACATGCAATACCTGGAACCAGTGATGTCTTTTAAGACTGCAGAGACTTCTTGCTGGTCTCTGGGTTTACATGCCAGCTAATGGGTTGCTTACATCCACTTTCCATGGTCTGACCATGTATTATTGGATCCTAGATTAAATAAACAGTCTCTTGAGTGCAGCCACTGTCATCACTTTATGGCAGGCAGTGAGGACAGTGAGGGAGCAGAGTAGTGAGTTGTGTAGTTTTAGAGATAAAATGCCTCGTGTGGATTGTGTACTTGTCAGACCATAGTTGAGCTGGATGCGAGCTGACGTTAATATCATATGGCATTTCAAAATTAGCAAAGCAGATGAGAGGGATTTCAGTAATTGTTGGTCTTAATGGCACCACATTTATGAACCTTTATGTGTGCAATGTGCAGCTAAACATGTTCTCATGCATGTGCAAGCTGCAGTGGGCTCCCATTTTCCTCTGCAGTGCAGTTTATCTGCTCATGTTACTCACAGAACTGCAAGCTCTCCATAAAACTCACATTTCACAACATGGAGAAACAATGACGAGGTGAATGACAGAGAAAATCAAGGTTGGAGAATAGGGAGACTACAGCAGTTGGCAGCAGTGTTGGTGATGGATCGGGAGTTTGTCGCTGCAGCTTTAATGGAGGGTTCTTGCTTGTGGGGTCATTGATCACCTAAGGGAGATGAGTTAGAAAAAGACATGCTAAGAAGTAGGTGTGTTTGGGGAACGAAGAGGTGCAGAGGAAAGAGGTGAAAAGAGACGAGTAGAAAACCAACAGAGAAACTCTGGGGTAGAAGCAAAAGGAATTCTTAGAACTCTTTCTACTTGTTTTTTAGAGCTTATTGCATTTTTATTGCAGTTTTGTAGGATATTAAAGTTACTCTTTTGAGCTTTTATTAATTTATTAGGTTAATTTTATATTTTATAAAATTCTAGGGGTGTAACGATTCGTTCAAACGATTTGATTCATATCTTAATTTCTGGTTGTTGGTACAATTCATGGTCAATTTTGGTTCATTTTGACTGATCCGATTCAATCCAAATCACTGACCTAACATGGATCCAAGACATTTTTAGCCAAAACTTCAACCAGTGTGACTCAGAGATAAATACTTGGGTACTTATTAGTGCATGGGGAGGTTTTTCAGATTCCTTGTAATTCTTGAAAATCAAATATGTGTACAAAAAACAAATAAACAAGAATTAATAGAAAGTCCATTCACACTTTATTTTTAAAAAGTTCAGCCCGCTGTTATTTTTCTACATCAAAATAAAGGGAACGTTATTAGAACATTCTACCACACTGTGGTCACATGTCTTTGGTAAATTCAGAGTCTTTCCTCACATTGGACTGGAATGATGGAATGATCATTTTTGCTGCATCACATGTGTTGTCTGCTGTGATGAAACGTGGTCTTTTTTACGTTATAGTGAAACAAATCTACTATATTTCAATCCAAACTGTATTTTCCAAGATCGCTTTTCAATATATCCCATTTGTCTAACACTAACTTTTTTTCATGATATTTTTTTCTGTAGTGCAACAAGGCTGCTTTAAGAGGTACATCCAACAAGCTCACTCCTGATTGGTGAGACTGGTTGCCATAGAAATGTTGACTGAAACCGACTCGGACCAATTACTGATTACTGACATTGTCTGGTTCCAACATATGACAAAAAAAATGGCAAATGAATTAACGTTATTTCTTGGAACCAGAAGCAAGTCGTCTCCTATGGGTGACGTCACACTCACTCGGTCCAGCTCTCTTATATAGTCATTGGGAATATCTAACTTTAATGAAAAAACAAAAAAGAAATCAATACATTTTTCAAATTCCACGATACTTTTATTAAAAATTAGACCCGAACTTTGTTGCCATTTTTTAAAAGTGAAACCTTTCCACAAAGATAGACAAACAAATTCATGAACATTAATTATATGTGTTCTGGACACTTTTTTGGCACAAAAGTCTGTGTGTGCTTGTAGGTGTGTGTGTGTGTGTGGGGGGGGGGGGGGGGGGGGGGGGGGGGGGGGGGGTATTATGGCATGAGAGCTTATCTAAGTGCGATCTAAAACATAGCATGTCCACTCTGTTGCTGGTGTGTAAATGTGTGTTTTATTTGCACTTGACTAACCATCTAGATGGAACACAGCCCATGCTCCACTGAGATGTGAGTCTGTGTGTGTGTTTGGAGGGGTGGGGGGGCTGTAACAAGTCTTGCCCTGAGACAGTAGGCTTGTGTACACTGGTGAGTGAGCCGTGGACAGAGACAGAGGAAGTGTGAGAAAGCAAGAAAGGCTGGTGAGTGGCGCTTGCGTGATTAGAGTCTTTTCTGGGTCAGCCTGTTATTTTCTTTCTCTCCATCTTTCCCCCCTTTTTCTGCCATTCCCTCCTTTACCGCCACTCGTTGGCTTGCACCTGCCTACTCCGCCCCGGCATTGTGCCGCTGTGAAAACGTTTAACCGATGCTGAATGAAGCAGTCAGGGCCGTTCCCCTCCCTCCCTCCCTGGCAATTCCCCTCAGTGTTAGAGAACTCGCGGGGGTGGGAGCTGGTGAGAGGCAGGATGTGGAGAGATAGAGAGAAAAGGGCAGGAGGGGGGCAACAAAGGGCAAACTCCCCCTACCCTTGCATACTTTGCCCCACTTCATCTGGCCCAACCCAGAGCAGAGGGCTTTGTTTCTGGGACATGGCAGAAACATGGCTGATGGCTCCCCTCTTCTAAAGTGAGCATCACAATATAAAGGGAGGGGGTGGAGGGGTGGGGAGGAGCTGGAATCCAGAGTGAGGTTGAAAGCTACCATCACAATGTTTCCTGTCTAACAGGTCGCACAACCCTTAGAACAGACGGGAAAATGGGTCCAGTTCATGTCAGGCGTGTTTAGCTCCTCACTTTAAATCCATCTGGACCCGGAATTTTTGTTGGTGTTTTTTTGTTTTTTTTAATCACATTTTATCACTTTCATTAACACAGAATTGACTGAGTCTGAAAAGTTTTTGCCATTTCAGTTAGGAATGATGCCAAATTCTCCTCTTCCAGACAATAATTAAATAAAATTGAATTTGAAGTAAATGTAAAAATTATTTTCTTAAAAATACATATACGTACGGTGGCCCTGAAGCGCAAATCAACAAATCCCTCTACGCAAAAACATATTAAAAGTCGCATCAACACCTAAAAAAGAAAAACAAATAATAAACAAACAACACAGCATTTTAGAAATCAAAACACAATTCCAGAAACCAAATCACAATTCCCCCCAAAAAAGAAACTCAATAAATGTGAAACATTTCTTCAAAACAAATTTTCAGAAATAAAATTGAAATGTTGAAAAATGAAACACTGGAAAAGGTAGGTACTGTGGGACATCACTGATTGGATGATGGCGTTTTTAGGTTTTTTTTTTAAATGTGTCTTCAACGTTCGCAGACTGATAAAGTTTTTCTGATTAGTACGGAGAACATCCAGTGTCGCTTCATGCAAACTAACTTTCGGTTGAAATGATGGACAAACGTCATCATAGGTACTTTGGGGCATCGCTGATTGGATGAAAACTTTTTCCATCATTTCTGGAATTTTGTTTTGATTTCTAAAATGCTTTTTTTGGGTTTTTTTTTATTGATTTAAGTGATTTGTTGGTGTGGTGGAGAATCTCAGTTGTTTGAATTCATAGTTCATAAAAATGCTAATTGTGGTGATGTGGGGATGAAAGCCAGAGTTAAGACATTTTAGATGTTTCCTCAGCATTTTCCTCTTAAACAAGTGTCCACTACACATCTCTCAGGTGTCAGTTCTTGACATCAACTGTTTAGGTTTGCTGTCCCAACATGAGCAAGTCCAAGTCTAAAAAAAATTCTGGTTACAAGTTTGAGTCTCATGCTAAACTGTAATAGTCACACTATAGACACAAAGTAAAACATTTGTGCTAAAGACCACAAGTAAAAGAAGAAAACATAAAAAAAAAAGCTGCTTTCCTGCCAGGTTTTTGACCATTAACTTATTATACTTTAAAAAATATATTAAAAAAAACATTGTCAAAAGAGGCAAAAAAGAAAGCAGCAGAAAAACTAGAAAACCTTCGGATTTATTTTTTGTTGTGTTGTTAAAAGGGACAAAGAAAAAAAAATAAAATAAAAAAATAAGCTTTAGACAGGCTCAAAGTCTAAATAGAAGTGTTGCTTTGGGTAAAAGTGTGACTCAAACCCAAGTCACAGTCAAACACAATGATGACCACTACTTTAAACGGTCTGTTAAGCAAAAAGGAAGATTCATCCTCTAAACATCTCACTTTTGCTTCTTCTATCACAATCAATTACGCGATTTATACCCAAGCACATAAATTCATTACAAAATTTACAGCTAATTTTAGCAGTCACGTTAATGTTGAATCAATTATTTTAGCCTTTTAAACTTTCTTTTTAGCTTAAGTCGCTGCTTCAGTTACCTGCACTGACACATTCTAGTTTCAAGTTGAACTGAACTCCGCTGAGTCAAACACTTGTGCTTCTTTCCCGCCTCACATCATATACCTCCATTTCCTTTGCTGAAATAATTCTAGTACCCTCATGCTCCATATTCGGCTTCTGTTTATATTATATTGTGCAGAAATTGGATTTTTTTCTTCCTCTGTATGTAAACACAGTGCCCGAGTGTAGGGAGGAATTTAAAAATCTAAGGCAGAATGGGAGGGAAAATGTTCTCTTATAATAAAAAAGGACTTTATCAAAAAGATCTTTTTAAAGGTACAATACTAAAAATGGAAAACATTTATATCACGATCAGAATTAATTGCATGGTTCTTAAGTTTCCATATCTTTCACATCTACCATTAATGGCAACTTTGGCATTTTAAAGATGAAGGCAGCCAAATTAGAGTTACTTTTCAGGTCATCTTAACTGAGAAAAGGTCAACCTAAATGCATACAGCTTTATGAACATGAATCATATCTGGTAAAATATCCTCCGTCTGTTAATGAAGGTTAGAGTACAACGCTGAAAAAGTAAAAATGTCCCACTTGAGATGATGGGTTTTTCTTAAAACATGTACTATTTTAATCAAATTTGTCCTCTCAGAGCACTTTCGGATGTTTAAAGATTTATTTACAGTTACACCTGAATAAATGACATTTTAAAAAGATACATTTCTCTTTCTGAAGTTTTGGAAAGTAGTGTGTGAAGCTAACAGGCTCCCTTGCGGTGAAATATCTAGGTTTACTGTCCAAAATGTTAAATAAAAATGTCATAGGTCGCTGTCAGATAAAACCTGAATCTGAACCTTCTTTGTTTCAATTGTTCAGCAGCTGGTTCTGCTGTGGAGAGCTTCACAACACAGTTTCTGCCAGACATTTACTGCTTTCATACTCTCTTTCATTAAAAAAAAAGAAGTATTTTTCATATTGCATTAAACGAGGCCCACTCATTGATGACATATTTCCAGTCTGTGTCTCTGTCATCCACAGAGACACACACGTGTGAACATATCCATGGAGGCAGGCAGAAAAAAACAATTACAGTTTCTCATTAAGACACTCCTAATCCCTTTATGCAAAACACAGTTACACAAGTACACACAATGAGGAGAAAGGGAGAATGAGGGCTGAGAAAAGAGGAGGGAGAGTGAAGAAAAAAATCCAGAGCAAATGCGAGGAGAATAATTACATATATCATGAAGCTGTTCCTTTTATTTCGGATGTCACTTCTGATGTCACTGGCCGGCTTTGGCGCTAATTTGAATTCAGACCTTTATCAGTCGCCGGCAGCAGATTTTGAGTGACAGCGCCACCAAACGCCTCTCGCCAGCCGTCCTATTGATTTCTCTAAATCCCCAACAATAGCATTTGCATGCTTGTTTCTGTTATAATACAGATATGCCGTTTCGGAAATTAAAGAGCGGCGCACAGACCAGAGGTAACTAATTGTGTGTCTGTGTAATGAGTGCAGCTTCAATTTGATATAACCCACAGCTTTTTCCCTCGCAGGCCAGCGCTAAGTACTTTCAAGTCTTTGTGGGGAAATAATTGATTTTTTGTGCTTTGGGCACAGGGAAAACTATTATGATCTTTTTGAATAATGGCAGCAGGAGAAAAGGAACGTTGAACGATTTAAATTGGTATTAGAGCAGAAAGCAAGGAGGGCCTGGTGATGGGTGGAGGACTGATAGTATTGCAGAGTTATGAGTTTGAGTGACAGTCACCAAAGGCTGCCAGTATGTTTATTACACATGTTCTCAGAGTGAATGTGGGGCAAATCGAGGTGCTGTTGTTGCACTTAAGTAAAGCCACTGAGCCTGACTGGCTGTGTCGCCCGCTGGAGGAATGGATGAGATGGAGGGATGGTGAGCAGTCAGGGTGGTCTGGCTGAGCTGCAACGCCAGGGGCCTGTTAGTGGGCCAAAACAGTGAGTGAATGAACAAGCACGCCACTGCGATTGGCTTGGTTTCATATAGCTGCAGGTTTTTCCCTTTTTTTTTCTTGTTCTTTAGTCAGAAACCTGCATCCACATACAAGAAAAAGTTGATTATTTTTGAATATAATGTTTATTTTAGATTGAAGTGGGAGTCAAACAGCTGAATTACAACTCCTACTGTAATTTTACACAATAAAGGGCAGCAACTTGTTCTTATGCCTTTGGAAGACCACAAGTTTTCTATTGAAGCGACAAGCAGCATCTTGGGAAAAAGTCCCTCACAGCCGAGTACCGAAAGAGAAACGATAAAGGGGTTTGGAGGACTTCATAAGCCAGTGCAGGTTCTTGTGAGTCAACTGCAGGGACACAGCAGGTTTAAGTTGTGATGTTTTCTATCCATATTTCAAATCCATTTCACAGCAGAAGTGTTGCCAGTTTGACAAGTAAGTCATGCTAATGTTAAAAAGTCTGTAAATTTTACAATAAATGTTAAAAAAGTAAAAACGGTCAGATGCCCCAAAATGCCACAGCGTGGTGACCTAGAAAAAAGTCAAACATTTACGGCGACCGGACGATCTTTCTCTAAAAGTCGACATCAGTCAATGACCGCCTGGTAACATTTCGAAGTTGCGCACTGGCAGTCCAGTTACAGTCGCCAAAATGAAATCAGGCAACAGCTGGGCGGCCACAGGGCGGATCGCCGGCCTGGCTGCACCTCTGACTGGACGATATGTGAAAGTCTCTGGACGGCGGCCGTCCATATCAAGTGCCATCGGCCACCAGCATCCAGGAGACATATAAAAAGTGGGCCATTCTTCACGCCTACATTCATGATTAACGATGCCTCCCCATCGAGCGGTGGCAGTTGTATTTGCGGCCGTGGCATTAACTAAAAACTCTTAAGTTAAAAATGGAATTACATTTTCCTCCCTCCAATATAAAGAAAAAGATGTTTAAACTTTATTACAAAACAAAAATGGACTCAGGCAGCAAAGCATAAATTAATAAACCTCTTGAGTAGAGTTTTTAGCCACATTTGTAGAGTTTACTGTGTATTCTTATGAACACTCGCAATATAAAAATATTAGCATGAAGTGCTAATATGTAAAAACATTCGCTGAATAGACCTGGTAGCAGAACAGAGGGTCAGGGGGGCTTTTTGGGCCCCTGGTTTCTGCACATTTGCTGTCTGTAGAATCCACATGTGGCCGGGCAGGGTATGGTGTACTCCTGTCAGGAAGTGTATTTACGCTGAGCGTGAGAGAGCGCTCAAAAACACTGATGACCGTGTGTGTGCTGGACAAATCCTCTGGCTTTTTTATTGTACGATCAAGTCAACAAGCAAATCCAAAGAAGGTTCAAATGTATGTGTAAAGTCAGCTGTTTTTCTGCTAAATATCCAAAAAGAAATATTTACTCATATTAATACAAAGTCATTCTAATAACTGCAGAATAATTATTCATCATTGTAAACGTCTGTTTTACAGAAAAAAGTCGCAGTACTTTCAAAATAAAGTTTCATAGAGGATTTAAAATGCATTTAGTTTTGTTTCATTTATGTTTTTTTGCTTCACTACAGTTTCTTTTTCTACAAGGCGCTGCCTGTCTTTAATTTATTTGATCAAACTTTGAAAATCAAGGAACTTGGAAAGCTTGCATCCCACCCTCCGTTTCTGTTTTGCTGCAGCCCGTTTCATGAATATGTGGATGCACCGTGTTCATATATCACCTCGTGGTTGCGATATAATAAATAGTGTGTATGCAATGAGGAAGCCCCTGTGAGCCACTTCAGACTCGACACACTTTCCGCTTAGAGCACTTGGCCTCTCCGACTATCTTTACCTCCTTCTCCACTTACTTCTCACCCTCTTTCTATCATCAGCGCTCGTCCCCCCTTGGCCTCCGCATGCTCACCCTTTTCCCTCCATCCTCGTGTGTTTGCACATCTCCCGCTCCCGCCTTCCTCCACTCTCTCCGAAAAGCAGTGTGGTTAATTTAGTTGGTCATAACTAATAGCAGCTAATCTGCAAGCAGGAGTCTGCCGAGGATATTGGACAGTGTTGAGGTTAATCGCAGCCTGCCCGGTTAGCCGAGGCAGACAAGGGAAAGAGAAGGGAGGAGGGTGAAAGAGGTGGAGGAGGGCTTAATTCCACCGAAGGCAAATGGCATGCCGGTTTTTATCTGGGCGCCTGATAAGGGAGCGCTAATACACCGAGGAGAATGGATGCTCAAGGGCCGGGTTCTCCTTATCAGCAAACTTTACAACAGGAGCCCCGGACTAACGGTGCAACCCCCACGCCGTGCACAATAAGCACCTCATTTCACCTCTCAAGCAGAACTATCACCACGCCACCACCAACTTCCCACCTGCCTCTCTTGTATGTGTACACACACACATGCACCCCATCCTCTCCACTTCAGTTTTCCTGGTCACCAACCCCGCCCAAATCCACCGCTTTCGCTGCTGCCATCCCATCAGGCCACACGGCACACATTTAGGTGGACACACACACTCTCACATCCTTCCCTTTCTGTCTCCCTGCAGCCCAAAGAAGCCACCAGGAATGGGGGAGTATTATGAGCACGGGCTAATTGGAAGATCACTCTAATGCATTAAGAGATAAAATAGTTTGGCTGCGGGCCTGGAGGCAGGATCAGAACAACATTGGAGGAAGCTATCTGGCCCTGTCACACATTTGCAGATTTCCATACTAACGCAGAGAGAGCAATTACCCCAAACACAGAGCTCTGTTGGTGCTACAACACACTCCCTGCCAGTACAACGGCCCCAGGAAATTAGACGAGGAGTGTGTGTGTGCCGTGGAACAAGTGTGTCTGTGAATAAGCTTCAGCAACAGAGGAAATTGGCTTAGTGTTGTTTGATTGTGTATTTGTTTTCTGGGGGAAAAGAGACAGGAATTGGCTTTAGGATGAGTTTTGGTTTGACATAGCAGCTTCGGGTGTGCCACTCAGGAGGGAGGCAACAAGGGAGACACAAATCCACCAAAACAAAGATATTAAGACAGGAGGCTAATCAACATGGCTAACAGGGAGCAGACATCTTCTTCTTTACACCCTGTCTGTGTTGTTTTTCACATGCTAATCACTGTTTGTTATCACCGTCAAAGGGAGGTGCGTGTATTTGGGCGTGAGTGTGCTCGTGTGTATTTAGCTGATTTCTCTGTTTACTGTTCTTTGACAAAATCCTCTTCATAGGCTGAGCTGTCAGCTTCCCAAAATGGGATCAATCACATTCAAACTGAGAATTAGTTACGGAGTTGGCGAAAAAAAATCTCTTCAATTATGCTGTTGTTGTTTTGGGGTTTTTTTGAGTTAAAACACAAACTCCATAAGTTTGCAAATTGCTTTTAAGAAAATAAAAATAAATAATTTACAAAAATGTTCTTTTTTATGTTTCAAACAACTTTGACGCTTTTTCTTCTGTTTTTTCCTTAACTGTCGTATCACCTGTAGGCCTAAACTGCAGGTGTAACAGGTCAGTGCTCAAACCGCCTTGTTTGGGTTTAGTCTGTGCTGGCATGTGCCCGCCGGCAGAAACATGGACTCCTATGATTTTCCACAACTAAGTGGATAACAGGTCACGGCTGGAAAGGGAAGGTGCTTACAGTCAGAGCAATTTCATACCTTAACCAAGATGAGACCACTTAGCCAACAGGACACACAGTAACACGTAAACGCTCATGGAGGTCTTTGTAGATCCTCCCTGTAGGGTGGGACAGACAGCAGCCCTTAGCGTCCTCAACCATTGTGGCAATGATTTGCCGTTAAATCCAATTTATCGCTGTTATGGAAATGCATCTCAACCCTGAGGCATGTTGGAGTGGGTGTATTCTGCAAACCCCCCTTGAATCATCTATTCCTCATCCTCTTATTGATTCACCACAGTGGATCTCAGATTAATGTAACAGCAGTGGATTGTGTCTCACTAGCTACCAGACATCGTTGTCAAATGACAAAGATATTGTTAAATTAAATAAGAAATACTTATAGTGTCTCTGGATGTGCATCCTAAATGTATGATTTCTTTATTTTCAATATAAAGTTCCACTAAAAATCATTGACATTTTTCAAGTTTTAGATTTAAAAAAAAACTAGAAATGATGAAGGTTTGTTAACAAACTTGTTCAAATGTCACTTTTGAAGCTTTAAAATGCCACAAATGATTTTTTTTCCCCCCAGTTTTTGTTTTTTTTTTAGAAAAGCCACCAAAGCTGATTTGTTTTTTAGAAAATAAATTATTTAATAAAATACATCCTTGGTGAAATGTGAGTCATTTTTGGATAAGTCACTGTAAATCTTCTAGTCATTAGGAGGAACTTCCTTTCTCCTGATACGTTGTTCGTAAATGAAAGGACTGGAGCACACACACACACTTGCATTCTGGCTGTTTTGGGTTTTATTTTCATTCACCCCCTGTGTTGTTTGCTAATTACTCACAGGGTGATGTATACAACCACAGAAACTCCTGCCACCATTTTCATTTCACCGGGAGTAAACAAAGGCTGGCGCTGCCGATGAGGGCTGCAGGCGCGTGTGTGCCAGCATGCAGTGCGTGTGAGGAGGGTGTGGTGCAGGCCTGAAAGTGTGAGTTGCATGATGAGTGGGATTATATGACGATGCATTTTCATTTTTCACAGAGATGCACTCATGGAAGCCTGTGGCACTCTGGTTGTTTTCCAGCAGGAGAGGAGACTGGCTCCAGGTATCAGTGAGAGGCAGCCAACAGCAGCCAGACCAAGATGTGTGAGATAGCTGCTGTCTGAGCTGAGGATTTCAAAGTGTTAGGATATGCTGTTACACTTTTAACACTCCATCCGTGTGGCTGATTCACCCACACAGGGAGACAGCATGAGCACAAATTCACACACTCCCACACATCAGATCAATACAGACTGTGGCGATGACACTGAGATGCTCAATGTGAAGCCTTAAGGGGAAGTTTTTTTTTTCTGTTTTTGCTCCAATCTCTCCTTTTTTTCCCCTCCGTTCTCTGGCCTTCTCCTCAAACAGTCCATCGTGAGGCATCATCTCACCTCCACTTGTCTCCGGCACCGCATCCTCTTTTCCGCCGCTCTTCATCCCTCCTCATTGTCCCCGTGAAACAATTGGCAGATGTAACATTTAATTACGGCTGTATCTCCTCAGGCGCCGTCGAAGCAGAGCCAAGCTAACGCCACTCAGAGCAAAGGAGGAGTTGCATTACAATTTGCTGTGAAGTGATTTATTTCCCGAACAAGGAGGAGGAGCAGGCGGGGGGAGAACTGGCAAGGCAACTTCTAGATACTTGCCTACAAAAAGGTCAAATGATTTTTAATGACTGTGTTTTTTGATAATGCAGAATGGAGTGTGGCGGTGCAGGCGGTGACAGCAGCGCTGGTGGGGGTGGAGTGAGCCCAGCAGTAATAAAGTTACAGATGAATATCACACTCTGACGCTTTAATGGAGTCCTGTGTCTGAGGACTTCATTTGGGGCGGGGGGGGGATCAGGCCTCGCCTCGTCACAACTGTCAACCTTACCCATTCTTGCTTCCTGACGTCGTTATTTGCCTTCTGTTTGAGCTAAAAGAGCAGCGGCAGAGGGGACTAATCAACGTTGCCAATCACAGAGACGCTTCTAGGATGGAAAACAAGAGATAATGTGAATGTGAGCAAACAATTATTGTCCCACAAAAGCAACGGTGACGGAAATTACAGATAGAAAACACAAGAATTCAGTCAAATTCAAATAAGTCGTGAAGGTGAGGCCACTTCTGCAAGCCCTCTTTAACATTTAGTGGAAACAAAACACTCAAACAGGCTCAGAATTGGTTATAGCTTCATAAAAATCACATCTTTACTCTTTGCTGCAGCATATTGAAAAATCACTCAGAAGTGAAATATTTCATAGTATCAAGGAAACTAATCCCCAAATGGGATCATACTGTGTACAAATTGATGCATTTATTTCCTCTGGTGTGTCAAATGCAGGTTGAAATGCCTCAGAATTTGATACATGAAAAAAAAAGACCTGCAAAAAAGCATATAATTACAGTTCTGTAAATGCAGCATCATAGGATGCGTTTGTGTTCAACTCTGCAGGAATTCTTTTGCAACAACCCGCCACCTCCTCCCCTAAAAACCATCCAGACCTTAGTCCTGTTTTGAAAATTGCATAATTTCTTCTCATTAATGAGCGTGAAATGTACTCAACAATTAGAGATGGGTGGAAAATGTTAAGTTGGGTGTAGAGAGAAATGCTTCCAATTACGCGGCGACACGGGGCCTTGTACCTTCCCAGCCTCCGTCGCTGGTAATTAAATCCACAAGCTTCTTAACGAGGCAGCCATGAAATAAGAGTTGAAGGGTTAATGCGACTATCATCTCCCCTCGCGGAACGACTCCACGAGGCGCGCGCACGCATTTGCACAAATATCTACAGCACTAATGCAGAGATAAGACTTGTTTTAGGATCACTGTATATGTTTAGAGAAAAATAAAGGTCCCTAGAAATTCTTTTTGTCCTTAAATATTTCCTTTTACTATGAAGTTTTAAATGTATTATTTTCTTTCTGCATCATTGAGTCAATAAATGTGAAAATATGCTGGAAAGTGAAAACTGTAATAAATTCCTGTTCTGCACTCGGACCCATTTCCACGAGCTCTTTTTTTTTTTTTTTTTTTTTTTTTTGACGCCGGTGACACCTGAGGGAGCGCGCGCGCTCGGCTATTTGATCATTTTGTTAACTTTTCACCTTCGTTCAATATCCTGTCAGGACGGCTGCAGACTGCGCCCGGCTGCTGCCATTATCAGCAGCAGCCCGTGACTTATTGTAATGGTTCCCTTCAATCACGGGAGGATGTGTTTGAATATGTAATAGCCGCGGAATCCGCGCCTCATCTCCGCGGCTGGAGGGGCGCGCGGCGTGTGCTCACCCGCACTAATGCGGCTCTGACAACAGCGTGTGCGCGCGTGGAGAGGGGGGGTGAAAAGATCAATCTTCATGCGTGGTTTGTTTAAAAAATGATATTGCGCGCGGTTAAATTAATCGAATAATTGGAATGTAAGTGAAATGTGAAGTTTTATTGTGAAAGGTCGCCTAGAATCAATTAAAAATTACCTTCCTTTTTTTTTTGCATTTTTGTATTTCAAACTTTACTTTCCCCCACTCATTTAAAATAATAATAATAACAATTATGAGGCCATTCTTTTTAGTGTTTCATTTTTCTATATAAATGATAAATTTCTAGGAGATAAAAGGCTGAGGTTCTCCTGGCCCCTAAAGATAGTTGCATAATCCGCTGCCACAATGACTTTTCTCTTATTATGTCCGACCCCCTATAATCCCCGGCTTCAGCAGAGGTCATATCAGCAAAACTCTCCAGTCAGGGGCCTTCAGTGCTGCGCCTGCAATTATTGATACTTTATTCCAATAGGCGATGGGTTTCATTTGTGTTTCGCTCGGCGCGGAATGACCTGAAAATGTGTCAAAGAGCTGACATTGTTGAAACCCACCGATGTGGGGAAACTTCATCAGTGCGCCGTCGCCGCTCCTCCTCGTCTCCAATAATTAAAACGCTGTTAAAATATCAATGTCCTGTGGGGAATGAGCGCACTGCTTCTTAACAAAAAAAAAGTGGACGTAGAAAGATATAGAAGCCGTCCTCCGTAATTCAGTCTGTTCATGGTAATGTAATTTAAGGTAGTGGCGCTTTCTAATTTCTGCGCTCCTGAATCTATCCGCGGCATTCGAGCTGCATCGGAAATGACTTTCCCTTCACTGATGATGCCATTTTTACATTTACATTTTTTGATGACCTTAAGGTATACCAGCAGATCTTCCCCTTTAAATTTGACAAAAAAAACACACGTGATATAATCAAAAGGCGCGCTTTTTGGATGCGCACTCTCCTCATTACGCATATGGATTCATTACCTTTGTTTGTTTTCCCCAGCAGTAAACAGTGAAGGCTGATCTGGTATCTGTAGCCTGCAGCTTTTCCAGGGCCACACAAACACATTCCTCTTAATGAGGCTGCAGAACTGCCTCCACTCCAGATCATTAATATTGTATTGTTCATATCATGAACTCCTAGGTTACACCGAGCATGCATTTTTCATTGCGATAATCCTTAATTATTTTTATGCACCCTTAATCTTTCATATAGTTTCAGTGTTTTGCTTAAATATTTAATGGCATGATGATGCGGCGCGTCTTTCAGGACTCCACTTTCTCGGGGAAGGAGGAGGAGGAGGGATAGAGAGGAAGAGGAGGAGAGAGGCAGAGAGAGTGATGAGAAAATGGATTTTAACGCCTCTCCCGGTGTAAGCCTCCTCGGCACTCTCTGGTTGAATGACCAGGCCTCCAGTAGAGACGCAGTTTTAATTCGCATCAACACTGACCTCATTCAAAATAATCCCCTCTTCCTTAATCGCTTTTATTCTGGAGCTGAAACTCATTTCTTCATATTTTACACTAGGCAAAGAGAGAACAAACAAAAAAGTTTATTATTATTGTGTTTTTAGTCAAATTTGTCTTGGAAAGTCTTTTTATTCAAAGTTTTTTTTTAACTGTTTCTCTTTTTTGTTTAAAATATGAGAAATACCTAAAAAATAAGCCCAAATCATTCTTTTTCTTTTCAAAAATTGTGCAGCTGTTGCTACTTCTCTATTTTAAATTGCTTCCCTTCCAAAGGTTTCTTTTACAAATTTGTGAAACGTGCAAGAATGTAGTCAAAAAGTTCATTTGATGATTTTTTTTTTTTATTCCTTTCATTTTTTAAAGCAAATCGGCTCCAAAATGTGTTCATTTTTTAAAGGAATATCCTTTTGGATTTCTTGATACAGTAATAAACACCAAAGTTCAATCAAATTTGTCAGAAACAGAGTTCATTCACCTCAGCGGCAGCTTAAGTCAGATAACTTTCTCCAATTATTATTTAAGGCCAAAAGGTCAACCTGCAAACCTGATCATTGCTCTACAGTTTTAGGCTGCTAACACAGTTATGCTGAGGGAGGTGTCCGTACCCGAGGTTTAAAGCTCCTGCAGCTGAGTGGCAGATGGGTAGAATTGTTGTGAGTTCAAAGGTCCTTACATAGATGTGTTTATCCCCATTCCTTGCATGGAGAGAGTCGAATTCAAGCATCACACTCAGGTATCCATTAATCCCATCTACTGATACGACAGGAGCTGAGATGGAATGAATCTCCATCAACACTATTACTGGTAATGTTACTGTAATAACACCTATAGTTTTGTGTATGTGTGAGAGAGAGTGCTATTATATGTGGAAAGGGTTAACAGTAATCTGGTTATAGATATAGTCCGAGATGATTGATAGGATGTGACGATGAAGAGATGGCAGAATCTGGGAAATTACAGAGACGTTTCCTTGTGATTGGACATGATTTATGAATTACATTGAAGATTTTATTTTTAGCCACAATCAAATAATGTTTTTTTTTTCTAAGACAATGTAAAAAAATAGAGGTAGAACTGAAAAAGGAGGTAACATTATGGAGAAGATTGGGATTTAAACTTTTTTTTTTTAGTGCATCCTGAGGTAAAACCAGTTTGCCTGAGTGTGGGCGTTTGATCCAGTGAGGCCCTGGCTGGGATGGGCCTACGACCTGTGCACCCCAGGATATAGCCCCGCCCCTGGGCTGAACACGCTTAGGATAGCAAACATATGAAAAACAGCAAAAATATGCGGTTTCTCTTAACTATATATTTGTTGAAATTGCATTATTTTTTATCTGCATCAAAGTAAAGAAAAAACTCAAACTAACAACAGAAAACGAGTATGAATAGTTTTTGCTCCAAGAAAGTGCTGTTAGATATTCAATAAAAAAATAATTGTTCTAACTGAAAAATAGATTCTTTTTTCCTGATTGATTCATAGTTTCAAAACAGACATATGCATAACATTTATAACATTTTAACAACTGCATTTCAAAGCTAAGTACTTTCACGTGTTAGAATTGTGTTTACACAAATTTCAGCTCCAACATCATGCATGTCTGCGCTCTAGTTTTTTTCTGTATGTTGTCAGAGACTACATTTTATTGTTTCATTGAAAAGATGAATCTGTTTTTTCAGTGGGAAATGGAATGTAAATTGTGGTCAGTTCCTGTTCTCATGTCGCCTCGCCTCTGTAGGAGCCTCCGGTCCACATCTTCCTTATTGTGCTGAGGAGACGCTCTTATCCCTTCTCCCTGCCTCACTTATGCTCTGCTTTCTCTGCACTTAAGTCTCGTGCTGATCTTTGAGACCACCCAGGCTCTCACTGTATTCATACCTGGTTGTTTTTTGTTTTTTTTTTTTAACTGGAGAGGGAATCCAGTTAACAGACACAAATGTAATCATCTGTTCTATTTGCCAACTGATTAGAATTAAACATTTGCAGAAGCACCAGGAGCGACGGGTTTTTCCCCCATCATCTCCACACGGTACACACCAACCCAACAAAAAGGGGTTGGTCTCGTGTCCCCACTGAGCATTTCACTCCAGGATGAGCTGCTGCTGAGGTGCATATAGTGTGAAAGCAAGAGCTGGGGCAAGAATGGTAAATAAAGTAAGCAACAAGAGGGGGAGCAGAAAAAGGACAAGGAGAGTATCTTCACTGCTAATTAGCCACCTAGCACAGGCCCCGTCCTTGAAGAATACCGTGAGGCCTAAGATGCTCACGTACACACAGGCTGGAGCACCGGGTAGTGCTGTGTGGGGGTATAGCATCCTCTGAGGGTTAGGTAATTGGAGCGTTGTACCTCTAGAGAAAACTGCTGATTTCATAGGAAGTGCTAACAGGACCTTTGTGTGCCATGTTTCCCTTTTCCAGGGAGCCAGAGGGGCCAGACACAGAGAGTTCTGGGTCTATAGTAGGAACAGACTCAGCCATACCTGAGTAGAGCCAGCCCCAGCGGTAATGAACCTCTTCACATGGCCGTTCACCCAAAAGAAAAAGAGGTGGATAAAGAAAGGAGGAATGAGTGAGAGGAGGGGGTGCAGCCTAATTTCACAGCCGCAGAATAGCAGGTGGGACAAAAGGTCTGGCTTGAGGAGCAGAGGTGGGTGGGTGGGGGGCTTTATTAGTGGTATTCTCTTGCCCCATTTACACCATCTCTCTCCTCAGCAATGGAGCACTTATCACAAGTGTACCCATCCAGCTCACCAATAGAAACAAGCAAACGCTATCCGTCAATGTTTACCATTAAGGATCTGTCATTTGCAGATCTGCCATATGTGGCAGATTAATGGGACACAAGCCCCTCTCTCCTTTTCTGACTACTTCTCTTTCTCCTCGGTGTCGCCTGAACGCATCGTGTGGCCAAACATTGTGTTGTTCTGGGAAACAGAGAGCTAAAACAAGCTTTAGAGAATGCAAACGAGTGACAGAGAGAGAGACCAGCAGAACTGTCAGTGTGGAGGTGAAGCAGCAGGACGAACAGATGCACGAATTTTCTATTTGAATCAGCCACGAAAGTGCAAAGGCACGCAAAAGTTGGTGCTGAATGGCATAATATTTGAAAAGAAATGGGTACAAAACTGGGGCAGCACTTTCCAATCAGATCAATAATGATTTTTTTTTTGTTTTCAAAGAAAGAAATATTTAACCACTTAAGACCTGGCGCCCACATGCCTGGACGCTCCATTTTGGGTTATATTACCAATTCTTTTTATTCATATCCTGAAATAAAAGTAGTTACAAGTGAATTCTGCTGAACAATGTCAAATCTGAGAGAGTCAGTTGGTGTTTTATGTTTTATGCATCCTGCAGACATCAGCTTATTAAATGTTTAACACAGTTGTATGTAGAAAAATAAATACATTTTTTGGACCACAAAGATGTCAAGGATCAATTGAAAAGTTTCTACTTCAAGAATGAGGTCGACGTGAGAGTAATGCTTTCTTTTTAAACAGAAAAATGGAACAAATGGAATTTATTGCCAATTTTGTTAATAAATACATATTGTAGCTTTAGTAAGACTGAACAACTTGGTCAAAACTGAAACACTTAGCTGATTCTAAGATACAACACAAGAGTAAAAAAAAGTACACACAAAACTTTTTTCAGCTGCTCTGCGCACTCATCGACACAAACCCTGCAGCTGAAGCAGAGCAGTCAAGCATTTGCAGAGACAGTGATTTTTTTCTTTAAACTACATACTGGACATCTTTGTCACTGCTTTGGGATGAATAGTGACCTCCTGCCAAAGAGGAGGAAGGGAAGAGAGGGAAGAAGGCTTGAGGGGGCGACACTCAGGTGGTCCTGACTCCTTTTTCTTTCCTTCGTTGTTGGACAAACATATCCTCACTGTGGTCCGTCTGTGTGTGTGGCTCTCTTCACCCATTTCTTCCCATTCAACAGGGTCTCATAAGTAAGTGAGTGAACAAGAGCAGGAGGAGGAGGTGCGGGAACGGAAGGAGGGAAGGGTAGACAAATAATTTGGGTTCGCTCCTTTTTGTTGTGCTCTTCCTACGTGCAACACAAGAGGACACAAAACAACACAAAAGAGAAAGTCCTGTCCTCTTCCCTGACCTCCTTCCTCTTACTTGTAACAAAAACACACATGAAGACACGTTCACTCCCACAAATGGAGAGGGTCCTCTCATTAACTTGCTGCTGACCAGGATTCCAGAATCGTGTTCTATTTGCAATGAAGAAACAACATTAAAGGGGAGTAAACAGCTTCTGGTATCTACCAGAGGAGCTCAGACGGTTACTATACCAACACTGACTGATCCTAAAGATATGATACCATAGCCAGGGGTGTGACTTTTTTTTTAAATATATGGCAAGTACAGCTAAAGGGCAGCGCTGCTAACAGCTATACAGAAGAAGCATTGCTCATTCTTATGCAACATTCACAACAAATGCAATTTGAATGTTACATTTGCATCCTGCGGCTCTCTTACGAAGTGCATCAAATTTTCCAAAAACAGTGTTCGCAAACTAGATGCTCCAGATTTGTGTGGGAGGAGCTACCGCCTAAAGTTTTTAGCTTCATGGCTACATGGAACCATTGACTGCATATCTCATACACGATGGCTGGAAGACACGGATGATGGTGAGAGATCCGGTTCGCTTATTTCGAAGAGCTCTACAAAGCATCAGAAATTATGTCTGAGTGAGTCCCTGACTGGTTGACGTGACATGTTTTCTTTGCCAAAGTTCAGATTTTTAAACTCTCAACACGCTGTGATCCCCAAAACGCGCTGCGGCCAGGCTGACGCGGCATGACCGCCCAAAGGACTTAACATTGAAACTGAACCCCTGACAAATGAATCGCCTTTGGTGTAAACGCAGCTTTACGCCGACCATGGCGGAACTGTTCCAGAAGATGAAGAATGCAGCGGATTTAGTGATCTGACGTGAAATAATTTTCCTTGCCTTTCAAGATGAAATGTCTGTTCTTCTTCCTGTATTTTGCTAAAAAAAAATTCTCACAAAGGTGGGAAATATTACTCCAGTGTGACTTATATAGGATTCTTCTTTATTTTGCTGCTGCAACTTACACTCCAGAGTGACTTATAGCCAAAAAACCTGCGCTGACTTTAACAATTGAGCCCAGAAAGATAATCCTGTCATGGACACGATGTAAAATGTGTGAGCAACCACTTAGGCTACATGTCTATACAGAGTAGTTACAATAAAAACGAGAAATGCTTCACAGAACATTAGAATGCGATTAACAAGGAAAATTAGTAGTCAATTTTAGAGGACGAGAAAAGACAGCCTCATTCTGGAGACAGGATCATGTGGAGCAGTAAGCACACATGTGAGTCAGACATAGACCTGCGGAACACCTGTATGATGGCAAACCTTTCCATTTAAAGCTATAGCTAATTTAAAAAAAGAATCACTGTGTCTAATGGTGGCAATCTAAAACAATTACAGGATAACAATCAGTTCACTTCACGCCACACAACTGAGGCTGCGATGAAGCCACATCTTTATTTCCATCTGCCGTCCAAGTCATTCAGTGCTCTTCCACGTTGCTGTTTGAAAAGCAAGGAGACAAGACGTGCATCTTATTGTTGCACTGTAGGTGGAACATCATAGACAGTAGGGTGCTATGGAAATGACGAGATATATACGGAAATGTCACAGCAATCAACTGGCTTTCAAAGGGGTAATTTGACATCTGATTTGGCCGCTGGGTGGTAAGACTCACTCTCGTAGAGGATTAGAAACACAGATACTTGGTAAATGTAGGCTCAGTCAGAGAGATGCTTCTAAGAAAGAGGAAGACGACGAAAAACCTGATGAAGAGCACAGACTTGCCAAAAAAAAGCAAGATTTACTAAAGAGGACTTACAGTGCTGCTACAGGTTCAAACACAGTAGGCTGGGAGGAGGGCCGACAAAAGGGCAGGCAGAAGTGCACTGAGCACCGAGACAGGTTTGTGCCATACAGAGAGCTGATGGACAGCTCTGACTGACAGGCAGACAGACAGGTCTTTGGCAGCCCAGTCAGTCCCATTATGGCGCAGGGGTGTTCCCTCTACAGTGGAAGCTGTCACTCCTCCGTCGCTCAAATGACAAGCCACTCTAGCCGGGGACGCGCTGCTACGGGCTGAAAAAGCATGTCATCTTTTTCTTTTCTTCCCCCTCTCGGCGATGTCTCGCTCGATAAAGGAGCAGCCACAAGAACAATAGGAACGACGGACTAGAAAAGGACAGGGAAAGACAGAGAGATGAGGGAGAGGGCGAGAGCGAGATGGGGCGTTTTGACATCTGAATTACATTTCTATCGCCTCAGACACAGGAGAAGAATGGAGGAGAAAAGAAAGAGGGGAGGAGGGAGGGAGGCGGGACGGCAAACCATCACTTAGATGTTTATTTTAACTTGACTGTATTTGGCTGCCATCTAAAAAACTAAAACGTCGGCGCCTGTGACATGAGCTCCTCGAATAAGACTAAGAGAAAAGTGATATTCGTGTTATTTGACAGAAGCAACAAACGGAGGGCTGGGAGCAGGTCCCTCGGAAACACAAACTTCTCGAGTTTCTCACACTGCGGGTCTGTGAATGCCACACATGGGGCCCGATAAGAGGACACCGCAATCTGACAAAGATGACAGCGGAATCTAAAGACTTCTGCTGGAAGATGACAGCACGGATAACTGACACTACATGTACATGCACAGCCAGATCTTCTCCCTCTTTAGCAGTGCCGTGGAACAGCTCACTTCCTGAGTCTACATCACTACCAGAGAGAGATGTCAGAGCCAGTTCACATTCCACAAAACCTAGTCGTAGAGCCAGTTAGGTCGCTGCATCACATTTGGTTTGAGTGTAACCAAGAACCCCCATTTGAAAAAAGCACACAAGCCACCTAAAAATTCAATATGGCGGACAACTTTCAAGATGGCCGACATTCCCTCACCAAACTAGAAGTTTCTCACGTATGTGATACATGTCTGCCGTTTGGACTTTTTCATGACATTTTATATATTTTTATATTTACATGTATTTTGGTTTTAGCATGTTTTTAAAACACAAACATTGTATTACCTCCAATATAAACTACAATTTTTATTTGGAAATAGCGCCCATCTCAAAAATCCGGCACCAAATTGAAATTTTAAAGTGGCTAATGTGCTTTTCTAAAAGATGAGGTTCTAAGGTACACCCATGCTAAATGTGCTGCTTGTATAATCAAGTGCAGGATTACTTTTTTGCAGTTTTGGGTCAACGAGTGGACGCTTGTCGACAGCTCTTGTAGCGATCGTCATGAAGCGACTTTAAACTTGAATTATCGCAGAATTACTGTCATCTTTGAAGTGATTTAATAATACTTAAAGTAAATATTATTAATGACCTGATTTTGTGTTGATAAGGTATAAATATCTGATTAGAAGTTATGAACCAGATAAGAATTTATGCAAAGAAAACGGTAAAGTAGAGCAGGGGTGATGATACGTTATTATAAGTTTGTTTCCTCCCACTCCCTTTCTAGAAATCTATCATTTAAAACGTAACGATCCTGTTGGATATGTCTTTGTATGGATGTAAACCTCTGTTGATTGTATTGTTTGCACATTACTCTTGCTTTGGTTGCTTATCCAATCTAATTTTCCATTTCAATAACCGACCCTGCTACTGCAAGTAAGAATACGGTCAGATATCCCAAAATGCCACTGTGCAATGTCTTAAATGCCAATTTTCCAGCGAGAGGCCTCACAACGGCATTTTTAACGGGGAGGCGGCATTTTTACACAGCCGCAGAGGTTTTAGGACAAAGTTCGTAATTTACGGCGAACGGACGATTTTTCTTTAAAATTAGACACAGTTAAGTGGCCGCTCTGGCACATTTCGAGGTGACGCTGTGGAAGACCAGTAACAACCGGGAATGAGGCTATCATGAAATCGGGTGACCGCTGGGCCGAACTGCTGGCCCATCAGCAGCTCTGACTGGACGATGTGTAAATGTCTCTGATCAGCGTCTGTCCAAATCAAGAGCCACTGAACCGCCAGCCGTGTGGGCCATTCTGCACAGCTGATGTACGCCTGACTGCCACCATCTACATTCATGACCACACCAACGATTTTTTTTTTTAAAATCCGGCGACGGCACGAAATCTTAAAGATTCTGCCGATGCCTCCCCATCGCACGGTGGCAATATATAGTCATAGAACCGTCGCATTAACAGTGAGCGTTAATACATTCAGCAATTAGTTTCTTCATTCCTGCAATCCCGTTCCGAGTTCCCTTTTTAGACCTTTTACTTGTCACACATCTGTTTTTGGGCTTGGAGTGCATTGTGCGAATGTGCACATGTAGATGTGTGTGTTATTGACACCCAGCCCTCTATAACCTCATTAGAATCTTTCAGGTCCTGCTGTGCACCCATCCACACACACTCACTCTGCTTTGATTTCTCAACGTCTAAAGATGTCAATCACCTGCCTACCGCCAACCCCCAAAGTCTGAGCAAGGGAATTCGCGCACGCCAGCTCACAACACCTCCGAGCATGCACGTATACACGCATTCGCTATCCATCAACGTCCTCCTCCCACTCCCTTCCATCTCTATCTTGCTCTCCGTCGTCACTCCCCCTCAGCCATTCCACCATTTGAGAGTAATTTCATGTGCCAGCGTGGTGCATAATACACTTTTAATGGACAACTAATTCTCTGCCATTACTTCGTCAACATGATTACGGGATCTGCCGCTCGCAATCCTGAGGAATTGGGCCCAGGCTTTTTAAATATACACAAGACATTAATGTGTCTCTATTCAGCTTTACATCAGGGGATGTCAGCCATTTACATAATGCTGCCATTGAGGTCTGTGACAGCCTCTCTCTCTCTCTGCCCCAGCTCTATTTTCCAACATGATTTCTTTCCACAAAGGACCTCCGAGCTCTGCCTTTTCCATTCTGCCTCGCACTCTCTTCACTTCTATGAATGCTCGCACTTTCCAGCACTGTCAGGGAACAGAAGCCACAGAGATGGAGGGAGAGTGCGAGGGAGGAGAGGGGAGCAGGTATTAGACGAGGTTGGTACTTCCAAAGGGGTGTGAATGGGGAAAGTTGCCTTTCCATCACCTGTACAAAGGCGGGATATCAGAGGATAAAAAGGGATGAGTGTATAATTTGACCACTTAAATGGCTAGTTCATTAGGCCTGTCAGAGTAGCACTTCTCTGCCTGTCGGAAGCATGGGTGATATGCAAATCGGCTCCCTTTGCTTGAGAAGACATCCTGCTTTCCGCTTTAGAGGACAAAACGCAGACGAGACCATCCGACACCACTGCACGTTACAAAAATAAATCCACAATTCCAGTCTTCATGGTTTAAACCCACGAATGGATTAACAGCGATCAGATTATCGTCCGGTTGTCTTAAAATGTGAACTTTTTCCTAAAACCTCAGCGACCAGCGTGCGGCGTGTGAAAATGCAACTGCCGCCTCCCGGTTACCAATGCCGTTGTGCTTTTAGTTTGCTGTGCAGTGGTATTTGGGGATATGTGACCATAATCTTATCAGGGTGCTGTTCAGAATGGGTACATAGAATCCATAAAATCATCTCAACAATAAGGGTGGACTGTTGTATTGTATTGTATGAACATGTGAGGACGGTGCAGCAAAAGCGAAAATGTTAAAATTATGAGTGTTGTTGGGGTTAATGTCATGTGAAACAGGGCCACTCACAGCACAGTGAACGTGCACACAAACAGAGTACTCCCATGACAGAGGAAACATATTCTCTTCACTTGCAGGAAGTTGGAGCAGCAACTGAAGTTCATAATAAAAGCCTCCGTCCGGTTTGGCGGGGCAGCACAGCGTTTGGCCTTCGTACACAGCCTCGCCTCGCGTGTGGTGTTTGTACAGTGGGGTCCCCGAATAAATCAAAGTCACAGAGGTTGTTATTGTCTCTGCAGGGACATTTCCTATTGAGCTCCGTTTGATGTATGAAAGCAGGCCACTACAGGGGGAGCCAAATACAGGAAGTTGTCTTTCATGTTTTCAGACGCCATTTTGTCAGGTCACGGCTGGTTTAAGAGTCTCTCAGGACCAGCGAGAGTTTAACAGGAGTTTATTACAATATGATGACAGAAATATAATTTACTTAAACTGAAAGCAGATTAGAAATTAAAAAAATATATGCAGCTCTTGGCAGAGTAATACGTCATCATTAATATGCTCCTGGTTTCCTGTTGACGCTGAGATCCGATGAAACACATGGGACACATTTCAGCCTGTTCACTTAAGACTGGCATTAAACATGTTGTTCCTTTACGCTTTAAATGATCTCAATGGAACATTCACCACAGAATAAAATACGATTTGAATCTATAGAGCCATTATTGACACAAGTATCATGCAGCATGTTTTTCTGTTTTGTACAAAGCGTACTTGACACGAACACAGCAGCTCTTGACCAAAAGTGATAGAAGTGCGTGAGAATGTTGGAGGTAACGCTGCAGTGTGAGCAGTAATTGCCTCTAATGGAAAGACATATAATAGCAAGAGAGTAGGAAGGCCATATAGCAGCTTGAGAGTGAGGGTACTTTCTTTAGAAAATGGATGGAAGAGCCTTACTGAAAGACTGAGTACGCCTGCAGATGTGTGTGCGTGGTGCTGCTTAGTGTATAGTGGGTAACAGGTGTGTGTCCAGTCGTCCTGTGAGATGTGTGCAGCTTTAAGTCTGTAATTTACCACCAAAGCTGCCGTTAAATGCAGAGCTGCATTCATTGTGTGCTCTTGAATGTGCAAACGCTTGTGTTGAGCAAGATGGAGAAGAAGAAAGGGGGGGGGGGTCTTCTGCCCTGATAACGGGGATTGTCTCCTTTGAGTTTTGATAGTAAGATTAAAAGAAAGCCTGTGACACGCAACCTAAAATCTCTTTATTATCACTGCAAAGTCGCTTGATTATTTCAAGTCTTTAAGAATATTGAAAGATTTGTTTAACATTGAACTCTTCTCAAGGACAACTTGCAGGATTGACACCCTTTGGTGCAGTTGAACAATGACAGGTTAAGATGAGAGAACTTTACCACTTAGTAAATATATGATGTCAAGAAACTCGTGTAAGTTTAAAGAGTTTTCCAGGAACTTTTGTGTATAAAACCTGACTATTTATTGGAAATTAGAATTAGAACAGTCTGCTATAGTTGGAGAGTACATCAGAGATACACAGCGAAAGAAAAGAAAGAAGTTGGTGACATTCCTGACATGAAATGACAAACTATGAAGAATGCTGATGTTAATTCTGCACTCAAACGGCACCAAGCAACAGGGTGTCAAAAGCTTATGTTGTTATTTATAGAGAACAGCACGTTTTTGATTCGATAAATAAATAAAATCTGCATTTTACAAATGAATGTTTTAATTAACATCATTAAAGTGGGTTTTCTAAAAGTGGGACCCGGAAGCTCTCGCTGGGTTTCGGTCAGTAAGAAACCTGACCAAATTGTTCTTTTTGGTTTTTAAGGTCGCAGACACCTGCCCTATTGTTTCTTTAAGCCGTAACATCCATTCTGTCGGAAAAATAAAATCACGTGGAACATACAACAGATCAAGTGGAACACAAGCGTTACTTTTCTCATTGTTGTCACTATCGAACTCACAAAATTGACTGCAATCAAGAAAAAATGATTTGTTTTTGCAGTGAAATCATATTTACAAAAAGGTATTAAATGTATAAATACTGCAATGTCAACTTAACCTCAATATCACAAAGAACTGTGTCGACTGGAAGAAATATGCGTAGTTAAAAATTAAAAAAATTTAGCCTTACATCTATTTGATTTTTGAAGAAAACTGTTTACATTTTTTTTCCTTATCTGTTTTGATTTTTAAAATATTTCAATGGAAAGAAATGTTTTAATTAGAGGTACATATATTAGTTTATATGGTTGCACATTATGTGGAACAATCTTGTGGATCTGCTTCTAAGAGCCTCAAACTTTAGAAGTTAAAAAACATATTTTTAAAGACTATTTTCAACAGAAACTAGAAAAATGACAACAACAAAAAAATGCTTCTGTTAATACAGAACCAAACAAACATCATCAGTTTTGAAAGGTCTAAAATCAAAATTCAGCGTTTGTCCAAAACCGAGACGTCCTACATACAATTTCCATCAAAGATTTTCTGTTTAGACAGGTTTGTAAGAATATTTGAAATCCTGTTCGTTTTCAGAACCTTGCTTGTCTCCTCCCTCAAACCTGGACATCTCCTGACCCCCACATGAATGTAAAAAACAGTGGGCTAAGTTTTAGAGATGGGATTGGTTTAAAATCGAAACATTTCTAATTGCATTCCTGGTTTCTGAAGAAAGCCTGCTCTGAAAAATGACACGTTTTCAAGGCATCAATGGAAAACACTAATTAAACAAAAACTTTTCAATTCTCAAAACATATTTTCCCAGAGCGTCCACTCATATATTGTTTTGAATCTCAACAAAGCTCAGCATTGCATTGGCATCTTAGAGGCTCAGACAGTGACAGGTAAAAACACATACTATATATGATAACAGACATTTCAATGAATAGCTGAACAGTGCCATTAGAGAGGTGAGGGGGGTGTGGGGCTATGCAGATCGGAGCGCAATGGGAAGATGATATTGCTATTACCAGGTGTTGACACATGAGATTGCATTTACATTTTCATCCAATGGAAACCTAAACACAAACTGTTGTTTGCAAGAGTTACGCAAATAGTGAATACCAAAACAGTAATCAGCATGTAGAATAAGTTTAGGACATTGCATTGTAAAACATGAAATCTGACATCTCCCCCATCTCATCTCTTTTTGTCTCTATTTCTGCTTCTCATCCTTCACTTCCTCCCGGCCGCATTCCCCCTCTGGAGCTTGAATAGGTTGTCGGCAAGAGACTCGTCTCTGTTTGTGCCTCGTGTTGTCAATGGCAATGGCGTTATCAATTAGTGCAGCAGTGGGAGCCCAATTAACAGCATCAAACAGCTAATTAATAGAGCCGTGTGAGTTCGCGGTGCACAACAGAAAGCTGCATGACTCTAAGCTAGTATGGCAATGTTATAGCATGAAAACGCTGTGGGGGACACACAGCAATACAATGGCACAGTCACGCAAATGCAGACATTTAAACACAGTTGAAATGATGGAAGTTAACACTTGCATTGTTTTGTAAAGAAGAGAATATGTTCTCTGATCTGCAAATGTACAGCAACAAAGGAAAACGTATTGTTGTGGATGAAATAGTCTCAGTGATGGGAGGTATGGAGCTTTGTCACGCGGTTTTTAATGAGCTTATTCCCATTTATTGACTGTTGGAATTGCAAAATGAACATTTGTTTCTGATATTTCCATTCTCTGATGATTCATCAAAGCATTGCTGTTTTTGTGTTCACCACTGAGTAAGATCTCATTTTCTCAATTGTGTGGTTTATGATTCTTCGTCTTCATCACTACAGTCCTTATCATCGTGTCAATTCCTTCTGTTTCTAAAGTATTTCTTTTGTCTCAGTGCACTAAAAAAAGTTCTGTGCTGAGGCTGCGTAATGTTTTGTTTAACCTTTGATGCTCCTTAAGAGATAGTCTCAGAGGTGAACAAGAGGCAGAAGGCATTCAGCTGCACTATGAGAGGGTAAGACAACAGTCACACATCACAAAATGCCACCACACGGCGACCTAAGCGTACGCGTTTATCTCATGCTAATTTTCTCAGCAAATTCAGCAGGATTTGCAGTATGGAGGCAGCACAGTGGCCGCGGAGGCGACTGGACGAATTTTCTCTAAAAGTTGACATTGGCTGGTGGTCGTCAACGTACATTTTGAGGTCGCACAGAGGCAATCTAGTGACAGGCGGGGATGACGCCATTACAAAATTGGCCGCCACAGGGGGGATCTGGCAGCAGCTCTGATTGAACGACGTGTAAATGTTTCCGGACAGAGGCTGTCCAAATCCAAAATGCTGTCCAATATTGACTTTGAATCATATCAGAAATCACAGATTATGATATGAATTGAATCATAGGAAAAACAAATTGTTATCCCCCTTTAGGGACATAAACTATAAAAGTAAATAAGCTCCTTGTGTTTAAAGTCTGACTTTGAATGCCTCAGTATTACGGCATTTGTCATCTGCGTTTATTCTTGTAAATTGTTGTTAGCATCACCTTGCTCCAAGTGTGATTTTTTTTGCTCTTGCAGAAAAAGCGTGAACACTACAGATTGTCAATTCGTTTTTGTCCTTTTAAAATAAGGCATCATCCATAAAACAAACTTCCAAAAGGATGAATTATGACATGTTTTTGCTTTAAGGCTGAAAACACTGATTGTGTTCATGCCATTCAATACTGCATTGTCCAAAAGTGCATCTCACCTCTGAAATTGAGTCTTTATTACTCATGATAGTTGGAGCAAAGTATCTATAAACCCACCAAGGTGAGTACTTACTTAGTAGTTCCTTTCGGTTAGACTGACACAACGGAGAGAAACCAATGTTTGAGAGTTTAGATCATCGACATTTCATTCCATCACATCATACCTTTGACTGCGTGTGTTATTAGTGCACGAAAGCTCATAAACAGATCCATTTGGCTTGTGTCTGCATCATTCTCCGAACACGTAGAAGAGCCAAAGTTGGCGCCGTAGCTGTTCTATAAAGGATCGCTGGCACAGGCAAGCTGCAGGCCAATCAAGCCCCCAGTAAGTAAAGTGCTCAACAGCTGGCCACTCATTTGAATCAGCTGGCACCAAAGAGCACAAACTGTACTTCAGACAAATGGCTCACAAGTCTTTCATGGCTGAGATTCAGGTGAGACTGGGCTCCAGTGAAGAGAGTGCAGGTAACCACAGACAAAAGAGAATGTGTGTATTCACACGTGGGAGCACCAGCAAGCTGCCTCTGCTGACACGAGCCAACATTTTGTTGGAGGAATCAAATAGCTGTAGCACAAACTCAACTCAATCTATTGAAGCCAAAAAAAAAGAAAGAACTTAAGGCTAGTGTTGCAGACTCGCGTTAGAAATGTCAGTGCCAGGGCCAGAGGCTGGAATCCAGCAGAAACAGAAGTTTCCCTTTGCAGGGTAAACACTGAAGCTCTGAAGATGCTGGAAGTGGCTGCACTTGTGCAAATTAAACTTGCACTTGGAAAAATTGAGATGAAGAGATTTAATTGATTATTTAATGTAAAATATTATCCCTTCTATTAAGTCAAACAGAAGCAAAGACCTGTCAGCTAAAGGTCAGTGGCACAGATGTCCTCATAAACCAAAAGGGAAACGTGTATGAGTTTTGGTTATTGACACACAACTGCAGTTTTGAAGCTAAATGCCTTTTTTTGTGGCAAGAGGATTAGTGTGGACATAATCTATATACATTTTCCCCAGAGAAGGAACACAAATGGCTTCAGGAGTAATTCCTCCCCCAACACAGGAGAGCAACAAAACAGGTGCATGCCCCCCTATGGGCAGCAGAAGACCATCGTGGTGAAAAAAAATGACTTTTTCTTATTAATTTCTATGCCTAAAGAAAAAACAAAAAAAATCTTCGATTTGCCGTCCTGTCCCCGAAGTCGGGGACTCAGCGCTCATATCTGCATGCAGTTTAATCAAACTCCTTCTTAAAACTGAATTTAGCATTTTTTAGCTTTGGAGAAGAGCTTGGTGGGGGGGGTGTAATGGGGCTAAGAGTCAGTGGCAGAGTGCCGGTCTGCGGCCTCATTGACCTTCAAAGCAGAGACAAGGGCCCTCTCCATCCTGCCAGCACCACTTGTAGCAGGAAGAGAGGCTCGTTGACTGGCCCTTAATGGCCCCTGGCCCACAGGAACATGGGTCGTCAGGTTAGAACCGTTTCCCTGGAGACCAGCGCCATATAGGATGAAGACAAATGTGGAGGGGGGGGGGGGGGGATACAAACGTCATTAATGAAATAAAGTCCTAAAAGGACACATCCAGATTTGGTTTTTGAACGCTGTGCAGTAAGTGTGTAACAATATAGTATTTTTTTACAGCAAAAACATCAAAGTGCAGTTTTTCCCATTTAGATCTACAGAACAACAGTCAGTCATATTTTAGAATCAATTAAATCAATCAATCAATTAAAAATCTGGTTTTTAGACATTCTCAGCAGAAATAAAAAAAGCATAAAAGTTGAGAAAATGGCACTAAAACAATGATAAAAGGCTGAAATTTGTTCAGAAATAAACAACTTTTCAGTCTGCGCAGCTTTATAAGTCTCCTCCCACTGTGAAGGGTAAACATAGCTGAAAGAGATGGTCGACATTTAGAGGAAGGACTCTTAACCAACACAAACCACTTGTTTCATCTTGTATGTCCTAGAGCCTGCGTTCTTCTTTTTTCCGTTTGTGTCTGTCTTCCACCCTGCCTGACCTAATCAGCGAAGAGTTGAGTGCTTTCGTCAACAGCACAGCCCCTTCAATTAGCAGCCAATTGCTATAAGCTCATGTGTAAGCATCACTGAGAAATTGCATGTGTGTGTAGATTGCCAGCCTCTAGGCTGACCTCCGCTCCCTCCAGTTAGTCAGCTAATAAGTCAGTCGTTGAACTTAGCCTCCTGCATATCCAGATGGAGAGTTTTAATGGGTATTAAAGATGGGAAGGCTGAGCAGGTAGAGGAGCAGAACCGCAGTCAAGCTTCAGAAAGAACCGATGCTCCTGTTGTGGAATAAATGACTGTTGTCAAGGCCGGAATCAGGCAGGCAAGGGTATCTGTGAGTCAGTCAGATTCAGCCGTGCTGGATGGTTTTCCAAAATAAAATAGCTAAAATGCTCTCATGGACTGCGGCAGCCCCGTGATGAACAGGTGACCTGGCCAGGATGAAGTTCCCCTCTCCTGCCTGAGGACAGCTAACACCCTCCCACGACCCTGAAAATGAAAAAGATGGATAGATGGATGGACTTTGGCGCGTTCCACTTCATGAGCACAAACAAGTGGATCAAAAAGCCATTTTGGAAGTCTGAACTGAGGGCAGAAAAAGCCCTTTAAAAATAAAGAGGAGAAAGGGGGAGAACGGGGGGGGGCAGGAAGCAGACCTGAGCTGAAAAAGCTGAGTGACTCCACCACCAATAATGAGTGGATCGCTTAAAAAGCCCTCCTTAAATTGCCTTGAGGGGGGGGGTGCTCGAAAGGTTTTGAAAAACAGATGGTGGGGGGGTAGAGACATGCCGCGTCTGCGTCCAGATATTTGGAGACGGCTAATGCTTGTGTGGAAGCCCACCTGAGCCCACCGGGCCCCCCCCCCCGGAGCCCTGCTGCACGGCCTGACAAAAAGTCTCTTTAACAAACTGCGGAAAGTTTGATGACAAACATGCAGTCAGACCCACTAAAACAATAATAATTCTAGTGTTCAAGTATTTCACATCTTTCTCTTAAGTTTTTTAAAAATTGCCGTCATCCAGCCATCCTCCTGGCCGTGAAGGACATCGCTGAATTGACATATGTCCCTGAACGTGCCTGTTCCCGCTAGCGCCACACTCGCTAAGCAACGTTCAGTGTCAGACCCCCAACAGGGGACGTAGCTGCTACCGGCGCTGTTGACATGACAACTACAAACACAGGGGTCCAATTCAACAAGCTGCTGAGGGGACAAAAATCATGTTGCAATCGTACATTATTTTATCAATTTAATTCAAAGTTATTGTCAGATTCACTTTAAAATCTGCTAAGCACATACATATGAACATCTGAAATTATGAATTTATAACACGCCTGGTTTAGAAATTTAGATTATAAGCTGCAGCGTCTTTTCTCGAAAAAATATTGAATACTGAAGTGTGGAAAAGACGGCATGTAGAGAGAAATTTGGTGCTTTTAGAGTCTCACCAAGAACAGATATGTAACAAGTAAACGGTTCAGTCTTTCTGAAGTTTAAGATTGCTTTGTTTAATTTTCTAAGTTCATAATTATACGAGCGTATACATTAAAATAGCATTATGGCTTCCAGCAAACTGAGTATTTTAAAGATACTCAAGGAATCCCACACATTGTTCTGAACAGGGAAGCAGTGCACGGAAACTCAGGGCAAAAGGTCAGTCAACCAGTCACCTAAAGCAGTCATCCTCACTGAGACCTACGGAGTCATGAAGCAGAAGAAACGCAGTGGGAGATGATGCTCTTACAACTTGCTTTGAGTTTATCCGAGCAGTATGAAGCAACAACAAAAGTCACAAGTAAAAACTATTATAAGGTATGAGCACAGAATCATTTTTTTAATTCCCTAAATTACTACATTCGATATCTTTTTATTTTGGTGCAAAAGTTGAAGTAACTTTAAGGTCTTACTTACCATCATTACAACCACATTCTGGCCTAAACAGCCTCAAAGTTCATATTGCTTCTGATCAAAACTATTTCCTGCTGTTAAAAGCTTTTGGTTCTGTCTGGTCTTCTCTCTGAACCTCTCGTGTTCTTTGAAGTCTGGTGGCCTATGAGGGACATTTTGAAGCCCCACACCAACTTTAAAGCAACTTTCTGGTTTCTCTGACTGCAGGTCTTTTTGACTTCTGGCTGCAGAATCTCAAATACATCAACAGTGGCAATGCAATCAAACAAAAGTCAAACCAACAAAGAATTTAGGACTAAACATTTTTAGAATACACATTTAAATTCATGCATAAATAATATTTCATTCTTAGATGATGAACATTTGGCCAATCGGATAAAAAACTCTCTTAGGTACATGAAAAACAAAAGTTGCACTGAAAAAAATGGAAAAAATGTAGTTAATAGTAATCAAAAGAAGAATAGGAATAAGTATTAGAATAAAATTAAAAATCTTGTATTAAATGTTGTCGTTTTAAAAATTGTGTAACTTATTCCTGTATTTGTGTACAGCAGGTGAGGATTTCTTTTTAAATGGTTTATATTTTTCACATTTTAAATGAGTTTTTCACATAAAAAGTTGCGATTCAACTTGGTGGAGAGCAGCCTCTTCAATTTAAACTCAGATTAACTGAATATTGATGTTGTGCATTTCGAACAGCCCCGTTCTGGCTTCCATGACAGTTTTGCTCCATCCCAAACTGTCACTTTCTTTCCTTCCTTCTTAGCTTCTTTTTTCCTCTCATTCTCTCGGTCCCCTTCTTCCTCCTGGCCGTGTTCGCCTTCCTCCCCTCTCCTCTTTTCCTTCCCTCTCCATCTTGACACAGTGCACTGAGCCTAATCGTGGATAATTGGGTGGGAGGGGCAGTGGGTTGTGCCTGCCTTTGTGTGCAAAGGGCAAGTGGTCAAGTTAATGGGGCCCTTGTGTCGAGCTGGGAGCACTCTGTCTCTCTTTTTCTCTGTTCGATCATACACTTGGCCGGTCAATCTCGGTCTCTCAGTCAGCTACTTTTATTTCATGTCTGAAGCTTTTTCCTGCTGCTTCGATCTGGTTCCCCCCTCATTTCCAGCGGACATATTCCACCGTTCCCTCCAGATTTTCAGAAAGTCTAGTACCATTTCTGTTTTCCTCCTTCTCTTGTCTTTTTTCAGCCTCTATCTTTCTCCCTTTGTCTGTCTGTGGCTCTTTCCATCTCTTCCTCTTCAGCAGAATGTTGGGGAGGAGAGAACAGACCTCTTTAAAATATCAAAAGACAGATCAGGAGGCCTCCCAGGTTCCCCCTCATAGCAGCTCCCGCTCCCTTCTTCTGACGGATAAACAGAAGAGTGAGCCTGCAGGATTAGCTGCTGTGTACTGCTTTCCCTCCCTCCTTTATCTCCCACTCTGTTCTTCCTGTGGAGGGGTGCACAGCGGACTGGGTTTGATATGTGTGTATATGTGCGGGCATATATGTGTGTGTGTGTTACCTTGTCTGGAGGCAGCTCAGCCTGCATGAGGCCATTGTGCTTGAAATACAAACCGCTGACGATCTGGGTCTGAGAAAAAAAACTTTATTACATCTGAAAGCATTGATCAATGTGGAGCACAGTTTTTCACAACTAGATCAAACAGCATTTTTATTCCAGAGAGATATAATAATCATTACTGAGCATCTTTTAAACATTTCCCATCAGCAGAGAGTCAACCGTTCAGGCTTTTTGGTAAAATGAAACAAGTCAACAACTGTCAATAAAACAGCACATTTTCTAATTAACAAAATTCAGAGGAAAAGAAACCAATTTTACAGCAGATTTGCTTTTCTGTTTTCATTAAAACACAACTAACCAATCAACATAACGCACTCCCACAATGCAACTGGTTTTAGAAAACTGATCAAAGGGACTCACTCGGAGCCGCCACATCCACACTAACCCTGGATAAACAACATTTTTGAAGTCACTCCTCTGGATTTTCACTGTTGCGCCATTCACATCCCTGAATTAAGGAAGGCATGAAGATATCCCACGACAACTGAATTCAATAAATCTATTATTTGTAAAATAAATAAATGATTCGGCCTGTTAAACTCTGAAGGTGTTTAACAAATCATAGAATTTTCTCCTTCTTTTTGCTATAAAAGCTAATTGAATTTAATTAGTGTTGAAATGACCAACAAATCAAATGTCAAAAGTGTATAATTCAGTAAAACCACATTAGCTGAGAGTCAACAGTTGTGATTTCTCATATTGATGACAGATCAGATCCACATCACCGTCAGGTACATCTCGACTGGCTGTTGTCACAGTGACAAGGGGTGGCTAAAAAAGTGACATCACAGCAGTTTAAGGACGCCGCCGCAAAACTTAGCGCCCAAAAAAGAAAACCACTTGTGCTGACGCAGATGATGCCACTGCACACAGTCACAGTGTTCATGTATCACAAGATTTCAAATGCAGCACATCTTTCAAAAGGGTCTATGTTAATAAGCTACTGCTGAAAAGAAAAAGGCATTTTAGACTCGTAGGACAGTGAAGTTTATCATCAATTACAGTCATTTCTAAGGGTGAACTATTTTGGAATATGAGAGCAGCCACAGGGAGATACTGCATAGCTTCTAGCTGATGTACAGCCATGGATCACAGTGAAATACACGCTTTTAGTGTACAAACGATTAGTGTTTGAGACTGAACGAGAGGAGACCTGAGAACGCGTTAGAAAAATGATTCACTTGATAAGTAAATCCAATGATGAAATTTAGATATGATGATTCCAAAATATGTATTTGTGAGAGTGGTTTCATCTCATGTGGAGTTTCTGGATTCACACCCAGTCCAAAATAAAAACACGGATTTCTTCCCAACAGATTCCACAGTTTTGGGTCAATAAATGTAAAACAAGAGTTCAAACATCTGACGCTAAGTCATCTCCACAGCATCTGAACGGTCTGGTTTTGTGGCGATTGGACGACTACGACACCGTGACCTGACACCCCTGAATGTGAATTCTGTTCAACTGCATTCAATGAACTCTGAGGCAACAATTGCTCTTCAGTAACAAAGAACCTTCGTGTGTTAATGCACTGTTGTGTGTGATGCACACATGAAGTTATTTTGACTGACCTCTAAAGGGATGAAAGAGCAGCTTTAAAGAAAAAGTGGAAAGATGCTCCGCACTCAGTGTGAGTCAAAGCAGGCCTTCAGGCTGAGGCTGAAAAACACAACAGCATGGGCTAAAAGTGATGACATCAGTGCAAAAAAAACAACAACAAAAAACCTACACAAGACCAAGTTAGATGATATACAAAACGTATAGGGTTATGTCACAGAAAGCCCAGCAGAACACTGATTAACTGGCTGAGAGGCCAGACGACTGATTGTCAGTGTGGTTTCAGTTCCTGGACATGCAATGAGTAAAGCTTGTGATGATAAAATTCTGGACTGGCTGTGCTTTTTCTGAGCATGTGAGCAATGATCAAAATCAAAACGGTGAAATAAATTCCCTTTAAGATAAAACAAAGACCGTGTTGAGAAGTGTAAACAGCTGAGGGCACATTTGTTTTGGTTTACTGAGAATGGCTAACAGGTTGAGGTCTTTTGGTTAAGATGAGGAGGAGAGGATAGTGGATGTTCTCATCATACACTTGTTTCCCTTCTCGTTGCATCTGAAAGACATAAGACAAGAACAGAAAGAGAGTTTAAAGAATATCACATCTATATTGAAGGTTGATTGGTCAAGTGGAACTTTATAACATCAGATAATGCAATTCTGATTTACAGGCCAAAATAAGTAATGGAGCAATAATTTTCTTTTCACATGTCATGTGATCAATGTTCTTTGTGCATTGTCCCTTGTTTTAAATTAAAAAAGGATCTATCAAACACAGCTCTAGAAAATGTATTTAATGCTTTAAGTATCATAAAGTGAGCAGATAATAATTGCAGTTGTTTAAATAGCAACGTTCATTCTTCCGAATGCACAAGCACCCTCACAGCATTGGGGGTGGCACGCGGTGCCCACTGTCCAGCACAGTTGGCAGCTTGGAGAGGCACCAGCTAATGAGCTCGCTTTGAGTCTCCGCAAATGACCAGAGGCTTAGGAAAGTGAGTTCAGTGGATCTACACATAGGTCTGCATGTGTATGTGAGAAGTACTCTTCACAACAAACAGCAACTGGGACTGAACTTAACTCCACTCACATCAGCACCCTGTCAATGTTGTGCAAATGATTTTAAAGTTCTGTCCTGAAACTCCACATACTTAAAATATAAAATATTTAACTCATTTTCCCCCTCGTTAAGCAGAGCTTATTAGTCTGAAGGTTTTCATTGAGATAATAACTTTGCTCCTCTAACATCAGGGAATGTCTCCAGCAACACAACAAGCAACATATCGTCAAGTAAAAGAGTGCAGCTTATAACTTAGTTGATAAAACTAAATATAAAATAATTTTAAATTAGTTGAGATGAGTCTAAGACATAGATGTTTCTGTAGTTGTGACTTCTCACTGTAACGGTCAAAGGTTAAAATAAAATTATATAAAAATGTAATTAAAATTCTGCAATACTCAGAAATGTCTTTAAAATCTTTAACTTTCACTTCCTCTTTTGCTTCGCTTACTAAACCATAATATCTGAAGTCATTATGAGACTGTATCACTCCTCTTCTGAATGTCAAATATTTTCCAGCTCTTTAGAATATGTTCAACTTCTGCAGTTATCATCAGGAAAGCACCTTAGTTAGATAACATATTGCATATCTGAAGCAGTAACTTTGTAAATTATGGGGTTACTTTTGAACAACTGTAACAAGTAATCTATAGTTTCAAACAGTTTGTAAGTAACTTGCACAAAGCTGGTCATAAATATGAATACAATAGAAACAGAAATACTCCTAAAGATGTAGTATGCAGCTTTGCAAAGTGTGAAGAGTTTGGTATCTTGGAAAGATGTATAAAATTCCCATAAAAGGTTTAATTTGCCTAGTTTTAGACTTGTTCACTTAATAAATAAACTGAAAGCTTTAAAGTAGCATTAGTGAATGTATCGTGAAAACTTCAAAACAAGTACTAAGGTTTCCCTTTTGTATTCACTTCACAATAATAAATGCCTGTCTGAATAGTAAAGTGGTCATGAAGAAGTGAATTCATTATGTTGTTCTCAGGCTCTCTCTTCCCAAAATATTTTTTTCCATGTATTCCTTAAAAGACTCAGTAAATACAACTTTAGTATCATCAGCGTTGATGTAAAACTTTTCTACAGAACTACAATCCAAAAAATAATTTCATACGGTCAGAAATGAATTTAACTACAGGAAGTGTAAAAGATTGTGGTTTTTAGACAAAAAACAACATTGTCACCTCACACCAGGGTGTGTAAAAGTAAAGTGGAAACAGATCACCAGGCTTTTATGTACAAACATGTTACATCAACCTGGTGTAAACATACACAATGTTACAGAATGGAATGTATCAACCAAATCCCTCAAACCGAGCAACTGCCACCGTGTGCGTCGCTGACACAGTGGTTGGTTGTTGTAGTGAGGCTGTAGTGGTGTGTACCAACCAAAGATGACGATTAGACAAGTATATTCATCTTGCTTTTTCATAGAGGTAGGGGTTTGATGACATTGTATTCCAGTCAACTTTGTAGCTATTGAGAGGTTGAAAATTTGGGGGCTTGTCCGTGACAAATTTTGTGTTTAGTATGTTTGCAGTGTGTAGTATTGTTTGCAGATTGAAATCATGTCTTCAGCCTGAAGTTTGATCACCTTCTCCCTGTCACGCCCTCTCTCATGCCTCATCAAACCTCCCTACCACAACCATGTCCCACAAAAGCATTACATCATCACACCCCCTCTCTTTGTCTTTTTTTCTAACCACTTCCCTTTGTTGAACATGAACACCCCGCTGGTCTCTCTTTTACTTCTTTTGGTCTCTCCTCCTTTCCCCTACTGTCTTTATGCATGCTATCTTGCTACAGCCATCCCTCCAGGCACCGACCGGTTATAGAACCTCCAGCACCCCGAGAGACAGAGAGAGAGAAGTGAGAGGAGGGCAAAAAAGAGCAAAAGGAAGGCAACCTGGGGGAGTGGCAATGTGCTGAAGGACAGCTGCCTTTCCCCTGTGCTAAGCCCGCTAAAGGGACTGTGGCCAGCATTCGCATTTAAAATCTACCAAGCCGAAGGAAGGAAAGAAGGAAGTGATAGCAGGGATGGAGGGATAAATAAGAAGGGACAGAGGAGGGGAAAAAGAGGGGGGCCTTCCACAGCGAGGGCTGAGAGCTTGCGGAGGTGAAAAGTTTAACAAGCAAAGCTGTTCCTCCTGATCGCAGGCTGCCTAATCAGCTTCATGGGTGGCTGACTAAATCGGCTCTCAACCTGCCCCCCCCCACACACACACAGATCTTTTTTTTTTCTTGTCCCCTTTTCAAGGTGCAAATCATTTATTTTACTGCAACTTTCACCTCAGATTCTGTCACTTCCCTTTTTGCCGCTTAAGACAAAAATAAAGGTGAAAGAGGGGGCCCTGAGACAAGAAAGGCACAGATGAGTCGCCTGTCCGGTTTCCTTCTCACCAGGATTAGGAAACGGAGAATGAGGGACTGGATGGATGGACAGATGAGTAGAGGAAAGGATTGACGGACAGGCTTGACTAAATAGAGAAGTGGATTGTAATGTAGGAAATGGGAATATAGAGGAAAGGAAGCGACAAGAAAAACGGGGAGAAACTGAGACAGGGAGGGGAGTTAGTGCACAGAGGGGTTACCAGTTATGCATGTGGGAGAGACAGGAGACGAACACGTGAGCAAATGCTGGTGTGTGTGTGTGTGTGTGTGTTTGACAAAAATTAAAATTCATGACTCTCTTCACAACCATTTGAGTAACAAGATTAAGATGGCGGGTTAGAAAATAGTGCGGGCATTATCAGGCTGCTTGCAGTCCCTCCAGCTGCTTGCCTCTCTATTCCACAACAGTGGGGATAAGAGGATAACGCACTGGCCCTGTCTGCCCGCCCCAGCACACTCCCTACACCCACAATCTCACACGCTCACACAAATGCACATGGATCTTAAGACACACTGCCACTGCGCACCGGTCCGCCTGCTGCCGCCGGTCCCTTGAGTGAGTTTATGTCAAAGAGCAAAGAAAGTGTGTTTGTTTGCAAAACTGCAGCGCCGAGCTCCGGGTTTGCAAAAACGAGTGTTAAAAGTGAAAGAAAAAAACACCCCTCCATATTCTGGCCTTACACACAAATACATTTACAGCAAATATCCTGGCTGGTTGTGCGTTTCAGAATAAAAAATACCTGGTACTGACAGAACACTCATCATAATTACAGTTTCCAGGAGTGATTACAACATCGGCAGTACTAGATGAAGAAGATAACAGCTGTGAGAAAATGAAAGCAACTCTTTATTTTATTGCCTTAAAAATACTGTGTCTTTTTTCATTCTTTGGTCGACAGAAAGAAGCTCCTCTGGCAGTTATGTTCTCTCAATAACAGTTGTGATTTTAAAAGATTAAAAATCTCGATGTTCATCGAAGTTCATCTTCAAGGTTTCAAACAAATTCAGCAGGACTAAAATGTTAGAAAATAGGAAAGGTTACAATTAAAAGCAACTACATTTGCAGTAGTAAATTAAAAGTGTCCGATTAACAAAAAAAGGAAAAATTTTTTATGTTTAATATTTTTCAGACAATTTTTGTGTACATTAAAGGTTCCTTTGTTAAACATTCCCACAATAGTACTTAAACAAAGGAAGACCAGCCTTGCTGTAATATTTGGGAAAGGTTTCCAGGATAATCTCGGGCCTCAGAATATGGAAGACTTTTCAGAAAAAGATAATGTTCCTGCTACTTTTTGAGGATGTTTGGATTGTGCTATTATTGAAGAATGTTGTTTTAAACCTCCCTACTCACAAGATTTTGGAGCTGACTTGATGAAACGCCTGGGTCACCTTTTGGCAAACTCAAAAACGAAACCATGTCAATATCGATGTCAAAATGTTTTACCAAAAGCTTTCAACAAGGCTCTAATAGTTTTTGACAACATTTGAAAGAATAAACCACAAAATCCAGAAAATGCAACTTTATTGTGCCTATACAGCAACAGATTCATAAAAAGAAATCTTCTTATCAGTTTGATTTAACTGCTGAAATAGAAAAAAAACGGTGAAAAATAAGTAAATATTTATTTCTAAATGTAAAATCAGCAATCAATATACATTCATTTTCTTTCAGACATTTTGAAAAGAAAAAACTAAATTTCTCTCCACTTCTTTACTGTCAAACTTGCAAAACATGTAGAAAAGTACAGTTTAAAAAACAGATTTTAAACATTTTCTCTAAAAATTGTATATGCATCTGCTCTGATTATTTGAGGCCACAAAGTGAAACTTCAGTCCTTGTCAGGGATGCATTTTCTCTGACTGAACATAAAGATGGCTGAAGAAAGCTAGTCTGCTGTGCAAATCTGCAGCAGCTGCTCATTTGGACGTGCATGTGCGTGTGCACCAAGGTAGTGTATGTTTCCCTGTGATATCATCATGTGGTGTGTGGAGTGTGTGTTATGTCAAGCCAATATGGTGTCTGAGTGATGTCTGGTTTGTGTAGAACTGGGACATAGCTTGTTTCTTAGTTGTGTTCACAGTGTGTGTGTGTGTGTGTGTGTGTGTGTGTGTGTTCAGTTCAGACCGTCAGGCAGCTTACACTTGCACACAGACTGAACAGCTCCTGCACAGAGACTGTTCAGAGTGTTCATCAGAAGATAAGCAGAGGAGACTTAATCACATTTGGATGTGAGGGAGCTCTTCAGCTAACACTGATATCCACACACATTTGGATCCAAAACCAGTGTGTTTGCCACCGAAAAAGAAGAGTCCATTTCAAAAGTATGCATGGTCTGACAGCCCACTTCAGCTTGTGGCTGGAGGGAAATAAAATACATTTTTTATACATTCATTATTTAGAGGGAGAAATGCCTTTTTCTGAGTGAACAGAGGACCAATCAATTCTCTGTGCAACTTTAATCAAACTACACTTTATTTACTAAAACTAAAGATCAGGGGTCTACAATCTTTTCTTACTGTCTGAAACCTAACAGGATCTGCAATATTGAAATTGTTAGGATTTCCTTTAAAGCCAAAGAGCCGCAGACTGCAGACCCCTATTCTAGATCTAATCCTTCATGACAGCTGAAGGTGGATCCTGTTGGATGGAGTCAGAATAAAGTAAAGCTGAGGCATCCTTATCGATTAAAACCTGCAGAAACTTAAATGTTGCCACAGTTCTGTCCTAAATAATTTCATCTGATTTCTGATGCGTGGGCCATTCTGCACAGCTATTTTAGCTAAAGAAGGAGACAGAACCATTCTATTTCCTCTTTGACGTCGGGGCCACTTTAACAGGCACTTTAACGGTCAGTCTGCCCAATTCTCTCACCAGTGCAGGTGAATGTCTGTGCACCAATTTTGTTCACTCCTTGCTGTCCTGTTCTTTTGGAGCCATGTGTGTAATGGAGTTAACAGCTGGACACCACTTCTTTTAACACAGTCTACTTGTGTGCGTTTCTTTCTCTTCACTCTCCTCTTCTCACAGTAGCAAGTTAAGAAAGCTTGCTTTTTTGCTCCAATGTGTCTTCTAACAACGTCGTACGAGTGAATGTTACTTAACCTGGACTGTGCTTGCTTATTTTATTTTATTTTTTTAAGAGGGAAAAGATTTTGCCCGTTTCTATAAAAATGAATAAATTACATAGTAAAAAAGGGACCCCCTGCTGGTAAGCAAATAGGTGAGAGCTCCCCATCAGAAAAAGTACTTTGTGATTTAGGTTTCTGAATACATCTTTAATGAACAAGTATTTCCTTAAATGGACTAAGGTTTACCTGCCAGCACATCCATATTCTAAGCAACATTTTTGCTTAGAGAAATATTCAGACATTTTAACCATTTCTAAAAGGAGTTGCAGGAACATGTCAAAGTAAAAAAATAAAATAAAATACAACTTTGAGCTAAAACTAAGCACTAAGGACATTTTTAAAATCTTTATTTTTTTTCCAAAATAAACTTGAGAAAATGTGGATAAGGATGTTGCCACTTTTTCTTACCTTGAGGTGAACATCCCAGACCTGAGCGTCATACTGCTGGTGCTGAGACACACACAGTCCAGCCTGCTGCGCCAGCTCACAAAACAGGCTCAGAGTTTCACTCCGCAGAGGGGCGAACACCAACGCTGTACCCTGACGAGCAAAAAGAATAAAACAAAAAGGACATTCTTGGATAAGTTTTCACACAAACAAAAGCTGTTTTCTGCCCCTGAAATAAGAAATTGGAAAGAAAGTTAAATCTTCACCAATCCAATATTTAAATGCGAATTTGAGAATTAAAATTTGTGACTTATTTGTGTGAAAAAGACGTCACAAGCGTGTACATTATGTGGGTGCATTTGAGGCATCCTGAAAACAGTAAGAGGATTACCGAAAGGTTCAAAGATTTTTTTGAAATTCTTCAGCTGTCATTTCTTTATTTCACATTAATAGCGTTCTTATTGTTTTAGCCGAATGAAGCAAAGAAGGAATGTTAGATTTCAGGACAAACTGTAAACAAACAATCCGGGTTTAAAGAACACAAAGGCAGCAAAAACCGCAGGATCACTCAGCTTGACAGATAGGTTTTCATCTTTGTAACCAGATGCATTTTTTTCCTGAACCATGCTCCCTGTCTAAAAGAAAAATTAATTAAGTAAAACCCTACAAAAAGACAAATTCCTTTCAGCGCTAATCAGCTGATTAAGGGGGTCCAACCCAATGGATGGACCACCTTTGTCAGAAGCAACAAATTAGAGCCATTAGATGGGAGAAGCAATTGCTTTGTTAATTGTTTAATCAGCTTAGTAAATTATTAAATATTTGCCAAAGCATGTTGTGGCAGCAACAGTCTGATGGCCGACGCTCAAATCATATTAGCCCCTGAATTATCTCCGCTGGATTAAAGGGAGCGGCACGAAGAGACTTAAAGCGCAGCTGTAAAACAACAGCCAGATGTCGTGTCCGTCATTTGACAGCTTTCGGCGTTAAGCCACGGCAGCTTCTGCTCGGACACTTAAGTCAGGCTGCAGGTGCTGCTGCACATGTTGCTGTTTGAAAGCTAAACAGGCGAGTCGCAGTTGACAAAGAGAAGAACGCAGCACTAACAAATAATATTTTTCATCATTTGGCTTAAATTTCCGTCTCTATTTACATGATTTGCCTTTTACAACAGGTCACAGAAAACCAAGTTAAATATTAAGAAAAAAATGTACAGTTGCTATGGTTACCTTTGCACAAATTGACACTCAAATACATCAGGTTTATCTCTGAAAAAATAAAAATATTATCATGTCTTCCATGAAACAATGAATTCTATGATTACAAATATTGAACTAACATTTCCAAATAGACTTTAAAAAAATAACTTATTTCAAATGATTTAGTGTTGGATTCCTCACAAAAACATTTCTTAAATAAATGTTGTTTTTCAACCACAACAAGTTAGTAGACCATCTGAGAATCCACGTAATTGATGCAGGCTTTTGGGTGTGGTTATCTACTTTCAGGTTGATGAAGCAGAACTCTGCACTTTTACTCAAAGATTTTTTTTTAAAATGGTGTTTTTATTTCCCCAAAAATATTCAAACCAAGGACAGTTTAGTACGGGGAGAGCAAACTTTTGCACTTGTGGGGCTCAAAGGCTTCTAAAATATGACAGAAAGGCAGGACCAGGAGCAGATGCACGGAGATAAAGAGATTAGATAAAGAAATAATATGGAATCTGAACAAAAACATGCTTTAACTTTGATTAAAAAATAGATATGTATTTCTCCAAAGCTGAACATTTTGGAGTTTTTATTTCAAAACTTTGGCTTTTGTTCTCATTTTAGAGCCAGATGCTCCCAATGGGTTGATGTTCCTCAAAGAAAAAGAAGAAATGCTGCGTTTATGTGGTGTTGAAATGATCAGAAGATTGACCGTCCGACTTCAAAATGACACATGAAAAGACTCATGAATGTCAGACTGACAACAAAGTTTCCGATAGCAACAACTTTCTGCACCTAAACAAAGGTCAATGAATTTGTAGTGCACCATTTATGTATGGGGAGACACCAGAATTAAACAGAATCAATGCAATTTATTCCAATTTGGCGTGCAGATTGAACAGTTTAACGGACCGCATATGTTCCCAGGGCCACAGTTTGCCCACTACTGGTTTAGGAGCTTAATGTTGTTCTCATTTAGCAAACTAGTAGCTGAAATTTAAAAAAAATATACATTAAAATAAAAACATTTTCTAAAGAAGGATTTGACTGCCTTTGAATACCAGTTATATCATAACAAACATGTTTTTTTTTTTTCAAATATGTACTTCTTTCATAATATGATATTCTTGCTTAAAAATATGTATATTTCATCTAGAATTAACCAGGTATTTAGATTATCATTTAAAAACATTTGGAGTCACTGACAAACTCCAAAATTTGAAAGTGTTTGCTACTTTAAATAAAAGGTTGTATTATATTTATTAAAGCTCCATCATTTCGCCCAGTCTTAACCACACCTTCATCATTACTAGACACCCCCTCCAGCCTAACACCACTTACTGTTTTCTATCTCTTTGCAGCCATCTCCTGCTTCTTCTTCTTCTTCCCCGGTGCCACTTTCACCTCTTTGTCATAAATGGGTATTACCTTCACTAGCCTAACGGCGCTATTTAACTTGCACCCCTATCCCCTAAGATGAATAGGAATCTCAACCTCGTCTCTTGGAGCCCTTTGCTTTTTTCCTTCCATTTGCTTTAGCTGTCACAGCATGGGGTCTTAACGCGGGGCCAAGGGGGAGAACTCGCCTTGGATTTATGATTAAGGGAAAAGAGGGAAAGAGAGAAACCCTGATCACAGCGACACATCCTAGTTGCTTATGATGAGCATTAAAGCATTACATGATAATAATCCTGTCAGGCTATTAATGTGTATATGGGTTTTACGCAAAGCCTAATTATAATTGAGATGTGGGGAAGGGAGGACATGATTTAGAGGATGGGGATCTAGACGTATACAGTAGATGCATACAAACAGGCGGGGGCACTTACTTTGGGGTGCAGTAATCTCCTTATAGCATCAACCAGGCTGGCTCTGTATTGGTCCAGAAACAAACTGAGAGGCAAAGGAGAGTCTGGTTAGAATGCCTTCTTATGATGGGAGGCCCAGATAACGCCGCAGCAGTTTGATTTCCTTTTGTTTACAAATAAATCCACCAACAAGGAGAGAGAAAAAAACAATTTGCATGAGTAAAAAATGCTCTCCCTTTTGGTTTCCATTTGGCTTTCCGTGGGTATTCATCTCAGCCCGCTGTCGAGGCAGCGGCAGGAATAAACACCAGAAAATCCAATGTACACAGATACCATCGCCTACAGTAAACAAGCACACATGCATGCACAGAAAATACACTCTCACTGAGGAAAGAATAGAAAGAACTTTCAAGGCTTTTCAAAAACAAAGAATCAGTCAACAGGGCTCTATGAAGGAGATGGTTTATTTCAAATTAGTCAATTAAATGCTAATAAAAACTCATTTGATATGTTTAAAAAACAATAAAGGCTCTCATTAAACAAGAAAGCCAACTTTTTAAATTAGTGCTCCATGTAATAACATTATCTGTAAAAAGAAAACTAAAGTAATGCCATCAAATGAAATGCAGCCAATTAAGTTAAATATATATTTTTATAACAATTTTTAAATCCATGCAACTGTCCGAAAAGATTGTTGTTTTTCCTTAATTCGTATGATGAATTGACAAAAAAAAAACAATCAAAAAAACAAATCAAATCACAAACGTTTCACTCAGTTTTATGTCAAGAATATTTCTTTTTATGTGTTACTTGATTGCCTGGAAAGATGTTAAACGTCCTCCAATGAAAGGCTTACTTATAACTTATTATATTCATGAGGATCAATAAATTAGGAACACCAGATCATGGATTTGTAGGTCTAAAGAGAGTATAATTTCAAACATGTTTTTCACACTCAAACTTCAAAATATTCAGTTTGTGGTATTTTTTTATGACAGGACCTTGGAAAAGGTGTTCTGCTGATTTAGCAGTTAGCTTATAACACAAACACACAAAGCTCCCATTGACTATCATTAAACACCTGTGTATTTGCTCAATACAACAACATTCAATCCATTATGCAAGTAGGCAGCATGCTTTGAGGGTGCGTGTGTGCCTATTATAATAGATGAAGGTGGAGTAATTTGACTAAAATGCAACAATACAGAGCAGATTTGATATAATCCTGCACATCCGTCCAACTGGCAGAGAGGAGACAATCTGGATTCAACCTTTTTAGTTCAGTCTCTGACCTTTCCTCCATTAAAATCCTCTGATCTCAATGTGGAAGAGAGAGATATGCTGAACAGAATCCTGAGCATCGATTCTCAGTGATAGAAATACTTTATGGATAGTAAGTCAAAAATGCATTAATATGTCATGAATCCAGTTTTACAGCTTGATTCTTGAAGCAAAATAAAAGGACAAATGACTTGAACAAAACATTACCCAACAAGGATGTTAGTGGACGTGTGTAAAGCTTGTTATTCTTCCAAGTCCAGACAGAGGCGTGAGGTTTATTTGACTTGAAAGGTGAGAGGTTATGTTTGGGTTTATTTTGCCTCAGATATCAATTCACAGGAAAAGTAAGTGGCAAAGAAAACAAGGAAGTGAGCTCTTTGGGTGGAGGTAAAGAGCTGTAGCACCCACACGCAAAGGCCAAGGGAAGGACACAGTGTCTACAAAGGGGCATCAGTTTAACACCCCCTCCTCACTGAAATACTCCTTTGTCTTTACAAGTATAACTACAATTTACTTTGAACTATATATATATATTGTAAATGAGTTTCAAATTTCAATATTTTTGGTTGATTTTTTTCATATAATACACTTGATGTCTGTTATATCTGTTGATTTATTTGTTCTATTTTAACATTTATGAAATAGAGCTTTATAACATCTACTTTAAGAATTCTGAAGAATTTAAATTTGTTTTGTTTTTATTTCAAATAATATACAAATTATTTTTAATCCAGTGCTTGTGATCATTTATTATCCTTTTTAGACCACATGTACTAACCTTTATATGTTTGTGACAACGTTGCTATTTTGCATTATTTATAAAAAAAATAAATACATTTAGATTTTATACGTTTTATTTTACATTTTTGACATTTTTCTCATGTCTGTGTAATCAATATTAGGTGTCTTGCCCTTTAAGGTCACCGCCAGTACACCCAGATGGTTAGGGCCTATTGTCTTCTCATGACCCCCTCCCACCCGAGACAGCCCAATGAACTCCAGTCAAAACGGACTGAAGGTCAGAGGTCAAATTGGGTGTGTGAATGTCAGAGGTCCTGCTGCTATATTTGTCTCCGTTCACATGTGAACATATTTTCTAAACTGTGAAGGTAAGACCGAGGAAACAAATGACATCACCCAAGTCTGGCTTCATCACAGGGTTTTATGGGGTCAAAACAAAACTGGAGCTCGAAGAACACGTCAACAACAATTAGAGAACCACGAATTAAATTTAAAAAAAAGAAAATGGAGCAACAAAATGTATAGATTTAGATACAATTTAATTAAAAAAAGATAAAGTGAAGCAGTTATTTAAAAAAATCTGAGTACAAGTTTTTAATTAAATGTTAAAGACCTAATTTAGAAGGAGAATAAAATTGTCAAAAAAAGAAAAATAAACAAGTGGAACTCAAGCTACACAAAAAGACAACTTCAGAGATTTTGAGCAACAAATATTTGGTCTTTAAGATATATTTCCTTTAGAATGCACTTCTTAACTAACCATTTGCTTGTTTATTTGAAGTATTAGGTAGCGGGATCCCCTGGTGTTTAACACTTTTAAAAGATCAGTGAGCATTCTTTCAGCAAAGTAGTCATTTGTAATTTTTTTTTTTCCTATAGAAGTTGTAACATTTAAGATCCTTTTTGATGCACTGCATCCAATGCAGTGTCAATGTATTAAGAGTGATGTTTGTTTAGCTTCTGTCAAAAAAGGCATTTATGCACTGAAGGGGTGTCATGTCTGGTAGAGGATGGATAGCGGTACCGGCAGTGAAAGTTACGTTTAGACAGGGCTTTTTCATTTGATATCTTTCTGATCCGAGGTATTCAATGTAAGATTCATAAGGAGGACATGAAAGTACAAATTTAGGGCAGAGATGCTAATAAGTTCCTTTTCAAAAGCCAGTCAAGTCAAGTCTGAAGTCTTTTTATGTTTAAGTCAAGGTCAGACCAGGCTTAATCCATTTACTAATTCCAAACTCCCAAAAGACTGTACAGTGCAAGACTATCGGGTGCCCCGGATTTTAAGAGGATCCGGACACACGCTCACTCCTTTTCATTTTTTTTACGCCAAATATGAATAAATATTTTACAAAGACTGACTACACTATGTTTTGATAAAGAAGACTTTGATCATAAAAAAAGAATGGTGTGTTGTTCAAACACAAAGCACTGAACCTCATATTTGCCTATCTAATAAACATCAATGTTAACTGTTTTTCTTATTGTGACTTCTGGAAAATTTCTAAAAGTTCTATTTTCTAAAGTTCTATTTTGGTCTCATCTGATCACAAGACTTTCTCCCATGACTCCTCTGGATCCTCCAAATGGTCAAACTTAAGACAGTCTAGACATGTGCTGGTTTAAGCAGGGGAACCTTTGCATGGTTTGCATGATTCCAAACCATGACGTCTTGGTGTATAACCAACAGTAACCTTGGAAACGGCGGTCCCAGCTCTTTTCAGGTCATTGACCAGCTCCTCCCATGTAGTTCCAGGCTGATTCCTCACCTTTCTTAGGATTATTGAGACTCCACGAGGTGAGAGAGCGCATGAAGTCCCAGTGCAAGGTAGATTGACAGTTATCATGTTTCACTTTTTCTAATTGCTCCAACAGTGGATCTACTTTCACCAACCTGCTTGGCAACTGGCCCGTAGCCCTTTCTAGCCTTGCAGAGGTCTACAATTTTATTTCTGCTGTCTTTGGATATCTCTCCAGTATTACATTTAGGATTACTAATAAAAAACACAGAAAAAACAATAAAAACAAAATACTGTTAAACACATGCACACAGAAATAAACTGACTCACACAGAAACACACACATATGAACAGGCCTTTATCTCACTGCTCACACATGGACAGATTTTGGGGGAAGCAGACATGCCAACATCGCAGCCAAAGATGGCCGCCCACATCCCCACTGCAGGAATCCTCGTCTCTGAGACTGTCTGCCAGACAAATAAACACATGATTCTGAGGAAGCAAACATTCTTCAAACTGCCTCTATTTATGTAAAACTATTGCTGATTTTCTTTAAACGTTTAGTTTTATTCTTCCAATGTATTCAAAGGTGTTCATGGCATAGTTAAAAACAAGCTACAGTTTGTCTTTTTAAAGGCTTTTGATAATTAACAGGTCTTCTTCTTTAAAACTAAACTCTCTTGATCCAGTTATTGTTTATCTTCATTATTATTTTAGGTTCTAAAATGATGTAACTGTGGTTTGGTTTCTACACAAACGCAGTCTTACAGGATCAGTCATCCCTATTTACTGAAATGATCATCTGGAGTGATAATTTGCCCAAAACAATCTAACCAGACTGAAGCCAGACCTAGCGCTCTGAGAAGATTTTTCTAGAAAATTTACCTCAATATTTTGTACTTATCACGACAAACTAAATGTGTGACCTAGCACATTAAAAATCCGATGTATTTAATATCTCAAATGCCAAGATCAAACCCTTAAACATTCAACTTTTGCAAAACATTCTTATGAACAATGAGAAGAACTGTGAGTGACATAGAGAAGAGAAATAAAACTGGCAATAACAATCCAAAGTCTTCTTTCCGTCTTCTCTGCTCAGGGATGGATGCTCCACAACTGATAGGAGCTGTAATTAATTGGAGTGGAAGTAGCTGTTGTTGACCTTTTCGAAGGTGATCATCACAATGATGTGCCCGTTAATTCGCCATCTCTCACACTTCAACCACCGGCGCTGCAATCATCGCACAATCAATGGCTGGCATACATGCGCAGAAACGATGGCACCACACAGACAAACATCCTCACACACACACAGACCTGTGTCTGCAGCATTTATCTCTGCTGAGATAAATGAGAAAAGAACCTGCAATGGAACTTGGTGTATAAATGATTGTGTCTCCCATTCTGTCATACACATTTACGAGTATGCACAAGTCCAAGGTACAGTATCCTCTATTAGCTGCTTGTGCTCTTCCTTTCTCTGGGGTTTGTACCTGACAATTACTTGTAATGACCGTGACATTAAAATAATGATAATGCCATTTGCTAATGCGGCACTTAGCACACATGCACGCACTTGTGCAGAAGGATCCACAAGTAAGGAAGCTGAATAAGTTCAGTGCTTGTTGAGCTTAACAGTACAAAGCCTCATTAAAGATTCCACATGTCTGTCCAAGTAAGAAATAAAGACTTTAGTAGGACCACACCCATAAAGATAACTCAAACCAAGTGGCACAAACATTTTTCTGATTCTGATTTCTGAAAACAGATCTATAAAACGTCTAACCACAAGGAAAACCAACCAAGCAAAAGTCTTTGTAATGAAATAAAATAAGAATATTGTTTAACGCAGCTATGTTATACATACATATATATGTATATTTTTGTTTTTAAATCTGTCATAGTCACCCTCCCCCAAAAAACAAAAAACTTTACATTAGAATTGTTAACAACAACTGATTAATTAGATGAGTAAATTCCTGTGAACATTTTGCAAACTGTGGGCTTTCATGCAATGTAGCATTAGGTGAATTATCCCACAAACACACTCAGAGATTAGGAGCAAAGATTGTTTTTTTTTTGTTTGTTTTGTTTTGTTTTTTTAAAACAGTGACTTTAGTTTGGAAAGGTTTCACACCATACATAATGTTCCATTATTGTTTAAGGTGTTGATACTTTGCTAGTTTGCACTCTTTCAAAGTAAATTTAATAAAACACATGTAGTGGAAATTGAGGTAATTAAAACGTCTTTAAACTGTTTTTAGACTGTTTAAAAAAAAAGAAAGCAATGTAAAAAAAAAAAAGAAATGAAATATAAAATGACAATTTATGGGATATAACCCTTTAATTTAAAAAACATACTTGATTTAAATTGGGGGGAGTTGGGTACATTCTTGTCAAACTTAAGATACTTACAGTGTAATCTTTTATTATTCCCGGTCAAATGTATGTAAAATAAATAACAGTTGAAAAGAAAAAGTTAAGTAAGGTTGCTTATTTTGAGCACCGTACCACAATGTGGTGGCTTAGAATAAAAAAAAATACTGCAGGCTTTAAGAGAGTCGTTTCATTACTCAATCATAGCAAAAGACTGTAATGAAATCACTTCTGTCAAAAGAGCTCCATTCAAAAAGAAATACCAGGTAATGAAATAGATAATAGACACAAGTAAGAAAAATAGTTATTTAGTCAAAGCTGTCAATATTTCTGGCTGCACGGTGGAGCAGTGGTTAGCACTCTTGCCTCACAGCAAGAAGGCCTCCAGTTCAGGTCCCGGCTAGGGGACCTGGAACAGAACCAACAGGGAACCTTTCAGTGTGGTGTTTGCATGTTCCCCCGTGCATGTGTGGGTTTTCTTTGGGGACTCCAGCTTCCTCCCACCATCCAAAAACATGCTTCATAGGTTAATTGGTTACTCCAAATTGTCCATAGGTGTGGATATGACTGGCGACTTGTACCCTGCCTTTGCCCACGAGAGGCTGGGTTCAGCTCCAGGCGCCCCGTGACACAGAAAGGGACAAAATAGGTTTAGAAAATGGATGGATGGATAAATAGTTCTTTTACAACTGAAGGACTGAAGAGTTTGCAGAAAAAGCTAAATGCTAAAAAAGAATTATTTTCATTCTTTTAACTCAGATAATTAAGATGAGTTTAACAAAATAATGAAAATTAGCTGGAGGACTGGATTAGAAAAAGTGGATTATTTAAACTCAAACTGGTTTTCTCCTAAAGCTATTTTTTATGTTTTCTTTAAGGTATAAAAACTGCTTTCTGATGGTTATTAATGCTAAAATGTCAAATTCTATGAATGAAAGTTTAACCTTATTGGTCCATTTTATTTCTCTCCTTATGAACTCCTTATATGGAACATGCTTTTCTTACCCAATAAAATAAATTTTAAATGGAAAATTATAGTAATAGTAGTAACATTATGAAGTAATACATTATAGTAGTAATAGGCTTATACCGTGATCACTTACAAAAGAAATACATTTTTGATAGATTTTTAGTACTGTATTCTTGTAAATCTTTAGGTTTAGATCGCCTTTTAACAAAAGGCGGACTATTTGATACATAATGAGGCCTGTTGTCACGGTAACACAATGCGTTGCTGGGCCGGCAGACCTCGACTGCAGCGGCAAAGCAAAACGATATGTATGTTGATCGTCATGATAGGTTCAATAAAGCATCAGTTCAGGGAGAAAGTTCACGTCTTACCGCTTGTTCTTGTCCACACCATGAAGGAAACTGTATTTCAGCATCTTTGTTTTCTTGGAGTAAAACTGAAGACATTAAAGTCTTTACAGTTCTGCTCATGTTAATGTGTTTTGTGCACATAAATTAAACTTCTGAGTTTACATTTTATAAATTAAACATTTCAGACCATAAAAATGATGGGAAACATTTTCTCTCTGGCCTTTGCCTTGTTCGAAAGCTGCATATTGTCGTATATTTAACTTGTGAAACATTGTGATTAAGCGTGATTAATCACAACCCAAAAGTGTGATTAATCTGATTATTTTTTAATCGATTGACAGCACTAGAAAAAACATAATCTAACCGGAAACCTTCTACATTGATGCCCCATTTTATGTCCTTGTGTATGTTCCCTTAAATGGATGTGATGCTTATTCTATTCTTTACCAGAAGTAAATAAATGTGAGTGATCTGCATTTCAATACCCAATGGGCTAATTGTTGTGTTTACGTTGCTCCTTCTCCCCGTTTCATCTCCGTTTCTTTTACCCCCTCTGTCCTGCATCAACCCTTTCTTATCTTATGGACTCTCCTTCCTTGTCAAGGCGCAATTATTTGCAATTTGCCTAAGTCGTCCATTTGCTGGGACACCAAGCATGAAAACGAGGCAATTTGGTGTAAAATGGAGGCAGGCGGGCGTGTGAACATGTGCACGTATGTGTGAGCGCATGGACCAGAAAGGAAAAGGTCCAGGCACTGGTGTTGGGGGGTCAAGCAAAGAATGTGGTTCAAAAGTAAAAATAAAAGCAGAAAAAAAGATATAAATCTGTGTGAGAACCTACCAGTCTGCACACATGATGACATCAAAATGACCTTCAAAGGCTGAAATGTCCTTTTCACAGTCCCACCTCAGAACCCTGTGACAAACAAAAGACAAAGTTAAGCATTTCCTCTGGCCTCACTGTCACTGTCCAACACTTTGAGCTCCTTGCTGCCGGGTACCTCACTCCTGAAGACCCCTACTGTTTACCTCCAAGGAAAAGGTATCAGAAAGGAAGATGTGAGCTTCTGTCATGACTCTGACATTTGCACCTCGTGAACACAAAGAGGTAAGGCCCACTTCCACAGAGGGTACTTTTAAAATCCACACCAACATCAGTCTTTTTTGGAAGATTTCTAAGAACAACATAAAAATAATAACTATGATAAGCTAAGCAGTATTTCCTGATTTGGTTCAAACATCTAGATTCTTCCAGAGACAGCATATTGGTGATAATGGTTAACAGTGTTTACTTATGAAGTCCAACTGGGATCATCTTCTGATCTATTTTCAAAGTGTTCCCAGTGATCTTTTAATATGATTATGCTGTTTTTAGATAAAAAAAAAAAAAAAAAAACCTGTCTTTTTCCAGGTCATAGTTTCTGCAGAGCATTAAAAATTTGTGGGCGCCCCTACTTCCCATCATCCATATGTTTACATCCTCTCCCGCTAGTTTACAGCCCCTAACAATCTCAACTTCACATCACAACAAAGATGTAACAAAAATGGCGAGCAATAGATGTTCTTCCACCAGGAGCATGGTGGGGTTCAGTGTCTTCCCTAAGGACACTTCGACAGATGGGCGGGCGAAGCAGGAGTCCAACCGGCATCGCTCTGACAGAAAGTCGACCGCTCTACCTCAAAATATCAAATTTTGGAGTAACATCCCCAAAAGGATGACAGCCCTTTATTATTGTGATATAAAGCAATACATGACGCGGTGACTAATTTTACTAGTCTCTTTATGGCAACATCTCTTTCGGCAGCAAAAGCTCATGCCCATGTCTCCCATTGGTCTCCAGCTGATCATTTTTCCAATGGAGATCATTCTCAATAAAACTAATGTGCTCAGTATGTTGACCGTTTCTCATTTTTAAGGACGCTTTGTTTGCCACAACCTGAACGACACATGCGATTGGTTTGACTTTTCACTGGCCGAGGCATTTTGAAATCATTAGAGATTGTGCAGGCGCCATGCCAGTCCTGCAGTTACCTTATCTTTTTCTTCTCGCCGCCTTCCCTTTCTCTCTTTCACACTCAAGCAGATTGGGGGATTATTAATTAGGCATTTTTTAACACTCGGTAAACAAAGCATTAGGCCCTGCGAGGAATACAATCTCGATTCACAGCAGGAGGCCCCAGCGCACATCAAAAACTCAAACACACATATGCACGAATGCGCACACCCCATCAGGCGACATGCCCCTCCCTATCCATTGCTTTGTACAATCGCATCATGGCCTTCGCCCTCCCTTGCAGCGCAGAAATGACAGCAGGCATAATCTGAAAAGAAAACAATCAAAGTAATGTAGCCTAATTATACGTTTACTTTTTCACTCCATCTACCACTCATGTAAATATGCAAAAGAGAGAAAGACAGCGAGAGGGATGGAGAGGAGAGGTAGGGGAGCAACACACGCAGCTGATGAAAAATCCGTTTTTAAGTCAGGGAAAACAATTAACTTGATTTTAGACTGTTCTAGCACATAAACATGTCCATGTGTGTGGCTGTGCGTTAGAAAGTTTTATCACTGGAGATCAAAAGGGGTCATGTTTGTTTAAAGATCTCAAGCGAATGCACATATTTAGAGTCTGCAGACTAACACTTGGCATTGCAGCGTTTTAATCCTTGACTGCTTCTGTCATTTATTACAACTGAATAGAAGAAAAATGTTAATAAAACGTAAAAATATTTCAACTTTTTGACAACACTTTAAGCTAAACTTGCATCACTTGACAAAAACAATTCCAACAGCATAATAAGATAAAGTAGTATTATCTGACATAAACAATTTCAAATCGAAATTATTCGAACATTTTAGAAAAAAAGCATAAATTGAATGAAACTGCTTTTCCAGATTTTTCGGCTGAAAATGTCAGCGGATAATTATGCAAAATGCTGCTGAGGAACATATGTCAGGGGCAAGGTTTAGGAAACTAAAATGCTAAACAATCTGTTTGTAATTACTAGGTGGTTGTTGAACAATGAAAAGAAGGAGAAAAAATGCATAGCAAATAACAATTTGACATTTGTTTGAAGATTAATGTAGTTGTTAAGAGTTGAAAACCAGAGCAAAGTAAATTGTATATTACACTATGTACGTCCTTATAATCTTCCTCTCCAGTGAAGTTTTCAACAAACCCTGTGCTTTAGCATTTTTTTAAAAATACGTTTTTAGGTTAAATTTAGTGCTGTCGCTCGCTGAACAAGTTCATCAGATTCATCACACTTCCACCTGTTTCCTTCCTGTATGCTGTTTCCACCTGACTAAATGAAAAGACTACAGTTTCCAGTTTACAGTCTCCCAAACCAGTAGAACTAAAAACGACTGCATCACGGGCGACTCTACTGCTGAATGGAAATATACGACACCCCAGAAAACTGAAATGCTAAAAAAATCAATCAATCAATCAAAAAGGACACATTCTGAGACCTTTGAATGTCTCTTTCTTACTAAATAGAGAACGGTACTACCAAGACAATGAACCTCACATTGCTTTTTGGTTATGGGTTGGCACCAGTGTTTGGCAGCAGAGTGCATCAGAACGGGTCTGTGACTGTAAAGCACTTTGGGCCTTCTAAGAAGGTAGTAAAGCGCTTTACAAGAATACACCATTTACCATTTAGATCAGCAAGGAGCTCAGTGTTTCTAAATATTGGACCATTCAAAAACAGACTGATTTTCAACAACCACAAAGTGTGCAGAGTGCTTTTAAGTGTCATATCATGTGGAAAATAGAAGTTCTCACCTGGAGGACACGTGTGTGGATCCAAACTTTCCAGCTTGCCTGTTTTTTTCAACCACCTCTCCAACATCTGTGTTCTGGTTAAGGAAACTGGTGAGGGAACAAAAGCATCACAGGGACATTTTGGATGTGCAGCTACACCAAATAGTGTTGCAACCATTGGGGAAATTGAAACAGTGGCAATAAAAGAGAATCAGTGACATTTTTGTAATTGTGGGTATCGCGGTCACAGAGAAGAGACAAAACCTGGTGATCAGGACACAGCAGGGAGAAGTGCAGCTGATCTCCAGGGACAGGGAGCCGGATCACAGCAGCCTCCTGGTGGATCAATGGGAGGGCTTTTAACCTCACATAGAAAAGCCCATACTGTTCTTCCCATATGCATGTACAAGCTCACACAAAGAAGGAGATACACACAGGGAGGGTGATTGATGTCACGTTGTCTATCATTACAGTGGTTTGTGGAGTTGGAAGTAATTCAATTAGGATTTCCTCATCTTTAAAGCCCCTGAACAGTTTCAACTAATCCAACTGGGAAAAACAAAGAGAAAGGTGTGATAAACTGATAAATGAGTGTCTGGAAAACACATAAAAGAGCAATAAGTAGTTTGTGCGAACAAACCACCAACACTATGAACACAAACAAAGGCAGCAAACCTAAGCAAGACCGGGTTATGAATGAGGATGATGGGAAGGAGTTCCGAGGCGCTTTCTCTAATCTCATCACCAGCAAACCCCTGGGGTTAAAGGTCAGCACGCACACATGTGAAACCACACAGAAAAATTACAAGGAAACTGTCAAAGAGAGATTTGAGTTTTATTAAACATTACATTAGAATTATATTTGCCCCCACCGTTTGAGGCGGAGAAACGGCCGCCATTGACATGCATCAATCATTCTTAATGGAACTTTTCCATTGATTTCCAACGGAGGCATTCAAGGTCACAGCAACAAAGTCTCTTCTTAATCGTGGTGTGTGTGTGTGCGTGTGTGTTCACAGTAAAGAAGTTCAACAACTTCTAAAGGAGGGGGAAAAAATCTATTCTTTGGACCTATCTAAAATGTCATCTGTTCACAATGTCTTTTCTTGCATATCTTCTCATCTATTTCAATGTGTCCATCTAAACCCTATCACAGCCCACTATCTTCATCTATTGGAACACCAACTGCAAAATAAGGCCATGAGAGATAAACAGAGGCTATTAGCAGAAGGCTAAGCTTCCTCAACAAGAGGAAATACCACACAGTGTCTGGAGTGCGTGAATGGGCCAAGTTGGCTTAGGCCACAGTGAATTATGCATCTTACTGAACGCTTTTTCTCTCTGTGTGTTTTTGATCCATTCTGGCCACAATTTCACTTACAATTCTTTTTACGTGTTTGTTCTGGGAAACAAAGCGCTTGGTCAATGGTATATTGTTTGTGTGCCCAAGTGTGTGTTTTACAGGATCCATAATATTTTTGTTTGGTCTTATTGTGATCTGTAAAAGAGCATTGTAGACGGCTGAGACAGAGATATTGTAAGCAGAGCTAAATCTGGACGTGCTGTAGTGGTCAGCAGGGGAGAAATGTGTATTTTCATTTCCCTCTTTTGTAAATCAGCCGTGGCGAGCGTCTTTGCACATGAAGCTGTCCAGAAATGAAATCAAATCCTTGCAGAATCAGAAAGAACACAGGAAGTCTTCAAAATAGTGGGGAAAAATAAAGGGAAGACAAAAGGCAACAGACTAAAACGGCAGGGAAAAAGTTCTTAGAAAATAAAAATATGACGGCGTTCAAACTGACAGCTGGTCGATAATTGTCGCTAAAATCTTACAACTTTTTGGGGATAAGAACTTAATTACAATCCAGAACCTCATTCAGACACATTTTAAACAAACCTCGATTGTTCCTGCTTCCAAAGAACACTTCAAGTCCTAACCCCAGCCTCAGCCTCACAAAAAGTCTCAAAGTAAATCTGACAGGATGGCAATTACTGTGCTCTTTACTTGGCATTGTGGGCAGCTGGGATTGGTGGATGCCACGCTGAGTGCTAGTGTTGGGTGTTTGTCACAGTTAGTGCCTCATCCACTGCTTTTGCCCTGTGATAAAAGAGGTGGTTGGCTATTCTTTGACTCAATAAAATCTCTGACTTCAGGGCAAAAGCAAAAAAGGTAAAACAGTTCTGTCTGTAGCTGAATGTTCTCTAACAAATCAGATTTTTATTTTCATGCAAAAATATACACTCAGCTGAAACTAAAACATCAGACAAAAATGTAATGTTTTCTACAAGATTTCTTTATTATAAAAACAGTTTCAGAAATGTGAAATTGTCATGTATAAAAGCTGAAATATAGATGAGCAGGACATCATTATAAACTCATGTTTTCTATTAGTTTAATCCATACGGCGTAGGGTCATCTTTTGTTTTTTTTTCTTTCAAATTCATTTATTGAGCCCCAAACCACAACATAGTTGTCTCAACGGGCTTCACACCAATAATTGTACAAAAACATAGAATCTGTCATAAAATATAAACAATAACTAATTGCTAAGTTAAACTAGACAGACCATGGACATCCCAGCCCTTAGACCCTCCTTCTCGGGTCTAAATGTGTCTCTTTTACTGTGTGGTCGGAATCCCTTGCTGTGAAATCTTAGACGTAAAGCTTTAAGCAGCATTTTCCCATAAATTGAGTAAACATTGTAAATAATAGAGGAGTGTTTCTGAGTAATTACCCACCATTAAGGATTAAAAAGAAGGAAAAGCATTTCTGCACGAATAGCTTTAGTTCTTGAAATATAAAATCAGTTCAAACAGCATCAGGACTCGCTGCAGAGACTTTGGTCTGGGAAATCCTCGATCCCTTACTGGAAGAGCTGGAGGAGGTGGAGATACACTGCAGGATTGTGTTTTTCGAGTCAACTGGACTTTTAAATGTGAATCTAGTCAGCACATAAATAATCTGAATCCTCTATCAGCATTTAGAACTGGGGTGAGCAGCAAAACATTTTCTGGAACAACCTGTTTCAGTTCTGTTGTCGTGAAGAGGAGAAAGCTGCGAGGATGAAACTATGTATAATGAATCGATTGTTTATTTTGGGGGTTTAACTCTAAAATGCAATCTGGGCTTGCCTTTTTCACAAAGGCTGAGCCTGCAGCACACCAGTCGGGCCAAGCCATACTCCATCTGGCACCATGGCACAGCTCTTTTGGTAGCTATGGTCTGGTGCCGTGCCCGGGCACTGGCCGGCCTGCAGAGGTACGACACCAGCCCCTGGACTCCAGAACGAGACAGCGATGCTGTCAGCGTGGGCAATAGATGGAGCAGACACCCCACCCCACTGTATTGGCTCACATTCTTGGCACTGACAGTAAAAAGAGTTTCTGTGCTACGGATGGTGAATAATCAAACCCTAGCGGCGCTTTTGACAGGCGTTCTTATGAGGTGTTCTTTCTTTACCAGGTGACAAGTGAGTGCACAACATGTCTACATTTTTAATTCTCTTTGGTTTCCATGAAAAAACAAATACAATGTCTTTTTTGTTCCCCCGACAATTAAAATGTATCATTTAAAGGCATTCCTTTAACAAAGTATTTCAAAGATTCTTTCTGAAAATCATAAAAATATACATTACCACAAATGTGAGCAGGGAAAATGAGACAAAGGAGGAAAGGTGTAAAGAAGAACTGAGAGAAGGATGAAAGGATACTCTGGATGGACTTCTCATTGCCATCTGATAGAAGAACTTCCTTCACGTCAGCAGAAATGGCAACCTGAGAGTCAAGAAAAAGACTGATAAATGAAACAACACTGAACAAAAGGACAAAAACCAATCATACTCTTCAATGAAGCAAACATCTGAACACACACAGCAACAGACGCACACAGTAATGACAAATCAAATGTACAAAGCTTCACTCTCTGCGGCCCAGCCCACCCTGTGCCGGCTCTCCATTACCCCCACACTTTCCAGCTATTTTCCTCTCTATCTTCACCCCATTTTTATGTCTGCATTATTTTAATCATTCAATCAAATCAGTCAATACTTTTATCATTGTGGCTAGCAGTGGGGGCTGCTATCTTGCTATCACTCTGTTCAGTAATTGCATTGTGACAGGGGATGATGGCAAGCGCAGAGCCTTTTCATTTGACGCTGGGTGTTTATCAGGCAGAGCCATCACTCCGTTCGCCGCTGTCACTCTGCACTCGGCTCGCCAGGCCTGCCTGATGCCCTTCATATAACTTTGCAGTGCAGACTGCAAAAAAGAAAGAAAAGGGGCTTTCTGCGCCGCAATGTGTGAGTGAGATGTAGATAGTGAGGTGTGTGCTTTATAATAACCTCATCTTATAACATTCTTCTTCTTTTGCGAGTGCTTCTTACTATCAGCATCTATGTGTCAGGCTGTCAATTTCTGTTAAGAAGTGTATGTGTGCACGCATTTGAGTGGCGCCCCAGCGAGTCATCATAGGTGTTCAAAAAAGTAAATACATTTAAACGGCGTGGCGTGTATACAGATTCCCGGAGCAACAGAGCAAACGTAGACGCATTTATACACAAACACGCAGGCACACGTGTCCATAGCCTGAAGGGGGTGTGAGGGAGTCGCACTGCGTGTACCACCATCTGCCTAAACGGAGGGTAAGACCTTCAGGCTGAGCTGGAGCATCCATCTGAAAGAGCTGGAGTTTCTCTCACGAGCCCGGATATAAAAATAAAAACGGTTCTGTTTGCGTAACAGTTGGCAAAAGCCTGAAAACTGAGTTTCAGAATCAGGATCGTGTGGTTCCCCGTCTACTGAGACAAGAGAACGTACCCCCCCACACACAACAGGAAAGTTTCTCCAGCGGTTTTAAAATATGAACTTGTTAATTGATTTGACATGTAATCATGGTTTGGGGTTCAAATCCTAGAGTAACAGTACATGAAAACAAGTTGGACAAGTGTCTAAGGAAGGTTATATAAATAGTTTTCCTTACTTTTCAGCTGCTTTAAACACAGTAGCTCTAAGGCAAGGCCCTCAAATTCTACTTTGATGTTGGAGGTGACATAAAGGTTATCCATGATAGCAACGCTGACTCTAAATGACATTTTAACTTCTAACAAACAGCTGATTAAATGTGGTGAAAGTGGTTTCAGTGACGGATGGAGAGAGGAGGAAAAAGAGAGGAGTGAAGAAAGGATTCCATCTCAGTCCACCAATGTCAAAACATGGTGTATTGACTGCTTAGAGATAAAACCCAGCTTTCATACACACGTGAACACACACACACACACACTGAACGGCATCTAACAGATCGATGGGACACCGACGCCTGCTATGTGGAGAGGCCCCTAGACCCCGGTTAATAAACCTAAGAAGATGCAATCTGACTGTGCGCGTGCCAAATATTATCCACTATTACTGTTTGAATAACTACATAACTTCAACATATTTGTAAATTCCTGGTTAATGCGGAATTAAATCCGCATTTGTCATGACTGCATAAGCGCTTTTTAATTTTGTTTTACAACTTTGCAACAGTTCCTTTTGGCGTGTATTCACATTATACACTAAAGAGAAAAACTTTTGATATAGATGCAACCTTACCTGCTTTAGTAATTGCTTGTTGCAAAGAGGACAGATTTAGTGAAGTAAAAGAGTGTGAGGACCAAACAATCGGCCTGCATTTATTGAGCCCTTATATCAACAACAAAGTAAACTATGTAAAGAAAGATTGTTGCAATGGTTTCATTTTCATTTGTTCCCATAAAAAAGAAACACACCTTCATGCATTTTTACCAGAATTACTAAGAATTTCACCAAAAATAAAAAAGTATTTTGCCAACTTTAACTCCAGGTTCATATGAAATGTTCCATATTATTCACTACTAAATGCTCACTGTAAATTTCTATAAAACTATTTCTATAACAGAAATAGTTTTGTTATTCAAAAGTACAAACCACTGTGTTTTGATCGCTAAAGCAAATCTGTTTTCATTTGGAACTTAAGGCTCTGAAGGTTGTTGCCACAAGTTTACCACAGCTTATAATATAATTCAGCCAATCACAGTTAAGAAATTGTAGTTCTTAGAAATTGCTGTGGGCTGTATTTTATTAATCTTATGACAGGAACGTGCGCGGGCACGTTGCTTTTTGCTTTTGGTCCATGGGCCAGACTTTGGGCATGAGAATTTATAGTATAAGGCTTTTATTTCTTCACACTCCCTTTTGTTTCATCTTGTCCTATGTTTTCTTTTTTCAAATATATGTCTGAAATACAGTTTATCATCATCATCATTCACTGTGTTTGGAATGTGATTAGGACGTCCTGGACAGGACCTCTATAAAACCACTTACATACCATTGCTTGACACTTTTACTGTTAATAATTATAAAGAAAACACTTGTTAAAGAGTTAAAAATGCAAATACACACTTTTAAGAACCAAGACTTAAAAGAAAATGTTGCATAATGATAAGAGAGTGTGGCTGTGTTGTGTGTGTTAATCAGAGGGGCTACGTTTAATGAAGAAGGCGAGCTTCTCCTGCAGAAATCTGTGTGTGTCTCACTTACCATGAGCCCACCAAGGCAAGTCATGCCTCCTCCTAACTCACACACTGCACCCCTGAGAGAAAAGAGAGGCAAGCGGGGGTGAGATTCAGAACCAGCAGTTTAGCCTGAACACACACATGCACAGTACAGTGGACATGCGGCTGCAGGCACACACGTACTACCCAAAAAGCACATACACAAACACTAAACACAGCAGGGTAACAAATATCAATTCAACCATCAACTTGAAAGCTGAATACTGAACATTGAGAAGCACAAGCTCAATCGGCAGGAAATCTGAGAAACACACACACATACACACAGAGTCCTGTCACTCGAATGCTCATTCAGCCCCTTCCTCCATCTTCTTCCTCTTTTCATCTCTCCAACCCCTCCATCTCTTCCCCTGTCCTCTTTCATCCCTCCCTGACTCCCTCCCTCTCCCACTGACCTTCACTACCCGGCTCTGATCAATACCCCTCTCCTCCGCGCCTCCCGCCTCTTGAATGTTAAAACAGGAAATCAAAGGGTGACGTTCCACCTTGAGTGGAAATCAAAAGTGCCTGGGTTCTTTTCAGCCCAGTGCCACAGGGCAGGCCGATGCTCGGCAGACAACAATCGGGAAAAGAGCAGCGACAAACGCCGCGTGGCAGCGAAAAGTGCATCGAACATTTACTACAGGGCCCCCCCAGTTTTAAATGACTACACTTCAGAAAAGAGTAGCAGACTTATAGCCTGTGAATTTGATCTACTTTACTGCTTGTAGAACATACAGATAGTATTTCTTTAAAGGGTTTTATACACATGTTTGAAATACAAAACTCCACTCCACTTTTCTATCAATGCAACAGTCATTCATTTAGTGAACCAAATAAGCTTTTCCGTTACTTCCTGTCATGCAGCCTGTCTCAGGTAGATAAAGGAAAAAAATGGAGAATAACAACATGCAGTGAGGATTATTTTATTAAAAATAACAGATGAAAGTGGAAAAAAAGTGTTTTTGTCTTCATTTTCAAAGATCTATAATGAAAGAGGATAAACTTACTTGAACGTGTGTCGTTTCTGAAGGCAGTAATGCGCCATAACCTCCTCAGATGGCCAAACACCTTCATCAAAACAGAGTCAGTTACTTCCAACGTCTCACAGTTCAGAGACAGATTTATGACAATGGCGCTATTAGAAACTTGTGTCAGTGTGCTTTGATCCTTGTGTCTACACATCAGAAGACATCTATATCAACATAAAACCCAAAAAAAAACCAGCGTTCAGTGAAACATGAAAGGAAGCATTGTATTTTCCAGTCTGTGTTCATTTGCTTCTCCTGTGGTTTCCACCTTGCCCGTGATCCAAGGCTTCTCTGTCTGTCTATCGTAAATCCTTGCAACACACTCCCTCTTTGGCCATTGTGCATGCAAGTGTGTGCATCTCGGCGTGAGAGACTGTGAGTGTGTGTGTGAGACAGGGGGTCCAGTGGGTGATAATCACAGCGTGCAGGCCTGTCTGGCTTATCACCTACTGTCAGCCCTTCTCCTTCTGCCGTGCACCGAACACACACCGAGACGCACGCTCTCGCACGTTTCGAACGACTTCCCTTCATTCGATGCAGACGCATGTACAAGGAGACAAACACACATGCATCTTGGCAGCAGAAGAAGTAAACATTCACTTGAATAAAACTTCAGCTTTTTGCTACTGGCTTTGAACAAGAAGGTACGCATTTGTGAGAATGCATAAATCTGCACAAGCGTGTGGATATGTGAGATTTTGGGAGGGTTAAAAAAAAAAAAAAAGAAAGAAGAGGGATATGTGGAATGAGCAAGCATAGGACACAGCTAGAAAATGAGCAAGGTGACTAGAGAAAACGGGAGGGCTCGAGGAGGAGAGGGAAAAGGTGGTAGTCGATACAATAAGCGGCTTACAGGCGGCCTCTCATCACCTCATGGGGCAGACATCACTCCTCCCTCACTCTTCCTTCTCTTTGTCTCTCCGTTTCCCACTCTTTCCCTCAGTTCCCGTCCACCAAGATTAGCTCAAGCAAGCAGGATTTAATAATACCTATTGATAAAGTGTCCAAATATTCTTTTTCCCTAATAAAAAAAAAAATACTTTCAACTGCTGGGTCTGGCATTGCACACACATCCACAATAGTGTGTCTGGGCACATAGGGCTGTACTAAAAGGCCATTTTAAGTTTCTGTTCCTCCTCTTCACCAAGGAGCTTGTCGCAGTTTACAGAAAACTGCACAGTTCACTGCAGCACACAGGTCAGTGTGGTCATTACACCCTGCATGCATCTTATCTCAAATTTATTATTCTTTATGTTTGCTAATGTAGAATTTGTTTTTCAGTTCAAAGGTGAATGCTGAGGTCATTCCATTCTGAGCAGTTATCAACATAACCATCAATGTGTTGGTTTTCTACCAACGCTGCTCGACTTTCTGGGCCTGACTCCTTCATGAGAAAGACCAGGAATTCTTTTCTCTCAAAGCAGCAGATTTCTATAGACTAGATGAGAATAGAGCCAATGTGGATTCTTGATTTCTGAGTAAGAATTTGATGGTTATTTATATTTATATGAAAAAAAAAGTTACACCTAGATTCAAAAGGTTTTCATTTGCTTATTTATTTCTGGGTTCATCATTTAATGAACATATTTGTGATCATTTTAATGGTTTCTGCAAATCCCTCAAAGAAAAACAAATAATTCTGGCCCAAAATGAACACAGGCTGATGTCTGACTGATTCTACACCTGCCTAGAAATCTGCACAGCATGTATGTAACCTGAAAGTAAAGCATCCAAAGAGAAAAAGAAAATCCTTAGCAAGCATACATGGACAAACAAAAATTTGCATTAGTCACAATCAAAACTAAATCCTCCATGAATCTGGAGCTGTGTTGTGTCCTTCTACTGAGAGCATCAGAACCCTTTCCTTTGTCAAATGAAATTCTCCTCTTCCTCTTTGTGCCGGCACACAACACTTGACACGAGGGGTCACCCAGAACATCTTGGGCAGATGAACAGTAGAGGGTGGTAATGTAGCACTAAACCGGTTGTTATTCTCCACTCATACAAAGCACAACTGAATTTGAAAAAGAATCTCATTCTGTCGTTTATATTAGTTTCATTGGTCTGATAATGTGGCGCATGGATGATAAGGAGAATCCCAGCCAAGATTGGAATGTGTAGGATTTTCTTTTTTATTCACAAGCACTGACTGCCTAACCTGTGCATCTTGCACTCAACAACACAGTACATACAGAGCTGGCTGATAACTACAAGAATGAACAGTATTTCATGAGAAAAACCAACCTTTTGAGAAACAATAATTATAGAAACATAAGAATCTTCAGCATCGCGGAACATTTGATTCTTTTAAAATTTATTATTTATGCCAAGAAAACATCAAATTATCACAGTAGAGGTCTCACTCCGATCATTTTTTCATCTATTTTTAAAGGTGTTTCTTGACTGTAACACTTTAAGGCCAAAATCTGAAAAAAACTGTCTCGTTTTCTAGGACATAGTTTCTGCAGAGGCAGGAGTTCAATAGAAACTTCCCGGAAAGTTGGTGCAGAGAAAGCCCGTCCCTACTTCCCATCATCCCTCTGTTAACACGCCCTCCCTTCTAGCTTACAGTCTCTCGCACACACAACTTAAAGTTATTGGTGCAACAAAAATGGCGAGCAATATTGAAGCTATCCAGCCGTATAGTTCTGACCCAGTTGCCAGCTCAGACGAGGAAAACAAAGACGTAAATGGATCTATTTGTCCGCAAGTGGATGCATCGGAACGCCACAGAGTAAGGAGCTTTCGGCTTGCCGTCGTAGCTTCTTCGTCACTCTTACAAGCTTTTTCAAAGGCATTTTTTCATCTGCTCCTGATTCACAACGATTTGAACGAAGAAAAAACCCAGAAATGCAGCTTGAATTGGAATTTTTTTATGTCCTCCATCATCAGAAAATGCTACAAAAACATGTTAAAAACACAATTTTTTATCATGAGTGAGTCTTTAACATCTCTCAGTCTCATTTTTGGGAAGATAAACAATCTATTGGTGTCACTTAAAACTTGAGACATTTTTTTTCTATAATCAATACCACTATCAACTGACACTGAAACAAATCATAGTTCTATTCTGTTTACTGTCTCACATATTCCAATGACATTCCTATTTCCAAACTTCTGCTAAGAGCTCTCTTTCTCCTCCCTGACTTAGTTGCTGCCTTTTCAGATTAACTTTTGCCGACACACAGCGGTAAGCCAGTGTGTGTGTGCGAAAGTGTGTAAACATATGCATGCGTGTGAGGGAAAGAGAGCAAGGCAGCACAAAGTAATACAGCTTTGTAAAGCATATGTGAATCTAATGGTTAATCCTCAACTCCAATAACATTAATAGCCCAGGGTGATAAGAACTGTGGGTGCAATGAGTGTGGTGCTTTAAGTACTGTTTGCGGTGCGTGCTTGTGTGAAAGTGTGTCTGCGTGTGTGTGTCTCCCAGGTCGAGGTGCACTGTAGGAAATGAAGGGATCAGGAGCAGAGAGCAGATTACTCTTCCTGAGGATAATGAAATTATTTCTCACCTGCAATTACTAGATGAGGAATGGAACAGAGTGTAGCTGCAGTGTGTGTGCAGTTTCGTATCTGCTTTGTGGAAGTTAGTCTGAAAAAAACGAAACATTTTTTTAATTGTGTTATTCTGAAAAGCACCTGTCAAACTTTGTGTGCTGGAAACTTTGCCAATGCTGGAGTTGCTGTTATTTATTTGGGTATAAATTAAAAAAAGTGACCCAAATAAAAGTTTCTGTCATGTAAAATATGCTTCCTACAATGCGCATGTACTATAAAGGTGACTATGTAAGTATTCATTTATATGTTTTCATTTTTGCTCAAATTCTAATTTATTTTTCTTCGCTAAAACATCCCAGTTCCTGACTTTCTTTGAGAAGAAAAGGCACAACGGTTCAAAAATTAAAACTATTTTCTCCAAATCTTATTTTTTGACCAATAAAATGAGCAGCCAAGTTAAAACTGGAAGATCTGCAAGCAGTTTAAGGACACGTCTCTTCTCCCGCCTTAACTGTGGATTAGTAGAGCTGGAGATTTGCTGCTACAGATTTGTTTTATAACTGAATGTACAGTTGAATTCCACCGTCCTCCTCTTTCATTATCCTATTACACTCTACATCTTGTGACCCGAGGCTGACCCTAAGGCAACTTCCAGACTTAACACAACACTAATCTGGCTCCAGTAGCTGTCAGTAATCACATACACAGGAGTGGAATTATCCAACTGGATCTCACGACAGAATTAATAACAACCTTCTTGCTCCACAAGATGTTTTGGTCTAAGAATAAAGGCTGAAACACTGCACAAAATTGGTTTTCCCAAACTGTTTTCTCTATATTCTGCACATTGTTTGAGGTTAATAATCCAACTCTTTGGTGTTGTGGTTTTCTTCTCCAGATTGGAGCCAAGAGGGCTATCCCGGTGACACCATCTTCCACACACGTCCTCCAGACTTTTCCAAGGAATCCTGACGCTTTCAGAGGTCAAAAAGGCAACAGCCAGGATGGAATTAGTTAAAGGGCTATTTGAAGTACCTGAAGGAGATTCAGGCAGGTACTATTATACGATCTCACTACCTAAACCACGCTAAGCTAGAAGGACTTGAGATGAGGCTGTTACTCTCTTCTTCATATGAGACCTTAATTAAAAAGAGCCATGAAACTTTCATCTATCAGACAAGATGATGCTTAAACAAGTGGCATTTTTTTTCAGCCCCTTTGTATCGTTTACAGATTTAAGATTTATATTATTCATTCAAAGTGTCAATTCATTTTAGACATACCCCATAAAAGGCATGCCCAAAGTCCGGGTAAATGCGGCCAGCATTCAAATTTCTACTGGCCACAGGGTTCTGTCAGAAAATGAATAGTATATACTTTCTGAGAACTATAATTTTATTTACTGTGATTGGATAAATTACCATGTAAGCCTTTGTAAACTTGTGGCTATTGACCATCAGAGTCTTAAGGGCTAAACAAAACTAACACATTTTTTTGTTTTTGTGATCAAAACCACAGTCATTGTAGTTCTGAGTAAAATAACTATTTGTGTTGTTTTTCTGTTCACATGACTTATATTTAGAAGTTTACACTGAGCATATCAGTTGATGTTAACTAACATTTCATTCAAACCGAAATTTGTTTATTTCTTTCCAGACAGACTTCTTATTTTATAGATTTTTTTTCCTTGTCTTCAAATATAAAATTCACAGTAATGTTGGTAAAAAATATTATATATGTAAATATCAAAAGCAAAACATTGTAATACATTTTTATTAAAAAGTTTATTTTATTGCTATTATAAGAGTTCAAAGAATGCAAGCATTGTCACCTCACCAAATACGGACCTCCTAGAACCCTTGGACACCACTGCCCTTTAATGTTTGCTTTTATTTTTATACGAATCAACATACAACATGGAGCATGGTTTTATGTGATGTCATGTTTTTATTTTTATTTTTTTACTGACCACTTTCACTTTAGTTTCTTTTAAACCAAACAAACTGATGGAGTTTTTGCTTTTCTTTAAGTCAACCTCTTGTCTGCTGAAGAGGAAATAATAATCGTCCGACGCAGTAGAATGAGATTAGACCAGGTACCGAGTGGGAAAACTATAGAAACAAATGGAAGAGAATGGAGAGAAGCTCCACACCAAAACAGACCATATGAATTTGAGCGGAATAAAAGAAACAAATGTTAACAAGACGACAAGAAAAAGCGATTAAGAGAAAAAGAGAGAATGGAAACAAAAGACGGGAATTGGATTAAGGCGAGTGAAATAACAAATGTACGACAAATATCAAAGAAGTGAGACAGAGAGCAATGTCAAGTTGGGGTTAAGTGGGATGTTGTGGCGTACACACGGACACACACATTCAGCACCTCCTCAAGCACGCAGACCCACACTTCCCTGCTACTCTCTGTTTCACGCTCTGCGTTGTGCTCTCCCCTCAGGCCCGGCCTGTTTTCAGGCTCTGTGGCTCGAGGGTGGTGATCCGTCTCCACATTAAGTGAAGCCTCAGATAATTCCTAAGCCTCCTCCATGGCCGATCCAATAAGGGATAAGGCTCTTGGCTGACCATGATCAACTGACAATCTGTCCTCTCACACGGCTACTTTAGTGGAGGCCAGGATTACCCAATCCAGCCTAGACAGCGTTCATACCCTTCACAAGTCCACCGAGCTGCATGTGTGTAGTCTGTATGTGTTCAGGTGAGAATCAGTGTTCAGGTGTGTGTGCGAGCATGTGTGTGGCAAACAATTAACACATGAATTGTGTTATTAGGTATTTAAAAAAAACTAGTCTATAAAAAAAAACATTAAAACAAAATACGATTCATTAACTTTAAAAGGGCAAAAACCAAATCAAATGTAACATTAAAATCTTTGCAGAATTGCATGAAAACTTTTTTTTTAATGGTTCCTGTTCTGTTGTAATGCAATGCCACAGTTATTTCTGTTCCAAGTTCTCACAATAAGTTCCAAATAACAAAAGTTGAATATTTTTAACATCAGTATTTCAGAACAGAACAAAAAACCAAACAAACTCATCGACTCATGAACACGACATGGACCTCAACACGATTTGTTTGTGTATTAAAACAGGTTATTTAGAATCAAGTCTACACTGACTAATATTAAACAAACTGTGTTTTTTAATTTGACAGAAAATCTCATCACAATTATTTAGAAAAAAAGTGATTATAGAAAACAAAGGAGGACTTTTCAGATTCAAAATAGTTAAGATTTTGCAAAATGTAATTGCATCACATTTGTTTCCTGATTGGAAAAGATGTTGGATTATTACCACCTAAAAATTGATTTTAAAAAAGAAAAGTCAAATATTTTTGGAATAAACTCAGTAAAATGGAAGCAGAAATGCTGCAGTAAAGCAAAGAACACAAAGGTTTTTTTTTTTACTCGCCTTTGCTAGCATTAAAGGAAACAAAATATAATTGGTTTATGGTCTTAAAGTACTTTCATCAACTATTAGATCAGATACGAAGGGCTTTATAAAACCTTGAACTGTTAATAGGACTGTGTTAATATTAACAGCAATTACAAATTGGTCATTGTGCTTTGCTGGAATAGTAAATACATGTGCAGTGAAAAGGCTGCAGATAGCCTTTTCGCCTTTCACCAAACGAGCTGGGCAGTGTGTGATAAGCATCGACGTTCTCGCCAACAGAGTCCGCCTTGGAGACACTCCTGATCCCTTTTTCCATTGGAATAGGCTCATTTTAGCACCAACACACCCCACACATGCACAGAAGCGCGCTATTGCACACACGCTTGGAGGACTGTGCAGGGCTTCGATAAGCGTGGCCCTTCTCTCCTTCTCTCTCTCTGAGTAAACATTGTTTTGGATTAGCCAGAGTATAATGAGAGCAGGGGGCTATCTGCTCACCACGCCTGCATTGTGGCCCCCTGCTCCTCTCTGAGGGGGCTGGGACCAATCTTTACTCTGCTATTTATCCCCCTCCTCTGATAGCTTACTTATCTAATACAAAATTCCAGGGCTGACTGTCTGTCTAACTGCAACAGAACTGTCTGCTTGTTCCTCGGCCTACCTGTCTGCGGCTCTGACAGCTTTCTGTCAATCTGAAAAAGCTTTGAGACAAATAGGAGTCCACCTTTCACTTTATCTGTTCTTTGCCTGACTGTCAGAATGTCTCTTTGCCTGAATCCCATCTCTCTTCTGATGGCTGCTGGACACAACTGTAACAGAACGATCGGAATGCCAAGAAGGAAAAATAAAGAAGTAAAGAAAGAATATTTGTCTAAACACCTCCAATAATATCTAATAATCTAATAATATAAGTTATCCCACAATCACAAACATAATAATAATGTTCAACGTTCAAACATTTTTCATTTTTTATTAATGTATTATAAAAACCTGAAGTTATATTAAGGTCTGTACAAATATTGAAGTCTCACTCTGATGAAAATTGTGTTTTTTCCATGTTTTTGTGGCATTTTTCTAGTGATGAACGACATTTCTTCGTATTTCTTTATGCAAATCGTTGTGAATCGGGGAAGAAGAAAAAAATATAATTGGAATGTGTAACATCAAAGGTGCAACGTCAAGCCACAAGCTTTTCCATGTACATCCATGTACGTCTTCATTTTCCTTGTCCGAGCCGCCATCCTGCCGTTCTGCAGAAGCTATATCCTAGAAAGCAATGCAGATTCTTTTTTCTTTTTAATCTTAGCTAAAAATGGCATAATCATAATTAAAATTCCACTGGGAAGGCTTTGACAATAGATCAAAAGACGATTGTAGTGGAACTTTAAGGGTCAAATCCCTACGAAGAACATGGGGCAAACAGTAGATTTCACTGACTTTCTTGCAGAATTCGCCCCAATTCTAAAAACGGCTAAACTGTTTTGTCCTAATGCTTAAAAGAACACTGAAAAAAAGGTGTACCGTAACTTCAAATGGCTGAAAAGGAAAGAGAAAACCCAAGACACTGAGAACAAATCATTTTCAACTGTGAAAATAATTCAGAACTGCACTTAAATGAAGAGTGTAGAGGTACAGGAATTGAGGCTCTCAAAAGCAAGGTCAAAGCAAAAATTCCAGTTCAAGTGTCGAGAGACTAAATCAAGAGAAGATTCTGTGCAATCTTTTGGATTTCCGCACTCGACAATGGGTTTTTTTCCCCCCAATTTTCAGCAATACTACTGTCTTTCCAAAAAGTGACCCTAACTGTATCGAATTGGTTCTGAATCTGACATCACTATTCCTTGAGCGAGTGCTTTAAAAAAACGTTTGCTCTTAATTGACCCAAGTAAAACACAGTGAACGAAAACAGTTCTTAACACACCAAAAGAGCAGAAAAATGGCACAGCAGGAAAATGTGCGTCTTTTTCTTTAAGCCTATAGGTAAATTCATAGTCTCAAGTTCACATTAGCAGTAAATTCAGATCCAGTAAATAGTTCATTACTGTCCTTCACATCCTTTTAATGTTCAAAATGACACCTTGCATGTTTCCTGATCATTCAGGCCTAGTTAAACATATATGTAATTCTCTTTAATTCAACTTAAATATTTATTTTGTTTTCCAAACGATTCTGCTTGATAGGATCTGTATCTACCAAACTGATTGAATTTGTGGAGTGTGTGCCACAATGCATTGCTTCAATGGCCCTGAGGTGCAAATCACATCAACAAACCATTCAACGCAAAAACATTGTAAAAATCACAATAATTTAGGAGTAAAACAATATTTAAAAAACAGCATCACATTAAAGAATACATAGACAATTCCAGAAACCAAAATGTAAAAAAAAAAAAAAATTCTTTCCAGTAAATAACATGGAATGTTAGAAAAACATAAGAAACGAGAAAAGGCAGGTATTATGAGACACCCGCTGATTGGATGATGATATTCAGTATTGCTTCATGTCAAATAAGTTTCATTTGAAATGATCAAATCAGTGACGTCCCATAGTACCGGTATCTACCTTTTCTGGTTTCTTATTGTGTTTTGCTTTTTAACATTTCACTTGGATTTCTGTAAATAACTTGTTTTACAAAATACTTTTTTATGTTTTGGTTACTGGAATTTTGCTCTATTTTCTAAAATGAAATGCTGCTTTTTTTTTTGCTTTTTTAATTGTTGTTCTTTAAAATGTTTTTCCATCTAGTGATTCTTTGATGTGATTTGCACTTCAGAGCCACCGTACTTATTTCCCCTTTTCAAACTAAAAGCACCAAACTTGACTAGAACATCATGAACTAACTTCCTAGAACATCTATCCCATCATGCCGTGCACTTTTTGCAGATCAGAAGTGGAGGATAGAGAGTGCGCACTCGATTAAATTACATCAGGTGTGCAAACAATGTTGGCCAGAGGGGAGTATTTGGAGCAGCGCAAAATAGGGGAAGTGAGGGTTACAAGAGGGGAGCCAAATGAAGTGTGGACCCAGAAAAGCGGAGGAGAGCGGGAAAAACATAGTCAAGCCGAATTACAGGGAACGGGAAAATTTGTCTGAGTGAGAAGGGAATGAGATGTGGGTTGAGATAGGGGGAGACGGAAACAAACTAGAGGGGGTGATGTGTGGCTAATAGACATATCAGAGCAGAGGTGTGGGCTTTAGCTGGCAGACAAGAGCTTTGCAGAGCTTCATTCATTGATTGGCATACAGAAAGTGGCATGGGGCCATGTGACAACCCCAGATTACCCTGCACACACTCACAATGTAGATCGCCACAGATTGCATCTGCCTCCCTCATTGCTGAAAGGCAAGGATGTCAAATTACAGGGTGTCACCTGCACTAAGCTATCTAGTTTCTTGGATGTTGATGCATACAAACACTTAGTAAAAGGAAGAGAAAAAGATAGGGGAACACGGTTGATTGATGATGAGGGGAAAATCATGAAAAAGGAAGAAAAGAAGTCGAGAACAGGCAGAATGGAAAGCAGTGCTGAGATATGGGGAAAGTGGCAAATGAGAAAATAAGGGAGAGAAAACTGAAAGAGAGGTAATAGTGAATTAAAGTTAATTGTATTTGTTTATATGCAAATGAGAGAAAATACAAAAGGGTGAACCAGATGGCTTACTTTTTGTACATCTATGATATTGTACAACAGAGCCTATCATTAAAATGTCTTATTTTATTTATTCTAAAAGAACTAATAAACCTACTTTCGATGTATACAGTTTTATTTATTTCGTTTTACTGTGGGTTTAATTAATCGTTAAATGTACATGTGATGCAACTGTAAACACACTTGCCCTGCAGTCTATGTAGTCATCATATCATTGATGTAATTAAAAAAAAAGACAAAAAGAGCGGTACCAGTTGGGTTTCTTTGGTCTTTCCTAAACCAAGTCTATTTCTTTTCTAAAGACTCCTACTAAATAAGGTTTTTATACAATCAATACCATTGAATTTCATTGCCATTAGATAATTATGAGGACAAAGTGCATGCCATACAGGAGACTCAGTGATTACTGTATTTACACTCACTGACTTTAGACCTTTCCTGGTTATATATTATTACTTCCCACCAATGAGAGTGTTTGCTTTAAACCAACTTAACTTAAATTACAATAAAATAATGAAACTGCACTTTTATTTAAATAATACAATATAGTTTTTATTTTCTGAATGCACTGATTTGATCACATCAATCCAAATCTCTGCATTAAATATTTATTTATTTAAGTAATCTTAAGCCTTTCAGAGTAAACTATATCCATATACATAATAATATATTACTTTTGACACACTAATGAACTAGTTTTTTATAAAACGTGTTCTTTTCTTGAGCTCCTTTTCCTACCAAGAAATAAGACAACTCGATCTCTGAAGCTCCGCCTTTGGCTTCATGTGGGTGCCACCCATTTCCGCCCAGAGGCGGCCATGGTGGTGTGTCTACTCAGGAAAACAAACAACATCTGAACTTTTGCAAACATGGATGTGCATGTTGTGCATATAAAATGAAAGCGTTTGGCCGATCGCTGCTAGCTCTGCGGAGAAGGTTTGATAGCCTGGTGGGCAGTGCTGGGAGCGCAGATTCTTCTTGGAAGGGGCTGTTTTCACTTGTTTTTGTCACATTGTTAGAAACCGATTGTTTTCGGGATTGAGAGAGCATGGTGCTCAGAAAGCAGGGTTTTAGATGAATGCTCAGAGATTTGTGAATCGATCAAAATACCCCTTTTACACTGTAAATGTATTTCATTTTCATGTTTCAGATTATTTGAAGCAGAGTGCCTCCATGGGGGCGAAAAGCAGCAGTTGCCCCATGCAGTTTATAAAGATAAAGAACACTTGTCTTTGTCGAGACGGCCAGGAGCTGCTGTGCCATCGGATGCTGTAATTCCCAAACTGTTTTCACAGGTTACTGTCAGAGATTGGTGTCGAGTATTTTCTCTATTGTACTGATTTTATTTTGATTTATACGTTTAAAATTCCTGATACAATCCCACACAGTTGAAATAAATATTTCTCTTTTTATTCAAAACCTTTTTTGTTTAGATCAAATATTCTTATAAAGTTCTAAAATGTCTAAAGTTTACAGTGTTTTTTCAACTTAAATTACAGCTTAAAAATTAAAAATGGACTTCAATTGATGTCCGCAACAAGCTATAAAAGATTCAAAAACGCTGGTGATGCTGAAGAGCAGCAGCAGTGGCAAAGGGCTAATCCACCACCATGAGTGAAGTGTCTTTAGTAAGCTTTCTTCCATCCCTTCTTCAGTTCAGTTCAACTTCAGTGTCAAGCAAAAGGGGTGGATGGGATAGGACAGTATCAGCATGCATGTACTTCCAACGAGTTTGTGCTTAGATGTGTGCTTGTGTGCGTAGTGGAAGGGGTTTGGTCTGTGTGTGTTTTCATACATGTGCGACGGGGTGCCCTGAGGCTCCCTGTGTGCAGGCGTTTCATTGGAAAGGCAGATGAGCGGAGCAGATATCCCAAGGCAGCTTGGCAGTGGCTGGAGCTTTATCCAAGCTGAAATGATTTTAGCACTTCATTTTTGGAGAACTAACCCAGAAGCAATGTCAACCACAACTCCTATTTTTTTTTGTCAATGTACTTTTCTCCTTCATTAGTTTTTTCACGGCTGGTTATGTTTCTCTCTTTGGTTATGCTTTTCTCTCATTTTTATGAGTAGTTCAACGGCAACTGGAAAATTTACTACTTACATTTTCATGAGTTTGTGAGTGAAAAATAAAGAAAAACATGAATAAAATACTAAAAAAGAACAATTCAAACTTTCTAATAATGTCATATTACAGACAGTAAAAGCCCTGCAACCTCAGCACCAACATGGAGATATTTTAGAACGTCTTCCAGAGATAGAATTTGGAGGTTGTAAAAAATATCCATCACACGAGTGTCTCTATCTGATGTGAATAACAGTTACACCTGCACTCTAAGCTCTGCTGAAGTTCCTTAAGTCGTTGCCTTAACTTCTAGAGCTTTCTAAGCCATCTTCCTGGTAAAAGGTTTTAAGTTGGAAAAGAGCCTGTAGACTCCAGCACCAATTTGCAGAAGTTAACTCATTCCAGCTTCTATCCATGGAGTTCCAAACCATCTGAGTACGAGCTGAAGGACTGTAGTCATTGGAGCCACGCAACATTATCCAGAAAAGTCAGGTTTATCGTATTTTTCCTTTTTTCACTGCTCCATTCTGGATAAAACCAGTTTATAAACCATTCTTGTTTAAGCTCTTAAATAAATTATGCCAAAAAAATGTAATATTTAGCTCAACAAAATTAACATCATGTTGGACATGATTTTTGAGGAACTACTCTCACCAGCTGCTACATTGCTTCTCTGATGTTCTGTCGTAAGACTGACACCAAAGTTGGATTGCTGTCTGAAAAGCTAGTAAAAAGTACCTTAACATTAAGTGGTGTTGCATTGCATTTTCCCATGAGGCTTAGCACTCAGGCTTTCAGTTCTTGCAAATACCACAACTAATTCAAGTACAGCTTCCCTCCTCTTCCTGTCACACTAAGCCTCCATTTTTTTTAAAGCTTTTGAAAAATGTCTCGTCTCTGACAATATTTTTTTTTCTTTGTTTTACATGTTGATGTCTGCACTCGGACAAACATCATACTGGGTTGATGATCAAACCCCGCCTATCAGCAGTGGATTGGATCTCCCCATGAACTCCTTTCGCTCCCTGTTGCACCTCCTTCCACAATCATCACTGGGAACCACTCCCTTTCTGTCTTTCCTGCAATTACCTCAGCTGCCACATGGGGAATTAAGTGGTATTACGAGGAAAGGCTTCTAGCTGAGCTTAACTGTATTACATGAGTAGGTAATATACCCTGAGAGACAGTGTAAGAGAGCAAGAGGGAAGGAACGAGGTTGTCTTGTGATAGAAAGAAAGGGCAGGGGGGAGACAGAAAGGAGGTCTTAAGTGAACTGTCAACTGAAACGCTCTAATCACAGTGAAAGCTGTGGACAAAGAGCACCCATGAACGCCAACGGAGCCCACCCTGGGGGCAGCGAAAGGCCACTTAGCCCTCTGACGCTAGCCCTTTCAGACTGATTTTTTTCCCTGCAAATACCAGCAAATAAGGTGGCTGAGTAGTAAACACATGCCTTGTACTGCTAAAAATATAGAATACACATGAAGAAAGAAAAAGAGCTCTGCACCAATGCAAACTCTACTAAACGCATTTACAAAATCAATTTATCAAGCCAGAAGCTCACTTCTGCCTATAAACTTACACATAGAGAGAGAACACGCCTACTACTTGTCTAGTAAAAGTTTGGATTGTCATTTGGAGTTCAAAATGGCCACCAAAACAAAAAACAATTGTCAAGAAACACTTGTTAGTAATGAGAAAACATGCCGTCTTAGAACTGATGTAGGTTTTCAACTATACTCTAAATCTTTCTAAAATTGAATCCACTGAGGTCAAATTTTCAGTTAAACATAATGAACAGAATGAAAGCCAAATACAGCAGAGGAGAGCCAGGAGTCAGCAGGAAAATAGGTCTGGTCCTTTGATATATTGTTTTAACGAAGAGGATGAGACGGTCTGATCCATGTGCAACTGGTTTGTTTAACACGAGCAAACAGGTAAGGGTTAAGCTGGACAACAATACAAAACTTCGCATAGAGCAGGGTGATGAGCAGGCTCATGAACAGCAGTGCAAATGACCGTAATGATGAACAGCTTTGACGGCAGGCGTGGAGGGGGGTGCATGCTGGGAGTTGGAGTCAGGAAGGATGCCAGGGCGCATCAGAACTCAAGAGAGAGCTCCCTCTGATGGACGGAGCTGGAACCCTGACAATCGCAGTTCACCTTTCACTGCCTTGTTGTTTCGCTGAAGTTTTTACACTGCAATGATCCAAGCTTTTAGTTTATTGCTAGCGCAGTGTATTCCACGTCCTGACAGGCTGTAGTGAGGTGTCAATCATTTTCCTTCACGTGGTGTCTCTTGTACAGAATGCGTTCAGTTTACCAAATGTACACAAATCTTTCATTTTATAGTACTAGACATATTTTTGTATGAAGTTTTGAATTTTGAGAGTTTAAACAAAAGAGAGGAGTGAAAAAATGTTCATCTCTGTCAGAGAAACGAGTACAACTAGTGTAGTGATATGTTTTAGAGCATTAAAGATCTAATTATTACAAAAAAATAAAGATGACTACTATTTTACTTCCTGTAGGTAACTTTTTTAGTCTTTTGAGTCTTTTATCAACTATAAGTTTATTACAACAGTGCAATCAATTATTTAAACTAGCAACCACTGCTAAGTGGATCAATATGAGGATCAAGACAGACACAAGATACAGTTCTTGTAAAGATTAAAAGATAAATTTGAAACAATGGACTTGCTCGTGTCTGTCAGTATGTTTCTGAAGTTTGTTTTCTAGATAAAATGACTCTCACTTGGATTCCAGAGGTTTTCTTGGTGCAGTTTATCAGTTGTATCAGGAACTTAAATGAGGTTCAGAACTGCTTAATATGGATTTATAACAGCATGCATTCTTTTGGAAAAATGAGTTACATTATCATTATTCTTAACGTTTTGCAGGGTAAAACTTTAGAGCTTGGCCCATTTTATGAATAAATGATTGACCTTTTTTGAAGATAAAACTTTAAAATTAGTTTAAAAGGCCATTAATTAAAAAAAAATGTTTTAAGCCCTTTAACTAAAAATGTGCACATCACACTCAAGATTTAAGACAAAATGAAATGATTGCTTTGACATAATTTTGTCCAAAAGAAATTTACAGAAAACAGATTTGGTTCAAGTCTGTAACGACTCTGACTGACTAACCTCCTACATTTCTGATGTTTAAGTATTTATTTATTTATTTATTTTATTTTATTATTTACTCCAGTCAAGTACTTTTTGCTATGTTTAAAACCAGATAAAGAAGTGTCCAATTTATAGGGATGCTTCTTATCAGTTTTTTAATGTAGATGTTTGTAGATCTGGTCAATTATGATTTCCAAAACTTCTAACTTATCTTTTAAGAAGCTGCCTGTCCAGCCTCTCTAAAGGCAAGAATATTTTAGAACTTTACTTACAAACAAATCCAAAAAAAAGTAACAAAGGAGGAAATATAAGGAAAATCAGAATGAAAATACAGGGGAGACACAAAGGCAACCCAGCACAAAGACATTTGCACCAGAGCAGCTTAGAGATCCTGTAAGAGCCCACTCCGGTCTCTACTGAGGCCCTCTACAACTCTGCAGGGCCTCCATTTTCCATAAAGCCCATAGGCAGATCAGTGGCTCCCCAGGGCTCGGCAGCCATGATGGCTCTATTCAACAAACCTTCTAATGCTATGCTGATTGTTTGAGCACAGCTAGCATGTTGTGTGGCTAAGCATAGGTCATTTCCTCGTTTCCCCTATGTCTCTTTTCAAATGTTCAGGCAGGGAGGGCCTTTACTTGGCCGATAGGGAGCCACTGATGCTGACTTCGGATAGAAATGTTTTTGCAAAAAAGACATTAAACAGGAAAAAGAAAAATACAATGGTGAGCACACAATCTGCTGAATGAAATCAAAAGTTAGAACAAAGAGATGGACCAAATAAAAATACAATTCAAAATCTGAGGTAAAATACACAATAAAGTTACTTGTGGACCCTTCAGAGTGTGTCTATTGTGCAAGTGACAAAAGAGCACTCATACAGCCATGTTGAAACATAATGGATGTGGCCCCTTGGTCCATTATTGTGCCATGAAAGGCCTCAGTCTCTACATTTCTAGTTGTGTCTGTGTGCTCTTGGAGAAAAATGATTATTTCCTTCCTTAATCCTGATAAGCCTGTTTTTTCTGCATATATGTTTGAAATAGACTTTTTTTCCAATTAATTTAATTGCCCCTGTATATTTTATTTCAACTATTCTGTGTTTGTGCTTCTGTTTTTTTATTTAAAGAGGAAAAAAAGCAAAGTAAAAAATGAAAGAACAAACTGTATGTTATAAACAGCTATTTAACAAAACAGATTTTTGTTGGCACCTTAATTGTAACACAGACCATAGTCCCCATCAAAGTAGAAGTTAATTCCAAAGCTATAGCTTTATAATAATAATAATAATAATAATAATAATAATGATCAAGGAGAAAGCCATTGCTCGATATTCAGAGAATGAAGAAAAGAGGAGACGCCAAGTCGGAACTTCATGCTGGAGGTAAATGGTCATCAAAGCGCCACACCCACGCCATTCAGCGAAGGACAGGTAAGCCTGTGAATGAATGGACGTGTGGATAAAAAGGAATCCAGACTGCAGTGAAGCTGAAAAGTGTTGGCCTAAGGTGGTGAACAAGGATAATGCTGTTGGATTTGTGGCTGACTACCGTTTCGCTGTGTTCTAGATGACATCTGAACTTTGCGACTTTAATAAGATGCTCTGACGTTTCAAGGATGACGCTGTTTGTTGATCTCTAGCTCGCTGGTGATTCTGAGCTCTGAATTTACCTTGAACTAAAAGTCTAACAATAAAAGCAAGTCAAACTTCAACAAAATTCTGATCCTTCAGCTGGTGAAAAACAGAAAAAGAAAACTCACTGAAAAAGCTTTGCTCAATAAAAAAAGAAAAACTGCAAAACCTGTTGTCTTTAAAATTAAAGGACTCATTCCAGGAATGAAAAGTTTTAAGAAAGTAAAACAAAATGTGGGCCATTGAAAAGCCTGTTTGTTTTTCTTTTAATTGAGTCCCATTTATGGGGAACATACATGTGTAGGATGAGTGCCAGAGCACAAAATGGATGGATTAAATGACTGAACATTTGAAAAAGCAAGACAATTTGATACGTTATAATCCTTTAACACTGAAGATGTCTCCGATTGACACCTAAATAACACACGCTTCTGGAATCAGTTGATTCTGATGCGGAGAAAAGCTGCTTTTCACCGATATGCGACACATAACTAACTAAAAGTGTTTGGTAACGGCGCAAAACCGCTTTTCTCCACGACAGAATCGGCTATTTTAAACTTACTTCATTAGCACTTCTCTACTGTAAAGTGTCAACTGTAGGAGGGCCATGTATGCTATGGTCAACTGCCAGCATCTGGGGGGTACCAAATGCCTAAAACAAAAGTCTACATACCAAAAAAAAAAAAAAAAAAAATGGTTGTTGGTCTTTTGGAAAGAAGATTTGGAGATTTTATGACTATTACAAACAAATATAACTGTGATAATTAATCGATGAATCAAATTATCCAATCAGATCGATCTGTCTGTGGTTGTTGTTAATCGAATCTACGCATACCATTAAAAATTGTTTTAAAATGAGACAAATCAACGTATAATCGATCTTTTAAAATACCATTTGGATTGAGGCACAGTAAGGTCATTTTTCTGCAACATAAAATGCAAGAAATATGAAAAACTTCCCCTGCACTGTTCAGTACGCAGGTAATTTTCTCTGAGTTACACTAGTTGTTTTTTTGGCTAAAGATGTCCTCATTGATTTTAGATCAGTGAATCGGATCGTTCAAAATTAACCAATTTCAACTCTCAATTGCATCAACAACCACAAATTATAGTATGAATTGAATCGCTGTTAAAATGAATTGTTACACCCCTACAAACAAAAGGCTTTCCAACAGTTTATAACACATGCAGCATGGTGAACAACACAAGCTCCCAAAGACCAAATAATTAGAGTAAATCGGGGATGAAACATGCTTCATGAATGCGTCTTTTACAGTTATGATTTAAGTAAACGTCTTGGAGAAACCAACGTGTCACAATGTGACGTGCAGTTTGATCTGACAACAGTTGATTTTCATTTTTTTGTTCTACAATCGTTATTTAAAGCAGTCTGGAAAACCCCTTTGCAGTTTTAAAACCCCAAATCATGCCAGTGTAAGAAAACCAACATACTGTAAATCACATCCATTTATGGGCAACATCTTTAGTGTCTGGATGTTTCCAGTAATTGCAACTACTTTATAATTTGTGTCAGTTTACAGCTGTTGGTTTTAACATGCAACAGGGTTGTAGTAACTTCCTCTAAGCAAACAATTCTCGCCAGACATGTCAGAGACAGATTTCTATGGATTACAAAAAGTGCTAGAATTTTTTTTATGGGTTTTGTTCCTTCCTTCTTTCTTCTGCTGGTGATGTAAGTTTGACTGACTGTGCTGAGTGATAAGTGACTTCTGTGACAATAGTGAGCTGACAGAAGGACGAGTGGGAGGGAGGGAGGGAGATCCACGTCCAAACGCACACAGGAACAGTCAGGGTCAGTAATTGTGTGGGATGGTAAGCTCCTCTCGTTCTTTGTGATTGCCTGCCCTCCCTCTCATATCCTCCCCATCTCTCACACTCACAGAACACACCAGTCACCCCATCATCAACCAACACGACCAATTTGTTCCCACAAGTTATCAGTGGGGGGAAAGGCACAATGTCAGCTGTCAGTCAGAGCAGCAGAATCCTGTCCCTGGTTTTGGTGGTCACCAGTCTTACAGATGCTGCTGCTCAGTTGGTGACGGTTTCAGCAATTGCAAACATATTCTGTATACAGCTAAAGAAGGGTCTTTTATGCACATCCACATTTTCAGACAGAGCTGAAATCCAAACATAATGGATTATGTTTAGTTGCCACATTTGTTTGGTTGGCTTTGGAAATGGCCTCAACAATAAGACAGAAATGTAATCTCCCCCAAAAATTTAAATTTCTACCTTTTTATCTTAATTAGATCATTTTATTTAAATAGAAAATCACTAATCATTAGGTTTGATGGCCACAAGACCTGCAATTCAAATACTCATAATTATTGCAGTATTTTCCGCAATATATGGCACATTTATGAGCCTTTTTTTTTTCTAAAAACATCAGTTCGCCTTATAATCTGCAACACCTTATTTATGGATTAATTCTGGTTGTGTTTACTGATGTTGAAGTGATTTGGAGGCACACGGCGCTCTGTTTTTACAAGTTACAAACAAGGCTGGAAGTTACTGTGAAAACTCTAACATGGCTAACATGTAGCATGTTACAAACAAGCTCTAGACTTACTGTGAATACACTTAATAAAGTCTGACTGACTCTCGTCTCGCTTAATGCGCCTTTTAGTTCGATGTGCCTTATAAATGATATACATTTGAAAATAGATAATTCATTGATGGTGTACCTTATAATCTGGTGTCCCATTTAGTGCAAAAAATACAGTAACCTTTATTTTGGTAAATCTAAGGAAAAGAACACAATACCAGATACAATGGGATTTTAATATGTACTTCAGTACAACACTGATATAAATATGTCTGGACATGTTTTTTTTTAATGCTATATACATTTGTTTGCTACTGTTGGAAGGCTAAATATAGCTGTCATAGCCCAGTTAGCTCTTGCTCATCTATTTTAAAGTAAGTGCACTTTTACCAACGTTTGCAAATGTTTTCAGCAGAAACATCTCAAACACATGAATTACACTACAATCATCCATGATTACTACTGCAATTAGACCACAGCTGCAGCCTGACCGCAACAATCTGTTCAAAATTTCAACATTTTCTTCAATCAGAGTTAAGGATATGATTTTAAACATAAACTCATTAACCTGGTATTTAGACACTACCATCCAATTTCTTCAATGTTTTATTTGGTAGGAAAGTTTAAAATAGCTTGCTCCCGTCAAAACATTTTCCAAAAATTAAGGAGTGATTCATTTGTTAGACTTCTTTCAATGAAATACACCTCGGGTGTTTTTTATCTAACAATCATAGATCATTTCTGAATCATTTTGATGGTAAATTTTTTTAAACTGTCTTATTTAAACTACATATCTTTTATACTCAAATAGCATCTCTCAGAGTGTACTTGTTAAAGTACTAAATGTTATTTGCATCAATATCAATATATCAGCTTTATCGCTCCCTTTGTTATGTTGGACCGTGAAAACCTTCCCAACAAGCCGGATTGGTAAATGCTGGTCAGTTACAGTCCCGAGCTGTGTCGGAATCACACTGAAGGCAGAGGTTGTGCATTTCCACTGGGGATCAAATCTTTGGAGTGCCACAGGGTTTGAGTCTTGGACCTCTGCTATTCTCTTCTAGGCCAACCCAGGCAGGGTTTTCAAACTTTTTATAACATAATTATGCAGATGATGTTCAATTTTCTTAGATCTGTCACCTCATGACTATGACTTTAACTATAAGATCTATATATGACTATAAGATCCTCTGTGTTATTTAGTTATTTTTTAGGGAAATCAAACATTTGGATGTGATCAAACTTCTTTTGTTCCATCCAAACAAGGATACAATAAAACAATTATTTTAGCGTTAAAGAGAAAAGGGTGAAGATTCCTTAAAGACTTAACTCTAGGGGAATCACAAGGAAAAGTCAAATAAGAAACATTTTGGAGAGATTATTGACTCATAGCCTGAATTTCATTAACAACATAATTAGCTTTTAACCATCCTAATCAAAGAGAGCGACTCATAGGTCTCATGAACGTCTGAGCTCATTCAAAGTGCTGCTGCCAGAGTTGCAGACAATTTAAAATCCTTACACTGGCAAGTACTAGAAATTATCTCATTTAAAGTTTGCTGCTAGTATAATAATCCCTTTAGTGGTGACCTTGTTTAATATGCTGTACCATCTATTATCTTACTGTTAACTTTATAATTTATTTTGTAAACAGAGATATATTTCACATTTTAAAATTTTGTTTTATTGCTCCCAAAGCTTTCTGCATTTCAGTGAAGCACTTTGGCATATCTTTTTATATGAATGATGCTACACAAACAAAGATTCCTGCCCTTTAAGTTATCTTTTTGATAAAAAATTCAAAATAAAATGGTACTACAAAGCTTACATAAGTTATCAAATTCCCAAAGAATGTAAAACTGTAAGAAATGTTTTTAAAAGTTGTCAGAAAGCCTAAAAAACTCAAAAGTATTCAATAAATTTGCTGACGCTAATCTCCACAAACCCACACACAATGGTGTTGGCGTAGAATAAAAAAGCAATATGAGATAGAGAATAAAAATTCATTGGTGCTGGCCTGTATCACACAAAACGTGGCGACACAGAGATTAAGCATCATACTGCTGAGATAGAAAAAGAGAAATGTGAATAGTGAAAGGCAAGATATGATCCATTCATTTAAAAAAAAAAAAGAAAAGGAGGGTAGAATGATTGAGCGAGCAAGGCTCTATACGAGGTGGCGTCCTGGTCGTGGGGTCGTGACAAACACGCCGGCAAAAATAAACAGCGCTCAATCTGCCAGGCTGCGATTGCTGCTCGGGTGACAAGATTAGTTCTGGTCTGATGGCAGTTGAAACTGGACGCTCAAGTTGGCAATGAAGGACAGAGAAAAGAAACAAAAAAAAGACAGAAAGCACACTACGACTAACTGACTGACTGCAGATACCTGTTAGCATCAGTCAGATAGATATCAGTGGAGGAATTCCTTTTTCATACCACAAAAAAAAGTGTTTTTCAGATAAAACACAAATTCAGCAAAACACAGTGATCTGTGGGATATTTGTCAAGCATTTCTCCCCTGGTTCTCTTATTCAAAACTACTCTGATTAAAACTCTTGACACACATTGGAAGACTAGTCTCTTCTGCCAACAAATATAAATTGTGTCTCAGATTATAAGCTACAAATCAGACAGAAGATCATTCTGGAGTTTTACCATTAAAAAATACATGTCTACAAGATGAGTTAAGAAAAAAGGGTTTTAGCTTGTGTGACAACACTCATCAAAACCGTGTTTGTGTAAGGGTCAGCACATAACTGCAGGGTGTAAGATGCTGACAGGAAAATCATACATGGAGCGCCACAACCAGGTGGCTGGAATTGTATACAATTCCAGAATATAGACTGGAAACCCCAAAGTCAAAATGGGAAACACCTCCAAAAGTGGTAGAGAATAAGAGCGAAGATCCTGTGGGACTTCCAGATACAGACGGGCAGGACGGTAATGGCGAACCAACCAGACATTGTAGGGGTGGATAAAGGACAGAGGAAATCTGTTGTGGTGGATGTGGCAGAACCAAGCAATTGCAACATCAGTAGAAGGAACATGAGAAACTGGAGAAATGCCAGGGAATCATAGAGGAACTCGGGAGAGCTTGGAAGGTGAAGGTGACAGTGGTGCTCATGGTAATTGGAGCACTCTGGGCTGTAATAGATTTTTTAAAAACGAAAATACTTCTGTAACATGGGAATGAATATACAGTCAGGGGAAACAAACAAATGGCAAAAGTTTAAACTGTCAATAACCCTTCAACTCCACTGGGAGTGCAATGAAAAAAAAAAAACAGGAAATGTATGTACGAACTGGGGACCTGAGAAAATACGTTTGTGCAGGTATGTCTTTGTGATAAGGTAGTGACATCAAATGCGCGTGAGGTGTGTGCACGCCCACATGCCCGCACAGGGGCACACTAACTCACATGGCGCTTGCCAACTTCCTGATGTCACATTCAATAACAATGCTCACTCAGCGCAGGGCTGTGAATGTGTAGCAGGCGTCTGGGGAGAGAGCAGGCTGTGCGCTCTGATCAATGAAGAACCTGCCAAGGTGACCGCGCTTCATGTGCCTGTTCACGTTGTCACCATTGCTCCTGTCTGTCCTCTTCAACTCCTATTCAGTCAAGTTTTTGTTCCATCTCTCATTTTTAGACCAAAACCCAGGCAGATCCAGCTGTGACGTCAGCCCGTAAATGGGCCAGAGGTCTCTCAGTGAGCGGATCTGTTAGGCTTGTAACCTGCGGCGACAGGTCCTTAACGCGCTGTGCCGACAGAGCCGTAACAGATGCCTAGCTAAGTGCCTGATTAAACCTTAATGTGCAGAATGAGCCGTGTGCAAGTCTATTGCACAGTGTCCATATGAGATGGACGCCAGCCCTCCAGCGAAAGAGAGGCCATGCCAGCTGCTTCTCTCCCCAGAGACAGAGCCCTGAAGCTGGGCAGTGAGGCAGGATAGTCAGGGGAGAATCCAACGGGCAATGGCACAGTTACAACACAAGTGGCATATGTGATGTGACACTCCACTTATCAAATGAGATTTAGTCTTCTAATTATTATACTTCTCCCTACCACCAGAAACTAAAGGAATGGGCTAAACTCACTGGCTTTTATGATCAAATACTTAGCAACAATGAAGATATACTTAAGATAAAATGTTTAAATATGTTAGAACAGTCATTTATCAGTTTTCTATTGGTTAAAGTACAATAATGCACTTTTAGTTAGAGTTTTATTTGGCTCAGAGCATTTGATCAGTAGTTCTTAATGAAATGTAACTGTCAAAAACAAGTTTGTTGTTCTTTTACGCATTAAAATTGATTTAAACCTGCTCAGATATGAAACAAAACAGTATTTTATCAGTGGTGATGTCTTGTTAAACTGATGAGCCAAAACTTTACTGTGAATTTAAAAAAAGTTCTTGTAAGACTGATGAAACACTTCAAATTAACTCAACAAAGAGCATGTGTAAAATAGTCAATGTATACTTGGGCATCAGCATTAAACGCTTCTTATTTACATTTAGTTGAAAATGAACCCGCTTTTATGAATACAATGGTTTGTGTGGTTGTGTGCGTCCAGGAGATATGAATAGTTTTGTGGGTCAACAAGCTAGCAGCCAATAATTTACCCACTGACAGAAAATTTCATCTGCCTATCATCCTCAGTCCCCCATCAGCACCGTCCCTACCTCCATCCCCTCTCTCTCACTGATTATGCCGTCAATACGGTGCGGATGAGAGGAGCTGACAATTGACCAGCCTGGATCAATATCACCTAATAAGCATGTCAGGAGAGAGGAGAAAAGAGCAAGAAATCGACTGAGCGACTAGGAGAGAGGGAAAGAGCGAGCACAAGGAAGACGGCGACGGCGAGAAAAAGCCTGTTTGATCCAATTCGTCTGCTTGGCGTGTGGAGGTGTAAGTGGGATGATTGGTCTGTTATTGCTGGTTTAATGTTAGGCAATCAGAGCCGTAGTGGTCTAGATATCAACAAACATCCATCAAATTGTCCCTTCTTCGTCTTGATACTACCTCCTCTGCCTGGCCCCGCCTGGAAGCTGACAAACAATACAACATCAATGAGGCTGAGCAATAGTCCCATTTAAAAAAACCACAGGGAGGTTGAATTGATAGCCTCACACTCACTTCACGAACCAAAAGAAAACATTGCTTGTTTGGAGTTTTCTTTTGTGTGTTGTAGTGACTTTTCTGCCCCTTTCTTTGCTCCCTCTCCATATTTCCCCCTGCTGGATGAGCATTTTGCCGCTGATGGTGATATAATAACACAGTTAGGTGTTTGTAGACAATTCCCTGTCATTTAGACTTTTGCGTAAATCACCATGTATTTTCTTTCTTTTCTGCTTTTGCCTTTTCACTGCTCCGTCTTGTTCTTGTAAAGCTATCATTTTCTTTTGCTCAAATTACCTTTCCTGTGGCCTCCAAGATGCCACTATTGCTTGGGCTGTATGGATACTGATGGAAGCGTAGTCTGAGCAAATGCAACATTGCAAAAACCTCAAGAAATCAACACTGCTTTGTTTAATGCAGACTTTTCTTTTCGAGCATAAGGACATACCTATAATCGACAATGTTAGATTAGTAAGTTGCTTGACTAGCAAAACTAATGAAGTCAGGATCACTTACAGAAAGACACCTGACTTTATAAATGACTTTTTGGAATGAGACTGATATTTACTCCATTGTTGGCCAAAGTATTAAACATATAACTCAGAAATTAAAGTCCCACTCCGTTCCTGGTGGTTGTTTAATTATGCTTATGCTGTTTTTAGCCAAAAAAAACAGTTGTTTTCTTGGACAGTTTCTGCAGAGCTTCAACAGTTAATTCGGGTTAATTCACCTCTGAGTTGTGGGCAGGACTGTTGGCATGGCAGTAAGCCTCCGCTGATATCCCATCATCCTTTTATTTACCCTCTCTTCCACTTGCTGCCAGCTCCTCAATATCCAAATCTAACATTACCGGTGTAACAAAAAAAAAAAGGGGGAGGAAAATGTCCAGTTTTGAGACAGTTCCAGTTCAGATGAGGAAAACAAAGATGTATCTTTTGTCTGCAAGTGGATGCCATAGCAGGGAGGTTGTGGGAGGTTGTGGTCTGTATCACACCTTTTCCAACTGAATATTTACGTCTGCTTCTGGTTTACCACAATTTGAATAAAGAAATACTCAGGAATGCAATTTAGAAGCTTAATTTTCTTTATATGCCCCTAATCATTCGAAAAAATGCCACCAGAACATGCTAAAAACACTTTTTTTTGGAGTGAGTCTTTAACAAAAAGACTTGTACCTTGATGGAATGCCTTCTGCTCAGTTCGTAGTTCTTTTTTGATCCCAAATTGGATGTATTATTCAAAAATAAAAACGATTTTTGATTTAACAAATCAAAAATACTATGGACAGGCATCTCCTTAAAGGGGCCAGACCATGATTTTCTTAAGCCTTTTAGAGTAAACTACTGTATGTTCATATATGATCATTTTACCTTTGAAACACTAAAAAACAAATTACTTAAGAAATATTAGTTATTTTTGTGGACTTTTTTCATACCCGGAAGTAGATATTTCTCAATGTCTTATTAGTTTGAATTTTTAAGTCTTAACATGTGGAACCAAACATGTAAAACAGGTAAGTACAGAGCAAAATATCACTAATGAGAATTGGATGTATTTGATGTAAATAAATCTAAATATTATTATATAATATATAATAATATAATTATAAAATAATATTATCTAAGTATTTATGACTATAAGGCTGAACCTCAGATGCCATGCCGTTTTCAGTGGATGAGTTACAGTTATAACAATTATTAATAAATATTAGAGATTATGTTTTTAAATCAATAAATAATTTTTTAACCAATAAAAATCAAAAGAAAAATCTTTTTAGCATAAACTTTATGACGAGAAAGGTATTTGTTATGACAGTTTTTGGAATAAAAAAATAACACTTTAAATAGAAATTTAAGTGACATTTTATCATTTAGCTTATTTTGCAGTCATTTTTTTTTTCAAAAATAACGATGCTTTTGTTTGTAATAGTTATTTTCTGACAGATTTGACTTTCCTCTACTTTGAATCTTGCTGTCCCCTACCAGACACATTAATAACCAAACAGCTAGCGTTCCTGCTCAGATCAGCAGGACAACATGTCCCATCCTTTTACGAATGCTGATGGCAGCGCCAACGAACTGATGAGTGATGGAATGGAGGAGATGGACAAGGAAGGGAAAAAGGAGGACAGCGTTCTTCTCATTTACATGTTTATAGCTGCTCGGCGGGGAGGGCAAAGCACTTGTTTACGTGTGTCGGAGGGACATGTTCAATTATCAACCCTGTTGTTTCCTCAGCAACACTTTCTGACTGCTCATCATGCAAACACAAAAAAACCACAGACACACGTTCTGATCAGTCACTTGGGTTTAATGGGAGAGCTGGTTTTTCGGGGTGGTGATAATCTCCACATGCCATAAAGTATCTTTTGAGTATGTTTTAAGGTTGTAAGTCAGCAATGAGAGCAATAGACAATATATACACACACATTAACTGTGTGCATGAGAACTCAAAACACCAGACACTCTGGATGAGACATAACATTTGCCATATGGCTGCCATACAAACTCAAGCATACATAATATGTTATTTCCATGTTAATGCAATTCTTAGGTCTCTACAGCAACAAGAGTGATTGACAGAACAATGAAGGTTCAATTGGGCAGGAGGGAATAAGATTTTTTTTTTTTTGCTGCAGTCACACTTTAACATGTAACCCTGCAAAGCCATGAACATAGATACAATTAAATAAGAAAAAAAAATCAGAGTTGAACCTAAAAACAATCTAAAAAAACACTTGCTGTAAGAAGGCTAACCCTGTGCCATCTGATAGCCAGCTTCTCATTTCTTTATTCCACAGCTATCCCACCTGCCCACTCCAACACACACACACACACAAACAAATGCAGACCTGAGATGGGAGGAGAGAGAATATTAAAAACAAACAAACAGAGAATTGACTTTCTGAGAAGAATTACAAAGGTGCTGATTACATCTGACCCCTCACCTCTTCTGTCAGAAAGCGCCCCTCTCGTCTATTCTAGTATTCTGTTCTACGCTTTCTATTAATCTGTCAGCTGTCATCGTCTCTTCTTTCTTTGCGTCTTGCTGCTTATGCTTTTCTAGGAGATATTTAAATATTAAAGGTTTATTAATACAAGCACAAATATCTTCTTTAAGGATCTTGTTTTGGAATTGTTACAATGCTTTGCAGTGGGGTTGAGCAATGGACACAAAGCAGGAAATTCTAAATGTTGCACAAAACACCACTGGAGGCAGAGAGAAATTCTCCAAACACCCTTTTGTTAAAGTCCAACTCTAATCATATTCTGATCTGTTGTAAAAGCCTTCCCAGTGGTCTTTTAAATTATAACGATTCCACGTTTAGGCAAAATCAAAAACGGTGTCATTTTCTAGGATAAAGTTTGCGCAGCACAGCAGTAGGTCATTTTTCTTGGACAGAATCTTATGGATGTCAGGAGCCCCTCAAGATCCTGTTAGTTTTAAAACTCCTTGAAAACATTTTGAAGTGTTTTGATACTTTTCTTTCACAGGATTGAAATGTGCCTTAAAGCAGGAATGGTACAATTTCAGATTTTTGTGGATGTGGTTCAAAGTCAAAAGATGAGTCAGCACCATATTTCATATTTCAGGTTTTGTATCTGGTCATTGGTTTTCACGCAGGCAGATGTGCACTGTTAATGCAAAACATGTCTAGGTAACAGCTCAGCTGGGGGCTCAAAGTCGTAATCATGACACAGCAAAGAGGTTTTCTACCTGCTATGCTAAGCATAGACCTTTGATGCTTTACTAAAATATTTGTTCATTAAAAAAAAAAAACACCTGTTGCTCGGAATTCTCCTATTCTGGGTTCAAAGTGTAATTTTAGGATAAAAGTGATTTAGTTGCAACAATTGTCTTGCATATTTTATATTATTTGCCCAATCTGAGTCACCAAACCATTACTGCAGTATTTAGGAAGCTTCTGATACACAAACGGATTGTCACACTCGGCTGTAACATGACTCTTACTCTCGTTAATTCATGACACACCACTACTTCATCATGTGATGAAGATATGACTCTAACTATGCAAACATTTTTACTTGTGTAATATGGCACAGACACAGTGTGTAGTGTAGTTCTCCTAAAGTTAAGCACAGAAGTCAAACAGAGAGGGAAGAAAACAAATTGTCTTTGGTCTCCAGCCAAAGAGGACACCACTTGAGTGTAGATTTTCCTCACCTATAATACAGCTGAATGTGATAGCCACGGATAATCTGGGTTACACGAAGGTCAGTCAGCAAAAAGGGTTTCATGAACTTTTCAACTGTTCATTGACACTGACCACCGGGTGAACCCACAGGCAAATCCATCCACCAAAGAATCACTGACAAACAAGCATTAGCAGGAGAACAACTGGATCATAATTGATCCATAGAAGCCATTTCTCGATGATTTCCACAAAGACAAAATCTAAATATTACAAAGAAATAATTATAATTAAAAAAAGAAATATTAAGGTTAAGGGCACAAGGAATAGGAGCTAAAACAACACGTACAAAAGATGTAAATTTTCAGGCATATTGTGATAACCCAGCATGATGAGGCACAGAGGTCGACCAATAGCATCTCAGTCAATTCATTTTGACTTCTCAGTTAATGTTCTGTTTTTTATAGCATCCATCACTAACCTGCAAGTGAACTTTCCTATAATGCTACACAAGTAAAACTCTTTTTAGAGACTGCAAGCAAGCAGCTCTGGTTCTAAAAGCTACATATGGCTCATGTTGAACATATAAGAGAGCTGTCTGATCTGCTGAAGGACTTAGTAGCATTAAGCCACTTAAGGTTTTCTGATACACAACTGTCAGCATGCAAGCTGCTTGGATTATAAGCTTGAACGTGGCAAAGGTCGAGAGTTAAGTTGTTTTGGTTTGACCACAGGTTGCAGCCAAAACATTTTGATGGTGAGTGTTGGAATTAACTCCTCCAACATACTCTAGAAATGTTGTGGTTCAAACACCCTAAACCTCAACTCCAGAAATTGTGATTAGAAATGGTTTCAATAAAATTGAAAAATAAAAAACTTTTTGCCAAATCTTGGGTTGCTTTTACACCTGGACAGTCAGACTGAACTTTGTCCAAATTGGAAGCAAATGCTAAAAAAAAAAATCAAACATTTTGATTTATCTTAATTTAATTTCACACCCAGTTAACTTTGTAGCAAACCAAACATTACAGATTACTAAAGTCTCAAAGCTGTCCACCAGCTTTGACCAGGAAAGAAGCAGAAGAATGAAGAATAAAACGGGCAAGTTTGACTGTCAGTGGTCAGTAGGTGCAAGCAAATACTTTGGACAAGAATTGAGTGTTGAATTTGATAAATGTCAAATGAGGCAGCGGACGCAAATATGAGGCAGCAGACGTGAATTTCCATTCTGTGTGAACGCAGCATTACGTTGGGCTTAGTGGATTTATTTAGAAGCATAGCACTTTTCTCCCAAAAGTGCAACTTTGTTTTTTTTTTCTTCTTTACTATAATTTTGTTTCCTTTTTTCTGTCTCCTCTGACTTATACTCTGGTGTGACCTATATGGCGGAAAATATGATAACTTAAGTTTAACCACTAGACTTTTAAAAGCTTTTTCATGATTCAAACTTCTTCGGATTTGCAGCTTTTGATTCTTGTTTTTAAACAGACCAGGGTTCACTTTCTCCTTTAGCCAGACTTGGGACTGGCACATGGAAACTCTCACAAGTCCCTCCATTTGGTTGCAGTAACTCATAACTTAACTTGGTAGTCCGAGACAGCCTACCATCTCAGGACTTTGGAGGTTTCCAAGATGAAGTGGGATCAGATGTGTCCAGAAAGGCATGGTCACAATGTGTCATCAAGACACCAAATTAAGAGTCCACCATGTGACTGTCCTCTTCTGCACATACAGTAGTAAACCAGATCAGAAGTGTATTAAGGTTGCTTAGGACTCTGTGACTCAAATTGTTGAGCCAGCAATTCTTGCCTCCTCTATCCTCCACATCCATTTCTCTGTATCCATCCACCTCCTGGTGCGCACACACACACACACTAATGACAGTAGTGTGATAGTTAACTGGTGCTAGAGTTAAGCTGCAATGGTATGGCAGGGGCTGATTTGGCAGCAGTCACAGCTGAAAGGCTTTTATCCTGAATGGTAGAGAGCACAGGGATAGCCATGGACAAGGACCCCTTAGAGAGAGAGAAAAAAACCACACTCTCACACACACATACATGCACCGCGAGAGGGAATCAACCAAAATGTTTGTGGGGTCCAAGAAGGCAGTAAAAAGGAAAGTGGAAGATAGAAATAAGACCTCTCCAGAAAAAAAAGATGTTACTGGTATGTTGCTAGGAGATTAACTGCTGCCACTCTTCTTTTATTGCCAAAAAGATTCAGCAGAAGTCAGGGTCTATCGGCCAGTATACGGATCAATGGAGCTCTTCAGAGGAGTGCTCTGCTATAAATGCTGTATAAAGTCAAAGATGTGTGTAGAGGAAGGGCAAAAACAAAAAGGGAGAAAATATTCAGACAATGCAGTACCTAAGCTGTTTTTATTTCCAAATTATCTTTTATTTGCACATCCCTTTTTTCTTGGTTTCATGTGGTTTTTAACTAATGATTTTTCAAATGAAAAATAATCTGAACATATTTTTAAGCTTTGATACTCGATTTATAATCATGTATTATTCATTTTTTTTGTCTTATTGATGAAAATCTGCATTTATTTTAAATGTTGAGACTTGATTTATATGATTGCTTTTTCTAATGAAAAATAATCTGTACTTATTTTAAACTTAGATGCTTGATCTGCATATGCTATGACGAATTCAGAAATAATTTTATGTCCAGTGTCATGATCATTATGTACTTCATTGTGCCAAATGATTTATTGAAGCTTAATAATTTTTAATGATCTGAATCTGTGCCAGTAAGGTATAAAGCTCTGATTAGAAGTTTAGAACTGGAAACTGATAACATATGTAAAGAAAATGGTTTGGTGAATCCGAGGTGGGATTATGTAAATTCACTTCCTTCTACTCCCTTTCAAGCAATTCACAATGATAAACGCAAAAAAAAAAACATTTCCATGCATCATATTTTATTCAATAAAAAATTTGATTTTTACAATTGTATTAGAATAACTTCAGTTTTTTTGAAGGATTTCTGTCTATGAAAGAAAGATTTGTGCTTTGGGCTTATAGGACATTAAAAAAGCATCCACAGTCCCACAACAGGACACACAGATCTGAGCTACAGTGACTATCAAGCACACCATTTCTTTCTTGCTGTTTGACTATGGCACTTATCTGCCTACTGCTGAGAGAATAAAGGAGGTCGCCTCATAGTCTGTACGTGACCGTGTGTCTCGCATTCATGCTGTACTGTACGTGTGTTGTTCCTCTGTGTGCAGCTGCATACACGGGCATCCTTTCATGAAAACATGTAATTGTAAGTGTGTGTGTTTGGGGAGGATGTTTGTATTATTCAGTGTACTGCTTGGAAGTGAGTTGGTCTCTTTACCTTTTCCATTTATCTTGACATACAAACCCCTCTATCTGAAAGTGTGAGATGCAAGTAGTGGCGTCTGACTGAGAGGAGATTTGAGGAGCAGTAATATTCAGGTTTGGGATCCATCTCTCTCTGTGGGATTAACCTCAGACGGAAAAGATCTGCCCTGTAGACTGTTGACAAAGACGCACTTACCCATGATACAAAAGCTTAGCCACAGCATACCACTGTGAATCCCAGTGCTTTGTATGTACATACAAGATACATGAAAGTACAAACATCCAAACTGTGCATGGGTAGATCTTTGTATATTTTTATTATCTCCAGAAAGCGGAATAAATGGAGTATATTTTCGGGTGAATGTTTACATACACACATTATTTTATTTTTTTCATTTATGTGTGTTTCTATATTTATAAAATCATATTTGAACATTATTGTCAGAAGTTTTAGATCATTCTAAAATTTACAGGTTTTTATGGGAAAGTGTTGTGTGATGCTTTTGCACTGCGAAAGAAAAGTTTCAGAAAAGTGACAAAAAAAAAAGTTCTGGAATACATCTAAAAACCAAAATGCTCTCTAAACTTTTAATTCTGGGTAGTCATATTTGACAAATACAACAGGTGAACATAACTGTGATATTCTTTCCACAACAGAAATATTCCATAATATATTCCATGAAATGTTCCATAAATAAACGAGCAGCATTGAATCAGCACTAGAGCGGTCGACTTCAGATTGGAAGATTGCAGGTTCAATTCCCGCCTTGCCCGCCCATGTGCCAAAGAGTCCTTGGACAAGACACTGAAACCCCCTTTGCCTGTGGCGGTTATAACTTGGCGCCAGTGTTCGTCGGCTGTCGCCATGTGTGCACGGGTGAATTAGACTGTTACAGTAAAGCGCTTTGGACCTTCATGGAAGGTAGAAATGTGCCATACAAGTATACACCATTTACCATGAATGTCTGGCACTTGGAGGCTGCCTTGCTTTCACTCTTCTGTCCTGTTTATAACGAGCAGCTCAATGGGTTTCAAGTCTGGAGACTTTGCAAGCCACTCCACGTTTTCAAGATTGAGTCTAGTTCCCTCTCGAGTTCTAGTGGAGACTTATGTTCCAGGGTATTTTCTTGTTGATACATCAACCTTTGACTAACTTGGTGTATACCAAAGGGAATTGCACTAGACTGCATATTGCTATGGTAGCTGTGTTGGATCAGGGTGACTCACTCTGTACCAACCCTGGATCCAGCAAAAAAGTCCCATTACACTTCCTCCTCTATGTTAAACAGTTGATTTCAGACAGTTTCTAGACATTCACCTTATTGACAACAAGAAAGATGCTGTGTGGTGTACTAAAACTCTCAAATTATGATCTATTTGTCCATAAGGCTTTTTTTCTCATTTTCAATGGTTCGGTCTGTGTTTCCTGGCCCAGACAAGCCCCTTTGCATTACTCTGACATCTCAGCAATGCATCTCTTGCTGAAACTCGTCCAGTCTCCCCTGCAGGTTGAACTATTCTCTTCACAGTTAAAAATGAGCTCGGCTAAGAAAGCCCACAGTGAAACTGTGCTTGAAGCTGTTGTCCAGTGAACCAGTTATCATACAGGTGTGAATTCCCAGAACTTGCCCTGTGATTCAGTCTCTACTTTGGGTCTACCAGAGCTCTTCCTGTAAAGAGATTTTCACAATTCCTTAGACGTTTTTCATGGTAAAATAATTGCACACACGTATGTCTTGACATTATTTGTAATTTATCTGCAAAAAACGTACATTTTCCGTGTTACAATCATCTGTATCACCTAGTTGCCTTTTTAAAACACACTTTTTTTTGCTGCACGTTACTGTTCAGCTAAAGCTCACATATGTTCTACAATATTTGAAAACTGGACCAAGTGAGTGTGACGTAACCCATAGAAACCCTTTTTTAAACAATACAGACATCGCCACATTGGAACGAGACAACGTCAGTGAGCAGTGATTGGTCAAAGTTGGTCTGAGTCAACATTTCTGTGACAACCACTTTCGCCAATCAGGAGTGATCTTCGTGGAAGTCCACAGCCCTACCACTTCAAACACTTCAAACCAAGACTCAAACCAGGGCCTTCTTCTGTAAGATGACAGTGCTATCACTCCACCATGTCTCCTGTTCTAGACTGAGCTAAAATACTAAGTAATGGTAGGTAATAATAGGTAAGCCTACAGCTTGCTTTTGGCCTATGTTTAATGCAAATACTAAAAGAATTAAAGACTAACTGTTGATAAACGAATAAACTGCAGGTTTATATTACGCACATTTTTCTTCTGCAAACTATATTTGCAAATAACTTGATACAAAAAAGAGCCAAAGTGAGATAGAAAAGGAAATTGAGGTAGAGCAATGAAAAAGATAGAAAAGAATAAATTCAGAAAAACATATTTGTGTCTTCTGCCTTCCCTGTGACCATACCATTTAAAAAGAGAAAGACCACCATGGGTCATTCGTCCATCTGTCCAGCCAATGGTCAATTTGGAGCCAGAGAATGGAGGCATTGAGTCAGGTAAATGGATGGCAGGCACAAAATCTGTGGTTATGTGTCTGTGTGGATTTGTGTGTTCACCCACAGTGAAAGGCAATGGTTAGTTGGACAAACTCTATCACTGCAGATGAATAGGCATGAAAAGGTGGAAAAAGAGATGGAGGAATGGGACAGAACGATGAAGAGTGACAGGTTGAGGTTATCTGGCCACAGAGAAAGGAGACGGAGGCACATATGGGAGAGAGGGAACCATTGTGCATTATTAGATGGCGTACAGTAGGAATAATACTGTTCAAGCACAAATAGAGTTGTTTCCAAAGGACAGAAAATCCATCAGGGTCCACATGGTGCTGTTGAAGGAAAGTGTATGTGGATCAGTCTGAAGCCATTTTAGTTCATTCTGTAACATGTTTTTTTAAACAGTTATTCACTTATTTGGAGAAATAAAAAAACAATCCTCAAACTGCATCCATTTAAATTTACAGTTGTCTAAAGTTTCAAGTTTATCAGTAAATAAGCCTTTGTAATTTTAAGAAAAAAAATATAAATGAAACCATTCATTTTCTAAACTCTTCTTTATCCCTTTTGGGCTCAATGGGCTGCCAGACCCTAACCTGTCTACTCGTGGGCGAAGGCAGGTCGCCAGTCTGTGGCAGGGGTCACAATCGCACACACACATCCACACCTAGGAACCATTTTAGAGTGACCGATTAACCTGTGAAGCATGTTTTTGGACGGTGGGAGGAAGCCGGAGTCCCTGGAGAAAACCCACACAGGAGAACATACAAACTCCACATAGAAAGGTCCCCCATTGCTGACACCGGGAACCTTCTTGCTGTGAGGCAGGAGTGCTAACCACTGCGCAAGCGTGCAGCCATATAAAAGAAACCAGTACGCCCCAAAGTTTTCAATTTAAGTTAAATGTTTCCAAATGTGTACAGTTAGAATCATCAACTACAAAGTGGATGTATGTTCTATAATCCTCCTTCATTTAGTTTAAACCAAACGTATTTCCAGGAGTTTCCTCATCTAAATTCAGCTCAAACATGATTTTGTTCAATTAAACAGACCAAAGACTGGGCAGTTAAAATTACTTTACCGACATCACCCAGAGCCGCCTTTCCCACTGCATTGTATCCCTGCATATCTCCCTGTTTGGAGGGATGAATGTTGGGGTAGGGAGAAGCCACAGGGCTAGGGAAGCATTTCAGATTCAGATTAAATTTCAGGAATACCAAGAACCTGCACTTCAAAATGCATCTGTGTGGAAAAAAATTCAGTGTCAGTGAACCTTCTAACAGGAACCAAAAGCATTATTAAAGCAGGGGTCTCAAACTGGAGGCCTGCAAGCCATTTGCAGACCCCAGGATGATATTTTGCGGCCCCCATATAGCATGAAAGAGTCATGTTAGTGTGGCCCACTAGTTTTGTATGAATGGTATTTTTACAGTGTTGTGCGTGTGGCTGAAAGACCAACCAATCACGGTGGGGTATATGGTTCTGCCCGATCACTCTGAGCATGCGCGAATATGACGTAACTTCCGCTACAGCATTTTACAGTCACAGTTTATCTTTGGATGTTAACAGCAACAACAACCTTTTAAAATGTTTATATTAATTAAAAAGTTTATGAAAATGAAAGAAGAAGCAAATATTATGTATCAGGACCACACAATGCTACACTGGACTACAACTGGATTGCAAATGTTTTATTTTTCTTCTGCTTCGTTTGACGGTGCTTTTCTGTAAGTAAGAGAATTTTGGCACTTGTAAGCTCTGCTAAGTGTCAAGCAGTAAGAATTAAGCAAGAGAAGCCATGTTCAGAAGAACCCATTGAATGAGGTTAAATAACAGTAAAACATAAATCTTATTTTGTGTTTAATAGTTAAAATTGAACAGTGTTAATTAAACTGTGTTCATAAGGATGTTTAAATCTGCATACAACACGTATAGAAGACTGAGTAACTACCAAAGAAGGGTCTTATTGAATAAATACACATGTTTGAGATTGTGCGTGTATGTGTGCATATATACATGCGTGTTCCAATCAACCCTTAACAGGCTTCATGGACTGGGCTTTATCTCTCTCAGCATTTGAACCCTCGTTGGCATATTCCCTCCATCCCTTCTCCTCCTGCAGGGTATTGACCACTCATCTCTGTCATCTCTCTCTTTTCTTTTCTTCTCCCTCCATCTTTCTCACCTCAGGGCCACTCCAGTCTAAATGGAGTGATTAGTCTAAAGTGGGTGCTGTCAGTGAGATCATGCTAAGATACGGACCTATCTGGAATGACCTGAGCCGACAGCAGACCAGCTCCAGAGAGACTGAGAAAAAGAAAGACGCTATTAAAAGGTTCCATTTGTGACAGCTGGCTCCAGGCTGTGCCACATCCATTCGCCTTCTTCAGGCCTCCACAAAGATCCAGATACAGCGTTTGCTCAAAACTGCGTCTATGTTGCACAGTTTCTCTCCATAGTGTTAAAAAGAAAGTACACAATAGGGTAGAAAAGAAGAGTTTAACCAAGGGACTGGGTGAAATGGGAAATACCTCTTAACTCTCATATTATTTAAATAACTGAATCTGTTAATCAAGATGTGTGCCAACATCTTCACTAATCAAAACATAACTGAACTGATGTTAAGGGAGAATGAGAATGATAATAAAAATGATTTTATGGATCTAATAGTGTTAAATATAAAACAAATCAAATGAAGAAGAAGAAGTTTTGTGGTTATCCTTTTACCAATACCTCCCTCCTCAACTCTCACACACACACAATAGAGGTGAAAAAGAGGTTGGAATATCAACTGCAGGCAAATTTATGTACACTACATTCAATTGTGAATTTTGCTCTGATGCGTTTTTCCGTCAACCTTATTTAGCTAAGAACCTCTGTTTTTATTACTGTCAACAAGCTCCAAAATCAAAAAACACCAATAGGTATGCATTCAAAATGTTAGGGTGTTCAATATGTTTAAGCTTGGCCTCTCATTATAACAAAAAAATGGTGAAAAAATATTTTCATAAGACTGAAAATGTGAATTTAGACATTTGCTCGACTTTCCAAGAGCGTAGACGTCAACTGTATGTATTGAGAGGTGAATTTTAAAGCAGACAATATGAAATGCATTAACAAAATAAATCAAGCCATATGATAATAAATATGGTGGATTAAAGATTAGAGGGCTTTAGGAGCCACCTGCTATTTTCTGTGCACACACAGAGCCAGGCGAAAGGACAAGGACGGACGATAGGCAATGGCTTTAGCCATTTCATCACCAGTTAACCTCATTCACACATTAATCTTTCACAATAGCTTTCTAATCATGTAATCCATTGAAATTGTACAGACAACACCTTTAAATAAATGATTGCACATCTGGTGGGAGGGGTGGGGGATTTACACAGGAATGAGATGCAGCTTTGGGTGTCTGTGTAAATGTGCAAGCATGTGTTAGAAATAAAAATGAAAGACATTCTCTTTTCAACCCTGTAGGTGCTCTGGTTGGTGCCAAGTTTGGGGTCACCTTTTGATAGATTTTATTTGTTTTTATAATGCATACATTTGCAAAAAACACTTTAAAGTAATATTTTTTAATGGAAAAAGTTTTCTATGGATTCTATGAATAAAGGCAGACGTCTAAATAATATAATGTTATTGCAGCTGAATATGCCACCAATTATGAACCAAAGAAGACAAATACTGCACCAAATTCACGAAAATGGAACCAGCAACAAAAGGTCACTACCTTTCTGAGCTGGTTTCTTGATGAAATTTAAAAATGTAGTTTTTAAAGAATTTCCTCTCCCACATGGTCGTTGATGGCTCAGGCTCTTGTGTGGGAGAGCAAGCCTTTCTCAGAATACAGGGCAATTTGTGGTTCGTAGAATGTCTTGGATTAGAGAGAGCTGGGCTCTTTTCTTACAAAAGCAGCTGCCATTTCAGCTATGAAATGCTGACAGTCTACCAGCTGTTGTGATTAATCTCCTAAGTGACCTGATGAAGCACATCTGGCATTTCACCTTTAGTGCCTAAAACGTAATCGAGAAAAAATATTTAAAGAATATATTTCATACATATTTCTTAGTTTACATATTTCTCAGAATGCTGTCACAACACAAAAAACAGTTTCAAATCTGTTGCTGTTGTTATGCTTACTGCCATCCCAGTCAAAGCATAACAGGATGGGCACAACCTGGCAAAATTGCTCATAAATATACAAATAAAAACATTTTTATGTAAATACTAATGATGTTTGATATTATTTTGCATTCCCAGTGAGCACATTAGCATTATTTTTTTAGGAGTTTTTTTTTCTTTTGCTTACCGTACTCTGGACTGTAAGGCACAATATAAATAAATGGAGAATAAAAGGTATATTTTCATAGATGAGATGCACTGGATTGTAGGGCTCATCAGGCAAAACAAAACAGCCAGATGATGTGACACTATTACACAACGCAGCCTAGAGGGTCTAAGAGGCAGGTGAATGGTCCAGGGGGTTGATGGGAAGTTTTTCTAGTGAACTCTGTTGTTGTGTGACTTATTAATTTGCAAAAAGCCGCCTCTACAGATGCTTCTCTACCCTTATTACTCTTCTTTATTGCTCCAATTGTAGTGGTGTTTGAAGCTGCAGTGGTATCCGAGGTTATACCTCCTTCGGTAGGGTGAGCCACATCGCACTTGTGGCACGGAGGAGAAACATTTTTCTTCTCGTGGGTGTACTCAGAAGCACAGAAGCTTACTCTTCAAAGTAAGTATTTACTTCTTGCTTATGCGTGTTATGTATTTTTGAAGCGCTGGCAGCTTCGCTCTAATGTAGATGACCAGAGACGATAGATGATGTCACTGAGCGGTAGTAACGTCTGAATTTGAAGACACAATTTTCCATGTCTCCGCTTTAAGGGATAAATGTAGGGGTAGGGAGAAGTTGTAGGAGTAGGGAAGCAATTCAAGCCCACATATCACATATCACATATCACTCGGCCGGGCTCCTGATTACAGTAGCCGTAATGCTCCAACAACCCATAGTCCATAGTGCGGCTTCATAGCACCTCAAAAGTTAGGCTGATGTTTAAGTGCCGTTTACCATAGAAAATCGATTCCAGGTCAGTATGAACACCCAGAATTCACGTGTGGTGCACTGGATTTTAAGGCGCTCTGTGGATTTTTGGAAAAATAATTAAACAATTCAATGCAACTCAGGGCCTAAAAAGTATAATACTTTCAATCACAGAAATCAGATTTTTTTAACCTTTAATATTATGACTTTTATTACGTTGAACGTAACGTCTGTCATACACTGGTCTGTGTAAAGAACCAAACAATAAGAGATGATTTTACTTTCAGAGTGTTAGTTTTGTCTCAGTAAAACTGATACACAACAGAAATGTTTGGCAGCTTCACAGGCACAAACATGCACCAGTGTCAAGGCTTTGTCTGAATTATCTGTCAAGTGAGCACAACAGTACCTCTCAGAAATTCTCCCTGCAGGGAGCATTGTTGTGTAGTTGTATTGAGTGTGTGTTTGCCAAATGTGTGTGTAAACATCAGGTTTGAGCCTGTTTAAATGTGGAGGCCATTGTTCCCACTTGACAGCACAAAAACGCCACTAATCAGGACAGTGTTAAAACACTCATTGCAGTGTATGATTTGGTATTTACACACACATACATATACATAGTGGATTAGATGCATGAGTAAACAGGATATCCACAACTCAAGTGTTTTTTTCCACAGAAAACCACTCTTAGAAATGTTAATATACATGTTTATATATATGTATATTTGAATAAGAGCTGCCACACTGTTGGCGGTTGAGCATGTGTATCAAGTAACACAGCGCCGCAAAAAGAGAAGTTTTCTTCCCTGTGAATTTTCCATTTACTCATCTAAAACTTGTGTGTCTAAAACGGGGCTTTTCAGTCTGATAAGGATGGATTAGGGAGAGAGGATAACGTTTCAGGGAGACGGAGAGGAAAAATGCATCTCGTATGCATTGAAATTTTTTTTCTTCACTGCAATTATTCAAGAGCTGATGTTTGCCAAAGAGGAATGAGCAACAGCAGGAAAGGGAAGTGAGAGTGTGATGATGGATTAACTGCAGGTCAGATGGTGTGGGCAGGTACAGCGCTTTGCCGGAGCAGCGAAAACAGGATTCTAGGACAGAAATATGGTTGAGTGAGCGAGTGTTTGTGGGGATGGATGAATAAAGCGAGCAGGAGATAAAGAAGTATACGGCATGCACATAGGGGAGGGATTTATGCGCTTGGGCAGACAGAAAGTGTCAGTAGGTAATGAAACATCGGAGAACTCTTGAGAACAGAGAGGAAAACTGGAAAGGAGGGTCAGGAAAGGAAAGGGAGCAAACAAGGCAGAAACTGGCTTTTGAATAAAGTGATTGAAGATAATCTGTTTAACTTTTAGACTTGAAACTGTGTCTGCAAGTTGTGTCTTTTACCAAAAAGTTAAATAGGTTTTTTTTTTTAAGTTTTGTTCACTTTTTTGATAGTGAGATTTTTGCTCAAAACTGAATATGTTATTTCATGTTTTATCTATATTTTCAACAGAATAAAGATGAAATATACAGAATACCCAGAATACAATTTTTATTCTAAAATATGAACAATATTTCATTGAGGAAGACTATATTTTTAACTGTTTAAAAATAACTTTTTAAAGTCCCTCTCCAATTATCTTTCGACCTACTTCAAAGGTGCTCCCAGTTGTCTTTTAACTATGATTATGCCATTTTTAGCCAAAAATGTTAAAAAACTGTATCGTTGTTTAAGACATAGTTTCTGCAGAGCAGCAGAAGTTCGTTAGAAATGTATCTCTGCGCTGTAAAATGACAAAATGCTTTACTACCCTCTTAGAGAACCCAAAGCGCTTTACAGTCACAGTCCCGTTCGTCTATGCACACACACACACACACACACACAGTTACACACTGATGGCTGCTCCGCTGCTGGACACTGGTGCCGATCTACAACCACCAGGAACAATGTGGAATTCAGTGCCTTGCTCAAGGACACTTTGACACATGGGTGAGCACAGTGGGAACCAAACCTTCGATCATCCAATCAGAGGTTGACTGATCTACCTCTGCACCATGGCCACTCCTTTGAGCAAAAGTGTTGCAACAGAGTAAGTCCGCCCCCATTCCCCACCATCCATCTGTTTACACCCTCTCCTGCTAGCTTACAACCCCTCACAACCCAAACCAAATAGTAGCGGTGTGACAAAAATGGCGAACAATATAGGAGCTCTCTAATAATACAATTTAGAGCCAGAGGAAAGCTCAGATGAGGAAAACGAAGACAGACATGGATCCATTTGTCTTCAAATAGATGCATTGGAATGGAGCGATGTAAATTCTTCCATCTATCAATCCATCCATCCATCATATTTATTTTAAAAATGCAGCCCCCAATGATGCACTTTTATTTATATGAACATATTTAGTATTTTTTTTTAATATAGGAATTTCATGAGATCAAAGATTTTAATGGTGTTTTGTTTTTATAAATAAGCCTCAATTAGCACATTTTTTATGTAATATGTGCGTGTTTTGAAGTACATTATATATGCTTTATTAAAAATCTATGTTGTAAAACATTTTTAAAACATTTTTGGCTTTGATATAATTCGTTTCAGTTAGAAAAATGACTTGAACAGTGAATCTTAAACCTTTACAAGATCAGAACCACGGGTTTTGCCACGCCCCTTATGTCGGTTATTTGGAGATACTTTGGTTTCAGGACGGACGACATTCTCCAAACACAGGTACTATGCAAAACATCCCAAACTAAAAATCAATCAAATAAAACTGTCACAGTGAAATGTAATAGTATTAGTGTTTTTGTTTTGCAATTTTAGGAATTAATTTTAGTATTAATCTCAAGTCATACCATCATCGCTGTTTCAAACACAAAAATCGCAGATTTTTCTCATATCGGGCCGATATATATATATTTTTTTTTTTTTTTTTTTTTTAGTTTTTTAACAATGTGGTATAACTAATGAAGAACAGTACACAAACAAACTCTTTATTGATTTCTTCAATGAAAAAGGTTATTACAGGAAAAGGTTTTTAAAAAAATCAAAGACAATTCAGACATTTCTCTAAGCAAATGTTGCCAGTGCTACTGTTTAAAGTCTCTAAAAGTTCTTAATCACCTCTCATCCATCCATAAAAGACTTTTGGTGCATTTGGTCAAAGAAAGACTGTTGGTTGTGGTTTTTAGACCAAAGATTGTAAAAGATGAACAGAAATCCTATGAAAAAAAACATGATGGTTAAAAACTCTGGTTAATTTAAAATACTTTGAATTTTAATACATTTGAATATTAAGAGTCACTGCAAAAACAAAAAAAAAATGGAGAAAAAAAGTCAAAAAGCACACAGAATAGTGCCACACCAGGTGGACACCTATGTCGCTTCATTTAACGTGTCTCTCAAGACTACACCCATGAAAGGAGCATGCAGAGCTGCACAGAAAAATCAGAAACCATTCAAAGCAGTGAAAGAACTCACTTTATAGTTCATCAGATTGCTTTTGCTCCAGGCTCGCCTCTAAACATTTGGACACCACACCCGCCTGATGCTAAAAGCCTGACTTAGTCATTTTAAATATTACATGGCGCTAATGTTTCATAGCCTGGCACAGATTGGAAACAAAGTCTCATGGGTGAAGCGTGACTGCAGCGACAAGAAAGAAACTAACCAAGAAAGATATGAATGTCTGGCTTGGTTCTGTCATCCTTAAATCTGCAACACTGATTCCTTTTCTATTTCCTGAAGTGTGGAGCTGCAGCATCAATAAGGAGGGAAAAAAATGAAGAAATGTTAGATTTGTCAAGAAAAAAACAAGACACAAAATAAAAAGTCTGTATTAATGACTAAAATATTATTCGTTAATACAGTTAAAAGTGGGCTAAAGCATTAGCTCCTACTTACACTGTCGATTACTGCCATTGATAAAAAACAAAAAACATTTAGGAGTTGGTAGAAAATTAGTAAAAAAAATTTCAATGGCCACTTGAGATTCAGTCTTAGATCTTTCTACAAGAAAACTTGCTAAACTAAACACAATAACCCTAAGAAACTAAATAACAGAACTTTGGAAAACTTGAGGGAGAAGGCTAACAAAAGTGAAAAGTGCTCTCGGTGTCTAAACTTTTCATAACTCATCCATGTTATTTAATACCAGAAATCTTAAGCAAAAAAGAATTACTGCCTTTGTCTTGTCACTGAAGGGTTACCTCATTGTTCAAGTATTACAAAAAGAGAACAAATACAACTAAAAATATATTGTTTTAATTTCAATCTGTGTAAATTACAAAATTGTGAATAGCAAATGCCAATTCTTTACTTGTTCTTTACATGTTTAAATAACCGCCTGTTTAAATAAGAACTACATGTTTGTTGTGAAATTGTTCATAATGAGATTTTCTTTTAGTCACTGTAAACTTGCTCCTCAAATTGTTGAAAAAATAATTATTCTAAAAATTTGAGTAGTAAATGTAAAGGGTGCATCCCGCTCTTTTATTAAGGGGTTAAAATATATATTTTGTGAATTATTGCAAGTAGTAATACATTGCAGACTTGTTATGAAAGTGCTTCTCACTTTTTCTAAGTAAAAAACATTGATCTCTTGCCGCATGAGATTAGATGCTTTAAAGATACAGAGAGGTGAAAGAGTCGGGAAAAGAAATAAGGAAGCGCTCATCTTAACATTAAGGCTTAAACTTACTGTACGTTCAAAGGATTAGAAGCAAAATAACACAATTCTGAGAAGTAAAGTCAATATAGAAACTGTAAAAATCCTCTGCAGAAAAGATTTTAAAACAGAAAACTTTAAACACCAATCTCTATGTTTCTCAAAAGTATTTTCAAAAAAGTGTCCTTTCATATTTGAACAAATGTGGTGAGACTTTGGTTTTTGGTCAATAAAAAAGGGAAGAAAAAAAAAGTATCTTGGCTAAATGAATAAACATGTAATTTTTGTTCAAGTAAAAGTCTGAATTTGAACTTTCTTAAATGTTTAGTAAATGCTACTCTCTCAGTGTCATTCAAACAAGGCCTTTCAAACCAGCATGTTTCCATGCTGTCTGTGATCCTCTACCCCTGCATAAATTTGGCTCCGATTCTTTCTTTTTCTTTCACTCGCTTGTATGACATGTTCTGTTAACATTAGTAAGGCAGCTAACTGGAAAACCATCTGTTTCGTGTTCCTCTTTAGTCCATTACATGGTTGTCTGGCTGAAGTGCTCACAAAATGTGTGCGCGCGTTTGTGTGTGTAGAAGAAGACTGTGAGATTCACCCATGTAAAGCAGATAGAAAATAGGAACATCCTGATAGCTCCACATGACAACTGCACAGTGTCGCATGAGGATCGATCAGACTGGAGGGGGGGGCACGCGTACGAGAGCACTTGCTCGTGCATTACTACAGCCGTGTGTGTTTATCTGAAAAAAAAAAGGTTTGTCTATGTACAAAGGGACAGCGGGATCTTTACAATGTTGATTTGGAAGCCCCATAGGGTGCCAGCATCAAACATCCACACCTACTCGCGCTCACGCACAAACACGGTCTCGCACACGCCTGGGGGGAGGCCCCTCATCAGAGGACGATGTCTTGTTTTACCAACACGGATCACACTGGCTGATTAGACGCAGCGCAGTCACCGTGGAGACAGGTGGGGATGGTAGCCGATGATGGAACGGGACGTTCATCAAGCAATCGTGCGACACAAACACACGGATCCCCTATGCAAGAATGCAACCACACAAGCTCTCACTCAAACACAACATACACAATAAACACAGAGGGGCGCCACCAGGAAATCAGCAGCCAATCAGAATAATTTGACTGGGATGATGAGAGGCCTGTCCAATCTGCAGCCACTGTCACCACAAGAGAGCATCGTTATCAGTAAGTACACACACTCCTTGTCCTGTGTGAGTTTAAAAGCGCTACCTTTTAACTTCTATGTTCTCTGTGTGAGTGTAAACTGTGTACTTTTATGTTCAGCTACATACAGCTGCACTCATGCAAGTGCTTTTTTTTTTATTTCGTCTGATCTTTCTGCTCAATAAAAATGCAGCAGCACATCAGTCAGTCTGACAGTGTTCGTCTCCTGGCAGTTTCCATGAGACTCGATATAGAAGGTTAATGTATTATACCCCCATGACGGGAGGAGGTGCAGTATTAATTGAGATGGAGTGAATGGGTGAGCGTGAAAAAGAGACAGAAAGTGGAAAAAGTGACAGAGAGGCAGAAAACGATGTTACTCTGAGCTGAGAGTGGACTCTAGTGGATTCTGTCAATCACATACATGCATCCTCTTCAGCGTTTGGTTGGGAGGTGAGGAACAAGCAGTCCATGCCCATGCATGTACATAAAAAACAGTACATTTATGTGTGCATTTAGGGCAGGGAGGGTGCACCAAGCTGTAGAAAATGTTCTGATTGGCAAAAGGTTTTCAGCTGGATGTGACTGACATGCAAGTTGATCAATCAAAGACCTGTATCACTTAATGAAAGATTTTTTTATATTATTGTTATTACATTGATGAAAAAAAAAAGCAGCAGGATATAAGGCTACTTAGAATAAAAGAAAAGTCTTAAGCTACATTCATACCGCCCTCGACAACGTGCATTTAAGCTGCCACTTCCAATAAAAAGTCCAAGTAAACTCGGGTATGAGGTTTGCGCGTTCAAACCTCTCGTGTTCACACATAGCTACGCACTTGTTTAAGGCCGTTTTCGGGCTCTAAAACGCCATTGAACGCGCATTGCCAGTCAAACATTGATCAACCAGGGACTCGGACACTAACCAAACTCATGCTATTGGGCTGTCACCCAATTTTGTAATGGCGTCATCCCCGCCTGTCACTGGACTTCCACCGCATTACCGGGAAATGTGACCAAGCGGCCACTGACCGATATCAACTTTTAGAGAAAAATCATCAGGTTGCTGTAAAATTGTAACTTTTTCTTAAAACCTCCACGGCCACCTGCTTAATTTGATGAAATGAAACATACTGAGATATGTGACTGTAGTCTCAGAAAGTCGCTGGTTTATCTGGTGAACCCAGACACGGCATCGAGCCTGACGGCATCTGCATTTGTTTGTCAAATAATCCATATCCGTCACTGCAAGGATGCTGACAATAATGCTATGAGTTTCTCTGCAACCCCTCCATGTTAACAAACAGGTCAGTATTTTGTATGAAAGCATGGCTGATTTTAGGGAAGTATAATGATTAGCTGCAAAACAACAACATGATCATATTTCATGTGAAGATAAATAAACTTTGAGAACAATTACAGTAATAAAAGTAATCTTTACTCATCTAAAGGAGTCCATTTGAAACTGCAGCTGCTCTTTGATATAATGCATTATGATGAAGAATTATAACTGATCAGACAGCTGAAATTTTCCTGAAAATTATCACTAAAATCAGAAAATAAAGCAGCACATATTATAAAGTCACTGACATTTCCTGTTTACTATACATCTGCAAGCACAGAAATCTGATTTTTAGTAAGCAGGGTTAACTGATCATTTTATAATATCAAAAAATACTTGTTCTCAGTTGGACACATGATGATCATTTTAGATTTTTTTTTTTTTTGCACATTTAATAAAGAAATAAAAGTTTTGTTTAAACAACTGTGCTGGAAGAATGGTAACATTACTAAGACCTATTGAAAATGTACAACAGCTAAATAAGTTGATAAAAAAATAAACTTTTACAAAAAACCTAATTACTGACACAGATCAGTCTTTCACAGCAAAATATGAGAGGCCTTCATTCCCTTAAAGAAGAAAATGTAAATGTTCTGCGTTTTTTCTTAACCTAGCTATATCCATTATAGGTTCACTTAACTCTAATTTTTAACAGTTTTGAGCAAAAAGTTCATTTCTAACCTTAGCTGGACCCTTTCATCAAGATTCCCTGATGAGACTGAAAGGATGATGGACTGTGGACTTTTCTGACTCAGCAGGAAGAAGACCGTTTGACAAAAGAAAAAAAGTCACAGCATCAGTTAAACACGCTGACTAAGCATTTCAGTTTTTTTTAAACAAGTTTTTCTGACTAAAGAAAAGACAGTTAACCATCCATTTTCACAAAATAACATTTTGTGCGCCACAATGAAAAGCATTAAGCAGAGCTAAACTCTTTTTTTTTTCTTCCTTTAACCAGCAGGTTGTCCAAAAAGCAGTTTTTCTTCTTGGAGCATTTATTGGAGTCCACAGTCAATCCTTAGTATATTATTGTTACAAAAGGGGTTTCACATGATTCATCATCTTCCAGTGTCAAGCATTTCCAAATCTCCTTCAAGATCTTTAGAAAAAGTTTTATTATCTAGAAGTCTCAATCAAAATTATCGGGCATCTTCAACTATTGACTATCCATTAGTTGTGTTCCATTTTTAAGTAAACATGCCAATGATTTTCCCATCTTTGCTTTAAAGACCCACTCCTATATAACTGGTGTTTTTAACTTGTTCTTGTCGCAATTTTTACCATAATGGATGACATATATAAAATAATTTAAGATTAAAACTGCATTTCTGAGTATTTCTTTATTCAAACTGTGATGGATCAGGAGCAGACAAAAACCCGCAGTTTGAAAAAGCTTGGGCCAAAGCCTGCCTGCTCCACTTCAAATCTGATGCATCCGTTTGCAGACAAATAAATACATTAACATCTTCCTTTTCTTCTGGCTCAGAACTGTACGTTTGCATAGCTCTCATTCCGCTCACTGCAACGTTAGGTTGGGGTTGTGAGGGTCTGTAAGCTAGTGGGAGAGAGTGTAAAACAAAGGAATGCTGGGATAGCAATGAAGGGTTACTTCTGCACCATCCACAACTCAGAAGTGAATTTACAACGAGCTCCTGCTGCTCTGCAGAAAATAGGTCTAAAAAATGACAAACTTCTTTTTATGTCATGTTCTACTTAAGTGAAATTCATTTAAGTAACATGGAACAGTATTTACCGAGGCAGCGTGTCTTGCATACGTAAGGAATGAAAAGAGAGCATAGAAACTTAAAATTAAGTGTTTGTCTAATCCAAAACTGTCACTAAAGCAAATATTGGCAAAAAAAAATAAATAATGACAGTTTATTTAATAAACAACTCACATACATGTATGCACAAATGTAACCCAATTTAGTATGAAACTGAAACTCTACAAGTCTAATTTGATTAATTATTTAGAGAATGTGAATTTTTTTATTTTTCGTATCATATTGTTGTGTCCGTGTTAGCTCTATGTAGAAAATTCCACAGCAATTCTTCTCATGGGTCACTGTGTGTATGTGTGTCTCTGTATGACCCTTTTAATACACTAAGATGTTGTCAAGCAGGAATGTTATTGATGTTTCTACGGCAACCTGGGTGCTTGAGCTGAGGGATTATGTTAGGAAAGAGGAACAAGAAGATATAGTATGAGAGGCATGAGGAGTTAGACTGGGAGAGCAAGAGTCTAAATACACTCCAGCTGAAAGCAGAAAGACTGCAGATGTTTGGTTTCCCACTTAAATAATTTCAGTTTAGTAGGGAGACAATTATTAGAAAGTGGGAGAAAAGGTGACAATATCATAAAAGAATGAAGAAATTTTGGATTAGATGTTTAGAAAGATGAGCGCAGTAAAGATCAATATTAAAGCGAGGCACTGCAATCATTTATGAGGAAACCAATAAAACAGGAATATTGTGTTTATGTAAAAAGAAAACTGGCTCTGATTGTTTAAAGATCTATGAAATTAGTGGGGAAAAAAACCCTCTTGTTCCACCGCAACACAATATATTTTGCAATATAATTTTATTTTGAAAATCCCATTCATTTTACATTTAAACTATACCTAAATATAACAGGCAAATTATCTGTCCTTTAAAAATATATCAAGACAAAATTAGATGACATTATTTCACCTATAGGCTGTAGGTTTTCAAATTAAGCAAAAAATATTTTTCAGTTGCATTTTTTTGACTTTGGAAATCCTTTCAATTTGTACAAAAATGATCCCTTAAAAGAATGCAATGGTGGTGAGATTTGTCATATGAGCAAATGAAAAGAAGGCAGAAAGAGACACAAGGGGAGATGGAGAGAAGAGTACTGGATTGATTATCATGTAGAGTCCAGCTGGCACAACATGATGTTCTTCGCCACTCGTCCCTTTTGAATATCCCATCTCTCACACAAACAAACACAGCGACTTTGTATGTACACACACACCTCCCTTGGTCGGTCTCTGCTTGGCCCACATCAATCACATCTACTACCAAAATGATCATCTGTTTAAGGCAGATTATCTTAGGGAAAGCCATCTATCGAATTACAATAGCACTACTTTGTCCACGTAGCCAGACATCATCCCTGGGGTGAGTGTGGGGAAAGCCACCGAATTTTTCATGTCAACATTGAATACATCCAAGTGAACCAATTGTTTCTGTTTGTTTAACCAACATGGAGGATTGCTGAAGGGTTTGCACACATTCTGCTCCTGCTATACATTCCATTAAACCTTTAAACACAAACAAGGAAGAAACTCCTACAAGAGATAACTGTAAAGGGAAATGTATGCAAAACAAATGATGTGTTTGTGATGTTTCTGGCTGCAATACCATATGATGCGGATGGTAAATCATCTTTATGTCCACCTCTGACTTTGCTCCTGAAATATTCTAGCCCTCTGCTCTAAATGTATTAATCATAATAGCATGATATAAGCGTGGATATCTTCCCTCATCTCTAATGGGGATTCTTTGTAAAAAAACAAAAAAAAAAAAAAACAAAAGCCGCAAAAAAAAAAAAAACAGCAGAAAGAAAATAATAGATTTTTATTGTCATCGTGATTTTAGCCTTTGCAATACACATACCTCATAAAACAGCATAAACTGGGATAAGTGGTTACCTTAAATGGTTACACACATGCTAAAACAATCTTACGGCAGCTTGAAGTATCTAACGAATCAAATGAAGCCTTTTACAACTTCAACCAATCAGAAGGACACCCTTGACATCATTAGATGTCCGCCTCTAATGTAGACGTGGGTCATTTGGGGTATGAGTTATGTTGACATTTATTTAAACAAAACGGTTACATTCAAATGGAAATTATGTGTTTGTTGTTTTGTTTTACTATATTTTCATGTAACACAAGTCATATTGTCATCGCATTATTGATTGCTAATAGTGCACATTGCAAGTTTTGGTGCAGCCCTAATAAGCAGCATGAAATCCAAGTATTAGCATTACTTGTAGTGCATAAACACTGAATTATAAGACTATTTTTTATAAAGATTAGCAATGAATGAACATTTAAACAACAAAGGATTTACTTTGTAGTTATTTGTTCTTGTCAGGCTGTCCTAACTCATCTGACCTTAAATGTCCTTAGTTTAAGAAAGCAGTCATGTATGTTGTAATCATAAAAAGGTTTGGTCTAAAATGTTTTTGAAAACACCTTCCACTAAGCAGGCTGTGTTTAGCAAACCCTGAAGCTAGCCTACCTAAAAAAACAAACAAAGAGAAAAAAAACACCATGTGTACAACCCTATTAGTGCCTGCAAAACATTAAGACATGCAGAATCAGAGATCGGTGCCAAAAAATAGCTTACTCCCCCTTCTTTCACAGACAGAAAGTTATTCTGACTTGTAATTAGAAGAATTTTTAAGACTGTTGCCAAGACGACTTAAGAAAATAAAGTAGTGGAGAACAAGAGCAGAGCTGAGCGTGAGGCAGTGTGTGTGTGTGTGCGCTCTTCAGCCGAGGGGCCTTGTGAGCTACAGGCCCTCTCACTGAACAATCAAAACAGCTCAACTTCGGATCTATCTGCATGCAAACGCTCACATGCGCGCACATATTATTCATAGAGGACTGAGAGAAAGAGACAGTGCAACAAGGAGAACGGAAAGGGAAGCATCAGAGCAGTTTTGGAAGGTCAGGTGATTGAGGAATTTGTCACACATTGCAGACGATCAATATCTTCCTTCCTTCTCTTTCTGTCCTTACACTTTTTTTTCCTCTCATGCAGGAATGCTAAGATGTGACAGCATTGACTGTTTGCGACCACAAGGCGATCTATAGCAACAAGTCAATCAATTAAAAGCTCACATTAGTGCTCAACCTCAAAGCTAATTTGTGGTAAGTCATGGTGTCTTTGCAGTATCTTGCATGCATCTTAAGTCTAAACAAAAACAGGAAAACATTTATTATCATAATGACAATACACTTCGTTTTTGCAGCACAATCCTCCACAGATACGTTAAATGACACTGCACATTTACACAAGTATTCTTCATGAGATTGGTATGTTTTTGCACTGCCTACTTGTGCGTTTAGCATTTTGTCCTACAAGAGGACTGGAGGTGTTCTGTTCACTGCAGAGGAAACTGCAGCCACTGCTGCCACCTTCAGGTTAGAGGAGGAACTGTAAGTGAAAGAAGTGAAATGCTTCTACACTCAACCCAACTTTTCATGTTTGAGGTACAGAGTAAGCTGCTTTATCTGTACAGATAATATGAAATACATATATGTTAAATAAATCTTTAAGCTGTTTGTTATAAAAATGCCATGCATCTACCACTTACTTTGATATATTAAGTAAAAAATGTCTACAATTAAAAACGACTTTAGCCTATGCTTAAAATAACCTTCAAAACTTAGATATAAATGATTTTAAAAGTGTGTTAGGCCAAACAAATTCAGACACTTGAGAAAATTCTACTGGAATCGAAGTTCACAGCTGTGAAACTCACAGAAAAGCAGAGGAAGAGGCCAGAGGAAAGACAGCCATTCTGTCATAAACATACAATGCCTCCGAATTATGTCAATAAACAGAACTGTTTCACAGTTCAGAGCAAACAATGGTGGCCATTTGTAGATACTGTATGAGTGTGTGTTTGTGTGTCTGAGAGTGCTCATGTCCTTGGTTGCAGTCAGACACATCTTACTGCAAAGAAAGAAAGGCCTTCTGTAGCCTTGGTCTGTTCCTGTATAATTGTCCTGAGCAGTCAGTGATGTCAGTTTGCCCTTATACCCTCAGACACAGGAAGAACTGGACCAAAGACATGCTGGACTGGATGACTCTGTACTCTTGTTTTTTTCTTCTTACCAATTGTGACATGTCCCTAGTGAGGTGTTTTTGCTTTGAACAACAACAAAAAAAGATTGAACTTTCAACATCAGACTAAAAAAAAAACATTGGGATAAAGAACACTGATCTACAGAAACCATTTGTTGGTCATTGCACTAATGTGGTTCTCAGGGCTACGCAAAAACAACCAACTACAGCATTCAAAGTATAATACTTGATCTTTTACTTTGAAAATCACCTCCAAGATGCACTGCCAAAGCTCTGTGTTAGTTGCTTTGAGATATATGACTGAGTCTATCGTCAGGACTTTTCTGCAAGCCAAAAACATAGATAAATGTTTCTATTTTTTTTATTATTTTTACTTCTGTTAAAATTTTCCAGATGTGGCTCCCTTTTCTCAAAGCTTTAAGTAGTTATTTCCTTTGCTCTTTTAACCCCACAGGGCTCCTAAATTCATCAGAGCAGCTTTCCCTGTTTCAACACCCTCATATGGGAGTGTTAATAACACATCAAGCACCATAGATAGTTAGCAAAAATCATTTTTCACATCTGCAGTGCCCGCTCTGAGCTCCTGCCCCCTTATATCTGCTTGTGTGTGAGCTCTCCTCACCTACTTTTTTTTCCGCAAATGACAGCACTGTGGCTAATAAGCACTCCTGCGCATTTTCACTACACAACAAAAGCTTAATGAAAAAGTCACACAACAATGGAGAGGACAAAACAGTGGAGAGCTTTAGCCAAACTGTCACCCGATAAACACCAGCTTTGTAAGCCTGACTGTCCATTCTTTCTCGCCGTGACAAAAAAAAAAAATACATCACCTGTGCACAGGCTGCACTGAACGGTTTTGTGCACAAAAAAATGCCTGTGTAGCAATTAATTCACTAATAGAAAGACATTTTCAAGTTGCCTAAATCTAGATTGGGGTTGCAAAAAAAAGTGCAAACTGTCTCACACACGCAAACATGCAGGGAGTGTAACGGGCTGTACAAGCAGGGTTTAATGACAGTCCCCTAACAATGGGGAGCAGAGCAGCCTAGCTATCTGCCTGTCAAACAATGAAGGGGGTACCGCTGAAGAGCTTGTCAGCACCAATACATGTACACACACGTACAGACTCGCCAAAAAATCATCATGAAAATAAAAATACGAGCCGTGGAGTATGTGCACACGTGCATGCCAGCACGCAGAGACGCACAGGCAGAAATGGGTAATTCAGAGCGCTGCCATTTGTGTGAAGAGCGCTCTATTTTTCAGACTGTGAGTGGAAGTGAATTTGCTTTTTCTGTCGAGTGCAAGTCAGGTTGGATTAAATAACACTTGGCCAGTGCTGATGGGTTATCACTGTGCATTTGTAGATATGTTTCTGTATGCCTGAACGGTGATGAAGCCCCGAGGCCCATGGATTTGATGCAGGCAGACCAAGGAACCGTCATCTTCTGCTGTCAGTTCCAGCCTTCTCTTTGCCTTCTTTCAAGGTGTCCTTTGACTTCTTTCTTCCTCATCAAGTTTCACTTATGTTCTCCTTTTTTCTGTCACCACCCTTGTGTCTTCTGCCACTCCACTCATACCTTCTCTTTTCTATCCAAAGATGTTCTTTAATTGACAAAGTGGGAAAAAAAATGGGCATTTAATGGGCATAATGCACAGTAAAATGGGCTTTCAAAAGGCCTGGACCTCTTGAGATTTGTGCATTTTGATCCGATTTATAGATTTTTCATCAAACATGGAGAGGATCCATAAACTGTAGAAAAGTTAAAGCTTTTTTTTTCTTTTTTGTAAAAAAATAAAGTCTAATACAAGCTAAACTATTTGGTCTTTAACCTTTAACTCCAGAGCTGTGACTGGTGACAGCCAAACACACGCTCTTTAGACTACAGCTTTTGACTTTGTGCAATTAATTCCAACAGATTGTAATGTGGAGAGAAGCAGTTTTGCACCAAAATGCAACAAAAGTAAAGTGCCAGAACCTGTTGGTTTACGTGAATTCAAAAGCAAGTCTCTATTGTAATGTGCTCTGTTGGAATTAAGTAAATTGCATAAATGGTTGAAGAGTTATTGTGTTGAAGGGTTAATGGACTTTGTTTCTTTTTTGTTTGATTACAAAACAACAGGGAACAGTTTCCATACAACATACATTAGCCTCTACAATTCCTAACTTTATCACATCTGCTCACACGACAAACTCCAAATGGTCCTTGTGTTGACACTCATTTGTCATGGATCCTCTTTTTTTTCCAATCAAATTCCACGTAAATTTTGATTTCTCTTATTGATTTATTTCCATTAGTTTGCTGAAGAGCCCATTGGCAGCATAGTGGACTGCAGTGTTTATTTTCAAAAGAACCAAGAGCCACATTTAGAATGGAGTTTTATTAGATCATTCTATTAAAGCAAATTATTAAGCAAAACAAAGAAGTGACAGCCTTGACGTGAATGGACCTTTATTATTTATGTGCATCTGTATCTTCTATGAATTTTTAATCACCAAATCTTCATAATTTGTCTTGTAAGCTAATTTTTTTCTTTAGCTTGCTGCTTTTAACTAAGAACTGTCAAAAAGCAAGACTGTTAATGCCATTGTGTGTAGATAGTATTGAAGGGTGTTTCATTTTAAGCTTGAAAGTAACACCGATGTGACATCAAAGCTATAGGGGATAAGCAGTGTTTCCATCATAGGACTCAGAATTTTAAAAAACTTTAAAAGTAAATCGAAAACTAACTGATAGCGAATTGATTTAATTATTTCTGACATCTGTACACTATTAGGCTTATCAAAATATGAAATATTCCTTTGTCCACTTCAAAGTATTTTTAATGTGTGATGAATTATGTTATTGATCGACACCTAGAGAGCTAAGACACCAGAGACAAGATCGCTTTAAAGTCTCTCAGGCATCTTTTCACTCATCTTCTTCTCTTTCACTCACTTCAGCACATTTGTTGTTCAGCTAATTCACCTAAAAACGCGCTGAGCCTGACACTCGGAGAGTAATACAGATCTCAAAGTGTTCAATTGGATGGATTTAAGGGAGCTGCAAAAATGAGAGGTCTGGACAAGAGAACAAAGAAAAGGACCAAGAAGTCACAGTAAAGCAGAGAAGAGTAACACTAATGGTTTCGGGATTGCAGTTGGATGGGGAGTGAAGCAAAAGATCAGAACATAGCACTTGATCCTGTAGCAGTTTGGTGATTTTATGTGAACACTGATGACCCGATGACACTACTATCTGGTTTAGGATAGAATGATGGAGCATGTGTGGGAAGAAATCGTACACACCTGCAGCAATGGCAGAGAGACAAGCTTAACAGAATAAAGTTCTTGAGATGTTTATAAGAACTTGAATACATAACTAAGCCAAAAAAAAAAACAACAAAAAAAACCAATAGTTTAGACGATTCTTGTGCTTGGAACAGAACAAGCTTAAATGGCCAAATGTAGTTTCTAAAACACACTAACAAATTTTGCTTTGTAGTTAAATTGTTCTTTTTCAATAGTTTATTAGAATGTGTATGGATGTATTTGTGCTATTTGATAGGTATTATTGTTAATTTACCTAAAATAAACTGTGTTTATTGGAAGTTCTGAGAGTTTTAATGAGAACACTTTCCTTCTTGGTCCTTGAGGTGATCAGTAGTACTTAAGGCGGTGACAAATACTGCTAAAATAATGGAGTCCCATTAACAGTCACCTTTGCAAAGAATTTATAGTCTTTTTTTTTATTCTTGAGGACCTAAATGAACAACGAGTGGAGTGAAGTAAAGCAGTAATGTTCCATCCTAATGTGCTTCAAATAGACAAGTTCAATGCCATGGTCTCCCATGTCAAAGACATCAAGAAGATTTAAAAAACTGCTCTTATAAGGTGGAATTTTTTAGATCATCTGTCAATTAAGACTTGTCAGTGGGTTTGGACATTGTAAACCAATTGAGCAGAAATAAAATACATGTTTGATAACACAGCATTAACAACAATGCCAATGTTCTGCTATGACAAGGCATAAACTACTGTTATGCACAGTGTATGTTCTCTATTTATGGGAAGTCAGACAGCATGAAGGTACAAGGTTTGCTTTCGCGTTTAATGTTGATGCATTGTGTATTTTTGTAGGTGTGTGTTTGTCTGTCCCATTGAGTCTAATGGTCCCTGGAGGCAGGCCAGCGTCCATCAGCAGACAGCAGGCATTAGTGCTCTACCCAAGTATCGATGGACCACCGGCGCTTGACAGCAGGCCCCTGCCTATGGTCACAGGACAAGATGGGTATATGCATGGCTGTGTATGTGTGTGTGTGTGTGTGTGTGATCATCTGTAATAGACACAAAATGCTTTTGATATATCCACATATACACACGGAAATGGAGAGGTCTGTGTGAGTTTGAGAGATTGATACGGCTGTGAATGACCCTTAACCTTAGGCTATGCATCAAAGCCCTGTGTGTCGATGTGTGTCCCCGTGTGTGTGTGTGTCAGAATGAGGGGTCGCCAGGCTGTCATCGATCTCACACACACCAGGCCAGCACTTAACACTTGGGCTGTAGCGACTAATACACTCACACCATCTATTACAGCTCTACTGGAGGCACAGCATGTGTGTGTATGTGTGCATGGCCTACTGCCAAACCCTTGCTGCTTTTGTTCAATGGCAGCACACTAGATTACACATATAATAGTGTAATGATATATATCCATTAGACATTTTCTTCTTCTTTGTCTTTTATTTTTTTTATTTTCGCTCCATCCCACTTAAAGTGGACGTGCAAGATAATTTTTTCTTCAAAGATGTGGGGGTCTTTTTTGTTAATCATTTCTTTTTTGTCTATTTAGCATGTCATTGTTAACGTGTTACATTCCATGTCAAGGGGGACATAAATTATATTCAACTTTAGAAGTAAATTAGTGAATTGTGACTAAATGTGGACTGACATGATTTTCAACAGCCAACCAACTCTACAAATACAACTAATACCATAATTCCATCCATCCATTTTTCTAAAGTCGATTGGTCGCTTTCAGGGTCCCAAGGCTGCCGGAGCCCAACCCGGCCACCCATTGGCAAAGGCAGGATACACCCTGGACAGGTCGCCAGTATGTCTCAGGGTCACTATTTTTTCAGCAAATTCAGCAGGTGGCCACACAGCAGCATTTGGCTGCAAAAGTTTTAAAACAAAAAAAAAAGTTTACATTTTACAGCGACTGGACGATTTTTCTCTAAATCAAATCTCTAGATCAAACATTGGTGAATTAGTCATAAAATTACTTGGAAAATTTGCATACGTAACACATACACATGTAAATAAATCAATATTACTTTCAATCATAAATAGATATATTATCCCTAAAATATTAAAGATATATTACATATTTTTACATATATATATATATATAAATGAAACATTAAGATTGTCAACATTCTGGGACATTATATTATATATATTGATTATATACCTCTGAGGAAAACAAAACAAAGTCAAATTTGTTTTGTGGAACCATCAAGGAACCATCATCTTGATGCGGAGTTTCAAAGAGGTGGTGTTGGATCCTGTTTTTTAAGCTTTGGTATGACCCAATAGCACAAAATTTCTATTGTTAGGACTCTTCCACAAATTCCTAATATCATTTAAAATTTTGCATAAATTTACTTTACAATAAAAAAAAGTTTAGACTTGAATTGGTATTTCTTTTATCACAAGCACAAGCTTTTAAGTCAATACACTCAAGTTGCTTGCCTTTAAAAACAGATTTTTGTATTCTTACAGTTTAGACCTGATGAGTACAACAACCTGATCGTTTTTCAAGATGGCTCTTATCAAAGAATCTTCTCTAATAAGATTTAAAGACAACATTTTGCACAAAGACACCACTCAGACAGTTAAAAGTCTTGGATATATATCTAACTACCTGACCTTTGTAAAGACACCTTTTCTCACCACTCCTTTCAACAGCATGTGTTTTAGACAAAAATGATCTTGCACTATTGTTAACAACTATAAAACATTTTACAGGTTCGCTGAGAGTGAGCACTCTAAAGTAAGACCACGTTTCTTTAAAAACCATAACGTAGCAATTGGGTGCCAACTGTTAGTCTGGATCAGACTGACACTCAGAAAAATATAAGTGGGCATTCATAGTCGCATAACAGTTGTTTCTGTTGCTGAATGGCCAGCGGTTGTTAAAACTCACTAACGTAATGGTAGATCTCATAAAACCTGCATAAACCTTACATTCGAGGAAGAAGAGGGAGAGAGGAGCAAGTCGAAGCACCTCAATTTGGCAACATAGAGCCCTTCTGCAAAAGGCAATGCAGAATATGGAATAATCTTCCTATGGATGGTGTAGCATCATTAAAAAGACACATCTTCAAAAGACAATATTTGAGATGGATTAGCAAAAAGAATCATTGGTAATATATAAACAATCTTCCGATTTATCTATTTCAATATGAAAAATGGTAATTTCACTTTTTTCCCCCCATTCTTTGGCTTTTTTCCAACATAAATATGTTTCCTTTACTCACCGCTTCATTACAGGGCTTTAAGAAAATCCAATTTACCTCTACATGTATGTAAATGTGACTTATGTAGCAGTTAATAATAATAATTTTTGCTTTGCTACCCCTATCCACACAAGGAATTTTTTCAAGGATTTTTTGCTTCTGGACTACATTGATTCTCTCATTGGATTGCCCCACCCTCATAATTCCTGGACAATGACTGAAGAGATCTTTAGTCGCGTGGTTTCGTTTACAGGCTTTGGTTCAAAAGAGAAATCTCAGATAGACGTCAGTCTAAATACAGACCAAACACAAGGTTAAGGACTCGATCTGGACAGACTGACTTTTCTAGCCTGAATACACCCTTAAAATCAGGAAGATTTGGTGATATCTGATGCTGTGGAGACTCATCTTTTTCACAAACACATTAATATAACTTGGATTCAAGCCTGCCAAAAAAAATGACTAATAGTGTAAATACTTTATATTTGTTTGTACTCAAAGCGGTTAAAATCAAATATAGTTTTGGTGAATTTTGCTCTACAGAGTTTTCTTATTTTCCCGTCCACAAGCATCATCTCCTGTTTAGGTTTCAGTATCAACCTTTAAAAAGTCACTGAGGTTAAGGGACTTTTCACCAAACAACTTATTCAAGTGAACAGGCTTGACAAGCACAAAAAAGAGCTGACTGTCACCTTGCACACATGAATGGACATAGTGAAGTAAACATGCTGTCAAAACACACGTGCATTAGAATGAATCTGAGTGTCGCTTACTTCTCAGAGTACCAATGATGTGAAAGTAAAGCAATGTCCGTGCCACTGGGTGCAATGGACATTTATCCACCCGTCTAGTACATACATATATATATACACACACATAAAGACAGTCATCCATCTAAAGAGCCTCACATTACTCAGCTCTCCCCTCCAATAGCAGCTTGTCAAAGCAGTCAGCTAACTGAAGCTAAATAATGCCCAACAGGGCATTATCTGCTACACTAGCTAGCCTCTCACCACTGTTGCCCTGGGGCTAATGTCCAAATGAGATGGTTCATTTTCTGTTCTCTTGATGTCTCTCTCACACACAACCACTTTCACTTTTATCATGTTTATCTTCATGACCTTGTCTTTTTTTCGCCTATGGAGGTAAAAGACAGGGGAGGTAGAAGAGGGGCAGAAGAATGAGGAGAGAGGAGATAAGGGGTGATGGTCATGGCTGCTGGGTTTTTGTGCGTGTGCTGCAGAGGGGGCATTTAAAGGATTCCGAGAAAGAGGCAGACAGTAAAAACATATAGGGAAAGACAGAATGCTTTAGGCCTTAGACCGACTCGCCTCTTAAGCGATCCGATTAAGAACCACAATGACCAGACCAAGAATGGCTACTAATTCATCTATTTAGACTGACCCTCCAAACACAACAGTGCATGAATGCATGCTTTACAACCAACAACATGGAAAAACAGACGTCAGTGCCAAGCAGAGTTCTTCTCTTATAATGCCAAATAACAAAAAAAATGCAAATGTAAATATATAAAGTTAGACCTCTGTCCTTTAGCAGATGAGCAGTATGTAAGTGTTTGCAGGATGAGAATGGGCTGAAACAGCAGTTATAATGTCTTAAACACAGTGGCTTGTCAACCACATTGGATAAAACTGGACACAAATTCACCCTCTTCTTCTGTGGGTAGTTTGTCAGTCAGATTTTAAGGAGAAAAATATCAAAATAAAGACATAGATGTTTCACAAAGTGAATTAAAAAAATGCATAGCTTTCATTAAAAACAAAAAATGCTTTCTATCATACATAGCAAGGTTTATGCAATAAACGTTAAAATAACCAATACAAATACCAACGAAAAATACCAAATGACAGTGATTCAACACACATAAGCACACAAAAGACTTCAAACTTCTTTGTTAAAACCTAAATGAGGATTTGATATTATGTCCAGGTTTAGTGTTACTCCAAAGCTAAAGCAAGACATGAGTGTCAGTTCAGAACTTAGAAGTGGTCATGGCCAATAAAAAGCTATACAAAGACTTACAGCACCCCCAACAGGAGGACGGTGCTGACAAAAATGAGACAGGCAGAAGAAGTACGATTCCACAGCTACAAACACAAGTTGCGTTGGAGACAATGTGCATGGGTGTTTTGTAGAAAATACAAAAATTGTACTATTTATGTACTCCTCTTGGTTTATCTCCTTCTCTTTGCTTGGGAACATTGTACGCTTCATAAGTGGGTTATGTAGCTTATAGTGTTTGTGTAGTGTAGCTATAGCTGCGCATATGTTTTCCCACACACAGCCCAAACAAAGGCCAGGTGACAAACACATCTAAACAAGTGCAGGCACAAACCATGAAAGAGGTGCAATTAAAGCATCCTCTTCCAATTAACCAGCTCTCTAAACAAATCCACATTAGGCCCTCCATTGTGGTTCCGCTCAGAAACAACCACTTGGGAAAGAGGCATAAAAGCTCCAACTGTATTCCTCCTCGAGGACTGTGTGTGTGTGTGTGTGTGTGTGTGTGTGTGTGTGTGTGTGTGTGTGTGTGTGTGTGTGTGTGTGTGTGTGTGTGTGTGTGTGTGTGTGTGTGTGTGTGTGTGTGTGTGTGTGTGTGTGTGTGTGTGTGTGTTAGCATGCATCACTGGTGGGTGAAGAGAGCGGCAGTGAAGCAGGAGCAAAACCGCACAAGGGAGGGAGGACAAGAAAATCAAAAACTATTTACTAAATAACGCAACACAGTTAGGTAAATTTGGCAATCAACCAGCAACTTAAAAAAAAAACATTTTATTTTAGGATATATGGGTTGGAAATGTTTTACTAGACTGCTAGTAAAATGGTGAAAAAATGCATCTTTGATTTATTTGTTTTTTGTTGTTAGCATGTTTGCTTATGTAGTCTTCAGTGAAAGCTTAAGTTAATTTTTTAATAAATTAATCCGAATATTCCCTTAGCAGCCAAAGGTTAGCAGTTATCATAACCGCTTTAGCCTCCTCAGCTCAGAGCCGCAGAGACTCCAGCAGTTAGGCATTTGCTCAAGGGGAGGGGGGGGTGGGGGGGGGTTTGCACTTGAAAACAGTTAACTGTTAACTTCCCCCTCAGAGGCCAGTTGCTAACATTAGCATGTAGCACATCAATTACTGTCATCACCTACTTTAGCATTAGCACAGCCAAACTGACAGCTAAGGGCCCCTGTGGGGCCATTTAGAGAGTCTCCAGACGGAGAAAGGCTGACAGAGTGAAGAAGTGACTTTAGCAGTTTGTGCATTAAAGCTGTACAGTGAGTCACAAAGCAAGTTAATAGCTCTTCAGCTAAATAGCAAACACATTAGCCAATTCAACAAAGACATGTTGACATGCTGAAGGCTGACAAGCAGCTGCTCCGCCTCTCTGGAGGGCTTTATGACAAAATACTCTCAAGTACCAATAATTCCTATGTGTTCTGGTGATTTATTAATCACCAACACTAACTCTGTAGAAAAATATATTTTACATTTTCACCCTGTACTTTCCTCTTTTAGAATAAATGGACACAGTGAGATCCACTCCAATCATTCTGCTGTTCGTAAATCAAACCTGAGACACAGAAAAGCATTCAGTATTTTTATATTTTAAAAATAGATTTAAAAGAGCAAAGAAAAATATGTAGATATTTCTTCTCCAAGAACTCAAAGTGCATGCCTTTTTCTGTATGGAAAACGTTTTGAATACTGTCAAAGCAAAACGTTATTATCATTTTTGATTTCATCCCAAGCAAAGCTCCTCTAAAAAATAAAAAAAAACAAAAATACTAAAGAGTTTAAGAAATGAAAGTGCTCCAGTAGCTAATTCCCATATGTCTGAGCATCCATTTGTAATAGCTTATTCAATTGGCAGGCACACTAATCACATTACTCATCTATTTGTTTTAACCATCATTAGGGATTGTCACAAATAGATTTGCACGGGCATAAACAAACACACCCATGCACTTGTGTTTTTTTGAAAGTAAACAGTGCTGTACTCGATGTGCATAAGTGGAGAGCCAACCAAATTAATTGCTACACACACTAATCACCCGCAAATGGAGGCAAACTGCACATGAGCCAGCATTCTTGCTACAGTATAGGGAAACATGCATGTGTCAAATGATAGTACAGACATAAAAAAAAAATGACTGCATAGAATTTAAGACCTACTCTGATGAAAATCTTGTTTTTGGTGATTTTAACATGTTTTTTAGGCATTTTTCTGATGATGGAGGACAAAGATTAAGTATTATTATTATTATGGAAATTGTTATGAATCAGGATCAGATGCAAAAATGTCATTTGAAAAAGCTTGTACTTGAGACGTACAAGCTACTACAGCAAGCCAAAAGGGCCCTGCTCCGCTACATTCTGACGCATACACTTGTTAGATAAATAAATCAATGTACATCATTTTTTTCTGCACCACTGGTCCTGCCCACAACTCAGAGGCAAATTTTTATGAACTCTTGCCGCTCCGCAGAAAAAATGTCCTTGAAAATGATTGCTTTTTATGTTAAAAGACCACTGAGAACGCTTTAAAAAATAGTTCAAAAGATGATCGGACTGGGTTTTAAATCCATAGATCTGCTTTTATACATTTGTAAAAACTGTGTTTAAAATAAAATCAAAGCTTGATGTAAAAAGATTGAAAAACAAGATTCTGAAAGGTCACTTGAAAGTGGAAGTAAATACCACAATTGGGAATAGCCCTTTTATAGTAGATGCTGCCTCCTCTGTAGACGTGGATCTTTTGGAGAATAATTGATTTAAGTTATGTCGACTTTTCTTTAATTAAACTGTTGCAGTGAAATTTAGTTGTTCTTTGTTTTGCTATTTGTTCTTGCATCCTAAGTCTTAACGTCATCACATCGTTTTCCTCATCGTGTGCAGCGTAGTTGTCGCAGCATGAAAACAATGCGAAAGAATCTTATGTACAATAGTTACTCTTTTTCTTATATTTAGCACATTTAAATAAGTTTAGGCTGGTGACAGAACCTTCTATTTTAGTTGTACTACTTTATCAGAGATTAGTGTCAATTAAAACCATTCTTCAACACAGTTTCAGTGTGTGTGTGCGTGCGTGTGTGTGTGTGTGTGAGAGAGTGTGTGTGCTTTAGATAGTCTAAGTAGTCCTTGTATGCTAAGCTTAGAAACCATAGGGGACATTTCTAGAAGGGGTATACATGGGTTGGGTGACTTAAATGGAAAAAATCCAATAATTGTATCTGTCCAGAGGGAGGGTGAGCTTTTAGTGAGGAGGGGGGCTGTTATTACTTTTTTAGCCTCTCTCTCTCTCTTTCATTCCACCCCCAAATTCTAGGGTGAAAGAGTAAACTAAGAAGAGGAAGGAATGAAGCAGAGACATGAGGGTTATAGCTTGGCTTGCTGTTAAAGTATGTCCTTGTAATTAGTTGAGTATTAGCAATGGTGACAAAGCAAAAGCACTGGGCAGGGAAGCACCTTTTAACGCTCCACTCATTTCCTGAACTTAATCCCTAGCACTCACTGGTAACAGAGAACAAGTGCACACGCATCTGGACACTTACACACAAACTTGCAGCCAGTCGCAGATTCACATAATTAACTGACCGCTATAATTGGGAGCAAAGCTACACCCACCAGCTCACCTTTCTCCCCCATTGTGTTCAGAGTCACAATGAAGGTTAACTGCAGGGGACGCAGGCGCGCGCACGTTTGTGAGCGTACACTAAAGCATTTGTGTCTGCACCTCCACATTAGCATCAAGTTGGGCTTAAATATAGCACTGTGACTGTTTGTTTCTCGAGTGTCAAAAAGCTTCCAACGACCAACGTTACTGCAGGCAACTTCATTCGTCCCGTTTTCCTCCGTGAACGGATGGAAGAGACAAGGCTACACAAGCAACAATCAATTACTTTCAATTAAGTCAACCAGCGACTCCTTCAATGTGCCCTCAAGCTACTTCAGCCCTGCTTGCAGTGTTTCCAGCCCCCACTCTTCCACTGTAAGTGACACACACTCCACATGCACACAGCCTCTCAAAAAGCCACATCCATACACATACTGTGCTACTGTCTTGTTATGCTTAGTGGCTAAATTATAGCCTTGGAAACATGTGCTGCAGTGGTGGCTAAAAATGCCTCTGAAAAATAGTTCCAGCATCTCTCATTTCTTGCAAAATACAGCTACATCAATCTTGGTTTTCTATCATGGAAAATGGATCATTTTGGATATGTTTTTGAGAGGTTTTTTGTTTAAAAAAATTAATAATAAAACCTCAGATGGAGTATCAAAGCTTCTCTGAAGAGAGCTGTAATGACACAGTCACAAATACAACTGCCACCACGCAATGGGGATGCAATGGTAGAATCTTCAAGATTCTCTGATTGGACGATGTGTAAATGTCTCCGGACGGTGGCCGTCCATATCAAGTGCCACCGGCTGCCCGGTAGCCTGGCGGTGTATAAAAAGTGGGCCATTCTGCAGCACTGGTCATTCACAACTCATAATTGTAACACATTATCTTGTCAATTTACAAATGTACACGTTTTTAGACAACATGCCTCAAAAGAAAACACAATGTTCTTTCTTCTTCATGTTCTTCTCTGCATCGACCGCAGTTTGTCAATTCGCAGGTCTCAACGCCATGATGATTTTTGTGCGGCATCAATCCCGTCTTCCCATTTGTACTCACGGAGGCTGGGATCTCCAGATTGACATGTGGTCATCGCCATGTCCCCGGCCCATGTCAACAGCCCTTGACGAGTGCCTGCTACCGTACAATTTCTAACAATCAGACAGTGACACAGCGGCAGGAGGGTGGCAGTCCTAAATTGGACAATAAGACGGTTTTGGGGACCTCGGAGACCCTCCTATCAGTCAGTTATCGCGCCGCTGCCTTCCTGCCACCGACCTGTCACTGGACTGCCACTGCGCCACCTCCAAAAGTGCCCAGACGACCACTGACCGATGTCAAAAAATCCTCCAGTCGCCGTAAAACGTAAACTTTTTCTTAAAACCTCACAGCCGTGACTACCACCTGCCGAAATTGCTGAAAAACCTGCTGCCACACAAAGGCATTTTGGGATATGTGACTGTAGCCGTAACTTGAACATGCGTTGCCGAGTGTGAACGTAGCTTTATACTTAGTGATTAGTGGGACATCCTAAAGAATTTAACTCAATGCAACAACATCAAAAGCTATTTAACTTACCATCAAAAAATAACTTTTCCTATTTAGGTTGTTTATCTCGAGCAATCCAAGAACAGAAGAAGATTACAACATTTAAAGATATTTTGACATTTTCAAAAGATATAAATTATCATTTTAAGAAAAACTGGAGTTAAGGCTGATTTGTGTTTAGCTGCTAAGTGCATGTGCTTTAAAATCACTAAAATCAGAATAAACTTCAAAATTATTCAGTTTTTGAAAAATAAATGTTTCTTTTAGTCTAAACCCTAGGTTACAGAAAGCAAACGGAGCCCAAACCATGAGATAGCATCCAAATGTGCACAGTTTTATACAAAAGAAAAAATGTAATAAAGACAAAAACATTCATTTTTTCATAAAACATGCTTTTATCTGAGTTTTTGCCTCAGCCAAGACAAATAACCATTTAGAACCTGGAACCGAACAACAAAAAGGCAGGTAGACTCCTTTGCTATGATTTTATTTCCACCATTTGACATCAGAATCAGAGACACCTGAGCATTGAGGTCCACAGCTCAGCAGTGGAAAATGATTTCTATAGAAAGAATAAACAGCGCAGAGGGGGGCTGCAAATCTTGTCATTGACACAACAGTGAGTAAGCGGGTGGTTGTGTATTTGTGTGTGCCTGCCAGCCCCCAGTGTAGCTCCATTGTCTAACAAGGTCTAATTAGTACTGACAAATTAGCATAATTATGCAAACAGGGCAGCGCTAAAGGCCTGGCAAAAAGGAGAGGTTACAGAAGTGGCATGTTAGGGGGTCTAAGAAGACTAACAATCCTACAACACAATAAAAACACAACAGAAAACACACAAACATACCTGACCGAGTTCTTCGTAGCGTCCATACAAGCATGTTTGCTGTTAATGTCATACGAGAAGGTATTCATGCCTTTGCTATGCTATCCAGCTGGTACTGACTCAACTTTATGAATAAATTCCTCTGTCAGGACACTAAAAATGTAAAAACGGGTTTAAAAACAGAAATGATCAGCTCCCTGCCTCTAACAATGAGGGCTTATAGCATTTACCAGTGGGGGTGACAGGTGAGGCCTGCGGGAGATAATCGGGATGACTGAGGGGCTGAAAGCCTGTTAACCATTCACACACTGACAGCTGTATTGAAGAAGGCTCTATTAGGTCTCATTAGGATGCGTGGCTTTTTATTACACACAGTCAGGTTTTCAGATGGCATTTTATTGCCAGTGCATTCCTTTTCTGCGGATCAAACTAAGGCTAAAATTATCATAACAAAACCTAAAGCCAAGACTTCCTCTTGTACAGCTTTTTTTTAGAAAGCATTCTTTCTTTTTAAAATCACATAAGACGTGAAACGTTCTCATAATCAATGCAGGACAGCCCCTGTTCATAAACAAGTGCAACTGAATTAATGTGCATTTGAAGACATTTTAGTAAGTCAAACTAAACCACATGAGACTATAAAGTTGGATTACTGGTTTTAGTATTAGTTTTTGGAGATCGATCACCATTATTACCTTTAAGAATCGAAAAGTTGTCACTTCACAAACCAAAAAAAACCTCCAAAGCCCTAGACAAGGCCTTTTCAGAGCATGTAACCAAAAAGGATGTTTGGGTTTTTTATGTCTACAACAGAAATCTGCAACTTGAGACACTAGTGGCACTTTGACCCCTCTTTTGTGGCTTTTTGGTTGAAGGAAAAATAAACAGTTTTTAACAGATTTTTTTCCAGCCATACAGCGCATCAAGCATACCTTACCTGTGAAATAGGTCAAACTATATTTAACTCATTTAGTTTATATTTAACAGTGCTGTCAATCGATTAAAAAATTACTCAGTTTAATTGCACTTTTGGATTGTTGTTTTAATAGGTATATTTTATACAACAAATTCTGCTTTTGAACAAAAAAAAAAAAAAGGCCAGAGAGAACATTTTTCCTTCATTTTTATCGTCTGAATGTTTTAATTTGTAAAGTGTTAACTCAGATATCCAAGAAAGGTAATTTATGTGCACAAAACCCATCAACAGTAAGATTAGCAGAGCTCTACAGACTTTAATGTCAGCAGTGTTACTCCAAGAACACAAAGACGCTGATATACAGCCGTAAGAAACAAACATTGTGGTTCTGCACTTTAAATGATCCGGGTGAATACTCAAATCTGATTGGTTGCTGTGTAATAAGGCGCACAAAAAGAAGTTCTGGTCACATTCCCCAAATGTTCTATATCATTGTGCAGGCTTGTTGGGTTACAGAGACAATGGGCCGCACCACCAATCAAATAGTCCGGTTTTAGTAAAAAAAAAAAAAAAAAAAAAAAGCAATCTAAACCGAAAAAATAACAAGAAAAATCTACGAACTTCAGGTTCAGGGAATCGAAAAGCAGAAGCAAACAACATAGGAGAAATTACATAGTAGATACATAGTGAGGGTTTTCACTGCTAAGGGGCTTATTATTTTATGCAAAAGTACTCGCAGGTATTTCTTTGTATTTTTTTTTTGTTTCGTATTCAGAGATCGCTTTGGACAATATCACCCTCAACCGAGCAGACACAGGAACTGCACCATGGAAACAGTAGGGTCAGACTCATACCCTTTTTAATCTGCTGAATCCTGGAACTCCAACCCTAAACACCAAACAAGTACTCCTACAATCTGAATCAATTCAAGATATATAAAGATTTATTTGTATTAAAAGCAGGAGAGGTTACACATCTGAAGATCAAATATTCTTTATTATCGTTGAAAGAGATTAAGTCTAATCTGAAAGTTATTATTAGCACTAGGACTAGATCGTAAATGGGATTTTTGAGAGGTGAGCCCAAGTGATTTTAAAGCTTTTCATTTTAAAAACTTGAAGGAAATAAAGTCTTTTAAAAGTCTCTAATCCCCCCAAAAAATCCAGAATCTGGTCATGCTGTAAATCTTCCTTTAAAACACTGAATCAAGTTTAAAGTAAATTAACTTTTGTCTCAATTTAAACTTGAGTAGAGTTCATGTCACTTCTTTCCTATACTTTAAATAATTGTAAAAAAAAAAAAATAATTAATGAACGTCTCCAGAGACTACCTGCAAGCAGCAGAAGCTAAAATCCATACAGAAATAGGCTCATTTTGTTGAAGACTTTGTGGTGTCCAAATTCCTTCTATATTCACTACGAGGTGAACTATATAGGGCGTTTGCAATTTAGTAGTGCTGTCCGATTCTACAATTCCAAAATCAAGTGCCTTAGAAATTTCCCAAAAGTCTCTGCAAAAAACCAGTGTGCATAGATGCTCACTAGATTGGAGAGTATAGACCACAATGCATTGCGTTTGAACAATTGTTGTGAGAAATTAGAAGTATTTAAATTCATTTTTATGATGATCATCCGTTTTTATCATCAAAACACTATTTATAGTATTTGTATTTGTTAGGTTTTTGCTTCGTGAAATTGCTGCCGCCATATTTGCTGCTTAGCAGAAAAAAGTAGCGAGCATGGTGTAAACATTGCTTTTAAAATCCAGAGCACTAGATAGTGTCGCAGTATCTAGTTTTTTATTAGCTAACGAACAGGGAGGGAATTCGGACACAGACTGAGGCTTGTAAATAAGCAACTGATACAATTAAAAATCAAGTGTTTATCAAAAAGAGTCAGACTTGATACGAATTCTGTTATTATGTCTTTTTTTATTTTTGTAAACTACAAAAATAGAAAAAATACGAAGTGGCTTATTTGAGTACAGGAAACAAAGAAATTAACATGTTTATTTGTAAATATGCTAATTTCAGTCATTTACACTTTTTTTTCATTATCAGGCGCTACATGTTAATCTCTGGAAAGTTAATTTTCTTGTGCAAAAGCTTGAAAGATGGATTGATGTGCGTCTGTTTGTTCTCACATTCATTACTTCATCCGAACCCTTTCTGGTTTAATGACTGACCTTATAAAGAGCTTTTCAAGCAAAATAAGGCAGCTTTATTTGTACTGCACATTTCATAAGCAGAAGTATTAAAATGTACTATACAAACACACACAAAGACGAAACAAGTCAAGATAAAAACAGCTTAAATGTTAACGTTGTTAGGACATATTAACCATTCAAATATGTTTGGGACAAAGGAGTCATTGGAGTTCGGTACAAGTTTTGAGGGTTAAGATCAGTGGAAGTTTAACAAAAAGCCCTGATGTGGGAATATGAGCAGGCCTGTAAGTGCAAGATTGTGTAAAAAAGCATGTTAACTAATAAGCACCTTATTGCAGAAAATATATTTCTACAAAAGCTTCATTTTTAATAACTAAAGAAAAAGGTTACTTATTTTGCAACAAATTGTTCTTTATAAAAGTGCATGCATTGTTGTGATATAAACACTGGACATGTGGACATCCAGACTGCTAATATCGCAACAAAATGGTTTGTTGTGCAATCCTTTCTGGGATTCATCTGATAGTTTTGCTAAGATACACTCCCCACTTCCTAAAATCTTCATTCAAATGTTTGATCCTCTGGGCTTGACATGAAACCAGTGACTCCAGCCTAAGAAACTGCGCATTGTTCGTGTACACGCACACTTGTGAAACAAACACAATTGCTGGAGTGGGGGTCATGCTGAGAGGGGGTGGCACTTTTAAGCTGAGTCCACACATTTTGCATGCAGTGGACTAATCCAGCCAGGCTTTTTAGCCTGCTATTCAACAGGACAAGGACCCCCAGGAACTGGGCTTGTCTACGCCTCAGGGGTGGGGGGATTATCAAGACGGGAGAGAAGGTGGAGAAGGTGCAACGGTGGGATATGTGGCATTAAGATAGTAGCAACACATTTCTTTAAGCCTTATTGCCAGTTGTACATCTTTAACTTTAGACTGGTCATAATGCGGATGCTGAAAGACGTAGCGCCCTCCTCCACCCCCACCCCCACCCCCCACTCCTTCAGCTCTGACAGGGTCACCTCTGGGCCTTTCAGAGCCTCCTCTCAACCAGTCCTAATTGATCTCACGCATTACTAGTCCCAAACATGAGACAGAGAGCAGGAGGGAGATGGTTGGCCCATTGTTTGAGGAATGAGGTTCCCTAGTTAGTGGCCCTACACACATACACGTACATTTCACCTCTGGCATGCCCACCCACCTTCTCCCCCTATTCTCCTCTCCCTTCCTCTATGCTCTCATCTCCGGCTGTGCTAATCCACCGGCCAAGTCAGGAACTCTGTTACCCATCTGGCCAAGCATGACTCCAGCTGAGAGGGATGGAAGAGTGGAAAAGAAAATGAGGGGCGTGATGGAGGGGGTGTAAATTGAGAGAGAGGAATGTCAACGAGGGGGTGAGGTCGTCCAGATGTCTCACATGACGAAGAGCGTCTCTTAAAAAACCACAAAAAAAGTCATTACTTTGTATTTTGTTTGGAGCAGAGTGGATGAGGTAACAGAAACCCTGCGAGAGCCATGAAACCCACAATGGTGGCGCGGGGGGGAAGACAGACAGAAAGAGAGAGATGACCCCCTCCCTCCATCTCTTCTTTTTGACCGCTGATCAAAAAAATTATTGATCCTGTTGTCCTCTTGAAAATATAAGGGATTAACCAGCAGTTTGGAAAGAGAGACACCACTAAGCTGTTGTGACTTAACTTTGATTCCAGTGTTTAACAGAGTGGCCTCTGGCAAAGACACTCCCCTTTGTGAACCAATGAGCCATCTGGCTGGTTAACGCTGCCCCTAAACCACCAATCAATCTAGCGATGGCGGAAAAGAACCAGGAAAATCCCAACCTGCTAGCTTAAAATGAAAGAAGCAAAAATCATCTTTAAGCAGAAGAACCAAGTAGATATTTCGCCTCATAAAGCTTTTTTAATGTTTCTACTGATCTTCTTAGTACACTACAGTACTTTATAAAGCACTGAAAGAAATGTTTTCATGCTGCACAATATTTGGATCACTTTATTTCCTCCAAACTAAAACATGTTCTGTCAAATCTTTTTTAATCCACCAAAAACTGCAATTCCCAAAGCTCCGCCCTTTCACATTTGGTATCACTGAAAAGCCTCTGTAGATACCAAAATGAATACATTCAGTAATATGCGGTGGTTGGGAAATATTTAGGACAAATTTGCATTTCTTGTAGTCATGACGATAAGATGCGAGATCCGGGTGGGCAAACTATGTCCATATGTGGCCCGTTAATCGATTTAGTCTGGCCAGCCAAACTGGAAACAAATTACTTTGATAATCCTTATTGTTTTAATTTTCCTGTAATTCTGGTGTCTACCTATAGGGGGTGAACTACAAATATATTGACCTTTGTTTAGGTGAATAAAGTTATTCTGTGTTCATGTGATTTTGGAAGCTTTTGTTGTTTTAACGACGTTCGTGCATTTTCCGAATCGGAAAGTCATTGTTCCCATCATTACAAAACATGAAGGTTTGCGTTTTTCCCTGAGAGACAACAACCCTTTGCTGCAAAGAGCACTAAAATGAGAAAAAAAAAACTAATTCTAAATAAAAAAATCCAAAATGTGTTGTTTTAAAATGTACAGACAGGTATTATTCTCAATCAAACATAAGCATGTTTTTGTCCAGATTCCGCATCATTTCTTTCTCCTATGAATTGGGTTTCATAAAATACTCCACGCATCTGCTTCTGGTCTGGGACTTCTGTCAAATTTTTGAATCTTTCCATACCAGTACTAGACAAATGTTTCGAAAAGTATCAGTATCCTTTGATTACAGTTTGATTTCTTGAAAATAAATCATCTGACCTCAGACAGGTTTCTGACTTCCAAACCCATTCAAAGAATAAATGTGTGTTATATGACTTGGATCCACAGTGTGCCTTCTTCTGCAAGTTTTGTGATATTTTTTATTTCACTCGACTCATTTTGCAAGACTGGCTGAAGAAGGGAACCTGGTAAAACCCCTCAATGACACGTGAAGGTGTCTGAACAAAGGAAGATGATGAAAGCCTGAAGATTCCTCTCAACCGCAATAAACACAGCAATTTAATTTAAAAATTCACAAAAAGTTCACCTGAATTAACATGAAAAACACAAAAAGGTCAGGACAAACTATGTTGTCACAACTGTAAAATGACGAAAAAAAACTTGAAACTGATTCAAACTGGTGCTAAGTGCATAAAGATCAAACAAATGTGCACGGATTGGATCATGTAGCCAACGTGTGACACATTTAAAAATCTTAAATAAAGTCAAACATTAACAGGTGACAAGTTTGCATGCATGCTAGCAATGATTTAGTGATGGTTCAAATATATACTCACAGATATTGCCAGTGTTGTCAAAACTGTTGAGCACTTCATTAACTCTAAGGGGCCCAAGGTTATCCCTAAAGGAAAAATCCAAAATCAAATCCAAAATATATAAGAACACACATCCAATTGCCAATTCGATTAGCACTACATTCAGGCAGCCCAATGGTATCTCCATCAACCACAAAATTGACCTTCCTTGTGAGTGCAAAGCATCAAGTCGAAAGTTGCTCAGTAAATACTTTAACCTGTTAGAATTTTTTCAACAAAAACCAAAACATCAACTTGATGAACTTAAAAATCAAGATGAATACCTCAGTAAGGCACTGTACTCAGGAAAGTGCACACTTCTGTACTCCACCCACTGGACATCAGAGGTATCACAGACATCTTTTGCATCAAGTAGTTCCCTGCTGAAAAGGTCAAAGGTGGCGAACCTCCGCACAGACACCTGTTGGATCTCGGGGCTTTCCAACTGCTTCTGACGCAACACCTGACAAAGAAACACAGGAAATATTGTCATGTTTCCATCCTTAATAAACAAATATAGAAATTTGTTTTTATTGACTGTTGAAGTAAACATTAATCTGCCAAACTTTTTCCGATGCTGTTATGTTTCAGTACATCTAATAAAAACTACATTACAATTATTCCTTAAATGTATTTATAATCCCTTTTTTATGTGTGTGAGTTATATAGAGATTATAATTGAAGGACAATTTCTTTGGCCTTCAATGTGTCTTACATTGTGTCAATCACGTCTTTGTAAGGTATCAAATCAATAAAGATTCACTAAAATTTTTTAAAATGTCATGTAATGAAAAGTATTCACAGAAGTAAAAAGACAACATTGGAAAAGATGTGTAAATTAAATAGCAGCTGTTCATTTTCGCAATTCTATTCCATAATTTACTAAATACTCATTCGAAGAGGTTTTTGTTTGTTTATTGCTCATCAGATTATTCAGGTCAAATTCAACACAAATGGTTGTCCTATAGTACTTTTTAAAAATCATTTTTAATCACATTTATGAGCTTTAACATTTAACATTTATGAGACTTAACGTCTAGGACATCATTGATTTACAAATGTAGCTTTAGGCCACACAGATATTTCATCTGGAGTATCAAGGAAATCCTTTACAAAAAATATTTTTTTGTTATAGCCCATAACGGGACAGAAGAATTATGTTGGTAGGTCCATTAAAAACTTTTATTTTTATTATATATTAGATACCTTAGTTTTATATATATATATATATATATATATATATATATAGAGAGAGAGAGAGAGAGATTTTTGATTATTTGAATTTTATGTAATCTTTTAAAGGAACTGCATATTTAATATATATATTCTCTTCCATGTTCAAAAGAACCTCTGAACTGTATTGTTGACTGTTGATCTGCAGGTTGCACAGTGTTGTATCTTACCTTTTGTTTGGTGTGTGTGTGTGTGTGTGTATAAACTACCTGTCTGCTTTTTGTGTCCCCACAAGTTGCTTTAAGTAGCTTAATTACATTTTTTTACTTTATCTTAATCATTTTAACTGCATGTTTTAGAACTTGAGTCTTGACTTGAATTTAAGGGAAAAGACGTCAGACTCAAAATTCCAAAAGGGAACCTGTGTGAGCATCTCAAACCAGCAGAGGTAAAATGTTTAAAAACATATTAGGTAAACACCACACCTGTCTGAGCAGAGTCCACCTGGCGCGGGCAACATCGTTCGCATCACAGGTTTCTGCCCTGGCCGCACAGGTGTCTCCATTCGTGGTTTTTCTCCTCAAAGGTGAAGCCGGCTTTCTCTTTTCTGCTGTAGCGGTACAATTCTTTTCCATCGTATGAAAACGCTCGAACGGAGATATGTCTATTGCCAAATCCTAAACTACAGAGTCTTCACAGTTTCAACATATGTGATACAAAAATATATATGTATTTTAAAACCGCAGGAACAAAAAAAATAGACTGCAGGTTCGGCTTCACCTGTTACACCCTCTTGGTACACGCTACTTCCGTACACTTTTACTTGTCCAGACATTGTCGTCAATTGCCGAGATGCCCTCGCCGGATTTCCGGTTTAATCGAATCGCGCGTGGATTCGGGTTTGATTAGTTTAGTCTAGTTTTAGATGATTACGTCAGCGAGCTAGCTGTGCGTTGCGCACGTGCAGGGAAGTGGATGTTAGCTTCAAAATAACGTTAAATTAGGACAAAATACATGTTTTACAGCAAAAAACAAACAAGCAATTTTAAAATACGAAACACAACTATGATAGAAATAATTTAAACAGCATTTGTGAGAGAAAGGCTTGCTTTAAAGCGAGTTAATAGTTAAAGGATGATCTTGTCGGGTTTATTGGTGTCGTCAGGTCGATTCTTTAAATGTTCTTGGGGACAGTTTACTGTTTGTAAACAAAAAACACGGATGATCGGATTTGCTCAACGAATCTGCGCTTCGGTCAGTGACAATCTATGTGTTCATCATGTTATTATGTCCCTTAGAAAGAAATAAAATAGACTTCAGGTGGACTACTTTTTGCAATTAAAATGTTTCGATGTAAATATGCCTGCTTTTAAACAGGTTTTTATGAATGAAACATTAGTTGACTATTTATAACCTTATAACTTTAATTCTGGTTATTTCACATGGTATGAGTGCACTACATTTTTAGGTCACCTTCAGTGAAACTATATGTTTCTGTGATAAATTTGCATTTTTCTTTTTGTGGATAGAAACATTAAGGTTTATTTTCGTTGTAGTTTGCTAGTTGTGGACTAATTTTGAAAATCCTGCAGCAGAAAACATGCATCAGAGTACCCTCACAGCTGAAGCTCAGGCTTTCTTTATATTCATTTCCAAATTTGTTTACATTTCAGGAAACCTCATCAGCTGAATATTGCACTCCCAGCATGGAGAAATACAGAGACTTAAAAGGCTATTTTACCAGGAGACTGAAGGAAGCGTACCATCAATTTCCCAACATACCAGACTATTCAGTGGTAATACCGGCTCTTTATTCTTGGTCTGAACCACATTTTAGCTAATTTAATTTAAAAGATTGTTTTAAAAGGAAATGTAAACGATAAAATAACCAGCTTGTTGCATATATTAAATCAGTTTCTCATACCAGCTTCCTGTTGGGAAGGACCCCAAAATTCACCTGTATTCTGTAAAGATTGGTTGAATTCAAAAGTCTTCAAAGCACTCCACTCCAATCCTCTTTTGATTTATTGTAAAAACGTTCCCAGTGGTCTTTTAATTAAATTTATTATGTTTTTAGACAGAATCGACAAACCTGTGTCAATTTCTAGAACAAAGGTTTCTGCAGAGCGACATCAAAAATTTGGCCCTGAGTTGTGGGAGAGACCATTGGTGCGGAGTAAGCCTGCGCCCATTTCCCATCATCCCTTTGTTTACACTCTCTACCTTGTTTATATTCCTCTCATGACTCCAAGCTAACACTAGCAGTGCACCAAAAAATGAAGTAGCTCTTGAAATTTAATTAGCGAAAGGCCTCATTTTATTTTTACACGTTGCTGTTGGTTTTTTTGTTTCAGGTCTGTGGACAAGACTATAACTATTTCACTCAGAATGATGGCATCCACAGAATAAAAAGGAAAGGAAGTAAGCAGGAAATATAACTTTTTTTTTGAGAAACTCTGGAGTGGGACATTTTTAGTTCAGCAGTGAAATGAAACAAAGTGAAACATCGAGATCCATTTCTAATTTTGTAGCTTTTTATGTTACACATACATTTTTTATTCTTCATAGATAAGCCCGTTTCAGAGCAAGTATTGGATATAGAGGGAATATTAAGAGGGGAAGATGAGACGCAAACAGAGAGGAAGCAGAGATTTCAGTGGACAGTGCAGAGGATCCGTCTGTCCCCACAGGAAAAGCATCTTGCAGCATCCCTGAAATGCAGCCAAGGAAAGAATATGAGGTTGGCAAACATGGACTTTTTACATTTAAGAATGTTGACAGTTAAATGTCATAAGTTATCTAGTATTTCATTTTGCTGTGATTGACGACAGGTTCGTGGTTGTGAGACTTAACGAAAGGAATCCACCATGTCCCCGGGGTGTCATAGCCACTCTAGAAGGAGTATTCAGTTTTGGTAATTATTTTTCAAATATTATGCATTTTCAAAAAGGTAAGATTGACTATTGGATTCAATAGTATAGTACAGTTTTTTTTTTCTTGCACTGGTAAAGAGTGGGCAACAGACGACGTCTTGTTTTACACAACCTTGGAAGGTCTGCGTTCCAGAGCTGTGTTCCGTCTGGACGTGACGACCAGCGGAAACAAGATAACCTGTGTGTACGAGGAAGCTGAGCCCGAGTATGCATGAACGGCACAGCATTTAAATCACATTTTCATTCCATAGTTTCATTGAAACTCCCAATTTCCCCCAGTATGTTTGTCGAAGTTGCTCTGTCAAGAGACCGGCAAATCCTGACCATAAACTGCAGCAGCAGGAGCAAGTCAGAGGTGCTTTTATGTGACGTGAAAAATTCCCAGTTAGAGCCTGTTGTTGTTCAGCCTCGCCAGCAGGACCTGCTGTTTTTCCTGGAGCACTGGAAGAGATGGCTTATCATACTGGCTAACACAGGACCGGGACAGGAATATCAGGTACATGAGTGTTTTGAGAATATATCCCATCAAAATAAAACTAGTTTCAACTTTTTTGTTGAAAATTCAACAAAAATATTTAAACATTTTAGGAATAAATTCGTTTTTCTTTTTGTTTTTTTAAACTGTCCCCTCATCAGTCAATTATTCATACGGGCTTTGTAATACAACTTTTTAGCCTTTTGAAAGTATTTTAACAAAAGTAGAGAATATCTGTCAGTTAAATGACTCACAAAATATTATATTTCACTGTGTGTTTTGTCTTCATGTTTTTTTGATAAGTAGGTGTTGCAGGCTCCTGTGTCAGAGCCATCCATGGCCTCCTGGGTCCCTCTATTTGTCCCCGACCCTGACACTGTAATCAAAGATATGGAAGTGATTGGAGACCATTGTGTGCTGATTGCAGCAACATCAACCAATGAACTCATTCTGATTGTGGTACCACTGACTCATCCTAAAGAAGCATATGTTGTACAGGTCAGTAAGGGATGGGATAACAAGCTTTAGGAAAAATCAAGTCATAGTTTTCTGTATTTATGCTGCTTAATGTATTTTTTATTATTTAATTTTACTTTAATGTCTACACTGGTGTTTAGCTCCCTTCCTGGGTCTGTTCCGTTGAAACTAAGAAAGCTGGATTGGTGGACGAACAACAAAATGTTTTGGAATTCCGAATTTCATCTCCAGTCCATCTTCCAGTGTCCTGCTGTCTGTATCCTGACCAAAGGCTGCTTCTATCAGGCAGGGAAATGTCCAGTACAAAGAAACAAGCCAAGTATTTCACCACTCGCCTGGAGGCCTGCAGCCGAGTAAGTAAAAAAAAAAGGAGATTCAATCTTTTTCTCAATTAACATAAATCATTGGGTCTCTCATGAACCAAACCCAGAAATACTTAAACTCCTCCATGTGGGGCAGGAGCACTCCACCCACCCAGAGGGGGTAAACCATCTTTCTCCGGTCACAAGCCATGGCCTCAGACTTAGCTGTGCCGACCATCATCCCAGCCGCTTCACGCTCTGCCGTGAACTGCCCTGATGCATGCTGGGGGTCCTGGCTCGATGAAGCCAACAAGACAACATCATCTGCAAAGAGCAGAGAGGAAATCTCGTGGTCCCCAAACTACACCCCCTCCGGCCCCCTTGGCTGCGTTTAGAAATCCTGTCCATAAAGACCACGAACATAACCAGTGATAAAGGGTCGTTCTGTTCAGGTGTTCTGTTCGGGCACAGGTCCGACTTACTGCCGGCTATGCGAACCAAGCCCCTGCTCCGGTCATACAGAGACCGGACAGCTGTAAGGCTCCCCGGACGCCATACTCCCAGAGCACTGGACATCTTTGCTTAGAACGCTGCCCTCGTGACCCGGTCCCGGATGACCAGAAGAAGATGGTTGGATGGCACTAGGTCCCTAAAATAAATTGTTTTCTGTCCCTTGTAGGATGGCACATTGGTACCAGTGACGCTGCTTCATACTGTGCCTGTTAGGAGTTTGAGAAAAGCTCCACTGCTGGTTCATGTCTATGGGGCTTATGGTCGAGATCTTAACATGGAGTTCAGCCCAGAAAAAAGACTGCTTTTGGAACACGGCTGGGCTCTGGCCTTCTGCCACATCAGGTAATGTGCCACTTTTCCAGCTACTGTAAAACATTTCTGATGAACTATAAAGGCTGTTTACTGATAACAATGTATTTCTATCATTTTATTCCACTGAAGTTCGTTGTAGCTGAAAGTGCGATTCTATTTCCTCTAGCGTGCTAGAGCGTACAGTAGTGTGAGATCTGAGAGTGACTGTTGGGTCATCTATCTGTCTGCAGAATATTTCAAATATGCTTAAAGTCCGACTCTGATCATCATCTTTTTTAAGTCGTTCCCAGTAGTCGACATCACAAATACAAACTTTTTTCAACAGCCTTTTTCCGTCTCCTCCTGATTCACAAAGAAAAAATAAGAAATGTAAAATTAAGATCAATTTTCTCTATATATGTTCTCCATTGTTAGAAAAATGCTACAAAAACATGTTAAGAATATTTTTGGGTTTTAAAGAATGCAATTCTGATTGTCTTTATTTGTTTTTCATAGAGGTGGAGGTGAGCGTGGCCTCTCCTGGCATAGACAGGCATGTGTGGAGGGGAAGCTGAAGGGGGTAGAGGATCTCCAAACCTGTCTGCATCACCTTTTCTCTTTTGGGGTCTCTGCTCCTTCACTTACAGCCCTCACAGCCCACAGTGCTGGAGCTGTGCCAGTGGGAGCTCTGTGCAACAGAGACCCAAACATGATGCAGGCCGTCCTGCTGCAAGTAAGATGTTTTTTAAGAATCAACAAATAAAGTATCAAGCTTCTCAATAAAATAATAGATGTCCATCTTATAAAAGTAGAGTTTGTTCATCTTGTGGGCTTTGAAAAACCAATTAAGACGTGTTTCTTCTTTTAGGCTCCTTTTCTGGATGTTTTAGGGTCAATGGAGAATAGTGACTTGCCTCTAACTTTAGAAGATAGAGATGAATGGGGGGACGCAGTGGGAAACTTAAAGCACAGACAAGTCCTCGCTTCCTATTGTCCTCTTAAAAACATCACTCCTCAGGTTTGTGCACAAAATATACTTTTTTTTGTGATATTACTTGTTTGTACATTATTTTTCTTGTTGTGCTTTACAACAAATGGTTTGATTCTTTTGTTTTCACTTACGTTTTTTTTTTTTTGGACAGCGTTATCCATCCATGCTGCTAACGGCTTACAGTGAAGATCCCAGGATTCCTCTTGCTGGCGTCCTCAAATACACAGACCTCCTGAAGAAAGCCATACACACACACACAAGCAGCAAACCAAAGCCAGGTATGTCCACGCTCCACGTTTTGAGTCATCCATGGTTGACTTTTCAGGTATAAGGACAGTTTCCTGCTGTTGCTCCACTGCATTTTATCATCCAGTCAGATTCATTTATTCATACTTTTCAGTGCTCTTTATTGTTCTTCTCTGAGTAATATTAAGTAATGTGCTTCCTTATCTTTAGGTTACACACATCTTTCCCTCCATATTGTGAAGCAGAGCAGGGACCTTGTGACCCACCCAGTGTATTTTCGATGTCATGAATAAGCTCCTTTTCAAATCGCATTTTCCTTTCTTCAGAAATGTTATTTTAAGCTTAATTTTCTTTATTTTTGTCCTTCATGATGAGAAAAATGCCAAAGAATATGCTAAAAAATACTAAAAACACTATTTCCATCAGAGTGGGTCTTTAATTCAGTTGATTTAGATGTACCTGTTCCTCAGCTACAGGAAAGCATCACCTGCTGAGCGTGCATTTTATATCCAAGTGTGTAAACTGTTGTCCAGGTGAATTCCAGCTGGAACCACCAGCTCAGCGTGGCTTTCACGCTTCATTCTGGATGGATTGCCTGCATCAGCAGAGGTTTTAATAGTATACAGGGTCAACTCCCAGCAGTGGTGTCAGTGTGCATGTCAGGAGAGGCAGCGCTAACAGATGCACCGAAATCATCTTCGAAATATAGCATAGGTCACCTTATGGTAAAGCCTGTGTGTGTTAGAGCGTCTGCTAATTGCTCTCATTTCCCCAGGCTTTTTCCCACCCTCTCTTATAATCTTCCTTCACCACTTTGGAGGTGCTCCTCATTTACACTCCTCTCTCCCACTGCTTTCCTCTCCCTATTTTAAATACACACATTATCTCTCTGTGCTTCACAGTCTCTCGCCTCTGTTGTTCATTACACTCTCTCCAGCGTCAGTGTGTGCAAAACTCTCCTGATCTGTCTCCTTCTATTCTCCAGAGTCTTGATAAAGTGCTGATGGCATAGACACATCCAGCTGGGTGGGCAGGTCCATTAGCATGGTAAAAAGATAGTGTATCAGAGCAGGAGATTAGACACACAGACTGGGACCTGTCAAGGTCAAGACCGCCCTTGTGAAACAGTTCAAGCCGTAGAGACGAGGGTTTGAGCAAGTGCAGCATCAGATAGGGGAATTAAGGAAAAGGAGACTAAAGCAGAGTTGGCTAAAAGGAGATTTTGTGTGTAGACGAAATCAAGAACATTTGAAGTATCGAAAAGAAATCTCCTTTGTGTTCTTTCATGTTACCTTCATTGTTATTCATCTCTTTCTTTAGAGTGTGAACCTGCACCAAACATCGTTTTAAACATTCAACCCGGAGCAAATCATCTCGGACCAGAAGATAATGAGCAGATTCTGACGGAGGTAAGAACTTCTCAAGACTGTAAACACACTGTAGATGAGTGAGTTTTTATAAAGCGGTAACCCATGACTTTGATTGCAGTTGGTTTAGCAAGTCAGTCCTCAGTTATTGACAATTGTATCCATCCATTCATAATCCAAACCCCTTCTGAGTCACAGGGCTGCTGGGGCCTATTCCAGCCATCACTAGGTGAAGGCGGGGTACACCCTGAACAGGTCGCCAGTCCGCCGCAGGGCCACATAACCTCACACAATTCAGAATTACTAAGTAATCTATGAAACATGTTTTTGGAATGTGGGAGGAGGCCGGAGAAAACCCACACATGCATGAGCAGAACATCCAAACTCCACACAGTAAGGTCCAACCCGGGATTCAAACCAGGGCCTTCTCGCTGTGAGCCAGAAGTGCTAACCACTACACCTTCTGTGCAACCTTTTGATAATTTTGGGCGTATTCACACTGAACACATTTGGTTCGCTTAAAGTGAACCAGTTTGTTTCCCACGATAATCCAGAACAGATTTTCATTCTAAGTGAAGAGATGGTTTTGCTTACAAGCTTTGGTTCGAAACAAGACCAGGATCCAGAGCAAATGAAGCGGACTTTGTTTGGATCAAATAGTTTTTCCAGTCTGAATACACTTATATTCAACATTATTTAAAGTCTGGTTTGGAAAAACCTTTTTGCCTCTTGGGGCAGATTTTCTGTTTAAAAAACGGAGGTGCATTTTTCAGGTCATCTGCAGAGTCTGCAGAATTTCCTTATGTAAAAGAATTCCTCAGTCATTCCATGTTTTGATGGTCTTAAACTATTAACTTTTCTGCTGCATTGTGTTTAACTACTAAATGTTTATAGCCCAGAGAAGAGAACGTTGGGCTGTTCTGGTTAATTGACTTAAACGACATCATTTGTAATCAAAGAAGGAATTTTTTACTTTTCTGCTCTGATAAATCAAAGTTCATGTCGCTGACATCTCTTCTTTGTTTTTTTATCTCTGCAAACAGGAAGCGCTCAAGCTTGCATTTCTGTATGCAGAATTAGGCTTGGATGGACCACGGCTTTCCCACAAAAGGAAGAGATGACCCCATTAAGAACCAGTTGCCTATAAAAACCCAACATTCGTCCGTTCAGCCAAAAGAAAACATGATTCATCAGAAATTGGTTACAAGCCTGTTAAAATAAGGACGTTATCAGCACTAAATGCTAGTGCAACTTAATTCTTTATTGTGTTCCAGGCAGCGCAGAATTTTTTGAGTTATTTGAATCATGTTTGAAAATAACAGCTTTCCATTTATTTTAGCATTTATAAAGAATGCCAACGGTCTCCAGGTAGCAGGCTTTCTCAGAGACGTAGCATTCTGTGGAACGGCTGAGATGAAAGCGAGTGTAGGTGGAGTACCGGATCACCAAACCCTCTCCGGCTTCTGTCAGGATGCCAGACTTCTGAAAGACTTTTCCATTGTTGACGGAATTGGTGCTCATCAGCACCTTCAGCTGGTTCGGCAGCTCACGAAAGGAGGACAAATCTGTCGTGGCAGCTTGTTTTCCAAAGTTGAGCACCATAAGGTAAGCCTCTTTGTGACCATCGAGCTCTCGCAGGTACGAGAAAACGTTGGCATCAGCTTGAACGTAGCAGAACCAGCCTCGCAAAAAGGGGAGCTCTGTCTGCCGCAGGTTGTTCAGAAAGTTATACTGAAACATTGTGGATCCTTCACTGTCCTTCTGGACCTGGATGGAAATGATTGGAAAGCAGATTTGATGAACATGAACAGAAAGCAAATATAAGATACTTCAAATCAGATGTTGGTTCTTATGTTCTTAAAAAGCTTTTCACCTCCACGTTGACACTTTTGTAATCTGGGTGTACAGGAAGCCACGTGATGTTAGTCAGGTTATTGAAGCCTGCATTCAGGTCACTGTTCCACTGCATGGGAGAGCGCCCAGGGTCCCGACTGTTACTCTGCACAGAAAGCACAGATAACACTTTGGGATTCGCTCACATTGTCCGTTTATACATTCTCAAGAAAAGCAATCCTAAAGCCTGAAGAATTTGGCTTCATGAGCAAAATACTGACCAGGTTATATTTGCCAAAGGGGTCCTGAACCTGGTCTGCTGTGATGTTGATGTTCTCCATGCCGATCTCTTCCCCGTAATAGGTGGTGGGGGTGCCGGGGAGGGTCAACAGCAGCATGTTGATGACGCGCACGTACATCTTACCAGTGCTGGAAGCAATTCTGCGCTTGTCATGGTTCCCCACCTTTTAATCAGGAAAGGAAAAAGCTGAAAGACCCACTCCAATGAAAATGATACTTTTAACACATGCTCTTGGAGCATTTTTTTAATGATGGAGGACATGTATACAACAATTGAGTATTTCTTTATTCAAATCGTCATGGATCAGGAGCAGATGAGAAGCCACGCATTAGTAAAAACTCATAGTTTGTGAAGCAGCAACAGTCAGAGTCTCCCTTTTATGCAACAGTTCTGTTGCATCCACTTGCAGACAAATGGATCCATTTATGTCTTCATTTTCCTCATCTGAGCTGCCATCTGGCTCCAAACTGTACAGACGGATGGCTCTGATATTACTCGCCATTTTTTTGCTACGCTAATATTAGCTTGGGGTTGTGAGGCGCTATAAGTGAGTGGGAGAGAGTGCAAACAAAGGAATGCTGGGAAATTAGCAGAGTTAACCTCCTCCACCAACAGTCACGCCCACAATCCAGAGGCGAAGTTCTATTGAGACACAGGCTTTTTGATTTTGGGTAAAAACTGCATAATCAAAACCCCACTGGTGATTGGAGTGGGGCTTTACCACAGCAGAAGATAAACTTGGTTCAACCCTACGCCCCCGCTCTGATGTTTGAAAGGGCAGAAGTGCCCCAAATTATAAAGAGGAGACCACAGCTTCAGAGGTCAGATCATTTGACCTTGTTTGTAAATCAGCTGGAAGGCCATTGGCTAGTTGGTGCGACTCACCACCCAGTTGGGCCATTGTCCTCTGGGCATGTTGGACATCCAAAGATCAACTAGATGTTTGGCCCACAAGCCGCTGGCGTTCTGAGGCAAGTCCAGCAAGTAGAAGTTAAAGGGGAAGTCACTCTCTTTGACCAGGGGGGTCCCGTAGTACATCATGGTCTTCTCCACCTCTTCATAATCATATGACTCTGTCACCATGAACCTGTGGAACAGAATTACAGCATCAGCTGAGATTTCAACTGTACCTGTTGGAAGTGGCTGCTGCTGCTTGCAGGTTTATAAATCCTACAAAACATTTTGGATCTCCAAAACCATCCAAACATTCTGAATAATCGGGATCCTTTAAATCAACAATAATAATAAATGTATTTTTTAAAGCATGTAAGGAAAAAAACTTGTTTTAAAGTGAAAAGTACTGCATACAGTTCGGACTAGATGGTAAAAGATGTTTAACTTTTTCTGTAAATTTGTTGGAATTGAATGTCAAAACATTCGATTGACTTCTCATGAAGTTATTTGGGCCAAATGAAAGAGAAATACATTTCAGAAATTTAAAAAAATCTAAATTAAAAGATAAACTTAACATAATAAAACATCAGCTTCCAAAGACTTCAGTCTCTTTTGGGGGGTCTAATTTTATTCTTGATGCTTCAAACATGACGCTTTCCTCCAATCAGTCAAAGTTTTCTTCATTACTTAATTTTTCACGAGCACACTATACATGCACATTTGTTATTTTTTTAGGACACAGCTTATTAAAAATGTCTGAATAAATATTGACAGAAATTCAGGCAGTTTTTTAATAACAACATTGTAGAGATGTACATGTATTTGACCAAAGTCCTCCCAGTTTATTATGTTTAAAACAAAATGTGTTGCCTCGACTTTTACGTTATAATTAAATGTGATAAATGAACTGTAGTACCTGTATTTTCCAGGCTCGCGGCTGAAGGGTTCCATCTCTGCCCTAAACTCACGCAGGATATCATGCAAGCCAACCTGACTTGTGGTGTAATCGTGAAAAAGGTCCCACTCTGTTGTTACTTCTTCCTGCAATAAAGCAATATCATCATAAAAAAGGAATATCTTGACTCTTAAGGAGGAAATTGCTTAAATAGATTGACATGTTTTTCTTAGTACAAACTTAGAGTTGTTGACTGTAAAAATTCCATACACACCTATTTAAAAGTCACATAATTTACTGCTTTGACACCAGAAACTGACTCTATTAGCAAACAACAACCCAGAAGTGGTTTGGAAGAAAACAAAAACCAAATGCAACAAGTAAAGAAGTGCCTACCTTCATTTCTGGATTGTATTCTATAAAAGACAAAAAGTAGGAACTGGACGAAGAACAACGGATTTTATTTTTTCTCCATCCTTAGCTGATGCATTCTCAAACACAAGAAGCAACTCCCGCAACTTACAAAACCGTAGGTATCTCGTTAGAGACAGGCATTTCTGAGACCCCTATGGTATTAGCATGATCCAAACTTTCCTTAAAAACTATTGAACATAACGGTGCATTTTTCTGTCCTGCAGTGCATCATCATGCCACTAGGGGCAGTAGAAAGGCTTTTCCAGGTCATTTCAAAATGGCTGCTTCCATCAAATATCAAAAACACTTTTAGCTGGAAAAAGTTAAGCTAATTTTCCGAGTTTTACGTTGAGCTCGTGTCATCTATTGTCTCTTTTTTAACTGACTACTTGCTGTATTGAAAGTACATTTTGTTGATGGGTAATTCAGTTACACCATATTAAGTGTGTGATTTGAGTCAGCGGGTAAATCAGATGATTTTTTTCATTGCTTTGAGTGTTTTCCAGTCAACACGTTTTTATTCAGATGAGCTTCAAGTTGATTGACTTTTATCTTACTATGTTTTCATTTGTTTTTACTGTCCTTTCATTTGTTTGTTGTTTAGTCTGTCATATTTTTATGATTGTAATTTCATGTTTTTACTTTTGTGAAGCACTTTGTGATGTTGATCTGAGAAAGATATGAAAAAAATTAACATTTACTTACTTTTCCCCCAAACACTCATGCCTATATTTATTTATTTTTTTATCTAGAACTAACATTGTTGTGAGCAAAAAAAAAACCATCCAATTTTTTCTAATTAATACTATCTCATTAAACTATCTCATTTTATGTGGATTTCATCAAAGGGTTTTAAAAAGTAATTCATTTCAAAAGATTAACATTTTCTGTCAATGTTTTGATGTGGTGGACTTTAAAGGGTTAAAGGTGAACAAATAAAGTATTGTCATAAAAATGAATATTGCTTTTTACTAATTATGAGTGTTCTGTTTTTTCCAACTTCCTTAACAACTTGCAGCCTTTAAATATGATTCTGAATCAGAGAGTTTACCTCTAAGGCAGCGTCCATGAGTGTGATTCAGTCTCATTGTTACAGCCTTACCCTGCAGTGGTCAGTAATGACTTACTAATCCCCCAAATCCTTTAAAATATGCTTCTTTTGGGCTAATCTTTCCTCTGTGAGAAAAGACCTCTTCCTCTGAGGAAAGACAAATCCTTCTTGCCAAGCTTCCAGCCGCTAGTGTCATGAACCCTTTAAATTAACCTTTTTCTCCAAGAAGGTGCAAGATGAACCTCTCATTTAGGCCAAAGATAAATATTATCATAAATAGTATGAAATGTCCCATTCCGCTGTTGATTGTGTTTATTCCTGCTGCTTTACAGGGGGAAAAAAAGCATCATCTATCAGCTATTTTTTTGAAACATAGTTCTGCTTTAATGCATGATAGTGTTCAAATGTGGACTTTGACATCTTCATCTGAGTCCACTGAATAAAAGGTAACTGTATAACAGGGTTATTGCAGAGATAGTGAAGAGTTCAAAACTCTTCACTATCTCTGCAATAACCCTGTTATTGCAGAGATAGTGAAGAGTTTTGAACTTTGAGCAAAGATTTGATCCATAAAAAAATTAAAGTTTAACATAAAAATTGTTGTACAATCCAAATGTTGGTATCAATTGACAATTCAAAAGAATCACGCACTGTCATTTTTTAAGAAGAATTTTTGCATGCAGTTTTAATCTTAGATGCCTTTGAGGTAAAAGAATAGTTGGATGTTGTAAAATGGCGACGCTCACCGGCGGCTTGTTGGGGTCCACCTGTGGTTCGTCCCGCAGGTGCGTTGCTTCCAGCATGTGCTTCACCGCATCCAACCGGAAACCATCCACACCTTTCGAAAGCCAAAAGTGAATAATGTCCTGAAGAGAAATCATTTTTAAAATTGCATTTGAAAAACGTAATTCACCCTGATTCTCATTCAAATTTTTAAAAATGTAATTAATTCTTTCTTTAAAAGAAAATGTAAGCATTAAATTGCTAATATGAAATCTGTTCATTAATTATTATTACATCGATGGATGACAGGATCAGTCCTTCTGCAAAACATTTGTCTGAATGAGTCATTCTCTGAGGTGAGCTCAAGTAATCTTACAATAATCTCCTTGCGGACGGCTGGGTTCCTCATGTTCAGGTCTGGCTGTTCCTTGAGGAATTGGTGAAGGTAGCATTGTCCTCTGACTTCATCATAAGTCCATGACGAGTTTCCAAAAATGCTCACCTGCATGAAAAACAGATCATAACATGAAAAGCTCCTACAAAGATCTATAGGGTCTTTATAGTTCAGTGCTGTGGCACCAGAGCACACCCAGTTATTGGGCTTTTTTGTGGCATTGCAGTCAGCCCAGACATAGTAGTCCTCATAGAGTGGATCTCGGGTCCGACTCAAGTTGAACCAGCGGTGACGGTCACTGGAATGATTTGGAATGAAGTCCATAATCAGCTTCAAACCTGATGAGAACAGAAACACCTGAATCAACGCTGCTAATAACAGAGCATGGCCACACCCCTTCACACACACATCTTTATTTTCAAGGATTCACACACCATTTTTGTGCATTTCTGCCAGAAGCTCCTCAAAGTCCTCCATGGTTCCAAAAAGGGGGTCAACATCTCGGAAATCCTCCACATCGTAGCCAAAGTCCTTCATAGGGGAGCGGTAGAAGGGACTGATCCAGATCGACTTAATGTTCAGGTTGTGGAAGTGATCCAGCTTTTCCTTAATCCCTGTGGAGCACAGATAGTAAAAAAAAAAAATACAAAACATTTTTATTTTATCACCTGTACAAGTGAAAAACAAGAAGGAAATTTTAAGGTTAAATGTGAATGTAGCGTTTATTTACTTAAACAAGGTGTTTGCCTTAATTTAAACCTTTTAAAGTCCCACTCCCCCACATCTTTTGATCCAACTGTAAAAGTGTTCCCAGTGATCTTTTGATTATAAAAAAGAAACAGTCATTTTCTAGGATGTAGTTTCTGCAAAGCAGCAGAAGTTCATCAGAAGTTGTGGGTGAGACTGTTGGCGCGGTGTGAGCCTACCCACACTTCCCATCATTATTTGTTTACGTGCTCTCCCGCTAGCTTACGACCCCCCTGCCAAACATTACAGGTGGAACGAAAATGGTGAAAAATATCAGAGCTATCCAGCCGTACAATTTTGAGCCAGATGCCAGCTTGGATGAGGAAAATAGATCCAATCATTCAAGTGGATCCATTGCAATGGAGTAGAACAGGGAGCTTGTGGCCCGCCGGTTGTAGCTTCTACGTCACAACTACAAGCTCTTTCATCCCATCTGTATCAGTGTGGTTAAATACTTTTGTGTGATTTTTATTTTTTTTATTACTTTTGGACTGTGATCCAAGACTGTTTTATTAAATCAATATGGCTTTTATGAATCATGTGTATATTTGCTTTCTTAATAAACATTTTGATGCAAATTTCAGAACTGTTTCCCCCCTAAAAGTTGATTTCTTAAGACAATTAGACAATAATAATAAAGTGTAAATGTTTGCAGGTTTTCCTCATCCTACCTTGGAGGTCTCCCACCCCGTCCCCGTTGGAGTCCTTGAAGGAGCGCGGGTAGACCTGGTACACCGGGGAGATCTGCCACCAGCCCAGGCAGGGCGGCGACAGCGCGATGATGGTGATGGTGACGGCCACCAGCGCCAGCGTGCAGCTCACCGTCAGCCAGAACAGGATCTCTCTGGGCACTCGGTACCGGGCCTGGGAGGAGTACAGCAGCAGCACCTCCTTGGGCATCCCCGCGTACGGCTTCACCTGCGCGTACACAGAGTCGTGCTTCTCCGCGGCGGCGTCCTCCCGCTCGGCGGCGTCCGGACGGGGGCTGTCCGGTGGGGAGTCGGTGCCGTCTGCATCCTGAAAACCCGGGTTTCCGACGCCGTCCGCCAGCTCCACGGAGCCGCTGTTTTTCCTCCTAAAACTCATCTGAATGAAGCTCTCAGAACCGGGGGGGTCAGAGCACAGCTCGCGCCGGGGCCACCTGTGGAATGCGGGAGCTGCGGAAGTGGCCCCTGGATGGAAGGATGGCTCTGGTTACAGATTACCATTTCCTGTGTAGCTGCGCGCGTGCGCGCGACTTTTATACCTGTGCACAAACTCAAAGTTCAACTTGACCCAACACAGAAAACAAGAGCAGAGAATTCAACACGAAATGACCCGAAAAGTCTAAACTTCACAAAAGCATGCTGGGAAATGAGTACAGAGGAAGAGGATGATGGATGGATGGATGGATGGATGGATGGATGGATGGATGGATGGATGGATGGATGGATGGATGGATGGATGGATGGAGGGATGAAAATTAGAATTAAACAGGAGTTAAAGGAGAAGTCAATCAAATATATATTTGTACAAAAAATGCTGCTGTTTTGGGTTTTTTTTCCCAGGATACCTGGTATCACTCTCTTGGTACAGAACAATCTGCACAAACTGTCTAAGAAACATCACAACTTCACTGTATAGTGCTGATTGTATAAAGGCATGCTCACTAAAATGTTTCACTGACATTTACCTACCAAAAAAAATCCAAAGTTCCCCACAGTATGCTGGAAAATAAGTATAGAAAGGGATGACAGATGCTCAAAGCTGTCCTTTTAGGGTTGATCTCAAAACAGTCAAGTTGACTCATTCTTTTGCTTAAAAAAAGCACTCTAATGTGAGATCATGCAGTCAGTAATGAATCTAAACATTTTAAGAGTGACCAGAAGACACCAGGAGGACATAAATTAGAAATATTTTTTATTCTTGAAGAATTACAAGAGATGTTTCTGTCTTGATTTGTCACAATTCTTCCTTTCTGGTTTCCTTGTTGACCCAGAATAACTGACAGGTCCATCACACCATTTGTTTTGTAAAACTCTCTTTACTCAACTTTTTATAGCCACAAATCAGGATGAAATTGTTCAGACGTCACTCCAAAAGAAAAAAAAAACCCTCATGTTTCCCAGGTAAGCCTCAACATTAAATTCCACATTTATAGCAATATTTCGGTTTTTCTTCTCAAAACAAAGGAACCCACAAGAGCTTGTTTTGTCATCACATGACTGATGAGAGAATGTGGCGCTGCAGTTCTGCTTGTAATCAGTCCATGCTTTGGAATCAGTGTGAGCCATTCGGAATTACATTCAGACAAATAAAAGGCCTTTTCCCTCCTGAAAATCTTCACTTTTCCCAGTGTTTGTAATAGCTTAAATACCAACCTATATGTTCAATGTGGTAAAAACTTTACACAATGTTTAAAAAAACTGAAAATCTGAAAAACGTATCTTTTTAGGTGAGTAAACTCCACTCAAGAACATAAAAACATTTTGAGATTAACCAATTGTGAAGGTGTTCTTTCTTTCTGACCGTTCCTCTCCAACATTGTGTTCCAACCACAGTGAACATCATCCCACTCCCCCAGTGCGTCTCACTCGATCGCAATCCACCTGCTGCAGGAGACCCCACCCACTCTCCACCGCAAAAAAAGGAATCATTAAAAAAAAAAAAACTGCAAAAGAACAACACATTCAAGTACCTATTTGTCATATGGCACGAGGAGAAAGTGTACCACAAGAACATGAATCAGCTAGAAATCTCTGTTGGACCTACTTTCTTTCAATACTGCCACTTCAGAAAGTGTGCTGAATTAAATCTAGACGATTTCAAAGTGTACTTTACATTTTTCCAAACGTGTTAAATCAAGCTAAAGGCTCTACACAAAGTATGGACAAATCTAGTTGTGGATGCATATATCTGCTAAACAAAGGTAGCTGTTGTTGCTTTTTTTCAGATATTTGTAAGTTTAGTGCTTATTCATGCAAGTCCATAAATTATGTTGTGGAAAAAATAAAACAATTTTAGGGAGCGCGACTCCAGGTGTAGTTGGTGTTCTTTCTGCCGCAGTTTCACTCCTTTGCTTCAACAAAGGCAAAAAAAAAAAAAAAGGTTTCTCCCAATGTGCTGCACAAAGTATGTTCCCCTCATCACTTATGACCATTTGTAACATGATCACATTGGTATTACTTACAAAAGCAAGATATTTCCACCCCATTTATAACGACAAAGAAAAAAAAAAGCTACTTAACACTTTTCCTGAAAATAAAGACGTTTTTTTTCGAAGCAGACAGAATGAGAGCTGGAAAAAGGCAGGCTGTAGCATGAGCAGGAGAGTGTGTGTGTGTTGAGGAAACCAGGTCAAGAGGAGGAAGGTGAGCTTGGAAGTCCTTGACCCTCACGCCGTGTCTTTGGAACGCTGCTCTGTCAGAACGTGTGCACATGCCGTTTTCTATTAGTCTTAGACTCGTGTGCACAAGAAAAACACTCACACTGACCGCACGCATGTTAGGCCACATCAATACAATGGCTAGGAATTTACTGACACAAACAAATCAAAATATATCTATATATCTTTTTATATATATGGATTTTATATAGATTTTTTCTCTATATCTTAACAGCAGGCTCAAAGCTTATGATACTGACAACTTCTGTGGATGTCAATGACTGCAGTCTTTTGTTATAGAGAAGGCAGAGAGCAAAGAGGCAAAAAGGATAGAGGCAAACAAAGACCCGGTCTTGTGTCTATTAAAAAGAGAAGAAGAAGCTGCAGAGAGGTGCACCTCCTGGCCTTACATCGGATGTCTAAAGGACTCAAACGTCTGCACCGTGTTTCGGTGTGGATTCCAGGCTGCTTGGGCCTCAGAGCTGCGAGCTGTAAGGCGTTCTCCAGAGGGCCGTGTGCACAAGTCGATGAAACACAGCCCCCTCGGAGTACCAGTAATGCCAAAAAGAAAAAAAAAAAACTTGACAGTGCAGCCTTTATGGGGAGTTGCAGGCTTGTGTGGTTGAAAGCCTCCTGGTTGTAGTTAGTAAACTTTAAGCTCGAAAACAATTAATGCCACAAACCATTTTAGTCTTTTCAAGGCCTCACATTAGTCCTTGGCTGGGTTTCGGTGACGGCAGCCAACGGCCCTCTCTCAGGTCTGAAAGGCACCCTAAAGTCTCAAAGCCATCAGAGCAGAGTGTAACACTGTGTCTCTAATAATCCACAAGAAAAAAGCAAGAAAAACTGTGCTTTTCCGCTTTTGTCTAGATGCTTGTACTGTAAGCAGTTCTGTAGTGCAGCTTTTTCTCCTCCAAGTTTGTCCATTAAAAAAAAAATCTGTCCTCATTTCCTCCACTTGAGGTGCTTGGTTTTTAAAAACCAGAAATTTAGCTTGGAATAAACTGAGTGTGGAGAGAAAATAAAACAATTAAAAAAAAAAAAAAAGAAATCCCAGTGATATTAAAATATGCGAATGGGTGTGATCTTGTGTGGAATAGTGGTCCTGGATTTTTGTGGGTGGGGTTTAGGCAGTTGTGCTGGACAGCTACCAGGGGCGCTCCATGTCTGCTCCACTCTGGACAAGAATAAAAAACCAAGAGGAGGAGAGAAGAAGAAATGAAGCAGAGAGGAGAAAGGGAGAAAGAAATGAAAAGCAAATCATGGAACAAGAGAGTGATGAGAAAAGAAGGGACAGAAAAACAGACAAAACATATCATTAGCAATTATACAAAAACAGCTGTAAAGTCATTTGATGTTGTTATTTTTTCCCCAATCTTGACTTTTTGGTTTACCAACAGTCAACACATTCATTTCAATAGATGAAAACGATTGGACTCTGATGGCAACAGGGCACACTTTACCCTCAGTATATTGGTTCATTCCGGAATATACCAACGACACAAATCCGTGGCCGTTTTGTCTTACTGTTAGAATCGACACAAAAACAGAGACCGTTCATGTTTGCGTGCAGCTGCTGGAAGGCTGTGTGAGACATGCGTGTAAGACTGGTGCATGCGTGTCTGTGTACCTGTGACGTGAGAGAGGGACAGACAAGAAACTACAAACACCCCAGCCTTTAGTTTTTTTTTTACCCTCATCAAATGTTAACAGCTGTGTCCACAAACAAGCACAAGCACACACACACACACACACACATACACACACACACACCTTAAAGTCTAAGTGGAGCTCCACATGCTACAGAATAGACCAGAGCACAGAGCAGACTGATGAAGGCGGGACGGGGGGGTATGCTGCACAGGTCACCACTTACATGCCTGTAAGAATGTGTGTGTGTCCGTGTGGCCGTATGCATGAGGGGGTTGGAAGAAAGGGGGGTGGGGGTGGGGGGGTTGTAACAGTTATATATGTGATCACTTACCAAATGAAACAGGAGGGCTGCGTTAATCAGAGGGTGAACACACAGTTAGACATATTGATACATCCCTTAAGAATGAGCGTGAATGTGTGTGTACGTTCAAAGCCCGGTCCCACCAAACGCTGACGCTGGACAAACGAAGAGTGAGGCTGGTTTACGCTACCGTCACAAATACAACTTCCATCACACCCATGGGGAGGCGTCGGTAGAATCGTTAAGATTTAATGCCGCCGTCCAATTTTTCTGAAAATCGTTGGTGTGGTCATGAAGGGAGACGGCAGCAATCAGGCGGTCATCAGGCTTGCAGAAAAGTCCGCTTTTTACATACACCCGGGTTGCCGGGCGTATGTAGCTGGCAGCACTTGATATGGACAGCTGACATCCGGAGAGCTGCTGCTGCTGGCCAGCAATTCAGGCTATCACTGAGCTGTGACCCAATTTCATAATGCGTCATCTTACCCTGTGACCGCACTGCCACAGCGCGACCTCAAAATGTGCCTGGGCGGCCACTGACCGATATCAACTTTTAGAGAAAAACTGTCTGATTGCCATAAAATTTTAACTTTTTCTTAAAACGTCAGTGGCCACCGCGCAGCTGCCTTCCGATTAAAAATGTCACCACACGGCCACCTACTGAATTGGCTAAAAAAATTGCTCACTCCTGACTGCTGAGAGTGGTTGCTATAGAAATATGGACTCAGATCGACTCGAAACAATCACTGCTTACTGACGATTTCTGGTTCCGACGTGGCAGCGTCTATATTGCTAAAAACGTGGCAACTGAATTGACTCAATTTTGTTTGAGTCAGAAATAAGCTGTTTTCTTTGCATGATGTCACACTCGCTCAGTCCAGTTCTCATTTACAGTCAATGGGAGCAACCCAGCAAATCAAGGTGCAAGAACCTGAGTCTCACAGCTGCTTCTTTTTAAACAGGATCAGACATGATCCCATAAAAGTGACATTATTTTTTGACCAGTCAATTACTAGCTCTTTTAGAACTTGTAGGAAGCATTTTAAGCAACGTACAAAACGTAATCCACTTTCTGACTGAAATAAACTCAATTACTCATCTATTGTGGATTAATGTAATATTTATTACTCTAAGATTATTGCCTTTTTATCATTCACCTGCATTTTCCTCAAAGTTTAGTAGCTCCTCTAGCAGAAAAAGTTGATAAAACCACTCTGAACCAAACACTTTCAGTTTGGCCACATGAGACCAGCTTCTATTCGCTTCACTTTCTATCCGTCCAGCTGCTGCGTTTGGTGGGACCTGGGCCTAAGTGTGCACTATTTTACTACAGAGCCCTTGAAATTCTGTTTCAATCCACCCAGCATCTGTAAGCACACTTTAAAAGATGGTCAACAGAGGAACCCGCTTCCATGAGAACAAGGACAGCTTTGGTAAATACTTTATTTTCTTTAAAACTCTAAAGATTGACAAGAAACTCATACTTTAGAATCAAAGTATAACAGGTCATTTCTTATGTATGTGTGTACAAATATCAAACTGTTGTATGAAGCCTTCTTTCTTGGAGACTGAGACAAAATACAACCACTAAAAGCTACCAAAAAACACACACACACACACACCTATACTCTGGAAACACAAATAGACAGACGTACAGCGGACTGAGCGGCTCATAAAATGATGGACCTGTTCTGACAATGCAAAGGGATTCTCAAATACTCCAACTATGACACTTCCTGAACAGGTCATTCAATCCATCATCATAATGCTCACAAGCACACTCCCAGCATCAGCAACAGCATAACCACGAACAGAAGAGGAGCAGAAAATGACCGCCTTCAAAAAAAAAACATTTTCTTGAGATTTTTCAGATCTTGTCCTTCAGTGCATTTCTCAACATTTTTTAAGAGCTTATTATGTTGACTATTTCAGCCCTCTTCGTTTATGCACCACAGTGCTGAAGAGATCGTTTGGGTAATTTTGTTCTAAAGACAGAAACATCTGACGGTCAAGAATGCAAGGTTCTTTAGGAGAACTTTTAAGGTGATTTATCACACGCACTAAGAAAAAGCCGATGGCCTTTAAGTAATCGGACAAGTTTATCACATTTTCTGCTGTGCCAATGAAAGCACACATTATTTATCAGCAGAAGAGCAGGACGTTCTCTGAATCTGGGGAAATTTGCATATTAAAGATACAAAACAGATGATCGTCAGTTATTTTGTTGCCTTGAAAGCGCCAACATTTGACTGGTTTCTTTGGTGTGTCATCAAGTCAAACTCCACAAGTCCCTTTCACAACATCTAGAGCTACTTACTCCATCTTCCTCCTTGTATGGGATCAGACGGTTGTATACTGCTTCAATAACACTGCGTCTGCAGAGAGAACATACCGGAAGACAAAAAAACATGATTGTATTTTGTCCTCAAGTAATCAAAAATTAAATTAGCTACCTGGATTGCATTTGTATGACAAAGTAGGTTTTCTTCAGCTTTAGCAGTATTTATTTATTTATCTATTAATCTTTTATTTAGGATACTACTTCTAATGCAGAAAAAAATACGTGGAAACATGGGGAAGTTGAGCCCCCACGAAAGTTAGCAGAGCTTACTTGCTGGCGAGACCGCCCCCTGGTGGCAGGGGGGGCATTCCACTGTCGGCAGACAGGTTCCTCATCACTGTAACGATGTCTGGTAAGCCCTCATCTCCAGGCCGAGACAGCATCTCTGCAGAAAGGAAGTGAAAAATTAATAATAAAAAAAGGAAGGAATAAAGGAGAAGAAGGTAAAGAAGTAAAGGCAGAAAGACAACGTCAAATACAGACTTTACACAATCTTATCAGAGTAAATGATAAGCAGGAACATCTGTGAAAAGAGAGAGGAGCAACCACAAACCAAAAAGGTGATAAAGAACATAAAGATAAACCCATACAGGCAGAAAGCCTGCAGCTGATAGGAGAGAATGAGGAGGATTCACCGATGTTCAAGAAACGCTTCCTGTCACTTCTATTTTTTTAAAGTGACTTAAGCTAAACAAACATTTACAGATGACTTAGAGAAGTAAAACTTGCTGGATTGGCCTCCTTGTGACACAAGCTGACTTTGAACCTTTATCACAATTTTTGTTTCAAAGTCATCTTAGGCGTGGCTCAACAAACATGAAAGCAAAACATGTTCTCTATTTACCTAATCCTGTAATATTCAGACGCTGCTGGGCTACACAAACCATACATTTAGATTTCCGTCTCAGATTTTACATAATGGTATCCAAAGACACTGCTGATTCGTTCACTACAAAGAGGGATGCGTTCTGTTGGTCTTCTGCAAACATTTTTATCGTCTTTTTATCGTCTCATCAGGAAGCAAATATTTACTCAGCTTTCCCTTATCACTACAGGTGCTTTACTGCAATGTAACGTGATTTTAAAAGGTTTTGCTAACATGTTTATATTTCATTAAAAATGGATTACTGTTGCAAATGTTATTGATTTTCAAATGATCAACAAGTTGCGTTAAGTTGCCTGGGCTTTCACACTTTCAAATTATTTTTTGATATCAGAAGTCATATTTTAACCAAGATATAGATTTAAATTTAAGAGGAAAAAAATTTACAAAAATGAAATCTAAACTATATCAAAAAAGTTGTAATTCATCAAGGAAAAAGCCGTGCTTTTTGGAAATCATAGTTGCTATGTGAGCCTCCATCCACATTATAAGCCAACTACATTTAGTAATCATAGAAATCTATGTGCCATAATGCATTTGGACCTCTGCAGCTATACTGCAGACGGGAAACCCAACGGAAATCCACTCCTTGTGGCTCGAGAAGTGGGCCTGCAAATTCTTTTCAATGTCCTTATAAATAACAACGTTGATTCACTGAAATACTATAAGTATTCTTTATTTATGAACCAATCCTGAAGTATAATGTGCTGTACGTCTCTCGTGGCTACTGAAACACAATATTGTTTGGTAATTATATTTTCTTAGTAAATAGACAGTTTCTCCATAAAACTTTAATCTCCAAAATTCTCAACTTATAACTTATGAAATTATAACTTTATCATCGTAAAATATTCACTCTCATACTTCTATAAGGTTATTCTCGCATTAATACTCCATTGTATAGAGTAGTACTTTTGATTAAGAAAATACTAGAATTTTTGTTCCCTTTACAATACAGTAAACATCTATTTTCATCATTCATCCATTCTTACCTTCCACTTGGGTCTCTAGATATTTGTTGAGCTCAGCGTCTTTCTTCACGGCTTCCTCTGATACTTTGGGAGCATTGGGCAAACACACCAACACAATACTCATGTTGTCCCGACTTCCCTAAGTGCCATAATCATAGAGGAAACAAACAGAAAAAGACATGAGTGGCAGCACAACAACTTGTGTAGAAGTTTATTAGGGACCAGGTGGTGAGATGGTCTCCTGATATTAATCGCTACATTTCAGACCAAATATGGACATCCATTATATATAATAGAAATATAAATAAACAGGGAGCTCTCAGTAACAGGGAGATGTTTTTTTTTTACTTAGACGATAAACGGGATAAAAATAATAAAAAGATCACTGAAAACTATTTAAAAATAAATCAAAATATGATTGGACTCTAAATAAGCTTTGTTATGAAACAACGCTTTATAAATAAAGTTAATTTAAATCAGTTACAGGCTTTGACCTACAGACAAAATAAAAACAAAAACGACAAACCTTGTGCAGGCACGTGTCCACCACCTCATTGCAGACTTTCTCCAGGTCATCACACACCTCAAGGCGAGATTTCACAAACTCACACAAGTCCTCATTGGACATGACATCCCAGATTCCATCACAAGCAAGAATCACAAATTGATCCTGTTCAGGTGCCCGAACCATAACAAACACCTCGGGTTCAGGGCTGACCAGCTGCTCTGTGGGGCCTTTACCATCCACACACTTGTAATCATAGTCCCCCAAGGCTCTCGATACAGCCAGTGACCCATTAACTCTCTGGATCATCACTGAGCCTCCTGCATTCTGGATTCGCTCCCTCTCACGTGGGTTGCAAGGCTTGTGGTCGAGTGTAGAGAAGCACACCTGGGATTTGCGGTATAGAACAGCTCGAGAATCCCCACAGTTAATGAAGAAGAAGTGATCAGGTGATAGAAGAATTCCCACTGCAGTGGATCCACTGCGATCCATGCCGTTCCGAAGGTCTGTGAAGCTGCGCATGTGCTCGTCAATCCTTAAGAAGCCTGTACGGATCCCAGCTTTCACTGCCTCCACTGCAGGAGGATATGGTGCTGGAGAGTCACCAACAGAGCTTTCTGATCCCGCCTCGGAGCCTTGTGTACCTCCAGCTCCTAAGCTACCAGTGATTATATGTTCCAGAAGGTGCTTAGAACAGTAGTTGGCAACCTTTGATCCCGCATGACCGTCGTACACTGCAAAAAAAGACCAGTCAGTCATACCAGGGGTCTGTAGCCCAAGCACAGCGGTATGAGCGTCCTCCATCTCCACTCGCCAGCCCTGCATGGAGCTCAGCCCATAGCGCAGACCATTTCCTTCACCGTGCGAGTTGTGTTTTTCTGTTTTGGGTTTGTCTAGGAATGCACCCATTGCTTTATCCTCGACAGATCCACTGCTACCTGTTGGAGACAAAAACAAAAACGATTTTGAAAACAAAGTTGAAAGTAAATCATGCTTAATTTGGTACCTGGATATAAAACGAGCTGCTAGAAAGCTTTAACAGAAACCAAGAGCCGGAACAGTGAAACTCAAAGTCTATTTTTGACTAATGCTAAATGTACTCCTGGTTGTACTTACTGTGGAAGCCAGAAACTATTGCAAAGACAGCTTTGGCAGAGTTGATTAGGAAAGTGAATATCTTATCATGTAATGATCAATTTTGACATTTACAAAATTTTGCTCCAGATAACATTTTGTTCACACCAATTAACAAATTAAGTATTTTTTAATCAAATAGTGCAATTCTTTATTCATCATACATTCTGTGAGTTGAGCTTAACTACTGACACATTAATTAGAAAAGTTTTTTTCAAGTACATAACATAAACAATACTAAAAGGAAAAACTGATATGCCAAAAATTTCAGAAGTCCAACTCCAATCATTCTTTGATCTATTGTAAAATCTTTCCCAGGGGTCTTTGAATTGTGATTTTGCCAAAAAAACAATGTCATTTTCAAGGATATAGTTTCTGCAGTAATTCATTAGAAATTCACCTTTGAATTGTGGGCGGCACCATAGTCGCGGAACACTCCCCACATTACCCAAGTTTGAAAGTTGTCTGTTTACACGCTCTGCCACTAGCTTACAACCCCTCACATCCTCAACCTAACATTACCAATGCACCAAAAATGGTGAGAAGTATTGGAGCGATCCATTCATGCAATTTTGAGCCAGATCGGATGAGGAAAACAAAGACAGACATGGATATAGTTGTCTACAAGCAGGTGCCTCATTTGCATTTGAAAAATGTAAAAACCAAACCAAATGTACACTGCCTGTACATTTTTTGTGAATGTGGTGTTTTTAAGGAATGCATGTATTGTTTTTGATGTTTACTTAATGACAGCCAAGAAATAATCCATCTAAATAGAAGCCATTGCTCAACATAAACAGAAATAGAACAGACATTCAGGCTTACAAAGCTTGAAGAGTAATTTTAAAAGCTTCTTTGGCCGGCCATAACTGGATACTAAAAGCATTAACAAACTCCAGAGTGTTCAAGAGGATGTTATCTGACAGTACCTGCCCCTACATTAGCTAAATGAATGTCAGCTGTTTGACAGTAGAGACAGATTCTGTATTAAGTCCATGTTTATTATTGACATAATGTGGGAATGTATACACTTCTATTGATCGCCTCATGGCTGAATGGAGCCTTTGTTACGGAAATTGCACTTTTAACAAATACATTATTTGCCAATGTCAATATGACACTTGTGAATATATTGCAAGTTTACTCTTAGGTCAAGTCCTTCGCTATCCATGAATACAGTCAGATATAAGAAAATGATAGTTTTAAGTTTTAGAAACAAAAAAAATCCTCATCTGTTCATTTTTATTTAATGCAAATAACAAATGTAAAAAAACAAAACAAAAAGGTGTTGATGGTTGTGTCGGCTATCAATGGTCATTTTAAAAGGCTTTCCTGTGTTGTTGAATCAATAATGACAGTATTCTCTGCATCTACAGGGGTCTGTTTCACCATGCAATGTGTACCAAAAGCTAAACAGTGCCTCTTTGAATGGAGAAATTGATGGCTTATCTCATTTAATCTTTCGAGAACCAAGATCAGCCTCTGCAGGAACGTACCAATCTATAATAACTGATTAACGCTGTGTATAATAGCTGAGCTAACACTATCCCTAAAACATTTAGTGTGGAAATCTACATATTATACAATATCAAGAAGTTCTTCAACTATCCATGGAGTTTAAAATCCTATTTAAACAAATGGGAGAGCAACAACCTCTTAGAAATAAAACAAAACTAGTTAATAAAAGGTGAATGCTCTCTACTTTTTCAAATGGGTCAGGAGGCATCCTCGGAATCATTTCATAATAAGGAAGGAATTATATAATGTTGGAATATGAGGATATTCACTGGCCAATCTTTTTATTATTTGATTTTTTTTATAAAGACAACATTGTGGATAATGAGGATCTCCAGTTTCTAAATATTATTGTTATCAATGTATTAGATTCTTGCAAGACTAAAATCGTACAAGCAATAGGTTCTGACTAAGAGCTTGGCGTCCTGATGCTAACGGCTGGTCCTTTTGCTAGATCAGAGAGGTCAGGCAGAAAAATAGTGGTAATGCCCCAAAACAGTGGGTTAGATTTTTCCTATGCCCATTCTTGTATTCTAAACTGAAAAGGTTTTTTATGCAGTATTGCTTGGATCGGTGACTTCATTTTATGATAAAATAAGGATATTTTCTATTAAAAGTTACATTGCTAATTTTCTAAAACTATTGTCTTGCTAGCACATTTATTTGGTCAGCAAATTAAATATATTAATTTGTATTGGTATTTAAACTTCAGAATGTCACCTTTTGATGCTTTTTTTATATATAATTGCTACAAGCATTTCCTGTAATGCCCAGCAGCCTAATAGATACTAAATCTCTTAGTCAGCATTTTTAATCTTTGACAGAAAAAGCACAGATTTCCATTTCTATATCCATCTATATTTATTTCTCAAAATCTATTACATAGGCATACCTTTAATTTGCCATTTTTATTTTATAATCAAATTATGGATAACTGAATTATACTTTCTAGACCCTGTGTAAAGAATCAGTGTGGTCTGTATTAAAAAAGTCAACACACCTTTTAAAAAATTGAAGAATAAAGAGACATAATTCATAACTTGAAGATCCTTAAAACTTTGAATGACGACATCACCAAGAGGGATGTGGTCACTCAGTGTGGAGTTGCAGCTGTGTAGCAACACATCAACAACCTCAAAATGCAAGTGCTTCCTACATGCTAACAGCTATGTTCTTTTTTGTGCTCAGGCATTCATAAATGGGCATTTATGGTGATCTGAAGCATTTTTAAGTTTACACAAAAGTGGCAATCTTAAACTGATTTAATCAAAAATTATTATTTGATTATTATGGGGGTCAGAATTGAAAGCAGGCCAACAGACCAGCCTCATGGCTCTCAGACATCAGACAACCAAGACAGCTTTAACAAGCTAACTCAATTTAACATTCAGCTGCTGATGGGATCCACACAGGGACAGATTAACCTGGCAAACACGGGCTGCAAACACTAATCAAGTATTAGTGACATAAAAGCTCTCTTGTAACTTTTTTGATTATGTAAAATGGACAGGATGTGATGTTTTGACATCTCGATGTCACTTTACCTTAAACCTAAAAACATTTGGAAAGAAGAATCAACCATTTGTGACCATAAACTAAATAATAAATTATTTGACAAAATTGGATCAGAATCAGTTAATCATCATATTACCTAATAAACAAGATAAGAAATAAAAGTATTGGTAGTGGTCAATAAAATTACTCTGCATAGATTGTCCAAAACTAACAGTAAAAAAAGAAAAGAATAAAACAAATGCATGTTTAGCCCAAACGTGATTCTTTTTGTAATCTAGTTTCATCCAAAAGCACACCAACTCGTGGCAAAACAAGTGCAATATATGTCTGCATATACAGTAGTCTTTCAAGTAAATATCATGAGCTTTAATTATTTTAGATTATTTTTTTGAAGAAAGTACAAACCAATAAATATTTAAAAAATAATAGCATTAAAAATAAAGCTGACCGATTAAAGGGTATAAAAGCAACTTGAGCTTTTTTTTGCCGTTTAAAAATTCCTTTTGCACGTAACTTTGTTCCTCTATGCACCAGAATGATTTTAAGTGCAGAGGTATCAGGGCATTACTTGAACAGAGTGGAGTCTATCAGACCATATTCAAAGTGGAGGAAAGTAAGTGAGTTATGTTATACTAGACTATGAGTGGTTTCTTGGCAACAAAAAAGTATGTGTAATTGCATATACAGACTCCCTGTCTTTCATTTACCTTCCAGGCAACAAAAGTTAAGAGTGAATAGAATTTAAAAAATAGAAACCTTTACATTCTCTCTTAAAAAAGATTGAACAAGCTCATTTTCTTTGGGACAAACTAAAAAATATATTATAAACTACTTGTTTTTTGAAAAACCGAATTTATACTTTTTCAGCATTTGGCCAGACTGCCCTTTAGACACAAAATGATTTACTTTTTTGTATACCCTTTCAAAATAAAAGTATGTGAGCATACATTTCTGCTTAAAATGATTCAGACACACTCAAATGAATGGAGATAAACGTCTTTGGACAAGCCTGAAGACTTTCACAGTAATCAGAGGCTTAAACACCATGACTAGTGCAAGATTTCACATCAGGGTGCCAATACAAACAGGACACCAATGATGATGCCATTTCTGGAACATGCTACCACATTAGAACAACGCCAAGTACACAATCACACATAATCAAATAACACACACAACATGGCATAAAGAGTAAAGTTGATTTGTGCATTGGCACAGAACTTATTAGCATTTCAATTTTAGACGAACAAAAACTAAATGGCATTTATTTATGATTAATATCTATATTGATATTGTTAGTTTTACTTAGTGAGCTCTCTAAGAATGAATATATTCTAAAAAGACATACCACCTAAAAGTACATCAAGTGGCTCCTCAGCTTTACATACATTGATTACATTCTTCACGCTGTCTCACATGTTTTAAGACGATATTCTTAGGCTACAAATAAATGTTGACAAATTGAATCGACCATGTTAATTGGAGCCAACGTTTGTCATTAACGGCCAGTATTTCTTGAATCTGGTTTGTCGGTTAGGCTAATCGTTTTTTACTTGTTACAGTTTGAATTATTGTTGTTTTTGAGGGAAATAAAAACGTCAAACGTCATAGGATTGAGAGAAAAAAACAAAGTGGATCTTTCGTTCAGCACGAGGAGATCTAATATATTTTTTGGACAAACACATGATTCTTCCTGGTTCTGATCCATTTTTAGTTCTGACAACTGCCTGATATCTAGAACTAAAACTTAGAAGACAACTAGCTAACGAAGTTCAGTTGTCAAGTGCAGCCTAACACGTACGATTAGCTAGCCAGTCTTTAAACACTAAAATAAAAATACGAAGCGTTACTTACTTTAACAGAAAGGAGTTGTCTCAATGTGTTTTTCTTCTTGTGTTTACACGAACAACAATCAACCCAGGCTCGGTTTTACAAGCTTCACCTTCGCTACGTGTTTTCGGCCCCTGTTCTTCAGCTAGCTTTGATTAGGCTAGCCAGCATTTCACTCGACAAGTTCTCCTTTCAGCATGTCTCTGCACCGGAATAAGACTTTTATGTACATTTTTGGCACTGTAGTGATATGGAGCATCAAAATATAATCATTCTTACTTAAACTCTTGGCGGAAAGAAGAAACGCGCATTTAGATGTGAGGTCTCTATGATTTTGACATCAAGCTCATTTTTGGCTAAAGCTAAAGACTGGGTGATGACGTTTTCAACATCTACTTCAGGGGGAGGGGCAACTATTTTGTTCTCTGTTATGATTGGATGAAAGCAAGATCAAATTTGAAACGTGATTAGTCCATTAAAGTGTCAATCACAGCTCGCATTGACTTATTCGATGACAGAGAGGACGTAGGTGGGTGTGACCTTTAGATTTTCTACTGTCGCTGCACTTTTACTTGTGTTATGTTGAATGCTACTAAAAAAGTCTAATGTTTGTTTAAAAAGTGTAGGTTTATAATAAATAAATACATAAGTTAATAGATTTAGGGGATAATTGCGTTTTAATTGACTAACGAACATCTTGGCATATTTAGCATTTATTTTCAGTCAAAATTATAGGTTCAGTAAAATTCGTCCAACTGGTGCCTCTATGTTTGGCTTTATGTGTGATGGACTCATAAGACAGCAGTATCAGACTATTTTAAAGAACAGCTTTCACTCTGTAAATCTGATCCCAAAAGATTTTGGAAAACGATGCATCATGTAGAAAATAAATCTTTTCCTGCTCGACCACTTTCACTTACTGTTGATGGTATCTCAGTATCTGATAAGATGCATATGGTTAACTGTTTTAATAAACTTTTTACAAGTGCATCACATTGTCATCGAGTCACAGAGTATAAACATCTTGGAATCTGAACTTTATTTTTTCAGTCCAGGTTGATTGTTTGCAGTCAAGGGTTTAGTCCATCCATTTTCTAAATCCAGTTTGTCCCTTTCAGGATCATGGGGCTGCTGGAGTCTAACCTGGCCGCTTGTGGGACCACACTCATACACACATAGGGACAATGTAGAGTAGCCAATTAACCTACGAAGCATTTTTTTGATGGTGGGAGGAAGCTGGAGTCCCTGTTGAAGGTCCATGCATGCATGGGGAAAACATACAAACCCCACACAGACGTATCCCCCACTGACACTGTTTCAGGTCCCCCAGTTGGGACTTGAATTGAGGACCGTCTTCTCCCACTACGCCGCCATGCAGCTCCAATGGTTAAGTCAAAATTAGGATTTCTTTACAGAATGCATTCCTCTCACTTACTCTGCATGAAAAACATTGGTCCAAATGACCATCCTTCCCTTGTTTGATTCTGGCAGTGTCATTTATAGATCAGCTGATAAGCATTTACTGAAAAAAAGGACCCCCTTTACCCTTCCGCCATTTCATTTATAACAACTGCTCCCTTCAAAACCCACCTCTGTACCCTCTACTCTTCACTATTTGACTTCCTTATTCACTTGATGTAAAAAACACTGGTTGCTGTTAATTTATTAAACACTCCTTGGTTTTTCATCTCCTTATTTGAGCTGGCGTTTGCACATTTCATCCCCCATGTACAACACCTGCTCTGCAAAGCTGATTCTATTAACAGTCCCCAGATCAAACTCCTCTTTGGGTTCTTTATCCTTTCAGTCTGCAGCACCCAAAGACAGGGATCATGTACAAAAAAAAACCTTTAGAATGGACACTTTTATTTCAAAGAGAGTTTTTAAAAATAATCTGAATGAACATTTTAAAGAAAAATGTTGCTATAACTTAATTTGATAATTCTAATTATTGTAATAATTTCTTGATTTTAACGATTTTACTGATTGTCTTGTTTTATTGCTGTTTTATCCTGATTGTTTCTGTTTACGTGTCTCCTATAACTCCTTTTATTTTTGTTTCTCAAAAGATACAGTTGACAATAAGATTTTTTTTTTCTTAATCTGTCTTGCATGAATAAATAAAAGTTAAATAAAACAAATAAATAAATAAATAATACAAGAGTCTCTGTGGACCACGTTGTTTGCAGATGACAGTGATCTATAGTGCAAGCAGGGAGCAGGTGGAGGAACATCTAGAGAGATGGAGGTTTGCTCTAGAAAGGAGACAAAGGAAGGTCAGCTGCAGCACGACAGAGTTTCTGTAAATGAGAGGAACTCAAGTCAGAATCAGAAGATTCAAGTGGAACAGAAGTTGCAGGGAGCGGAGGTCAAGAAGGTGAAGGACTTCAAGTGCTTTAGGTCAACAGTCCAGTGTGGGAAGGAGGTGAAGAGGCATGTGCAACCACAGGTAATCCAAGGGGTTTGTTTCTCACTGGATCAGAGGAGCTTTTCCATGCTACTTTGCTAATGATCGACTGTCACTAACTTTGTCTTCATTAAACCTGACAACTTCTTTCACACAAATGTTTTTGAGATTAAGAAAAATCATTACCTCAAAACAAACATCAATCAAGCAAATCAAACCATTTTGGCTCCAAATTCCTCTTAATTTAGCAACTGAAACGCAAAAACATACATGTTTTTTTTTCAAAGTTATTAACAAATGTAGAAAATCAAGCCTAAGAATAAGTCAACCATATTCAACCAAGTTATTTAAGACAAAAAAAACATATTTAACTTTGAAGATCATCCATTAATTTTCCTAACCTGTTTAATCCCTCACAGGATCATGGGGATGCTGGAGCCTAACCTGGCTACTGTTTGCAGGTTGTTGACAAAGGCAGGGTACACCCTGGACAGGTCGCCAGTCCATTACAGGACACACCCATGCACACACACATTCACGCCTAGGGACAATTCACCTATTAAGCATATTTCTAGAATGTGGGAGGAAGACACGAGTCCTCGGGAGAAAACCCATGCATGCAGGGGGAGAACATATATATGGCACACAGAAAGGTCCCAGCTGGGATTTCTATCCATCTTGCTATGAAGCAAGAGCGCTCATCACTGCACAACAGTGCAGCAGCTGCGGTAAAACTGCAGAAATCTTATTACAGTAAATACAAATAAAAATTATGAAATTATCAAATTTGCATTGTGTTATCAAGACTTTTTTTACATGTTAAAATATTTGTAATAAAAAAAAACATCACTCACAGAATAAAGGATATTAGGAATATTTCACCAAATCTTGTAAGTTTCATTTTCTGCTTTTTTTGTGTGTGTGTTACTAGAACACATTTAACAAACTAAATTCTTTTACACTGAGACTATTGCAGCTGCACATGTTTACATGCTCAGTAATCTTAGTTTAGTCTATTGCTCACTTCCTTAGGCTTTTGTATTATACATCAACATGCCTAGATATCATATAAATAAACTGCAACACACAACCTGTTTTAAGTGTTTTAATCAACCGCCGTCACTAAAATCTTCCCCTGAAAAAATCAAAGTAAGTATGTGGTAAACAACTGAGTTGCTTTTTAAATGGAAAAAACAAAGAAACAAGCCTTTGCTTTGACCTTTGTTGTGTTTTCACTTCTTGTATGAAATCACTGCATGTCTGATCCTCTCTGCAGAGTGCAGCAATCACGCCTTGCCTCACTCTGCTCTTCAAACACAAGAGCACTTGAAACGCTGATTTCCTGCTCCTCAGAGGGAGCAGCTTTCTTTTGTCAGCTGAGGAGCCAGGTCAAAACAATAATTGTTGGCAAATTATGCCTGAAAATATACGATGTTCATTTGATTTACATCTCATTTTCACTTTGCCTCTCCCCCCTCACAACCTCCAGTCCTCCTTAGCAGCTCGCGATGCTGCATTCAACAAATGTTTATGAGGGCAAATCATTTTCACTTCTTCAGTGTTGGAGGGTGAAGAAGAAGAGGGAAAAAAAGAACTGCAATGCTATAATGATGCATGTTATGTGAGAGGGGCAGGCTGGCCCTCATGCTTAATGGGATTAAAGACATTAACAAACTGTTTACCAAATGGGAGAAGCCTCTTACTTGTGCTTTATCTCCAACTCTCCATCTTTGTCTCTCCCTCTTTCTCCTCCTCACCTCTCCCTCCATCTCTGATCCTTAATCAGCGAGAAACGCAGAAGTGCCGCTGGGTTGAATACAAATGAGCGCAGCTGCCCAGCGTGGATTACTGCCACACAGGCCTGCACTCCATGTTCAAATTCACACACTCGCCCAGAGAAAACGTAAACAAAGTACACTCTGAGCCGACATATGTCACTCACATGCATGCCCAGCACTTGCTAACACATGTATTTTCCAAGCATATGTTGTCCTATGAATTTCTCTCACACGTCCACACACATACACACAGTAAGCAAGTCACAAAACGCTCAGCTCACATGACGGCTGCATCCAGTAGCAGCCATATGCTGTGACACACCCACTGCTTTTAGTGTCTCCGGAACATGTGCGCACATGGCCGGTATTTTAATGTCATAGGCTTGTCTGCTGTTGCCATATGTCGCCAGTCATTACCAAATGACACAGTGGGCCCAAATAAAAACAAGAATGTAGATATGTACGTCACAATTAGACAAGCTGCATCATATTATTTAACTTTTAGATTTTGGATAAAACTTTAAAGAAGACTTTTGCAGAACGTTATCAGGACAGTCATTTAAGGATGTGACCTCAAAGATTTTTTTGTGTAGGTGCTGATTTTTGCCCATAAAATGAATGTTCGTTCTCTGTAAAGAAGAACCATTGATATAAAACCTGTTTGTCTGCATGCACTCCTGTTAAATCTCACAGCTGGCCTTGGTTTATGAATTCAAGTCCCAGGCTGAGTAGTGCAAACCCTGTTAGGGCAGAAGTGAAAGGGGCTAATAAAGCTGTAGCACACCTCCATCTAGTGGTTCAAACAGGTGCTGTCCACAAACACAGGGGTGAGAGCAGAGGCCAATGTATTACCCCAATTAGAGGTTTTTGAAATCCTTAACATCAACAAGCCTGATCATGAATGCTTTGTTCCACTTTTGACCAAGGCAAAGGAACATGGGTATTTTCCTTTAAATTAGTGCATTGGAGGCGGCCATCATCCAAAAAACGATGACATAATTTTGGATAAATCATTTACTACTGCATTGAATTCTTTAAGAAAGACTCCAAATTATTTAAAAGAAATACAAAAAAGCTAACATAACTGTAATTATTTTGGAAAGCTAGAGTTATTTGTTATAAAAAAAAAAAGCTGAATATAATTGATTGCAAAGAAACAACAAATAACCAACATGGTAAAACCCAAGGAGATGCCTAACTACAATCACATAGAATGACCACAAAGAAATGCGATACTGATCTGGGGACTCCGCTGTCTTCTAATGATCTATTTATGTGGGAGGAGGCTGTTTTAACACTTTGTAAAATACCCTCACTTTATTTTGACAGGTTTTGTAATGGTGTTGGCGTGTTCTGAGTGACTAGTTGACAAAACTTAAGTCTCAGAACTAAACGGATTTCTCACAGTAAATTTTAAATTTATGTCATGAAATATTCACATTCAGGAAACGATCAACAATACTCTCCAAGGGTTTCTGTCTGCAACTTGGACTGTGCACAGTACCTTGTGTGATGAGAATAACCTGAATGTTTATTGAAATGGCAATAAATCCATTGATTTACCGTGTGAGCCAAGGTGACCCAGGGAATTCTGGGTAAACATGAAATCTTTGTTTCCTCTCTGTGATCTGGCAATCTCTTTTGGACTGATATTGGGAGAAGAGTTCAGCTGGAAGAAATCATTTAACAAAGCAAGGGCGATCTTCTCCCTGAACAGGCAGAGGAAAGGCCACTACTTCTGTTTTTGCATCATCTTCGTCAGTGTTCTCTTCATGTTTGCAGTTCTGCTTTGTGTCCTGCAGCCTGTGGTGTCGGGTCAATCACGCTCAGGCACGCTTGCAAATATGTTTTTTTTTTCATATTTTTCCTGACTAAGGCCCCCAAACATGTAGATTTCCAACATAGTAAATTCACAGAGAGGTATTTGTGTTACAGTGAAATAATATGAGCACAGAAATAAGAACAAATACAAAAGACTGTAGATTATTTGTCACTCAGGATCTTATTACATCATTTAACGTTTGTTTTTTTTGGTGTCTTGTTGGAATGTTTTCATTTTTCTCAATCTTAGTAAATGAAGTAATACACAAAATAAAGAAACATCTGTCCTGTGCAGGAAAAACCTGGAAGTCATTGAATTTTTAAACATTTAGAGTGTAATGAGTAACTTAAACTGAAGCATGGACATCTAAACCTAAATTATTTTATGTGTGTATAACATTTTGTTTTACAAGATGTAAATGTATTTGTTATATTTATTTTTGAGAATATCTGGAGGGGCAGAGAAGAATGTTGGAGTTGTACAGGATGTCTATGAGATGAAGGTGAAACAGAGGAGTTCAAGGTGGAGGTTGAACTGCACCAAAAATCAGGTTTGAACTCCTTCTTGTTTGCTGTGATGATGGACAGGCTGACAGATGAGGTTAGACAAAAACCTCTATGGACCATGATGTTTGTAGATGACACTGTGATCTATAGTTAGAGCAGGGCGCAGGTGGAGGAACATCTAGAGAGGTGAAAGTTTTCTCCAGAAAGGAGAGGAATGAAGTCAGCAGCAGCAAAGCTGTGTGAAAATGAGAGAAACTTAAGGTGAATGATGAGGTTACAAGTAGTAGAGTTGAAGAAGGTAGAGGATCAAAAGCTCAGTAATGGAGATTTTGGGAAAGTGGTTAAGAGGTGCATGTATGGGGATTAGAAAATAGTTTCAGGTGGGATGTGTGGCAAAAGAAGAGGAATGAAAGGAAAGATTTAGACGACTCATGTGAGAGCAGCCATGTTGGTTTAGAGACTGGTTCTGAGACAAAGACCGGAAGCAGAAGATGAAGATGTTAAAGTTCTCTTTGGGAGTGATGAGGATAAACAGAATCAGGAATGAATCCATCAGAGGAACAGCTCATGTTAAACAAAAGGATGCTGAGGTTGGAGCTACCAGTTGGGAGGCCTAGAGGAAAACCAAAGAGGAGGTTTGTGGATGTAGTCAAGGTGGACATGAGGGTGGTTGTTGTGAGTAATGAGGATTCGAAGGACAGGGTTAGATGGAGGCAGATGATTTGCTGTGGTAATTCCTAATGGAAGCAGAAGAAAGGCAAAAGACGTGATAGTCATCAGTCGCTGAATACATGTCTGCATCTTTGTGTGAATGGTGCAGCAGCTCTCCTTTGCACCAGCGTGCTCCTCTGCTCCAAGTCTATTATTTATGAAGTCATTAAAATATGCACAAAGACAAAATGTGTGATGTATGGAAGGTTTCAGGAGAAAATGTTGAGAATTTTACATATTTTTGATCTACATTTGAGAAAAATCCATAAAAAAATGTGTCTTCCTGGCTTTAAATCTTGTTTCCACAACTACAGTAAATGTATACAAGGTTGAATTTTCACCAAAAAAACACTAACTAAATCCAATGGCACATTTATGGTTTCTAGATAAAGGTTTAAACATTGACAAGTTAAAAGTGATTAAGCAGATGTGATAAATTGAATCTTACATAAACAGCTCCTCAACAAGACATCCACATTTTTTTGTTTTGCATCAAATTTAACAGTATTTTTTAAACAATCTGGTCCAGATTTATAACAATTTGAATGGAAAAAAACAAAGAAATGCAGATTTAAGCTTAATTTTCTTTAAATATGCCCTCCATCATGAGAAAAAAGTCACAAGAACATGTAAAAATTCAGATTTTCATCAGAGTGGATCTTAAATCTCTTGAGGGCTAGTTGTAAGTTGCTGCACAGAAACACTTAAACTGCAACCCAATTTAATGTCGTTAATCCTAATCTTTGACATCACCAGCCACATGTCGCTAAAACAACGTAATGAATTCTGGAATCACGGTTGGCAAAACTTTTCTTTTGTCACCACAAAGCTAATCCATGTTCTGTGTAAGAGGTGTTGCGTCTTCTAGATTGTGACCGAAAAGATCATTTATTTCTCTAATTGCTGTTTTTTTGCAAAGTTTTTTCAGTTAAAGTACAATGACAGTTGTCAAAGATGACTGAAGTGTTGGAGTTTTTGAAAATAGCTTGGAAATAATGAGTTAATCCCAAATTTTCTTAATCCATAGTATAATAAGGAGGTCCCATTTATTCAAACATCTTTTAAAAAATATATTGTCATTCCAGACCAAAATAATAAGAGAGAATGCAAGTTTTGTCGTTTTTAAAGAACAATTGAAACTGTGACTTTGGAGTCTCAAATGTGCAATCACATATAACAAGACATTTTTAAACAGGCACTGATTTTAATATTTGTTTTCATTTTATTCTGTATTTCATTTGTAATATTTTGTATACTGTCTTAAACCTGTGTTTCATAATTCTATGTCTACTGTCTATCTCCTAAAGTCTGTTTAATCTTTTTTAACATCAACCTGCCAGAGGGAAATAAGCCTGTGGTTATAATCTGGCATATTTACAATTGTTTTACTGTTCATTAATGAGGTTCATTAATGCATTGTCTCTTTCTCAATAAAAGTAATCAAAGTAAATAACATTTTTTGTAAAAATAGCCACAAAAAGAGAAAAGAAGTCCCTTTCAAACAATTATGCAAATTAAAGTATTCGTTTTTTTTTGTTCCCAAAAGCATTTACCACTTAACTATTCTTAATTAGAAAGGACACTATCAAGGAATTAAACTATAGAATAAATAATACAAAAATTAAAAAGCAGACATGGTAAATTTGGGCTTCTATGTTTAACTAAATTTTACCTGAAAAGTTTTGTATGAATGCCAAATTGATTTATGAATTCTAATCTCATAAAACTTAGCATTTAGAAGTGTGTGACTGTGTGTTTTGTGGTGTCAGCCTAGTGCAGTGTGATCTAACAGCAGCTGACAGGCAGCTTTGAGGCTTCTCTGGGGTCCTGTGTGTGTGTGCTTGTGTTGTGTGTGTGTGCTGTTCAAGTGGTGTGTACTAATTGGAAGCTCAGCGGGAGGGACAGCAGGTTCTCCGTAGTGCACATGTGCACATGCAGAACCATGGTCAGTCTATCTCTGTCACTCCGACAGACACACACACAGCTCAACAGCAGTCTGGTCTGTTAGTCTTTCTACATTTAACATGAGTCCGGTCTGCACCCTCGTCACTTATTTATCCCTCTCCTCTTCCTCCTTAGCCACTTGTAGGCTGCACTAACCCGAAACGACAGCTGCACGCCTCCCCCGTCTCACTGGACCCACCACCAAGAAGCTGTGTGGGCATTTCTAGAGAATTTCAAAGAGCAGAGAACACAGTGTGGAGGATCAATGGTGTACAAGAACGGGATGGTGTGCAAAGCATCGGCAATGCTGTGCCCTTAGCCAAAAATGACTCATTTTTCACCTTCTCTTTGATAAAAAAAGACATTCACATTCATGAACACATACAAGCTTTTGTGCACATGCAAGAACACACATTTATGCTACTGTCATCATATGCGATCAAGAACAGGAGAGTAACTTCAAACAAACAAAAAAAACTATTTCGCCTGTCAAGCTTACAGATTAGGTGTCAGTCTATTTCAAACCAGCATCTGATCCTACAGTGAGACCCATGGTTTCACTCTCCTCTCATAAAACAGACACACAATCAGACACAATCAAACCGATGAAATTACCTACAAAACAGATAAGAACCAGTTTTTCTTATAGTTTACTAGGAAAAAGATGCAGGAAAGGATGGGACAGCAGAGGGATGGAGCATGGAATGAAGAGAAAATGGGGGTAAGAAAGCTATGAATATCATCGCTTCATCCATGATCATTTGCAGGTAGAGCAGCAGTCTCAGTGTGACCAGGTGCCTCCCTGGTCATCTCTCCCAGCTCATTCAAGGAATGCCAAAGTGTTCCCATTATCGGAATATTTCTTCAACATGCCTGGGCTCTACTGTACATTCCCATCACACCTCACCAACAAGGGATTCAGGTGGAATTCTTAGTACTTTAAAGTCCCACTCCATTCATCTTTGATGTACCGTAAAAGCGTTCCCAGTGGTTTTTTAATTATGATTGTGTTGTTTAAGCCAAATAAATAAAACCTGTGTTGTAGGTTCTGCAGAGCGGCAGTTGCTCATTAGAAAATTGCTTCTAAGTTGTGGGAGGGACTGTTAGAGTAAACCCGCCCTCTCATCCCATCATCCAAATGTTTATACTCTCTACCGCTAGCCGACAGCTCCGTACATCCCCAACCAAACTTAACCAGTGCAACAAAAATGGCGGGCAATATTGAAATTATTCACCCACACAGTTTTAAACCACATGCCAGCTCAGACGAGGAAAACAAAGACATATATGGATCTAGTCGTCTAGTGGATCCATCAAAATTGAGCGGAGCAGTGAGTTTGTGGGCTGTCTATTGTAGCCTCTACATCACGACTAAAAGCTTTTTTAAACTGCATTTTTTCCTGATGTACAACCATTCAAACATAGAAATACTCAGGATTGCAATATTAAGCCTATTTTTTATATATGTCCTTCATCGTCAGAAAAATGACACAAGAACATCTTCAAAAACACCAAAAACATGGTTTTCATCAGAGCCCCTCTTTAAAAAAAAAGGGTTGCTACAACTCCAGCTCCAAGTATTTTGATTTCAAATTTCATTTCCTCATTTTCTTTCTCTTGTTGTCCAACTGAAGTCTCACCCTCCCCTAAAAACAAACAAAATAACAATCTTGTTCTACAGACAGTCCCATTCCTAACTTTCCCCCCTAGGGCAGAGCCTCCAACTGATATGGGGAAAAGACTTGGGACGTTGGGGTAATTGATGGGTCACAGCATAACAATGTCCAGCTTGCAGTAGGCTTCTTTGGTGCTCAGAGCTCCCCAGCTTTCTCCACTCTGCTCCCTAATAAGATGAGACATCCCTGACATTCCACACCATAGAAGAGAACAAAGCACTTCATGACTTCATACATATGTCTAACAAACACATGAAGCATACACAAGTGGGTTGCACAGACAGAAGTACAGACAAAACCAAGATAGGGTTCAGGTTGGAGCTCATTACTTCTTTCAGTCCATTGTTTTCACTTTTTTCTTTTCCTGTCTTTTTTTCCTGTGTTGCAAATAAATTTCATGGTTGGAAGAGCGTGTGTTTTAGCCAGCGATGACAGACATGTTTTTGACAGCAGCATTACGTCACTCATCTACATGCTTGTTAGTTTGTGCCCAGCTGTCCCCTTCATTTCACCCCGTCCCTCCAGTTTTATATGCAGACTATCTGTGGGGTTGGAATTTTAAGTGAGTGAATTTCTAAGGAATAGGTAAACAACAAACTCGCACAATGTTAAAGTAATGAATGCAAGAAAAAATATGCTTATGGTGTTATATAGAGATAGAGATATTTGCAGAAAATAGTTGTGAAATATGACATTTTATTTGCTACCTTTGTAATGCAAAACACAACAAAGACACCTACATTTTTAACTTGAGATCCACAGAAAAGATGAACTATCATACCAATAATACATTTAATTTACTATATGTTATGTAATGTTTGTCATCACAAAATCGGGCAACACCTGGGCGGTGGCGGCCAGATCGCTGGCCGGCAGCAGCTCTAATTGGATGATGTGTAAATGAATCTGGACATTGACCGTCCATATCAAGTGCCACTGGCTACCCGTGGACGCCAGCACGGGGCAGGGGGGTAGCTGGAGAGTGGCAGTCTGAAATAGACCAATCATCAGATGATTTGGAGACCCTCCGAGCCAACCCATTCTCACTCCCCAGTCATCACATATTGATACATGGATAAGTAGCCCTTCGTGTCAAAAATTGATGCTTTGGGTTTCCCCAACTCTGCGTTTTTTGACGCACTGGCTCATCTAATTAAATCAAGGCTCCCCAACTTCCAGGCCGGAAAGCGATCAGGTAGCAGACGGCACCGCTACCCTAATCCTAACCTTAACCAGATACCCCAACCCTAACCATAACCCGTTTCCGGACACTGTACCGTTCCAGAAGCGAACCTGGAGTACTGGTGTGCCCCTCATTGCTGCCCCTTTTCTGTTCTGGCTCTCTTCCCCACCAAGGGCATCTGGGATCTGCCCTTGAGTGTGTGTGAGGGGGGCATTTGTTCTGTAAGGACTGATGCTTTTAAAGTTTATTTTGTTGTTTTGTCTTATCTTTTGTCATGCTTTCAGTTCTGTTATGTTTTCAGATTATGTTTTCCCAGCACACCAGGCTGAAGTTTTCAATCAATCTGATATTTCTGTTATTGTTGCTTGTTCTCAAACATATTTAAAGCCAATGTTTTCTGTTTTTCACTGTCAGATTTTCTCGTTTTCAACATGTTTGAGCCGTCACACTCAGGTTTGTGTTTTTTTAGCATTTAGTTCACCAATATAAAAAAAAAAATGTGTTTAAAATAATTTTTATAGCATTAGAGAACCTTATAATGTAAGCTGTTCCGGCCTGAAACATAAAAAATGTGGAAATTATGCTTTTAAATGAATGTTTGGCGTTTTTAATAGAAACCTTAAAACCCCAACTTGTCTGCTTTAACAAAGCATGTCAAATGTGAGCAAAAGCTGCTCACAGAACCCCATGCTGTGCTTGAGGGCAAGCTCACTGTGGGTCTTTTCCCAAAGCAGAGGTGATGTGTCCTGGTCCACTAATGTCAACATCACAGCCAGGGTCAAAAAACTGTCAAACACGCTAGCGCACAACCTTTTCCAGTTTAAATTAGCACCGTGAGCGTGTATGACCGCGTGTCTCCCCAAAATGCCATATGCTCCCCTGTCCTTTCTGGGTTCTTCTTATGTTCTTCATCTTGCCGCAGGTAAAGGTAACACGGAACTGTGGCATGTTTTGGAAGTTTAGAGATTTGTGAACTATTTTTGTTTTTATTAAAATTCCCTTATAGATCATAATTTCGGATTGCATAGTACTGAGTTTTGTACAGTATTGAAATGTTTCATTTTTAGATTTTAAGTGTCTTAGGCTGGATTAACTGATGAGACAAAATGACAAAAGTAATGAATGACACTATCACATTACTTTTTGTCATTTAAGACATTACAAATGAATTTTGAGAAATGTATTACTCATTACATATACAGTACTTGTGTATTATAACAGACTTACCCCTGTTCAAAGAGGCAATAAGCATTTTACTTTCTCTTTTTGCTTGAGGTGGATCACTTTAAAACTTATTCATATGGGTTTAAATTACTGAGCCAAATTTCCTGTCTGCCTTCATTGAGCAAAGCAATATAATTTTCTTTTTCTAGTGAGTGTTTGTTCTTTTTTTTCACAGAGCTGTCTGTTCTATGTCTAGTCCTTTTAACATATTGTGAAGAACTGGTAGGACCCGAAATGCAGGAGACCAGGCATGTTGGCAGAAACGAAAACATTTAATAAACGTATTAAAACGTGACAAAAACAATGGAGACCCAAAAAGGTGGCAAAGCAGAGCAGATGATCTAACCATACAGAACTGAAAACCAGACACTGACATAGACTGAGGGTAAGTTAGTAAATGAAAACAGCTGAAGATGATTTACCTGAACCTGGTGAGACTGACAAGAAAAACAGATTGTGACAAAATTGCAAGCACAGAATCCTCCATTATTTTCATGAAGTGGTACTTTTTGTGTTCCTTTTACTGAGACAAACACAAGTCTTGTGTTTAGTTATGTTTAGTCCCTTCTTTCCTATTATGAGTATTGTTAGGAGTATTACTCCTATAATACTCAGTACTGTAGTTGTGCTTTCACTGATTTTACTTTTCCAAGATGAACAATGTTTTTACAAATCACTGCTACACCATTCATTCTTCACATAAGTGTGAATATCTTTGCAGTACAATTGTCACTTCAGATATTATGTTCACTTCTGCAGGTATTCAAATAACTGAAACGTAACAGAAAACCCAAGTAATGCATAAGAAATTTGGAAGAACATTTTTGTAAAGTAATTGATTACTTTAGAGGAACTGCACAGTTTGGAATGAATTATATAACACTGGTGTTAAATAACTCATGTTACAGGTACAACTCTATAATCTCTACTTCAAACATTCATTTGATGCTCAGTTTAATATATTTTCTATTCAAGCTACTTCTTTTTGAAGGTCAATGGACTTTCTACTTGGTACAAGTGAACCAAAGACTGTTAAGTGACCAACTAGTTTATATTGAGAGTATTTTTGGTCAATTTTTTCAGCTTTGTCTACAAATTGTCATCTTGGGACCTCTCATTTTCTAAAAACTAGTAAAAAGACAAACAGCTTTGATAGTTGTGGTATTTCCTGTTCTTGAGTTAAACAACAACCTGTCAATAACAAGGCCATCACCCTATCTGTGCCTCATTTTTTTCAAATGCAACATTAGCTAAAATGTTTGTTCAAAAAAAATAAAATAGCATAACAGTTGCTGTTAAATTAAACAAGCAACTGTCAGGAACTGGAAGTGTACAACCCAAAATTCAAGAGACCAGGCTTGGTGACAGAGACTTAAATGTCTAATAAATCAACAAAAAACATAACACCCAAACCACAGAACTTTACAGTACCCCTCCCCAAAAGGGCAGATCCCAGATGCCCAAACACCTGAGAGGAGGGGACCTAGAGGAACAAAACAAAAACAAGTCCAGAAATCAAAGGAAGCTTCCTGTAGCCAGATATGATGGCTGGATGTGAGGGGTATTAGAGAACATGGCTGCAGGAAAACCCATCTGACATGGCGTGGTGTGGACTGCAATGGCAAAGAACCGTGCCAGTGCAGCAAAAATTCTCGTGCTGGGTCCAATGTGGTCAGGTCAGGTTATCAAGAATAGGTGGGAGGACCCATAATGCAGAAGACCAGGCTTGGTGACAGAAACCTAAACATTGGATACATCAACCAGAACATGACCAAAAAAAAAATAAAACCAAACCACCAAACCCTTACAACAACAGTGCCAAAAATCTAGTTTCTAGTTTTGTTTTTTTTTCTAGTTGCATTGAGTGAATTGGGACAGACTTCCTTGTAAAACAAACCCCGCCCCGCGCTTTGCTGGTGACATCACCTTATGCATTTTTGACACATCTACTCTGTCAAAAACAACCTTACTAATGTTGGCTCTATATTTTTGTTGCAAAAAATAAAAAAATAAATTATAAAGTTTTACCACGTTTTGTTTGAGTAAAACAGCAACAATGTACCCCTTGATTTAGTGCCACATTATCACAAAATAACGCAGATGTCTTTTTTCTTCTTTGTTTGCTTCTGTCGGTATGAAATGACCAACTTAAAAGAAGTCACTGTACTTTATCTGATGATTTCTTTCATGGTCTCACAAACTTGTAACCTATTGGTTTATGAGTCACAACATTTTATTAAACTGTAAGACAGAAAAGAACATCTGAGGAACCTTGAAAGCCACATATGCACTCTGACCATGATTTGTCTCGACAGCACAAAGCAGGAACACGCAGCAGATGAATTAGACCACATACAGGACAGTGCAGATGGCAAGCAGTGAAAGCATGTAGGTGTTGGAGCATGAATGATTTCCCAGCTAATACGGATATAATGATGGGACCATTACTGTGCTCCTGCGTGCGTGTGCATGTTGCCTGATTGCAAGAAGAACTGCACTGTTGGTCTGTGTCGTGACTCAGATCAGAAAAAGAGGTAGAGATCGTGAAAGCTCACATGAAATGGACAAAGCCTCCTGAAAAAAGGGTGACCGAAAAAGGACATTAACTTCAGTGTTGAGAAATAAATAAAGTCGACATCTAGTTGACCTATATTCATGAGATTACAACCGTTGGTCTATCAATGTATTCCTAAAGTGTGTCATGCTGTCATGTTTTTCTCTCATGTGATGTTAAATACATGGAGCATGACCTTTATCTAATCAATACATTTAATAATTCCAACTTCTTGAATTTAAAACACTTCCACTTCTTCCATGCTGATACATTGACATCAAAGATGTCATTTTAATAAAAAATAATTTGCATCTACATTTAATTAACCAGCCACTGACTTTTCAGTCATTAGCCTAAGAAATCTCAGAGTTATCTTTGATAAAGCAATGTCCCTTAAGCATCACCTTAAAAAGCTCTTAAAGAACTGCTATTTCCAATTGCACAATATCTCAAAACTCAGACCAATGATATCTACACATGACTTAAAGATGATCATTCATGCTTTTGTTTCTTCATGCCTGGACTACTGTAACAGTCCGTTCACCGGTACGAACAAGAAGGAACTGAACCGTCTGCAGCTGGTCCAGAACCCTGCTACTACAGGCTTCTAACTCACAAAAACAAAAGATCTCACATAACCCCTATTTTAAAGTCTCTTCACTGGCTTCCAGTCAACTTTAGAAATACATTTTAAAATCCTGGTCCTGACTTTCAGAGCCATACAGACAAGTTCCTTCCTGTCTCTCTGACCTCATCCAACCCTATACGTCCTCCCAAAGACTGAGATCTTCATGGCAAAACCTCCTGATGGTCCCTGGTTGGTGAATTTGCCTATTAATGGGTTTTGAACTGTTGTCTATCATTGATAAATTATTAAATAAAGTACATTTCTTCCTAAAGTCTACAAAAAAAAAGAGGGATTTCAAACATTACCTAAATGTGCATGTATTCTAAATCTAACAATTCTGATGAGACAAAATGTGTTTCTTTCTGGTAGTCTGTTTCTATCAGATTAAAAACGGTTCTCTCTGTGATTGTGCTTGAATTTCTGCTTTGACCTGTCCTGCAACTCCCAAGCTGGTTGCAGTGAATGACCACGGATGGCTTTTAAGCTGAAGGAGGACCAGATCAAAAGATCAGCTTCCTGATGAGACCATATCTCAGTTTTTTTTCTAACATGACATACTTGATAACATTTTCACTTTCAGACTCTTAAAGTGGTATTCATCTCCATCAAACGTCCCAAAAGATGTTCACACAGATGTGACATTACACACATACACACGCACTAACACACACTGCATATCACTGCACTGTTGTCTCTGGCATTTCAGTGATTTAGAGCAACATCCCTGGTTGCTGCTAGCGTGAAGCTGTGATCTTCACATATATGACACCTCAGCTCAACAAGGTCTGCACAAACACACACACACGAATAGAAAGCCGGATTGTGTACTGTTTCCCCTGTCATCACGTTCTCACTTCCTGATCTAAGCAGACAGAGACCAGTCCTTTGGGAGACCGACACTCTTCTTTCCTTCGCTTCCTCCCTAATTCTGTTACTCGTTCCCCTTTTCTTGATCCTCTGCTGCCTCTCATGGGGATCCGGGGAGGGAAGGCTTGGGGTTAGACAGATGGAAGCAGGTGAAAAATTGCTGTACAGTCAGTCTCAGGTTTGCTCTTCTGGGAGTGGTGTGATGGAGAAAGAGAGGGAAAAGGGGAAAACATCAAAAAGTCTCAGAGGAGGTTTCTCTGAAGTCATGAGAAGACACCAAGAAGTACAACTGGAACTGTTTCATGAAGATATCAAGTCCTAGCATCAACTTGGTTTGGCGTTTTACTCTCAAATATCCATGTTATTGTTTTGATAAAGATGTATTTGGAAAATCCTTAAATCTCAGAGATTTAAAACAATTTCTTCAAGCTGCAACAAATGAAAGATGAGAGATTTATGAATCATTGTGCAACTTATGAGGTCTGAATGAAGTTCCTTGTCGCTCTAGAACTTAAAAGTGTTAGAAAACATAAATAATATGACTAATTTTTATTATTATTCATATGAAATAAAAGGTGACATGCTTTTAAAAAGGATGCCGTCTTCTTAAACAATGTTGATTTCTGCAGTAGCGTTGTTTCTTTTTCACTGTTCTCAACAGCTGCTTTAGTTCACTGAAAGGCTACCCATCCATCTACCTTTGTTTTAGCACATCACATGCCACTCTGCACTGAGCACACACGCGCATCCTCATGCACACACTCAAGAACAGGCTGTGGACTGGCTGGGAAGCATCACAGTTGTGCAGGAAACGAGGATTTGTTTATGTGGATTTAGTGACCTGACAAAGGTGGCCAATTAAAAGAAAAGAAAGACAGGATGGAGAGAGGCAAAGGAAGATATAGAGCACAATGAGGCCTCTCGGTAAAGGACTAAAATGTGAGATCAAGGATATGAATTATAGAAGAAGTACATTGATGCATTTATGCTCAGGAACCTGAGCTAAGACTCTGGTTTTCATTCAGGAAAAAAGCAGGGGATAAAAAAAGATGACAGGCTGGGAAAGAAAAATATTTCTCGGCACAAGTGTTTCAGTTTGTGTTTTGTTATTGTTACTATTCATTCTAAATAAGACAATTACTTTTACGATTACATTATTAACACATTTATGTTTGACTTAGATTTTGTCTTAGTTGTTCACTTGTGTGTTAATAATACATTTATTTATTTAATGAGGTTGAAAAGTTTATGATACTAATGCTAATGTCATTTTGAAAATATTTGTAATGTTTTTTTAATAAAAAGATAATTATTTTATTTATTTTTCTTATTCCTGAAGAATTAACAAGTACTTCTTATGTAAAAATATATGTGAACATACCACAATATGTAAAGACTAATCACTTTTTTACAACCAAGTATATAGATAGAATGAAAAAACTTTGTTTAATGCATGTTCTGTTTTTACTGCCGTTCTTATAAATAAACAGCATGGATTTAGTCTTTGACTGCACAATTCTTCATTTTTCTACATTTAAATATTTTTTATGAATTTTCCCGGGAAGACACTAAAAATAACAGACTGTCGATCATCGTGTTAGCCATGAGAGGATTAAAACAAAGAAAATTTTTGCACTGTGTACCTAGAATTGATTTAAAAAAAAAGGAAAAAAATTCAAAAACTCAATATCCAGTTGTAAGCAAGTACAAACTTGCTTTTCAATGCAAGGACCTCATCATAAAGAGACCGTGGTTATAAATGAGATACTTTTAAAAAGGTCATGCTAAGAAGCTACAAGGAAGATATGAGATCTCTTTTTCTGCATCAGGCAGTAGAATCTCAAACGATCAAAGGCTTATTTGGAAATTCTTTGGACCCATATCCAATCTTTCAGAGCAAAAATCCAACAGTGCGTTCGGTTAAAGCAAAATGTTTGTGAACACAGAGAGAAAGAAAAACCCTGCTGATGCATTGTAGACATCTCCAGACATGCCATGGCTGAATGTGCCCAAAGGCGGAGCCAGGCTCCTGTCACCTTTCAACCGCTATACCAAGCGGCTGGGTGTGTGTTTCATTTTGTGTGAATACACTGCCATATCTCTTTTTTGGAGGATAATTCTTAAAATTGAATTTAAGTTCAATTTAATTCTGACTTTACTCTGTTTTTATAGAAAACCTCCCCATATCGTTTGGCTATAGTGTACGATTTAATGTTATAGTGTTCATTTTCTGTGTATTCTCTGTATCTGCAAACAAACCAGGGTGATCCAAAGGACTGATTGTCAATGAGTTCTACAGATATTTCATTATATCTGGGGAAAAAAGCTTAAACATAATTAAAGCGTTGCTAGAAATAACTGAGCGTAATTTGGATCTAAATTTGGTGCATCTTCATATCAGCCCTGTGTAGTCAGTTGGTAGCCTTATAGATCTCGTGTTGGAGTATTAACATGTCACAGAGCATGCCGCAGAAGGAAAAGGGAGATTAGAGAAGGCAGCTGCCTACCCAGGACTGCTGCAACAGATGCCAGGGGCGGGGCACAGACAGCATGGCACAAGTCGTCCTCAGACACCCCTTCTCCCCCGTCTGCCCCCACAGGCTATGACAGGCGGCACGAGAGCCCCTTGGCCCAGTGGGTCGTGGATGGTTATCTGACAACTCCCCACCTGCATGACCTTTACCATGTTTGACTCCCTACAGGAGAAAATCACCTCATCACAAACAGCCCTACAGGAGACGCAGCTACGCAGTGTACTCAGGAGGACACGCAAACACACCAGCATACATGATGCTCACACACATTGACAGGAAGCTAGACGCAGATGTTGTTGGTTAGTTTTAGAACATTTTAACTTATCCAGTCTGCTTGGTTTGCAAAAATTATCTATAACTTTAGTAATGTAAAGGATTTTTCCCAACAACACATTACAAACTTACCTTACAGTGGAGTCAAGCGGAATTCTAAAAGTTACAACTGGATGCTAGTTACTATGCAACATAAAAATGTTTATTTATAAATAAACATTAGATGTGTGCATTGAGAATGTAGGGAAAGTTGCAAATTTTCCTTCGTTTCAACATAAAAAACTGTTTTAAAGATATTCTAGTTAAAGAGCAAGCAAATAGCATTAAAAATATTTTTCTACATCAAGAATGGTGCACCCCTTAGCAAATTGTTTTTAAATATTGCTGCAGTTCCATTTTCAGTAAGACAATATCAGACTTTTTATTACTACATTTACTTTTGGGAATGTGAAATTCAGCCATAAATTAAAAATATTTATAGATAAAGAAAAAAATCACAACATTTGTGATTAAAACTCTGAAAATCAAAAACGACATTTTTATAATAGAGTTGAGAAACAGCAAAAAAAAAAAAAAAAAAATGGAGAAAAAATTAGAAATTTGTTAGATGTTATTCCAGAATTTGTAAGTAAAGTCACATGACTAAAATGAATGAGAACATGTTTTAGGTTGCTTCTGGCAGAAACTATAACTAGCTACATAACAATCTAGAAAATGTTATGTTTTATATAAAGATGTTTGTTTGGGTTTTAAACCCAAGTTTTAAAAAGCTAAATTTCCATTTTAAAACCCTATCCAATCTTCTGTTTATTCAAATCAAAAATTATATTGATTCTGTAAAAATTCTCTTTAGACCCTAGAGCTGTCGAGACTCGTAATATTTTGGATTTTGTCGGGCTTGTGGATCTTTAATTAGTTTGATTGCAGTATGCAATCAAACTATTGTTCTTCTGTTTTATTATTTTTCTTCTTCTTCTTCTTCTTCTTCTTCTTATTATTCTTCCGTACGTTTTTCGGTCGTCCATATCTCCTGCATACTTTATGCGATTTTAGCCATTTATGCATCAAAATGTTCAGCTTGTTATGGACATAGGTGGTCTCTTTTAAAATTTCTTCTGCAACTTATGGTTTTTTTGCAATTCAACAAAATTGCCGCAACTTTTGCCATAGGAATACATGGGGAAGGCTCTTTTGCAGCTTCAAACTTTCAGCATGTTCTAACTTCTGCATACATTATGCTATTTTAAAAATTCAAACATGCATTTGTTCTGCATTTTTTGCACTTTTTGGCAGTTTTTAAACAATTCTGCAAATATTTATAGTTTTTGAAATTTTTAAAGTTTTTGAATTTCAAAATATAATGGAAGTCAATGGGAAGTCCGCTTTTTGAATCCGTTTTTGCACTGTTTTTGAAATGTATCTCCTCCTACAATTTTTCAGCTAGAGACACCATTTAAACTTTAAAATGTAGTGAAAGGTTTGGAGATTACACGCATTACTTTTATTTTGGATATCTCTTATAGTTTTTGAACTACAGCTGTTTGAAATGAGGCAATTCGGTACATTTTGCCCGATTTTAGGAGAATCTAGAGTGTGGGACTTCAGCACCTAGAGTGGGGAGACCAGGTTTTTTAAGAAAAAAAAAAAATGGATAAATCGCTGTAACTCGGCCACCGTTTGTCGCAGTGACATGATTTTTTCATCAAAACGTAGGAAAATCCCTCTAGATGCATAAAATCTAACTCTCAAAGCTGTAGGGCAAATACTTTTGCCCCCACAGCCCCTAGACTGACAGTAAGTACCCCAATTTCTCCTATACCTGCCAATGTTAAATTTTCCAGCTGGTTCGAACACTAACTCTGTTTTTAACTTGCGATTATGTAATCATGCTTTGACCTACAGGCATGAATCTTTCACACATTGTAGCCCAAAGCCTTGTGATTCTTACAAGGGTTCAACTTTTCTGATAAGTGAAAGACTTTTGAAGATATGAACATTTGTTTGGAGGTAGTGACATCCATTGAAATACATTGAAGCGTCAGCTCAGTGATTCTGCTGTCTCATTAGGCAGAGGAGGTGCACCTGCTCGGCCAATGTTTGTAAACATCTGCCTGTCAGACCCTTTGATGTCTTCCTGACTCATTCTAACAGTGACAATGGAAGAATCTCATTGATTCATTCACATTTACACACATTTATCATTCCAACAAGGTTTTTAGATACATTTTTGCCTTTCTTTCAACATTTTAGACTTAACTACATGTTCTACAGTAAATTGACCTTTTGCCATCATTTTTAATGGCTTCAAGACTTTTTCATACAGCAAATTTGGCATGCACTTTTCAAGCTAATTTGGCTTTTAGCCAACATTTCAGCAATATGCTAGGTGTTTGGGCTATTTTGGCATCTACCAAGGTTTTTCAAGCTAATTTGGCTTTTAGCTAACATTTCAGCAATATGTTAACTGTTTGAGCTAATTTAACACCTAATAAGGTTTTTCAAGCTAATTTGGCTTTAGCTACCATTTCAGCAATGTGCTAGCTGTCTGAGCTAATTTGGCCATTACCAAGGTTTTTCAAGCTAATTTTGCCTTTAGCTAATATTTCAGCAATATGCTAAGTGTTAGAGCTAATTTAGCACCTAATAAGGTTTTTCAAGCTAATTTGGCTTTTAGCTAACATTTCAGCAATATGCTAGGTGTTTGAGCTAATTTAGCACCAAATATGGTTTTTCAAGCTAATTTGGCTTTTAGCTAACATTTAAACAATATGCTAACTGTTTCAGCTAATTTAGCACCTAATAAGGTTTTTCAAGCTAATTTGGCTTTTAGCTAACATTTCAGCAATATGCTAGGTGTTTGAGCTAATTTAGCACCAAATAGGGTTTTTCAAGCTCATTTGGCTTTTAGCTAACATTTCAGCAATATGCTAGGTGTTTGAGCTAATTTGGCATCTACCAAGGTTTCTCAAGCAAATTTTGCCTTTCGCTAACATTTCAGCAATTTGCTGGTTGATTGAGCTAATTTGGCAACTACCAAGGTTTTTCAATCTAATTTTGCCTTTAGCTAATATTTCAGCAATATGCTAGCTGTTGGAGCTAATTTGGTATCTACCAAGGATTTTCAAGCTAATTTGACTTTTAGCTAACATTTCAGCAATGTGCTAAATGTTTTAGCAAATTTGGCTTCTACCAAGGTTTTTCAAACTCATTTGGCTGTTAGCTAACATTTCAGCAATATGCTAGCTGTTTGAGGTAAATTTAGCACCAAATAAGGTTTTTCAAGCTAATTTGGCTTTTAGCTAACATTTCAGCAATATGCTAGGTGTTTGAGCTAATTTAGCACCTAATAAGGTTTTTCAAGCTAATTTGGCTTTTAGCTAACATTTCAGCAATATGCTAACTGTTTGAGCTAATTTAGCACCAAATATGGTTTTTCAAGCTCATTTGGCTTTTAGCTAACATTTCAACAATATGCTAACTGTTTAAGCTAATTTAGCACCAAATATGGTTTTTCAAGCTCATTTGGCTTTTAGCTAACATTTCAGCAATATGCTAGCTGTTTGAGCTAACTTGGCATCTACCAAGGTTTTTCAAGCAAATTTTTTCTTTCGCTAACATTTCAACAATATGCTAACTGTTTGAGCTAATTTAGCACCTAATAAGGTTTTTCAAGCTAATTTGGCTTTTAGCTAACATTTCAGCAATATGCTAGGTGTTTGAGCTAATTTAGCACCAAATATGGTTTTTCAAGCTCATTTGGCTTTTAGCTAACATTTCAGCAATATGCTAGCTTTTTGAGCTAACTTGGCATCTACCAAGGTTTTTCAAGCAAATTTTTTCTTTCGCTAACATTTCAACAATATGCTAACTGTTTGAGCTAATTTAGCACCTAATAAGGTTTTTCAAGCTAATTTGGCTTTTAGCTAACATTTCAGCAATATGCTAGGTGTTTGAGCTAATTTAGCACCAAACAGGGTTTTTCAAGCTCATTTGGCTTTTAGCTAACATTTCAGCAATATGCTAGCTGTTTGAGCTAATTTGGCATCTACCAAGGTTTTTCAAGCTAATTTGGCTTTTAGCTAACATTTCAGCAATATGCTAGGTGTTTGAGCTAATTTAGCACCAAATATGGTTTTTCAAGCTCATTTGGCCTTTAGCTAACATTTCAGCAATATGCTAGGTGTTTGAGCTAATTTGGCACCTAATAAGGTTTTTCAAGCTAATTTGGCTTTAGCTAACATTTCAGCAATATGTTAACTGTTTGAGCTAATTTAACACCTAATAAGGTTTTTCAAGCTAATTTGGTTTTACCTAACATTTCAGCAATATGCTAGCTGTTTGAGCTAACTTGGCATCTACCAAGGTTTTTCAAGCAAATTTTTCCTTTCGCTAACATTTCAACAATATGCTAGCTGTTTGAGCTAATTTAGCACCTAATAAGGTTTTTCAAGCTAATTTGGCTTTTAGCTAACATTTCAGCAATATGCTAGGTGTTTGAGTTAATTTAGCACCAAATATGGTTTTTCAAGCTCATTTGGCTTTTAGCTAACATTTCAACAATATGCTAACTGTTTGAGGTAAATTTAGCACCTAATAAGGTTTTTCAAGCTAATTTGGCTTTTAGCTAACATTTCAGCAATATACTAGGTGTTTGAGCTAATTTAGCACCTAATAAGGTTTTTCAAGCTAATTTGGCTTTTAGCTAACATTTCAACAATATGCTAACTGTTTGAGCTAATTTAGCACCAAATATGGTTTTTCAAGCTCATTTGGCTTTTAGCTAACATTTCAGCAATATGCTAGCTGTTTGAGCTAATTTGGCATCTACCAAGGTTTTTCAAGCTAATTTGGCTTTTAGCTAACATTTCAGCAATATGTTAACTGTTTGAGCTAATTTAGCACCAAATATGGTTTTTCAAGCTCATTTGACTTTTAGCTAACATTGCAGCAATATGCTAGCTGTTTGAGCTAATTTGGTATCTACCAAGGTTTTTCAAGCTAATTTGGCTTTTAGCTAACATTTCAGCAATATGCTAGCTGTTTGAGCTAATTTAGCATCTACCAAGGTTTTTCAAGCTTATTTGGCTTTTAGCTAACATTTCAGCAATATCCAAACAGTGTACTAAGTAATTAAACAAACTTTAGCAATTTATTAAAAATTGTTTTCATTTTAAAACATTTTAGCCTTTTCTGCTAAAAGTTCTGCAATTATGCATATAAAAGCAACAACCTTCTGCAATTCTGCAATCAAACGTATTTCCGCAGGAAATGCAATTTTCTAGTATTATACTTGTTTTTCTTTGCGTGTGTGTTTTTTTCCAAATATTAATAATGATAATATTATATTTTTACATTTTTCCTTTTATTATTTTTGAAAAGGTGCTTCGATTATTTTCTGCACATACACCTGGCATTAATGTTTGCTCATTTGACATGTCAATGTATGTCTGCACATTGACAAAAAATAAAATACAATAAAAACTGGGGTTTAAATTATCTTTAAATGTTTTGTCCTGTTTTTTATTTACTTACCATTATTCATATTTTTTTTCTTCTGTCAATGTTCAGAGACAAGTTTTTGACGTCATCAATGTTCGACGGCTTGATGATGACAGCAAACGTGGACCAGTGGTGAGCCGACAGTGCTAAGGCTGTTAGCTAAGGTCGGTAAAGCTTGTTTTTGTTTACTTCTTTAGTACAGTATAACCAACGTGATGCTTGAAATTGTTGTCGTTTTATGCCACTTGTTTGAATTTTAAATACTTAAATTGTTCTTTTTGTCTGTATCGTCCGGCAAATGTCAGTTTGTCGGAGCTAGCGCGTTGCTATGTCATTTAGCTTAGGCTTTCAGTGAAAACCAAACCCATTATTAAAACAGATTTATGTTCGCAGGTTACTGTTTCAGAAAACGGTGCTCTTTCCTGGGAACCGATACTCATCCGTACTTCTGATGAATCCGTTGATCAGACGCCGACTTCCCCCGTCAGTAGAGAGTCTTCTGACTAACATTGATCCAAAGGAGGAATGGACTGATCCAGAATCTGAAACAACAAGCAGGGATGGGATTCTCCTCCCGTCTAGAGGCTCTGCGTCCAACAAAGAAGAGTTCCTGTCTCCCGCCAACGGGGAGGCTCCAAATAACATACAGACAGCGTGCTCGTTCTGTAAATGTAAACCTTCCCGTTATACCTGTCCTCGTTGTAACCTCCAGTACTGTGCGTTGGCATGCTATCAGAGCCGGGAGCACACTGCCTGTTCAGAGGACTTTTACAAGGAGTCTGTTCTTCAGGAGCTGAAGAAAATGGGAAAGACTGAAAGTGAGGGAAGAAGGAGAGTGCAAGAGATTTTGTTGGGACTTCTAAAAAAGGGGGAAGTGACTGAAGGAGGGATGGAACGAGTGCTAAAGGAAGTGGGTGTTGTTAAAGACAACTCTGATGAGGAGGAGGAAAAAGTGCAGCTCGTAGAGCTTTTGTCCAGGTTAGCCCAGCTTCAGCAGTCTAAGGAAGAGAGTTCAACTGAGATTGAAGCCATTCTGAAGAAACGTGAGGAGATTGGAAGAGCAGATCTGATGTCTGGAGACTCTGATGAGGATGCAGAAGAGGAGATGGACCTCGCTGAACGACTCAAAGGGATGGATATTGATAAACTGTCAGAAGACGAGCTATGGGACCTTCTCAACAGTAAAGAGAGAGAGTCCTTTATTGGTCTGGTGAAGAATGGTGGACTTGGGAGGCTGGTTCCTCTGTGGAAGCCCTGGTGGGAGGAGCATGAAAAGGAACATAAAGCACTGGTGGAGGTGCTTCAAGGGGAAGAAGGCAAACTGGGGAGAGAAACAACAACAGTTGCAAATCAGCAGGACCACAATATCAAAGTTAAGATTTCTCAAGAAGTCAAACTATCAAGAAAATCAACTTCAAAGGTGAATAATAAAGCGAGAGCCAAAAAGGAGACATGTGAAAGTGGAAGAAGTTCCGCTGTTTCTAGAGTTCCTCCAGTTTCTGCAAAAATTCCAAAGTTATGTTCTCTGTGTTCAAATCCATCTCCTCTGGTTTGCTACAGTGTAGTTAATGCCCTTTATAGCTACGCCTTTACTCTCTGCCTGTTTAATGGAGACACCGATTCAATGATTTTTGAGTTCTGTGAGATGACCCTTGCTCTGTCTGAAGCCCTCCACTCAAGCAAAGTATTTAACTCTGTCCAAGAGGCTATAGACTCTGTGCAACCTCTCATTTTAGGAGGAGGCTATCTTGACAAGGAGGATCCTTTAGCTCCAGCTCGGGCAGTGGAAGCGGTTGCCCATATCATGACTGGTAAAAACAGATACGATTCAACCGGATACTGCCTGTCTGCATTAAGTCAGCTTCGCATAAGGTTTTCAGACGCCAGAAAAACTCTTTGCAAGGAGGGAGACGATGCTGCAAAGAGACAGAAGTTCTTTCAAGCTAGTAAAAAGTGTGAATTCTATCAAGCATGGGTGTTGGAGAATGAAGATCTGATTCAAAGGCTGGCCACTGAGTTGTGGAATGAACACAGTAAAAGAGAGAGTTTAAGAAACAGCATGGACAAAGCAAAGACTTTAATTGAAGAAAATTTAAAGAAAGAAAAGCAAAAACAAGTGAACAAAGAGCTGATTGAGGAACTGAACTGATGTATTCTTTGTCAAATGTGTGCATTTAAAGTTTTTTTTGCAATAAAGTTTACAGAAAACTGAATTTTGGTATTTGTGTAAAGATTAAAACTCAAAATTGCAATTCTTGATGTGTAAATACTGAATCTAAAAACATATTTTTCATTTAAAAGAGCACATATTAAAAATGTAAAAGTTTTAAATGCATAGAATTACATTTAAAAAGTTTAAATCATTGCAAAAATTGGAATAAAACTATAAAAAGCTTTCAAAACATTACGATATATTTTATCAAGTCTACACATTAAGAAAGCTGTATATTAACATTTTAATAACAGATCATAAACATTTACTAAATTTGAAAAAAAAAAAAACAATCAATCATAATTTGTTTTAAAGTTTCTGTTTAGCAATTTTCCGAGCACTGAAAAGGAAGTTGCTCAAAGCACACACTCTCGCGATATTTCCGTTCCCACGTGGTGTGGATCTTCCTCTACGTCGCGACAGAAAACATGGCAGCGCTCTTGAGATCAGCCCGGTTACTTAAGATTTCGCCTGCAGGTTTCCTCCAGATCACAGGGACCAAAAGAAATGGAGCACTTAGCCGTCTCTACAGCGGAACGGTTGTCAGCAGGAAGGCAGGAGTTCGTTTCCGCCAGGTTAATCCTGTTTCGGACAGGTACGGAGCATCACGTTAGCGGTTGTAGCTTAGATCCACGCGAGAAGCAGAAATGTCATTGAACCTCAATGACAGCCAAAGACAAAAACACCTGCTTCTGTTAATGTGGAATAGTACAGTGAAGTAAATACACGTTAGCTATTCTGCATTAAATAAACATGGCGTCCACTTTAGGCAGGGTGATGAGACGTTGTGTAACTGGGACCATGCTTTAGTCAGTGGACATAATTGAACTGTTTTAACCCGAATTTAGTGTTTAAACATAAGTTAGGTACAACTAAAAGGGATGTTACTGTGATTTTAATTGGTTCTATGTTATTTAGCATCTTGTAGTATGCTAGTTTCCTGCATTTTCGAGTAATTTAATGAGACTAATTACTGCTTTTTATAGCACAGCTAGCTTAAAAATAGACTCTTGACCACGTTATAGCTGTTATGCTGTATATTAGGCTTTATTCGATGGGACTTGCTGCCTTCAAGGTCATAGCCTGCTTGCAAAAGGACACCTTGCTAAACAACAACAGTGTGATGTAGCACGTGCAGCTCCTTAGATGTTTGCTAGGATCCTGAAACAGGAGGTTTTACTTCTTTCGTCCTCTTCCTTAACCTCTGCTTTAATGCCTTTGCATCTGCAGTTTTACATGCTCACATGCAGCAGTGTGCGTGCGCAAGTACTCTGTGGCCACTGTGCAGAAGGATGAAGCCAGCATTGCAGTTAAGTCCAAGCAAGCCCAGCAGTTCGACTGGGCGCTGACCAAACTGGAAAGCTCTGTGAGGAGGACCGGTCGCATTACCAGGACTCTGTTGCTCCGCATTTTCCATGACATCTGCAGGACAGGTTGGCAGGCCTGGAGACGAAGAGGTTACATCGAATCACATTTATTGTTTATTTCACTCCTGTTTTTGCATTTATTCAGGTTATCCCAGTGGTAACCAGGCTCTGCTGCTGCTTCGCAGCTGTGGGTCCTTGCTGCCTGAGATGCCTTTGGAGGAGCGCTCTGAGCTGGCACACCGTGTGTGGGAGAAGCTGCAGGAGCTGGGTATGAAAGAAAGTCCTAGAAGTCTTTCTTGCTGTTTAGTTTATTCTATTATTTCCATTTACGTCTATTTTTCTACGACAAAACATCTGAGACAGTTTGACCTATAATTCTTTTTCCCATTAAGGTAAAATATATTGGTGCATCTTAGGAAGGATTCAGACTGGACACATTTGGTTCACTTAAAGTTGATCAGAGTTTGTTTCCCCTGATAATCCGGAACAAATTTTAAGTCTAAATACACCCGAGCGGACCCTGGTCTTGGACCAAGAACCGCTTTCTGACCCATTTTTTGAGGTGGTCTCAGTTCGTTTCCAATCACACTGAGGTCCAGCTCTGAGTTTCCTCAGTCTGAATAAGCTCTGTGCTTGTAGCGGAACAACAGGACCAAAATGACCACCATAACTGTGCATTGCAGGATGTAAATAAAGTAGGAAAGTAGCAACATGAGCCGTGGACAAACGCAAAGCAACAATGAGACATAGCAAGTCATTGAAATGTGGTCGGATGAATGCAGGTTCATTAAAACAACTTTCAACGTGACACACGTTGCTTCTCACACTGTTTTCCCAGCAATCTATATGTCATAAACACCGATCAGCGTACCTTCACAGCCGTCACCTCCTTCGTAACCGCCTCGCAGGTTGCCTCCGCCGTACCAAAGTTGCATTAAAAAATGTTGTACTTGACCCTGATACAGACATTTTGGCCAGCAAAATATAACGTTTGGATGAGTGAACTATTCTGACAAGGATGACAAAGCTTAGGGCTTCCGTTGGTTCTCTTGTTGCTTTGCCTCTCCCTAACCCTTGTAATTTCTGCCAATGACTGGAGAGATCTTTAGGCACATGCCTCTTTACAAGCTTTGGTTCAAACAGAAATGTCTGTTAGATGGCAGTGTGAATACAGACTAAGCACAAGAATTTAGTGGAATTGGTCTGTTCTGAATACACACTTGGTAAACCAGGTCAAACGATGGATGATTTATCTTCCTTTCACTCCCGATCAAACAATCTACAATTATCCAATGTTTAATATGTCTTTGTATGGATGTAATACTTTGTTGATTGTACTGTTTATGTACTATTTTTTGCTTTGATTGCTTGAAATAAACCATTTCAAATCAAATCTGAAGTCACTCTTGCAATAGCTTTTGTTTTATCTTACTCATTGAAGATTGTACTCTACAGGTGCACAGTATGATGTTAGTCACTACAACGCCTTGCTAAAGGTTTATCTGCAGAATGAGTTCAAATTCTCTCCCACTGACTTCCTCGCCAAGATGGAAGCAGCAAATGTGCAGCCTAACAGAGTGAGTACAGCAGCACACATTTAGGTTTAATTGGGTCCATGTTGTTTAGCATCTTGTAGCATGCTAGTTTTGTAATTTAATTAAGCCCATTACTGCTTTTTATAGAAAAGCTAGCTTAAAAGTAGACTAAAATAAAATTATTATATTTTATTATTACTATTTTATTATAAAAAAATTTTGTTTCTCATTTTGTGCTGGTGGTGTTTCCAGGTTACCTACCAGAGACTGATCGCAGCCTACTGCCAAAATGGAGATATCGAGGGAGCCAGGTAAGCTAACTTCCTGTTTGTCAAAATAAGGGTTTATCCTTTCAAAACATGTTTTTCTCATTTCATTTCTCATCTTCACAGCACCATACTTGGTTTTATGAAAAGTAAAGATCTACCTATCACTGAAGCGGTGTTCAGTTCTCTGGTGACGGGGCATGCTCGCGCTGGGTGAGTGCATTTTTTTTAAAGGTGCAACACAAGTGCAGGAAGTGAGCTCAGATATTAAACATGTGACTTTTTTCTCCTCTGAAGTGACATGGAAAGTGCAAAGAACATTCTACCTGTGATGCGGGGAGCAGGGATTGAGCCGACCCCTGACACTTATGTGTCACTACTGAATGCATATGCTGAGAAGGGAGACCTGGATGGTTTGAAAAAGGTGGATTTTGAAAAATGGTTTTCTAGTGTTTGGATAAAGCCTCCAAAAGCTTCATTTGGTTATGTTTTTTCTTCTTTCTCAACATGATGCAGACTCTGGAGGCAGCAGAGAGTGCAGACTGCAGTCTGATGGACAGAGACATCATGCAGGTCATCTTCACTCTGGCCAAAGCTGGACATCAGCAGCTCATTCCAGAGATAGTAGAACGTTTAAGACATGAGAGGGGTTATGTGCCAGGTAGGGGAGTCCACTTGCACAGTTTTAGCATTGGTTGTAGCATTGAAACAATTTTTTTTTTTTAACCAAAGTCTTGGTAATAGAAAAGTCTTACCTCTTTATTTTACAAGGTAATAATAAAAATTAATTATCTGTATCAAATCATAGTATAGGTCAAAATTAAGTTAAAATAAAAATGTATATTTAGAAACTGAACCAAAAACCCATTGTTTGGGCAAAGTCCATTATCTATAATATTGGGTAAAGGCACATCTAAATGTAATTTTTTTTCACATTTGCTGGTGCGCCGCTCACTTTAAAGACTCTGCCTCCACATTTTGAGTGAGTTCAGAGCCGGACTTTAAGAAAGTTCTTTCAGAACAAACCGCAATTAAATTTTAGTCTGAAAGCAAGAGGATTTTCCTGCTTGTTTCTGAAATTCTCTCATTAAAGGACAAATGTGTGAGAGATTCAATGACTGCGGGCTGTCCGTATCCTAAAGCTGCCAAACAAGCCCAAATCCTCACCCTTCTTCCACCGTGCTTTAACTTTACAGTGCTAAGAAAAACAATGGCGCAACAAAAACAAATGTTCAGGTCATGCAGAGTTTGCATTTTACAACTTTCCATTGATTAATAGTCCTTTTTTATTTTTAAATAAGTTGCCATGTAATAGTCAATCATAGTTTACTGTACTTGACAGCTTGAAGAAAGTCGGGAACCTTTGCTTTTGCTAAAAGTCACCCAGGCTGTGTCCAAATTCTCTCTCTAAATGCTAAAACCTATATTTTGTGTAGGACTATATAGTGCTCTAGATTTAAAAAGCAATTCGGACACCGTGCTTACTACTTTTCTCGTTTTTTTGGTTTTTTTTGTTTGTTTTTTTTACGGACAAAATGACATCATAGATTTCCAAAAGTAAAAATGTAATAATCATAAACGTTTTACAAAAACTATTTATGAGTCGACTGTGTTCTGATGATTAAAAATTTAATGGCTTAAGAAATACATTTTTTCACATGAAAAAATCTTTCAAGCACAATGCATTGTGGTCTACATTTGCCAATCTAGTGAGCATCAATGCTCACTGGGTTTTTTACAGAGACTTCTGGGAAATTTCTAGGGCACTAGATTTTGGATTTGTAGATTTGGATAGCACTACAAAAGGGCAAACACACTATATAGTGCACTAAGTAGTGAGCAGTGATGGGATTTGGACACTTCCTAAGTGTGAAAATTCAAGGGGCAACAAAATGCTCAAAAGTGTGCGTAGTTGAGTTGTTAAAAAATGTTTTCCCAGCACTCAAGTCTGGATTTATTGTCCCTCCAGATGCCATGAACTTGTGCCTAAGCCTCATCACTCAGGGCCAGGAAGACACAGCTTTCAGCATCCTAAAGACGTTCCCTTCACTGCAGTCCGATGGCAACGAGTCCTTCAACTTGGGCAACTTCTTTCTCAGACACTGCATCAACATGGACACTGTAGGTGACAAGAATGTCTGTCCTGTCTTAGAAACTTGCTATGTTTCTCCAAAACCTTTGTAGAGTAATTAAGAGATGGGGAAGGCATGGTTTCCAGCATGTGCATGCTAGCTGACAGCCATTTCCACCTTCAGATTTAGTAAAACCCTGGTGTAAACGCTCAGATTCAATCATTTTAATGGCGTTTTTGCACTGCAGTCCCTGGAGAAGATCGTCCACTACTGCAAAGAGCTCCAGGAGTTGAATTTGCATTCCGCACCTCTCACATTTGCCCTGTCCTGTTCCTTGGAGGCCAAAAAGATTGGTAATTTTTGTTTCTAAAACCCAAACACAGATCTCTTTAAATTGTGAAATTATGACAGAAGATTACCACCTTAAGAATACCTCATGTGAATATTGAATATTATTTTCTGTCCTGCAGGTACATCTTTACAGTTGATGAGGCTACTTAAGGAGCAGAACTTACCCATAAGGCCTCATTACTTCTGGCCTCTTCTCACTCAGCCTTTGAAAGAGAACAATGTAGCAGGTATGAACACAATCAGTGGCAGAAATGATTTTAACTAAGGATTCGGTTTTTACAGAGATATTAAAACATACTGCATGTGTTCTTTAAAGCTTATATTCAATATGTGGACACATTAAATCATTTACATCCTTGTGCCTGATAGCTCTACTCCTGGAGCAGGAGTCATGTTGGAAAAACAGGTTTTTAGAGGCTTTTCTGGTAGAGACTTGTGATGGAGAGCTTAGAAATGCCATCTCTTTAGTTTAACTGGCAGTTTAGATATTCCTTCAACCAAATTTGAGTCTCCAGCCTTCTCTACTGGAGCCAAGGTGAAGTTGCCTGACCAAATGGCGGTCTGTGTCGTGATGAAACTCAAGCACATGGGTTAGTTGGGTTTGCTCTTCACTTCAGCACAACTGACCTTCTGTCATGCAATTCCTGCTCTGCTGACTATGTATGAAGAGAATGTCCCTCATCTTGAATACTTCTGTACCTTGCTTTTTATCTCCTTGTAGGACATAGCTCGTATAAGTGGAATACATCTCAAAACGGAGCTTTTAGCTGAATCCCTAATGACGACAACAGCTATGGAGACCCAACAGAGAATAAAACACACCTATTAGCTTTCTGCGCATCCAGACTGAAATGAAGCGGTCTTTATGGCTGAGCATGATATTAGCAGGGTTTTTTTTTTTTTAGGTGTAGAGGGGATTATGACATTCCTTTTACCAGAAAGAGCTTTTAAAGGAGAGTTTCACTCAAATATTAATAACCTATAGAGTGGTCCAACTGGGACAGATTTCATTGCGCCAGGGCAGGAGAGGCCAAAGGGCTCTGATCCCAGTGAGGGAGCGAGACGGAACAGGAGGAAGTGAAACAGACACACTTGCCCAACCGCTCACAAATGTGCACTCGGAGCATCTCTGGAGAGCTCTTGGAATAGATCTCAAAATTCAAAAGACAACTTCCCATTTTCTGCAGCCCAAAGAGGTGCGTTGACTTTCAGAAAGTGCCCTCGGATATAAAGTTCATACTCCTCTCCTTGATATTTCAACACTTTGTACTTTTAGATTCCTGGTTGGCTGATCTCAGAGACCAGTGGTACCTATAAAAAAATAAAATCTAAGTTGCAAAGAAGTATAAGTCACATGAAAAACAATAAAATGTCACTCCTGAGTATAAGTTGCTCTTTTTGGATAAAAGTGCAACACTTCTTAACAAATATACCAAGCCCAGCATAATGCTGCATACTCACCAAATGGGATTTCTGCGTCAAATCAGCGTCCGCTATTTCTTTTTCAACACAAATTTGCAGCCTCATTTTACACGTGTCAAATTTGAATACAAAACTTAGACTTAGACGCTCCCATCGGGTGTTGGAAGAGCTACCGTAGAGGTTTCTTAGCCTCAGCACTTCATGGAAGCATTGGCTGTATAATTCACTGTATAGGTCAACAAAAGCATCAGTAAGCATGTATCCCTACTTTGAGATCGGAATCTTTTTTTTTTTTTTTTTTTTTACCTTATGCTCTCAGAGCCGCGTCTGAATGACAGCTGCTTTCAGTGGTACTTCCGTCTCTCTGTGACCCAGTTTGATGACCTGCTGTCTAATGTCTAATGTCTCAATGCAAATATGAAAACTATCAAAGTTCTGCAAGAGATGATCAGATTCTCATTCATGTTTGTTTGCTTCGCTTCTTCCTTGTTGCTGTTTGTAGCAAAACCTAATACACACACCTACAGTGCCCCCCAGCGGTTATTAGCGGAAAACGATGGCTGAAGGTCAACCAGTTGTTTGTGAGAAAATGACGAATAGATGACCCAATATTTGTTTTTTAAATCAAATATTAGTCGCTCCTGAGTATAAGTCGCACCCCTGGCCAAACTATGCAAAAACAGCGACTTATACTCCAAGAAGTAAAGTATTAGCTTTGGATTTTATTCTATTCATGCCTTTTTTTTTTCAGTGTGAAACACAAATGTCTTTTATTTTAATAAAAAATGTTTCAACCCGATGATACTGCAGCCTTTGCAGAATGACAGACACAAACTTTTACCAAAGCCGAAGTGGTTCCGAAGTGAAGCAATTTTATGAATGGATGACCTGGTGACGGCTGCCTCATGAACCCTTAAGCTGTATGGATGAACATGCAGGCCTGAGGCTCAGGGGTCAGGGGGCATCTTTGCTTCACTGGTTTTCTTCCAACCTTTTGTCAAACTTAACTTGTTTCTGGGTCAAGGTCTTTTTTTTTTTTTTTTTTTATGCATCTCTTATAAAATATTTAAAATTAAATGTAGCCATATTTACCCAATTTTATCTCAGGCTTGTGCTTATTTTTCTTTAATTTGTATCTCTTTTTTTTACCTAGTTGTTGAAGTTTGTCTGTTTTTTTTAACAAATCAGCCCAGCTTAGTGGGTTAAATACAAGTTTTTCTGTCACAAAGTTCTATTTCGTGATTAGAAGGTCTGTTTTCTCTTGTCATTGAGTTTGTGCAGGTTATCATCTCAGTTGCAGAAAGCCTGCATCTGGAGTGTTTCCACACTCACAGTTGGGTCGTGAATGTTTACTGTCCCCGCCGTTTGGTTTTTAAGAGCTTTATATTTACGCTGAGCCTCTGTGTTTCTCTGTGGGCTTTTTAGCGGAATTAATAAATCATGTTTATTTTTCTTCTGTCAGCTAATTGACGACGTTTGAGCTGACATTGAGGTGAAAAGTGGTCAGAGCGATGCACGCCGACTCTGAGGTTAAAACCCATTGGAATGGTGAGATGTATCAGCATCTGTCTTGGCAGCTTGAAGGAGAGGATTAGACTTGCATTAAAATATGCACAACCACACACATAGAAGCAGTTCCTAAACCGCTCCGGCAGGAAGCAACATCAAGCTGCATCTATTTAGGAATCACACGTTGGATAAAGGAAGAGCGAGGGGAGAAAAGCTGGAGAAACTTCTCCTCTTCTCACACTTGCTTGTTTTTGACGGTGTTTGCCTCAGCCCCCATAAATGATGCAGCGCCTCCTTCCCCTTCCCATCTCGTCCTGATCTCTCTCCCTTTCATTGGCTGCAGGAGGTAGCAGGAGGTATCCACATTTCCGTGTTTGTGTGAGGAGTGGGCTTTGGAGGCCAGAGCAGGTGATGTGACTGATGCAGAGTGACTGGATTTCATGTAAATGCGAGCGCTCTGAGGGAATTCACTTTGGATTACGCGCCCCACTGTGCACGGCCAATGAAATATTAAGCGCCGTGTCACTTTTTGTCCACAGGTGTCACTAGCGGGCAGAGAGGACGTAGCTGTGGCGTTGGAGGGGAGCTAACGCGGGGGGTGTTAAGGGTTGGAATAAGGATCTGAGAAGAAGGGGGGGAATCTCTTTACATTTTGATGAGGTGTGGATTTGGCGGGTTCAGCAAAAGCATATGCTTGGTCGTAGTTGCCACCTGCCGCCAGCTACTCGGTGCTTGTCACTCTTTGTGACACAACCGGCTTTTATCTTTCTGACATGGCAGAGCCAGGAAAGAATGGAGGGAGAGGAAGAGGAGTGCGCAGAGGAAGGGTGTTTTGATCTGACATGCTTTGGGTTTCTTGTCTGGTTGATCTCAAACCCTTTTGCTTAAATTGTCCATCAAAGTGGGCGCAGTTGGAGATTTACAAGCCTGTTTTGGGGTTTATAATAGTCAAATCTCTCTTTTCTTTAATGTTATGGCAACGTCAGCCTTAAGAGTTACCCAGAAAGAATGGAGAGACAGATGGTGTTGAACAGAAGAGGGAAACTGACAGGTGTTCATGTCAAAGGACAAGAGGAGATGACAGCAACCGGTTCAGTCCTCTCCTCTTTTTTTCCCCTCTTTTCCACATCCTCACTTCTCGTCTGTGACAGTTAACCTGAAGACATGAATCTGATGATGATATCTTGTGACCACTGCCATGCTGAACTCCCTACTTTGATACTTCCATCCTGGCTGGTGTGTCAGGTTTTATGCTGACCAACCTGGAAGAGAGTTTGCTTTTAAGTTCTGCTCTGCTCCAAATGTGAACGTAAAGGGAAAGATGGAAAGTTGAAGAGTAGTGAAGCAAAATTGAATTTTTTTATTTTATTTTGAAATTCTTATGTTATATTGCTATGACAAGCAGTTTTCACATAAATAGGGAACTAAAATGTACAAAGTTGTACTTTAATTTTTATTTTTTTTATATTAGGATATTTTCAAGTTAAAAGATTCCAGAGGTTAGATCTAAAAAAGGCCCATATTTTAAAGGACACCTGATGCATGGATTTGATGAGTCAGGTTTGCAATTTCAAGGTTAAGTTTAGTTTGATATCTGAGCATCTTTTTTGTAGCCTTGAAACAAAAATGTGTGTACCAAGAACCCTGAAGTAAAAAAAATTGAAGTGTTTCACTTACATTTCCATTTAACCATTAATGCAGGGGCTCAATACTGGCTGAAGAAAATATTACTATAGTTTTTAAAAGTAATGCTTACTAAATTGGCATTGATTTAATGTAGTTAAGTGTTTAAGTTTATGGCTGAGAGAAGTAAAATTAGTAAAAAGATTTTTACATCCCTGCTACCATCAAGAGGGCTTGTTCATTCTTCCCTCAGAATGCTCATATTTTAAATACTAAATAGGTTTGTAAAAATCTGAATTTTCTGATTACTCCATTGAGTTTAAAGCACATGTTATGATTAGATATTTTTTCTACTGAATGTTCAGGCTAACAGCAGTGCTAAGTAGGTAAAAAGATGACAGCTTACCAAAGTAGACCTAAGATATAACATGAACATTTTTTTTTATTTTTGTCTTGTCGTGTTTAAAACTTGTTGTAGGAGCACAGTAGCTGTATCTCATCTTGTGTATATTTTCACAGGAAATCTTATTTTGAAAGGACGTCAAACGAGCTTCTATCAAAAGCAAAAAACAATTTCAGATTTTGAGAAAACACTAGTTTATTTCTGTTTTTAATCAAGTCAAAAAGAAATACAGTTCATTTATTTTAAAAGTAACAATATAATGAATGCAAAGCAGTATCCAGTTTTTCTAAAGAGTAAATTAAGACACTCCAATTTGGTTTTGATCAGTCAGAAAACGGCCCAAATGGCTCTCTTACCTTAAACGGTTTCAGACCCCTGCATTAATATCTAGCTTTAAAACAACTTTTTTTTTCTGAAGGCAATAAATATTAGGAGCTAAAAGTGGGAAGAAACAATCCTTTGGTTCAAAAGGTTAAAAGCTTCTGGGCTTGGAAGCTCATGTCCAGACCTCCAAAAGCACATGAGGAATGTTTGGCTTATGCTTTTCATCCTCCACCTCTCCATTCACTGGGTTTTAATCCACCAGGCTCCAGCGAAATTGATCATGGTTTATTTAGGAAGAAAGCAGGTTGTCCTTTCTTTCATAAAAAATAGGCGGGATGAAAGTGACTTGAGGGTAAGAATGAAGCGATGGATGGCAGAGTAGATGGATCCTCCATTGAGAAGAAAGGGAAAGATTGCCTGTTTACCGTTTTCTTGAAAGGGGGAAGAGATGGATAGTGAGATGGGGAGATGAATGAGTAATAGAGGGACGGAAAAGCTGCTTGAATGGAGTGGTTCAGGTAGCTGTACCTGGGATAATGTAGCTCAACCTCTGCGTTTTAATGGTGCATAAAAGCCAAAGTCTCATATTTTATTCAGTTGTAGAGCTACACTTGCCAGGTGAACTCACAAGTCCCATGGGGGGGCACAAATACAGATTGAGTGTCTTGTGAATACCCAGAACTTTTTCTGGGTCCAACTCAAGGAAGCACTTTGAGATGGTATGCTGCAGAGTGAGGTGTATTGGTTTCTCATTTATAGAACAAATGTCGGCCGCTTTGATATTTTTTTTGTTAACAAAAACTTCTGCAGAAAGGTGCACCCTCTCTCGTCATGTGAGCACAGTCAGCAAGGCCTTCCATCCTGTGTGCGCCTGTTGCGTATGCATGCCCCTCAGCTCTGGGGTTTAGTCAGGATCCTCCTGGAGAACAAGACTCCACTTTAGGAGAAAGTGTCTGTTGACGCACACACATTCACCAGTTAGAGGGAATGCAAACATAACCGCCGTGCAGATGATGGGTTTGCACAGAGCTCACTCTGACTAGAAAAGTACCCGTAAACGTACCACATGTGGTGGATGGACTTCTGAGTGTTTCAGCTGCATGTGTAAGATATAGATCTCATGTTGACTGCGCCTTCAGTTTTGGAATTGATGTTAATGGACCTATACCATGCAAAATCAACTCTTTTGAGATATAAGTGTGTTCTAATGTGAATTCATCCTGAAAAACAATCTCAAAGTGGTGTTTTGCTCCATTCACATATCTCTGACCATTCCTGAGTTTGTGAAAATAACTCCTATTTCAGAAAAAAATTTGTTCTTTAGTGTGCCAAAGGTAATATATTAAATATCTATATATCTATATATAGATATATAGATAGATAAGTATGTAGTTTACTCTGAAAGGCTTAAGAAAAGCCTGATATAGGCCCTTTTAATCTGGAAGGGCCAAATGTTGCAGTTCCCTGAAAAGACCACTGGAGGCTGGTGTCAAGCTACATGCACATCGCCCTGCAACACTCGTTCAAATGGCCAATAAAACTGTGAAGACAAATCTTGGAGCAAGATTTGCCAGATTTGCTTTGACATGTCGCACCAAACCTCTTCCAACTGTAGGTGAAAAAGTAAACGGTAAAAAAGAAAAAGGAGAAGTCCCTCCCTGCTTGTCCAGTGTGAACACGTACGGCTGAACGTGTGTTCTTGAACTTGCATCAAATGCTCGCTGTGTGAGCTTCATAAAGGAGGACATTTTCATTCCTGTGTGAAAAAGTTAGATTTTACCCAATAAACAAGTTTATTTGCAGTTTAGTTTTAAAAATCCATTTAAAGCATTTTGTTGTTTTCTATTAATTTAAGTGTTAAAAAAAATCAGTTGTTTGGTTTGTTACTAGAGTGCAATCTCATGCACTTTTAGGAGAGGGTTTTTTAAATTGCAAGTAAGTGGATTTAACAAAAATCTTCCGTTACTTTGGCCCCCCTGACGGGTATCTTTGGCCATTGTTGAATTAAATGAAGGAGTTAATGTATTCTTCTCACTTTAGATTTCATTTTTGTGGACGTTATGAATACAGGGCATTTCTATATGCCCACGGTTTCATCAGGATGTTTTCAAAAACATTTATCAGCGCACAAAATATTCCACTATTGCTTGATTGTGCTACATCCACATTCTTGGATTGAAGGAACCAGAATTGGACTTGTGTCCTGTTTGTGCTGCAGGCGTGATGGAGGTGACCAAAGGGATGGAGGAGTTCGGTGTTGCCCCTGATATTGAGACTTTATCCAACTACATCCTCCCTGTTTTCTCTGACATGGAGACCGCTCGGCAGGCTCTCAAGGTAAGCGGCAGGTTGGCTGTGTTGTTGGAGTTTCTGAAAAAGTTCTTACTGCAAACGGGACTTTTCTTCATTCAGGAGGCAGGCGTGTCTGTGGACTCTGAGGGATTTTTGTGCTCAGAAGTTCGCTCCATGGCTGTGAACAACCTGGCCAAGTTGTACACCATGTGTAAGGACACTCACACACAGCCTAATGAATCTCGACTGCTTCTTGAGCGTCCGTCATAGTAAAAATTGCTGCTTTGCCTGCGGGCTAATTGGCCTAGCGTTGCCACTTGCACACATACACACACGTTTGCCCTCTTACTCCTCTGTACTCATCAGACCTTTTAAGAGATTAGTCTGTGTGAATACGTAAAAAGCCAGAACGAGACGCGCCTCCACTTGAAGAGGAACGAGATAGAGAAGACCGGTAAATAATGGATTGCTCCTCCTGTTTTCTGTCTTTCATCTGTTCCCAGTCGTCACCGCTCACTGAAACTGACGTAGATCTGCGTTTCCTTGATGAAAAAGCTTTTTTTATTCCTTCAACAAACTAGTATTTGAATATAGCCCGTGGATAATATTTCAATTAATGCTGCCCAATGGGTAAAAATCATATTTTAAAAAATTAACATTTCTAAAGTAGTAGCATACATTTTCAAAGTTTTTTTGTTGTTCTTTATCATTAAATAATCAATCTACACTTACATTTACTAAACGTTTTGAAAATATGCAGATATGTGTAGATTCATAGTTTTTGTGTGCTTTTACTTACTTCCAGGTTCTGACTTTGGGGGCAGACATATCCTAATACTGATGATTTTTGTGTTTTATTATTTTCATAATGAAATAACTTGCACCATAACCAGGCAATTATCTTTTCATGAAATACTCTAACTAAATATTGATTTTTTTTTTTCTCCACTTTAGTATTCTCAGTTATAAAAACAGTCTTTTTTTTAACGTTTTTGCAGTGACTCATTTGCCTTTTTCACATTTCAGTGTCGGACCCCTCTTTCCCCGAGGTGGACCTCAGTACTTTCCGCAGCAGCCTCATCACAGGCTTCAAAAAGTACGTCTCTTCCTCTGTGTCTTGCAGTCTGCATCCTTTTACTTTGCGTCTTTGGCCTGAAAACTACTTGCTGGCAATTTAGCAAGGCCTGTAGCTTTATGGAGGTCACGGTGGCATATGTTATGAAAATGACATGTGCAGCTTATCACACCGTCCTCAGCATCGGCGCAGGAGGGCTACTGCTGGGAGAAACGCTGCATCACACAGACGCATCCATACATACACGGGTGCCTCATGCATATGGACGCCGTCAGCCCTCAGTTCTCACCCCAAAGCGGCGTGGAAGATATGTAAATGAGTAAATGCTCACCACTGTCCCTCATTTCCAGACCCACTTTCTGGTTTCACACTCTGCCACACACACGGATTCAGAGTTAGCCTTAGGTTGAAGGTCTGACCCATGGGCTTTTGTTGAAGGGGCATTTATGAATATTTACAATTTGGCGCCACACAAAAAAACTGGGACTTCGAAGCAATGCTGAAGGGGGGTCAAGGAGTAAAGTGGTGACTTGTCAGGCAAAATATATACAATTTAACTTAACTTTATTCTTTCAGTGTAACAAAAATGGTTTGTTTGGAGAAATACCGTGTAGACCAAATGAAAAAGGGACTTCCATACCTTCATACCTTCCATAGTTCTTAATCCGCATTTTCAGGCAAATGATCCATAAATTCTTGGTCTTTTTTCTGTCTGAATTAGTTTCATATCCTTCGTTGGTCTCACTCCACTGGCGTTAGCGCACATTCAGAGATTTCTGCTCACTTCTGATGGTTGGATTGTCTGACAGGGTCATAATTGGACTTGTCACTTGTGTGTGCGTGTTTGCGAGCACTTTGTCATCACCATGCGGGCCCTGGCCCTGTCAAAGACAAGGTCAGGGGATAATTTAATCATTAAAGACCTCTTCCTCTCTCTGTGTGTCGCGCTCTCTCCTCCTTTTCAACCAACGAGCTGACGATGCCAGAAATGTCGCACATTGTCATCATTTAGTGTGTTTGTGTGGGAGTGAGGGAAAGAGAGGAGGTTTCATTTCAAACAAAAAAAAATCACTTTTGCATTAAATCTATGGCATCTTAACACGAAAATATTGCAGAAATTGAAGGTTCAAGTCAAAATCAACATTGCAGTCTGGTTTTAAGCTTTTACATTTACCATCAACGCTGCTTTAGATACGTTATACACTTCAATTTGAACAAATTGACAATTATATTTTTCTGAAACAATTAGTATGATATTTCCAAACTGGAGCCAGATACATAAGATCATAAAAGCATGTCAGCTGTGCATTAACTCTATTACCTTGGAGCCTGTTTGTGGTGCTGGTGATTATATCAGATCAGAGCTTATCCCTTGTCCTCTACTGCCCCCTGCAGGTCCTCTGATGTGGAGAGCATGGTAAAGGTAAGAAATCCTTCTCTGATGTCGGTGTCTCTTTAAAATTACATTTCCTAATACCTTTTTAGGATTATTTTATGTTTAGGGACGATGGTTCAGTTAAAGGTAGAATTTAAACAAGAGGGTCGCAAGAACATTGTCCTTGTCTCGTGTCGTTTTTTAATTTAATCTGTTTTGTTTTTTAAAAGCTCATCGAGTTGCTCCACAAAGATGAACGCTTCTCCAGAGGAACTTCCAAACCTGCTGGTAAGAAATCCGAAGTGGGACACGCACACAAAGAAATCTGATGCACACATTTGTGGAAGTGTGCCCATCTTGTCTGCCATTTGCACTTGCTCTCAAGTAAACTTAAGATCTGCAGAGACATGGATATATCAGGAAGTTGGTCCCTCTGTGTGTTGTTTAAATGCCAGATTTGAGGCTGTTCCAGCTAGCAAGTTAACTCATAAAGGTGATGAAAGGGTTTAGACTTTAGAAAGAAGTTCAGGTAAGATAACTTGAGTTCAGTTAGTTGAAGAGAAAATGCTATGTTTGTATCTCAGTTGATTCTCAATGGCAGTTCTGTTCAGCCCAGTCTTCTTGTGTGTGTTTGTATTTGTGTGTGTGTGGCAAAAGAAATGGAGCCCAGTTGCTGACACAGCGCTGAGTAGTTAAAGTGTGTGTGTGCTTGTGTTGGATAGCGTTGTTGTTCTTGATTTGTGTGTGTGTGCGCGCCACGTCTGTGCATGTGTCTGGGAGTCCCCAGTGTTGAACTTGCTGTGTGTGTGTGTGGGCTGGTGGGAGCGATGGAGACTGTTATCCATGTCACATCCTGTTAGACGACGTCTCTCGACATGTGTGACATCTGTGTGTGAGCGCTGCAATAAGAGGAAGCTGTCACCGCCAGCAGCCGCACATTCACTCAAAACAGCAGCCCCAAAAGCAGCTTCTGTCAGCAGGAAAGCAACACAACCTCACACTCTGCAGAGGTTACAGGAAAAAAGGAGTATGAATGCACAAATGGCTGCCTTGACTGACGTGGTGGCAAATGAAATTTAATCCGGGAACCGCTTTTCCCTGTCTGCATGTGTGTCTTCATCCAGAGGCTGCCTCCTACTTCCTGTACAATTTGTTTGACAGCATGTCGGAGGAACAGGTGCACGCACAGGAGGAGAAACTTCGCAGTTTCTTCAATAAGCTGCATAGCCAGGTACACACACTGATGAGGTGTGATGCAAACGAGCCCACACGCAGTTCCTCATTCACAAACCTCTGTGATGTGTGACTTCCTGCCAGAAAAAAAAATTGTATTGGCATCATTTTAATCCTTAAGGATTTTATCAAATAAATGTACATGAAAATATAAATGAAATCAAAATACAAAAAAGTAAAAACGTTTTCTTGAACAAAATCTGAAATATTTCCATGAATTTGTGTTTTTAGTTGATCTGAGATCTGACTTTTTTGTATGTAATCTCATCACATCATCTTCTTCATCGCTGGAGCATCCCCTCCAACCACTGCTTATCTCGAAGAATTAACCCTCCACTAATCGCTTAAGATTAGTGGAGGAAAATGCGCTTAAATTTGCATTTTATCTTGATGATAACCAGAGAAATTGTGATGAAACTCTCGATGCATCGAGAGGCTAAACTTGTGGGTCTATCGATACTTGCTTATAATATTACGGATAAAATAGATTATTTTACAGAAGGGAAGTCACTCTTGTGAGAAATGCCAGTGGTTAATATTTTTGTTCTAAGTGACTGTTTTAAAGGAGTTAATATCAGGAGTGCTTAGGATTTTATTTACAAATCTAAAAATTATTTTATTGATGAAAAAGTTGACAATTTTAGTAAAAAGAGGTTGATTTTTTTTTTTTTTTTTTAAATGCTGCTAAAAAGTTTAGCCTAATGCCTTTAAAAGCTTAATAAAGAGTTCTTAATCTTTTAAGATTATTTTGAGGCTTTTGGCCACTGTTTTAATCCTCAGCTTTTGGTTCAAGTGTAACCATGCATCTTATAACTTCTATTCTTTCACTTTTTTTTTGTGAACAGAAAATCACAATTCCCTTAAACATCTACAGAGGAATAAAGAATCTTCTAGAGTCCTATCATGCCCCAGAACTCATCAAGGTACAAAACCTCAATCTACATTTAAGATTCCAGTCGGATAATGATTTTAAATATTTGCATCTAAAGATGTAGATGTTTCCTCACTTCACGTATGTGTGTGTTAGGATGTGGTTGTTCTGGTGGACCCCAAAGACAAGGCGTCCACTGACTTTGTGCCGTTAGGTCGTGTCGCTGTAAGTATGGAAAAAAAACCGATAATAATCCACTGAAATCTGACTAATATAGTTTTTCATGTCAATTTTATGGATTTCATTTTCTAATAACCTTATTGGACTGATGACTGCACACGTACGAGAACTTTTGTGTAGGTTGGACATGTTTGTTGAACATCTGTGTGTCCTACAGGGCACTGAGGGAAAGGTGTTGGCGCTTGAAAATAAATTGGCTGAACTGAAGGCGGAGAACAAGCCATTAGGCTTGGTTCTCAAACAGCTCATTCAGGCTCTGAGTGCTGAGGAGGTAAGATTTGTTTAAGCTCGCTCCCATAAGACCTTCCACTCCTTCAGATTTGTTGTTTTTTTGTGCTGGCTAGTTTTTGGATGTTTTTTTTTCCTAAGACTTCAGTTGTTTGAACAGAACCTGCAGCGCGCCCTCGAGCTGAAGCAGCAGCACGAAGAGGAGATGACAGCCGGCAGCTACGCGACCCTCATCAACCTGTGCTGTCGCCACAACAATGTCGACGAGGCGCTCAACCTGAAGAGGGAGATGTGAGTGCGGTGTGATACACACAGACACACACTCGCACGAGGCTGCGCTGCGGCCAGTAGTAGGCCATTAAAGTTTAACTTGAGTGGTATTAGGGGAGACGCTAATGCGGGTTCCAGCCGCTCTGTTGACTTGCTGAAACACGGGAAATTTTCCCCTTCCTCCTCCCCCTGTTTCCTCTTCCTGACTCACCACCTGGTTCCAGCATCAGATTTAATTCTGAGAACGTATAATAGACGAGCTGCATTATTCTAAGTGGAATACATTCATCAGGTCTGTCTCTGTCCACCTCTGCTTTCAGGAGCCGAAAAGACTCTTCAGTAGCACTGGATGCCAATAAATACATCGCACTGGTCAAGACTCTCTCTGTGAATGAAAGGTTGGACGGTAAGTTTTCTTTGAGCTGGAACAAACTCAGCTCAAAAGGGCACTAAAAACTTCTGTGTTAAATCTTTGAGCTTCATAATGGAAGCAAGCATAGACACTTTGAGCCCCCCCTGCCTGTGGCCAACTTCAGAATGAATTCCCATCATTTTTTGATCTATTTTAAAAGCTGTTCCGGTGCTCTTTTTCAATTTTGTTTTTGCCGTTTTTATACAAAATTAAAAAAATCTGTGACTTTCTAGGACAGTTTTTGCAGAGTGCCAGTAGTTCATTCAAAAATTGCCCCTGAGTTGTGGGTGGGACTGTTGGCACAAAGCAACCCCGCCCCTCTTCCCCTCCCTGTTGCTGAGAGCTCGGAGCAGGGTCCTTGTGTCTTGCCCAGTGTACTTTCCACATCACAAATAAGCTCTTTTTCAACTACTTTTCTTCTACTCCAGATTCACATTCATGATTTGTATAAAGAAATACTCAGAAATGCGACTTTGAGTTTAATTTTTTTTATACATGTCCTCCATTATTAGCAAAATGACACAAGAACATGTTAAAAACGGCAACAAAAACATTTTGTTGCATTTTTGGTAAAATATTTCATCCACAAACGCTTTTGAAATGTGCTCAATGATCATCGTAACACTCCCAAGCTCCTTAGACAAAAGATCAGCGTGAATCTGAGTGTGAATGTGTGTTTGGCTTTTATCTGCGTGCAGCGTCAAGTCCGTCAGTTTGCCGTCCCCTCTTCCTCAAACTACATTTTCAGAATTCTATGGTGGGTTTCCTTCAGCAATTACCATCGGCTCGCTTGTCTGTCCTTGTCTCACCTCTCCCTTCACGTCACACCCGCTTTCCATTTCAGTCTGTCTCTCTGTCCGACCCTCCTCCCCCCATCTCTTGCAAAGCCTGTCACTCTTGCCCCCCACCCACTCCCACAGCGACACACACATGTCAAAGTGAAATGAGAGAGGAGGAAAATTACAGGACTGTGTGTATTTTTCCAGAATTATTGAAATCCGCCTTGGTGCTAATGGCAGATCATGTCCACAGAAGTGCTTGAGCATTACACACACACACACACACACACGCACTCTCACACAGACTCACACAGATTTGCATGTGAATTCAAGCAAAAGGCATTTGGTGTCACAACGGTTGGTGTGTCCGTCTGTGTTGTGTCGTTCATAGGCGGTGCTAACACATCTGCCATTAGCCAGAGTGTTCATATGGAGGCTATGCTCGTCAGCCACATTAGCACACATGGCTAACCTTTATGCTAGCGTGTCCAATCCAGGCTTTGGCCTCAGCGTACACCAGGCCCAGCTGAAGATCATGTTTCCTGACATTTGATTTAATTCCTCACAAGTTGCAATGAATTCGTTTTGTTTTTTGTTTTTTTTTTTTTTTTACATTTTGGTTCAACCTTATTTCACCTCTTTATCTCACAAGCAGCTTTGATTTTAGCCTTTTTTTAATCCATTAAATATTACAGAAGTCGCTGTTTTTCACCATCACTCTTTATAACTGTTATATTTTTTTATTTTTACTCTTCTCTGCTGTTTTAACGCTGACATTTGCATGTGTTGGGCATTCTCGTTTAAGTTTAACTGCTCATTTTTATTGGTTTATATTCCTATTTAAATCAGATGCAATCATAAAATTTAAAGCCACCTTCTTTAAGAATTTATTTATTAGATAAGTTAAAAAAATCTCAATCCCCACAGAGGCTAAACTACTAATATGCAACACAAAAAACTGTGTTTCTATTAGGAGAATGCAGTTTTTGCTGAGAAGTCCTGCATTTTTTTTCTTTACATAGAGGTTACTTTGACATTTGCTACCTATTTTGACATTCTTGTAGACCTTTAGCAGACTTTTTTAAAAATTATTTTTAGAAAAGCACTTCGATACTGTTGCGTTTTTTGCATTAGGACACTATTAGACTCTTGTAAGACCTAAAGAACCAAAAGGAACATGGAGTCTCCGAGCTTTCATTTATGTGTCAACTTTAGAAGAAAGACCAAAATGATCTTATTCTGAAATCATAGATTAACATGTCATTTTGCCCATTAGCTTGTACTCATGAGCTGATGATGAGAACCTAATCGGTCAGTTTAAGAACATTGACTGAAAAGATTGGGGTTGTTTTTGTTGCAAGTTTTTTTTCCTGCTTTTTCTGACAACAGCTCATTAAAAGACTATGCCTTTGTTTCGCATACAAGAATGATATATATAGGAATCAATCATCTCACTTGTTGAACCAGCTACATAAATCAATGTGGACTTTAAGAGTCTAAACATAACTTTGACCTACAGTTGCCTCTTCCCTTCCGCTTTATTAAATATACCCCTCCTCTATCAACATGTGTCTCTTTGACCTGCCCTTGCTCCTCTTCTCCCGTTTCTCCCACTTTTGTAAATACAGCTTGGCTGTAGATGGTCCTGAACTCATCGTTAGTGCCGTATGCGTCTCTGGAAAGAGACATCAGTTGCATTCAAGCCATGGAACATTAGATGAACCACTGGACTGTGTGATGTTTGTTTACCTGGCCTGTCTGCCTCTCCATCTCCTGATGTGTGCGGGGGTCTGGCTCGCTGTGCTGGCCATGATGCTCGGCTGAACTGATGGAAATGCATACTGGCTCAATGGATAGATAAAGGGGGAGATGGAGGCAAAACGCCGCAGGGGGGTGGGGATTGGATGTTGGGTGGAAGGATGTTAGCTAGTTTAGCTCCATTTGGGCAGATCAGCTCCAAGTCACTGGTCTCTGTGATTAACAGGTCTGTCAAGCAAAGATGGGGTGAGGCACAGGTAGACAAATGGATTGAGGAGCGGCAGACTTGGTGGAGGATCTATTAAATCAGAAGCGGCACAGCCTTGACAGCAGATCAGATTATTAGACGCATCATTTATGCTGGTGGCATCAGCAATGCTCAGCTTTTTCTTTGTACGTTTGGGGTGTAGGTAGTAACTATAGGCTTCTTTTTCTCCTAGTAGAAACCAAAAAAGTCATTAAGAAGTCACAGAATTTTGCAAAGATTTGATACCATTCCATACATGCAAAGTTTTAAGGCATTCCACTATTTTTCAGCTGAAGATAAATGATTTTTCTTTCCTATATTGTTTAAAAATGTTGTTCTGCTTAATAATGTGGAACGTCCACCTTTAGTTCTTTCTTTAATTGAACTCAGCTGGTACACTAATTATCACATTATCTTGAGATTGATTTCAGTGATCCAAAGAGCTATAAGAGACTATAATAAGAGTTTCATTGGTAAACAAATAATTTGATCTTTTTGACACTTAAATAGAATTTTCATAATAATTTGGAACACACTGTATATGTCTGTAAGTGGATGTATGAGAATGGAGCAAGGCAGGGAGCTTATGGCTGCCCAGTATATTTTTGTGTGTTCAGTCTTTTTCAAAAGTTATTTTTTTGTCTGCTCCTGATTCGTAAAAGATTTGAATAAAGAAATACTCAGAAATTACATTTTTATCTTCACCATCAGACAAATGTCACAAGAACATTTTAAAAACACAATTTTCATGGGAGTGAGTTTTTAAGGATACCATTTCTTGCTTTGTTTCACTTAGTTTTAGTTTAGTTGTATGAAGAAGCCAAAGTCATCAGAGGCATGAAAAACAAAACCATTTCTGGCAGCCGGTCAATATCCTCTTTAAAAAAAGAAATGAAAATGGACTGTTGGAAGTGTTTCTGTGCTTATGATAAAAGGGAAAATTCCTTTCTTTGAAACCGCTTAAATGATAAAATTGAAGTGCTCTTTGTGAGCTAAACTACAGCATCTTTTGGAGAGTAAATGTGAAGCAGGAATGATGAGTGAAGACAAAAGTACAGCAGTATAATAACAGGTTCTGCATATTTCATTACTGTCAAAATGAGCTTTTTTCCCTATTAGTATTTGAAGTTAAACTCTCCTTCAGGAAGACGAAATCACCTCTTTGACAATACAAGTCCTTTTGCTGTTGCCTTGTCTCCGACATTTTTCCTACTAGGAATGTTTTTGAGTTCGTCATTCCTTCTCCATCCTTCTATCCTTTTTTTTTTCCACCCTACGTTCTATTAAATCTGTGACAGCCTTTGGTTCCCATTGCCATAACGACTGGCACAAAGAGGTGGACTGATGGTGACACAGACTAAAATTACGATGCCAAAGCACTCAGCAGTGGCACTGTTTCTCAACCACCAAGTGTTTATAAATGTCAGGGCCCCAATGTGAGTGACATGCTCGTATGAAAGGTTTTGTTGTTGCATTAACAGGCATGAAGGTGAAGGCATCGTTTCATCAACACTTGTTTGCTTTATTTCATTTATCCATTTGGTGTTTTTTCTTTTTTTTTTTTTTTAAAAGAAAAAGCCAATAAAAAACAATTTAAAACAAAATGTCAATAACCCTCTACAATTGAAGTCATAATGCAGATTACTTGGACATATTCATCGTCTCCAGCGCTCCCATCTTCTCCCTTTTGCATTGCCATTCCATATAGATTAGGCTCTGTGATGGATAGCGGCTATATCGCTAACAGTCCATTAGCAGCTGTCTAAATAGACATTAAACGCATCTTAATTACTTTACGCTGATATCGCACATATGCGCACACATCAGTCTCTCTTTTCACCGTTTTGGCCTCACTGTTGGCCAGATGGGCGCTTGAACCAGCAAAAAGCCCTCCATTACCGGCTTGGACATGACCAAACTGATCCACCCCTCAGCCCGCTTATCGAGGTCTTCCTGGGGCCATGACGGGCCCTTGTTGCCACATACCTATAATTTAGCCCCCCAAGTGCTTTCCACATGGCCACAGCAAAAAGCTGGCCTCCATTGTAGAGGTCTGGTAATTGTAGTCTCGTTTAGAAAACCGCAAGTAGCAATTAGCACAGAGTTGGCATTATACCGGGTTGAATTTGCATCCCTGCTGAGTGCAAAATGCTGTTTTAATATGGGTTTGTTTTCCCCACATGGAATTAGCTAAAGGGGCCTTTTATCATATTCCCACACCCCACTCTTCATTCAGCCAAGCTCTGCCCACCTCTTCTTTTGCCTCGTGTGTCTGCATTATCTCTGTTTCCTGTTGTCCTGTGTTGTGTCCCTTTTTTTTCCCTGTGTAGCTTTAAATCAATCTCAGGTCATTGCTTTTAATGGAAAATCCGCCTTAGTGAAGCAACACTTGTATCTTTCATTATTTTGCAGAGGCAGTAGACATCTTGAAGGAGTTGAAAGAGAAGGAGGTGGTGCTGAACGACGCCAACAACACCACAATCTTTCACGTTCTCAGCGCTGTCGCTGCTAAGGGCAACATCTCATCCGTCCGGCGATTGCAGGACACCATCTTCTCACTGGGACTGGCCAAACCCACCGCCAATCTCTGTTCACCCATAATTACTGCCCACCTGAACAAGTAAGACTACCGATGTTTGAAAAGGTAAAAATTAAAGCACCGGCCAGGTTTAATCATTGATGTTTCTGCCTTGAATTCTCCACGAAGCAGCCAGCACTTTTGCTCATCGATTTGTGTCCTCATCTGCCAAAGCGTGCTGCCAGGTGTGTGTGTGTGTGTGTGTGTGTGTGTGTGTGTGTGTGTGTGTGTGTGTGTGTGTGTGTGTGTGTGTGTGTGTGTGTGTGTGTCTCAATGAGTCACTCATCCCTCCCTATGATCATAGCTGGGGTTAGATTCCGGGTCAGCAAACCAGAAAGAGAGAGGATGTGGAAATTGCTCGTTTATGTTGGGATGTGTATGTTTGTTACCGCCAGGCTTTTTGTTTGAGGATGCGCCAGCTGCAACCTCTCCCATGAGCCCCCACCCCTGATTCCACCGAAACACCCACTGCCATTCTCTGAGGTTTCAATATATATGTGTGTGTGTGTGTGTGTCGTGAGAGTCGGCCAGCAATGATTCTTCCCGTCATGCCAGTATGCAAATCAACACTGGCAAACATCCACTGTGGAGGTCACCGGTGTTGCCCCACCTTTGCACTCTATTCAGCATGTGTATGTTCGTGTGTGTATCCTTTTTTTTCGGAGCAGCTTTTAACTAGATCAACTCATTAGCATGTTAATTATGTACAGAGCGCTAATTACTGGATTTATCGTACACGCATTGCACTCTTGGGGGGCCCGTCACCACACACTCACACACCCAAAACGCTTTTATACAGTTTACCTTTTGTGTACATGCCGCACCGCAGGTAGACCTTTTGCAAATGATTCTTATATACAAACACACAGGTGCTCCCCGGCCGCTGCCTGTGTTGTGTTGTGTCTGTGGCCTCCACAGTTTCCAGGTTCACTCGTTAATCACTGCCTGTGTGAGATTAGCAGGCTAATTTACTCCTGGGTCATGAACAGCCTCCAAATCAGAAATGCACACAGCAGCTTACGCAGCCTTGCTCACAAATCAAGTGCCAGTTGTGCTGCCTCCAACCTATGTTGCTGCAAAACATACTGATGAAGATGCACTTGTTAGTTCTGCATATCTATGCTTTTCCTAGAAACCTATGGTGCTCATACACGGAATTATTTATTTTCACCTAATAGTTAAAGACCCATTCCGATAAAAATTGTCGTTTGGGTGTTTTTTTAACATGTTGTGGCATTTTCCCGATGATGGACGACATATTTAAGCTTAAAATTTCAGTATTTCACTGTTCAAATCTGTGTGAATATAGAGCAGTTGAAAAAAAATCTGTTTGAAGTGCATAAATGGAGGGCTCTCAGTAACGGGGAGAGGAAGGGGGTTACGGTTAGGGTCCCACCTTCAACTCTGACACTTTGTCCCAGAAAACGACACAGGTTTTTTTTTTTTACTTTGGCTAAAAAACTGGCTAATTGTAATTAAAAGATCGTTGGGAAGAGTTTTAAAATAGATCAAACGATGATCAGAATGTGGTTTTTAATGATATATCTTGCAGAAATTCTAATTTCACAAAGCAAAAAGCTGATCAAGATGTTAAGTCTAATGGTAGTAATCCAGAATCTTCCTTTCTCCATCTATTCTTCTCTGCTACCTCTTTCACTGGATGCACACTCAGGAGAGGAGGCAGGATGAATTGAAGCTATAAAAGAGGACAAAGCAGGCATCACATCACTGCTTGCATCTCATCGCTGCGTCAGCACTAATGACTTAATGAACACTTCTCTGCCAGATTAGCCCTTGACAGCCCATCACGCACGCCGCCCCGTTAGCCGTCAGGCCCATCCGCTCAGTGTTGTGTGTGCTAAGCTGCCACAACACTAGATGGCAGCTAGCTCAGATTGCCATCCTTGAGAAAGTGATTAGTGACAGTAAATGTTAATGAGTCCGACAAAATGAGAAGTTGGCAGGACAAGTATGGTAAGGCAGCAGCTTGATGATGAGGAGCAGGGAGGCGGGCACAAAGCTGAAGACAGTTGCTTGGAGAAACATTCCTATAATAGGATCCGTCTTTAGAGTTCTTTTACAGACACATTTTTGAAGCTTGAATTACAAGAGAAAGCATTATTGAATTAAAAAAGACCTATAGTTTGTATGTTTAAAGTATTCTGGTATTTTTTTCAAGTTGAATTAAATTGAACTTGATTTATTTCACAGGGAGAAATTCCATCTTCATCATGGCCACTAAAATAATAAAAAAGTGACAAGTAATAGTACAATGACAGGTCACAAAATATTGTATCAAACAAGTAAGTTGGTACATAAATAACTGTAAATTTTTCTGACCTGGTCACATAGAGGAGTTGAGTCTGATGGCGGTAGGAATGAATGACCTGCGGTAACGCTCATTTCTACACGGCTGGTGTCTCAGTCTGTTGCTGAAGGACTTTCTCAGTCATTTCAGTCCAGTTGGCTGCAGTGGGTTCATCCATCACCCTTTCTTTGTTCTACTGCATTTTATAGTTTTAAGGCTTTGTCTGTCTTAAGCTTTAAAATGTTCTGAATCAAACCTTTAATGCTCTTTGTCGACTGAAAGAAACCATGAAAACTCAGCCTATTCAGCCAATTAAAAACATATGTTTTTTTTTTTAATAGCCTGCATTTCTTATTTTATTGTTCAAAAAAAGTTGATTTAACTTATCTTTTATAAATAAATGCTATTCATTTGCAGGAACTGCCTGCTAAATGCTGTAAAGACAGGTTTTCTAAGCCAGATATTTTGGCTTGATGGGTGGTTTATTTATTTCACAAATTTAAAAAAAAGCTTTTTTTTTCTACATAAATTTAGTAGCAGTGATCAGTGTTCTAGATGTTGATTGTCAGGTTGTATTTGTGTTTTTTGGCATCTGGACTTAAACTGCTTACTTTTGGTTTTCAAGAAATCATTTTCCTCTTCAAATTATGATCAAATTGCATGAATAAACTAATGCTAATGTCATTTTGGACCGACTCTCATCCAAACAAACCATGTAACCATGTTGCCCTTCAGGAAACATATTTTCCTGTTTGTCTCCCCATGATTCAGAATGATTGAAACCTCTAGACCTTTGCACACTTGAGCATCAGTTAGGGTCATGAATAATCTCTGTAATAAGCAAGTGTCATCCAGACATGTATGTAACAGCAGGCATGATCACAGTCTCACTTGCATTTGGAGACACAGGCACTTCATTCTGTCTCACAGGAGGACAGTGGATTGATAATAGTGCTGCCCATCTCGCCCACAAAAAAAAAACGTGGGACGGAGAATGGGACAGGAGGAGGACGCGATGAGTCGAAATGAGCCTCCTTGTCTAATCTTTCAGGTTTCCGTCGAGTAGCTCGTTATTTTTTTTCAGGGCTTAATTGGCCGGAAAGTGGCTGACATGCAAAGTTGGGGACATTAACAGGGCTGCGCGCGGCTGGAACTGGCAACGCAAAGTGACAGTTAAATTGTACCTAGGAGAAATTATCCATCTTTTCGACATCTTTAGCTCATTTTAAGGGGTGGGTCTGCAGGCAGAAAGATGGGGTGTAATTGCAAGCCAGATCCGCTTTTTTTTTTTTTTTTTTTTTTTCAAACCTTCCTCATTAGGAAGGAGGGATTATGGAGGTGTTGGATAAAAAAAGAGGTGGACAGATGGCAGTGATGAAGCATCATTTAGGGTAAAACTACATACCCACGTTCTCCCCTGTGGTCTTGACTCGGAACAAACATTCTCATTTTTTAAAATCTCTTTTTCTCCTCCTCAGTGTTGTTCAGTCAGACTGTTGTGTATCTGAACAGCCTCTTGACTGGCGCAGCTGAATAATGTTGTCCCTCTTCATTTCAATTTGTGGAGCTCTTTGCCTTCTAGTCCCAATCATCCTCCTCCTCCCTTGTTGCTCTCTTTGGCTCATGTCTCAGTAACTGAAGGTCAAATTCAGTCTCTTTTCCTACAAAGTTCTTCGTTTGGGACACGTTTTGCTTTTCCACTCATCTAATTGACTTAAAGAGACAAAATTATACCTGTTCACTCCCAGCCTGTCTATCTTGTTCTCACGCGCTCCCTTTTTTCTCCCTGTTGGTGCCCTACCTGCTTTGACCTCTGTGTGATTGACATGGTAATTACCCAATCAGCAGATTGATGCCAACAGAAGCTGAAGTGGCCCCTCTTTGCTCACTTGCTTGTTTCCAGTCTCTTCTTTGCTTGTTATCACGCCATCAGCTTCTCTCCTGCGCTCCTTTGTTTGTTGTGAAGGAGGACAACGTGATCAAGAACAGGATGACATGAGACAAAGGGCGATCGCTGTGTGTGGCGCTCTGTTTAACGCTGTTGCAATATTGGTGCTAAACTGCTCAGCTGGGGGGAGAGGTCATCCGAGGAGAGTGAGAGCTGACGCCATGAAATCAAAAGGGAGATGAGAGAAGAAAGCGATGAAGACCCAGAGACCATGAAAATGAAGGGACGGTTAAAGAGATGTGAGATGGATAAAAGCAAAAGAGCTCAGGAGGGGTTGGAGGATAAGCTTGGGGGGTAAAGATCAGTGGAGTCTTTTTATCTGCTGCATTGCCTCGCCTCTAAAAGCCTGTCCAGAGAGTCATTAGGCCCTCACAGACAGGTGAGCAAAAGCGTGTGCGCTTGTGTGAGAATGATGTATTGGGGCCAAAAGGCTTCATCACCTGCAGTTGTGCTGTCATGAATTCAAAGGCCCGTATTGTTGAGGTGGGTCATGGTGCTGGAATTGGAGGCCACAGGGTTAACACCCTGTGATACACTCTTTATTCTCCTCCTGACAAAATCCTTCACACGCCTGATTGGACCAGCCTGGCACCTAACCTGCTCTCTGATCTTCCCTCTCGCTCTGTTTTTCTCCTCATCTTTGCAGCAAGGACGTGGCCGGAGCTCTCGAAGCTACAATGGAGTGTCAGAAACTCTACAACCATCTGCCTCGCATCCATGACATCATTGTTGCTCTGGTGGAGAAAGGAGACACAGAATTACTGCAGAAAGGTTCAACATTAGTCTCTCTTATTACTTTATGATCGTTTAAAGACCCACTCTGATGAAAATCCTGGTGTTTTTAACATCCTCTTGTGGCATTTTTCTGATGACGAGGACATATTTAAAGAAAATTAAGCTTAAAATTATATTTCTGAGTATTTCCTAATTCAAAATTGCTGTGAACCAGAAGACAACAAGACTCGTGTACTCTAAATCACATTAAACTTACAAAAATCTCTGTTCAATTTTTGGAAACAAATCCCAATTGTCCTTTCTTTACCTTCTCTGAAGTCCGACAGTCCTTCTCTGAATTTCCCAGTTCGATCATCTTTTGATCTATTGTAAAAGCGTTCCTAGTGGTCTTTTAATTATGATTATATAGTTTTAAGCAAAAATCCAAACATCTGTGTCGTTTTTTTCTGACATAGTTTTGGGAGAACAGCAGGAGTTCATCAGACATTTACCTCTGAGTTGTGGGCAGGACTTCCCATCAGGCCTTTGTTTACGCTCTCTCCCACTGGCTTAAAGCCCCTCACAGCTCAAGCTAACATTTGTGGTACAACAAAAATAGGTAGTAATATTGGAGCTATCCAGCCTTATAGTTTTGAGCCAGATGCTGGCTCAGACGAGGAAAAACGAAGACGTATTTGATTCACAACAATTTGAATAAAGAAATACAGAAAAATGCAATTTATGCTCAATTGTCTTTAGATATATGTCGTCGATCATAGCAAAATTTATGCAAGAACATGTTAAAAACACAATATTTTCATAGAGTGGGTCTTCAATAACACCACATACAAATATATTGACCATAAATGGAGAAAATCTGTACAAAGCAGGATTCATTTTTGCAAAAAATAGTTTGAACAGAATTAGGGCATAAAGGTTTAGGAAAAGTCTTGCAGCTGCACTCTGTCCACCAAACTCACTTTAACTTGTTTGTCCAAATTGCTGCTAACCTTTGCGTGCGAGCCAGAGCACTTTTTCCGTGTTGGTATTAAATGCACATGTATCAAGTGCCACCACATACAAAAACCAACTGGAAAGGGGGGGGGGCATAACAGTTTTGACCAGGTTGGTTTGTGAAGCACGTCAGCCAATCACATTTAAAGCAGCATCCGTGTATTTTGAGCAGCGGGGCTGTAAAGAGGTCAGGGGGCCAAAAAGGCCAAGTAGCTCCGAGTGTCTGAACGCTGAGTCCACGAGTGGAGCACCACTCTGGTCTCCATCGCATACCAAGGGGTGACGAACCCACAATGTCAGTCACTCACAAATACCGTGAAGAGGAACTTCATTTTCAGACTAAAACCAACTTTTCAAAATGAAAAAAAAACTAACTAGCAACTTTTGAAACGCTGAATGATTGTCCCCCAAAGACTTAGATATATGTGAAGCATATAAATAAATGGTGCAAGCTGCAACTGACTTCAAAAAACACAACACTGTGTCATTAAGGCTCATTTTTCTAGCTTTAATCACATAAATACTTACATTTGGATAGACGTTGTACAAGTGCAAACTTAAGGTGGATTAGTAATTTAAGTTTCAATATCAGAATCCATTATTTTTTCCAAAATAAATAAAAAAAGCTTTTACTTTGAAAAAACCTATAACCCTAAATTAAAACATCAGGATCTTTTTACAGGAAAACCCACAAGATGAATGCTCCTGTTGTCCATGTTAGATTTGGGGCCTCGTGTTATTTCTGCGCGAATAAAGTTCAAACAGCTTCACTTTATTCAAGAGAGCGCACATACAGTGAGGGGGATTACTTTTTCCCTCTCTGCTCTGCTAAATATGCAGGTCCATTTAGATGAGGGGAAACTTGGAAATGTGTTGGTGTGTGTGGCACCTGTCCTGAAGCTGCTGGACAGAGATAGTCTGTATTGCTGAACGGAGCGCTTTAGCAGGTTTACCAGTGGAGCTTATGCTTCCATTCGGGACTTGATATAGCTGCTTTGAGCCTGGGACTTTGTGCCAAGTAATGGAATCTGCAGCAAACGAGAAAATGTGTTGTGTGTTTGATTAAGCTGCAGACGCTTCTTATTCCCAACCTTTCTCTGCTGTTTTTCCTCAGCCATGGACTTTATTAGTCAGGAGCGGGGAGAGATGACCATGCTGTATGATCTGTTCTTCGCATTCCTGCAGACGGGCCGTTACCGTGAAGCCCGAAAGATCATTGAGGTGAGAATTTCTGCCCTTGCAGGACCAGTTACAAGCAGTCCATCCACAGTCCCACCCACAACTCAGGCAAATTTCTTATGAGCTTTTGCCAATATGCAGAAAATACGTCTTAAAAACAGCACAGGTTTTTTGATTTTGGCTTAAAACTGCATAACTACAATTAAAAGACCACTGGGAATGATTTTACAACAAAAATATCGTATATATAGTTTAGTGGGACTTAAAGCAGATGCTCAAAAATCAGATTTCTGTGATGTCAAGGCAGCAAAATACAAAACCTTATGTTCACGTCCTTGGAGATCATTTTTCTGCATCACGCTTAAGTCTCCATAAGTAAGGACAAGCTAAATTGAATTGATGTCCTCCATTTGGGGTTGTAAATCATCTGACCCGGACATGTTTGGGATATTTTTTGACATTTGGCCTGTTACGAGAAAACAAGAGCCGCAAAGCGGGCAGATGAGAAGTAATTTTTCTTTGTCTCTCCCACCCCCCAATGGCTAAAGCAAAGGCCTGAGCAAATAAGAAGCTGGATGAGAGAAGGACATTAGAACAAAACACAGGCAGGAGTTTATAAATTCCCTAGCCTGTCCTGGTAAACTGTCCTGGTGTGGCCTTAAAGAGGGATTTGCCTCTCGAGAGGACTCAAACCTTCTTAAATATTATCAGCATGTTTTTATTGAGGCTCTCATTTCCATTTTGCTTGTTTGTCAGGCTGCTTTTCTGCTCATAACAGTCAGTTGCACGCAGACCATATTAGATGGTTGATAACTTGTGTAGGACGGGGTGTTTGTAATCATCTAAAGGTTTGATGCTTTTGAAATGTTGGAGTGTGATTTCAAGCATGCGATATTTAAAACTTAAGCATTTTACAGCTGCTATGAAAAAGTAAAGTTGCTGCTTACTATGTGTGAGAAATCGCAGGAGTAAAATAACTCACAAAAGGCAAATCTGCAAAGTGGTCAGCTTTATTTTTTACAACTGTTGCAAATGTAGAAGCCCTCACTACACACTTTTCTTAGGCAGACATCAACACTGTTACGCTTTTCTCTCTTGTTTTAAAGACCCAAATCAGATGAATCAGGATCAGATGAAAAAACATAGTTTGAAAAATGTTTTTAGCTGGCAAGCTAGCAAGAGAGAGTGAAAGCAAAGGGATGCTGGGATATCAGCAGAGACTTGCTTCCACGCCAACGGTCCCGCCAACAACTCGGAGGCAAATTTCTGATCAACTTACTGCTGTGCTGTACAAAGAATGAAAAGAATGACACCTAAGATCATTTTTGCAACCTGAACGCATTTCTGTACAACAGACACGCTACTGAGGAAACTGATTCACAATCAGGAAGCTGAGCACAATGCACTGTTGAAAAATACGAACAAAATAATAAGCATGTAAAATGCCACCAAAAAAATGTGTGAAACTTCAAGATCCGCGAAAGGTGGAACCGCGCTGGTGAGAGACCACTGTAGGCCTACAGATATTGATGTGATTGTGCTAAGTATCTGCTGTAGTTTTAACAAATTAGGTTTCCTGCTGCTTCCATCCTTACTTTATATGTCTTAATGATGAAAATAAATGCGTAAATAATAATACCTGATGAATGTTTTTTTTTTTATAGACATAGTTACCCTGTAATTTAATGCTCACTGTATCAATGCTGTCTAAAAAGGGTTTTTTTGTTTCTATACACCTGTGGTAATTGTACAGATTTCAGTTTTCTTTAAAGTTACCATCCTGTTGACAAACTTTCTTTCAAAATGAGCTTTTGCAGCTACTGACAAACTGATGTTTCCAGCTTTGACTCGACAGATATTGTGTTTGGACACATTTGCTTTCTACAAATGAGTAAAATTTTGATCTTTTGCACTTTATAGATGAACCAGACAGTGGCTTCAGCTGAGGCCTTTGCATCACGTTTGTCAGGATTGATGGTTTGCTCAGTGGTTGAAGCTAAAGTCAAACAGTGTTGTGTGCCAGTGTGAGCAGCAACAAATTGGATTCAGTTCTCTTAAAGTTATTAGTTTGGAGCTTTGCTAAAAAATAAAAAAAATACCTGAAAGTCGCTTAACCTGCATAGTGCTTGGAACAGACTGAACAATAAGTTGACTGCTCAAACGTCCCTTATTACGCTTGTATCACAATGAAAGTCACGCTCGGGCGACCACAATGGAATCACGTCTCAAATATGCACAGACTCACTCAGACGCACCAATACTTTTTTTTTTGCTAGCGAGAGCGTCAAGTGGCAGTCCAGAGTGCTCCTCACTTTAGGCTCTGTTTGGTATAATTGGCAGCTGATTAATCACAGCTAATTAAATGTAATGATAGAGAAAGGTGGCCAATTTTGTGCTAAATGGTCATAGTTAGGTAGGGGATTGTCAGGTGGCCAGGCCTATTATTGTGGCATGCATGTGTGTGTGATGGTAAAGGTTAGGTAGTATTGCGAAAGAGTGGTGATCCATTATGTGTTTTTGTGTTAGGGAGAGGGGTGTGTGTGGGAGGGCTAAGTGGCCAGGTGATTAGTGGAATTGGAGCATTAGGAATAGAGATGGAGAGGGTTTGTTAAGTGCAGGTGAGACGGGGTCTGCTTTTCCTTCTCCTGGTCGTGAATGTACGGATCAGAGGGAAAACCAAAGATGTTTTTGCATCCGAAGGTCACACAGGACTCCTGCCTTTACTGCTACACACATCTCCGTGTGTGTGTGTGTGTTTCAGGATCCTTCTAACATTTTTCCCATTTTCTTTGAGAGCGGTTCCTATTTGTTTCTCTGAACTCTTTTTATCGGTTTGCCGGATGCATCAGTTTTGCCCTTTTTTATTTTAGAGGTTTCTTTTTTTTTTTTTTTTTTGTCTTCTTCTCAGATTAGGGAGATTTATTCTGACAGATTCCGAATCCCAAACACATTTGTGTTTGCAAGTAGTTGTGTTGCTTTGAGCCCTCAAGACTTTTCCAAGTAAAGCGAATCTGAGGCAGAAAGATGAAGCACTTGCAACGAGGCCTTAGTCTCTAAGAAGATTAGACAGACTGAGAGAGAGTGAGTGCTACACATTTTAATTTGTCCCTTTGGCTGCTTGGGTAAGAACATAATGCCTTTGCCTGGGACAGCCAAAGGGATGGGGAGGCAGGGGAAAAGACAGAGGAGGAGCTGGAGAGATTTGGAGGAAGAAGGGGGGATTGAGAGATGCAGGGATTGAAAAATTAAAGGATGACAGTTTCTTCCTCTTATCTATCTCACGGTATATGCTGGGTGCCGATGAAAGAGGCCAGCGGGGATTGCACATTGTTGATCCTCACTCAGATTAACATCCAGCCAGATCGCTCTGTGTCCCAATGCTTTTTTTTTTTTTTCTTTCTTAGCCAGATTACCCAGAAGAGAGCGAGAGTGAAATTTCTCAATCCTACTCTTATTCAGATTGTATCAAAGCCCCAGGAGGAGGATGAACTCCTGATCACTGTCATTCCACGATAATAATCATCTAGACACTGCACATATCAAAGTAAACCGGGGCTACATGAGCCGGCAGATCAATCTATGTCAGCCCTTATTGACAGCACAAATACTCCGCTTATCTGCATATCACTGCTGTCCTAAAAGTAAAAACAAATCTCTGGTAAAAGGAAGCTGCTTCCACTTTCAGCTTCAGCTTTTATCCATATGAAAGGGATTTGTATTTGAACACATTTGCAGATGTATAATCAACTAAGACATTTTTATCTATTTTTTATTTATTTCAACATTTAATAAGCAATAGAGGGGATTTGTCCCTTGAGATGCCACATCTCATTTTCTATTGTTTCCTGCTTTTAGATTTAGGATGAAACAATTATAAAAGCAACTTTTTTTAAAGGTTAAAATAGTGGCACAAAATTCTCTCTTAAATTAATGTTTTCTTTCTTCCCTCTGAAAGTTTTTGTTCAACTGTTCTGTCCTAGACTCAATTCTTTCCTCTTGATTTTCCTTTTATTTTATTTTATTTTTTTTAAAGAAAAACTAGGCGAGTAAAGTTTTTGTTACAAAATATCTTAATGTAATTTTCCCCTATTTTATTCATTTGTTTTGCAGGTGCCACTACAGTTCTTCCTTTAGCAATAGTTGCTTTTATGATTACTGATGTGTTTGCTTTGGAAATAAATGTGTTCATCTTAATATGTTGCAACACAATTGTGTTATTGTTTGAAATACTCTAAATATTTTAAATTCAACTTGATGAAAAATGGAGAAATAAACAAAAAGTGATTAAGTTGTTGAAATATCCATCATGGTGGTGGCAGTTCTTGTCTTGTTCTGGTTTCAAAACATGTTTTCCTTTGCGGCTTTTCTTCTCTCATTAACGTGAATTGTCATTTGTGGTGGGTTTTTGTGTTTGTTTTGCAGAGATGTTGTTCAGAAGATGAAATGAGGCAGTCCGTTTGTGCTTTGGGACCATAATCCATCCGTGGCTTTAAACATAAAAAGACAAAAAGCTTAAAGGGCCAAAAGAGCCTTTTGTAAACACATTTACAAAACAAGTTTTACACATGTTTTTATTGTCTTTATTAGGTTGTTATAAAGTAATTAGGATTTTTTTTAAATAATTTTCAGCTGTACTTAATCAAATATCTGGCATTTTGTATTTTTTTGCAATCAAGTCTAAAAATGCATTTAATTTAAAGCTAGACTTCATCACCGTTCCCATTTTGTGAAGCTATAGAGGTTTAAAAATACTCTCACTTTTACCTAATAAGACCATCTCTCTTGTTCTGCGTTTTCAGACCCCAGGCTTGAGGGCGAGGCCTGGACGCCTGCAGTGGTATGCGGAGAAATGCATTTTTAATAACCAGGTAAAACACCCGTAGAAACTCACACGCACATTTGCAATGGCACTCATATAGCTGCAAATAATATTTGAAATATTTGTATTTTCATTACTTGCTGGGTTTCTTCTCTTCAGATGGAGAACTTGGAGCAGATGGTGGAAATGACATCTAAGCTGTTTGAGTGCGACAGAGATGAGATGTACAGTTACATCCTGAGGCTCTGCAGTGAGTCTCCTTCCCTCATTTGCTTCTTTAGGATCATATTAGACACCATATCTTTTAGGGAATGGTTGACAGTACAGTTGCAGCTTTGTGAAAGTAGAAGCTACTCAGCATTATGTCACTTTTATTGTATTTTTTTCAGGACATTTTTTATGATTATTGCATTATCTAACCATGGATTAGTTCCTTATCTCAGAATTAAATATTTGGCAATTAGTGGTGGCAACAATTGGTGACGTTTTCCTAAAACCAGACATTTATGTTGTTTTTTTTCACATTTTGGGATTTTTCATCTGTTGATCCTCAGTTGTTGCCACTTTGCAAATTATTTTGTTTCTAAGTGCGTACTTCTCTGATCTAATGGTGTGATTGCAGCAGAGGAGGGCAGAGCTGATGAGTTTTGATGTTGATTCATCACCTCTCTTACCTAATCGCAACAGTGTTTGAAATAATGGGAGCAGAGTTTAGGGTCAGTCAGTCGATCAGATTGATTCTTTGATTACCTTCTTTAAACACAGAGAGTTTATCAAACTTTAACAAACTTAAACTGTACTTTAACAGCTCTTCACCAACATGAAACGCTTCATTTACGAGGGTTTGTTTCTGGTGGATTTCAGAGGAAACAAATGACTGGCAGAAAGCTGAGGCCATGTGGACGAAGATGCAGGAGGAGAACGTCATTCCCAGAGAGAGGACCCTACGTTTGCTGGCAGATATTTTAAAGAAAAATGACCAGGAGGTGCCCTTTGATGTGCCTGAGGTAAAACTTGTGAGATCAAATTCCTGTCTGTCTGGAAATCTCCCTTAATATCCTTTATTCAGCCAAAAACTGAATACTATAAACCCAAACCCCCAACAACATGTTGAATGACAGAACCCAGGGCCAACAAAGGTCTCTGCTTGGTGCGTGCACTTGGCACTTGGCACCCCATCTCAGTCCGCTACAATACATGCTACATTTTTCTTTAATCTGCAGCAAAACAAAGCAGTTTGTCAGCAAAAATGTCGAACACCATTAAACGGATCCATTTATAATCGATCCGTTTAATGGTGGTCTAAATCGGGCGGAAATTGTACTGATGTTGTCGGTCAAGAACATTGTCCAAACCAGTCATTTGAGTAGAAGCTTGGTAAAGCTGCAGCTGCGCAGGCTGCGGCTGTCATCAGTGACCAGATGAAGAGACCACGCCGTTTACACGGTTACAGAAGGATTCCTGAAAGGTGCAGGCTGGAAGGACTGCGTGTCACTCGGGAGTTGGTTTTTTTTATCATAAGAATAAGTTTTTTCTGCTTATAATGAAATCATGTCGTTATTATGATAGAGAAAACTGGCAAAACAAGTAGGACGGGACGTTTTTGGCTTTTTAATGTTTTATGCTGAAAAAGATTTGGAGATGACAGTCTTTTACTTTTTAATGACACAACTTCTTTTAAGATTTGCTGTTAAAGGGAATATATAATTAATCTATGCTTGTTGATCAACGATTCACCAAAGCCTTGCCTTTTCTGTTGCAGTTCAATTATTGCAAATGTCAGATTTGAAGAGCGCAAAACGGTTTATTTTCTAATAAAAGTCATAATTTATGCTTTCTCTTGCACATTCTGCAGCTAGGAAAAAGGATTGCTTCCAGAACATTTCTTTTTATATTCTGGACCAATCAAGTTCCAATCGGCTATAAACTGGAGTGTCTGCTTGCAGTTTTCTTCTAAATATAAAACTATCGCCCACTCAGTAGTTTAACCTATCCTTTGATAATCAGAGGTAGAAGAAAAGTCTTATCAGCTGCTCTCCACACAGCCCCCCCTCTCTGATGCACTTTAAGCCCCTGTTCATTACATGCAGAGCAAACAGGATTGAGGCTCTGATCTGAAGTGTAGTCAATCAGACTGGCTGGCCGGTGAAAGGAATTACAGCTTGATCTGTCAGTAAATCTGCAATGCCCAACTAATTTAGCCAGCAGCTAAATGCCACCATATGGCGAAGGCTTGAAACTCAGCAGGACCAAAATTAAGTGAGAATCGGATTTTTTCTTCTTCTAGAAATTAAGTCCAGGCGCAGTAAACTGGATTTTTTATGCTTAAACCTTGTTCTTTTCTGCTGCTCTGCTCCCTTTTTGTGGCTTCACATGCTCCAGAACTGCAAAGCTTGATGAGACAGGAAGTGATTGCTCTTGCCTGGAGCGATGAACTCTGTGACCCCTAGGGGCTCTTCAGATGACATCCCGTGCTCCAACACACCCACTTTCTTATGCCCCTAGGGTGCCAAACCTAATTTGCCCCTAGCCAATACAGCTTAACCCCCTCCCCTCAGTGCTACACGGGTGACTGGGCATGATCAGGCCCTGCCCTGCTCGCCAGCCCGCCCGCCCGGCATTATTCCACTGTGATGTGCGCAGCAGCTCATGCTTTCGGGCTGGTTGTTGCTCTTTTGATGAAAACATCACACTGAGTTGACGCTTTGTTGTCTCTGTGTGTCATTTCCAGATGTGGTACGAGCAAACTGCCCCCACAAAGACCCCACAAGCCCCCCACGCAGCAGAAAGTGGTGTTGACTTGAATGCCCGTCTGTTGGCCCTCTGCAAGAAGGGCAAGGCTAAAGGTAAGCAGCAGGCGAGCCCGGTGTTTCAGAAGAGGTAGAGCTGAGTTAGACAAAGATGTAAACTTGATTAACTGTTTTAGACGGCTTTCCAAGTCTGCTAAAACTTACAAAAAAGAGTGTTTTCTCTAGAAATACAAATTCTGTTTAGACTACGGTCACATATCCCAAAAGGCCACTGCGCGGCGGTGACCTAAATACAAGCAGTTTAGCAAATCTTTAAGACAAAATTTTAATTTTACGGTGACTGGACGATTTTTCTCTAAAGTTTCAAGGCCACTCGGTGGTAGTCCAGCGACCGGGTGGGATGACGTCATTATGAAATGGGGCGACAGCCGGGCAGCTCGCCGACCTGGCAGCAGCTCTGACAACTATCATAGACAACTATCTATCTGCTGCCGCCTACGTTCATGACCACGGCAGTGATCTGGCTGTGGCATGAAATCTTAAAGTCTGCTGATGCCTCGCCATGGCGCGGGGGCACTTGTACTTGTGAATGCAGCATCAGTCATATACATACAGGTCTGTTTTTAAAGACTCGTGGCATCTTGGTGCCGTTTAACCTCTCACCAGTAACAGACAATGTGAGACAATGTGTCAAACTGGTAAGAAATTGTCCTAAAATCTTATCTTTGGAAATGTCTTCCACCACTGTGATAGCTTTTTCTTTTTTAATACATCCTGTGTGATTTCTGTTTTTTTTTTTCCTGCAGAAGCTTTTGAAATGCTGAAAGACGCTGAGAAAAGGGGTGTGGCGTTAGGCCCCTCCACCTTTGACCACCTGATCCGCACCATGTTGTCTCAGGGATTAATTGAAGACGCCACGGTTGTAAAGAACATGTAGGTTTTTGGGATTTTATCATGTTCTCTGCTTTTTATGTAAACACAAAATAGGAGAAAAAGATAGAAAAGGACGTAAAAGCAAATGGTCTTGCATGCCTTCAAAGTCCATCCCGTCTGACGTTATTTTAAACTTTTATCCCCGGCTTTTTGCCTTGTTCTCTTACATTTTAAACTTTTATTTTTGAGAAGGTCTTAGAGCAGTTAATATATGTGAAATGTTCTGCCTCAGGCTGGACAGATGGCCCAGCGCTGTGTTTTGGTCATGAACATGAAAAACACCAAAAGTGAACATGTCGCGTAGTTAATACTCTGCCACAACTGCCTTCGATATCAGCTAGTCGCACCAAGGTCACATCAGGCTAAAACCGCTGCTCCTCGGTAGACACGAGGATTATAAAGTGATTGTGTGTAACATCCTTAACCCTGCTGGATATGAACAATGGTTCATACTAAGCCCAGAGATACACACCCACTCGGATGTCCAGATTAGTTTTGATTTTCCACGAAGAGGATGAATTTCTGCAGAAACATCAATCTTCTTCCAATTAGTGATGTATCCTGCAGCGTGGTGTTACCGTGGCCATATCAGGGCTTGAGCCTGGACACAAATGGATGGCAGGACAGAGGTATTACAGATGTAAGCTTAGCACAGAGCGGATCTTTTCTGCTATTTGTCTTTTAGGTAATCTACTTTATCTCCTTTCGCTCCTTTTCTTTGTATCACTTTCTGTCTGCAGAGAAAAACACAGAACCATGGAAATAATAACATAATGGCGCACACGGAGAGAGTGGTTGGAGTGACTAAACTGAACAGAAAAGGGGAAAAAAAACATGTAAAAACATCCATTACACTATCAGTCTCTTCCCCGTTTTCAGCTCTCTATGTGGTCCACACTCTTTTATTACGAGAATAATCGTATCAATTTTAGAGCCGTGTTTGAACAAGCACAAGGCAATACAAGCGATAACCCATCTCCAGTCTCTGTTTGAATTGGTTTATGGCATCCCCGCCTGGATAAAAGCTTAGTTTATCTGTGCTCTTAATGAGAAGTGAAATGAGCTGAGAGGAGAGTTGGAGAAAAGATGGAAAAGGGGAAGGAAAGGATGGAGATAAAAAGAGCAAAACGAGAGGGAAAAAAAGGAGTAAACGAGAGGAGAGCTAGATTTAATCATGTATGGGGATAATGAAGACGCTATAGGCATTAATTCTCTGCACATGTGTGTGAGTGCGTGTTTGTTTTGGGGTAATCTGTACTGAATTGTGCAGCGGGGTGCTTATGGTGAGATTAAGGGATTGCGAGAGAGTGACGATGAGAGCGAAAGGTGGAGGAAAAATTCATTGGCTTAAAGGCGATGCCCCTACAAGAAGGTGAGTGTGGTGGTGCGTGCGTCGAGAGGACCGAGCGAAGGGGGGGCGTGGAGATTTTCCTCCCACTTGATAAGAATAATTCCGACCCCCCACCGCTTGGTCTCCACGGCAATCATTCGGCGACCCTGTTACTGCTGCAATCTCTGGCGTGACCCTTCCACAGCAGCTGCCGGATGCTGCTTGGCCTGGCGTCGCCGTGGCGATAAGGATTGCCAGCCTGCTGCTCAATTGAGTGGAAGGATTAATCTGGTTGCAGGGCTATAATAATGAATAAAGAAAAAAAGGCAGGAGCCAAGTTTGATTGAGGTTTTAGTGGCAAATAGATGAAAAAGAGGAGGGATGGAAAGGAGGCCGCGAGGAGCATCCTGGTTCAGCCCGGAGCTCCCACGTCACAACGCGCCGATATGCAAAAAAAGCTGCACAAATACGGCAACATCAGTCTACAGCTTGATGTCTGTATTATTTTCAGGTCACAGCAGGCGCTTTATGCGAGACTCAGTCTTGCTGCCAATCAGATTTGTTCCTATTGTCTTGCCTGTCTTATAGCTTTCAGCTCATGAGTTTATCCACTGTGTGTCTCTGTGGAGACCGGTGCTTTTCCAAATGTGATGCTGCGTAATGACACAAAATTTAAAGCCTTAAAGATGGCACAGAGGTTTTCACTCGTCACAGATTATAAAGATTTATCTTTAATGGTACACCGCGGTATCGGCTTTAAACTTCGTAATAATGGACTTTCTTGTAGCGTTGCTCATTCACCGATAAAATCTATCATTTGTGCATGATCTAATATCAAGATGTCATTTTATAAATAGATACATTTTTTCATTTTCATAGAAACTGCTCATCCCACATGGATTACATAGAACACAAATAAAAAAAGCCATCTGAATATGAGCCGTCCGTGCAACACAAGCAAGGGTTTTTTTTTCCATTAGTTGTACAGATTATCTCACAATGAAATTGTGGGTTTTCAGTCAAAAACATTCGGATAAAAAAATAACTACATGGGATAGTGGATTCTATTGTTTGGTTTTGTTTTTATCTAACCCGAGAATTAAGTTCCGAAAAAAACAGTCATACGTGGGTGCATTGATGTAAAACATTGTTTTGTAAAAGCAGCAAAAAATATAATTTCAGGTTTGTCTGATTGTACCAAAGCAGATTACTAAGCAATACTTTATTTAAACGTGAATATGGTTTTAAAACAATAACATTAAAACATTTTATGAACTCTATTGTTGTCAGTACTGAGGTTCCTCTGGGCTGGTTTGTAGAGCCCACAATTATACACATTATACACCCACGATTGTGTTTCCATCCATGACTCCAACTTGTCATCAACTGATGACACTGATGCTTTTTTCTCCCAAATCTTCTTGTTTTGGAGAAATTAAGCCACCCTTTTTTAAATATAACCAATCAAATATAATCAAGCAGCATCAAAGGTCTTGAGCTTTCACACCTGAATGTTTTTGGTCTAATGATGAGGAGGATGAAGGTGGACTCCACAAGTTGAGATTCTTGAATCCATCTGCTGCTTGTAGCTTCTTATAGCAACAAACATTCACACAAACAAATGTTCTTATGGGATTTTATTTTTTTTATTTCAACAGGGCAGAGTCTCAAGTTCCAGGCTTCAAGCTGAGTGACATTGCAAGCAGTTTGTTAATCATCTCTTACAGCAAGAAAGGCCAGGTTAAAGGTGAGGCGTAGGGCAAAGGCGGCTGCGGCCAGGTTTTAAACCGACACACGCTCTTACTCCTTCTTTTCTCCTTTACAGAGGGTCTTGAGAGGATGAAGGCGATGCTTCAGTTAGACCACATTCCCTCCAACCTTGCCATCACCAGGTTGGTCCAGACTATGGGTAGCCAAGGCGATGTGGCGGGAATCCAAGAGGTGCAGTCGTTAGTCAACAGCCTTGGAAGAAGTCTCAACCTGTCCTCCATGGTGTTCATCAACAACATCGCCTTGGCACACATCAAAAAGTAAGACATCCTAGAGCGGAGGCTTAGGGTTTGAATAAAACCCAAACATTTCTTGTCATTAGAATTCGATTTTTGTTGGAAGTGGTTTGTTTAAGGCAGGGGTGAGCAAACTTTGGCCCGGTGGCTATATGCAACCATTTAATCTGTGCCGCCACACTGAAATATTGACGATCTTTTTCCCTGTAATTCTGGTGTCTTTAGGTGCAGAAAGATGTTTTACATCCATGTGATGTTGGAAAATGTGTTGTTTTCTGACATTTATGTGTGTTTTCTGATCTGATGGTCATTTTTACGCAGCAGTTCTCTAAGTTTATATTTTTTTTGGAGCACATCAACCCACTGTGGTACGTTAGCCCAAGCTCGGGCTCTCTTCCAGTCTTAAGAAGGCTCTTAGAGTCCTGTTGATGTTGTACAGCTCCAAGCATTCATTGATCCAGGTGTGTGGTATTGAGTCATAGGCTTTCCTTCAGACCCCGACTGGATTATCTTAAAAGCTCACCATTGTTATGTTTATTGCCCAATCAATTGCTCATTGCCCCCTTTAGGTATGGACTGGGAATAGAACCCTGGTTTACTGCGTGACCGTCCTACACTTCACCAACTTTATATTTTTCCGATTAAAATTAAAGCTTGTTTTTGTCCAGATTCCATGTTATGTCTTTCATTTATGAGGTGGATTACCAAAACACTCCACACATCTGATCCTGGGTTCAGCCCTTCTGTACACATTTTAGAGCCCACAAGTCAAAAGGTTTGCCCGACCGTGGTTTAAGGCAAACATTTGCATCTCAACAACAAATGCCTGCATGTTCAAAACAGTATTCCTATTGTGTAAATGCTCTTGAACATACATGACAATTTGAACGCAATGTGACAAGATGCAGGGTGACACACTGTTAAAGTAAAAGCTTACAGGGTGAGTGGGGCGTCGAGAACAAATAGCAAACACGGCCGTAATAGGATTATTCATGGACTCCTTTTAATGTCATAAAAACACCCATCGCCTCTGATGCTGCGCGGCGAGGAAACAACGAGGAACAAAATAATAAAACACGGCTGGAGTCAAAGTTTCACATGCGACCTGACTGCAGTCCCACTGCTCCACTTGCTGCGTCGCCCGTGCCAACTTGGAAGGACAGCAGGAAGTGAGAAACGGCAAGCTGGTCTCACGCCCCGTCAGCCATTGTACGCAGCCTGTCGTTTTGAACCCTGACCTCTGGGAGGAGCGCTCTGAGCCTCTCTGACACGTGCTTCCCCGCTGCATGTGAGTCGGGCTGACTGGTTAAGAGCTGCAGCGGAAAAGCGAGCGGGTCCGGAAAGCCGAGCACCACACTTAGAGGGGCCCATTGCTGAATTATTCAGACGGTCCCAGTCGTAACAATCAGCGTAGATATGTTCCCCCACCTCTGGACTCGCACACATACATGCAGAGTGAAGCGCACACGCCCCTGCTTGTTAAATATTCATCTCGACCGGTGACAGCGCAGTGGGAGCGGGGAGGGTAAAGTGTTTGCTGGGAGCTCAAGCTGCCAGCTTGAGTATTTGTAGGTTTTTGGTGCTTTTGTTTAACTTTGGAAAATCAGCAAAAAAAATTATATGTATTAGTGAAGTGACAAAAATGACCAGAAAAGAAAACAACAAAAGTGAGATCTCCAAAAGCCTAAAAACGGCAACCAATGAAATTGTTGGAAACTTTTTCATTTGTTCCTACTGTACATCATAAAAAAAGTTATTATTAGGAAGTTTACTTTATAATCTTTGTTCTGGTTTTGTTTCACATGTCTTCTCTGAGGTTAAGGTTATGCTAAAATCTACCAGATTAATCTCCATGAACCTTTTTTTCTGACTATTTGGGCTCAGTTGATGTGGAAACTGGTTCTTCAGAGGTTTTATACTAGAATCTATAAAAACGCCGTGTTTCTGTCTCTGTCCCACCAAACGTCACAGTTAGCGCACTATTCAGTCAGGTAGGTTGACATATGTGAAATGGTCTATAATTACATGCAAGTTTCTGAACAAACAGAAGATTTAGATCAAATGTTTTCTAGATTATCTTATAAAAACATTAGATAATTGATTATTTGAGTCCCTTGGGGTTGCCAGGTAGACATTCTGCTCCCTGAAAAACGTGGGTGAGAGGTGCATTGTGGGAGTTTTTTATGACTATTGCTGCTCCTCGTTGGTTCTAGTTGAAGCTAAATAAAGATCTTTTTTTTTTTTGTGTTGTGTTGTGTTGTTTGTGTGTTTAAAGACGACACCGTGTGTGTCGGCGGGGTGTGACAGCACCACCCCGTCTTCCTGTCAGTTCAGAGTCACTAATTAAATTCTCTTTAATGAATCCACTTTACTCTCTTCTATTCTGTTTGTTTGCGGAGTTTCCAGCTGAGATGGAAATGTATTTTTCTTTTTTTTTTAAGTCTCCAATGTTCTTTGACTAAATTTAATTGCTTGATTCCACACATCTGTAGGGAAAGTTCTGATCGGAATTCTTGAAGGGAATCTTGAAGAAGTCTTTATTAATGTTTGTCGTTGGTTTTGGGAAACTTCATGTCCGTCCCCTTCCATCTCTGTCCTCAGCGATGACGTGGATGCAGCCGTGGAGTTGCTGGATGGAATCTACACCAGTCCAGACAGCACGCACCCCAGCATAGCCTTCATATTCAGAAAGCTCCTGGAGTCTGGCAATGATCAAGCTCTAGACAAGTGTAAGACACTCCCAGATTGACTCAGTTAGCATGGAGTACATCAGAGATGCAACATTTTCTGATCTTTTGGATGCTGTGTTGCAGTGAGTGCCATGGCAGAGCGTCTAGCCAATCACTTTGCCTGCTACAGACCCTCTTCAGATCTCTTCTTGCAGTTACTGGATATGGATAAAGTGGAGGATGCTAAATTCATGCTGGCTGTGAGTATCAGTGAAAAAGCAAAGACAAATATGTAAATTACTATTTATCGACATCAAAATACAGTTACGATAGAATAATCTGGACTGAAATGAATCAAAATGACTTTAGGTTTTGTTTGATTTATTTTTTTCATTATTTTTACAGAAACAAGATGAATGCTTTTAAAGTAGCATTTGGGATCATCTACATTTAATGTGTTAAACTTTGTTTGCATTTAAAGACTTTTAGTAAGTACATTTAAGTAATATCTGGTGTGTGAAAATTCCCAAAGCCTCATTTATTTCTAATTCACAGTCTTAAAAGGTAAAAACATTGATACCTAGATGATCGATCAACTGTCTTTATCCAGAAAACTGTCAATATACATTCATTTGTGCCAAGTCTAATTCTGTCTGATCACTCAACATGTCAGGGGAAAAATATTCAACCTCTGAAATTATGAGATGCTCTAATTAGGTTGGAAATATGAATACCTTTGGGGAATCTGTGTCTCCTAAGGATATATTGTGGGTCTTGTATTGCTTTTTGTATCATCCAATACTTTCATATTCCAAGCTTTACTCAAGATTAAGACAAGATTTTTTTGTCGTCTTCACACAAAAAAATGCAACCCATCCTAAAAATGTGAGGAAAAAAAATCCCATGTGCCCTTGAGAGTCCATCAGAACCCCCCCAGGTGGGACCTCACTGATGCCGGCGTCATTCCTCACCGGAGCGGAGGGTTCATCTTTCCTGAATCTGGTAGCCTTAAATTGGCCGCTTCTTCCTTCACTTATTTAACACAGTTCATACATTACAGCTCAATGACTTTGCATTGAGCCAGGGGACATGAATATGTAGCAATTAGATGTCTGAGAGTGGGACGATGGATTGGACGGGGCTGCATGAGAGATGAAGAATTCCTCCAAGAAAGACGTAAACATGATACTCTCGCTCACTGAGTGATTACTCCGCTTAATTATTCACTGAGATGTGACTAGAGTGCTCACTTACACAGTTACTGAATATTACGACTGAGAAAAATTCATAACTTTTTCAATATCAGCTGCAGCAATCTGCGTTTTTCAGGTCATTTCATGGTCTTCATCAAACCACAGGAGATCCAACCTGAACTAGAATTTGTGTAAATCTCATGATTTTCATTCGTCCATCTCCCCCGTACATCTTTCACTCCTCCGTTCCGATATATAAAATACTTGGTGTCATATAATTCCAGCCGGTTACAAAGCGCAAAGATTGATTTCTTTTTCATGATCAATTTTCAAACGATTGGTACTTTTGTGTTTTCTGAAGAGCTCTAACCATATGTCACTACAGAATCCCTGGCTGGTCAACGTTGTGTTCAATGGCCACGCATTCTTAAAACGTCCGTAGCCACGCGTGAATGTGAGAGTTTTGAAACGCAAAAGGCGCATATAACCACATTTACATTAACTTTTTACTGGAAGTGGTCGCTTGACCGCGCATTCCTTTGTCGGATTTGTGCCACCAACCAACAGGCATGTTTGTCCTGCTTATTTCCCCTTTTTTGGAAAGTTAGAGATTAGATCTAAAAGGGGTCGATGGTCGCAGAATTAAAAAACGGGGTTGGATTTAGCCAATACACACTATTCTTCCATCATTAGACTTATCAAGTGATTAAAAATAAGAACCAGTTCAACCAGCTAAAGGAAACAAGTGCTGCTTAAAGTGCCACACTGAGGAAAACCTGTGGCATTTTTGTTATTTAAAGAAAATTGAGCTTAAAATTGCATTTCTGACTATTTCTTTATTCAAATTGTTGTGAATCAGGTGCAGATTCCAAAATGGAAAAAGATTGGAGGTGTGGCGTAGAAGCCAATACTCCACAAGCTCCCTGCTTCTCTCCAACGTCTTAATTTTCCTCATCTGAGCTGGCATCTGGATCAAAACCGTACAGCTAGAAAACGGCACAGGTTTTTTTATTTTGCGTAATAACTCCAAAATCATTATTTAAAGAGCACTAGGAATGCTTTTAAAACAGATCAAAAGGTAACTGGAGTGGGGCTTTAAGCTCATAAACTTCAGCATAGACCCAGAGCTTGCCTTCTGTGAGGAACGGACTGAAGGTTTGTGCAGCTGGCTTGAATGCGCTGGTCTGATCTCTGAGTCAGTGTTCCAGGAAGCCCATGCTATCGATTGTTAATCTCATTATTAACTTTGGTTTTGTAATTTAACGGAAAGTTTTTGTTTCTAGATTTCCATATTTTGTTAATTTCTTCAAAAAATGTGACTCGACTAGGTTCCTTGTCAAGGCTGATATTCAGATTTGAGTCAAAAGTCAACTGCAGGATGTTCTGAAACATATCTGTCTTAGCCAGTTTCAGTTGAAACTTTTCTATTGTGCAAAAGAAGAAAAAAAAAAACGTAGTTTCTTCTTATTTTCTTCCGTCTCCTCCAAGCTACTCTTCTTGGGTCACTGGAGGGTAGCAGCTCAGCCTCACCATCCCATCATAAGTGGAGCAGCACTAAAACTCTGAAAAGCTTTTAAGTAGGCAAGTTGACTATAATGATGACAAGGCTATTGGGACAGAAGGAGGTGAGGTTGGTGGGAGAGCGGGAGCGAAGGTGTCAATCATTAAGAGGAGACGAGGTGGTGAGGTGGGGGGCTTTACGGTCTACTCCCGCTTACGCGTGTGTGGGATGGGATGCCAGGAAAAGGAAGAGGCAGTCCCCGGGTACGCAGAGCTTTTAGGCTGTGTGTGAGAGGAGCCGGGGAGACGATGGGTCTGCTCTGTGGTGGCGTCATCTTTTGGGAGCACGAGAACCGACGTGGGGGGGTACAGGAAAGAGGGAACGAAAGCAATGAAGGAAGTCGCTAAGAGTGAAGTGGGATGATGTGGGTCTAATTGCCTGATTGTGCTAAAGCCGTTCTGCCACTAAGTGACTGTGTGTGATGAAGGTAAAAGCCTTACAGGACGTGCACAGTTCATTCAAGGAGAAAGCGATGCAGGAAACGCTGGTCATATCACATGGTTGAACATTTGTTTCTATCCTTTATTTGACAGATTGTTTTCATTTTACTTGAGAAGGTAACGCACAACTTTTTTTGGGAAAAGTGTAAGGAAAATATCTCAAACAAGGAAACGAATATTTTCCTTTTCTGTCGTCTACATTTTCTGAGAAAACCACACTTCAAACTACTGTAAGACCAAGTTTACCTTGATTTGTCACATCGTTTGTGATCCTTTTCATGCTTTATATTAAAATTAACAAAGAAAGAAGTGAAATTCTGTCTAAACTCGAGCGTGATCCAGAGTGAACGGTCACAGTGTGTGGCCGTGCTACTCTTTGCAGAACTTCTTGACTTGAGTGAAACAAAAAGAAAAAGCTGTGATTAAAGATTGCAAACACTAACTCTCTTTCTTGTCTTGCTTTGCCGTCATGCAGCGCTGTAACGCTTTGGCTGAACAGAAGGACGTGTTGATGTCCTTTGTGTCCCAAAAGGCCCAAAGTCCAGGACAGGTAACGTTCTCAGTGAAAACTGAATGGTTGGTTCTAATGGAATAAAAAAGATTTTTAAAAGTGAGCTGCCTTTAAATGTTGGTCTGTTATAACACTCCGTTTTATAAACTACAAACTATGAATCTACTTTTAAGATTGAAACGTCAGTTCTCTCCATATACCAGATGTTCTAATGAAACCTGCTTTTCCTTTAAAACGTTTCCTCCTGTTTGTGCGCAGATCGGGAAGATCAAGAACCTGCTGAGTTTGGTTCCGGACTTTGTGGAGAAGAAGGTCGTGTGTTCGTACCTGTTGAAGTGTCACGGTGAGAAACCACAGGGAAGGCAGCTTGCTGCTCTTTAACCAGGCATTGGGTTTTGAAGCGAGTACGTGAAAGACGGTCTGTGTTGGAGAAACATGTCCTCTGATAACTTAGTTGTGCTGGCTAGCCTTGCGTGCTAATCTCAACATGTTCTACTACTCAGCTTTTAGCATCACACTTTTTTTCCTCGTCTTGCTCCATATCTGCCTTTTCAGGGTTTTTCTTTTCCTCCATCTACATTTTTCTGTTTCCTCGCCTGCTGCAGATGAGAGGACATGACTATTTAAGCACTATTAGCTGGTTGGCTGACCAGGGCAGCTGTAAGAAGGAGAGAAATCATCAAGCAGTTGTAGTTTTTCTTTCCCCTCATGAACAGGACTGCATTAACCGTTGGTTTTCTCATGCTAAAATCATTTTGTTCTATTCAAAGAAGTGATGGCATCGACTGTAAATAATCCAAAGATTGTTTCCCTTTTATTTGCTTTGTCATGTTTTGTTGAGTCGGTTGTCGTTTTTGTCACATCTGGCAGTTCTGGATAAGGACTTGACATCAGCCAAGGCTTTGTACGAGCAGATGCTGAGAGAGGGGGTTGCTGTCGATGAGCTGTCACTCAAACGGTTGGCGAAGCTGTACCGCGAGGCAGGAGAGACGCCGCCCTTCCCTGAACCCCCCGTGAGCTGATTACACACACATTTTAGCCAACCCACAAACGTATTCAAGTCAAAGACACAGCAGAACTTTGCTTTGAAAGTTATGTTTAAAACTCCTAATCTAACCGGTTTAACTTTTTTTATCAGTTAAATTTGGGTGAATTTCAACACTTTAAACAAAAAACTCTTTATAGTCCCACTCCAACTATATTTTTTATATAGAAAACTCAAAAGTAACATGTTTTACTTGCCTGCATCTCTGTAATTTTTCTGAGTTATCAAGTGGTTCTCAACATGTTAAAGTCCCACTCTGGTCATCTTCTGATCCATTTTTAAAGTGTTCCCAGCGGTCTTTTAATTACAATTATTCCATTTTTCTTTTTTTTTTGTTGCCAAAATCCAAAAACCTGTGTTGTTTTCCAGTGAAACAAAAATGGTGAGCAATATTGCAGCTATTCAGCTGTACAGATCAGAATGGAGCAGAGCAGGGAGCTTGTGGTTCACGCAATGTATTTTCACCAGAAAAGTTGTTTTGTTTTTTTTGTCTGCTCCTGATTCACAACAATCTGATTTTAAAAAATTCTCAGAAATGCTATTTTAAGCCAAAATGTCTTTATTAGATGTCCTCCTTCAGGATAAAAAGGCCTTTAGAACATGTTAAAAACACCATTTTCATCAGAGTGGATCTTTTAAAATGAAGTCACTGGCTTTCAAAAGTCATGTCTTTAGAGAAGCCCAAAAAATTAATGAGTTCATTAAACAAGGTTTAAAGTCTACAGAAGTGAATTTTATGTTTGCATGTGGCCCCGGAATCTGTTTCAGAGCAGTATGATTGTTTGCACATGCTCTGTTTGGCAGGTTTTTCACTATAAAAAGTTATTTTCTGGAGCTCCTAATGAACGCCTGTTTCAAGCTTTCATCAGATTTCCATGTAAAGTTGCATTCATGCATTTAAAAAGCACTTTTTACAATTCTAATCCAAAAAGCTGATATAAACAGCCTGAGTCTTAAAACCTTATCTAAGATATAATGTAATTAGGCTGAACAGAAGCGTTACATTTTACTCAAACGTAACCTCTAAAAAGCAAAGCAAAAATGAATTTCTTTATGTATCTTTGTATACATTTAGGCCTCCCACACTCATGTTAAAATCAAGCAGTTCCCCGTTTTTCCGTCTGCAATAATTCAGAAAAGATGTGAATGCAAAGAGAACACGGAGGCGTCTATACAGACACTCGATTTCCATCCGAACATCTTCTTCCGCTCTTACGGAGCAGTTTCTGCTTCACCTCCTCTTTATGGGTTTTAAGGTCTGCTTTCACACTGCAGTGAACCACAACCAAATTCACTTGCAAGGAATTCCGGACATTTGTTTTTCAGGTGGACCAAACAAGCAAAGAAAATATTTCCCCTCCCAAGTGTGAACGCTCTGATCTGACTGCGGTTCCCCCTGAAGCTCAGACGATCCCTGAAAAAAACCATAGTCCCAATCAAGAAACATTTTTATACAGAATTTATGAGTAGATGGCAAATCTCACTTGTTTGAATCCTCCCGGAACGTTAGACGCATTATTGCAAAACACTTTCTAAAATAATTTAACATCTTCTGAGCAGAACTGAACGCAGGCGCCTGTCCGCCCGGCGTTCTCGTGCCAGCCGATGTGCGGTAATGTGAGGCAGCGGGCCTGCAGCTTCGCCGCTGTAACCTCGAGTGTTTTTCAGACGTTTCGCCCGCGGGACACAAAGTACGCACAGCAGCTGAAGAGGCGGCTCCGCTGCACTGAACATTTTGTAGCCCTATTTTAGGCAGAGCGTTCACACACAAAAGGGTTCTCAGCCGCCGCATTTTCGATGCTCTGTCCCTTCTAGGCAGGTGTAGACTGCAACTCTTCCCATCACTTACCTGCACAGCAGAGATAGGAGAAAGAAGGATGAAGGTGGATAGGCTCCTGCATTATTCAGCAAGTGTCAGGGGAGCTAAGTGGTTGCAGACTTTTCTATGCAGAAGTTGCAAAAGAGGACCCAGAAGTTTCCTCAAACTGGTGGAAGCCGAGCTTTTGGCCGAGTTCTACCTCTTTTGTTCTCGAGAAAAAGGAGAATCACATTTAAATATTAGATTTCTAATTCCTTTGAGCCCCCTGGGGGAAAGACCTGGGCAAATCCACCGAGAAAAAAGTTTTGCAATTTATGCGAACTGACTGAATTTGTGCCAGAATCTTTCTGGTTTTTCTGCAGCAAGTGCAGCCATTTCAGCTTTAATTGCATCAATAATAAGCGAACACGCATTGTAAAGAGCTAGCGTAATCTGCAGAAAAGCTCTAACCTTCTCCCCCCCCAAAAAACACCCACTGCAACACTTTGTCTGGATCAAACCCCTGATTAATTAGCAAGGAACAGAGGCAAGGAACGGAAGTGTGTGTTTGGGGAATGTGCTACAAATCCCTTATTTGTGTATTAATGGGGATTTAAAGATGAAACGAGACAACCTGGTTGGAGACTGGAGACTATTTAGACAGACCCAGGAGGGGCTCCGGCTCTGCTTACTTCTGAAGAGATGCAGGATGGGAAAACACAATAAAACTGTGTGAGCATGCGGAGTTTATTTGGAAAAAGTTTGTTGCTGAATTGTCTGTTGTTTGTCTGACTCTTTCAGGAGTCCTTTAAGTTTTATGCAGAAAAGTTGAGGGAGAGCGCTGCCAAAGCCCAGACGACAGCAGAGGAATAAAGACCCGCGTCCCTTTCTTTCCTCACAATTCCACGCCGATCCTATTCTCTCCTTTTTTTTTTTTTATATAGAAATGGTTCAAGCTGAAGAGGTTTGAACGTTGTGTTGTTTTGGATGTTAGGTCTGTTGTGACATCAGTAAAATTAAAAAAAAAAGAATGAGGATGTTGAGACTGTACAGAAGTATTTATGCAAGAAAAGAATAAATAAATTCATGCCACCAACAGTTCGTGTGTACAAGTTTCCCTTCTTTTTCACGCAGCAGTAAAAACTTTACTTCTATTCACTCCAAACCGCTTTAAATAATAAAGAAAAACATCACAGTTGATTTTATAGAACGTGTTCATCTGAGTTGGATATTCCTGTCATTTTCCATCAAGGCCAGATTTGATAAAGATAATTGATTTACTTTCAATTTAAAGGTGTTTTCCATTCTAAAAATTATACAAAACAAAAAATATTGAAAAGAAATGTTGAGTATCTTTTACATTTCCATTCTGGCTCAATCTGAAGTTCCTTGATGATATCATACTTGAACAAAACAAATTCTATGCAACCTAAAATACAGATTTGATTTTATTTCAGTGTTCAGACTTTCTATTTTGAATACTGATTCTATTTGGTTGTTTTTGTTCCACATTTTCCTCCTGATCAAAATGCACAAAGGTGTTTTACTTTTCTTGGTTTTTTATGTCTTATAATTAATAAATGCATCATTAAAAGTTACTGAGGGATAGAAAACTAAACGTATTTAAGGCAACCTTGCACAAACCTACTCGTCTTTTTAAAAGGTTTTTGCTGATATGGTTTAAAAATGAAACATTTCAGGTCTGAAAAGAGTCCTCAGGCTTAAGAAAAAAGGCAATAAAAAACAATAATTAACTTCATAATTATAAAGTGAATACATGTTTCTGTCATAAGAAATGGGTTTGGAGGGGAATCCTCAGAAAATGGAGGAATTATGATGGTTCTGCTGGATCCAGAAACAGATTTGAAAAATCTTGGTGCAGTCCAAAAGCACTGTGCGTGTCTGTGTGTGTCTGTGCGTGTCTGTGCGTGTCTGTGCGAGTTTGTTTGTGTCTGTACGTGTTTGTTTGTGTCTGTACGTGTTTGTGTGTGGCTCCGCAGGGCTTCATCCAGCAGCAAAGGGATGACCCCAAACTCAAGCCCATACTATGACAGAACTGCCTCTGGAGTAGCAACGTTTATTCAAAGTTCTGTTCGAGAAAGTAAAATAATGTTTAGATGGGACTTTCACCAAAAATGGAGTCAGAAAAAGTTTTAAATTACTGTCGTATTCTCAATTATTTCAATCATTTTGAAAATATCTACATAATTTTAATAACTTGGAAATGTGGGTATTTAGTAGTGTTAGTGTATAAAATATTGATATTATAGAAGCTTTGAGGTGTTTTAAACCATTTCTCTTGAAAAAGCTCAGGTACCTCCGACATCTTACCTCATCTAAGGTAAATTAAAGTATAGGTCAGTTTATTTAAAGAAAAATAGTTCATGTGCAAAGTAAGAGCATAAATGCAGTCTCTGATTGACACTCCCTGTTCCTGTTCATCCCTAAACTTCTGATTTGGTAAAAATCCAACCAAATGAAGTAGGTCTGCCTCTTCATAACACACAGAGCGGTTTCCATGAAGGAATGTAAACTGATGGATGCATGGGGATTCTAAAATGACGGAAACCATTTTTAAAATCTCTTTGAAAAGTTTTCACTTTTTTAAGCAAAAAATTGAGTAAACTTTAATTTACTAATAATTTAAAAAACTCTTTTTTAATTACCAACTTATTGTTTAAGTCTTAGTATTAATGTTCATTATGACTCCACAGTTCTTTAACTTTTTTTTTAGATCATAATTGTAAAAGATCATTTTTTCTGAGATCAATATTTACCTTTTCAATCAAAAAAGAACAGCTAACAGGATTTTCTTTCACAAAGCTTTTATTTTTAGAGCTTTTATACTCAAAGTTAATATTCTAAAATTCAACCAAAAAAAACATAAGATAATGAGCCTGCAAAGGCTGCAGTTGCAGGTCTCATAAAGTAACGTTTTAATTGTTTTCCATCACAGAAAATGAGGGCAAAAAAAAAAAATCATAATTTTGATGACATAGCAGTGTTCTAGTGCCACCCGGCGGCAGAAAGAGGTACTGCATAAGGTTCTTCAAATCACAAAATCTGAACATTTTGAATTATTTTGTTTGTTTTTTTTTACCTGACGTGATGTTTCAAAAGAAATGATTGATAATACAAAAAACACAGAAGATCCTTAAAAAAAACCCCACTTTTGTAGACTAATGTATCGATTATTACTCACTGAAATAACATAAACTGAACTGTAAAATCAAGAGAGAACTCAGATTCGAACCAGTCGAATAAGGTCACCTTTCATTTCATCCACAGTAAAACAACCTTCTGTCCTTGATTTTGTGTGTCTGGAGAAGTGTTTTTGTTTTGGTATTAGAGGAGTGTCACCAGTCCTGACTTGACTTCTGTTTGATGAATTTAAGACACAGGAAATAGAGGCCCATAAAGGCCAGACAGACCGCCAGCAGGACCAGGTAGCAGGAGAACAGAGGGTACTGGTTCATATTCAGGAACTCCACTATCTGCAAAAGAATGTGGAGTTTTAGTACCTGAACGCCTTGTAATCATTTATAAATCTGTGTCTGAAAACTCACTTGTATGCCATCAATTTGAAAGGTGAAGTTTCCTACAGTGACGGGGTACTTATTGTCTTTAAACTGCAGCTGCAGCATTCCCTCAAAACCCCACCGCATGAATGAGGCATAGGAAAGCCAGGAGGCCACTGTGGAGTGAAAAGATGCACAAACAAGAATTTTTAGGATCTCTTTTGGGTTCCTGGACACGTGTCTGAGCCTGAACCTGGCTCCTCACCCATCCACATGTTCTCCAGGCTGATGACAAAACCACCAGTCAGGTAGAAGACGGTGAACAGGGCGTTGCCCATGAAGGCAGAGATCTGCAGGGTGGGAAGTGCTGCAGCCACAAACAGAGCCATGGATCGACTGCAGTAAACCATCAGCCACACCATCAGGAAGTTGAGCAGGAAGCGATCCGGGGCCTCGTTCAGGCCCGCCAGCCAGTATATAGGCAGACTATAGACCAGGGTGAACACACAGTGTTCTGGCAGCTCCCCCAACACCTGGACAACACACAATCCTTGCAGAGTTTGCTATGTCTGCATGAGTGAAGGACTCAGCGTGAGGCAAGACTGACCCCTGCTGGAGTGCTTTACCTTAGCAAAGAAGTAAGAGGTGACAGAGTACATGCCGTCCTCCAGCTCGTGGAAGAGCATGGCCCTCTCTGTGTGACCTGCGGAGAGCAACGATCAGTCTGCTGACAGGTTACAGTCCAACACTGCTGCAGGCGCAGCTTCATAAAATGGTTAAACATTTGGTTATATGGTCCCTCCACACCTGTAAAAGGGAACTTTTTGCACAAAGTTTCTGGATCATAAAGCAAAACTATCAAAATGTGTATTTAGACGTTTGTTTTGCTAGTGGAGGAAGTAGTCACGCTTAAACGCAACAGTTTTGAAGTTCATGATCTGGAGCAGTAAAGGGTAGCGTTTGGCTGTGGAGACATAATGTTCAAATATTTTTAAAAAGTCTGTTATTTCTACAATCATTCACATGCACGGTGTTTCATTTTACAGCTAAATATAATTTTAACTTGAGTTCAATATACAATCGCCTCTATTGGCGGAATCACCCATTTATGTTTTGTTTGTTTCCATAATTTTTTTTACAGCGGCATGTTATGATAAGACTGTGCAAATGTTATTTTATGAGCAGGTTGGTTTGTAGTTTTATGTCTGAAATTATTTTTTTTCATGACAGGATTGTGTGACTGCTTTGAGCATCACTTTCACCACAACTTGAGCCATCATTTGTTTTCTTTTGGGGTTTTTTTGTTTTGTAAAAAAGTTAAACACAAAAATGTGCTTTCTTTCTTTAAAAACCTCATTTGTTTACTCAAAGTTTGTCATTTTGTTAAGAACTTCTGGAGATCTTGGATGGTTTCTTTCTACTGTTTGTTTGTTATGCTTTTTTTTCACCTTTCAAGGCTCAGATTTTTATCACAATAAAACACAGCAGTTATTGTTCATATAAAACATTTCAGATTTCATTTCTGATTAACAAGTATAAGGAGAAAAGCAACACATAAAGTCCAGTCCAGTTTTTGCATTTCATTTGAACTATAAGCAAAAATTCCTTTTAGGAAACGCTCACATTTAGCTATGACGTCCAGCACCACAGCAAACGGCGTGAGAGCAACGATCATGTAGAGGAGCGCCACCGTGTCCTGAATGTTCAGCCTCTCCTCTCCGGCGCCGTAGTACAAGAAGCCGATCAGCAGTGACATGAGGAGGGCCTCCAAGCCGTGCACCAACAGGGTGACCAGGTCTCTGTAGTCGTTGTACAGCTGACGCCTGACAGGGACCAGACGGTGGAGTGGGTAACCTGTTTTGGTTGGGACTTCTGCAGCAGACGTGTTTTCTTACCTGATGAGGACTTTAAACTGGTGCAGTCCTCCAGGGAGTTTGTTCCTGTCCTTGGAGATCGTGACGAGCTCTTCCTGTCTGCTCCTCGGCTGATGTGGACTTGTGGAGAAAAGTTCAAACTGTTCTAGACTGTCTCACTACAACAGAGCAGAAAATGATCTGCTAAACAGACCAGAGTGTCAGATCCAGTCAGGAGGGTCTACCTGTCAGTCTGTGCTGTGCTGGAATCAGCTGATTTCCACATGTGGTCCTCAGTGTCTCTGACCTTCTCTGCAAACTGCTCAGACAGAAGTCTGGCTCGCTCCAAACACTCAGCCTCTTTCTCTGGACTGCGCCGGTCGATGCTGATCAGATCCACTGCGCACCATGCCACCACAATGAAGGGATTTGAGCTGACGCACAAGGAGAGAAGATGCACATGATCCACCTCCACTCACCGTAGAAGTCGGAGGGGTTGCAGTAACGCGGGCACGGGTGTCCCAGGGCGGTGAAGTAAGACACCATGTCATGCGCAGCCCCAAAGTATGCAGCTGAACCTGAAGACAGCAGCACCACCAGGTCAAAGAGCTGGAAGATGTCTGAGCGAGGCTGGTGGACCGACAGCAGGACCAGGCGGTTTCCCCGGGCCAGGCGGGACAGCGTGATCACCAGGTTGTGGGCGGTGAAGCTGTCCAAACCGGAAGTGGGCTCATCCAGGATTAAGATTCCTGCCGGAGGAACAGGCCATGTCAACAACTGGAACAACAAACATGACTGTCAAACAGTTTGGGGCTTTTATTTTAGTCCTGGTTTCAAGTCATTTAGAGCCTCCGGATGGCCTGGGAGCCTTTTGGGGTCACTCAGGCAGAGCTGTTGCCCCTCACAACCCGACTCCACATAAAGCAGCAGAAGGTCACCTTTTTATCAAAGCCTTTCCTTTTTAAACTTTGCTTGTTTTACTGTATGTTTTCGTGCCTTATAGTTTTAAATGTTTTTAATGTTTTACTGTTGTAATTCTTGTAGCACTTTGAGACTTGATATCAAGTGTAAAGTGCGTTATAAATAAAATTGATTATTATTATTATTATTAAGGTGGATGGATGACGAATCGTCAAAAACAGGACAATCCTCATCAGAGGATGGATTCTTTGGGACTTTTCTTCAGCAACAGAACCGGAGAAACCCGCCCGATTACTGAACCTGTACCGCTCGCCTGATGGCTGAAGCTGGACTCAGATCTTCAGTCTCTACATAACTGAAAAAGATAACACTCGACGTGTTGCAATGACCCAGTCAAAGTCCGAACGTTAACAGAACTGTGTCTAAAACTCAGAAAAAGAAAACGCTGCTGGAAAGCAAAGAGGATTGAACGCAGACGAAAGACACTTTCATTTTTTTTTTTTCTCTGTCACTCTGTAATTCTGTTGTTTAACCAGATTTGATGAAATGTTTGTGATCAGTTTCAAACAGAAAACAAATGAATTGTTTGTTTCATTTAATAAATGAACAAACGAACTCTGTCCTAAACCACATGTTCCAGTGATTTAGAATCCAGTCGTCTGCCTCCTCGTACAGCATCTCAATGCTGCAGATACTGATGTTCATCTTACTGTGGAGGCTCCAGTGTTTGTCATAGATACTCAGACTTTCAACATGCTGTTAACTGGAATGGTCTGAACTGTAAAGTAAAGAATAAGAATACATCTCTGTCTGATGGTGTTTAGTTCAGAAAAAAGTCAACATTTCCTCAGGAGTCTTACGGAACATCCGGTTATCTGTTTGGAAAGAAAGCGAGTTATTGATAATGTGGGGCTGATTAAAATCAACTGCGTGGCCTCGTGGTGGAGTGTTCACCCCCACTGGAAGATCATGAGTTCCGTGGAATTAAGGGGTTGGATTGGAGGTTAAACTGCCAAATGATTCCTGGAGAACAAATATCACTAAACTTTAAGGGACTTTAACTTGAAAACCAAAAAAAGATTTTTCTCCAAGGTTGGAATTTCTCACCAGGATTCCAGAGAAGCTGCACAGCGATGCTGACCCTCCTTCGCTCTCCTCCAGAAACACCCCTCAAGTAGTCGTTGCCCACCCGGGTGTGCGCGCACTGTCGCAGCCGCAGCTCCGCAATGACGTCGTCCACCTGAAACCCGACAACTGCCCATCAGACCAGGTCATGTTCAGACAAATGAGGGAAAAGCTGACGGTCTGGCCTTACCCTCTGGTCCCTCTGACCTTGTGTGAAGTGAGTGGGAAGCCGGAGTTTAGCCACAAAGCTGAGAGTCTCCCTGACAGTGAGGTGAGGAAGAAGACGGTCATCTTGGCGCACGTGGGCGATGCTTTTCTTCACTAACTGAGGCGTGTTGGGCTTCCCGTTTATCAGAACCTCGCCCGATGTCATCTTCCCACCTTCACCCCTGCAAGTAATGATGTCCAGCAGAGATGTTTTTCCACATCCTGGAGCAAGAGAGAAGACATTCAACTTTACTTTACTGAATTCTCCAAATAAAATGAGCTTTGCAGCTCACAGCAAGCAGCGCTTTGAGCATCACCTGAGCTCCCGATGACCGCCAGCATCTGCCCGCTGCGGACTCGAAGGGTGAGGTTGTTGATGGCCATTTGTTTGTTTCCTTCCACTTCCCAAGGCAGCTTAAACTCGGCCAGCTTCTCATACCAGGGGATCTGTGCTGACGTGTCCACCTGAGAGCAAAGCCTTACAATCAAGCACACCTGCGATGGACTGTGAAGCGTTCAGAAAAGATCCAAACAGTGACCTCAAAGTGCAGGTTGTTGACTTCCAGCTCGTTGCACCGTCCGCTGTAGGTGAAGTAGAGACTGTTGTCTTCATCAGAGGAGAACAGCTCTCTGTCTTGGAGCTGGGAAAACACAGGAACAGTTTAGGTGGTGGACTATGTAAGAATCTTCTCCAAATGTAGGTTGATTTGACAGACTTATCTTTGGCAGAATTTGCACTAATTTTTGTCAAATCCTTTGAAATAGTTTTACAAATCACATATTTTTGTCTTTTTTGCACATGGTTTGAAGATGCACTTGACAATTGGTAAATTTAGATTTAATAGAAGTTCATTTTCTGCTGTTTTACTGTGCCAGTCAGCTGCACTTCTCCCATTAATAAACAGAAATGAACAAAGTTAGTTTCAAACGAAAGCTTGAACACAATTCTTGGGTCCGTCGTTCAACAGAGAATCAAAGACATCTTACCATAAAACTCCTGTTTTCATAACTGATGCTCATTTCTGAGTCCATAATCCTTCCAGCGCTCCGTTTGGAATCCGCTTTTTGTCCCTCTGAGGATGAATGTTTCTCTGCTGTGTGATTCAAACTCAGACCAGCTGAGGATCTTCTCCTGCAGATGAAAGATTTGGTTTTAAAACTTCCTGGTTTGCGTCTCAGCGCTTCACCTGCTTTGCCATGACTGAGCAGGCTGCAGGTCTGCACAGCTCTTTTTATCTTTACATAACCTTAGATCAAAGTTCTCCCAGATAACAGCCTTTTCCGTGTTTTTATTGTTCTCAGAAGAACCACAGATTTTGCACTTTTGCGCTGCATTGGGAACAGCTCCCTAAATGTCTTAGAGAACAAACTAGAGTGAAGCAGACGACATTCAGGTGTCACCAAACGGTGATACAGGAGCACAGCTTGTTTGTTCTGAGCGGAGGAGCAGAAAACGGGGGCAAAAGTTATGGAGTCTTTCAGATTTGTGCCGGAGGATAAGAGGGATGTGTGGAGGGAAAGCAGAGAGGACACAGAGCCGCCCTGCAGCCTCAGTGTCTGCAAGATCTCCTACACTGTCAGGTAAATCTGCAAAAATACCTTTGAAACATTCGTGCACAAGCACTTCCTGGTTTGGGTAGAAATCATCATTTAAAAAGTCTTTTACAACTGGATTTAGGAATCTCTCAGTCCTTTTTTCCTGCAGCGAGAAACACTTGAATGAAGCAGTAAAATTAAAGAGTAAATATGGGTGTTTGTGTTTGTTAAAGTGAGCGTGTGGGACCATGGTGGGACTTGCCCTCCTATAGGAAGCAGTGGACTCGGCAGATTCTCAGTGATGTCTCCTTCTATGTGGAAAGCGGACAGATTATGGGAATACTGGGAAACTCAGGTTTGCAGGATTTTCTAATAAAAATGGAAAAAAAATAATGTCTTCAAAAAGACGAGAATTTTACTTTACTTGTCTTTTGTAAAAATTCATTGTTTAATAGATTTTAATAAAGATAAAAGCAAATTAGATGTAAAATATAAATGATCTGGTATAACTAAATATATTTCTATATAGTAAATATATACTCAACATATTTGGTGATAGCTGTCGAATAAATAAAACATGAAATAAGAAAAACAATCATAAAGTAGTAAAACGGCACAAATTGAAATAACACAAAACTTTTAGAAATTAACCACAATAAACATATAACTTTTACTTATTTCATCTACATTTTTTATGCATAAAATTAAATAAAAAATCAAGATCACAATTGTCTTCAAATTAAAATAAGGAGGTGCTCAATACATTTTTGTCTTTCGTAATAAAAAAGACAATTATGTGTCACTTCTGTTTAAAAAATGTGCTTTTGTGACTAAATCTAAATGATAATTTAACAGAATGTGGATTTTTTTTTCTTCATTTTGCTCCATTAATAAGAAATATATAAATATTTGTGGAAAACTAGTAAACATGGGGTTTTAACATTCTTTAAGCAAAGAACATATTTCTTTTTTTTCCCTACTTTTTCCTTGAATGAACAGGTTCAGGAAAGACCACATTACTGGACGCCATCTCAGGAAGGATTGGAAAGAACGGTACGCTGCTGGGGGAGGTCTTTGTGAACGGCAGAAAACTGAAAAGAAACGAGTATCAGGACTGTTTCTCTTACGTTCTGCAGGTAACATCCAGAAACCTGACCCAATTTTAGTGCTTTCGTGTTCATAAGTCCTCACCCGACTTCTTCATGCCCTAAAACAAAGTTTAAAATAAAAGCATGCAGTAAAAAACAGTCATTTCTCCTTCAGCCTTTAAAATGAGACAGTTTTTCTTGAAGTTTTGAAACCCTTTTTCTAGAAAGCTTCATGAGAAATGACCCGGTACTCTTGGATAGCCTCCTCATGCTCCTAATCTCTCAGTGAGAGGTGCTCATCTGTATCCAAAGCCTGAATTAAAAACAGTGGTTTTAAACAGGCCTCGCTTCTTTTCAAATCATCTCTCCTCTGATAGCACGCTCCTCTGCTCTCTAAGCCTCCTCATTAACTTCCTCTGCTTAGACGCAGATGAGGACGGCATATGAGCGCCTGATATTAAAGTCTTGGGATTAAAAAGTGAACAATGTCTTAATTAAGAAAGGGAGCAGGTCTGTGCATCTGGATTTGAGATGTTTTACTGCACTTTTTGGCAGAGTTTGCTTCTATAATACTTTTGCTGTCTGTTTTGGTGGTTGACATTGTGCCTTTTGAGTTTTTTTTATTCTTTTTTGTGTAAAAAAAGAGCTGCTGGTTCCACAAAAGGTCAAACTTTTTCATCAGACAGGGGTTACTGTTGTCAAAATGAACAAGTCTTGTTTCTGTGGAGGGTTTTCTAACCCCATGTATCACTGAAAACCTCTGAGACTCAGAAAAACACAGTCCGGTCCTTTAGACTTTGCTGTTTGTCCTTTTACTGAAAAAGAAATGCTTATTTCTGACGATTTGGCTCATTTTCTCTAAAAAACTTGATTGTACTCAAGCTAAAATGTCAATGAGTTAGGGTGAAAATAACCAGCAACTCCTTTCACTTTATTAACTTTTGAGTGTTTGCTCAATTTTGAACATTTTGAACCGACGGCAAAAAGATCAAAACAAGATTTTATAACATTGCTTTGTATTATTTAGGAGGATTTTATTTTTTAACTAAGCCAGAAATAAAGAAAAATTCAACACTTATTGAGATTTAGTTCATGACAAGAAGCTCAATAACTATATTTTAAAACTATCATAACCTCCTGACTACCAGAAAAAAGTCAAGTTATTTCACTTTATTGACAAATGTTTAAAAAACAAAAAAAAAATTAAAAATTTAGTTTTGGAAAGAAGCTGAACTTTTACAGTTGAATACCCAAATAGTTGTATAAGTAATAAAATAAATTCTAAAAAGTATTTAACTTAAAATCCCCAAAATATAAAACAAAAACACAATGGGAAATTCTGGAAGTGAGGATTCATTAAAAATGTTAAAAGTGCTGAAATAAATTAGTGCTTACCAGCTTTTTTTCAAATATTTATTTATTATTTTGCTTGTTTTTGTTTGGATTGTTCTACAAAAATGATAAACCATGAAGATGAATTAATGATAATTTTTTTCAGTTAAGAGAATAAGCAATGTGCCCAAAACACAGAAAAGTCTTTTTGTTTTCTCTCATTCAGAGTGATAACTTGCTGGGTTACCTGACAGTGAAGGAGACGCTAACCTACACGGCCCATCTGGCCCTGCGCAAACATTCTGCCAAAGCTATCAAGGAGAAGGTGATTTTTTTAAAATAATAATTCAATTTGGTTTCTCTTTGGATAGAATATGACACAATTAAGAAGAGTATCATTAGTAATCTGATTTTATTTAAGCCATTTGTTATTCACCACTAAGGAACTGTTTGAAACTTGTCGTTGCTCTAAGAGACACTAAATGAAAAAAATCTTTTATCTGTTCTCTTTATTGTAATATTGGGTCAGAGGGTTGAAATCACCACAATAACTGATTACACTTATCAGTTTATCTTCTGTAATTATTAATATTGTGACTATTTTCCTTTGGCTCATCCATGACCTCATCATGGCTCACATGGAAAGGTGTCAGCGGTGATGGCTGAGCTGAGCCTGACTCATGTGACCCACAGCGTCATTGGAGGTCGCATTTTCCCAGGGATCTCTGGGGGTGAGAGGAGGAGGGTGTCCATTGCCAGTCAGTTACTCCAAGATCCAAGTATGTTCCTCTCAACCAGAGCTGATCTAACCGGGTCTCAGACCTCTCCTTCCTGCCGCCTCAAAATTGAGGTTTCATAACTGTGGGGATGGAGATTAAACAAAGCATCAAGTCTTGATTCTAAAACATGATTTCATCATTTTGGAGGTTTGTGTCAAATGAAGTTTAAAGAGCAGTGGAGAAATGTATTCTATTTATTGGCTATCACTATAATGCTTTAGAAATGAGTCTGTCACATTTTTTGTGTTCTATAGGAGTAAATGAGGCTTTGTGAGAAAAAAAAAGTTTAACTAATCCATAGAAATGATCAGTAATTGAAATGCAGCATTGATTTGTACGATTGATTATCATTTACATACATTTTTGTGGGGTTTATTGACTCAAAAAATAATGATATAAAATCAGAATTTATTTATTTTTACAGGTTTTTTCCATATTAGTATTTGGGCTGTAAATAAAAAAGACATTAAATTAGGATTAAATCAACCCGTCCTGGATTTAAAAGTCTAACAGGTTGTGACAGTCCTGAAAGGTCTGCAACACTGTCATTTAATAACTAAATGTTATATAATATAATGTTATAACTAAACCATCAATAGGAGTCAAACAAGCTTAAAAAGAAAAGGCTGATTTTATGTGCATTTGATGTTTAAAAAAAACAGGGTTTCAGGTAAAAAAAAATAATAAAACAAGACGTACATTTGCTTTTGCAGCAAACATGAACTCTTTTATTATAAAACCTGTCAAAGAAAAACAAGAGAAAGTTTGTTGAATAACCCTGCGCTCACCTTAAAACTTAGAAAGTTTTGCTCTGAAAAAAAATATATATATAAAAGGAGGAAATTGAGGAAAGGACCTCTAAAAGGATAGAGGGAGAGATGGAGACAAGTATTAAAGGACTGGGTTATCACGTAATGAAAGTAATGAGCAAAAACCCCTTCAGTGTGTGTCTGTGCTCATCCCAGGTGTAGTTTATCAGGTCTGCAGTCCTCCAGGGAGGATGAGGGGTCTTAGTCCTCATTCAGGATTAAATGGCCACGAACACACACACACACCTGCACCGAGTCACATATGGACTAATGACAAGTTCCTTTTCGCTGCCTCTTCAATCAACCAGGAAATGAATTAATCTCACAATTAAAGCATCTGCTAATTCCTCCCTGCTTTCATAATGCAAAGAAGCAATCTTTTAATTGTCCTAATTAGAGTAATCGACTAAAAGAAGAACTTACTTATCTTCATGACTGAAGTTGGCCCCACAGAGAGGCCTCCGAATGATGGAGTTCATTTAAAAGTTTTCAGTCAGAAGTTCCAGCGTGTCACTTTTTTGGGTTGCTGCCGTTTCAGGGGTGATCCTGTTGGACGAGCCGACCACCGGTCTGGACAGCATGACGGCCAATCAGATCGTGGTGCTGCTGGCCGAGCTGGCCAAAAGAAACCGCATAGTGTTGGTGACCATCCATCAGCCGCGCTCCGAGCTGTTCCAGGTGGGTTTCCTCATGGAGAAAACTGACCCAATGTAACAGAAAGGGTGTTGGCTGACAGTGGAGTTCTGCTCTCAGGTCTTCAGCCGGATAGCAATAATGAGTCGAGGAGAGCTGGTTTTCTGTGGGGAGCCTGGTGAGATGGTGGACTTCTTCAGTGGATGTGGATACGAGTGCCCAGAGTACTGCAACCCCTTTGACATTTTTGGTAAAACATCGACACAAACCCTCCCAAAGCAGCATCTCACAACAAGAACGCTCAAACGTCTTGCGATGCTCCACAGTTGACTTCACCTCCGTGGACACGCACAGCAGTGAAAGGGAAGCAGCCACTTCCAACCGCATGAATGAGATCACCGCGTCCTATCGCAGGTCTGCAATCTACCAGAACCTGCTGACCAAAATGGAGCAGAGCCTGCAGCAAGCAGACAAGCCAGCCATCCCCTTCAAGAGCAAAGACTCGCCCAGCGCTGTGGCCAAGCTGGGAGTGCTGATCAGGTCAATATTGTGTTCATAGAATGAGCACTCCCAGCAAAGATTCTGGCGTTTCATGGATGGATGGGTTTTGTTTTTAGGCGAACTGTGAGAAACCTTTCCAGAAACAGGATGGGTGTGATGATGCGCCTGGTCCAGAACCTGATATATGGGTTGTTTGTGGCCTTCTTTGTGACGCGCCTGGACATCGACGTGAACAAGGGGGCAATACAGGACCGCATCGGCATCATCTATCAGAGCGTTGCGGCTTCACCTTACACCGGCATGCTCAATGCGGTCGCTCTCTGTGAGTTCCATCGAATCCAAACCTCTGTGTGACTCTAAAGGTCTGATAACCTCACCTAAAGTTCATCTGGTGTGAGTCAGATACAATCACTCCGTAGAAACACAAAAACTTTACAGCTTTTACAACATTGATCTAATAGTTGTAAAGTGACTTCATGGTCATTTGTGTGCGCTATTTCCTTCAATGAAATCATTTATTGGCCTTGTATAAAAGTGCTCGGAAGAATTTTATCAGCTATTTTCACCTTCTTTCAAAAGGGTGCTGCTACTAAATACTGAGCAAAGGGTCTGATATTTGTGATATTTCAGTTTTTCTTTTTGAGAAATCTGCAAAAATGTCCAAAATTCTGTGTTTTTTTTTGTCAGTATGAGGTGCTGTGTGTACATTAATGAGGAAAAACCAACTCAAATGATTTGAGTAAGTGGCTGCTATATAACGAAGAATGAAAATTTTAAGGGGGGCCGAATACTTTCCTTACCCACTGGAAATGCACATTTTGTTTGACTCCACGATGGATGGATGTGACTTTAAATAGCCAGTGGGACAATGACGTCTCAATTTAGAGTTTAAAAAGAGTTAAACGAAACTAAGTATAAGCTTTAATTCTTATGAGCTGCAAGAACTTTAAAACAATAAATGTGAACTAATTTCTTTGGAAATGACTGCCTCATGTGTAGTCTTAGGGAACTTTTAATTGAAAATGTAACAAATACTCATACAAATAGCTGACATCTGACATTTATTTTATTTACTGAGGTAAAAAAAACCCGTTAAAAATACATATTTCAGATAAAGTGTTATGTGGCTTTCCTAGAACGAACATTTCCATTTAATTCCATGCAAGATGTTGAGATAGTGCTGACTCTAAAATAAACCCTAAGTGTTCTCAGATAGCAGAGATAAGGGAAGTGATAAAACAATTTGCTGAGCAGAAGTCGTGATCTTTAAGTACCCAAACAGCCAGAGGAAGTTTCGTTCTTAACCTTGAATCTCCCAGATAAGGAGCGATAAGATACTACTGTGTGCTAAATTTCCCCTTTCACGGACATGGGTTTGATGTTTGTTGTTGGAACGAGGCTTCAAAATCCTTTATGTCTTTGCTGAAGTTTTCCCTCTCTCCGCTTTTATCTCGGCAACAGTTCCAGCTCTGCGTGCCATTAGCGACCAGGAGAGTCAGGACGGCCTTTACAGTAAATGGCAAATGTTCCTCGCCTACATCGTCCACATCCTGCCCTTCAGCGTCCTGAGCATCGTCATCTTTACCTCGTTTCTTTACTGGTGTGTAGGAAATAAAAACCAAACCAGTCATGTAACGTCACAGAGAATGTCACGTCTATGTTGGCTTCTGTCTTGTGATATTTCTTCCTCAGGGTGGTGGGAATGCACCCAGAAACGTTGCGATTTTTGTGTTTCACTGCGGTTGTCCTTGTGCCACATATTATAGGTGAGCTAATAACGACGAAGCTTCTTCAGGAGACATGTTTCACGTGGAGTCTTTTCATTTTTTGAATTGCTTTTATTTATTGTTTTAAGCTTGCACTTCTAACTTTTTCTTTCTCAGAAGCTTTGGTGTATTTCTCACAACAGTTTTAAAGTTTACCACTGCTGAAGCAAAACATGGTAGATAACCTGCAAGAGAGTCTCTTTCTCACAAACTGGATGGTTCAAGCTTCAAATGCAAGTTGCTTAATCAACACGGTTAATTAGATCTTCAAAAGCAAGCGATTGTCAATGAAAGTGTCAGTGTTGTCAAAGTAATATGTTCTGACTCCAGCATCTCTGAACAGATTTCTGTGGAAATGATTCCTAATGTCATGTAAAGGGAAGACAGCCTTATATACCATGCATGGCAACTAGTATTAGTAAAAAAAAATCAAGACACTGATTATGCATTTTAATTAACTTCACTGTGATAGTTTGGAAACCGAAAGTACTGTAAAACGGAGAGTGCTGCACATCAATCATGAACAACTAGACTCTCCTGTCTGTCTGGCCACATATTTTCATCCACATGTTTCTTACTTCATGTCCAACAGCATTCACCATTAGATGAAATGAACTTGAAACTGCCACTAAGTTGCACTCAAATGACTAAATGTTGTGAAGGTCTGTTGTAGAAATGCACCAAAGCAACTGAGATCATCTGTAAAAGCAGAACAAGAAAATAGTTCTTGGCTTCTAAAGTGTTTTCTTTAAATATGTTCTCATCTTGTTGACTTTTTTATTTGCCCAGGAGAGCTGCTGACTGTGGTTCTGTTGGGAGTGGTTCAAGACCCCAACATGGTCAACACGGGCGTGGCTTTACTAAACATTGCAGGAATCTTGGTGGGATCTGGCTTCCTCAGGTTTGACAGATCCTTTTGTGTTCATTCCTGTTGAAATTACCTGAGGTGTGCTTACCTTTGTTTTTATGTCTATTTATTTTACTCAAAGACAAGCAGGTTGAATTTAGTTGTTAGATGCCATCGTGCAAAACACCAGACAAAGGCTGAATGTAAAAAAGAAAGTCTCAAACAGAATTTCTGTGAGTAAGGTAGATTAACCTTTCCCAAAAGCACATCAGACGATTTTTGACATTTAAAAAGAAAAAAAAGCATCGTAAAAGATAAAAAAAAAAACAGATTATGACCAAAATCTGATTTATCTGAGTATATGGTTAGATTCTCAATCATGTAGCGTTCTTCCAAGTTTCTGTTCTTCAGTGTAACTGGACTTGTTGTAGAAGATTTCGTTCTAACTGCTACTGGCAGGTTCATGATCCGAATACATCATAGGAAAGGCAACAAGTTAAACAACAAGGTGTCGTATTAGCAGATGAGTCAGCTGATGTCCTCCACCTTGGTGGTATGAAGGGTTCACTCAGAAATCAGGTGTGTTCGGTGCAGGTGAACACTGATTGACAGTGGAGGTGTTCTAACCTTATCGGGTTTTCTCCTCAACAGAAGCATCCAGCAGATGCCTGTGGTCTTCCAGTGGCTCAGTTACCTGACGTTCCAGAAATACAGCTGTGAGCTGCTCATCGTCACTGAATTCCATGACCTCCAGTTTACATGCAGTAAGAACGTTTGACTCTGCACCTTGAATTTACTTTGTTTTCCCAGTAAAACGTTCACCAACATTGCTTGTGTTTTTGCAGACAATTCTAAGCCCTTACCAGGAGCGTGCCTGATCAGCAGTGGGAATCAGATCATTGATGAGGGCTATCCTGGCGCTCTGCAGCGATACACCACAGACTTCGTACTTCTGTACTCCTTCCTCCCTGCTTTGGTTCTCTTGGGCGTTATCAGCTTTAAAATCCGGGACAAACTTGTGCGTCACTGAAACATGTTCAAGGCTTTCAAACACTTAAATGAAACAAAAATATTCTACAGAGCGACGCTCAAAACAAAAAGAAACTGGAAAACCGCAAAAGAAAAAAAAAAAAAGTAATTCTACAGGCGTGTTTGAGTATTGACTCAGTCAGTACTCTTTGTTTGTATTTTAGTCACACATGCTGCCATGAAATAAAGATGTAAATTTATAAACTCTTCTTCAAACTTTTGGTCAATTAAAATAAAAGTAAAATTCATTCAAAAAAGTTAATGGAAACAAGTAAGTTGAATATTTTACTTTATTATTACATGATATCAAAAGGTTTTTAAATATACAGGGATAGCAAGAAAAAAAACAGAAGTAAATAAAGCAAAAATAAAACAGATTTAAAGAAACAACAGGAACTGTTGTTTTTCCCCCACATTAAATTTCCTGAAAACATCTTGTAACAAGAAGAATTTTTTCATTGAAATTTACCCAAACTTTTCTTTTACACAATGTAACTCATCAAGAGTTATTAGTTTTGAAAATACTGTAGTGGAATTATGAATAAAAAATTCAGTTTGATGTTGCATTGTGATACACAGTGGTACTTATGACTTTGAGATTTTTGGATACTAACAAAAAGTTTGACAAATGTATCTTTGAACAGTGATAGTGAAATGTAGTTGGAGTATTTTGTCAAGTACACACAATATTTTCTGTAAAACTACAAACTGTTAAAGCCTTTAAATATTTACTAAAGCTTTATGGTATCATTTGACTCATTTTCAATAATTTACTTTTCATACAAGAAAATGATTTGATGTTTTTGCTCCGTTTTGTTTTATTCTGCAGTAATTAAATCATTGTATGAAAACAAAAAGAAAATGTATTCTGAATGTATACCTGCTACTGCAAGTGTGTAATAAACTTATGTCTCCAGCTCCAGTCCTTTCCATGACTTTGCAGCATTCTTTTTGTACTGCTCCAACTCCTGAAAGCAAATGAAAATATAGATATTAATACATCAAATGTATGGATGTAGTTTTCAATTTTGTTTACCATGACGTAAAACTGGATTCTTTTTTCTTTTTTACAGATTCAAAGAGCATAACGTTTGCTGTAAAAACAATTATTTTTGTTTATCTTAAACCTTCTTTTTAATGAATACAAAAAGATGTTTTAAAGTTATAAGTAAAGTTAGAAAATTGTCTTTTAAACACTCACTAAGTACTTTGGTCTCAGAAAAAATTTCGACATTATTAGCAAAAAGAAAATCAATGAACGGATGGTTAATTTGAAGGATGATCATTAAATGCACCGTTTAATAAACTACACTCCAGATTTTAAATAAAGATTTCTCTCAGATTGCTGACTGATCAATCATGTCTTGCAGTCTGTTAAAGTCAGGCTCTCCACATTTTCAAGAGTCACACATAACAGTGGGATTTGTGACTCCAGAAGGTTAGTGCAGTTCATCTGCATTGGAGTTTATGGCCACAGAATATAATTGTCCTTGATAAGGAGATTGCCACAGAAACAGTAGGTTACTGCAGGACAAAGGGTTCCTTTGGAGCATTAAACTACAATAAAGCTGAAGAGGAAAGAAGAGAGCAGACAGTTCTATTAAAGCTTTCTTTGTTAAAAAAAAAGGATCCTCTAACAGCATCTGTTTCTCACAGAATAGTGGAGGAGGTCAACATTTGTTTGCTCACATATAAACTCAAATATTTGAAGGCGGGGGGCTGTAGTCCTGTGGGTTGCCAAAAAATCGATTATGGGTTTAATTTGCATCTAAAAATAATTGGCCCGAATCTCACTTTGCCCTAAATTGTAAGAAACCTGTAAATTGCTTTGGATATTTGTCATGAATGTTTGCTGTGAAGACGCATGAAATCTGTAGTATGTCGCCCCCTAGAGGCAGAACCTGGATTTTTTTAAAGTGTTTTTCTGTCATGTTTAAATATATATATATATTTACATACTTCTTTTTAGCAAATATGTTTCTAGAAAGTGTTGTATGTGTACAGTTTTTTACTGTTCACTAAATAGGTTAAAACTCTAATTTTTGAGAAAAACTGTAAGCAAGCACAACAATAATAAGTAATGTTTCCATACCGTCTCGTCAAAGCAGATTTTCTAAAACCATTTTAAAGTTCCAAATACTTTTAATAGTCTACTTCTATTCTGAATTCATTCATTTGATTATGAAATTATTTGTGTTTTTTTAACAGTCACTTAATATAATAAAAAGAACAAAACTCTTTTAACAAAATAGACAATTTATGAATTCATCCATGAATACTTAGCATTGGTTTCTAGGGCAAAAATCAAGGACAAAAAAGGAGATAAGAAAATAGGATTTTCTGATAGGAGCTTATTTGCTGCCACACTGCCAACTTGGAAGTCAATAAACACACTCAATAGTGTCAATAAAAGCTGGCTGTGTTCTAAAGATGTGTTACCTGGTCTTTCTGCGCTCTCATGGCATCAATCTGAGGTTCGCTGTACTGAGGGTCTTTAGAGGGGTCTTTCAGCTCCTTCTGCTCACTGGCATTCTGTCAAGACAAACGATCTCACAGAAAACTCACCAGAGAGGAATTCAAACTTAGAGTTTACATTATTTCATGAGAAAAATCAAATTAAATAGGCTGTGAATAAGACCATTAAAAAAGCAGTGGTACCTCATGGGGAAAGACGTGTTCGTACACTTTCCTCCAGAGGTCTTTTGGGTTTTTAGCGTGCAAAGACGTAATGTCCACATCCGTAGCAGAGGGAGGGCCTACATCCATACAAAATTTAATGCAAAAACAACTTTATCAAAGGGTCAATGGCAATAAATGCTAAAATTCTTTAAATGCAGTACTAACTGAGGCCACTAAGAGGTGCTGTGCTCACCGATTTGACTGAAAGAGTCAGAGCCTGCAGGAATGACTAGAGCCTTATGGAGGTCAGAGGACAAAGTTTTCCTAAGTATTAAAAAGTAATAAAAATACAATTAGGAAAAAAAATGAACACTAAAAAGTATTTATTGTGCTTTGTATAAATTAAGCTAGATAAATTGAAAGACAACATGCTATGGATTGCATGAAAAACAGCTGCAAGTTGTCTGTTTTTTATCTAAAACCCCTTTTAAAGACATTTAGGTGAAAAAAATGTAACATGTCAATCAAATGAAACTTAAACACTCAGTCATTTCTACTATTTTATGCATTGATAGTGATATTAGCCTCACCCTCTGTCAAGACCGAATGCCAGATGAGCAAAAAAGCTCTTGGTTTTCGACATGAGACTCTCAGACTTGATACTAGTGAACTACAAAAAATAGATAACATACAAAAAAAATCATTATTACTATTTACAAAACAGAAGATTAAAAAGTTAATATATTTATTAATTTAAAAACATTAAAATAAATACCTAGATGCCAAAACAAATATACGTACATTGAGAGAGGCTGCATAATAGTGTGCAATAAAACGCAGTGTTTTACTGACCACCTTCTTCTTCTCTGAATCAAAATCCTGCAGAAACATTTGGAAGAAGTCCCAAAATAAAAACCCATTTTAGCACTTTCTAAGTTTATAAAATAAAAAATATATATCTTTAAGGGTAAATGTACTCAGAAATTATTGCACCAACTTCAGTTCACAAATTGCTAACCTTTTGAACAGTGCAAAAACATAAATTCAAAACATAGACAGTCAAAGCTGCAGTGAGACAAAAGCGCCAGACAAAAGCAGAAAGTGTTTTTACCTGAAAAAGGTCATATTTACTACCAATAATAAGAAGAGGAACAGGAAATGGACTGATTAGCTCTCTGTCCTGTTGATAAAAAGAAGACACATTTGACCTAATGAGATATTAGGAAACTTGAAGAACAGAGAAAATGTACTTCTATACAAACATCATTAAGTCTTACTGGATAGTCTTTAGGTAAAACGCGTGCAGTTGGACAGACAAACTTCTGATTTTTGGCTCCAGGTTTTGTTTTTTGTGCTTGAGCTGCTTGGGAAAAGACTTTATCCACCTGAGTTTGTGCAGCCTGCAGGAGCTTCTCCGTGGTCGCCCAAAGATCATTGGGCTTAGACAAATCCAGGACGAGGATGACAGAAAGGCAACTTGGAAATAAATAATAAAAGTATTATGATTTACTTCCAAATCATATATTTTTTAATATATTTAAAAAAAAAACACACATTTGTTATGTAACAAGAAAAAAACGTAGAAAAATCTTTGCAGTCTAAGCATGATGCTTATTCTCCAATATCCCTCAAAATAACAGCGGAAGGCCTCAGGATTGTGTGTAAGTGACCTACCTAACACTGACAGAAGTGACGGGTATCTGAACCAGATCTGACAAAGAGGTCCCCCCACCCAGCTCCCACAGGTGGGCTATGTCTTTGGGCTAAAAAGAAAATAACAAGACTTTACCAAATGTTCTACAGACTGTTATTTACAGTATATTCTGCATTTTGCATCACTTTTTGAACAAAACTATTAAATGAACCTATATTAGAAAGTGTACAACAGAAAAGAGTTGAAAAGTATGTGTTGCATTCAGACTTCATTTTTCCTAAACTTGTATTTATTTTTTATGTTTCTGTTAAGCTGTTTGTTTTCAAACACATTAAGTGAACACTTGAAGAGTCCTAAAGAGGTTAGATGTTTAATGATCTACATGGTTGCTCCTACTGTGTTGTGTCCTCGAGCTCGTCTGCCAAATGTGTACTCAAGGGCCAGAGTAGGTTTGGGTGGTTCGTCCCTACGAACAGAGCAAATATGTAATCAAATTAAACATAAAGTATTAAAAATATTTTAAAATGTAAAATTTGTTGTTTAAAATGTAAAACAACAAAACCAATAATTAAATCCATTAATCTAGAACTAAAGTAAAGTAACTAACATAACTTCTTGCACTTTTTTGCACAAAAAGATTTTTTGATCGTTTCTAACTAAGAAAAATGAAAATAAGATCTTAAAAAATAACACAAACAACTATTTTCAGAACAAACTTGTTAGTTTTTTTTATTTAAAAGAAAATAAATGATGAACAGACATGTAAGCAAAATAGGGTTTAGCTGAGGATTTAGCTGAGACAAATTGTGATTTAAATTCGATTGCACTTGGTATTTGACAATATATTAAATCGAATAAATTAAAAAAAAAAGAAAAGAAAACCTGGGATCATTGTGGTGGCAATCGGTGTGGCAATTTTTCGACTTAATCAATAAATCAATTTATATTCATAGCATCTAACTAGATTGATCTATCTGAGGCAAGTTGTTGATCAAATCAAATCGACCGACATCATTATAAAACCGTTTCAAAGTGAAATAAATCAACTATAATCAATCTTGGAAAATACCATTTGGATTAAGATATGTTAGGTTTATTTTATTCTAACATAAAAAGCAACTAAAGTCCATCCCAGTGAACAGCACATGTGATGGCAGCAAAAAATGATCAACCATCACTACAGTCCAATGTGTGGAAACACTGAATTCTGCAAAGACGTGTAACCATACAGTGTGGTAGAATGTTTTAATAACATTCCGTTCCTACTATTTTTATTTGGAAAAATAGCAGTGGGCTGAACTTAATGAAACTAGAACAACGATGATGATGATTTGATGTATTAAACAGGAAAAGATTGTAAAAACAATCTGGTCTGCCTCAGTATCAATTTTAGGTCAGTGAAAAGGATCGTTCAAAATGAGCCAATCGACTATGAATTGTATAACCAACCACAAATAATGACATGAATCGAATCGTTGTTAAAATGGATCGTTACATCTTTAATTCTTCTATACCTGCAGGTTTGTTTTCTGATGTTTGCAGTTGGAAACCGCTGCTCCCTTTACCTCAAATTAATTTAACTTCAGCATCAAATATCTTTCGATTAAAGGTGACAAACCACAACCATACCCACCTTTCGAGACACCGGAGCAGAATTGACGTTTTACCCTAGAAAAGAGGTTCTGAGTTTACTTTCTGACGAATACACTTTATAAACGACCCTTTAAATAGGAGATTAACTATATTTGAAGCAATGCTGTTCTAATTAAGGTGGTGGAAAGTCTATCCAACCCCAGCTTTGCTGCCCATCAGCACCACGGTCCTCTCGCTGACCGTCTCCTCTTCGCTCTCCTGGTGCTGGACCTCCGCGGCCGCCAGCTCCCATAATGAGTCCGAGCTGATAAACACAGCGCGAATACATATATTAGTTTAAAATAAACAGTTCGAAGTTTCTAAACAATATATATTTATACAATTCGAAAAAACATCAACTCACATTATTTTTGGCATGAAAATGGGTTTTATGCGAAGATGCTAGCCAAACAAGAAGGCTTAAAATAAAAAAGCGTTGCCAAAGTAACGTCGCTTGCTGGTGACGTAATCACAATGCGCACTCAGTCAACTAATAAAAAATAGAAAAAAAGAAGAAAAGAGGCGAAAAAAGATTAAACATTTAACTATGACTTTTTCAACTTATGTTTGAGGCTGACTATATTGTGCATTCACCTTAAGACAAGGTATTCTTGAATGCTTTGTTCAGTAATAATTATATTGATATCGTGATTATAATAATAATAAACACTATTATTAATAGTATTGATAATACAAGTAATAATAATAATACATTACAAAAAGGAGAATCAACTCAAAACATTTTATGTCAAGGGAAAATCGTGTCGCCTAAAATAAAATTCTGGGCTAAATGTTTTGCAACGCAATTCTGTCACAATTAAAGCTAACCAAAAAACCAAAACTTTTGTTGCTTATATTACAACACCCAGATGTCTTTTTTTTAAAACTACATGTCTGTTTCTTTTCCTTTGATTTTGTTACTATAAAAATTAAAAAGATGGACATTTAATTTAAGTTAGTAAAAAAGTGTTTGTTTACTGAAAGTTAACATGAGAGCATTTTTTAACTCCTACAATCTTCAAATATGTGAATTGATACAAAGTTTTCCTCTTTCTCTAATTAAACACTTTGTTAGAAGTTGCACAAGTCAAACATTCACATTTCTCAAGCATTTCATGAGAAAAATGTAAAATGCTCCATACAGAAATCAATTTTATAATGTTTCCTTTAACATGGGTTATTATATTCCGTGTACTAAAGCAACATTTTTTTTGAAGCAACAACACTTTTGGGGGGAAAAATCAGATCTCATCTAAACATTTTAACAATCAAAACTTTATTTCCAGAATTATAACACAAAATGTAAGCCCTTTGCTTTTACAAGAGCTTTACAAGCACCAACACTAGTTTCGTTTGTAGTTTTTGCTTTGAAAGTAAGTTAAAAACATTCTGGGATGACATTGAAGAGAAAACCTCAGAATTATTTTTTATGAGGACATGGTCTCAAGCTAAAATGACTAAACACATAGACATTTTCTCTGAATAAAAATCAGATTTCTCGTCTTGCAGTGATGATTGTTCCATTGGCTTTGTCAACCTTATACGTTCGTTTGAACCAGATAATCTGCAGGAAAAATAAAAGACTCATGGCTGGCACAATAATGTGCAGAAAAAAAACATATGTCAAGACTTTTTCCAGGGTTCATCAGAATAGGGGACATTTTCCATCAGGAGACTTTCTCTGGGTCGCAACACTACAAGATACAAGAGGAAAAAAAACATTGCATTTATAGATAAACATTCTTTATAATGAAATCATGAATCGTATGAAATAATTTTCAGAACCTAATTGTGTGTTCTAAATGAATGTTGCGATTGAACACGACCTTCTATGTAAAAAAAAAAAAATTTAAATATAAACGCACAGAGCCGTTGCTGTCCAATATGTTCCACTTGTACCACAGATTCTCGAAGAACAATTTCCACATCTGAGCCCATTTTGATCATCTGTAAGCAACAGTGGAAAAAATGGAGGGTGAAATTAACATTTAATTTAGCACATATATTGATTCAGAAACATTTTAGATAAAAGAAGTGAAGAAATTCTAGAAAATAATTGTATTTAGTAAAAAAACAAACAAATACAACTTAACACTAAAGCTAGTCAGACAAAAAATAAAATAAAAAAATAGGCACTGTACCTTTTGAATGTTTTCTTCTGAAGTTTCATTTTTGTTTTTCTTAAACTCTTCATTAATCTTTAACCTAGCAGCTTTCAGGAAAACAACAGTCACGAACACACATGTGTAAGGCACTTTGCTTTATTCATCCATTAGTGTAGTTGGTGCAACCCACCTGCCAGTGCCCTTTCGTCATCTTTAAACGCAGCCATCCTTGTTCTGTGCAGCGTTTTAAAGGTGTTTAGAACCTGTAAGCATGCGCAATAAGCTCCAAGGCAGTAACGTACTGAAAATCCTGCCAGCATCAAACTAGAAAAATCTATATATTTTATTGAAATATATTTAAATATCCTAAAATACCGTATTAGAAGCGATGTTACAAAAGTACGTTCTCAAAAAATTATCCTCACCTTCAAACGAGTCCCCATCTTGACTTGTACTTCCGAAGGTTCTCCAGCCGACCAATCAGAAGGCACGTTGAAATGACGCACACTTCTAACCAATCAGAGTCCAGCGTGATCTGACACTAATGCGTCTGCGCGACCTGGACTCCACAGCGCCAAGATGGCTGACGAAACGGAGAAAGCGCAGGCTGCCCGTCCGGGTGGAGATACAATATTTGGGAAAATCGTGCGCAAAGAAATTCCTGTGAACCTACTCTATGAGGATGATCAGGTGCGCGTTTTATTAGCCACATCTGCAGCGTAGTTACTCCTAGCTTCCTCCTGCTTCTCTGCAGAAACTGCTTACTTTCACAATAAAAGCTCGCAGGAGTCTGTCGCAAAAGGAAACAAACTAGGCCGGAAAAACCTTTTAAAAATATATGTAGCTTTAAATCAAAGAATCTATTTAATCCAAAAGTTTATTTTGAGTGCAATTAGGGAATTATGGGTGTTGCCATGCACGTGCTGATTGGTGCTTGGCTGGTGTTTGACAGCTAATATAAGAGTATTAATAATAGACACATAATGAGAAAAGCAATAATTAATATCATTACTTGGCCTAAGTTTTTCTGCATGTAGTCGCCACACAACTTTTATGAGTGCCTTTATGCATTATAATGGTTCCGCTTTACAGAATCGTGTTCATCCCTTACATTCTTTGTATCTTTCAGTGTGTGGCCTTTCCTGACATTGCTCCTCAAGCTCCCACTCACATCCTGGTAGTTCCGAAAAAGCCAATAGTTCAGCTGTCTACAGCCGAGGAAGAGGATGCTGCAGTAAGTCTGACTGCATGATCTGTCTTTGAGCTTCATCATTAGCACCACTGACTCAGTACTGAGGTTCCAGTTGTTTCTGTTAAACGCCACTAGAGGGAGCAACTTCATGTGGAAGTATTCTATTTAAAGGTCAGAATCTTCATGTTATTTATGTTCCTTTCTCTTCCAGTTGTTAGGCCACATGCTGATAGTTGCAAAGAAGTGTGCTCAGGACGCAGGTCTGACTAAAGGCTACAGGATTGTCATCAACGATGGTCCTGATGGAGGCCAATCCGTCTACCACATCCACATTCACATCCTGGGTGGACGCACGATGGGATGGCCCCCAGGCTAACCTTCATCTTCCTTAGCAGACCACTTAGTCATGTCAAAGTCTGTTGTCTGATGTCATGTACTGTTAAATTTAGACGTTCAACAGTTCATTCGGTGAAACAACATAAAACAAAAATGAATGCGTTCATTTGTGTAAATAAAGTTTACAGCAACAGACTTTTCCTTGTCTTTCATTTTCTTCAGGTCATTTTCTGTGCCTTGAAAATGCAGGGTTGTCAGGTCATCTGGCGTAAAACTCTGCCAAACCACATGTGTAAAAGCTGGCTGGCTGTGCCATTAAGCCAACAGGGGGACATTTAGGGTGTAAACAAAGTAATAATCTGTTTAAATTCATCAAATCTCTTATTATCTAAGTTCTTTTTTGGGAAAAAAAGGAAACTAAATTGCTTTTGATGTAAAAATGTCCAATAATGCAACGAAAAAGCTCATCATTTTGCATCTTTAAGCTGAATTTTTGTTTAAAATATAAGAATCCAAAATTGCTGAATCTCTGTAATACATTTAAACTTAAAGAAACTGCTTCAGTTACACTCAATAATGTACCCACCTTTATTCAGCAAAAGAAATCTAATAACTTCAGTTTTAGCAAACATGAATGTGTCGATCTAATACATTTTAAGGGTCCTGTTTGGACGCCCAGGTATGTTTGTGATGTGAACATTTGCAAACTAAATGAAGCAAATTCTTTCGACGACAGACAACTGAACGGCTCATTTTATTACAGACAACGTGGATATTCAAATATAAAATGCATTAAACATCCACAAAATAAATAAAATGAAAAATAAAATTTCTTTACAAAAATAGGAAAACAAAAAACAAATGACAACACTGATCTGATGACAACATAAAAAGAAACATGTACCTAGCATTCACAGTCCCCTATTGGCTTTTCTAATGAGACAAAAATATTTAGAGGCTTCATTGACAGAGAATCCACTTCCGAGGCAAGACGGTCACGTCTGAAATCAGGCGATATCATCACCTGATCCAGCCTTTTACTTCATTTTCTCCTTATTTGGGTGTAAAAACATCCCAGCTTGATGTGCAACATATTTGTGATAATAATCACACCTTCTTTTCATCAATAATGCCCGTATGGAGTGAACATGGGCACTTTTAGGCAAAAGAAAATCAGTGAGTCAAAGTTTAACGAGAAGGAAATGAACATACTCTGGTACCTAAATACACAACTGTCGAAATCTCTAGAAACAAATACACATAGTCCTACTCTAGTCTAGACACAGACTTCTGAGGAGAGGCTAAGGAAACAATTAGTCTTCATTTAGAAATAGAGTAGGCAGCAAAGAGAGAAAACAGTTAGTCGTTGCAGTAAAAGGAGATTGGCACTTCCTCCTGACTGGAAAAGAAGAAGCTTTTTAGTATTTACACTGATAAGAAGTTGCATTTCAATAAAAACGTATAAAGCGGAGGGCGGAAATAATTAAAAACAAATTTTTTTTGATCAATAAATGTTTTTGTAGGCTGTTTTTTATGGCACCTTAATAAAAATGAATTTTAGGAGGGTTTTTTTTCATTTACAAAAAATACAAATCTGTTAAACCAAATTACTAAAAAGTTTAGAAATTGTCTCATTCTCATTAAACATTTAGCTTTGACACAATAAAATGGAAGTCTTAAAAAAAGCTGATTATGAACTAAAAAAAACAACTTATGTGGAGGTTATAAAACAAAAAAATCAAATACAAACATAATTTTTCACTTATAATGTTATAATAAAACATCTCATGACTCCTCAGAGACAGAAAGGCATGAAAAATAAAAATGCTGTATCATTTTTTTGGCCCCAAACCCAACAGCTCAAACGACTGCCAACATGTTTAAAAGCGTTGTTGTCACTGGTTTACCAAAGGCTGCTACTATTAAATGAACAGCAGCTTTCAGGTGGACATTGTCACTTGTACTTGCTACTGCAGGCGGGATCTCTTCTACAGGGAGGGAAACATGAACTTTGAGAGGAAAGTTTGGAGGATAAATTAGAGAACATGGCTTAGTGGATTATGAAATACATAAAAAAACTCACAAACAATTCATTTCAGGTTTAAAGCATGTACACTTTTGTCAGAGTGATTCCTTGGGGCTGATGGGACATTCTTTGCGGCGTATAAATTATTGCAGTGGGTAAATAAAAGGATATTAGACTGTATTGTTTTACACTTTTGCATGGGGGGGTCAGGAGATTCAGCTGCTACGATTTTTCTTAAGGCATGTCCTTAGTGCAGGAAGGGTCCAGACACATGAAGAAGGCAAAAAGAAGGAGAGAGGAAACAGTACTGACAGGCTTCAGTCCACCAGGATGAAGGTTTTATAGCAAGCATGAAAAAAGTCAAATGTTATTGTTGGTTTGTTAGAACCTATGGGTCAGCCTCTGTTGCTGATATGTACAAGAAACAGTTGAGTATTAGAGAGTGAGAAGAAGAAGTAACTATACTTGAATGGCCGCTGTATTTTTTAAAAACGGTATTCTTTAACAGTTGAGCACCTTCACTTTTTTCAGACTTATTAGAAGTTGTTTTCTTGTAAAAGTGCTGCTCATTTCTGTGTGATAGCCTCCTCCCCGCTTGGTCGCATGCGGCTAAAGGGCAGTCCTCCAACTCCTGCTAAGCCCAAACCCACATTCACTTCTATGCTGGCAGAAGAAGCCGGACCCTTACAGGAGGCCGCTGAACTCCGAGGTCCAGAAGGGATTTCTGGCAGTGGGTCTTTGGCTGGAGGGGCTGATCCCGGGCTGGTGGGGGATGTTTTAAAGGATGCTGGCCTGGTTGGAGTGGTCGGGGTGGTCAGGCCGAGGCTCGCCAGAGCGTCCAAAGTTCCATCTGGATCTACCATCACATCGATCACTGAGACATGACACGGAGAAGAACAGGAAAGTTTAGCTTTTATCCACATTTGTGTAAAACATCTGAAATAAATGGTGCAGTCAGATGCCGTTATGAATACACCTTTTAAATGAATGGCAGGTAAGACACAATTTATTAGTAAAGCAAAAAAAAAAAATGTTTACAAAAATCTGTTATATTGAGAGTATGTTCAAAAATAAATGAGTGCTGCCCACATGGATTCTTTGTTTAAGCAGTTTTTTTTTTACATTTTTACATGCACAAACTCAAAGACCCACTTTGATCATCTTTTGATCTATTTTAAAAGTGCCCCTTTAATATTGATTATGTCATTTTTAGCCCAAATTAAAAAACGTGTGTAATTTTATAAGACATAGGACGCCTCCGGAACAGCCTACCGGAGTACCCCAGGGCCATTGAAATATAGAGAAATGTAAAGAAGCTCAAGACTCACTTTTTTAACATGACTTTTAGATAATCTTATCTGGGTATTTATTATGAAAAAATATGAATTTATTTTTTTTAAGGCATGTATTCTATTTTTAACCTTCTTTTTATTGTGATATTAGCCCCGGTGGTGCTGGCCTTTGCGGGGCCAGCTGGGGCCCAACGCTGCAGCCTAACTGCTGTGGAGTGGACCCTTTTGCTATCCAGTGTGGGTGGGCACTGTGGCTGAGTTAGCTCAGCTATATTGTTTCCTCACAGCGGAGCCGAGCCAAACATTCCTTTTATCATCATATTTTTTTTATGCCTGTATGCATTGTGTGTGAGGTTGTGGGGTGTGTGTGTAAATGGAAGAGAGGAGGTCAAAGGGGTGGGTTGGTTTTAATTTTTTCTCTTTTTTGGATTTTGTTGTCTGTTTTCAATTGTAAAGCGCTTTTTTAAAAAATAGAAATAAAGCTTGAAGGATAGTTTCTGTAGAGCAGTATTTGCCCGTGAGGGGTGCAACTCCGCCCCCCTTTCCCTCCCCGTAAGCAGAGACCTTGTTGTGGCCTGCCCAGCGTCACAAATACGCTCTTTTTCAAACTGCACTTTGTCATCTGCTCCTGATTTTCAAGAACTGAATAAAGAAATACTCAGAAATGTAAATTTGAGCTATATTTTCTTTATTTATATTCTCTTTATCATCAAGAAATGCAACAAAAACATGTTAAATACAATTTTTATCAGAGTTGATCTTTAAGTGAACCAATAAACCAATAATTATCAGCTAATACACACACACACACACACACTCACACACACACACACACACACACACACACACACATATATATATGAGGGGGTCCTCTGCTTACCTTGGAGTTGCTTTTCTACTCTTTTCAGCTCAAGGAAAATCGAGGAGATTTCCTGGTGAAATGAGGGAAAAGAATGAAGAAAAGATTAACCTAAGACAAAATACAGGATTTTTGGGATGTTTGGTCAAGACTTTTTCAAGGTTCAATACCTTGTTTGAGGTTTTAAGAAGTGGTACGTCACTCTCTGATTTCAGCTTGCTCTCAATTTCATCCCAGTTTCTGTCCTTATCCTTGAACAAAATCCTGGAGCAAGAAAACACAGCCGGACAGTATTTACGGATGATATCTTTCAGTAATGAATTGTAATTATAGTATATGGGCTTTTAAAATCCCTTTTAGACACAAAGAACACAGAGTTTAATCACCTGATCTTTCCTGCAGTTTTGTCAACAGAGTGTCTGATCTTGGTGGAGAGCTGAGAAACCGAATGTATGAGCAAGCTGTCCAACACCGCCTGCACACAACCAGCAAGAGAAATTATGTCAGATGGAAGTCGAGTGTCATCTTGACTTCTTTTTGTGACAGTCCGAGCATTCTCATGGATTTGCTGCCTCACCTCCTCTCGATTCCAGGTGCGTCTCCTTAAGGCTCGGGGCTCTGCACTGTCAGGAGCTTGAGGCCGGTGCTCCACTGGTTTACCGTTAATCTCTGGTGCCTTCTTGGTGGAAATAACAGGTGGGATCTTCCTGAAGTTCAGACTCTCATCGAATACTCGGTCCACCAACTGATTGAAGGCAAAAAGACATAGAACGAAGAGGAAGAGAATTAAATGTATTTCATGTCATGAGAAAACAGGGCATTCTGTAAAGCAAAGTTAAATGTGAAATGTTAAGCCAATTCGGATAAAAACCTTGGTTATTAACTTAAAAGATAAAAGCATACCAGATGGGAGTGTAAGAGATGAATAGCTCTCACAGCAAACACAAACTTTGAAGCAGCGGAGTAGAGCGTTATTTTATTCCAAGCAGTTAAGGAGGAATGATGGAGTGGAGATGAAGCGCACACAATGAGGCCGTGATAGAAGAAGAAAAACTGGGCACCTTCTTCATGCTCTCCTGTATGTCCGGCTGCACAGGACGTGCTGGGCCTACCTCTTCCCGAGTGTCGATGGCTGATCCTGGGGTGGTGGCAGCCGTGCTGACAGTGGTGCTGGGCGCCGTGCCAGACGAGCTGACCGAGTCAATCTCGCCTGCCACATCATGGATCTCGCGGGCCAGGACAGCCAAGTCTTTAGCCAAGTCCTGGCTGATCCTGCGCACACAGGGGAATAACCTGTTAACCATCAGATAAAGGTCTTTAGACTCAGGACAGCTACACAAACGCGCGCACTGAAAATGAAGGATTACATCTGAAAATGATGGAATCTATACCTGGCTATTTCCTCACTGTGTGCTGTCCAGTCCCTGATGTACTCCTCCTGCTCCTTCATGCGGTACTTGATCCCCACTCCGCTGGTTGCCGACACGCCTGTGCCCGAGATGGTGGTGGAGGCGAGTCTGGAGCTGCGGTGAGGTACCAGGTGATGAGGCCGTGCGTGGGATCGAGCTCCGTGCTTGGGAGAATTTCTGCTGGATCCAAACTCTTCCTCAGAGGTGGAGCCGTACTCCGGTGGCAAACGCCTCCACCGACTGCTGCTGGACACTGATCAAAGGAAGACAAAAACAAGTAAACATTACTACAAATTCTGTCAATAGTAATAAATGGATTAGCATGTGTACGGCCACGCTTTTTTAGAAACTTGCAGCCATTCCTACAGCGGGGTAGTCATTGATTCTGCACAGTGTCCCACTTCAAAAGATGAGAGAGATCTTTAATGTTCATCTTAGGGGTTGTCAGATTGATCAATGTTGGGCCCCCCGACCATGTCAGCAGCCCTCATCGTGTGCCCGCGCTGCTACCGCAGGGGGGGTGGTGGTTTGAGATCAGCCGATCATCAGACGATTTTGGAGACCCACCTATCAGTCAATTATTGCGCTGCTGCATTCCTGCCACAGCGCGACTTACAAATGTGTCCGGCCAGTCACTGACCGATGTAAAAAAATCCTCCAGTCGCTGTAAAATTTTAACTGTACTACGAGGCGTGTAAAAATGCAACTGCTGGCTCCCGATTACAAATCCGGATGTGCGGCCACCTGCCGATTTTGCTGTGGCATTTTGGGATAGGTGACCATAGTCTCAACTGTAACAGACAGAATTTAAAAAAAGAATCGAGTTGTTTAAACAGGAGCTGTTCATACAGGCGACAAGTGGAGAATAGAAGAGCTTCTTGGAGAAGTTGTTTTTTTCTGCAAATAATTAAAAAAATAATAATTCCATGGGATTTCCAGGATGATTTTTTTACATTTTATGTCTCTTAATGTTGAAGTGTATCTATTTTGAACTTTACTCAGCTTTACAAGTGGAAGAACCTGCAAAATCAGTGACAGACAAAGCCCCCACTGTGTTCAACCTTCATATCAGAAGGTTGCAAATCATGATGTGAATATATATTGAAGTTAATGGGATTTATGTTGTTTTCTTCCCATTTATGAGAAAAATGAAGATATTAATTCATGGGTTGTACTGGAACTCATCTACCAAACAAAAACCTGAGGAAAAACTAACACATTGAACTTGTGTTAGGTTTGGGTTAATGGATCAAAAGCAATGATAAAATCATATAACAGAAGCATAAAAATAATTTTTGGAGTAGTTAAAAGCTCTTATTCTCTACAGCCTAAAATATATATAAAAGCACAGCAAACTTTCTAAACAGAATAATGTTGCTCCTCCTTTAAATTAATCCCAAACAGTTTTAGTAATGAGACAAAACTTTGTTCTACTGTTGTAAAGATGGAAACATGAGCAGCGTTTTTGGATCATTATAGTGTTCTTCAATAAATTATAAAGAAGGGGTTAAAAGTTAGAGCCAAACATGTTAGAGCTGGGTCATCACAGCTCAGCTTAACTTCATGAAAAGGGCATTTCCTGACGCCAAGGGCTAGGTTTTAAAAACGCAAATCTGATGGTATCAATTCAAACAGAACCTAACTTAAAAGATGTGAGATGGAATTATAAAATCTATGGGAAAATCTTCCTGTAATGAAATTCCTTATGACTTGAAACAGCTTTACTGCTATTTTTATACTGTAGTTAACCATTTTTAAAGTGCCAGTGTTTAGTTTAAATCACTAGTTATGTGACACCTCTTTTTCATGGCTAAGAAAATGTGTTTGGACAAAAAAAATCCTTAAAGAATCAAATTCAGTTTGAATCAAATCAGTGTAAATCCTAAGAATTTAATTTCCACCCAGCCCTACGAACGCTGCGTTATGTAATATTATAAACAAAAATGGGCAGTCTTCCATTGCTGTGACCCAGGTCTGACTTCTCCACATGCACACACTCCTGAGCATGAACACACCAAATAAACCTGCACACAAGCATCTCACAAGACTACAGTTCAGGTACAGTACCCATCAGCTCTTCCTCTGCATCAGCACCTGCAGGTTCAGGCTGAGAGCTCTCTGGATGATGAGAACCAATGAGTAAGTTCACCACAGCACAGTGCAGAGCTTTACGCATGGACACATTAACGTTAAAGGAAACGGGAAGGGGGTGTTCTCACCTGTGGGTGAGCAGTATCCAGCTGTAGTCGTCTTGGTCTTGGCCTCATTTAGTTTTGAAACGCTGTTCGCTCTCATCCTGGGTGTCAGTCTGTTCTCTGTAGGCGCTGAGGAGCGCAGGCCGAGGCGCAGAGCGGTCTCAGCGGATAGGCGTGTTGTAGAGGTGGAGCTTCGCGTGGTTGTGCATTCGGAGTCGCTTCGGGCCGAGATGGAACCGAGACGGTTCCTTCGTGGCTGAGCCAGCATGTCTAGTCGTGACATTCCCTTCCGACCGCTTGGTGGTTTAGAGGTAGAGCTGGTGGTGGACACCTCAGATGCCACGGAAACCCGGTCTGCATCGGCTAGATCTGTGTCAGATGTGTCGCCCAAACGAGCTCGGCGAAGGAGGGAGGCCCTCGTGGGCCGTGGCTGAGGCAGAGAGGCTTGCTTATTCAAGGAGGAGGTTGTGGCTGCCTGAAGAGTCCGGCTGGTTTTGGAGGAACCACTTGCTGAGGTTTTGCCGGTCCTGAGAACGTCTTCAGATCCACGTCGGAGAGCGGAGTGCCCCAAAGGTCCAGAATAAGTTTCCTGATCTGAAGAAAGGACATCAGATATGGGGAAGGAAGAGGTCTGATCATCATCAGTGAGATCTAGAGAGGGTTGCTGAGCTCTAGAGGAAGTTGTGGATGCCTGAGTAGAGCGGCGGGCATCAGTTCGGGATGTTGCTTCAGCTGTTCGACTTTTGGATTTCCTTTCCAAGCGTTCACGAGCACTTGCATTTAGGGTGCTGGTCTTGGAAGAGGTGCTCATGTTGCTCTTCTCTCTGTGCATGCTGCTGAGAGAGCGCCGTTTCTGCACCCCGCCAGCCCCTGCTCTACCCTCTGCGTCTCCAGCAGCATGACTGGCTGTGCTGGCTGTGTCCACGTCAGATTCAGGGGAGATGGAGTCGGTCCGAGACGGGAGTCCAGAAGCCTGAGTGGTTACGCCAGCTTTGCCACTTTTCTGGCTCAGTTTGTTCTCATCCCTCAGTTTAGCCTCTAAAAAGGCCATGACAGCTTCAGTGTCCTTCAGCAGCGTTGCAGTGTCCATGCTGCCCACAGAGTCACTACGCTCGCGCCCACTGGTGCCTCTGTTTATGCGAGGAATGAGCTCTGCGTTGACATTAGAGCTGGGCTTCTCAATCGTAAAGCTGCCTTGACGAACAAGAGGTTTCCCAGACTTGTCTCCTTCTTCTCCTCCTCCTCCTTTCCTCTCCTCTGATCTCTTCCTTCTTTCTGTTCCACCAGAGCTTCGGTAAGGACTCTTCGATGGAGACGAGGTGGGACTTTGTTTACATTTGCTGATCATCACAGTGTCCTCCATGACAAGCGGAGACTCGCCGTCTCCCTTGTTCTCTTTCTCCTGTGGCTCAGTGTCCTGCTTCTCCCCTATGTCAGATCTCGCAGCTTTTGAGCTGGATTTGGCCTGGGGGTCATCCACGGGAAGCTGGGGGAGGGTCCTGCATTTGCGGTCAGTCGAGCTGGAGGAGGATTCACCTTTGATGATGGCTGCACCAGACTCAAAGGCTTCAGTTCCTGGACAAATGGAAAACTCATTTAACATAGGACAGAATATTTAGGACTTAAAGACCCACTCAAGTGAAAAGCATGTTTTTGGTGTTTTTAACATGTTCTGGTAGCATTTTCTCATGATGGAGGACATTGAAATTTGAATTTAAAATTAAAACTGTGTTTATGAGTATTTCTTTATGAAAATCTGTTGTTTGAAAAAAATTGTCAGTTGTGACGCAGCAACTAAAATGGGTCGTCCAAAGTCTCCCTGCCGCTCTATTCTGATGCATCCACTGGAAGACAATTAGATCCATTAACGTCTTTGTTTTCCTTATCTGAGCTGGTATCTGGCTCAGAACTATACGGCTGGACAGCGCTGATATTGCTCAATGTTTTTTTGTTATGCTAATGTTAGCTTGGGTTTGTGTGAGTCTGTAAGTTAGCGGGACGGAGTGTAAACAAAGGAGTGCTGGGATATCAACGTAGGGTTACTTCCACATCAACAGCCCACAACTCAGAGGTGAATTTCTACCATTCTGAGGAAAAACAGTCTCAAGAAACAACACAGTAAATAAAAGACCACAGGGAACAATTTTACAAAAGATAAAAATATATTTGGAGTGGGACTTTAAATCTAAAAGGAATAAAAAAAGTGGATTTACTCGATTCAGAAACCAAATCTCTGCATATTTACCCATTTCTTTGTGGATGAAATTTGCTGCCTCTGCTCCAGAACCCTCCGGGTCCATCCTGGTATGACTGGCAGCTACACTGGCCCACTGAGAAACCCAGCTGGAGTCACCGGTAAGAGCCTAAAAGAAAGTGAGGATGAATGAAGGGAGGATTGATAAAGGAACCACTGAGCACATCATGAGAGTTTACTCCTAAAATTTTAATCGAAAGGAATATAAGAATAATCTTCCACAAACCTTTGTCAATTAACAATCACTTCATTTCTGATTCTCTGATTCAGTACACAGACATACAAGACTCTAAACATTAAAGAATATACACCAAAAACGTGCACTTAAAGGACTTAAAAGATAGGCAGAGCAGACACTGAAGCTGTCTCTGTACACTGAGCCCTCCTCTTATGAAATAGCCTGGAGGGCTGAGTGAGTCCTCCTCATCTCAGTATGATCTAGGTCAGACTCGGAAGACTAGCCTCCTCCCATGAACTAGCACGGGACGTCATAGGAGTGACTGTAACTCACAGTATAAACCTCAGCACTGGACTGAAATGCTGTCGTTCACATCTGCACATCTGTAGATCTACTGTGAATGCAGCAAATAAAAAATGAGTCTCAAGAATAATACAAAGGCTTTACCTCTTTTCCTGGTACTCCCGTCTCCTTTCCTTTTCCTGTTTTTTTCAGGTCTGATAAAACAGAGTTTTCTGTCTTATCCTGGACCCCGAACACCTGCGAGATGAAGATAAATTCAGATAAAATGAAACATAAACATTTTATAAAACATGTATTAATTTTCACAAGCAACACATGAACACGTTTATAGCATCAAATTTTGAATCCACTTACAGGTTTAACACAAATGTATATCTGACACAAAAAAATGACAAACGCTGGTCTTTTCTAAACAAGGATGGAGAAACAGAAACAGATCGAAATCACAGAACATGAGAAAAGAGAGTAGACAGCTGTGGGCAGCTTACCAATTAACATGTCAGCTAATTACAGGAATTAAAATGGCAACACTCCCAGCTTAGAACATGATGCACTCAGACAGACTGAATGGAAATATACTCCTCTAATTATGTCACTGCTGGTCACAAGCAATCATCTCCATAGAAAATGTGCAACACAACTTCACAGGTTCTACAGATGCTGATTAGTAAATACGACTTTGAGTAAAGGTAATGACCTACTGGCTTCTGCAGCGAGTTAAAACATCTGAAGCAAGCTTTAGCTATTTCAAGAGTTTATGGTGTTATTTTACCTATTTCATTTACACTGTGGTCAAAACAACTAGTAGTTTGCTTTGGCTTTCCTTATTTGATCTTATAGTGAGTAACCCACATCTTACCTCTTTCAGATGCTTTCTTTGCACCGAGAGGTGAGGCAGCAGTAAGTTTGTTTCAGCCTCCCTGGGGTGTTATTTTAATAAACAGGAACAGTGCTTGATGCAGCGATTCACTGCAGGCTATTACAGAGGCAATAGGTTCAACAGTGGGATCGAGTAGCAGGGCTGTCGTCAAGTAAAGCCTTGAAGGCATTTGCTTTAAGAACACCTAATGACCTGCTAACTGTAAAAAGTGCAGACGAGGCAGGTAATAAAAAGTGAATTAATAGTTGCTGCAGTCTGCTTCTTGTAGGTCTTCAACAGAAATTCATCAAATAAGCACATTATTGCTTTCTTTGCCTTTATGGTGAAAAACAAAACTGTTTGTGCATTAGAAGAATTAGAAAAATACATACAAAGATACATATTTTTTGGTGGGCAAATTTCTGCTTTTCAATGTAAGTCAGACAGAAAAGTTGTGCAAATTGTGTAATTGTTGAAATCAAGGTTGTTGAAAGTGCTTATTTTTGTATTTTTTAACTACCGCTAATCAGATTGAGCGTAACGCTTCATCATGGAAAACAGTTTGGAAACTAAACTACTGCTGATGTTGCACTTATAATCAGGTTTCTTCTAACAATGCATGAAAGTAACATGTTTGTGTTCAATGCTTTGTTCACACCAAGCTCGGAAACGCACGTTCAAGCGACTGCTTCCAATGAAAAGTCTATGTCAACGTGCGCATATACATGATTTGATAAGTTTTAAGTCTGTTTGCAGGCTCTATGTACAAAACGCGCCGCAAATGAATGTACAATGAAAGTTAAACCAGCTGAACTGAGTCGGTCTGATCAAGTTTTATCCTACGTTCACACCGGCCTTGGCAACTCGCATTCAAGCAACCACATCCGATGAAAGGTTTATGTAAACGCACTTACGTCCCATTCAAAACTCTCATATTTATGCATAGAAACGCAAGTTTTTAAGTCAGTTTTTGAGTTTTGCGTACAAAATGTGCAGCCCATGAATGCACGCTGAAAGTTAAACCAGTTGACCTTTGACCATTCAGGGATCCCAATTTGGTAGTTACGTATGGATGGCGTCCTTTTCAATGAAAGCTTTTAGGAAGCTCTCATCATAAACATTTCTTGAACATCTTAAAGAATTACTACCTTGTCTATCAATCGTCTGGCCTCCTCTTCCTCTGGATTGCTGTTCTCCAGTTCGATAGTGTAAGTCCCCTTATCACTGTGATCATCCTCTGCTTCTCCACCAGCAGGCCGAGCTTCCCTGCCAAGGAGTGAGGCGTCCTCACTGGGGGTGGTGGGGCTGCCAGTCGCCAGTCCGGTGCTGGCTGAGCTACGACCTATGCTAGGATCCTCTGACCTCTGCTTGAGGAGCACACGGGCAGCTGTTGGGGCACCGACAGCCACCGTTGCTGGTATTGGAGCTGGGACCTTACCTGGCAGATGCACATGCAGGGCATCAACAAAACCCCTCAGACATGTGTTTGTAAAACATTTTTATCTTATTTTACAAACTTCTGCTTTAGATCTATTGCGTGTGAAGGCATTCGCTCATATTTACCTGAGTCAGAGGCTGTAGTGGCAGACGTGGAGATGCTGAACACCTTTGGGTGAGAGGGAGGCTGAGGACACAAGCCCTCGCCTCCAGTGCCTCCCGAAAGCAGCGGCGCAGTCTGGGAAAATGAATATGACCGCCGCTTGCGAGGGTTTTCCTCGTCATAAAATTCAATCATAAAAGCCGTGCGAGTTCCAGTGGTTCTGGCTCCGCCCACAGTTGAGTTCCCCACAACTGTTCCCGGTGCTCCTGCGGCATGGCCGTGTGCCGTTTTCAGGCGTTCCTCGAGGGCATGACGTCGACTGGCGAAACGAAGGCCCAGTCCATTCTCTGAGTCGCTCTGGGTGCCATCCTCATGTTTGCTTCCTACTGAGAAACAAACAGAAAGTTGGTTAGAATTAACCTTTTTTAAGAAAAATGAAGGTTATATAAAAATATCCACAGTGTTACCTTTTTGAACAACACAGCTCAGGTTTTCTGAGCTGGCATTTGAATACCACACTTTATTTAAAATATAGACAACCTGTAGTACTGTAAAATATGAAACTTCACACAAATCTATATCAAACTCAGTGTAATCTTTACAAACATTTTTAGAATCAGAATGCAGCAACATGAGCACTGATGTGCACCTGAGTCCTTTGGTACATTTCATATAAAAATATACACACCTGACAGCACATCCCCTGAAAATCCTACGATAAACACGTTTGGCAAACCACGATAGCCTGAATGAACAGCGAGCCTAAAGCTGTGGCCTGATTCTAACCTGTCTTCTGATGGTTTTCAACAACACATTTTCTTACATTCAGAGATGTCTGGGCTGAATCAGCAGGTCCCCTCACTGTGACACGGCTGGAGACAGTGTGCCACACTAATCCAGACATGCCACCCACACAACCACTGGCCCTGCCTACTTCCCTGCCAGCGAGCTGGCGGAGGGGGAGGGAGCAGGAAGACAAGGAGGCGGAGTCAGGATGTAAGTGTGAATGTGACAGGAGGTGGGGTTAAAAGAGGGGAGGTGAAAGGAGAAAGCGAGGAGGAGGAGGATGGGGGATGACAGACTGAAGATGGATGTAAAAAAATCACAACCAAGCGTAAAAAAAAAACCTAAAACAACGAAAAAAACAGCAAATCACTACCTGGTTGTATTGCCCTTCCAGTTGTTCAATCAGTCAAAACACACTAATTTGAATATGTTTGGATTAAAAATACAATTTTTATGTTTATTCACTCATTTAAATACAAAAGTCATAATTTGCATGTGCATTTTAATAAACAAAAGCTATAAAAAAAGAAATAGTGTAAGGATGCTTTCCAGTCCTCAATCTTTTTTAGCCAATTATTACTGTTTGTAAAAGAGTTTTGCATAAAAAATAAGAGGCTAATACAATGACTGGATCTAATCCTTAAAAAATGTTTGAAGATTGAATGTTGAAGATTCTTAGAACCAGCTCTAGAAGTACAGCAAAGTTATTTCTAAAAAAAGCAAAACATTGCATTAATTAAAAAAATAAATACTTAAATACATAAATATACAACAAATAAACTCTTACATTAACACACACACACACACTTATCTGTCTAATAAAACTTTGTAGATTACAATAAATTAGTTGTCAGCTAATTTAAGTTCCAGCTCATGTACTAAAGCGTTTCGGTGATTTTACACTTTCTAACTCTTTGAATCAGCCTGATTCTCTGATGTTAGCCTATATGTTTTCTTCAGGAGAATCTCTACACAAAAAGTCCGATTCTGATTCATTTTACATAAAAGTATCACTGAATAGTTCCGTTCATGTGCATATAGACAGTAACAGATCCACACTACACACACTTTCATGAAAGTTCTTCAACAAGATAAAGCACACGAGAAGCTTTTTTTTTTCCTTTAAATAGTTAAACCTGCTTCATAACATCTAAATATTTGTATATAAATAACATATTTTTGCAAACATTTTCCCATTGATTAGAAGATTTGTAACGCAAACCAAAGCTCCCTACTTTAAATGCTGCATGAATTTCAATGAGGCATAGATTTCCCTTTATATGGATTATAAGAAAAGACAAAAGAAAGTTTCAGCCAGCAGATGAAGTGGATCGAGAGATCAGCATGAAGAGAAGGGCAGCTCTGGTGCGCCACACAAAGCAGCCCTTGGCAGGACCAGAGGAGAACAGAGGTGTCTTGTCATAGTCCGGCTCTGTCCCCAGTCGCCCCACCATGAGTCACAGCAGAGCTAAACATTTGCAATCATATACACAACAAAATGCAAAGATGCCTTGCGTACTGTCCTTTACAGAATCAGACAGTGGATACAACAGAAGCCCTAAATATTTGCAATATTGAAAATATTTTAATCTGATCCTTAAAGGAGTCACAGAAATTAAATGGACACATATTTAGATGATACATTAAAGCACATGCATTAAGCAATCAAAATGACAAACATTTATAAGCATTTTTTTTCAGAAAGTGACTTACCCTACAAATCAAAAAGCTCAGACCTACTTTCTCCTCTCAACATCCACTACTGCTTTCTCTGCCAGTGACACACCCAAAGCACATCTCACATGCTTTCTCCCTGCCCATGCTGCACCGCTCGCTGCAGATCTGTGCTGTTTGAAACGTGCAAAGAAATCCATACACCTTAACCGGAATCTGCCACACGCTCCTGCAGCGCTAACACACACTGACTTAAAAAAAAAAAAGGTGTTCACAGCGCGACCGCGTTCTTTGAACGTCAGAGTTCTGTACTTCCCTGCTGACATCTGCATCACTGTTACTATAACGACAATCAGCCAAAGACTGTGCTCTCTCCTTTTCGCCAGCCCCCAATCCCTCACTGCAGTCCAAAGAACAAGCCTTCCTCCTCTCATTTCTGTTTTCTCCTTTGGCGACTCAAACCTGTGCATCTACTGCTGTCAAGATTCTCTCAGCTTTTTTTTTTTAAAACCTTTTTAATTAACTTTCTGTTTATAAAACACTTTGAATATTCTACATCTGTTTCAAAAATTAAAAAAGGCACAAATTAATTCGGCATTGAATTAAATTTGACAGACTCTACAAAAATCAACCTGAGAATGGCTGGATCTGTGTTCCTCATATTCTACTTCATACTTTAAACCATTCTTTTAGGCGTTTCCCTCTTGGTTTCCTTTATTTCAGCAGCCTCCTTCAGACAAAAGGTTAGTCAGTCAATCAGGTAATAACACAATCCTCCATTAGGTGAAACAATTTGTCAGCAGGTTGACAAGCATGTTGATGGTACTGACACCTTGTGATAAATTATGATTCCGTCTTCCTTTTTTTCTGTTTTCATCAGCTTATGACCTCCAACTCACCCCAACTAATTTCAAAATTGCCTTCTAATGAATTGAGCTTTAATGATCACATGAGAATCCAACTGAAACAAAAAAAGGCTTATTTATAATTATAAAAAAACACACAGAAACGTTCATTTTTAACCATTCAAAAATAAGAAAATAAAACAAAGTAAACACGATTCTTGTGATGGTCAGCACAACGGCAAAAATCAGAGAAGTATAAAAACAAACAGGCCTTACCTTTGAGTCTCTTCAGATGGACAGGGACGTCACTTTTGATGCTCTTGCTGTCATCTTCTGTGGAGTCTCCACGGACAAGAGTGGGGTCGTTATGAGCCAACCAGTCAGCCACCTTGGTTTCAGAGGCCACCATGGCGGCTTGCAGCGTGCTCAGGTCCCTGGCTCCTGCACTTCCCGCTCCACTCCTCTTTGAGCGCGATCTGTGGTGGTCTGAAGTGAACTTTGACACGTGGTCTTTAATGGTGACTTTCCCTGGAGATGTGTTGTCAAATTCTATAGTGAAGGAGGCGTGACCCTGTGCTGCTAAGGAGAGACATTTTTTAGCAGAAAAAGCAACCTTATTAAAAAGTAGACACATAAAAGTCCTGTTTTGTCTTTCTAATGTATAAATGAACAGAATTATTTTTATAAATATTTGAGCCTCTGCGGTTTAATAACTGAGTTTTCGTCTGAAATGTCTGTTCACCTGCAGCAGCGTGGCTGTTGGCAGCTGCACTGTCTGTGTCCTTGGTGGGAATCTCATGGATGCCGTTATTGGCCATGTGACCTTCCTTGTTAGGAATCTCAAAATAACTGGAAACGTTGGTCGTGGATGCATGAAGGTCCTCTTTTGCTCTGTCTCCTCGATGTGCGTCTTTGCCCTCTGATGAGGGAAAACACAAAGGAATATCTATTAACTAAAAAATACTTGTGAAAAACACAGTACTTCTCATGACTTTTTAATCAAAAAATTCATTTTAAAATCTGTTATATCGAAGATTAAATCTAGGACTCGAGACAAAATGGAACCAAATGGAACCATACTCGACACATGGAACCATACTATTAGGATTTGTTTTTAGTATGAATTTAGAAGGTACAAACATACAAAAAAAGAAAATCCAATCAGTGTGGTACATCCCAGTTCTTAAAGAGGCAGTATTTATGTGAAAAGTGTGCTCCCCTCTATTTTTCCTACACTTTCAACAAGAAATCCCAGCGCAGTTTCTTAAAGCTCATCTTTTACATTGCGTATATATCATTTAAATTAACAAACAGCAGATCTGGCTGGCCTAAACATGATAAATGATACTTTTAGAAATTACAGAGGCCATCTGCTTCTGGCTGGAGAGATAATGGAGGAACATATGGTGATCAAAAACAACCAAAAAAAAAAAAACAAAAAAAAAAAACAACCTAAAAATAAACACTGTTTAGATGAAATTTGTGAACGGAAATTTCAGGGCAAATATCAAAGTAATTTTGTTTCTTCTGAAAAATAAATAGATTAATAAAGAATAAAATGACAAGAAAACAGCTCTCTGACAAATGTCAATATTATACAAGATATGACATTTATACTGTTCCCATTAATACAAAGCTTTGAAAATATCATTAAAACAACCTCAGCAAAAAATATCTTTGATTTATATGTGTGTTTTTGTCAGATTTCATAAAAAAAAAAAAACTCATTATTAATTGTAAAACTGTGGAAAAAAACATAACTGTGTATAATCTAGATTTGTTTTTCATTTGCTTTCGTTTTTAAGCTTAAAAACATAACAAACAGCACTAAAGGTAATTTATATTTCAAATAAGTAACTTTAAGAAAATGCTGGACAAAAAGCCTGTGATGCTGCACTTGGCTTTAAGGTTGTCCACAGAGGAAGAGGTCTCATGCTTTAGCTTCTCCACCAACCAACTGTCTCCATGCTCAGCCTGTTTTCCAATGTTTATCTCCATCAGTTAAGGGGGTGATAGGGGTTGGGGGTGGGTGGGGTGGAGGGGGTATTTTTACATGCTTGTTTTATATTTGTTTTATTTTGGTGTAAAGCACTTTGTGTTATGTTTCGTATGAAAAGTGCTACACAAAAAACGATTGATTGATTGAAAAGGGGATAAGGTGACCTAAAAAAACAAGAACCTTGACCTAAAAAACAAAGCCAGTTCCTTCAACTTCTCAGACGGGTAAAGAGACTGAATTGATTGAGTGGCTTTTAATAGAAGCTCGTCCAGTCAACTAAATGCGCGGTAAGTGAACGTCAGATCCAGACGCTTGGCTCAGAGCTCTTTACCAGTTGCATTAGCCAAAGTACATGGATTTAAGAGCAATACTTACAAGACATGAGTGGCAAGCTAACGGCTGCTGCAGCATTCACAGTGGGCAGTCTGTTCAGATGATCTGTGTGTGTGCTGTGTGACTTGGGAGGAAAGGGGGAGCTGGCGCAATGGCGTAACCCAATCGGCTTTACTGACAATGCATATGGAGGGGGGCAGGGGGCTGTGACAACACTGCCTTTTCACTGAGAAAGAGAGGAAGGCTCACCAAACCCAAACACTCAAACACACAAGCAAAAAAAAAAAAAAAAACCTCTCATCAGATTCTGCCCCTAACCTCTCTTATTCCTCTTTCACTTCCTCCTGACCGTCTTATCTGATGTGAGGAGAAGAAATTTTAAGGGAAAGGTCACATGGATTCTAAGAACTATGGTGGCTCTTTCACATTGAGGTCCAGCTCCCTTACTCACAACAGCCCGGACGCTCTGCTTCACAAATATCTTTACAAATACTTGACAGTGACGGCTTTTAACAGTAAAGCAATAAAAAAAACTCACCCACTTCCATGATTGAAGTACCCAATCCCATTTGATCAAACCCTTAAAAGCTCACAATTCAATCTTGCATCTTTGCATTTCCAAATATACTTTGGAAAAATAGAATACAAAGTAAATTTAAAAGTGTTTTTTTTATGGTAAAGATGCTGCAGGAGCAAACATCCAGATGTGGTCAAAGACCTTCGGACCTTCAGTGTTTCTGCATGATTTACCTCCCCCCACTCCTTTTAACCACACTGGTCCGGTACACCAGTCTGGCACAGACTGATTTTGCATCAATGAGCTGTGCTTCTATTGGTGTAGTCTCTAATCCCGTTACTCTGACTATCCATTATGAGTTCGTAAGACCCCCACCCCCCTCAGTCGTTGGGTCACTATTCACACACATGTTGGTGGAAAACCAACATTCAGACTCCACAGAAACGCTGTAGATGATCTCAGATAGCACAGAAGATGCTAACTCATGTAGAGTTTAGGATCATCAACCTAGTTTTCTAATACATCATTCACACTTTTGACTCAATAAATATAACGATGTATATATATACTATTACTGTAAGTTTAAACCAGTAAAAGACTATAAGATTATTTTATCTCTAGATGGGCCATCTAAAGATAATCTGCATTGGACATTTATTGTACAGAGAGCAGATTAAATCAATGATTGTCTTACATTGGGGGTGAACATAAACTAGAACAGAAGCATCTATGTTATGAGCTGTGTTTTCAGTGTTCCTACCGCAGAAATCCGTTTTTGGTTGCTTTTGTACGTTTAAAAAATGGATTGAAACCCAGTAGGGGTTTAACAATTTATCAATGAATTTATCAATGAATTGATTTCTATTCTTAAGATCCAACCAGATCAATCTATCTGCTTATTGAATAGAATTAAATCGACCTAGACCATAATAAACTTGTTTCAAAATGGGATAGATCAATAAGCATTCGTCAAGCATTCCTTTCTTAAACATATTCATATTATTTCTTTTTACAGGTTTAAGCTTTTTTATTCTAGGAAAGCATTCAGCTTTGCAGTCCCTCACATTAGTGCAGACAAACAGAAAATCAATTTTGCCATCTTTTCGAGCTAAAAATAAAAGGAGGGAATTCAGAATTACTGTAGTAACTAACAAGAATTGGTCAACTAGATGCAAAGCAAATGTTAAAACTGTGACAAAAAGGGAGTCATTTACAAAAGCATGAATACATTGACAGTAAACACTAAAGAATCAATTTCATTTTCATATCAATTTAGTTTAGTTGGCAAAAATAAAAATATATATTTTTATGTACGTCTGCAATTTTTCTTACACAGATATTTATTTTATGATTTATTTAAGTGTTTGCTCTGATTAAAGTAAGTTCTGCTTCCAACACAGCACTTTTTCAAAAACAATCAAATATCTCTGCATAGAAAGTAAAGCACAGTAAACTGAATTTAGATTGTAACAGAACAGACATAGCTGTGTGTCTACCCACCAGGCACAGGATATCTTTTGATACCTAATATTCATCTACAGTTTGCAGACAGCAGTTCACCAATAAAACAAAGTTCTGCATTCCAAATGCACCTGCAGTTACATTTCCTGGAAACTTGCATCAAAACAACAATCCAGCATATATATTTCTGCTTAGATTTTTAACTTGTCACATAACTGAACCAAATGATGGTAAAAGGTTTCATCTGTTGGGACACAGAAGCAAAATTCTAAAAGTATAGACTTGCATTTACAGGTATAGATTTGGAAAAAAGTGGACTTTACACCAATGTTGTCATGTTTAGATTTGATAGTAAAAGGAGAAAAAGGAGAATGGAACACTAAAGTCACAATGATAGAAGCATGTTTGACTTTTCTATTTTCTAGTAAATATCTTGTAATTTTTTTTTTTAGGAAAATGCTCTAATAGACGTCTAAAAATATCCAAAGAGTAGATTACATTACAAGTAGATGTGTAGTAGACCTTGATATGTAAAACTCTATTAGTAGAGATCTAATAGAGTAACAAAATAGAGTTATCTGTGATGTTTAGTAGACATCTACGTCTATTAGATAACTAAAAGACATCAACAGTAGATGTCTATAACTTATCAAGTAGATATTAACAATCAATGTCTATTAGTCATCTAATAAACATCTCGTGTAGATGCCTATTAAATAACTAATGGACATGATGTGTCCGGTAGACACTACAGTAATGGCTAATTTCCAATGCCCAAGACATGATGGGAGGCAATTAGCTGTGGGAAAGTCATCTGATAGACATCTATACCGCGATATGCAACAGACCTCTATGAATTGATGTCTGTCACATGTATAATGAATATCTATAGTTGTAAGCTTTAAAATAGCCATGATTTAGATATTTAATAGATGTATTTGTGCTTAGTGGGTAGTGGAAGTGGAAACTCTGTTATATATATGTATATGTAAATTTACAGTCTCTTACCTGAAATGAAGCTGTCCTGTTTTTTGGATGAACATGACTTAGATTCCTGTTTGAAGGAATTTTCATCGTCTGCATCTCCATCTCCCCACCAAGACGGCTGGCCATACAATGGAGTCCCACGAGGCAGCGCTGTCACATCTCCAGACACGAGTGCATGCGCAAAAACATTTAAGTAAGACTGAATCGAATGTACATTTCATTACAGTTTTGTCTAGCTGAATGAATAGTCTAAACCTCACAAGGACTGGATTTTAAAAAAGAGAAAATTTCATTTTACAAAAATTAAACCAAGTTTAACCTTTTTAGACCTAGCATCCAAATACGTTGACATCATATTTTGGGTTAGATTACCACAGCAGTTAACTCTGCTTAACTTCTTAAACTTAAATAATTGATAGAATTCAGTCTGAATTAGTTTAAGATGACCACCACACTTCACCATATTTGCACATATAAACATATTTGATTCACAATACTTTTTTAATTTGATCTACTGGTAATGCGTTCTTTTTATGCCACACCTTATCCAAAACTGAGAAGTTTGATTAAAATGTGTTAAAAACAATCGCATATGTGCTATACACAATAAGATCAACTGCAGCTATAGTTTGTACACCAGGGACAGCCCTTTTAAATGTTGATGGGTGTACTGATGCCAGTTCAAGTTCAAAGCATGTGTGTCAGCACTGGGTGGCGCTCTTACTGTGTTTCTACTTGCGTGTAAAAAGTCTAGATCTTTTTTGAATTTCAAAGGATTATCCAGGACATCTGCTGATGCCACTGACAGTGATGTAAACTGTTGTACAAACCAACAGTCCTAAGCCGCCCATATGATCAAACATTCTGGTGAACAAATCTCTCTCACCATAACCCTTTCCACCACCTGCTGGTCACAGATAAACTTTACTACTTTGTTTTTGAATAAAAGATTTCCTATAAGGTGCAGACAAAGTAATATAGGAGTAAAAATTACAATAAATAGTCAAGCAACATAACTTAAGGGAATATTTGTTTCCATGCTGAGAAATTCCTGTAATTGTATTTTGATCATCATTTCTCATTTGATTTCAAATATCAAATATGATTTCAAAATTATTGTACCTGCTATTTTCTCCTCTCCTTTCTCAGAGTCCATGTGTTTGGCTGACGGTTCTTTGGAGGAGGTGATCCCGTCTGCTGTACGGCTTTCCCCTGACACAGAGCTAGAGGGGAGCTTCGGTGTCTTTGTGGGGGTTTTAGAGGGAGACTTGCGTGAGGTTGTGTTAGAAGTGGTTTCACCGTTGGATGGTTTCTTGCTAAACTGGAGGCCACTGGTGAACTTTTCATGCTAAAGTGAGATATAGAATGGAAATTACGAGGTGAGAATAGATGCAAATCACTGAACCGAACAGTGTGCAATTACCTGGATAGGATGAGACAAAGGATGTTTGTTCTTACCTTTAAAGCCTCCTCAGGCACAGTAAGCTCTCCTCTCACTACTGTAAACAGATTGGTATGTAAAACAAAGGCATTAAGGAAATATAAACAGGACATATCATGCTTTTTACTCATTTACACCATGCGTTAAATGAGAAAAATTTAAAGTAGAAAACATAAAAAGTGAAGGATATCATATCCAAATCTCAGCTTGTCCTCAAGCTTCAGCGTGATGTACATCTGCTCCTGAATGCGAACATCGTTTACAAAAGTCTGCAGACAATAAGGTCATAAGAAACTTTAATGCAACAAACAAATATTTTCTAAAAGAAATACACGACTCGTACATGACCTGTTACTTGTACCACAATTAAGAACTTGGGAACATTGTGAGATGTTTGTTAACAAACATCATATCACAGTTATACTCATTATTATTATTATAATGCTTTTCGTTATTTTTTGAAAAAAGGACAATTTTTAATGTTTTTATGATAAAAACTAAAAACTTGGGATTTTAGTTTTCAGAATATTTAACACTATAAAAGGAAAAAATAAAACAATCAACGGCATTTAACGTGCACTTTTCGATTCCCTTTTTTTAGTTTGTTCCTGTTTGACTTTTTTTGTCACAGTCTAGTTTTCATTTTTTGTATTTCATTTGAGGTTTTTTATGACATTAGATTTTAGTTTTTGGTACGTTTGCCGCGGGTCTGCTGCATTACTTTAACCTTTTAATGAAAAATCGGACGGTTCTGTTTCATTTGCAGCTATGTTTATTACTGTTCTTCTGCCCTTTCTATTCTTCCAACAAAAAAAATAATAGCATGATAACAGCCTAAAACTGCAGCTATAAAATGGTGTTGGTGAGCTCTCGACACGATTCGATGTTGACTCAGCAGGAGAGAACTCGCTCTGAAATAGGCAAACCAAGCTGAAAGGATAATGACAAAGCAGGAAGTGACTTTGCCTTCCTGTGTAGAAGCCAGAGAGGATGTGAAGGACGTTGTGTGTCTAATATGGTGACTTACAACTAATCACTACACATAACTAAAGCCATGTGGCATTTCTTCTACTTTTTAGAAAACTACAGTGAGTTTTTTTTATCTCAAATAATAAAATGGCTTTCCATGTCTAGATTTAGCACAAGTTATAGTTTGTATTTAGTTTATTCTGTATTTTGGCACCGATTAAATACACCAGCCTCATCTACTCAAATTAAAGAGTATAGCATTTAAAGGTATATTTTAGAACGTGTAATAAATGATGACAATCCAAGTAATGTTTAATTTTTAACTTCCCTTTTAAAAAGGGAAATGTTAAAAAGGGAAAATAAAAATCTTGAGGCACAGTCTATATAGTCTGTCCATATTTGTTTTGTAACTTAATTAAATTCTTAGTTTCTGAGTTTATATAATGCAGTAATAAGATATAAACATTTATGATAATGTTCTATAAAAATGTGTGTTCAGGGTGGAAACATATGAGGTAAGATGGCTGTCAAAAATAAACGTATTCATAAAGAAAAAGTTGTATTCATAAATACAAATTTCTATTTTGTGCACAACTTTGTATTTATGAATACAACTTTTCTTAATGAATACATTTTTTTCTTTTGAATGTTACTTTCTTTTTAAACTGCAAAGTTTTTTGTCTGTATGTGCCTGATCGAGTGGACACATAGATTGCATTTGCACTAACATCTGCCCATTGTTTCTTCTTTATTCTTTTACATTCTCTACTTTACCTATATATATATCCACACACCAGATAGCACTATTGGCGTTTGCACTTACCCCATTGAGGCTGCCCAGGTCCTTGACCTTATGCTCATCAGTTCCAGCTTCATAGTTGATGACTGCATGCTGTTTATCCACACTCCGAGACTTCAGGCAAAAAACATAAACATCCATGAAAAACTGATGTCACTGTAAATTACTGCACATAATAGAAGAAAAAGACATTTGTTCTTATGTAACACCTTTATAGAGATCTGGGTAACCAACAGACAATGGCTTCTAATTTATTAAACTAAGAATACATAGTAAAGTTGAAGGTTTCCCAGTGTTTCAGATTCACACACACATACATAAAAGCACCAACAGACATGAGGGAAACAAAGAAGACAAACAAGAGAAGGTATTGATTTTCTGCAGCTTTCAGATACTGACCCTTCAACTGTCTTTGAGATAAGCCATTTTTAGAACAAGCACTTCTTGTGAATGACTTTATCTTTAAATCAAAAGAAATATTAATTTAACGAGCATTTCTAACAACGAGGAAAGCAACTGAATCTCAGTAATTATGTGGAATGCAATGACACAGATGATAACATTTTTGAAAAGTATGCCGTCTGGGTTTATCGGTTTAGAATAAACTTCAACACTGCTTCTGGGAACTGATTCTCATAACTCTTCTCATATGACTTCTTTCTATTACTCACTCGCTCCTTGTTTTAAAGGAACAACCTTATGTTGGAAAAAAGGAAGAAAATAAAGGGTTGCAGTGAAGAGATCAACCTTACAGGCAAAAGCTACTACATTAGTGACGGTCACATTATTCTCATGAATCCTGATTAAATAGGGTCGCAAACTAATTTGCTGCATTTTAAATTTCTACTGCAGTTGGTTTTATGTTGGAACATTTGCAAAGCATTTACAGAATAAATGCAAAGAATAAATTTGATAAACTAGTCTAAATCAGTTTAGAATTAAAATTTAAAAAAAGAAAATACCCTGTAGTATGACACACAACAAAAACAGAACACACACTCAGTGATTCAGGCTGATAATCACCATGTTCCTTTTTTTCAGTAAGATCCTTCCCTTTATCAGGAATCATGAACCAAGAATCCAGAATGTCTATGAAAGCAGTCTTCTGTGTTAATCCTCACACAAATTCATTAAAGTTTAAAATTCTGTCAGTGTTTTGTTTGGTCGTGACACAGCAACCTTCTATGTGTCTCCATGTGATCAAGCCTTTCAACAGTCACAAGGAGAAGCGGAGTGGGGGTGGGCTCGAAGCCAAAAATAAGTCCATAATTTGGACGATTTCCTTCGTCGTTCCAAAAGGCAACACAAGGAAAGTCGCCTTAGAGCACACGAAAACACACACAGGAGCCGTCTCCCCTCAGGTCACCAGAAGCACATTAAAGAAAGCGGTTTAAAAAAGAAGAAGCAGATCATTTACAACTCAAATGACCCTCATTACATGTAGTCTTCAAAAAGCAGAACTGTAAAATGGGTTTAAATGAGCCAAGAAAAACAGAGGAATTACTAAAAGAGAAACACGTCCAGTTCCTGAAGCAGTGCTGTCATTAGACGACGTTAATTTCAGTATAAACATTTATCAGACGCAAACACGATGGATATTCGAACTCCAACAACGACGCAGAAAGTAGCAACTTTCTCCCTGATGTGGAGGATCATTTAGTAATAGTAAATGGCTGTTTCGAACATTCAGAGTTTCACAGTTACTGGTACAGAACAAGTGTTTATCAAAACAAGAGTAGGAGTGTTTCTGCAAGGGATTCATTCTCAATCCCTAACCACTGACTCAGTCAGATAATATCTTACTCAAGAGGTATCTGCCCCACTTTCTATTAATAGTGCAGTGACCAGAGGTACACGTGGGCTCTGTGGATGCGTGCACAGCTGCAGACACAAACATACATCGACGTCCAAACATACATGTATGCTGTGTTTCAGAAGTTAAAGTATGGGAGGGGTGTATTCACCTGTAGCATGAGTTCACAGTCATCCCGCCCGACAAATATCATTTCCCGAGGGAGCCGGTGGCGAGTTCCCCCGCTGCTCACCAGGAACCAGGAGGTGACACTCATCTCTGCGCCCTGCTGTGACGTTCACACCCCCTGACGCAGGACAGGACAAAAGGTCATATGCAGTGCACATGTGTAAAGCATTTACTGTCAACAATCATGAAAAGTTACCTCTGACAAACTCCAAGTTAGACAAAATAATGCAGTTTTTTTCTGAGTATAAGTCGCTGTTTTTTTTTTTTTTGGACAGTTTGATTGGAGGTGCTACTTATACAAAGGTGCGACTTATATGTGTTTTTTTTTTGGTTGTATTTTTCATAAATAGGCTCCTGTGTTTGTTATTTTCCCATTAACAACCGCTAGAGGGCATTTAGGTGTGTATGAGTATATTTTTACTAACAGCTACGTAGGGAAAGCGTCGCTCAGTCTTACACCGGATCGGTGGAGTTGCTCTAAAGTGGCACAAAGGAAGAAGAATTTAACAAATCTAAGGATTTGCAGTGATATAAAGAGTTTAGTTTTCCTTTAGGCTATGGATATCTGAATAATTGTTCATATATTGTACAAATATACAAGACACATATTCAATTTTTCCTTTGTTACATGAAAATAAGCATTAATGTGTTACAGTAGTGAAACATGCATATATTTAGTCTAATTTGTATCCATTGATTTGCCTTTCCAGGTTAAATGTCTGTTCTAGGTTAAATTAAATTCTCCCAAAAGTGCAACTTATACTCCAGTGCCACTAAAATTATACATTAAAAAAGAAGTAAAAATTATTTATAAGTTCTATATGACTTTTTCCTTTTTTCTGTCGCATTTTTTGGCTGCTGTGACTTATACTCCAGAGCGACTTTTAATGCGTAAAATAGACACACTTAATACTTCAGTTTGGTGTCACAATTGAATGATAGCTTATAGATTTGCAAGAGTGTGATAGTGTAAAATAAGACCACCAAATAATCTTTTTATTACATCAAAAATAGGTCAACGTATATTTATTTAATTAAACCTTCTTACAAACCTCTGGTCCGGCTAGCTCAATGCTGATAAACCACTGCCAGCACAATGCGGTTAGGCCATCCTGCAACGTAGCAAAGAGAATATTTACTATTCATTCAAAACACACAAAACATCATATTGTTTTATTTGCATCAGAATATATACCTTAGAAAAGAAGATAAATGTCAGAAACTTTTAAAGATATGAACTGTGGGAATTAAGGTTGGTTGAGCTGTGTACTTCTCCAAACTTCACACTAGCCAGTCAGATGAGTCCTCCCTTGCTCTTTACCGCCTCAGATGATTCCCAGATGTAGGAGGAAGTGATGCAGGAATGTCGGCTGGCCTACCCATTAGGACGTTTATTTTCCCTTCTCCCTCTCCCCTTACTCTCCTTCAGATGAGTCTGAAAGGAGGTCAAAGCCAGGCGCTCTTTACTTTTATATCACCCTGGCCTTGAAAAGCAGCAGAAAGTAGATCTAACCAGCGGGCAGGAGACGCATGTGGTCCTGCTCTAGCTGGTTTATGTACTTGTTGCGTAAAAAGTGAGTGTCTAAGTAGTTTTAAATACAGCTGTTTAAAGGTAAACATTCAGAGATCCACAAAACTTTCTAAAATGTAAATGATGGCCTTTTTAAAATCCATGGCAGTTGGCAGAACCATTTCTTTTCTTTCTGTCTTTGATACTTTGAAAGATTTTAAAGTTCCGCTCCAATCATCTCTTGATCTTTTGTACAATGTTTGCATCTGATCCCGATTCACCACGATTTGACCAAAGAAATACTCAGAAATGCAATTTTTACCCTAATTTTCTTTATATATGTCCTCCATCATGAGAAAAATGCCCCAAGAACATGGTAAAAACACCAAAACGCAACTTTCATCTGAGTGGGTCTTTACAGATTCAACTGCTAATTCTACTGACACTAAAATAACAAGAGCTCTCCCTCTTGCACTACAAGTGCCAAGAAACAGCCCATCAGAGGAGGCATTAAAGATTATTGAGCTGAACTCTTTCTCACTTTGACCTCTTAAGTACTTAATACACCAACTCAATAATCCCATGTGTAAAATTTAAATCAGCTCCACACCTCAGCTCTTCGCATGACGCAACTTGAAGCATGACTTAATCAACAGATGTCCACATGTGAAATGCATGAGCTTTTGACCCCAGTTAGTATACTGTAATGTCTTTATATGGCGTGCCAAAGATGTATTGAGGTTTTTTTAAAAATAAAATATCAATTAAAACTCTGACTGTATTTTTTTAAACTTTTAAGAAAAACACAGTTTATTTTATGTCTTCTTTCCCCAACGTAAAATAAAGTAGCCACAACTTCATTTTCACCGCAATCTTTTTATGCTACGCATTTTCTAGATTTCAAGATATGACATAGCATATGTTCTCAAACCAAAAGAAAACAACAGTTCAGTCACATGTAAACCCTTTGCCACTGAGCAAATAATTAGAATGTGTCTGGCTAAGATTCAATGCTGGAAAAATTCATTAAAAGCTTATCGTGTCATTAACAGCATTGGCATTACATTGCACTTATGTGTGGTTTCCCTCCTGACAGTGATTCCGGGAGCTTATCATGTAAAAAAAAGCTGCACACACAGGATGCAGGGTTAAGAGGGCTGTGGTTTAGTGATGCAAATAAGACCCCATGAGTCTTTATGGGATCATTAAAAAAAAAGTTAACCTAATTATTACACATGAAAGACACGACACTGACAAAGGAATGCAGAGTTGAAAATGATGAAGAAAAGATACCCTTTAACATTTTAATCTAGTTTCTAAAACTAATTGTATTTTATTCAGATTTTGAAATTTAACAAGGGACAAATTAAAAGTAAAAGCAAGAATCTCAGAACTTTTGGTTAGAAATGTCAGAAATTGTCAATAACACAATTGTCACATTCCTTTTCTTTTTAGAAAGTTGCGACAGGAAATCCTCAATTAAATACAAGAAAAAAATACGTATGCATACCGGTACATATATGTATGCATATACTGTATACCTTATAAAGCAGAAGTAAAGGCAAATAGCAGAAATTTTACATTGTATTAAAAATATCAACATTATAAAAGTTTAAAAAAAGGAAGAACCAAAAAAGAAAAAACCTCAAAGTTACATTTTTAGTCTTTGTTTTTTTGCTATATCAGCAACATTCTTACTGGGGTGTATAGAGAATAATAGTGATCTCATGTTTTGGCAGGAATTTCCCTAATGCTATCTCTGCACACAGAGAACTTGGGAGTGAAAGGGCAGGATTATTCCAGAATGACTGGGATTTCTTTGTGTGGAGGAGATAGCAAAAGAGACAGGAAGCAATAAAACACTTTTTTATAGTTGTGATAAGTCCTTACATGCATCCTGTTCAAACATTATATTTTTAATAACTTGTTAAAAAGTTAAAGGAACTGATTACAAATGTGGGAGAAAATATCAAAACATCTTTCATATTTAAGTGTGTAAAAACAGGCCCAAATACTTCTTAAACAATGCAGAAACGGTTTCCCTTTTCCAAATTAAAGTTGCTAGTGAGCTGTTTTATTTATTCTTTCAAATCTCATACTGACTGAAGCAGCCAATCACAAACAGTCTCCGAAATACAGGAAGTGATGTCCTTCTAGCTGCAAAATCCAGCCGTTGCTTTCCACAGAGCATCTGGCAGGAGTTTGTATCCCAGTATGATGCAACATCTGGGTAACATCTCAGGCGCTCAGATGCTTGTGCTCTATATCATTCCCAAAGCTCAGTTGAAGCCATGCCTGAGCAGCTGAGTCACACCACATCACACACCTTGACAGCTGACACATATTCTAATAGCCTGAATGAAGAAGACGATTATAACCAGAGGCACAAGCGCAGAGAAGCAACTCATTCTCCTGACACACTATCTTCCACATGGTCTCGTGATGAGAGCCATGCTCAGCCCCGTCAGGGTGTGGTGCCTGCACTATAAAATCTCACTGAAGGGATATTCAGATGCCAGCTTTTAGAGTTTTAAGCATTCTTTATCGTGATCTGTCATGTTCCGCAGATCGTTAGTCAGCTAAACTAATAAGCTGTTTACGCCACAGAATGACTTTCATGCTTGGGTGGTCTCAACAAACACAAAACTTCTCAATGACTCAATTGGTTTCAGTAATAGATTACAGTGAAACCTAAAACTATTAAATTTATATACAAAACACATTTTCAAACAGACACATGAGTAATTGTTAAACGCATTTAATTGTTACCTAGATGAGATAAATGCATCAATCCACAAATCAAAACAAGCGAAACACGTTGACGTGCTACAAAAACACCACCTTTCTCTGAGCAACTCAGATGAGAGTTCAAGTAGGGGGTAGTGGTTTAAAATCAATAAACAGGCTTGGGACACCAAATCCGTCTTCTGAGGTTAGAGTCTCTTTGCGTGCTATAAAGTCTACAAATCCAGTAGGAGTGAGTTACCTCTAGACAGACAAACAAAGACTTCTTTAGTGGTTGAGTCTACTGCAGACTCACAAAGATGAAAGTGTACAGTATCTATTGTTCCCTCTGAAAGAGACAAATCCCAGGGAGGATTGTCCTGTAGTATTTACCAGATACCCTCAAGCTAGACTCGTGTTTTTGTTCTTTCAAACTGCTTGTCCTTAAAAGTTTTGTTTGATGGGCTTTAAAATCATAAATGACCTACATTTCCTGATATAATCTGCTGAAAAAGCTTAAAATGTAGACGTTTAAGCAAACAGACGGTATGAACTATATGCACGAGGAATGAGCGTGCATCTTTTTAAACTGAACTAGAGGGCTGCAGCTGGAAGGACGGTTTTGTTTGACATTATGAACAAATGACTGTATATCAGAATGTTCGTTGCAACAGAACTCTGCTCTGTACTGCTCACATTTCAGTGGGAGAAAGTTTGAATCCATTTGACATTTGAAAAACCAAATTTGACTTCCTAATAAAATCAATAATAGCTCAGTTTGAGTAACATCTGTCACAACGGTAAACCAAAATGATCTATTCTAAAAGCAAAACTTGTTGACTGGAAAAGCCCGTTGGTCCAGACCAAGTCTGCGTAATTGTGTTTGGATCGAGTCTTGAATCTGCGTTTGGTCTTTATTCAAACTCCAGTCTACCCAAAGCCTGTTAACAAAACCACATGACCAAAGATCTCTTCAGTCATTGACCAGGAATTACGAGGGAGGAGGAAAACCACCAAGAGAAGGAATAATGGAAGTCTTAAGATTTGCGATCCTTGTTGGGGTAGTTCACTTATTCAGACTATATATTTTACTGACCATTTTAAATATCTGTATCATCGTCAGTCACAAGACTCTTTAGTGCTGCTTTGGTGCGGCGGAGGCATGCTGCAAGGTGGTTACTGAGGAGGCGATGGCTTAGAAGGTAACCTGATAAGTGTTTATGACATATGGAAACAGTATGAGAAGCAATGGGTTTCACATCAAAAGTTGTTGATGAGCATGAAAAAATTTCATTGATTTCCTGTTGCGTTGTTGCTTCAGGTTTGTCCGCGGTTCATCGGTTGCTTCATTTCTACTCTGTTTACATCCTGTAATGCCCGGCTATGGTAGCAGTTTTGGTCCAGTTGTTCCACTCTGACCACCTTGAACGATGGGTCCAAGAGCACTTCATGGTCCCCGACCAGGGTCTGCTTGAGTGTATTCAGACTGAAACTTGTTCCAGGTTATCACGGGAAACAATGTATGGTTCACTTTAAGTGAACCAGATGTGTCCTGTGTGAATACACACTAAGTAGGACGTTCCTGTATTCATCACACTCAATTCTATAGAATATTTTGAGATCTGTGTAAAGAATTTAAAGAACTTTGAACCTGTCATCCTAGACTGCACACATTTAAACTATGCTTTTTCTTGGCAGAAGTGCTGGAAAAGCTTCAAAACATTTGTTGAGTTAGAAGAGTCAACAAAGGCTATGCTGAGTAAGAATCTAAAGGGTCTGATATTTGAAAAAAAGAATGGAAATAAGTTGACCATTTGTGCAGCAAAACTTCACATTTGCAATGAATTTTAATGTATGTCGTTAAAGGAAGATTCTGTGTAAAATGAATCTATAATACCATGGAGAGATATAATAAATCATTAAATTGTCAGTAGCTTGAATGTGCGTACTTATCTATATATTTATGTGTGCTAACGTAGCAGAAAAGACCATATGGTGCAGAGAGCAACCTCACACATCACCTTAATTATTGGCAAGGAAACCGAGCTGACAAAGACCTTCATTTAGCCAGCACTAGTCCTGCCTGCTTCATTGTTTTTACCAAATACAACCTACCATCATCTGTGCCTGAAGACACAAACCCACCACATGCTCAGTGACCCCTTGTGTTTAGCATCCCCTGTAGGCCTATACATATGGAAATGTACAATTCTGAATGCTTAAGACATTGACCTAAAACAATCTATTGTAAAAATAAAATCTCTGTGATATAGTGAATATGTTACAATAGTCTAAGAAAAAGATTGCACACTCTTATTTAAAGTGCTTATAATAATAAATACATTTATTATTAGTGATCCGAAACAATTAATGAAGCTTATGCCCATAAGCACAGACTTTTACAGCATTTCTGACTTGTTCTTTTGAGAATTTTTGCATAAAATTTTCTGAAATAGAAAAAATCTTAAACAAATCAGTTCAGTGTTTTAAACAAACTGATTCTTATTTATACACTTGATTAAGCTTAAATATTATTAACGCATTTTTTTTCTTATCTTACTGATCATAAGGGATCAATGGTCATATACTTCAAAATTACATTTTAATCAACATGACACTCATTTGTTTGCTTCTGCAGCAAGCAAATGGGTAAAATTATCTGACTTAGAAAGACACTAAATCCATCAGAGGGAAAGAATGATACAAATTCCACCCAAAACAAGATTAATATCTGCAGTGGAATAAACAGAATGATGGAAACTCAAAGGGGAGCATGTTACACCCTAAAACAGATGTGACAATCAATGTGTTTTATTTTTCATTTGTAGTTCAGCAGCTAAATGGAACTAAAAACTCAAAAAACACTGACACGCCCGTGATGTTCCACAACAAGGGAGAGGCTGCAGATGATGTATATAGACCGCTCCAGGCTTCCTATTTTTTATGCTCTGTTCTGCTGACTTCTGTTGTCAACTAAAGAACTGTGCTTGCTTGTTCAACCAGCAACACAATCGCCAAGCAAAGCTAACCCCTTTTAATATTTCTACACAGTCCTCTTCTATTTTTAGTGTTCTGAAAGCACACTCTGCCTTAACAAGACTTTAAAAAAGAAATTAAATCAAACAGAGCCGACCTAGTTAACAAGTTTCAGCCCATGTTGTTTTCTGTTGAATTTAATACTCCCCAGCTACCCAAGAAATATGAACTCACTTCCCAAACTTCTTACCATACACAATAGCTACGGACTTGCCAGAAAAAAAGTCCTCTGTAGTCTTTAAAAAAAACTATGAAGGGAACCTTTGGTATGCAAAACCACATTGCTTTTTTTTTTTTTTTACAAACAAGAGTGTGAGTCAGGAATGATGAGTTAGTGGGCTTGTAAAAACAAAGAACAGGCTTCACTTTTCAAACTTAACCCCAGTGGGCAACTGATGTTGAAATGACGTCAAACCAACATTAAAGCTCAACATCAAATCGATGTCAAAAACAAGTTGAATGAGCAAATCAAATTGACGTGAACATTTTAATATATGTTTGACATCATATTTGTCCCTTTTTGATTTCATGTGAATTCTAAATTTGGACCAATAAATAAATAAAACTAATAACAGAGGTATACAACATACAATAAATGGTTTACTCGAATATATATTCTCAAAACTCAGTTGGGTGAACATAAGAAACATAAGAAAATCAAATGTGTTAATACAGCAATAAACATTTGTATCGGGAGATCTGAATGCATTTACGTTGGTGCACCATTATTTATTAATGTTGCTGTAACTTGATAATTGCATGACCTGACCCTGCCGTTAAGTGGTAGAGAAGGACCCAAAATGCAGGAGACCAGGCTTGGTGGCAGAAACTAACACTTTTATTTAAAAAAAAAAACTGACCCATGATTAAACCATGGAGAAACAAGAAGGTGACAAGGCAGAGCAGATGACCTGAAAGCCAGACACTTCTATACACTGAGGTTGACTAACTAAATAAAGACGGCTGTGGATGATTAACCTGAAACTGCTTTGACTGACAAGGACAACTTAGAACATGACCAAATTTAACAAAATAAAAAACAAAAGAAACCACAGAATCCTCACAATTGAGCTCTTAAATAATTGGTTGAAGTAATCTTGATGTTATTTGTGGTTCATTCATATCCATGACAAGAGTTGTACTTAAAAAAAAGCGATACAAATAAAGAAAAAAGTAAATATCTCAGAACTGGTGATTCTCTCAAAGTGGGATCTAATCATTTCAAAGACCAGTGGACCCGCCCCGCTCCCAGCAGTTTGATCACAAATCAACTTGGTTTTTCTGGGTTAGCATGAATTATTTACATTTTAATTTTGAGAAGTATCCTATAAAATTAAGTAACATCTATCATTATATTTCAAGTTGAGATAACTCAACAAGATTATGTCAGATTATATCTAGCGGTGTTATTATAACTTATACAAATCTAGTTAAACTGCACCTTGATCATCATGTTACAGCAACATTCATACATTTCGTTGCACCAACAAAAAAGCATCCCAACATAAATGTTTATTACTATGTTAACACATTTGATTTAGATGGAAATACAACAATTTAAATACAATAGAAAACATAGCAAATTCAAAACAACATGAATTGTCACTGGGTACATCCGGTGTATTTCTAGACTCTCCGCTGCGACCGCAGGGAAATGCAGCAGTGTTGAATTATAGGGTCCATTCTAAATCAGTCTGAATAGAAAAGAAAATATCAAATTTTATACTAAGCCCCATGCTGAGATTTAATGAAGCCTAAATTCACATAATTAAGCCTAAATCCTCCAGACACAGACGAAGCATGGAATTTGATAGTAAATTGATGTCAGTTTGATGTTTAATATGTAGCCATCGAATTGATCTCAAATGAACGTCAACTATATTACCCAGCATTCTTAATATTGTTTTTCATGTGAGACTCTACCGTTCATGTATATCCCACATTAAACAATAGTATGAAAACAAAAGTTAAAATAATGTTGTCCACTAATTGGATCAAATATCGACTCAATTTTGACATCAAGCCGACTTCAAGGTACCCACTGGGACCATCAACTTAATCACAAATTCTTGAAAAGTCAGTACTTATGGGCATGTGATTCATTGATTTCATTAGAATTACCAATCGGGTAACAGAGAACCAAGAATTTAGGCACCTCCAAATGAATCTGATCAAGAACATTTGAACAAATCCAATAAATGCTTATTGTGTGGATGCAGAGCTGCAAAGAAACTACAGCTGACCACCATAGTTTCCTCATTACAGGACCATCACCTTGTGAAACTGCCACAATTATGGAAAAGCAACTTGTCTGCAAACCCAGCACAGCAAAGGTCAGTTGGTCCAGACCAAGTCCACTTAATTTGGTCTGGATCTAGTTCTGAACCTTGGATTTGGTCTGTTTTCAGACCGGCGTCTACCAAAGATTTACGTTTCAAATCAAAACTTGTAAAGAAAAGCGATTGACTAAAAATCTCTTCAGTCACTGGCCAGGAATTATGAGAGTGGGGCAAATCAACGAGAGATGGAGTAATGGAAGTCAGAAACGTTGCAATCTTAGTCAGGATATTTCCCTTATTCAAAAGTGGGTCCCGGACCAGGGCCCACTTGGGTGCATTCAGGCGCAATATCGGAGGAAATGAACTCTGATTCGCTTTAAGCGAACCAAACGTGTCCAGTCCAAAAGCAATCGGATTTGAAGAACACAAAAGGGAAAATGAAGGGAAGGAGAAAAAACGGGGAGAGGAGCAAAAGCCAGACTGGTATAATGATGTCTTTCTGTGGCCCAAACCCAAGAAAAGTGAATTCTTCCAGCTGTGGGAGGAGACAATACAGGCTAACTGATGAGCAGCATGAGCCCAGCTAGCCAACAGATAACCTAATAGTAATCAAAGATAACAAAGCCTTTGATAAATGTAATATTTCTTAATTAAACAGCAATAAACCACAATAATACATGTCATTGCACGCTTTAGAGAATAATCGCCCTATTTGATCTAATTGATGCCATTTCCCCCTAAGTTTTACATCTGTTGTGATGATGACTGGGGGAAAAAATCAAACTCAGCACAAAGAGAACGGATGCATGATGGCCAGAAAACAAAGCCTCTTCACGGGGGGGTACAGGGGAGCTCCAGCATCGGCGATGCCACACAACAACCCCGCAAATGCATCCACCCATCCGGCTCTAAAACCCGGAGTTAGCATGTTCCTGTCAGGGGATAAACAAAGCGCTCAACGTGACCGACCTTCACTGATGTGCATCACGTCTCTGAAAGGTTCCAAGGAGATAAAGCTAAAGGAAAAGTGCGAATCCGTTTTGATTGGGGGGGGAATGTGCGGTATTTGTGCGGCGAGCTCGTGCGGGGCTTTTCCAAAGGTGAAGCAGGACTCTCATGATGCCGCTCACAAAAGCAGCCATGCAGTTAGCCGACAGAGATGCAGCCGTGTTCAGCCGTTAGAGGCACGGCAGAATTGATCAGACTAGCTAGTTACATTTGAATACTTATTTGAATTATGCTTTTGTGGCTCGGGGGGAAAAGTGCTTTACAATGTTACAACTCCGCTGTTATTCTTTAAACAGCATCAAAATCCTCTGACATCAGCAGATGTGCCGCAGAAAACCCGAAAAACGGCAGAATTGTTTTTCTGACACAAACTTGACGCGACCGGCAGTCGACTACCAAGCTAAACAAGCTAAACTGTTTTCCTCTCTAAATATAAAAAAGTCATGTCTAACGCTCACTTACTCTTTTATCTTGGGTGTGTGCGCCTCTGGTGAAGGTAGGTAGAGCCTAGCCCTCCCCTGCCGTCGCTGCAGCTCAGTGCGGTGGCCTCCTCTCCCTCCGTTGCTCAGTCGCTACTCCCTGCAAAACTGCGACGTGTCAAGACAGCGGAAACACAGTCGTGACACTTCCTCTTGGTGGCCCTTCTATGGACTTTCAGAATAAAAGTCATGATTGAGCGTATTCATGTATCTTGCAATTAAACATTTCCAAAAGACAAAAATAATGTATTTTATTGTACCTTTGTTTGATTTTTTATTGCTTGTCACGGTTTAATGTGCATTGTTCTTTTTGTCTATTTTTTCTTTTCTTTTCCTGGTTTTACTACTGCTGTGCCTTCTTGCCAGGTTAATGTTGTAAATGATAATTCGTTCTCAATAGATCCTCCTGGTAAAATAAAGTTTAAATAAATAAATACATGTACCTTTCTAGATTTTAAGAAGTAGTACCCAACATGCAGTTATGACAGTAAATTTACAAAATAGTTAGAAGAAGTTTGAATGGAGGCGGATGATTTGCTGGAACAACTCCTGAAGGAAGCAGTCAAAATTAATAAAAAAAAAAAAAACACACACAATTAGTAATGTATCAGTAATGCGGTAGTTACACAGTACACATTTTAACTGTTTTTTTCCTTTCATTTAATTAAAAACGTCCAAAACTGTAAATGATACCAAACACATGTTTGCAATAATGCACTGATTTGTGTCCATGTGTAAATTTAAATTTTTTTATGAAAGAGTTCTAATGAAATAAAGCTGACATTACTGCAAGGAATAACAGGTCTATAAAATTAACTAAGCCATGGACTACTCCAAAAAAAGCTTTCAAAGAGGTTCTTTGAAAAATTCAGCTTTTATTTTGAAATGAACGATGTGATTTCCGGTTTGAGGAACTTGAGAATCACTAACTTCACTTATCCTCTCACTGTTCGCGCCTGCGTCTATTATTGCAGCCGTGGATGCTTCCAACTCACCAAGAGGTCCGCCAGAACCGGGTGGGCGGGTTTCCTGGACTCTCTTGTCCCATCTTGTGGTCTTTTGTTGGTGTAGCTCCACCTGGCCTTCACAGCTGGAAATTAAATCTCTGTGCCATGAGAAAAGGCTGGGTCAAGGTACAAAAGCTTTAACTTCAGTGATGAATTCAATTTGACAACATGGCATCACAGTGGAAGTAACTATTTCATGTCACAAATAAAATCCTTTTTAAACAGAAATGTACATAAGAAAACTTGTGTTTGTTTCTTATTTAATGTCATCTGAAATCGTTGGCATTAAAATTCCATGCTGTTGGGAAAATGTACAAATACAAAAATGAATTTTGCAAAGTGATGTGTGTGATACAGATTTTTTTCGTCTTCACAACTTCCTTTCAGCAATTCACATTTTCATACATTATACTTTGAAATTTGCTTCTGTTGTATGTAACCTCTGTAAAAGTGTTTATTTTTATGAATCAACATGTTTACACGCATATACAGCAATACATATGTGTGTTTTCTTTTAATAAATTAAATTAGTTCAAATATGCTTTTAGAAATCATATGACGCATTTATCTCAAAACATCTGTTCTTATTGTGCACTAAATTGTTTACGTCTGCGAAAGCCTCTTGCCACTGTACCGCTAAAGCAAATAGCATTCAAATAGAATTAATCACAAGAAAAATACATTGATTTCACATCCTAAAAATGAGGATCGGCAAAAACTTTATTTGATACAACTTTATAAAGTGACTGGGTATCCAAGGAAAACATCATTTATTATAGTTTTTAAATGGTAGTGTCAAAACTGGACCTGGTGGTGTCTATAAATGAGCAGCAATTAATTGTATTTGTAACTCCTATTTATGTCATTAAATCCTGAGACACCTACATCTAAACAATTTTTTCCTGAAATGTCCATTTACTTTTTCAAATTGTCGTAAATAGGATTGATATAACTAATTAATGCAAATGTAACTTTAACATTTCAGCTGCTCAGAGCACTACAGTCACACAAAGGAAACCATAAAGCACAAGCCTGGCAAATACTTTTAGAAAAAGTAAAAGAAGTGGCTTTCAAAATGCTTCAGAGAAGAACTTTCAAATATTTTTTTTCACATTGTTTTATTTTCCTTTAACTCTCCTTTTCTATGATTTATGTTGATGAACATGTTTTATTTATCAAAAAAAAGCAGAGAAATTTTTATGGACAAGTATGGAAGATTGAAGTCAGAATTCTCATACAAAGGCCGGAACTTTAAAATGAAAGTCAGAATTCTGAGGAAAAGGTCAGACTCCTGGGGAAAAAAAAAATTAGAGAAGAAAATTAAGATTAAAGTCAGTGTTCTGAAAAAAGTCAGAATTTTATGATTAAAGTCAAAATTCTGAGAAAAAATTCTGAATTCTCATATTAAAGTCAGAATTATTGCCCTTTTTTCCTGTCTCCGAGGCCCTAATCCTCTTCCGACAAGAGTTGTACACCTTTACAACAGGTAAGAGAAAAGATAAGTACTTTAAAAACGAGAAGTATAGGCTACTCTCAAATGTAAACATATTCCATGTTTTTGAAATGACGTCATGACGCTCTGTCCCAAATAACGTTAGAGTTCGGTTTTCATACGGGAATACACCGCAATTACGCTTGGTATCGATTCAAAAGTACGTGGGGTTACGTTTGTGCCTAAAATAAATAGTTAAATAAAAGCACATCGTTATAAATTTCAAATTTTGTGATAATATTGTGGATTGTTCCATTATTGTCTTTATGCTTAAACATACACCCTTTGTGAGGATGTTGGGATTTTTCTTTTGGTCCGGCGGCTGCGGTATAGAAATCGAGCGTTCCTCGTCCGTTAGGGGCGAGTGACGCACGATTGAATAGTCAGCGAATGAACGGGCAAAATGGACGACTCCCGGGATGTTCAAACTTCCAAACGAAACGGCAGCTCCAGGTCGTTTCTGTCTTCTGCTTCTGCGGTCGCAATGGAGATCAAACGGAAGAAAATACGAGAAAGTTCGGTGTATTTGCCGACAGAGGTACGTCAAAGGAGCCTAAGCTAAGAGCTGCTTTTGTGTGCGCGCGTGCGTAAACATGGTTGTAATGACAGGTTAACTGGCGCCTCAGGAGGTGCAAAGTGCAGCTTTTGCTTGAGTTTAAAGCAAACTTATCAACAAGAAGCCCCAATTTCAACTTTTGTATTGTTTGTTCACGTCTTGTGTCTCTTTCTTGACTTAATATGAAAACATAACAGCTGTCAAGTTCTTTAAATATAATTTAATTAAAAAAATAACATATTAATAAAAAAAGCTGCATATATTTCTTTTAGTATTTAATTTCTAGTGTTTAAAAAGTTTGTTCATAAATATTAATTACGTTTGAAAGTTCATTTTCCCTTAAATTTACAATATAAAGATAGTCCAGTATACTAACTTACTTTTAGTATATACTGAGTGTACTTGTAGTACACTTAAATAGACTGCTTTTGTTGAGGGTTTGCATCAGTCAGCCCATCTTATTATTGTTCATGAAATTATCAGTAGATGTCACTCATGATGTAAAGGGACAGGATTGTGAGGAATGACATTGAATATATTATGAATATTAAAAATACCTCAGCAATTTCTTGACCTTGTTGTTATCATTTTACATTTTTGTCAGTTTTGGCATACACCTGCTTGATCTTCTACAATAGGGGTTTGCAACCTGAGGCTCCGGAGTCACTGGAGCCACGTGACTTTTTTCCCGCTCTCCATTGTGGCTTTCTGGTTAAAGAAAATAGAAAGTTTTTAGCTGTAAAAAGTAACTGTAACGTAAAAACAATAAACAGAAAGAAAAAACTTAAACTTTATAATTCACAAACAGTTGAAGGACAATACGTATCACTCTGTGAGCTTCCTGACTACGGTAGCCTAAATGTCCAACAATCCTTTAAACGGTTCAGGTTTGTAGTTAACTATAGTTGTGCTAAAACATTTTGACAGCTATTTGCCGTGTATCACAGAAAAGGTGAGAAGGCAGAACCAGAATTACCCTTAAGGTACATGAAGCGGATTTTCTATTTTTGAACAAATTCAAGGATTTTAGGTGCATCTTATGGTTTAAAAAATGCAATAATTACCTCTGATTTATTTCATTTATCTAGATTTATGAATTTCTGACTGAGATATACCAAAAACAATAAATACGACTTTTTTTTTAAATCACTGCTGACATTATAGATATTGAGATGATCCTTTGTGACATAAGGTGTCTTTTGGTTTGAAAGGAAGTCATGTGAACCTCAGTCAAATGTTATAATCTATTTCAGATTCTGAAAAAAGATTTATATTTAATATTAGCGGTAAAACTAACGAAAACACAAATCAGTCTTATTTTCCTAGACTTTATGGCTCCTCTTGGGTTGTAGTCAGCATTTTAAACAAAAATCACAGTTTCATTTTAGTCAGCCTTTGTTTTAGCCTATTGTCTGTTCCATTGTTTGGTTTGAAACTAACTCCATTGCAAATATTTTGTGGTTGATGTGTTCACACAGAGCACGAGTCTACAAGAGAAGCTCGACTTTGAGATACGAATGCGGGAGGGTGCCTACAAGCTGTTGCTTGCTTGCAGTAAGAGAGAACAAATTCTAAACGCTTCCAAGAACCTCTTGACCTGCAATGCCAGAATCAAGACTTATCAGACTCTGCTGCAGAGGCAAAGAGAAAGAGAGGAGGAGGGCAGCAGGATGGCAGTGGCAAGAAGGTAAGAAGATGCACTTTCAGATTATCACAAAGACAGATTTTAAATAATAATCTGCTCAAATGTCTTAAATGAAATGTTTAAAGGTTCACCAGTACAGAGGGGAAAAATTAAAATGCATTTTTTTGTGTATATTTATTAAAACATACTGAGATGAGTTTTAACTTACTTTAAAGACATGCAGAGTGTGGATCTAATGGACGTGTGGCGTGTCACGGGACCATTGCACTGTCTGGTAAGAAATGTCATATTTTATGGAAAAAAAAAATCATAAAACATCCAGCATATAACGAAATTACTTGACAATTTTAAGATGTATTTATTCAAAGGAATAAAATCTTTCCTCCTCCTCCTCCTCTGATTAGGGCTTCGTATCCCTTTATTGTGGAGTGATTCTGAACACTTTAATAACAAAGGAAGTACGTTTTTTTTCATGTCACATTTAACCTTTAATGGAAACTTGCTTTACTTACTCATACACTGTGAATTCCTGCATTTGGCAGCCTCTCGTCGGGTGGCGGTGTTTTGTTTGATGAAGATGGGTTCGGATGTGTTTGACACAGAGATGGTGGTGTTGGACAGATCTGTCACTGACATCTGCTTTGAAGGAGTCACCATCTTGTAAATATTTCCCTGCCACTGCAATATGATGAACTATGCTATTTGAAAAACACATTTTTAAGGCAATTTAAGGGATTCTGTTGGCACTTGATTTTAATCAGATTTAGTTAAGTCATCCAGACTTTAATTTGAAACTGTGATCTGCGCTCAGTAAAGATGCAGTACCTGAGTTTGAGCTGAGGGTGGAGCTGTGGAGCTGTGCGCTGGAGGAAGAGCTGACTGTGGTTAACACGCCAAAGAAACTGGCAAAGAAGTTTCGTAACTCGCTTGGAAAGGCCTCTGAAAAGAAGCTCTGCTCTCTGCTGGAGAGTCCAGATCCTGATACCTTCCTGCAATACAACCCCATGCCCAAGTATGTCCTCCCATTCCTCACAAAAGTCTGACAAAACCCCAAAGACAGAAAATGTGTTTCTTGTTTAAGTGAATTAAGGATGTAATTAAACATTTTCTTTTGGCTTTTTTTAATTAAAGGAGATAATTTACTGAAAAAAAATATTTCTAGTTATAAATAATTTGTGACTCTTTTACCCTTAGATGTCCAACAAAACAGTTTTTTTGCTTGTTATTCCAATAGATACCACAAAACATTGTAATTTTACCAACATAAATTATAGGTTGGTGCATGTCTGCACTTAGTATTTGTAAATGACACGAACAATGCATTCACAAAACATTAAAACAATGCTTTTAAATGAGCTAAAATCTGTATGTTATGTTTCTATCGCTCTGTTCCAGTGGAGCCAAATACAGCCTACTGGCCTACACCACCTTGGGCCTGCCTGAGGCTGAAGGCAGTTTTCAGTCTCACTCTCTCATTGTTCTCCAAGATGGTAAGTCACAAGTGAATTTAACATCCAAGGATATAAAAGAATTATGTGTTTCTGCTCTCAATTGAATAAAAAACATGGCAATAATCAAATATTTTACTCCAGTTGGGTTAAAACCTCAAATGAAACCAAATAACCCTTAATTGAGGTTTAGTTTGGATTCCTTTGTTGTTTTCATTTTTGAGCAATTAAATTAATTGGGGGGAAAAAAGTGTGACTCAGTCTGGCTTTTGTTACAAAGCCTTAATTTTAGAGTAAGACATGCGGTATGCTCTGTGGCACATATTTACTTCACTGTGTTTATTATGAAACAAACAAAAAAGAAAAAAGAAGCTGCTAAGGTCTTTCTGCTGATCTCCCTATTCACAGCTGAATGGTCGTCATGGCTTCCACTTTATGGCAACCTCTGCTGTCAGTTGGTGGCTCAGCCTGTTTGCATGACACAGAACATCATGAGTGGTTACTTGAACCAGAAGGTAGACCCTTAAAATAGCTTTTAAGAGTTTTTGCAAACTGCATGACTTGTTACTGGATTGAGTTCTGAGTTTATTATTGTGATTTTTTTTTCCCCAGCAAAGTGTGGAGGGGATGAGCCGCTGCTGCAATCTCTACTGTGTGCTGAGCGCTGGCTTTTTGTCATGTTACTTCTCCCCAGAAGAAATTGATGCCAAAGTGCAGCCCTGTCTCCGTGTGCCTGTCACGAAGGTAAGCAAGGGAGGTAAAAATGTTATTCCTTTTAAGGCAGAAAAAGAAAATCTCCCTTTGCTTTAAGTATTCCTGCTTCTTTTTACATTTTGTGGCATTTAAATACAAACATCTAAAACAGCAAATTTTATTGTCGATTTTAGATTTAAGTGCCTTTTGTCATTTACAAGCCCACCAGAAAGCAAAATGCCACATGATTCTGCTTTTTTTGGATTTTGGCATTTTGCTGCAATGTTAAGATTTAATGACAGTTTCTGAGAGTTGCTTAATGGAAAATTTGCACAATGTCAGAAGAGTTGAAGGGTACATTAAGCAGTTTGTGCTGGAAATGCAGGAGACTCGGATTCGAGTGGTAGGGAAGGAGTCAGCAGGCCGCAAATCCAGGAGTTTGTCCATCATCAACCCTTCACCAGAGGGATCTCTGACCATAGTCTTCATCACAGACACCGAGGATGAGCTGGAGGACTGGTTGGATGCCCTTCACCAGCATATCTATGATCAAAGTGAGCGCGCTTCTTTTTTTTTTTTTTTTTTTTTTTTTGCCTCTGGCTGCAGTTCAGCTGTTTTCATAACGAAAATGAAAGTTACATAAATGTACATGATTAGAGAATGAGAATGTGTGTGCTACAGTCTGATGGAGACAAATTTAGCTAAAATCCTGCGAGCAGGTAAAAATAAGAGTTGGTTAATAGGTGTCTCATGCCTCCCCTTGTTTAAACCCAGGCCAGTGGCTGCACTGCTGTGACAGCCTAATGAAAATTGTAGTTGGATCACCACGGAAACCATCCCTCTTCCTCACCAAGCAGGCTGACTCTGTTTACAACGAACTCAGTGAGTATAGTCATTATATTAGCAGCTGAAGAGAGTTGCTTTATATAGTAGATAATGCAAGTGCTCCCAATAAATGAAATGTAATATGTTCCATTAGCTATGCATAATAGTGCTCACTCCAGTGGTTAATGCATGCAAATTAAATCAATTCAAATGCAAATGAGAACAGAAAGATATTGTTTAAATTTATGTTCTTAGATTATCTAAAAGATGAAGAAGTTTCTGATTTGTGTTTATGTTTCGCACAGGTATAAGTTCTCCTGGTAAGTTTGAGAGTATTACAGATATTATTCACAGTAAAATTGAGGAGACAGATGGCGGCTTCCTCATTGGCTGTGATGACAAGAAGGAGGCTCCCAATTGGTCGACCCTTTTTGATGGGTCCCATTCCTTGGTTGTGGAGAGGAGTGCTATGTCCCACAGCAGAACCTCCACTCCTTGTCCGAGCCCCAAGCCGAGCACAAACTCTACACCTCTTAGTAGTAAGAAACGACCAGCTCCTCCTCCTCCACCTGACAAGGAGCCCTTTGCTCCTCCTACTCGTCCTGCTCGACCTCCTCTCCCTCCCATTCATTGCCAGCCTCCTCCTTCAAACCAGGAAAAGGAGAACTCTGGTGCTTGCACCACACGTCCAACCACAAGGTCCAAAACTGGCAGACCATCTTTGGATGCCAAGTTTTCCGCCATGATCCAGCAGCTCCAGCGGAACAATGCCGGAGGCTCCACATCCCTGCGAAAAAATGCTCCTCTTGGTATCCTTGAAGTGCAACCACAGGGTGAGCCTCAGCCGCCTTTACAGCAGCTGGACAACCAAACTCCTGAAGGCGACGGCTTCGTCAGAGCCGTCAGTGGTCCTGTTCCCGCACCGCGCAGCAAACTGAGGAAATCTTTCAGAGAAAGAATGAACATGAAAGCACTCTAACCATTAACTGGGGAGCTAACATCACCATATAAACAACAAATCAACATGTTTATCATGTCTGTTAGCAGGTTTTCTTGGAACAAAAGTAATTTTGGTAAATAATCTAACTTGACTTTCACTGAGATTAAGATCTAAGAAAAAGTCATTTGGATGCTCCATATGCATTATTAGAATGCTAAAGCCATTAAAGGCTGTTGGGAAGAATCGAACCAGTTCTCATCCAAATGCACATCCAGCACATTATTGGCTGTAAAAGCGTCTCACATCATCGTCAGCATTGCATAAGTCTGTTTCCTAACGTTTAAAAACATTCTCGAGTGCTGCTGTGGGGTGTAACAGAAACATCACTGCAAAAATAAATTCTCTTTAAAGCCTCAAAGAAATTCTCAATATTGTACAAAAGCATTTGACCTGCTGATAAAGTAGAAAGCTGTGTGCTGCTTTCTGCACAAGCATCATCACTCCAACAATAAATTAAAAGCTGCTTTTTTCATGCCACTGGGACATGAACTGAAGGAAAGGGATTTTGCAAAAGCACTCAAACAGAGATTGATCCATTGGCTAACTGTGGATGAGTCATTTCTTTTGGAACCATCGACATATTCCACCTACTGTGACGACTTTATGGCCACTATACCAGATTTTAAAGGAACTCAATTTTGGAGCTTTGTGAGCAGTAATGTGACTTCTCCCTTTCCCCAGAGGTCTTAATAATAGAGTGACCTTGGTTTTTACTGGCCACACAATATGTCTAACATAATTTAACTCTGCAGCCAATAAATGCTGTGAACTTTGCAGAATGAATGGGCCTTTTGAGTGGCTTAAATAATGAATGCCCTTGTGTATGTGTTTTGAGCACACCCAGTACTGCCAACCACTAAATATTTTAGCCACTTAATGATATTGTGTTGAAGAATGGTCATCATAATTACTCATACTGTAGAAAACATTGGGTTTCAATACTTTCCCTGAAATTGCCTGTCTCTCTAAAGCAGAACAGGGAAAAGCTGCTGCGACCATTTTGCTTATCTGGCTCTCCAAATTTAGCCACGTTTGGAGGGTGATGTAGATTTGTGGGCAGGTGGATTATGGGATTTTATTTCAGCCTTTAGAGGCAATGGTTTGTTAAAAAGAGAAAACAGCTGCAAACATTTTCTCATGTGTTTTAGATTGATACATTTTGATTTTCTACTGCCTGAGTGATTTAAAACAAAAGTTTACTAGTTTTTATTCAGGATTTCTTAGGTTCTATAAACTGCAACATTTTTTTTTTATCTTTTCCATTTATCACATTGTTTACACATTAACATAGGCTTAATTTGAACATGTAGTTCAGCTTTTGCCTTTTGGACCGTGCCAGTGAATTCTCCAATAATTCAAAGTGGAAGAGAAATGGTTTGATATAAAATGGGAGACAATGTGCAAATGCCTTCTTAAGTGTTTTTTTAATGGCAGCATCTGTGCTAAAATCGTTGCAATTTTCTTTTTTTTGTACTGTTTTTCTTTTTAATAAAATGCATTGTTCTGTAATGTAACCTATCAGTTTTCCTAATCAGTTAGTTTGATTTAGGTAATCACACAATGATCTTGCCCTTGTTCTGCATTTTTGTAGCGCAATAAAGAAAAAAGAATGTCCTGAGACAATAGTAGCAATTAATTCAGTTTCTCTTTTACTCTGCACTTTTTGAAAACTGATTATTTTTGCGATCTTGCTGCAATAAAATTACCTACATTCCACCCTGGTGAGGCTGCCTATTTTTGCTGAGCTTGGAAGAATTGCTGAATATATTTTCTTTTAATGTTAAAGATTTTGCAGCGGGGTAAAAATAAGTCGAGACCCAGCTTTTTTAGCAGCTCAATTCGCATCTCATAGAGATACATGAACTGGCACATTTCTCCACTGCAGCAATACAGGAGAGGCTTCTCTGGCTTGGAGCCCAGAAGTGCCCTATTTTGAAAATGAAGGCAGATAGAATCTCATGAAGGTTTTACAGAAAAGCCCCATTCTTTACTGAAAGAACATTTGACATGTTGCATTTAATAAAAAAATCTATATATGCATATCAAAATAACACAACTCAAGAAACATGTATTGATAGTAAAATATTTTAATTAAATATACAGGAGGTCATACCATACAAAATGTCTTTATTTTTTTTTTTAAATCTTGCTTGCCAGCTGAGTGATTGGTAAACAGATGGCTACGGTATCAAAAACACTTTTAGGATACACATTAATGGAAATGACGTTGCAAAAAAAATAGTTTCCTAATTTTCAAATTGTAGTGTTTATCTGAGCCGTACATGAAACAGAGCAAATAGGACAAAAGTTAAATTGTGTAACCAACTGTTATACTTTTTTTCCTTTTTGTTTAGTATGTACAGATTATAACTGATAGATGACAACAATCACACAGTGCTATCTACAGAGCTATTTACACAAGAAGTAAGACTGGAGGGTTGCCATGAATTGATCCCATATGAATGGTCTGTACAGAAGCCAGTACTATATGCAAGTTTTACCTACACACAGCAATGTACAGTACGTAATCTGAAATAAATGTCTTTAAGTATTTAGTTAAACTTTACAGCTTTTTTTTTCTTCTTCGTTTCAAACACCAGACACTGTATATTTTGAGTATCCTGGATTGCAATTATAGTGGTTGTAAAAGCCAGCGCAGGTGTTGTGTTTCCACCTCCAGGCTGTGGAGCACAGTAAGCATACTTTATGGAGTCTGGTACCTTTTCATCAATGCTCGAGAACACAGAGCGCACACATGCCCTGTGGACAGCAGACACCAGACCTGTGTCAATACCAACTGTCAGTAAATCCTGCAAGGTAATGTTGAATCGTTTTGTCGAAGGGTTTGGACACATGCTAAATACTGGCTTAATGTTTGACTTATTTATATATATATAAAAAAACTAATAATACAAATTTGTGCCTTACCCTTTAAGTCTGGTGTCAACAAGCCGTGTGTGCCTAATCTATTTAAGTATGAGTGAGTGTGCGCTGTATTTGAGACAAGGGTGACAGAAATATAGACATTCCTAGCCTGCTACAGAAGATAAACCTTAACAAGTGTAGTGCTAACTCTAATCCAAGACTGCAAAAGGCACGTTTATTTGCAAAGCAGTAAAATCCTAAGTCGGAACATTCTCGTGAAATCATACAGTGGGTCTTTTCAGGGTGCTGTTCACCAAAAACAAAAAAAAAAGCTTGAACAAAAAGATGAAATGCTAATTTTTCTCCTCTTTTAAATATAATGAGCGCTCCGCAGCATGTGCCTGCTTCATTACGCTGGTCTCACAGAAAAACAAGACACAAGCTTCAACAGTCTTTCAATCACTAATTGTGCGATGGGCCAAATGTTTAATTATCACGATTTGTCTATTTTATTTTTTTTTTAAAACTAAAAGCTGACAAATAAAGACCTGAAATGCATTTTTTAAAGAGTTGACAGTACATCTGTCACACACAGCACCACTGAATGATGCGTCATGATCAAAAGTACTTGTGTTAAGCAGCACCACAGTGAGTGTTAACGTCTATTCTAAGCAGTCCGGGTAAATTAGCTGTGGCACAAACAGGCTACAGAGTTCAGCCATGTAAACAATTACAACGCAGCCTAGAGAGTAATAATGCGTTCAACAGCTGCTGGAGATCGCAATGTTTTAACACAGTTATGTTTTTGCTGTCATAGTTACTTGTAGTGTTTTAAGCAACCAGGTTTAGCCCTCAGAGGAGGTAAATGCATGGCTTTTCTCTGCTGCCCTCGTCTTTTTCTACATCCAGAGCAACAACTCGCCTCGCGGCTACAAACTGATCTGTGAGCACAAACACGTGAGCATTGTGCAAATGGGGATACAACAGCAACTTAAAAGGATACAGTAAGTGGTGATACAAAGAACAGTGCAAAGTATATAAACAAAAAGGAATACACAGATTAAAAAAAAAAAAAAATGAAAATAGAGCTCTCAGTCTGACTGACAAATTCATCAGCCAACGCTGCAATCAGTGTTTCGTCTCGACCGAGCCACACAGTTTCTGTGGATGAAGTACAAAGAGTGGGAAAATAAGCCCCCCCCCTCCTTTACAGTCTGGTGCTGGGGTGTACCGAGGACAGCTGAGGTGGCGGGAGGGTGGAGAGAGGGTAAAAATGGTGCAACAGGTCTTCGTACAGTGCTGCCCCCCCTGGGTGCCTGTAGAAGTGGTGAGGGCTTGGGCTGGAGGCCAGTAGCTGCCTGTGGAACATCATGGAGTGGAGGGTTAAAGGCGGCACCAGGGGAGACACAGCTGACTGGCTTTTTAAGTACTGCAGGCCCGGGTGCTGCCGCAGGCCGTCCTGCGACACCAGGCTGCCGTGTGTGTAAATGCCGGGGTAGAGGTGCGCAGTGTGGGGGGAGAGGAAGGTGGTTGTGGGGTGGCCCTCGGGGAGATGATTGTTAAGGTGAATGGCGTGGGCCGGCTCTGCTGGTTTCAGATCCTCTGGGTCGCTGCGTCTCACTGTGCCAGCTGGATTAACTGGCGTCACCACCCGCACTTTTCTTTCTGGGGCGTCCTCGCCCTCCGGCTCCACAAGGCTCCTCTTATTAGGGCGAATGGGGCTGGAGAGGGACGACTCCCCTGATACTTTGGGGCTGGGAAAAGATTGCATCGACTCCGCTGGGCTCTGTTTTGGGGGAGAGATTGTCATAGGTGGAACTCGGCAAGCTTTGGGATGGGAATCTAAACTCTGGTGCATGATTGAATAAGAGAGACTACAAAAGGGGGGCTTTGGGAACCTCTGAGACAGAGGTTTAGAAATGGAGAAGTCTCTAGGCTCGTCTTCAGCCTCTCTGCTCTCAGCAAGTGTTTGAGTCCTGTCACTGTAGTTACACCTGTAGGCCAAGCCCTCCGGCTCCAAGCTGCCACAAGCAAAGCCTTGACTGCTCTCGCGGTCTCTGGTGTAGTGCTCTCTCCGCTCCCCGCTGGCGTAGCCGGCCATCCTCTCCTGGCTCAGGCAGCTCTCCGTTTGCCTGTACAGACTGTGGAGGTGAGGGGAGGAGTAGCAATCGCCTACGAAGCTCCTGGACTGAGCAGCTGGGACTTGAAGCAGCTTCTCCCCGCTGGTCTCGACAGCGTCCGGAGCTTGGGTGCGGGGCAGAAAGGGTTGCCACGGCGCACTGACCTGAGCCTGCAGGTTTGTCCGGCAGCTGTAGGTGTCTGAAGGATCTCCAGCAGCGCTCCTCTCAGGCTGGCCTCCGTTCGACTGGTGTGGAGCCTTGCTGCTCTGAGCATGCTGGATGACTGATGGCCTGAATATAGAAGGTACGTCTTGCATGCTGTCCGACCCACGCCTCTGTCCCACCACCTTCTCCTCCCCTTTTCTCTTCTCTTCAGCCACTGATAAAACAGGGAAAGGAGATCCAGTGGTGGAGAGTGAAGGCTGAAGAGGAGAGAAGGAGAAAGGGTTGGACTCACAAACTTGGGAGAGGAGCTTCTTTTTGGCCAACGGAGACATGACCCCCTGACTGGATTTGCTGTAGGCAGCTGCTTGCCCGGGGCTCTGACCGGACTCTTTCTTAACGATGCCATAGTCTTCCTTGTCTTGCAAAGAATCTATGCTCAAATTTAGACATTGTCCATCTGCCTGCTTGCACATGGGCAGCACCTTTCCCACTCTCCCACCGTGATGTTCAGTGGAGTCTTTGACCTTAGAGAAGGGCTCCTGCAAAGCACCGTGTCCAGCAGCTTTATTCTGATCCCAGCGATGAAGCAGGTACGGATTTTTAGGAATGAAATGCCCTTCAGTTTGCTGTTCGCCTGCGACTTTCAATGAGACGGACTCATTGATTTTCCTCCATTCGGACTGGAGGCCTGGCCTCATGTGGAGGGGCAGGCCGGCGTGTGGGGATCTGCAGCCTGCCTCTTTGGGGCATAATAGAGATGGCTGCTCCGCAGACAGCGATTCTTCCTTCTTCAAAGTGAGATGTAACTCCTCCTCCTCCTCTATGATTATGGGCTCGTCTTGCAGGGATGAATCTTGCGTTACAGATGCCGACAGCTCGGGATTCTCTTCTTTCCCCTTCAAGTCCTGCATGAAGCACAAAAGTGCGACAGATATTTTGAATGTAGAATGCATCAATAATCACTACAAATGCAGGTAAAAAGTTCTGAAGACGACGCTAAACGACTAAATAACTGAATTTAGGCTTTTGTGACTGACCTGTGATTGTTCTTGGCCTTTTGCAGTCTCCACTCGGTCCTTTTTGCTCCCCGCTTTTGGACTGTTGGGGCTTTTTAGTTTTTTGGCGCCCACTCCTTTGACTTTGGCTCCGGCGGCAGAGACCTTCTCTTGGGTGCCGTCCTGCTTCCTGGGTTTGGCCAAGGGGAGGGGCTTGTCCTGTTCGCCCTTAATGTGCCTCTCATACGGAAGGAGGAGCCTGAGGAAGAAAATCATTCAGGGTGAGCCACAAATAGCTGTTAGGTTTACAAATTTATTCACTACAAATTTTACTATAAAACCTGCATTTAGCGTTTAGCTCACCACGCGGTGGTGTTTGAGACCATAGTGTTAGGCGTAACTATTGGGGTGTAATGAGCCCACCCAAATTTCCCATCATCCATCGGTGTACACACTCTCCCGCTAGATTACTGCCCCACACAACATAAAATGCCGAAGCAACAAAAACGGTGAGCAATATTGGAGCCATCCAGCCATACAGTAATGAGCCTGACACCAGCTCAGACAGGAAAGAGGAGGAACTGTATTTTTTTAGTCTGCTCCTGATTAACATTGATTCGAATACAGAAATACTCAGAAGCACAAGCTTCATTTTCTTTTTTCATGTGAGAAAATTGCCACAAGAACGCATTATAAACCCCATCTTCATTGGAGTGGGTCTTTAATAATCAAATATTTACACTTTTTTTTAGCACAGAAACTTGTAGGGTGATATGAAATTAATAAAAAAACAAGTGTTGCGTTTCACAATACCAAAAAACTCTAACGAGCAGCAGCTTGAGCATGTGTTGCATTGTATATGTTAGCTTAAAACCGCCCTTGTTTTATTACCTGGAAAGAATTAACAGCTCTATTGTAATTAAACTACACTAGGGGAAATCCAGGCTCCAACTGGTGCCAGAGTCTGAGCATGGGTGTGCGTTTGTGTGCGTGTAAAAGTAAAAAAAAAAAGGAGCGAGAATGTGAATAACGAGTCATCCCCTGCTGAGACAGATCACATTTGGTATTACTTTAACCTTGACAGAGTAGAATGTGTGTGTGGGTGTGTGAAGTTACTGTGGCTGGGAATTAAAAAAACACACACAAATATCTGGAAGACTTGAAATCAAACGTTATAAAGGAACTTTGCAATGTCTCTTTTCCCACTAATATGATTAGCAGCAGAAGCTCTTGAAGCAGTTGCTTTTTTTGTGTTCTGAACACATGAAACCGCCGCATATTTTCAAGCCTAATTGAGTTCATGACGATGAATATATGCTTAAAATCAACACAGCACAAATAACGACTTTTATTTCTCCTCTGAACACTTTCCAAGTTAATTTTCTATATCTGATGTCATAACTAATGGGAACATCAAGATCTGGATAATATAACAATACCCATGTGTAAAATAATGACATGAAGAAACCAGCAAGGGAAACTTTTAGACTTTTATTGCTCAGGGAAGAAAATGGAAATTGGCACAAGACCAGAAATAAGAAACGCAGTAGAAAGGAAACCACAACTGAAAACTACAAACTTCAACATGTTTCTCTGAAAATATTTCCAGATCCTCTGTCAGGTTTCGTAAAGTAACGATCCATGAAAGTCAGGCAGAAACAAGACTTTTTCAGTCATGACAGAAAAATAAGGTCTTCTCATGTAACAAGGAGAGATGGTTGTTCTATTCCTTTTAAGGGGCATGGCGGTAAAACAAACAATGAATCAAGAGCCGTTTCTCCTCCTCTTCAAAAGGAGGGGGGAGAGAAGGAAAAAAAAAAACCTCGGAGAGTTCAAGAGGCTCTGTGGGATTTTTTTTTGTTATTTTTTCTCTGAACAAAAGTGCTGGCAGGAAAGCGGCAAAACTACATTTCATACAGCTGGTCTGGCACCAGGCCCCAGGCCAAGAAAGGAAATGTACTATTAAATGTGACTTATTGGAGAGACAGAGCAGAGGTTGTGAAAGAAAAGAGAGGAGGGAATGAGACCAAAAAGGACCGAACAATGGAATAAAAGTGTGTTAATAAAAAGCAAATATTGCTGTGACAAAATTCTAAATGTAGTTTCTTCTGATGTGATTTTACAGGGCGAAGCTTTTCTCAGGCCTTTATATTGAACGGCATTTATAAATAGAAATGATATTTTCTTGAGCTGTGAAATAGTGATTGATTAAAGAGCAAGAACAGGGTCGTATAAGGGAGTATTGGATAATGATGTATGGGAAAGACATGTCTGACTTGGTCTGGGTCAACTTCATGGAATGTCAATAATGGGCGAGGGAGGGGATTTCATCGGCCCGGATAATGTAGGAGCTTATCCCGGGAAATTACTGCCTCCTTAAATAGTTTTAAATGGAAAGTCTAAAAAAGGTTATGTTACAACCAAATCCTGTCTTGCTCAAAATGATTAGTTTTGTCAACAAAAATAAAATATCTCATAATAAAGCATGTTTGTTGACGAATGTTATTCCTTTTCTTATGTCAGTTGCTGTAAATGTTGTTTTTTTGTGTTATTTTTCTGTCAAATGAATAAAAAAAACACTAATTTCAAGACAAATAAAAATAAGTCAAGATTGTGTAATCTGAAACGCCTGTGACACAATACCACTTTAAGAAGCAGTTTCCTCATAAGCAGAGAAGATGTAGTTACTCATTTGTGCCACTTGGGGGCGTGTGCTGCCATGACAGATTTCAGGAAAGAATTTCATCAGGGAAGGAGAAGCAACATTTTTATGTGGCCAATAAATACTTAACTTATACCTTATGACAATTTATCACTTGGGTTTTGTCTAAGCAGCTGTTTTTTCTCCTGGGTAATAACCACAATATGCATGGGCAAGATTAAAGATTACAATAAAAATATGTCCTAATTGATCTAAAAGGATCAGTCTAACATACTTGGAATATCATGCATTTCAATGAATTTATCTAAGCACAAGTGTCGGCAAAGCAGGTTTGTAGAATTGGATTACACATATACAACTTGGCAAAACAAGGTGACTTTACCAGCAAATGTGCTGCTCTCATCTGCGTTTTGTGTTACAGGAACAGGCAGTGTGCTAAAATCCAAGAAATGCCTAAGTCACTAAATAAATGGAAAAAGGCTGCAGGCTGTTCCATTTCAACAGTTTCCCCTCCCATCTGTGCTGAAATTAATTTTAGCTGGTGTTGTGTTAAGATCACACAAGCTGCTTCATGCACAGAAAAAGGAACTGTTTTAAAGGCTGAAGGACAAGTCCCCAGGGCTGCAGAAAGATTTAGAGGAAATAAAATAACTTACTTTTACGAGCCTACAAGAAAAAAAAAAAAAAACACAGGGAATGCAATACAAAAATGTTTTGATCGAAATAAAAGCAGCGATTAAAAAGAAGAAAACAAAGATGAAAATAAAAGATGCCAGCAGAGGGATAACTGGTCCCTCTGCTCTGAATTTGTGCCTCAAAGCTCCTCTTTTGTCTCGAAGCCAAACTACTTGAGGTGACCCTCATTCATGCAGTTAAAACAGGAGGGCAGCGGAGGAATGTATGAAAACGTAAGTCTTTTGTCAAGATTGAAAATACCAGATTTAAAACGACCTCTACAGTTCCCCTGGGGTTTGCTCTCATTGGCTGTGGCTGCTGTTGCCATTGAAAGTGTGAGCCAACTTAGTAAAATAAATGTGTACCATTCTGCACAAAAGAACACTCAAGGCTCAGTCATCGGCGAAATAATATCTAAAAATCTGACCCAAGGTGGACTGATGTTTTAATTTATCATGCCGACCCAGCTATGAAGCCCAGCAGACTTGAATAGAACCTCATATGGATGATTGCCTGTCATACATCAGTGGTATAAACTGTGATTCCTCATTGTCACAAAGGAAACAGACGTCAGACCTTTTGATTAAATTCCACACAGAAAGAAAATCACACAATATTGTGATTTGTTAGACTGCTGCTAAAAAAAAAAAGCCTTTTTTTTTTTTTTTTTTTTTAATCGCTGAATGTTCAATGAAGCATTTGTCATGGAGATACCATCTCGCTCTCAGTGGTTAAAATAGCTGCCTGCTATTTTAGTGTAAAGAACATGCAGCCCTCTGGCTGCATTCCCAATGTAGCTGAAGTCCAGAAGAGTCACAAAGAATTCTGACTGGGCTTTTGATCCAGACAGCATGTTGAGACTTTGTTTATGGAGTAATGGAATGAAGAAAGACAACATACAGCAATCTTATCCAGCTCATTTCTTTTATTTATCACAGCGTTATTCCTTACTATCAACACATTAGTGCCTGTTTAAAACAATATGTCACTATTGATGTTTGTCTTTTCTTGTTTTGTAGCTTGGAGGATATGAAAGAGATGCCTTTATCCAGTGCAGTGCCTCTGCTTTAGCATGAAAGGCTGCAATAAATGAAATCTTTGTTTGGGCTGCCGCATTAGAAAAGGCAGCACATCTGCAAAACAGCAAGGACAAAGCGGAGAGATGCTGACGAGTGCATGATTCTGAGAATGCAGCCGAGTGAGATTTATAAAAGGAAAATGTTCATCTTTTTTTGCCTGGGCCAAATTTGATCCTCTATTTTACTAGCGTTAAGACTGACTCAAGGCTTCCTAACAATGCTGCTTTTTTTTCTCCCCCCCTTTCTATCTAGAGAGCAGCTTTAGTGAACGCAGAGGAACATCGATACCAAGAGAAATGAATAAATGCTAAATCAATAAAACATCTAGTTGAGTAAAATTGGAACAGGCATTCATCTGTCTTTAAAGAAACACATATCTGCATGATCTGAGCCGGAGAATATTTCACAAGCTCTGTGCACACTACATCTGGCAAACATCTAATACTTTTAAGATGAAATGATTTAATCCATCCCCCCCCATCAGGACTGTACGCTTTTGCCCAAAACCTCAGAGTTTTTAAATAGCAAATTATTCTAAATTGCTTCTCTGTTGCCATGGATACCCCCCCCCATCCCACCCCCCTCCCCGCTCCCACCCCACCACCAACCCCGCTGTGCAATTACATTAGAGTGCCAAAGCATGGCGAGGTATTAAAAATCTGTAACAGGCAGAAATGAACAGAGATATGGAGGAATGTGATGTTTCTGTAACAAGAGATCACGCAGGAAAGCAGGAAGATTAAATATGTAGGAGCTGTTAAAAGGCGCTGACCTGTATAATGAAAGAAACAGCATGAAGTGCAAGGCAGGGAGCGGGAGGGAGGGAGGGAGGGAGGGAGTTTGGGGGGGGTGCACAGAGAAAATGGCACAGCACAGAAGCAAAAGGCAGTCTATTTCAAGGTTATTGATGCCATCTTTTTCATGACCTCATTTTTAATTCAGAGCGCTGGGCCCTGACAGCTAATCTGGGGAAACGGTTTAAATAAATATCATTAAAGCTTCCCTGTAGCTGCGGCGGCAGACCTTGGCTTGGACGGTTCTGCATTGATTTTTCGATGCGTGCTAATGAATGGCGCTCTGTGACTAAACAACAGTAACTTTAGAAATGACAATTAGCTGAGGTTATCTCTTGTTCAATCCCAGCAATGCAACTCCATTTCTACTAGTGATTACTGCGAGCCTCTGGACAGTATAAATATAGTGATTATGCCCTTGGCTCTATCTTTCACAATAACATCTCCTAGGAAACCGTTTCATGTGATTTTACCATTAGGGCTGTAAAGGGATAATGTGTATAATTTGAATAAGACAAAAAAACACCGAACTGAATGCTTGTGGATATTAGCCGTCTTTAACCTAAATAAAACCAAGAAAGACAAGAATATCCACCTAATTGAAAGCAATTATAATATGAAATATTGCCCCCCCCCTCCTGGTTTTTACCCTACTATGATTTGGCTTGCTGAGGCAAATCTGATGTGATGGGAGCAAAACATAGGTGTTGCTCCAGTTTGTAAACTGCACATTCTTGTTTGTGAGTAATATTTCTGTGGCGCGTTGACTAATGATTAAAGGTGGAAACAAAGACGCCTCTGGGGAACAAACACACACACTTGAGCGAGCTTACAAACAGCCTCATTCATCATGCAAAGAGAATGGGCATGTTTGCTGAGTTAATACATTGAAGCTAATTGCCCTCCAAGCAGCCCAAACGCCAAGGCTCAGCTAAAATTATTCCCCTGAATGGAAACTTGCTCAGCTTCAGCCGATCTGCGCCTCCCCTTTCCGTCCGCACGAACCTCGTGGTCACCTCGTACACCTTCTCTCTGTCAGCCTGGTTTTCACTGCAGTATGTGGATATTATTGCTTTGTATTGATTCAGCATTATTTTCTCAGCTGCTTCACGGTGGCTGGAGAGGGAAAGGCCAGCGCAGCAGAAGTCACACCTCAGCACTTGCCACATGGATTTGTCCAACGCTGCCCGCCTTCCTGTGACCCTATTTACACCTTACTGTCTCATGAACAATATAGATTTTCACATCTGGCCTCACAGTAATTTATAAACCTGTTCTTTTAATTGGGATGATGTTGTTTTCAGGCAAAATCCAAAAACCTGTGTTGTTTTCTAGAACATAGTTACTGTTGAGCAGCAGAAATTCAGGAACAATTTGCCTTTGAGTTGTCAGATTTCCCCTTCATCCATCTGTTTACGCGCTCTCCTGCTACCTTACAGCCCCTTGCACACAACCACAACCTAACATTACCAGTACAACAAAAATGGCGAGCAATAACTGAAGTAGCCAGCCGATGCCAGCTCGCACGAGGTACACAAAGAGGATGCTCTTCGTCTGTAGTAAGCAGGTTAGAAAACTTTATTTACACGGCACCTTTCACAGATAAAATCAAGTGCTTCACATAGTAAAACACTGACGGACAGGGAAACAGATTAAAACAATAAACAGAGTACAAAACAATGAGCTACAGGCTGTTTTTAAAGCAGCGTCTTCAGCTGTATCTTAAAGACTGGTCATAGCCGGTCAGGCGAAGCGATAAGGACAGAACGTTCCACAATCTGCACGTCCAGTAAAGTCTTTGGGACTTTAAGTAAGCTCAAGGCAGAGGACTGAAGGGGGCGACATACGATACAAGCAGATGGGAAATGTAGTCAGGGGGCCTGGCCATTAGGAGCTCTAAAAAACAAAACTTAAAAGTTTTTAAATCAATTCTAAAATTGATTGATAACCAATGTAAAAAGGATGACACAGGTAAAATATGAGCCCTTCCACTGGTATCCTGTTCCGAGCCTTACAGTGGCATTTTGTACCAGCTGAAGGCCATTTATGGTGGATTACAATACAATAGTCGGAATGAGAGGAAATGAAAGCATGGAACACAATCTCCAGGTCAGCTTTGGTTCCCATTTTTCTCAGTTTTTGCCCCAACGTTTTCAAGGATCGATGAAGAACATAGATTGGTCAAACACTTCACCAGGTTTCTTAGGGTTTGCAGGAGGAACCCAGAGAGCCTAAGTGATGTTTAATGGAGGTCGCTTCATGTTCAGGGGCAATAATTAGGGTTTCTGTTTTCTTTTCATTTAGTTGGAGATAATCCAGTCTTTGACGCATGAGAGGCAAAGTAATATTTCGGCTAACTTATAAAATAGGAGGTCATCAGCATATGAAGGGTAAGACACATTTTTAAAACTACTTAAAAACTTTCCAAGAAGGTTTACATACAAAACAAACAGAATACTGAGCCCTGAGGGACACCAGAATGAATCATGTTCAACACTGGATCCCAATCCACAACAATTTGATTAAAGAAATGCAATTTGAAGCTTCATTTTCTTTATATATGTCCTCCATCATGAGAAAATGCTAAAAACACCATTTTCATTGGCGTGGGTCTTCAACAGCACTGCAGAAGATCTTTTCAAACTCAACACACCTATTCCTGGATGAGGCAACAGACCATTAATAGTCACATTACATACAAACACAACACACCAAATAATACACTCTCACACACAAGTTCCCTGGAAAAGCCACCTCAACCACTGCTGCAGGGGCTTGCGAAATCGCTTACTACATGCAATCTTGACACAATCTGAGAATGACTGGCTCCCTCATATGGCACTGCTGGCATCCTTGCTGTATTACTGACAGGTGTGTGTGCGCTTGAGTTGTGCTGATGCATAAACCTGGAACAGCCGGAGGTATGTGGAGAGGGTCGCTGGCCTCGAGGAACGACCTGCTTGACGAGCAACTGGTTATCTCTTGCAGGAAACATCGCATTTGGCATTTGTTTAACCTTGGAAAACTTGCTGCCCCGTGTGTGCGTCTGTGTGCAGTCGACACGGCATAAAACCCATACAGCTCCCTCAGGATCATATCCATATGCTTGCTTCAGTTATGCCATCTGAGTGATTATAAAGTAGTGGTTCAAAATGCTGCAGCGCCTCGCTGAGTGACTGAATGAAAACATAACCTATGTTTTGCTTGCAGCATCATGCGCTTGTGATGCATATGTATGAGAAAGCATAGATTCTGTGAATCCATGTAGGTCAGTTAATAATTCAAAACTTTGCTGTTATTCCAGCCCTTTAATCCTCTTTTGGTGTTGCTTGTAGAACAGAATGGAAGGGGATTACAGAATAATTGGTTCCATAGTGCTAAACAGCTGCTCAATTAATCCCAAGAAAATAACAGAATCTCATCTCAGTGTGAACTAACTTTGGTTTGTAAGGAACTGATTTGTTAGTAGCAAACAAAGTAGATATATTAAAGCAGGAAGTAAAAATGCAACCCTATCAAAGACAAATTAATTCATTAAATCATTTTTTTCTTTTAGGTAATTTCCTCTTTTTTTTTTTTTAACCAGGAAAGTTTGTTCTTCTAGTCTTTTTAAGACCAAACTCCCCAAAATGCTAATAAAACCAGCACATTTGCTCAGTTTAAACCACTTTAACATTTCCTCCTAACCAAATAAACTTTGTTTTGGATTGGCTTTTGGAAAAATAAATCAGCGTTTAATTGAGACAAGTTTAATCCTAGTTCAAATTCCAACTGGAATCAACCCGATGGAGTAATTTAGTGATAACCAGTCATAAAACCTTAGAAAGTCCGTTGTTTGAGGCGTGTTTTTGGAGCAGCGACATGAAGCATCATTTCAGATGCTGCATCATTCAGAAGTGCAGTAGACTACCTTCAGAAGTGTTTGACTCCAGGTAAAAGGATCTCACCTCTCGTAGTGTCTCCGTGTACATGTGGCAGCGCTTGTGCTGCTGGGGTTCCCGCCCAGTTCATCATATACATGTTTCCACTGCCTGCGAACCGTGATCTAGAGAAACGGGCGAGAAGACAAAGGGATAAGACAAAGAAAAAAAAGACAAACAGACCATAAAACTGCACGATTGGGGAGAGAAAAAACCCAATTGGTTGAGATCATTTAAAGTTCTCAGGGAGTCACTGAGTCGCGGTGTTCCAGTGATTTAATTCTCAACAGCCAATTCTCCGACACAATAAGCTCACATGCAGACAGTTATCCCAAACCGGATGAGAATAACCAACGAATTCCAACACAAAACACAAAGATCCACTAAACTAACAAAAACCTTAACAGGAAATGTGAGATAATAATCAGTCGCTGAGCTTTGATCTAAGTGTTCCAGTTGGTCTTTTAATTCTGATGGTAAAATCCGAAAACTCTGTTTCTGTTGGTGCAGAGTAAGCATCCCCCCATTCCCCTTCATATCCATGTGTTTACACTCTCCCCCTGCTAGCCTACAGCCCCTCACAGCCTCAAGCTAACCTTACAGACGAAGCAAAAATGGTGAGCAATATTGGAGCTACCAGCTCGGATGAGGAAAACAATCCGATCCAAATGGATCCAATAGATCTGAACAATTATTCTATTTGTCCGCAAGTGGATGCATCGGAATGGAACGGAGCAGGGAGCTTGTAGCTTCCTGTTGTAGGTCCTACGTCACATCTACAAGTTTTAAACTACTGCATTTTTCTTCTGCTCCTGATTCACATTGATTTGAACACAGAAATACTCAGAAGTGCAATTTTAAGCTTAATTTTCTTAATACATGTCCTCCACCATAGGAAGAAAATCACAAGAACATATTAAAAACCCCATTTTCATTGGAGTATGTCTTTAAAAGGATCCAAGCCTCATCTAGCCGTGTGCTGACTTTTACTATGTTGTAAAGACACGAGCATGAGCAACACTGCTGATAACTTCACATCAAACAAGGACTGAGCTTTGGAAATGTGCACATGAATAATGAATGAATAAACGGCAGGTAAGGCTGCCAATTTAAATGCCTCGTACGCTCTTATTTGTGACTCATATTACCCAGTATGCTGTAAACTGTGAGTGAATATACAGTATATATATATATATATATATATATATATATATATATATATATATATATATATATATATATATGCTTTACACAACATCTCCAATGTGGGGGGAAAAAAAAAGTCAAGCAATTTCTCCAATTTCCTTCTGCGCAGTGCAGAACACAGGAACATGTGTTTTCCACACCAAAGGGGCTTTTGAAACAACTGCACCAATTCTACTCAAAGTGGCTGTGAGCAATAGGCTCTTCTTGGGGAAAATCCTGAATGACCTCTAGGGGCTAGAGAGGGGCAGGAAAAGACTTGGAGGAAAAGAAGGAGACAGGTAGAAAGGAGTGGCTATCAAGAGAGAGCCGGAGACAGAAGGGAAGAGGGGAGGAGAGTGGATGTATTGCCACATATGTGAATACTTACCAGCTCATATCCTCCGAGTTTCTGAGCAGCTTGAAACATAGTCCAAAGGTTGACTATGGGAGACAGAAAACAAACAAGACAGTTAGGAACTCTGGGAAAGAACCTGAGCTGATAGTTACGTCATATAGAGTCATTTCACAAGGGACAAGAGGAATATTTTGATCTTTCATTCAAGGCAACAAGTCAATTACAGAATGTAAAAATAATACACCATCAAAGGTTAAACAGCGATAATATAGCATAATTTCTGCCTGCTATACTATCCTACAGACAACATGATGACAGATTTCTATCATTCTAACACAATACAATGCAGGATTTCACCTCAAATGATGCAAACGAATACACAGTAACTGTATAAACCCCACAGAATGATTAAATGCTGCATTTGTGAACCCGCTGTTGCAGCCTGCAGGTAAGAATGAAAACCATTATAAGTATCAATCGCTCGGAAAAAACACTCAAACTTCTGTTTGAACTAATGCAAATTCATTTGCATTGATTTTCTCATGCAAATGCCCCGTGACAGGCCAGATAAAAATACTGGTCCTGTGTGACGTTGTTTTTCCTTCTTCTAAAAATAGCCTTTTAAGCTTGCAGAGAGGCTTCAAATTGCTCCAAGAGAAAATATTTCCCACAGAAGAAAAAAAACTAGAAGTTCATTGGCGGAGTCTGTGTGCCAATGACATTTGTATTTGCTTCCTGTAACATCATTGTTTAACATTTTTATATGAAAGCCTATAAATAAGAAAAGGGGGCCTCGCCTGGGGAGAAATCCATCAAAATTCAATCTGTGCGTACACAAAGCCTTGCATTTGTCAAAATGACATTTTCCTATCTCCGCATTTGACAGCATTGATTTTTTTCCTTTCCCTCCTCTCTGCGACCGTTGTCAATGCACGGGTGGAATAACAAAGGGAGCTGGGTAGTTTTTTTTGTTTGAACTGAGCACGCAGGCACATTGTGCTTTCTGACTGTGGAAACACAAAGATGGTCTATTTAACTGGCTTGTTATGCATCGACTGTAATTACCACAATCGCACACGGGTTTGGGAGGGGACAGAACACATAAAGGAAATGAGAGAACATGCCTTTTCTTAGATGTCTTGTCATTAGTCATTTCTTTTCTTAATTCCTCTCTGTTTGGCAGAAGCAATTATCACTGAGATAAGGATGACAAAAACAGCAACACAATGCAGCCTCAGTGACACACCGATGGCATGGCAATTAGACAACAGGGGCTGCGAGAAGAGGACAAATTGGAACTGATGTTTGCAATCACTCGCTGATGTCCGAGCAATGAGCGACGCGGGAATTGCCACAAGTGCACACACTTATCAAATCATTTAGGGGAGCTTTTGGAATAAACAACGTGACCGCTCGCATTTTATTGTTTCCTTCCCCCCTTTTTGCTGAACACCTTTTCTGCACCCACACAGCAGCAGTTGCAGCAGCTGTTCAGTTAAGTCAATGACAAATAAGTTGCACAAAAATAGGACAGTGAGTAACAAGCATAAACAACTGTTACTGTTGTTTACCCGTTTCTTTCCTTTTGTGAATATTTGAGCAATTCTTTAAAATGGAGTAGATTGCGTCGGTTGGATATGAACATTTGCTGCTCTTGTTGGCTCCAACAAAGACTTAAGAAAGTCTTATGAATTAATAACTTTTATCTATTTAACATTCTGCGAGGACAAAAAGCTGCTTTTTCTTCTTTTTGTGTGCTTCTAACACAGTGATTGTTTACTTTGGTTTCCAAGTCCCCACCAACAAAAAAATAAATTAATTAATAAGAACGCCTTCAGCCTGCAAAATACCATCAAATGATTCCCTTTGTTTAGCTTTTTTTTAAGCGTACAGTTCTCAAATTAGCATCTACATGTTTAATGCATCCAAATCCTTGGGAGAAATATAAATTCAGGACTAGAGCGTCGGAGGAAAACAAGCAGGCACCGCATTGAGCCAGCAAGATTAATATTACAGGTTTTGCAATGTTATGAGCAATTAGATTTAAAAGCAGACTGACTAAACGGTGATGAGTCATACTGCTGGGATGCACAGAAACACGGATCTACAAGCGAGGTTCACATTCAGATTAATTATAGTTGAGTCAAACTGATATTTTACTGGCCGAGCCAACAAAGCACGAGTAAATCTGGTAAATCATTCAACCATCTGTTGCTTTGTCAAGCTCCAAAGTACTTCATGAAAGAAAATTAATACAGAAATGCAACTCAAATAACACATTTTCACATTTCCATTGCAGAAAAGTGAGTTCTTTGATCCCCTGCGCGTTTGTGCTGAGCCTAAAGGAACGAATATGAAAACGGAGGCTGATTACATCTAAGGGTTTGTATTAATTATGATGTGTTTTCCTTTTTTACTGCTTCTCATATGTGTTGATGTATTCTCGCTGCCAAGGACGAAGTTTAAACAGCATGATTTCACCATTTAATGAGGGCCCTGCTTATGATGTGTCTGGTTTAGGGATTCAAAGCATGCACTGTATGTAAAACAGTTGGCGCGTGGACCTCGACTTTATTCTGAGCTCAAACAGAGAAATGCCAACTAAAAGTAAAGCCCATTGGGTATTTAATTCTGGTCCTCTCTCTCCCTCCGCCTTTCTCCCGCTCTGTCTCCCACAAACACGACGACCTATTTAAGCTACAACGCGTTGGCACCCAAGATGACAGGACTGTCAAAATACTGCGGTGAGGTTAGCAGAGTCAAGGCGACCACAGCTTTACCTGCATGTAATAGTTTAGAGTAATGAGTTTTACCATGCTATAAACTGTCACTGGTACATTCAAAAACACATCTTCCTCCCTCCAGTTCATTAGCTGGAGTTGTCGTGCTGCTCTCTGATCTCAATGGCTCAATCCTTTTTGGCTCGTGACAGTAAAGTTCCTTCCTTGGAAAAAAAAACAAAAACCCCACCGCTAGAGTCGACTTTCTCAGGTGTCTTGCTTCAAGATCAAACGACCTAAACAAATGCACTTTTTAGGAGAACAGTGTGCATTTTGAGTGCCAGCTAAGCTCCTGACCTATATTAGACATCTTTCATCTTAGGCAGACGTGTTTCCCATACATCTGATGTTCTTTTAACACTGTTAAAGGATCATCTTGGCCTTCAAAGCAAAAGCCCTCTGACAAGTGTGAGAAGTCATCCTCTCTTTATATGAAAGCCAAAGAATATATGTTTTGACTGAAGCCTCTCAAATCTTTTACAGGCTGCTGGATGCAATTTTTCTCAACCTGAACTATTCGATTTATTATTTATTTGCATACAAACATTCTCTATGTTATGCTTCCTTGAGTTTTGGGCAGTTTCGGCCTGAAGAAGTGGTTTGTAATGTTAGGACAAAGCAGGTACTTGCTTCTCATTTGATCACAACACGGGGGCAGTATAGTTAACATGTGGTTAAAGGTGCTGATTAAATCCCACACGGGTTTTTCCCTGCCTGTTTACCATCTTGAACTTCTTACAGAGAGCAGTTTCGGTCTAAACTATAATTTGAAGGCTTTTTTCCCCCCTCCAAGCTAATTTAGCGTGAAAATATTTGACTGATTTACTTCTTTATTTGTGCATTTTGTGTTTATTTTCTTTCTCTCTGTGTTGAGGCTTTTTTTTTTGTTTGTTTTTTATCCCCTCTCAGCGTGCTAACCTTCCCCACCGGCAATGTTGTGACCTAAATTTCCAAAATAACGCTCGTAAAATCTACCCACACAAACTTTACTACTGCATCTACAAGAGTGCTCCTTTGTTTAAACAGTGAGGGAATAAGACAGTAAGTTGCACTACTCACTCTGTTTGAAGCCGAGGAAGGGGATCCTCTCTATGGGCGTGTCTCTGTCTTTCATGTACTTGTACAGCGATACTAAGAAAGCCTGCTCCTCTGCCCGGCTCTCCTCTGATACTTCCTCCTCTTTCTTCTCCTCCTTTCCGTCGCTTCTCTCCTCCTTCTCTTTTGCCCTCTCCTTCTCCTCAATTAAGGATCTCTTATTGAGGCCAGCGGCCCTTTGCTTGGCTGGTGTGGAGAGTTTTCCGTTGAGTACCGTTTTACAGTTGGGTTTGACCTGCAAAGGCACAGCATATGGAGTCACATTTTTAAAGGAGAGTCTCGCACAAATGAGGTCAGACAGTTTGCATTACCTTTAAGAGCAAAACAAACATTCTCTTTTTTTTGTGGCCCCAGAGGAAGCCTCTCATTGATTATGAATGGAGCTGCTCTTCTTGTCATCACAGATTAGAGACAGACAAGTTTGACTTGCGCTCTGGGAGCAAATCGCTAATATTAATTTAACTGTGCAAGGTCACATGGATGGCAGCTTTTAGGAGAGATATTTATCTAACTTTGAATTTCATAAACAATGCAAGAGAACTGAAAAAAATAACAGAGAAGCTTTTGAAATATTGTTGCAGTTGTAAACAAAACACTCAAACTACTCTGGTTTTCCTTTAATTTGATTTGAGAACAGATGACTTTTTACTACTTTATTATTTATAATTCTGGTTGCTGTTGAGTGAGGCTTTATAAAAAAAGAGATAAACATCTTGTTCTTCTGTGGGATCGTGTTGTACTCTTTAAAAGCTGTGTTGGAAAAGGAGAACATGCACACACAAGTGCTGCTCCGTCCCCAATGCCATAAATTTTAATACATCCCTGAATCAATGTATAAGATGAAATGTCCAAACGGATATTTATGAGCCGTTTTTACTGGAAAAAACAAATATTTGGATTATTCTTAATGGCTCCCTGGGTTCTCACAAGCGCACCTTTTTCAGATTATGCCATGTCTTTATGTAACCCACGTCCTTCAGAGTCACGTTTAAATTCACGCACGGACTGTTACACTGTACCGCCGTGCCTCGTCCTGGCACAGCGAGCACATTGTATAACTGAAGTGCATTAGCCTCATTCTGCAAGTGAAGCAAGAATGAAACTGATAGCAAAAGAAACACCTTTAAAACCAAACAAACATCCAGCTTTATATGACATTTTACAGCGGCCAGAAAGTGCTGTGGTTGAATTTGGATTCGGAATGAGGATTTGGAAATGATTTATTTCAAGCAATCGAAGCAAAAATAGTACGAAGCAAGACAAACAATCTAGATCTATACAGAGGTTTATCAAATTTAGGATATTTAGTCATAAAATTGATTGGAAAAAACATACACGTCCACATACACTAGTAAATAATTCAATTATTACTCTTAATCATAAATAGATACAGTAAATGACACAATGGAACTAATAAATATTAGGCTTATTAAAAGGAGTTCAATAGATTGCTTGAAAGGGAAGAAGCAAACTTTTATAATCCCAGCCTGCTTTGCTTTACTTAACCTTTTTATTTTTTAAATTTGTCTTTACATAAAAGGATCATTATCAAGATCTAATTAGTTACTCATTCTTCACCAACACAGATTCAGGTCATTAAAAAGTTCATAACTATCAATAAATCACACGACAATGATGAAGAACATAATCAATATGTAAATAGACATAACATTATTACAGAAATCAACATAACATATTCAGATCAAGTATCCAAATGATCTGCAGATTATTTGTGATTAGAAAAATATCAATAGAAAAATTGTATAGTTCAAAGGAAATATTTGAGTCATTAATTTAAATCACATAAAGTGGAGCGGTCTGATTAAAAACGAACTTAATCATCTTCAATAATTTAACTTTTACTTGCTCAATTGCTCTATCTCAAAGTGAAATATATCGATTATTAACTTTTTCATTTGTTTTGTGTTGCTTTTTCTTCCTCTAATCTCACCTTGGTTGTAGTTTTGCTCTCTGGGCTGGACGGCTCCTGCGCTCCGACAGCTGCTGAACTCGGGGTCGAGCCTTGACCCTGAGCCTGACCCTGGGACTCCCTCCTCTGAGAGAGGGACAGCTTCTTCTTCCGAGGTCGCCCCTTGAGGTTGGGAGCTGAGGGAGAGGAAACGGTGTGATAAATGTCAAATCAGGCGGCACTGAGTGATTCATCCCTCTTTGTGGACGAGATCTGATCCTCTCACCTAAACATATTACCATACGATTTACAGTGTGAATAAAATACCTAAACATTGAAGGCCAAAGTGGATTTCCTGCCAGAAACTGTTGACTTCCAGCTGCTGAGAACAGAGGCTGCGACAGGAACGTTTACAACTTGGGAAAGGAATTTCAAAGGCCCGCTAGCCTGTAGCTAATTATTTCTAAGCTGGATCAGAGCGACGTTGTGCTGAATGGTGTAGCAGGTTGCCAAATTGCTCCAGTGTGCTAGTAAACATGATCCTCAAGTTTGCTCTGAGCCTAAAAGTGTAACTACATGTAAATTCTGACGGATGTATTTTTAACACTGCTGATGAGAAACAGTCTAAACAGTTAGGCAGTTGGCAAAATATTGCAAATTATAGATGCTGGTTAACCAACAAACCCACAAAAAAAAAAAAAAAAGAAATTTCACACAGTTTTTCTGCAGGCAGAATATATATATATATATATATATATACATATATATATATATAAATAAGTGTGTATGTGTTTCTTTAAGTAACGTGTACAACAAGAACAAGCTGTACTTTGTTTTCATCTCCTCCTCTCACCATAAAACATTAAACTGAACTCCAGCAGTTTAAAAAAAAAATCATGTCTCTATTTTCAGTTTTCCTCTGGTTGGTCGGCCTATTTCTTAAAGCTCAATGCAGTTAATTAAAAACACATGAACCTGCCTGATAGGAGCTCTTTGTTTGAAAGGCTGGCAGATATAATTGCTCAGTTCATATTACACACACAATAAAGTATTTAAACCCACCAAGTCCTTTGTACGCCCACGTTTATGTCAATCCACGATTGTAATGTAACTTCTTGGCAGACTGCCTAGCCTGACTGCAGCAACACAAACAGAGATAAGCACAAAAAAGAACAAGAAGAGGGAAGAAAAACCAAAGAAACTTCAAATAATCTAACTTCACTCGCACATTTATCAGTGTCAACATTTCTTCTTTCCATCCGCAATGACAATTAAATTCCATCCAAGGTTGCTTTTTTTTTTAGCCAAAAGAATTCGGATGATTATTTTTGTCAGATCAAATTCCCATCAAGGAAGTGTTACAATAACACTGGAGCTGAATAAAATCAAACCTCATTAAAGGGGAGAAACGCTCACAACCCAGCAGCCTATCGGTGTGTGCTGTTATTTTCACCACACGTTGGAAAAACAGCTCAAGGAAAATTCCAAGGACATTTGCTGTGCATTTGTCTTCCCTTTGGCACAGAATAAAAACAAGCTTTCAACAATGTAATCTTTACTACGAAAGCACTGGGCCTGCTCCTTCACTCTTTTCTTATTTTGCAGCTCTGCTTTCTTTATTTTGACACACTCATTAAAGGGCCTATATCATACTATTCTTAAGTCTATAAGGTAAACAACATCCATCATATATAATAACAATAATAATAATAATATATTACCTTTGGCACATGAAAAAGTGATTTTTTTAAATTAAATATTAGTTATTTTCCTGAACTCTTTTCCAACCCAGAAGTAAAACTTAAATATCTGAGGCACCGCCCTTAGCTCATTTTGGGTGCCGCCCATTTCATGACCTAGAGGCGGTGTTGTGCTCAGGTACGTGTACCCTGCCAGAATGTGTACTCTCTGTTACAGAACAACTTCTGGCATCTTTGATTTGTTTCATAACACTTATATTTTGTCCCAAAAAGTGTAAAAAGAAGGTGATTTATGATCTAGTATATTCTGGGGCATTTGGGAGTTTACAGTCATATTTCAATGTTTTTCCACATAGTCTACATAACAGCTTCTTTTTGTGTAAAAAAACACTTGTTGAGGCTAATTTAGGATTAGAAAGGGAGTTAGTTGTGGAAGCATTTAACAACGAACATTTAATAAATAGTTGTTGCTCCTACAGCAAATTATACATCTGTGGGTTTTTTTATGTAGAATATGTGGGGAAAAAATGCAAATATGACAATAAACTCCCAAAAGACCCAGAACAAACTGTATTGTAAATATTCCACCTTCTTTTTTGTGCTTTTTGGAACAAGTGTTGTTTTCTCTGCAAATGAGGAAGCACTTGTCTAGGTCACAATGCGACGTTAGGAGGGGCTGTGCTCAGAGCACAGGTTTTTAGAGAAATACTCAAAAGTGCGTGAACAGATCAAAATACCACTTTGGGTTTGTTTTTTGTGATGAATGAACATTATAATGCACTTAAAGACTAAAAAAATGATTTTGCATGGTGTAGGCCCTTTAAGGCGGAGAAAACCTATCCATCCTGTGAGTTAGTTTTATCATCTAAGGCTGTAGCTGTGCTTTAGCTTAGGTTCACAAACAGGGAAAATCAGATAAAAGAACTGATGACCATAAACCAGATATTAAAAGCATTTGCTGGCCTTGCAAAAGACAAATATTGAATTTTTTTCCAGATTTTTTGCTGAGTAAGGTCCATGCTCAGAGTATGGGTCTCTTTTTTGTCCAATCAACCCGACGCTCTCTTATGCAAACTGTCCATTTACATTTTTCATTGGGTCAAATGCTGTTGTGGGGAAAAAAAAAAGCAACAAAACAAAGCAAAAAAATTAATCGATTCAGTGACTGAGAGCTGCTTAGCGCTAAAACACAGCAGTCAGGTTATAAATAGGATTGAATTACATCAATTCCATCATGCATTCATGTGTTTTTGTAGACAAACAGGCACAGAAGGGCAAGTGAAGACAACCTCCACACTACAGAAAATACAGCGGTGTTGCATAAGGGAGGAGTCACCAGCTTTAGAATGAGAAAACCTAACATGGAGCGACTTTGCGGATTGATTTTCTGGAATAGAAACACAGACATTTATAGTCTGCGGGGAAAAAAAAGCATGCATCAGAAGACAATAATTTTGCAGCACCCTGGGAGATGGGATATTTTTACCTCTCTGTGGGCATTAAGTGCATCTGTCAGTGTACCAGGAAAAGAGGTTATTTAAGCACATATGATACTGTACTTCTCTTTGCAAACCAGAAGCGGATGCTGACCAAGCTTCCACGATCATTTTTGTTTTCTGTTCGATGCTTTTTGGATGCTAACCCGACTTGAAGACATCTCATGTGCACAAGGACTCACACAAAAACAACACAATGCTTCCTGTTGACACAATGATGTAAAGCAGCTTTCTGGAGGGAGGTGAGGCAATTCATACGCAAACACACATATACACAGGTTTGAGTGTTCCCCCGGGTGAGAATCCATCACGACTTGTCAAAGAGCCATGGACCATGGAAGTCAAGACAACTTCACCCGCGATGACAACTTGGTGTATGGATGATGCCAAATGCTCTCAGCTCTTATTAGCTATAAAACAAAGCTCTGTTTAATAATTTCACCCTCTCAGATTCAATTAAACACAGAGATAATGCTATTCCACTGATGTCAAGCATAATGGAAAAACTCATTAGGTAAAGCTTAGAAAGGGTTCTCATGGTTTTGAGCTTAGGAGCCACAGGGAACCAACAAAGTGGACTGACTGACAGATGCTTTTAAAATAGAGACATAAAAAAAAACCCGTAACCACAGTGGAGCTGTTTTAAATTATGAAAAAAATGGATGTTTACTTAATCAACGGTAAAACCATAAAAACACGAGTTGATTGTGCAGACATTGTGTGTTTCTGTAACAAAAAAGCTCAGGGATCTAAAAATACTTTGATGTACTTAAGCAGATTAGCAGCCAACTCATCCCTTCATTTGGCACTTTTGGCACAATAACACTCACGACTGAAATAATCAGTCACAACTTAGAATAGGATGTGTGCTGCGGTTTTTGTATTTTTAGTCACACAAGAGAGAAAGATCAAAGGCTGGCTAATTGAATTGGTCAGAAAATCAGTTTACTGGCATGGAAAAGATTAAAAAAATCACAAGTGGAGGACAGATTGATGTTGAATTCTGTGCAGATGATGACTTTTTGATGAGGCGTCCTCTAAATGTTTACAGCCCATTACAGTAAATGTGTTTAATAGATTATAATTTGAAAAAAAAAAATCAACTGATACTAATGTAATCCCTTCAAAAATCCAATAACCCACAATGTTTTTTAAGTATTTCATTAGGTTCTAATTGTTATATAACATATTTCATTTATGATCAGAGAAAGGACCACATTTGAATGAAAATGTTTTATGCAGTTTCTAAAACTGCACAGAAAAAACACAAAAAAATGAGCCAAACTCTGTAGGTGAAGTAAAATGATATAATATTGCATAGGTTCAGAAAACAGCTGTGTGACACATTTAACAAGAGCTTTAACGTTTGTGTTGTTAAACAGCTGCTGCACAGATGGATGACAAGAAGCATGATATGCTCCTTCCAGCATGTTGTTTTATTCATGCTACAAAACTAAAGACAATCTCATAAATGTAAGGATTCTATTTCAAAGGTTTAGGACTAAAACTAATGATAAGGATTAGAAAAACTCACCTCTTTTTTTTTTTTTATTGAACCTACTTTTGAAATACTTTGAACGTTTAGACTGCAGGGTATTGAAGAAGAGGGTTCTGTTCATCTCACAGGAGGTAAAAAACAGCCCATTCTTAGCATTTTAGCTTGCCTGATGAAAGAATGAGGGCTGAAACGTTGCAGTAAATGTTCAGTTGTGCAAGTTAGGAGGGTGTGCAGGAATCCTTTTTACTTTCTATTTTAGTTACTCTAAAAGTGCCAAAGCTAAGACATCTCAGCCTGCCGTGCCAAGCTAGTAAGTGCATTTTTTCACTTTAAAGCATTTAAAGCTTTCTCAGAATTTGTTTTTTCCCCCGATGACTTCCGCACAAAGTTTTACATCTGTAAAACGCAAATAAATTTGAGGCAAATTAGAAAGTAAGCAGCCAAACAGGGAGTGTGATGTCATCCTACTTCCTGTTTACACCAATACTGGTGTGTGGATTCTTCATGTCCTTTTTGAAAATCTTTTTTTGATGATGGAGGGCATATATATATGTATATATATATTCTATATTTATATATATATATGTTATATATAGACTGTTGCACATCAGGAACAGACAAAAAAATGCCATTTGACACATTTGTTGTGTAGACAAATAGAATCTTGGAGGTAGCTAAAAACTGCATATTCATAATTAAAAGACCACTGGGAACGCTTTTAAAATAGTTCAAAAGATGATTGGAGTGGAACTTTAAACAAGGGAAAAAACACGCAAGTTGAGGATGAAATCTTTAACCGTTAAAGAAGTCATAACTACCATGTCCATCAATAGGAACATCATTGACATCATTTAAGGCTTTGCTGACACAACAGCGACAACCTGGTTCTGCTCCCCTGCAGGGTTTTCGTGTCAAAACTCCTCACAGCTTTGTTTTAAAACAAGATGAGCTGTATGTGCAGCCTTGATTTCAATCACCTCCTGTTGCTGTTACATACGTTTTAAAATTAAACTGCTAAGTTTGGCATTCATGCTCTCGTTTATGTGTCATTGAGCGTATTTTAGTCGATGTGCAATAATGAGGTTGTACTGTCAACATATAAACTAAACCTGCAGGAGTTTGTTCACAGACATGTTCAGCATTCTTTTCTTGTGCCTTTTTTCTAATATGATTTCATTTTACAAATATCTGGCCACCATTTTGTTGACTTTTGTTCTCACTAACATATTTCAGCGTTCACACCTTCTGATCCTTATGTCTCTAAAGACAACTTTCATTTTTATTGCTTGCTTTGTTTGTGTGCTTTAATGTCAGTTAAAACTGATTGTTGCTTCACTGTGATTTTATCATCAAGTTTTGTTTCAACTTTACTGCCTCGTTATTTTCCGTCCTTTTGCATTTTTATTCAACGATTGCTTTGAAGGTCAGCGCTCCTGGTCGACCTTCATTTTGTTTTTTTGCTCCGCAGATTAGCCCACACACAGTCACGGTTACATTTTAAACAGCAATATTGCTGTTTAGTGACCGATTCCTCTTTATTTAAATTCTCAGCAAGTCTTGTGACTGATTAACTAATCTTCACTTATCAAGATTCCAGCTACAGTCTGACATAAATACAGGAACTACTGAGAAACTCTCCCTTTTACAATAGGATTTTACAGATACAATCACAGATATGAAGCAACGTTCATCTAAACTGATTGACTGAAGAAGAATGTCCTTTCTGCTCTAACATGAAACGAACCTCCCACTTATGCCTCCGCTCAAACTCTTAATTCTAGTTTAGCATCAACTTCCTTTCAACATAAAGAGCCCCAAGTTCAAAGAGATGAAAGGAGATGACTGAAGCATGACTAGGACAAGCAGTGACAGATGGAAAACGTGTTTTGACTTATTTTACAATCTCAATTGGTGGCAAATCCCCCCAAAGAACTTACACCTACTCAGCAATTAGGATCATAGCTCACAAGTCAAGAAACCATTCATGTAACATGTAACAGCTTGATGCCTGTCAGGACAGCAATAAAATATCCTTCATTTTATTAACAAAAGAGAACGGTTTGAAAGAGGTTATCTAGTAAAAAAGAGCAGCGGCAAACAAAACAGCGACATCACTTCCTGCTGATAAAACGAGCCAGATCTTTAGAGCAAACACCGCAGCACCTTCTTCTGGGACTTCAACAGAATGAAAAGTGAAATCACAATTCAGATCTGCGTTAATCAGAGAGTCAGTTTCACAAACCCCCCCGATGAGTCACAGAGCTAAAAATATTATTGTAGAAAGAATAACAGAAATTTAACCAAACACAACTTGAAGTCATCTGTAAAACATCCTGAGAAGACCACCTCCTCAGGATAAAAACTGAGCGGCGCAAGTTTGAAAGAATCCTCCCTCTGGGAAAGATTTGTAAATGAAACTCCGCTAGTGACAACACACCCACACACACACACACACACACACACGCACGCACGCACACCCACACACACAGAAGGTCATTCATACTGGGTTTCAGCTTTGGAAATTTACAGCGAGTCATAAAGCAACGGCACAGACAAAAATATTCTTGGTTAATTAGTTACAACTAAAACGAGAAAACCTTTCACCAAAAATATATTTTTTAATTAAGATAAATAAAATAATTGATGTAGAGCAGGGCTGCGGAGTAGCTCTTCTATCCCTCCATTGTGGCTCTTTGGCTTTAATGACACACTCCAATGAAAAGTGTGTTTTTTACATGTTCTGGTAGCATTTTTCTCATGATAAAAAAATGCAAGATTAAAACTGCATTTTTGAGTATTTCTTTATGCAAATCAAGTTGGATAAAAACCCGCTGTTAGAAAAAGCTCAGGTTTGCCATGGACGGGCTAAAGTCTCCCTGCTCCACTCCAAAGTGAGACTTCGCAGCTTTCGTGAGTAAAAAACTGAACCAATTGGCTCCTTTGGGTGTTAAAGGTCGCAGATGTAGAGAAACTAAACCACCTGTCAGAATGTGGAGAAAGTGTAAATAATATGTGAAAATCACATGTGAAGCAGCTCCCGAGTTGCAGACTTTAATCTGCAGAGCAATGGAGCATTAAATGTGTGATCAGTGAAGTGATTTTACGTTTTAGTTGAATATTTTAGCTCCACTGGAAAACACAATAATGTGACAAGATGAGCTTCAAAGCAGCACAGTGAATATCAGATAAAAAATAAAAAAAGGAGCAATGACTGATGTCTCAGCTAGCAGTGACAGGCGACGGCGTTTCTTCACTAAACATCAAACAGCCAAGAGGTGGGAGGGATTTCAAGAGTTCGGGCTCGAGATTTGCACTTGTCGGACTGCAGTTTCGGATGACAATTCTTTGGGGGAAAACACATGGGAGCTGACATGTTTCTTTCTCCAGCTCATTTCTGAGGTTGAAAATGTTTTCTTGTGGGTTTATGACACATGTTACAAGTTAATCAGATCAGAAGCTTTCCAATTCCAAATCAAGCCTCGGGCAAAAAGAGAGCAAAATGCAGAATGTAAAATTTAACACTTCAACAACTTACTGCCTCCAATTTTAAATGTGGGATTTGCCAAGTAAATTGTCAATAAATCAGAATGGATATTATCTTACCCTGGAAATACATTTCCAGTGGATTTTCATAACCTCTCATTAGTATTTCACTGTTACAGACTCCTAAATCTTTCTCTCAGTGTCCTCCTACTGTCCAATTCAAGAAATCAAGTCGAAGGAAAAAGATCATAAAAATGTTCACTCGCATATCAAAGTGAAATCTCACACACTCCTGGCACAGGCACAGACACATTCCGATATTATTTTAATGATTCCTCCTCTAAGATGAGGGTTGAGTTGGTTCTTTGTGATCATGCTTTCGCCTGCTCACCAGAACTGCCTGGTTAAGTTGATTTAAATTCGGTGCAGCCTCAACTCAACAACCATCCCTCTATTTTTGTAGGTCGATTATAGCTCTCCCTCCATTCTGTCATGACGACTGGAGCTGCTTTTCCACACGCTAATATGATTTATTTTTGACATTCTCACCATTTTTCTGTTCTTGTGCTTAAGGCGCGCTTCGACAAAGAGCACCGTCCTGTTCTTTTCTACCATCAAAACCCTCGTAGGTTGGCAGATGATCCACATTTTAATCTAAGACTCAGAACTACGCAGATGAGGATTATTATTGATTATTTTGTGAAATGTTTGACTGGTGCAAAGAAAATATTCAATCAACCTCAGAAGATTTCACATCACTGACTTCTATTCTCTATTTTTGCATCTGAATGCAACACAAAATAGCTCTCAGTGCCTGAGAGCTATTTTGAATTTAATGAGGAGGAATTTATCTGGATGCTTCCTCGGTTCAGTAATGGATACTAGTTTCTTACATAAACTCACATGTTTTGCTAGATTTCAACCAAAAAAAGGGGGAATAAAAACAGTTTAATTTTTCACCAGAGCTCAGAGTTGTGGTGAATGATTAAAGCAAGAGGAAAAAAAAAATCCTGACTCCTGACACAGAAAATCACTGTAACACAAGACTGTAAGAGCATGTGTTTGAGTAAGAGGTGGGTATTTGTAAGGCTAAAAGAGGTGTAACAGCAATCCCTCAAGGTGCACCCAACTCATGCAACAGCACCACGCAAACAAACCCTGCAGCAGCTCAATCTCTTCCTGCCTTTGACAGAGCAGGAATACAAAGAAAGACTTAAAAAACAGCATTTCTCCACTTCCTATTGTTCATTTCCATATCAGCTTTCGCTTCTAAATATACCAGCAGTGTTTTTATCGTATTCTCAAAACAATAAAAACATTTAAAGTCACACTTCCTGGTTTTTGAAAAATCAAAACTGACACTATGAGATTTTTCACAGAAAGACATTTTGCTCACATTAAACAAGCAAGAGTAGCTTTCATTTGGAGTCTTTTCATTATCGTCAAATATTGACTCTCAGATTGAATAGTCTGTTTAACGAACACAGTTTGTTTACAATCCTGCTGCCACTTTATGGGCAGCCGAGCAGGAAGTCAAAGGTGAGAGTGGAGGAAAAATTGTTCCTTTAGTTGTTGTTTATAACGTCAAGATTATTCCGTCCTCCTTCATATTTCACTTTGTCATTTTATTATAATTCTAATTCAAAAATACTTTATTGACCCTTGAGGGGAAATTAAAAATTAAAACGGAGGTATTGGATGGAGGTGACTGAATTTGAAATACAGCCGTTGAAAGGAAAACGAATGAACAATGAATTCAGAAACATTTATTCTGTAAATTATTGGTGTTAAAGTGACGTCTGATGCTTTCACTGTGTTTGTGAGTAACAGCTTCATCACTGGAACATCGTACAGCCATTAGATCACAATGTTCTGACAGCCATGCTAAAGTTCAAGCTAATAATTAGAGTGAAGGTTAAAATCAAATAGAAACAACCCAATTAATCACTCCTCTGTTAACTCAATATTTGACATTTACTGTTTTTTTTTCATTTTATTTTAACCCATTAGTCAGAAGCTAACCAGTTTTGTTTGAATATAAACCATTATAATCCAAATTAATCTAACAGGAGCAAAAAACATTCAACAATTCCTGTTTTTACTATATTTGAACCTCAAATATGGTATCTGACCAGATCTGTTGAAAAAGTGGGTCAGAATGGAGCGGAGCAGGTAGCCTGCTGATTGTAGCTCCTACGTCACAACTACGAGTGTTTAAAAATCGTATCTTTGTTCTGTTCCTGATTCACGATTAACGATTTGAATCAAGAAATACTCAAATACAATTTTAAGCTTAATTTTCTTAATATAAATGTCCTCCATCATCAGAAAAACTACTACAACAACACGAGAAAAACAAAACAAAACACAATTTTCTGGGTTTTTTTATGTTACGGTAATTAAACTTAAAAAGATTGTCACTGATTAAACAGCTTATTAATTGCTTCATAATAGGTATGTTTGCATGCATTTTAAATATTTGTTTGTACTCATGTTGGGAGCAAAAACCAAAAATGTGGGTCAAACACAATGAAATCCTTGTATTACATTTAAAATAAAGAAACGTTTTTAAAAACATATTTAAAAAAGGGCATTAAAATAGTTTCCCAAGTTTATAATGTGGTTTCATGTACTTTAAGTGCGACAGACCAAAACAAGCTGATATATAGTTAAGAATATTTCTAGTTCTGACTAAAAAAAGCTGACATTTCTTTCCACATGATTTATGCAACCATTCTGGGTTAAAAATAAGCCTCTAGAAAATAGTTACCTTTCAGTTCTCTGAAACTATTAACGTTGTCATAACAAGGTAGAGACAACCCCACTTTAGCAACCAAAAGTGTCTGGTGGGTTGAGCCTCACGCGGTGGTCAAAGGAATAAAAACCATTTCTCATCTTTCCATGAATGCAGCCTCCAATGTGAACCGCTTCTTATGGAAGTTTAAATACATTCACACTGCAAAAATGGGAATCCATGTGAGCTTTCCTGTTTTCAGACTCTCATCAGAACGGTTCTGCTCGCAACAAGTCTGACATCTTGTTCCACTCTATTTCCCAAACCTATCATTTCCTATACAAATGCTGCATTATTTGGGCTTCAGTCTGTTTTTATTTTCCTCAAAGACGAATCCCTTCAGCTGGCTGACTGACAGCAGTGTGTGCATGCATCATTATCTCATTCACAGAGCCTGTCTGTTGCCATAGCCCGTGGCAGACCTCAATCACAAAGTATTAGAAGTGACTTCCACTCAGTGCCAGGATGATGTCTGCTGCAGGTGTGCCGCACATTTAACTGACCCAGCAGAGTCGAGACATTCAAAAGTTGAGTAGTTACGATAAGAGCCTTTGATTTGATAGAAATAGTGAATCTAAACCTTCAGTTCAAACCTGCTAGTGACCAGAATGAGGAAAAACAGCTTCAACTCACAACCTCTTTGTCCTCTCAACTGCCTTAAATATGCGCTTGTAGGTGTATCCTAGCGGAAACCAAAAGGGAATATTGATTTACTGAAGTCTACTGCTCTGCAGAGTTTATCTGGGGTTTAAAATGCTGATCAGGTTTTTAGTTTTAGTCTGAGGTTTCAGCATACTGTCCCGTAATAAGATCTACCAGAGAGGGTCTATGCTAATGCCTTGCTGATAGTGTGCAGTAGATAAATCATGTTTATAGATTCATGTCCCCCTCTATGGCCCCTGTGAATGTAACAAGATTGCTTCCAACTGCATTTAAATATGAGCTTTACGCATGCAAACACGCTGCATAATAAAACGCAGCACGCACGGATATGGATTAAAGAGTTGTGCCTGCAATTTTAAACCCACCACACCGGCTATTATTGGCTGTTTATATTTTAATATGTGACTGCGCTGTAAAAACGCTTTTTGTTTGTGTTAATCCTGACAACTTGTCAAATTTTAATCCAGCAGCCCTGGAAAGAACACATCCATTCAAAACAAAATCAATTCTGCCACCCCTCCCTCCCTGCCTCCCTCCCTCCTCCGCTTATTTTTGACTTTCTCCCACTCTCCTGCTTCTCCTATCTATTTCTCTTTCCTTTCTATAATAACTATGCGAGCGGCAGCAAATGTAATTACAAAGGGGTTGGGTTGAGGAGGAGCGTGCATGTGTGTTTACGTTGCGCCAGAACGCAACATTCAAAAGCTATTATCAGAAAAAAGGGAAACATTTTGGGCAGATATGCAGCGCCGGGCAGCTCCCGCCATATGTTTGCCAAGACGGGGACAACAAGTCAGGTAGTAATTATCAATCACCATCAGGAGAAACTGTCAAGGCGCTAGGCCGGGCACGCTCCCCCTAGTGTTGCCATGGAGACAAGCCTACATCCAAGCAAGTGTGTTTACCAGAACATTAAAAATACCCTTCTGTATCTTTTAACTCGCACTTATCAAATCCTCTGAGTGGTTCTTTTTGGAGTGATATGTGTGCTTAAAGCCAAACTAATAGAAACGTTTGGGGTTTTTCATTGATTTTCTTGCCTTCACAATTAGCAGATGTGGATATTTTGACCATATCAATATGAAAAATAAATGCATGTGCGTTTATGTGCACATGCATAATGTATTTGCCAGTAATGAGCTCATTTCTGTGACCATACTGTTTTTGTTCACAGACCTTCCATTCAGACTGTCACTGCTAATATTCCTCAGTCCAGAAAGGAGCACAGTTACCTCAACCATCATGACTTTCTCAGTTCAGTTTACATATTTCTCGCTTAAAAATATGACTCACTTCCATATGTCTTTAAACTAAGCGTCTGTACGTGCCCTAAAGGCGATTAGGTCTCAGAATAGTGTACATTACTGTGACTTTTCACAAAACCACAGCAGGGATATTTTTCCAAGAGGCTTCTAAAAAGGAAAACAGCTAAAGTGTGGGCTCATTTAATGATAATTCACATGCCCTTGATAAATCACCCTTTCAGGATTGCTTTCACTTAAACCTAGCTCTTCAAATTAGACACATAAGCAAATAAACATGAAAGCAATTTCAGCAAAAGTGTTGTTGCAGCAATATAAATGCTCCTGCTTTATTATGGAGGAGACGAAAAGCGAAAGGAAAAAAAAAAAAAAGGTAGTGTTCTTAATTCGTTATTTGTGCACCGTTGTGCATGCTCCCCCTGGGGAGAGGCAACATTACTCTTTCATCAGATCAAATGAAGCAAAGCCGTGTCGTTCCAGGAAGAGCCAATTAAACAGTTCAAAGAAGTTTATTATTGCGATGGATTATGAAATCATTCTTATTGGATTCATTGGGGTGTGTGTTTCTGCAGGGGTGTGAATGTGTGTACTTTAGCACTGCGCAAACTCATAAAGGCTGTCGACTCAAGCTTTCCATTTGCAAAGTAAATAGGAAATTAAGCCACAGTGTTTCATGTTTTACAGGGGAAATTTCACAAGATTAATTTGAAGCCAAAAGAAGCTGAAACTTCTCACAATTTCCTTTTCTTTCTCTCTATGCACCTCATGTGATTGTCTCATGATGGTAACGTCGCCTGTTAAGCACTTATTAACACACATCGCATTTGCTGTCGGGTTTAATCTTAACCCACTTCCACTGAGGAATGCGATGACCTCTGCCCCCAGCTAACTGGATAATATTATCCATCTGAAGATAAATGCATGCTTGCATGGTGTAATTATAAAAGAAATCAAAGGACAACTTTACATTGTCTTAAGTTCTGCCAAGCACAAAGTGTGTGTTTTTATACTGTAATGAGTCACAAAGCCACGTTTCTGTCAGAGGACAATGAAGGCTGTAAATATGCGACACATGAATATGTCAGTGTAGGTTTTCCCTGCGCCCAAGTAGCTCTCAATGGTCATTGTTACAGGGGAGGAAATAGAAAAAAATCTAAATTTCACTGAAATGTTAAGAGCATACACAGGGACCGCCCCCCTCACATAACAGTGCCACATTTAAAACAGTCATAGTTACATAATGTCGAGGATTTGCTAAAAACAGGATAACCTTCAAACGCTTCCACATCATTTGTACTGACAAACTGCTGCTACAACTCAGTAGGACTGGGGCTTTAAAAAATACAGTATTTCAATTTGGCTTTTGGAGAAAAAAAAAGAGGGGAATAGATGGAGAGAAGGGGAAAGGAAAGAGGGCAGGAGAAAGAGATGAAAGCGAGCAGTGGATAATCTTCAAGGCTTATCCTATTCATTACTGGAGGAAAAAAAAAATCACAGCATCAACCTATAAATAAATGAATGTCAGGATAAACATGAAGCCCAAACATCAATAAAATATATGTGTTCTAATAGATCACGCTCTGGTTACACATGAGTCGACCAATGAGCCCAATCACAGAGACTTTATCATTTTCAAAGATACTAAGCACTTAGCCGCAATCATGATAAATAATTATCATTGAAGGAAATTATTATTTTATTTCTATGGATTTTCCCCCTTTTTTACATTCAATGAGTTCCTTCTAAAATTAGTCAAATACAAAACTGAGTTTATTTATCACTGAAAGGAAACACTTCTGACAACAACAACCAAAAAAACATGGAAAAACCCGGGAACATCCATCACAGTTATCATGTACAGTTTAATCCCCACTTGTGTTTGAGCAGCGCCACATAGATTTTTGACGTCACTCCGGTTACACAAGATCTTTTCAGGAACAATAACTTTCAACAAGCCACTACCTGCAGAACGATAGCAAAAAAAGGAAAAAAACGTGTGGGGTTTGTACTGCACACTCAGACTTTTTAGTTTACTGTAACACAGATGAGTCAGTTGTACTCATTCCAGGTTGCAACATGCTGTTCACAAAAGTTAACGAGGGACATTAAAAAGCTGTAACAGCAGAAATTGAGCAAAAACACCTACGTTTTATCTTGTAAATAAAGTCTCACCATCATTTCTTTTTAATTTGACAAGTTTATTAATGAAATAATAACTGAAGCCATTGTGAATAAGGTCAGGCTGGCCTTTTTCCACTTAAGTGTTAAGTCTTTAATTACATGCTCTGCAGTTTATCAGTTTTTCAGATTACACAAAGTGCATCTGTTCACATTTTGTACTACCTTTGTACAATCTCTCAAAGTCTGATAATAACCTGTCAAAGTATTTTAAGGTCAAGCCAAAATGGTTAATCACATGCAAATGATTTCTGTATTCCTTGTCTGAGGACTGTTTGTATATGGGATCATCGGCTTTATTATCCTTTATCTGTTATGATCTCGTGGCACTCAGATAGCAAGTAGAAGCCGGCTTGCAATCATTCTTCAGTGGTGCATTCAAAGACACTCTGACATTGTGTTTTTCTATAAACAAGACATTCATCAAGTATTGCAAATCTGCAGCCAGGAGTCTGCAATCTGAGAAGTAATACACTTCAAATTGGATCATTTGTGACGGATCTGATTTATACTGGTTCCTGCATGCCAGACATCTTCAAATATTGGATGTCGGAGTTTCCATAAATGCAGCCACAGGGAGAGATTTCTAAGTAATCGCTACTCACATCTGCTGCAGGAAAGTGATGACAGCATGACAATAAAATGGTGACTGAATGTTTCACTGTTGGATCACCTGTACTAAAGCAGATTTGAGGTTTCTGTGAAGTGCTTTACCCTCTCAAGTGAGGTGAAAATGAAAGCATTGGCATTTAACGAGACAACCAGTAACACAACTTCCGCACTTTGAGTCAACGCGTTAAACCAAACTGTTAATATTTTCCTTCCCTCACATTATTAACCATCTGATAATATTAAATGAATTTGTCAACTCCAGCTTTTATCACAACACACCTTACCTAAAATCACAATGAACTCTTCCTGACACACATACACATTGGGCAATAGTGTTATCACATCATGGCAACACCCTCTCCCGTACGTTGTTGCGATATCTTTACAGCTAAAGCAGTATCCAAAGGTTGTAAGAGCACGTGAATGTGGATTGTCTTGATTTCAGGGGAAAGTTACACCTTTTTAAGAGCTGATAAATTATTATAAAAACATATTATATTATATATATTGTAAAATATATAAAAAATATTATAAAAATTAACTTTTTTGAGCTTTTAAGTGTATCGTGACGTTAATTCATTACATAAAACAACCACCCCAAAGCGGTATTTTCCCCCGCTGCCAGCACCGCCCCCCAGGCTTACATACACTTTCTACGCAGAGCTAGCGGGGATTATTTTATATGCACAGTATGCACGTCCATCTCTGCAAAAGCTCAAGTTGTTTTCACGGGTGAAACGCAGACACGCAGTCCAGGTGGGCTCTAGGTTGACGTCATGAAATGGGCGACAACCACAAGCAGCAAAGGGCGGAGCCTCAGAGATCAAAAAGGTCATAACTCATATTTCACAGAAAATGTGTTCAGTAGTGTTCCTAAGGTCATATATTATCATCTATATGGATATAGTTTACTCTGAAAGGCTTAGAATAGCATGATTAAGATTAATAAGATTTATAAAAACTATATATTTATGACTATAGCTAAATGATTTATTTATTTATCAATCTGCTAACAAAAAGGTAACCTGCCCTGCAAAAGAGAGCTTGTCAAGTTAGTGAACTGGCGATGACATAATAGAGATAATCTGAAGAAGTGTGTCATTTTCAATCCAGAGATAGTGCTCCTGAATCCAAGCCTTTTTATTTAAAAACTATTAGACTAATCTTGATTCTGGGTCAAAATATTGGACATACTATACCAACAACCGCGATGCACTTGAATCTATATTGTGCATAAGAGCTGAAAGTGCAGCTTTATAGAGGATTTTACTGAAGGACACGGCAAAACTGGGATGCCATGTGTACAGTAAGTGGCCTCACAGCAGATGTTTTATATACAGCCTGTGTCCTGATAATGAAATGTGATCGTACAGTCGCAGCTTGTGCTCTTTTCTCCTCTAAAATCCTCTTCTGTGGCTTCTGTACACTACGACATATGGACAATGAAATATTCATTGGCTGTTGGTTAACACAAATCTGCACAGAAGATGAGAAAACATGAGCTTAGCAAGCAATTTGCCTATTACATTACCAGACGGGGCCGTCGTGGGAAGGTATTGGCATGTGCATATTTCATTTAATCAGATTTCAGCGTCTAAAGAGCAGCGAGAAAACGCTTCAAGTTGTGGAAACAATGACTTCATGTTCGTTCGGTGACCCAACCCAATCGTGCAAGATACTATCTCATCACACAAGCTTGAAATTTGAACATTTTTCTTTATTCTATCATCAGTTTCGGTTACTCGGTTGCTCAATAAGGAGCTTTTATTCTCTTGACATGGACATGTACAAACACTGTTGTAAATACATGTAAAAGCATTACCAAATACAGACACAGATGTTCAGAACTAACCCTCACTCAACACGACACAAAAATAGGCTAAAAAAAAAAAAACTCTGTTTATGATCTTGCATCTGGACAATAAATTGTTTTTATACTCCTCCCACTCAAGAGGATTACTAAAAAGAATTGCTCTGAAAATGCTTCTGTTTAATAAAAAAAATAAAATAAAACTAGCAAGAGACATTTCAAAGAGAGCACACCGAGTCGAACGTGAACTATGAGGTTTCTGTGCCAAAGGAATGAGATCTGGGGAATATAGGACAAATGAGAGCGAGGAAGAGGAGAAAGAGGAGGGTGGCTGAGCCTCAAACATGATTGCCTTACTAACTTTCAAAATCCTGTTGTTTTAAGCTGTATACACAAGAAGTGTTAGGTTTCTGATGGAGGTGAGGGGGGAAGCAGAAACCTGAGAAAAAAATGGGGAAAAATGTCCTATTTTCCTTTACAAATGGCCATCTTGTTTAAATATACATCATCATCATAAACCAGCACTTGGCTAAGCTCACACATGCTTATGATAATTCGTTGTAACACACAAGGCTGCCAAATGAATGTGAGGAATACTCAACAGATACATTATATAAATGTGACGCTATCATTTCTGGCTTTTTATCGCTGCAGTGGAGCCTCAGCTATGCCAATATTATGAGAGTGCAGTATGTCACACCTTTGTTATTTCTAAGTTTACATAAGAGATTGATTTTCATTCTGTATGTCAGCGAGAACGCAATAACTAAAGAAATATTTGTACCAGTGCTGGATAAAACACAATTTATATCTCCTGTTGGATGTTTGTGTGTGTGTGTGTGTGTGTGATTATATTACATTCCTCCTGGCAAGAAATGAAAATGAGAGTCTAAAGTAGCCCCGGAATAATCAATCCACGATGCCAGAGAATGCATGATAATTATAAACAAAAACTGTGTCATTCCCCGTGAGGGAAAGAGCTGCAGAGGGGACAGGTGATGCAGAGCGTAAATATGGATTCAAGGCTAAAGACTTGGTAAATGAGGCAGTTGAGGATGCAGAAAAATGTAAAAAATCCTTTGTTTCTATTAATTCCACTATTTTGATAAAGTGAAAAACACATCTGTTTGTGATGCACAAGCAACAACTGCGGTGCTTTGTCAAGAATGGGATTGATTTCAGCGCAAGGCTTTCATCTATGGGCTACACAATACAGTACATAAAGCCTGCTGACACTCAGCAAAACCGCATTTTCATGCCTGAGCTCTCTCCTTCTCTGGACCCCCTGAGGAAGCTTGACACACTTTCATGAATTAGCTGTGACAAGATGGACGGCTGTTAGAGGTGCCACCGCAGATTTGACTGAAACCAAAAGGTCAGAATTAGCATGGAGTGAAGCCCAAAGAAAGTTACTCTGTGGCTCAATTTAGTCTTTACTTTTCCCATCTGTTCCTATAAGTCCACAGTGCAGGTATTTGTCCTAATATGGCCGGTTTTATTATGGACTTATGGCTGCTTTTTCTTTTTCTTTTTTTTTTTTGAGGGGCGGCGGGGGGTGGGGGGGTGCTCTTAACTGCATATGTGTAAATATTCATGTAGGAAAGGCGCCCTTGAGGACGCGTTCACCTGCCACGGCAATGGAAATTACTTAGCTCTGCTGTTTTGCAACAAATCACCACCAAGTCTCGGAGCAGCAATTCCAGCAGAAATAAAAGTCTGTTTCAAAACGAGTAAACCTTTATGTGAATAACATTAGAAATCTGGCTGCCTTAGTTAAAATTAAAAAAAAAAAAAAGAGAGAATTCCCTTTGGCTATGAAAATAAACCTTTAACTTAAATGTGGCTCACAGAGGAATGGCATCATCGAGCCAAGCGAATGAGAAACAGCAGCCACAGGATGTTAGCGTTACTATTCATAACTTATTTTCCTACATCTAAAACTGTTTTCCCTTCTGGTCTCACCTCTGCTGCTCTCTTAAAATGCAATTACCTCCTGGCAAATTTACAGGAAAAGAAAAACAATGACTTTTGACCAGAGGAGCCATAACTGTGAATGTCATACTGATGCGGCTACAAGTGCCTGCTGGGTTACCAGGCAAAAGGAAACTATACGGAGGGATGAATCACATTATTCCATTGTTTCAAAGCAGCTCAAGCTCAATAAAATGTGTGGATTCATGAGCAGCAGGGAAGGCTCAGTAAATAGCAAACAGACATGTTCCAGCACTTCACACTACAACCACAGAATGCTTTTCATAGGTGTGACTGATGAGGATGTTTGAACAGCAGCCATTAAACAAAAAGACACAAATAAACTCAGGACATAAAGAAACACATGCATCTCAGAATTATATTAGAAATGTGTTCAGTTTCTTTGTTTTTTTAGTTCAGTTACGTATTATTAAAAGGATCAAAGCGTGTTCAGGCTTTGTATTTACTGGGCAAATGGAAGAAATTAATCATAAAGGTATTGAAATAATGGATATTTAGGCCACACCCCTTTCACCAAACAACATTAAAGCTAATATTTGAGTTACTTTCTTTTGGGAGTAAAATAAATTCCTTTTTCTTTTTCTCTTGGAGAAAAAGTCATTAAAAGATCTGGCAGGAAAAGCGTTTTCTCATTTGTGAGCCTGTGTTTTTTTTTATTTATTTAAACAAACCTGTTCCCCTGGTTTTACTGTGAAACACAGTTTCAGCAGAGACAAAAGAAAATGAACATTTTAAATGAATAATGTTAACTTTTTTTTTTTACCAGAGAACGATTGCGTTCATTCCAACGTCGAGTCAAAGAAAATAATCTCATTTACTCAGCTATGTTCCTAACCAATGACATGTGCTTTCATTTTCTGTCATGACAACTGCTACATAAATATTCCAACTGCAGTGTCCTACAAAATTAGGTAAGCATGATGTTTTTTTTTTCATTTTTTAGTTCTAATGTGGGGTTTTCTTACAAACCCTTGACCTTGCTTATGAATGGGCTCTTTATATAAATATATATTATTTATTAGTGTTCTCAATTGATTAAAAAACTAATCAGGTTAATCACATAAAGCTTAAATGTTCTATATCACTGCGCAGGCTTCTTTAAAACAAACTTTTTGCTTCATCTTCTGGACAAAAACAAGAGAGAAAAGGTGAACTTTCCCTGAACCGATGCTTTATTGAACCTTTTGTGACGATCAGCACATATATCGCTTTCCTTTGCCACTGCAGCGATGCTTTGTTGTGTTACCGTGACAACGGGCAGCAGCACCAATCAAATAGTTTGCTTTTGGGAGAAAACAATCTAAACCAAAAACGTAACAAGAATAAAGTACTAAAAAAATGGATTGAATATTTAATTTTTAAGTGACCGTGGTATAAGTGGGATAGTGTCCAATGAAGTGAGTCATTTCAGAAAGTGACGCCTGAGGTGGAAGCCTGAACCGTCTGCCGCAAAGCGGAAGGCGGACGCGTCTGACGTGTAATTAACCTGCGTTAACAAACAATAATGTGTTACATTTTTTTAAATGTGTCTAACAGCCTTAATAAAACTACACTGAAAATGTTTGTTCAATGTGTCACTCTCAAAGCCTTTTTCTGATTTACTATTTTGAGAGTGCCATTTGGTGTTTATACTTGAATAAAAGCAGACATTTCAATTCTATATTTTATTTTATTCCAGCCTCACTTTCAAAAAAATAACCAAAAAGCTTGTAATTCAACACCTCTGCATGCAGAAATGTGGATTTACCATCAAAGTCTAGCAATAGAGTTGAGTCCCTTACCTAAAAAATTATGTTGTTATGAATGTGCTGTTTTTCCCACTTTAATTTTTGTGGAAATGCATTTTCTATTTACATGAACTGCTGGTTCATTTTGACAGGCAGCCCTGACATAATGAAAAGTTTTAAAGGAACTTTATTGCCATTTTTTTTTACACATTTTAACATTAGCCTCCTTTATACAGCATTTTTCCACCCAAGCACGTCTAAATAAGCACTTTCTCTAACCGCAATGGCACAGTTCTATGCCTGAAACAAACTAAATATGACAATAAGTTTTAAGAGAATGCCCACAGTCATAGATGAGCACTTAAGGCACTTCAAACATTATAAAGCTCTGTAGAAATACTGGTTTTAGATGAGCTGTGTTTTCCACAGGTACGTCTGTGGCTGTGGCACTCACCAAATTCGTCACAAATGCTCTCATTCTGCAGGAGGGTGGGATGTTCGAATGTGTCCCGACAGTACAGGATCCTCGTGTTCCCACCGAGTGCGGCAATGCCGCCCAGCGCCAGCACTGTGTGGTCTATTAGTAGGGACGATGGCTGCTCCCGTAGCCGGGCCAAAACGGAGCGATAGCGGCAATACTGTGGGTAACTCAGGACTAAAACTTTTCGTCCGTCCTCCTCTTGGCCTGAAAAACACAGAAAAAAGCTGTCAGAGGAGCCTCAGAGATTTTGCAGAGCTCGATTTGGTAAAGAGAAGAGCAATACAAGGAAACAGGAAACAGACGCTTCATTTTACATGACAGATTTATTCAGCTTTTTCTTTGTCTTTTGTTAGATTTTGCTTTTTGTAGCTCATTATTTGTTTGGTTTTTTTTGCACAATTCCAGAAAACTGTCAATTTTTAAAAACAAATATCATTAAAAACATACAACGGGAGATTTTATTTTGGTAGAGTTCTTTATTGCTGCTTTTCTAGGATTAAATGAGTCACACTTTGATCTCAATCCTTCCCAATAAACCTACATTTATCTCTTCGACTATCATAATAACTTTGCATAAATGCATCACACAACGGGAGTGAGATACTCCAACTCTGTTGTAACTTTAAATAGCTTTTGTAAGAGTTTCACATCCTTTCCTTTTGGTGCAATTGACGAGACATTTTGATGTCTTGCTGTACAAACACATAGCATCGTTAGGCTGCATGTTTGATTTGCTGCTGAGGCGACAGCAAGAATGTCAGAACAGCTCAAGTCGCTTGCTATTTGACTGACTAGTTTGTTCTTTTTTTTCTGTGAGAAACTCGGTGAGCCATTTCGACACGACAGGTGTGATTGTGAGTGGGCAAGCCTATCATCTGCATACTGACCAAAGAAAATCCTTTTAAAAAAGCTGACTTTGGCTGCACGCTCGGAGCTAGTTTGAGGTGAAACTTCTCATTAAAGCCCGTCTTTAAACCACTTATCATACCAGTGTGTCATTAATGTTTCACCCTCTTAAATTACTGCTCAGTCATGTTTTATAACTTACTGGCTAAGAAAAGTCTGTTTGATTAGGAACCTGAGGACAGGAAGAGAAATTGGGGCCAAACTGATAAAGTGCAATAAAAGACGCACTGAGATACTGATAATCTAATTGTTATTGGTACCAAAATGTCACGTCAGGGCAAAAAAAAACCTCCCTGCTCAAACAGACAGTGACATTAGGAATCACAGCAACAAGGGGAAATTCTTTGGTGTTTGTCAATGCTGGAGCTAAAGGAAGTATTTTTCCTCGTGCAGGTATGTGCTCATAAGTCGGAGTGCAGATGAAAAGATTGCCAACGTTTTTTTGCAATTCATCCTGAGGCAAGCATGGCTGCCTGTAAAATAAATAAATAAATAAATAAAAAAGCAGGCAGTAAAAAAAAAAAAAAAAAAGTTGTTAAGATATTTTAGTCTGGGCCAAAATGGTCTTGCATGAAAAGAAGCCTAATAAAAATACCATGCTGGGTCTATTAAACACTTATAACAGAAAGGCTTATTATTGTAAGGCAAAAGAGAAGAAGTATGCAGTGCAATGCTTAAAGATAACACAGGAAATAAAAGTCACTGACAGAAAAGTACACAGGAAGAGCTCGAGTATTTTAGTTTTATGTCCTCACATCATTTTCCCCTCTATCTTCTGCTTCTTACACCAAAATAAGAAGTTTGCTGTCGGTGATTAAAAAGAGCTTTTATTTTGTAATTAGCGGCACACATTTACGGTTGCCTGCATCACAAAAACCTTATCAATAAGTAATTACATGCTTATTTATTATATTTGAGACAGTAATACATTTTTGGCAGTAAATGTGAATTAGCTTACTAGTGTTTCCACTTAAAATGTTTTGCTTTTCGCTCAAGTGAGTCTGATAAATGAATCAGCCAATAAAAATGACGGCAATAAAACAGGGCTTAATCTGTCTCTGATAGCACAGCAGTAAAACAAAATAAATGCAGATAATTTAGTTTAGCAGTGCATTAAAGAACATTTTTATTATGAATTCTTGTTTTAAAAAAAACCCAAATAATGACTTTGTGGATTGCTAGCCCGACGGTTGGATGATATTTGTGTGTTTGAGTGCAGATAAGTAAAAAAATGATTTTGTTTTAGTTTTTTGGAAGCCTCCACTGCTCTCAGTGTGTGCTGTTTACCTGCACCACAGGGCCTGCTGAAACACCATCATACTGTATTTAGCAGAGAGTAAACAGACCACAAACAGAAACTAGAAAGCATCAAAGCCGATAAACTTCTCCCTGCGATGCTTTATCTGCCTTCCACATTTCTCTTGCTGAAATTAGGGATCTGACTTGGTAACAATTAAAAGACAATACAGGCATGTGAACAAAGCCGCTGCGTTTAAAGACGCGTATGCCAAATTTCTTCCAAAGTCACATCCTGAAACATTATCATAAATATTTCACTTGTAATATTGCAGAGGGGCCGCTGATAAAGCAGAGCAAGGTAGTTTGAAATATAGTTTTATATGAATTATTCACCATCTCGTCTGCTCTTACAAAGCTCTTGGATGTGACATTCATGGGTATTTCTGCTGCTAAGTTAATATTTCAGGGCTAGATAACAAGTGCGGTTTATGCTTTGCTTTCTAAAAGACTACCCGGTTTAAAAGATTCAAAAATATATGTATTTTTTTTTCCTTTTTGCTGATGTTTTGAGGCTACAAGCTCCTGAAATATAGGAAAATAAATGCAAAAATAAAAACGTCAAGGAGGATTCCAATAAGAACTTTGAGGCAGCTGAAATTCCCAGTGTTAAGTGTAAACAGTATTTTCAAATATTAAAACCACTCAAAAAAATAAGGACAATCAAAACCATTCAACCCACACAAAAAAACCCACACTGTATGCTACGAAGTTACCACAAATCCTCTTACAAAGCATTACCACAAATATTTGTGCACGCAAGCATTAATATTATACAGCAGACACATATTTATTCAAGACTGCATTTGAACTGTCATAGGCAATTACACCTCAGAGGTATAGAGGCGTCTTTGTTTCCAAATGTCACAGATTTTATTGTAAGCGGTCACCGTCAGACCTGCTCTTTCTCCTGAGGACCCTCGCAGCATTTCACTTGATTAGATTCAATTTGGAGGGAGAGCGCCTCGAGGCATTAATAACTGTACAAAGGCGTTGTAACGTTTGCATGTCAGGGTGTGTGTGTTGGAGCGTGTAATGCACCCTGAGTGTATGTGCACTTAAAAAAAATTCCATTGTTCTTGCAGCTTAGCTTTTCAAAATAAAGGGTGTCCTTATCTGGCTGTAAGCTTTGTGTTGGCTTTGGGGTTGTCACACTGGAAAGCTGAGGGGTGCTGGAAAAACATTAAAAAAGTCACTTTTCCTCTTCACAGAAACCCTTTTTTCCCATTTCCTTGTTCTGTCTGTCTGTCTGTCCTGCTTTAGGAGCAGCGTAGCAGGAAGATCAAACAGCTAAGGCGAGGTAGATTATTTTCAGAAGATTGCTGTAAAGCTCCTGACCTCATAAACTACAATAGTGTCAGGGCCAGAAGTGCTCTGCAGGACAGCTGACATAAGAGTCAGTCAACGCAGAGCTTAATAAAGTCACTAGAAGAATAAAATAAAAGAAACAAATTTAATTTTTAAGGTGATTTTTAATCTTCTTGCTATTATTGTCCAAAAAAATAGAATAAAAAGTATTATCTTTCTCACATATTCAACAAAAAAAAACATCCTACTGCAAACCTACTTGTATCTCCTTATGTCTGCATCTTTATTTACCAACAATTACTAGTTCTCTCAAATCTTCTAATTAAAAGTGGAATGTGATTTATTAGGCTCCACACAGGATCTTATTTCAGAATAAAATCAACAAAAACAGAAGTGTGAAACGTATCATTCTTCTTCCCCTTTTTCATTTTTTTTTACATTTTAGGTTTTTTCTTCCTCATTTTTATGGGTTCCTCTTGTAAACAACTAAGAACTAGAAACCTTTTAGAGATTCTTTTTACGTTTCTGAAACACACTTTCAGTATTGAACTAATGCAACAAATATTAGATGAACATTTCATTTGCTAGTTCAACTGAAAGAATTTTTTTAACAAAATAAACAAATGAGACAACATGAAAATCTCATTGAACCAGAGCATTTTAATCATTTCTTTTAAATATGTACAATAGTGTCACCTTATTGTCCATTTTTAGGCTTGTTATGAACTGAAACTTCATGATAGCGACAGCTCTGTTCAATAGATTAATGTTTTTCATGGAAGTTCTATCATTTCAGGTTGTTTTCACAATAATGATCCAGAATCACAGATTACTTTGGATAATCTCACAATACCCCCCCCAGTGTTCAGTGGAAGAAAGCACAAAGGAGCTTTTTTTAATGTTTACATCTAAAGTCCCACTGCAATCATCTTTTGAAGCGTTTCCCATGGTCTTTTTCAGTAAAATGAGGAAGTTTTGAGCCACAATTTCAAAAAACGGTGTCGTTTTCTAGGACAAAGTTTTGGCAATCGTTCATCAGAAATTTGTCGCTGTGTTGTGGGCGGGACCGTTGCCGCAAAGCCTTCCCATGATCCCTCTGTTTACACTCTCTCCTGCAAGCTTAAAGCTCCTCACAAACCTAAGCTAACATTACCACTGAAAGAAAAATGGCGAGAAATATCGGAGCTATGCGGCCGTACAGTTTTGAGTCAGATGCCAGCTCAGACGAAGGAAGAGGAAGACGTCAGTGGATCTATTTGTCTGCAAGTGATCGGAATAAAGCGGAGCTTGTACGTACCAAGCTCTTTCAACCGTTTTCGTCTGCTCCTAATGTTTTAATTGACATATACGTCCTCCATCATCACAAAAATGCAACAAGAACATGTTCAAAACAGCATAGATTTTCATTGAAGCGGGTCTTTACAAACAGCTGTGATCAAAATAAAAGTTATATCTACTGAACTCCCGCTTTCAGTTCCTCAGTGCATTTGCTTAGCCAGTGTGAGTTTTCAAGTCATCCTTAGAACTCTCCACAGCTCCTCTGCAGATTCTGGCTGTGTCACTGTCTCCTGTCTCTGCACCTTCACACCGACTCTACAATGCAGAAATCCTTTCTTCTTGTTGCCCAAGTTGGTTTTTCGAGACTCTGGCTGTCCTTTGAATGTGAGGCTTCTGTCACACTGTATGCACAATAAATTTGGGAGCTATCAGAACGGCCCCTGTTGACAAGAGAAAACTAAATCCTCTACAAAACAACACTTTTTTTGGTTTTCATTTCAATTATATTACATATTCTCTTAATTTGTAGGACAATGACAATGAGTAAGAAATCAGAAAGAGAAGGGTTTATTTAAGGCTTTTTAATTTTGCATCTTTTCGCGCTACAGTTCGAATCAGAAGCATTTGGTTGCTTGAAAGCTGCAAAGGCTGAAGTGACACATTAAAGCAGTTTTTAAAGAAAAGGGATGCGGCATATTTGCATTCACCCATATTCTTGTCAGCCTCAAAGCAAAAGTTTGTTCGAGCTGTATGCGCTTCAAAGATGACTGATTTGCTCAAGTGAAAGGTGCAGCACATTAACGCTAGCAGGATGTGAGAAAGGCACAGTTGACTCTTCAGATGACAAGATGGGGTCGATCTTACTAACGCTCCGCAGATTAAAGAATCATGAATCGCTTTTGTGATGTGTAAATCAAGACGCAAACTGGAATCTAATTTAAACATTTTCAGGCTCAAGTATTGCATGACTACAGAGAGGGTTCAGAATGAACCGCTTCTGTGTCAGGGCACCGCTTCACGTAGGGGTTTTAGTTCTGATTCCAAAAGGACAGCCAAAGCTAGTGAATAAAAAAATGTTTACCTGTATTCAGAATAGTTCAAACATCAAATAAAAAAATCAAAATAAGTTTCTTCTTATACATTGACCCAATGAAATGTCTTTGAATTCCACATTTTGTTCTCATCATTAGAACATTGTGTCGTGAATCCATGTTACAGATGCCACAACCTATGAGAGCGTGCACTTGGAAATCCATCTCGGAGAACAAATGAGAACAAATGTTGGATGTGAAACATGATGAAATCCACATCACCCTTTTTGCAACATCTGTGCCTCCTTACAAAGTGTCTTTCAAAATTTCGTTTTCCTCTTTAAAATAAAAAATACTCATCTACAAGTTTTTTGGCAGCTAAACCTTTTGGCTTCAACATGTGGGCACTGGGTTTTCTTTGAGTGTGTCACTGCTTTCAAATCAAAAGCCTATCAGATATATTACATTTTGTTAAAAGGTCACTTGATACTTTTGGGGTTTTTCCCCTTTTCTTTCTATCTGTTAGACATTTTTTGTCCTTGGAAGGTCTTGAGAAAGCCATTTCCTTCCTCAAAAGGCAATTGAGTGTCTAAAAGGCTCTTTGAGAAAAGCAAACTTTTTTTTTTACTTATTTTACTACCAAAAATGTGTGTGTGTATATATATATATATATATATAATAAGGAAGAAAAACAGGATTTTTAGTCATTAATATGTACCAAGAGGAGTATTTTACTTTAGAAATTCACACCCACGCCACAGCTTGTTGTTGCAGCACCACTATCTTTTATTAAGTCGTTCTGTTCCTTGATAATGTTTTTTCCCGATGAGCTCAAGGACAAATGCTTAAAAAGCATACAATACATTTTGTTTTTCTTCGCTTTTTTTACAGTATGACTGTTTTCTGGCACCGCAGCAGGTCCAAGTATTCAACTGATAAATTAGGAGAATTGGCTTTTTGGAAAGAACAACTACATTCTGACAAAAACAAAATGTTATACATCCGTTATAACTTTTAAATAAAAAGTGTATTAATAAATATCTACGTATTTAGACTTTTTTCATTGCTTTAGCAGATAGAAAATTAAATGCAAACATCCTCCTGACGACATTTCATGTCTCTGAATGTTTTAAAAGGGTAAATATTTGAGGTAAAAAGCCGTTCATTTGGAAACGCCTGTTCTAACATGTGAGGAATGTTACTCAGTAGCATAACATTTAAATTACAGACACTATGATTGAAAGGAGAAAAAATTGCATGTCAAAATAAAAGCCTCAGGAAAAAAATAAGTTTCTTCGAATGAGGCAGCTCCATGTGTTACAGTATTCTGACGGGTTACTACTGCTGTCCTGTATCACCCCATTAGTGACACGCCAGCAGTCCACAGCATACTGGTAAAGTCATTAACTAGCTGCCACGAGACAGTCTAAAAATAAGCCACTCTAACGTAGTATAAGGAGCACGCTGTGGGACATGTGTCTGCATTTAGAATAATGCCAGAGAATTATCTTTCACAGCACAAGACAGTCTCAAAAATGTAAGGGTGGTGGTGGGGGACAATTTCAGTTAGCCAGCTCTTCGCTTTATAATGTAAAAAGTGAGATGCCTCTGTGCAGACTGTGCTCTGGATAAGAAAAACGGGGTTGGAAACAATGGAAACCAGCGCTAACAATACATGACAACACAGTGCGCATTGTCTGCAATTACACCAATGAAGGAGTTGCTCTTTCAGAGCCAGCGTGACAGTTTACTCATCATCATCAGACTTTCGGAAAGGCTGCATGCAACAGTAAACTCATTTGTGGAGGTCAAAGCCACGGCTCTCTTGGATGAGTAGTTATTGCAACAGTAGATGACACAGCAGTAATGACACTGAATTTCACAAGAAGAAAACTGTGGCATCGCAGAAAAACTTTGCATACAACCAGTTAGATCAGAAACTGACTGTAATATTAGAGCTGCTGACACAGATACCACGTTACTCATGTTAAATGTATTAATTTAATGGCCAGGAATTAAAAAAAAACACATTTGAAGAGCCTAAATCAACTTTTTTCAGCTATTAAGTGTATTATAATGTTAATTCATCACTAATCTTACTTCTAGGTAGAAAAAAGCTCACAAAAATAACTCATTTTTTATTGAAAAATATTCTAGCTAATATAATATTAAATTAATGGATATAGTTTACTCTGAAAGGCGTAAGAATAACATGATATAGGCTCTCATTGATGGGATTTCCAGGCAAGTGTGCTCATGTCTCTTTTTCCCAGTTGAGCAGGAAAAAGCTGAAAACCACAACTGTCGTGCTCTGTGACACCCATTACAGTCCCTAAATCACTCAGTCAGTCCAAATTTGCCGTTGTCAACAATTCCACACTATCTGGTCGGCCAAGGAATTTACTAGATCCCCCCACTGCTTCAGCGGAGTTGGCAAGAAACAGCAAAGCATTTAAAGCAGGGCTACTTTTGTGTTTTATGTCCTTTTCACACCCCTTTTCCTCCAATTAGAGCCTGAAAAACTTGAAATAATCAGGATTACATTGGCAGAAAAAACAATGTAGTGATTGGTATTCCCAATTCATGCCACGGGCTCAGTTCTTCATGCTTTGTATTGATCTCCGCGGCTCTCCGGTTTTCATTTAGCCTCTTCTCATAATATATAACACATCACTGATTCATCCTCCTGCCTTCTCGCTGTTCGGTGACACTGACAGGGGGGGCCTATAAACAGCAGCAGGCGTTCAATCCTGCCATTGTTTTCATGTTATTGAAACCTGACCAAATAAAGAGGCGCAGCATCTGCCAATGACACCAAACTGGAAAAAAAAACGTGTGTGGAACAAAGAGAAAAAGGTTAAAAAATATAATAATAATAACAGTCACAGGATCTGAGTGATTCACTGCTTATTCATTCTGTGAATTGCTCCTCTGTCTTGGATAAGACAAAATGTGCTGGAACATTTTGCCAGTCGGTGTAGTAAACAAAAGTGCATCAAACGATGCAGCTTCAGTAAATCCATTTATAGGAGGACAAATTAAACTGATCCCAGATGCTTCAACTTACTTTATTATATTCAAAAGGAGCAACCTTACCAAAAATAAATCAATTTCTGTTAAAAGGTTATGCATAGAAAAACATAATGTTAACAAATGACTCAGTGACTGTCCGTCATCAGTCACACACTGACTCGCCTCGCGCCTGCTTAGTATTATATCAGACACAAGCTGTGCTTTCACACACAGACATGAGCAAAAACACAAACCGAGATAGCAACATGAAATACTGCACATAGAAATATCATTAGCCTATTTGGTTAAACGCATCCAAAAACAACAAAAAAAGAGTCTGAAAAGCAATAAAATAAAAAATATATTGTTGAGGCAGTCTTAATGGCATTTTTGAACTTTCACAATCTACTAAAAACACCAAATGTTTTTTATCTTAAAAGGGGAAGTTTAAGGAGACAAATATTATGACTAAGCTTTATTCCAGTAATCAAAGGTTCTGCATGTCCTTTTAGCCTCTTTTAACTGGTTGTTTTGGTTTTATGACCTACATGTTTCCATTTCCTTGCTGAGCGCAAAGCTCAGCTCCATTTAGTGTCTTAGTGGAGACAAAACTGTAAAAAAAAAACAGGAACCCATTTTGATGTAGTTTTATAAGTTCAGCTGTGCCACCCTGGTTCCGCCTGGTCTTAATGGTTTTGGAATGTTAGTCCAACACCACAAACGAAGTTATTACAACAACAATAGGGTAACTTTTTCATTGTTCTCATGTGCTGGTCCCAAGTCCGGCCACCCACTCCACATGTTCTTGGGGCATTTTTCTGGAGGACAAATATAAAGAAAATTTAGCTTAAAAATTGCATTTCTGAGATTTGAAAGTGTTGTGAATCAGGACCAGATGGTAAAAATACAGTTTGAAAAAGCTCGTCGATTTTAGGTATAAAATAAAATTGGCAGACCTCAAGCTCCCTGCTCCATATTCAGTCAGCCTGACATACTTTTATTTATTTTAATTATATTACTTAATGAACATTGTATTGCAATGGCATGCTTTTCATTTCTGTTTAGAAACAAAACATCGAAATACATTTTTACCAAAATCACTGTCAATTAGTCCATTTTTCGTACTGTTCATTCCAAGTTAGCATGTTGTAGATAGCATGTTTCGTCACATCTGTTCATAGTGAATATGCAATTTAGCCAACTACAATCAAGAAATCATTCACAGAGTTTTTGCAAAGAGCTGGGGAGCTGCTTATTATTGAGTTATGGGTAACGAGAAGGGGGGCCTCCGTAACACATGCTTTTTTTTACATTTTAGCTAAAAACAGCAAAATTGTAATTAAAAGCTGATCATTTTCCTTTACAGAAGTCCAAAAGAAGTACATTTAAAATCTATTTCAGTCGAATTTTGGAGACTTCTTTGCAGAATATTCCGATTCTTTGCCATCAATTTGTAAACAGTATTTTCTAAACGTATTTTCCACAGTGTTTCCATCTCAACTTTTTGTTTGTCAGCAGGAAGTTTGTAAAGGAGAAACCAATAGGAGCATCTCTGAGATAACAGCAGCGTATATTCTCTATATTCTCTAAGTTTTTTTTGCCAGAATTTGCATTGCGTGAAAGCAGCTCTGTTAAAAAGAATAAAGTGAGGTGGTTGATATGGCTTTCACATGCTTAATTTTCTTACGAATTCCATTCTCACAAAAGGGCACTAATAGCCAGAGGAGTTAATGTGTTGAAACTGTCCCAAAAAAAAAAGAAAAACAGTGATAGAGACAGAGCCCTGGATGCATGCTGGCTCCTGTTCTTAATTATAGTAAAGCACTAAAGTGCCTCATTCATTTCAGCAGGGTGTGGCTATGACACACGTACACAAAAAAAAGTTTATATAATTTTCACCTCAATTTAATCGAGTGTGAAGCACAAGGATCGAGGACACAAAGTTATGCGTACAAAACCCGAGCACATGCGCACAAACCCACACTCCTATTCACACTCATGTGAACTGCGTTTCACAAAACAAAAAAAAAGAAAACTCAACTTCCCTCATTTTAATTCCTGCCCAGATGTTCTTGTGGTTGACCCAGTGTGTGCGTGGAGGGAGGGGGTGAGTGTATGCAAGACGTTTTCACAAAAACACACACCCATTTTAATGTTGTGAAGAGAAGAAGAGAAAAGACAAACCAACACAAGCACTTTCCTCCAGTTGATTTATGTGATTCCATTACATTAAACATTCTTTCCCCTGAGCAGGCTCAGCTCCCTAGCAACCACTGCTAGCAGTCCTAATGTGTCTGGCATAGGGCCAGGCAGAGCTGCCTGCCTTATTGATTGCCAGATTGAAAAGTTTGCATTTAATAGGTCCTGTAATACATAAAGGAATTATTCAGAGGGGCTCCCTGTCAGAAACCCAAATTGGTTCTTTAGAGTATCAAAAAAAAAACAAAACAGTGGCTTTGTCACAAACGAGCTCCATAAAGCCTCTTTTGTGGCTCCGATGAAATGATTCATTACTCGGGATCTTCAGAATGATCACTTTCACCAGAAAGTTAGGTTAAGGCCGGGCGCTCATCAGCTGAGATGAGGGGGGTCAAGCCGGCGCTGATCCCCTTTTGTGTGCCGTTGAAATGGCCTTAAACACTGTTTGCCGTCACTGGCTGCATCCTGAGTAATGAAAGAGTGCTGCTGGGTTTTAAGGGTCAATCCACTTATACTGCAGTCAATACTGAGAGCGAGGGAACAAAAAAAAACAAAACAAAACAAGCTGCTCTGCAACAAGTCAAAATAAACCAACAAATTATTGAATTAGTTCAATTGTTGGTGGCAGAAAAAGAGTTACTGCACTTTACTGGAAGCTGTCACACCCAGGTGATGATACTCTATCTGCTATGGCGGCGACCCTCATTCGTCACGCCACTCTGTCCAACACAAACTCGACTGAGCAGCTGTGATCAGGGATCTCTGATGTAGTCGGTGACAGAGGAAAAGATGAATACATGGAGAGTTTCTCTGGCTCAGTCCTCAGTAAACAGCACTTTCAACCTCACATATCCTTTCTCCTGCAGAGTGAAATGGATGACATGTTTGGCTTTGAATGTATCTTTAATGGGACAAGTTCCCATTTTAGTGAGCTCTGCTGGAAGGAGGGAGTGAGTAAAAAAAAAAACATCTTATCAGGAGATTGGGAATTGGGTCAGGCAAAGAATTACATGCCATTTCAGATCAGAGTTGCTGTGTGTATTTCCTCAAAGAACGCTCCCTCATTATCAACTCAGACTTATTTCTCAGGGCGGATAGCGTGTAATAGGAAACATAATTTAATGTTTCTGTAAAACAATGGAGGAATAAAGAACTGGAGAGGGGACAAGAGAATATGTCTGCAGGCTATTTGGGACAGGCATGTTTCCCAATGGTAAAACTGTAATGAGAAAGAAGGAGAGAGTGTTTTCTTTTCGTTTTTTTTTTATATATACAGGGGGGTTGGGGGGGTGCTGTAGTCATTTGGCTTGGCTCCACTGTGAATTCCTGTCATTATATAAAAACTTCTCTTTCTCCCTCTATCTCTCCATCTCTCTATCCTCAGATCAGCATGGAGGAGGAAAGCTTTAAATAAACAGGCCGTTCAGTTAAGCCAACTGGAACCCTTTTTAATAATTACATCCAGAACAATTCTAAATTTACATTGTATTTATTTAACCAGAGGACTTGAAAAGACTGACATTAACAGTGGATGATAACAACTAGAGCGCTGCACTCCCCCAAGGGGAGATATTTTATTCTAAGCCTTAGAGGGAGACTTTACAGAGAGCGATATATCATTAAAAACCAGTGCCATCTGTTTGGATTTCTTGTTTATGTGTCGGAGAAACAAAAGTAAACCCCAGAAATGCAATCTGCAGGATTTTCTCTTGCACACTTCACTGTGCAATTAGTTGTGATTACACATTCTAACAGCAAACGGGTGGGGGGCGAGAGAAATGCAAAGACAAAAGAACAAGCTCCGACAATTGTTTTTCCCGCAACGCGCCGTAATGATCTTTGTTTGAAGTTCCCAAGCTCGGTCCAGCGCAAACAGTCTCTACAAGACGGCCGTCTTTTTCAAGCGGCGCGCTAAACAAGCAGGTAATTTCAGATAAACTGCAGCGAGTTTGGCCTGAAACCCATTCATTCCAGATTACACAACATGACCTCTATCGAGTGCTGTGCGAACGGCGCTGTAATCATTGTAATGCAGCACATACAGGGCTTTCAGCTGCTTGTCTCACATTGCACGGCGAAGATAAGGAACTTCAGTGGAGAATATATCTACAAGCTGAGATAGCAAGTTTATGTGCACAGGTCATTCAGGCTGGAATTGTTTGTAGGGAAAGAAAAATTAAACAAATCCAATGAGTCATATTTGTCGGTGTCTGCATGTGTTTTTATTCCTTCTTGGGTTGTTTTCTCTCTATATTGTGCATTCCTTAGCCTCTTATCTTGACTCGACGTGAAATGAAAGTCAGCCTTTGTGATATCTTGCAACAGCGGGGGCAGCCTTTGCTGTGTAATTAAACACAGTTGCCGTTTCTCACATTGAATAACGATCTTTATCAGTATGAATCAGAATCCTGTCTACACTGTAACATGGTAATTCTATGACTTGGCTATTGTTGACTCTAAATATTGCGTGGTGAGCAGAATAACAGCTTTCTCTGAGTTATGGCTGACAGGAAAATCGGAGGGGGGAAAAAAACAAGACTGGCTGAATGCCTCTCATTTTACCAAGTGCTCCTTGGGCCACTGCATAACAAGGAAACAGACAGACAGGTTGAGAGAGAATACGGAGGAACATCAATGATCTATTGGGGAGGCGCTCTGTCCAGCTCCTCTGGCACTCAATAAATCAGTAAAAGCAAAATATACTACACTATTTTGCACCAAGATATTGCATAAACATAAATTGTGTCGTTTGTAGGCCTTTGGCTTATTAAAAGGATTAAGAGCAGTTGTGTGCGCAAGCAAAAGCATGTGACCAGCCGTGCAGAAACTCACGCAGCTCCAAGCACAAAAAAAAAAAAAAAAATCTGGAATCTATCAAAAAACCCTCATGGCAATTACTTTTCAATGTGGGAAAAATGCATTACCTCTGTGCTGTGAAATGAACATTGTTATTTCTACAAGGCTAAAAAAGTCGAGAGAGTATGCTGTTTATAACTGTTCATATTTGGCTGTCTGGACCTGCGTCTGTGCCCAGTTCTGATCTGGAATCAGCTCCTCTTGGCACAGGTCTCACTAAAACACTTTTATAAACAATAGCATAGTAAAACATTTTTTTTTTACACTCTCACGGTCATTTTCATGATCAGTTCGACTAAGCCAGACCTAAAGAGTGTGGTCGCATAAAAAAAGACACAAATGACATTCACAGTAACATGAAACCATTAAAATAAACGAGTAAAAGCAGTGTTTAGGTTTGCACATCACAATGAATTGCACTTCTATGTAAACAGTGAGGCAGTCGCTAAGGAAATCTTTTTATTACTGACATCAGTATCAAATTAAATTTCCACTTACTTGTCCAAGCCATAATATAATAATGTGAATCATGTTCATGTGCCTTCATCAGAAATAGATGAGTCTGTGCTGACAACATTCAATAGAGGAACTCATTTAGTTTCAGAGAAAAAAATTGTTTAGATGAAGAGAAAAACAGCTCATATAAAGCAAAAGTCATGGCCTGAAAATGTCAAATGAAGTTTAAGGGTTCTATCATCCACAAACACGGGGATTAAAGTAAGAGCATTAACAAAAACACTTCCTTTTCTCTGAGAGTAACAGGAAAATATGAAGCATTGTGCAACACTCCACTTTAAAAGCCCCAACGGAGTTCCCTGCACTTTTATTTAACAGTATACTCAACCCTTTAACAATAATAGTTATTTTCTATCATAATGGTATTCAACAAAGATAGTAAAAATATATTTTTATGAACTAAATTCTTATATCTATACGGTTATTTTGTTTTCAAGTTTTATCGAGTTTAAGCTTATTTTAGCATTTAAGTTTATAAATGTATTTCCATGTTTATTTAGTCTTTAAATTCCAATTTTTCTTTTTTATTTTTGTGTGCCTTCATTTTTTAGGTTTACTGTTACAACCTTTTGCTCCCTCAGTTGTGAAGTTATTTTGTAAATACATTTCAATGTCAAACCGTTGCTCTGAAAGAACTCAGAGTTAAACGGACAGACAAGTTTTCTGATGTTGTGCCGTTGACTTTTGGCGTGCCACCAGGCTCTGTTTTGAGTCCACCTCCTATTCACAATAATATATACAACAATAAACGACAATATAACTGAAACAAGCTGTCGTTTTTATGCCGATGACATGATTGTATCTTCTTTTGCAACTTCACTTGGAGAAGCTGTTAAATTACAGATGGCATTTACAGATGTTTGCCAAGGCTTAACTGAGTCTTTTCTCTAAATAAAATAAAAGTAATGGTTATTTTCTAAAAAAAAAAAAAAGACAAGCAAAAGGACTATTCCTCTTATCATGGAAATATATGATATATCATATATTTGGGATTTTTAATGGATGAGTATTTTAAGCCTCATAATGATTCCCTTGAGAAAGCTCAACTAAAAAGAGGTTTTATATCATATACATACTAATATATGTATATATAAAAATATATTTTAATATTATAGTTATTTTTATTTCAAATTTTGTTGCATTTAAGTTTATAAGTATTTCTGACATTGTTTAGTTTTATAGTTGTAATACATTGTATCTCCAATCCAATATCATCAATAATTTTACCGCACTTAATGCATTGACATTATATTTTCCAGGTCTATGGCTTGTAGCCGGTGAGGCGGTAAATGTGTCCCAAGAGTCAAGTTCAGCACATTTTCTTTGCTTCTTTCATTGTTATAGAACACAGGATAAATCAAACTGTACATGTACGCTGCCAATTTCCGTAAGAGACTAAATGTGTTATGATCATAGTATTAGTGCAAGATGCTTTCTTTGTTGGAAAATACTATTACTTACTGCTTTTATTTTTACATTTTTAAGATAGGTCAATGAAAATATATGTTTGTAAAAATGAAAACAGAAAATAGCAAGAAAATGGATTCTGATGCATTTTTTCATTGTTTTCATAAAAAGGAATGTATAAATAAATCTCTGTCCTTTAAATCCATCCTTGTGTTTTACAGGGTTAACAGGCCTGACAAGAGTGTCCAGAGGGGGACAATTTAAATGCATTCATAAAGCAGATGGACGGCCATCCTCATAAAATATGCAGAATTATTAACTGTACAATCTGTGATGTCTTGAGTGCTTAGCGAGCAGCACGTAATCATCCATATCCATCTGAAGGCTGAATGAGGGGCTGTCGTGCAGAAAGAAACATATCAGGGAGATGTACAAACACACTCCAATGAAATATTCATGTTGTTGTAATACATTAAATGAGGAACATTTCTGACAAAGACTCGTATAGATTTTGATTTTTTTTTGCTGGTTGAGTAACACTGAAGTATGACTCAGTAACTGGAACAGGCAGGCAATTCGTTTGGAAAAGAAAGCAAATGTTCCTCATATTAACTCAGTTAGAAGAAAAAAAACCCTCATAATCCACGTGATTTTTGCCGCTTTTATTAACTAGGAAACTGTTTGGGAAATGTTAATGTAATTTGTCTCAGGAGGAATGGATGAGTTTGGGTACAATAAAAGCAGCCCCCCCTCCGCAGTCAGCCCATTTAGGATGCCCGGAAGAGGTCACCAGCTTCTCTGCTGCTTCAGACCTGACTAATGGAGAGAAGAGAGGCAAAACGGTTGTTTTAGACGTTACTAATAGAGAGCCAGCTCTTCATTTCCTCCGAGGCCGTTGCTTAACAATCCGCCAGCCTCCAGCACAACTCAAAAAGTCCATTATGTGACATTCCAGAAATAAAATAACACAAATTATTGATGAATAGGAAACAAATTTGATTACATTGTGCAGCATAACAGGATATGGGTGGCTTCTCTTTCCTTCATAGTGTGCCTTTCTCTCCCTTTTCTCCCATTGAAATTCGAGGCATGCTTAAACATCTAATAGATTTTTCCACTCCGACACACAATTTACTGCTTACAGATTTAGAATTCTCTGGCTCCAGGCCAGGCCACAGTCAGAAGGGAATTAATGATATGAGCGCATCAGTGAGGAAAAACAGCTTGCGAATCCTTCTCCTACAGGTCTGAGCATAATGAAGAAGATACTGCCACCCCCCCCCACACCCAAAAAAAGGGGAAAAAATATAGCAGAGAAGAGGGAGGGGTGGGAGAGAGGCACATAATCAATACAAACACTCCATTAAATTACTTCAAAGGGGATTTTCGACAGTTTCTAGAATTAGTTCTGCAGAAAAAGCTGAAGGAGAAGCAAATATGTTTGAGGGGCGGAAAGCAAACAAGTACAAATGATACAATCTGCTATATACTAAGTGTGGAGGAGTGCAGTGGCAGTGTGTCTCACAAAAACCTGGCACTCTTTCAGACATACCATTATTCTTGTAACACCATCGTTTTTTTTTTAAATCTTTTCCAAGAAAGCACTTACTTCTTACCCACGTTGTAGTCGAAAACACAAAAGCAGCATCATGTGTGATAGCAACTCAAAGGGGCTAAATGTTGTTCTGCATTGTCACCAGGACAAATCAAACATGGGCACGGGCATCTGTCTCTGTCCTTATCACCACCAGCGTGAGCATTCACTGATGCTCCAAACAGTATCTTTGAAAAGACAGAATCTTCCCTCCACATCAAATTGAAATGTTCCAACTGAAATATTGTCAGGATATCTATGCCGGTTTATGTGCCAAACCTGGCATATAGATCAGATGCTACATCAGAAGGATATACAGTGGTTTTATCCATGAGCGGGCAAGGCTGTAAAAAATCTTGAAATGCAGCTACTTGCCTCGCTGGTCTATTGTGCCTTCAAGCTAAATCAATATCATTGACAAAACGAGACAAAATTAAATATACCCAACAAAATGTCAGGATTCGACATATGAGCCTGTTGATGCAAACTGTTGCGACAAAGAAGAGATGCTGTCATGCAGAGAGATGATTTACATCCCAATCTGCTACATTTCCTGTGATTTATGACCAAAAATACCAGGATTTCCCTTCCTGCTCTCTTTAACAGCCAACTGCCTCTTTACTTGTTATTCTGAAACAGACAAATACACAATCGAAGACCAAATGAATAATAAAAAGTACACAGCACAGCCTACGTTTCCCTAATATTTTACAAAACATGTTTCCCAACATATGTAATCATAAAAACTATTTGAGGTGTGGGAGCTTTCATTGGAAAATGACTAATAACTAAATAATCTGCCAGGATTTTTAATTAAAAAAAAAAAAATCATCAACAGAAGAGCTGGTTTTGCTCAGAAAAAACGATAACCCATATCATGCAATTCCATATGCACTTTAGACGTACAGCAAGACGCTCAATCTTGGACAGTTGAGGCACAGATTGCATTGTTGGCTTTACTGATTAGATCGACAAATTCATCATCAAATATGCAGACAAGTCAGCAGATTTACGAGAAAGTAATCACGTTGACAGATATGGAGCAACGTTGGGTTTATGAATGAAAATTCATTTTGTAAATAAATCATTCTCTAAATCTGGACAACTTTTGTTGTTGTTGTCTTTTCTGCCCTTCAGTTCAGCACACACCTTACTTAAACATGACTCAAACGGCTACATAAACACATGAGCCCAATTATATGCCTTTCTTATTCTTTTTACTTCAGGTTTTTTGACAGATTCAGTTCGGTTTCGTGTCTCCACATTAAAAAAAACCACTGACAGGAAAGAAATTACTACTTCTTTTTTTTTTTTTCCTGCAAAAATATTCCTCTGGGAAAACCATCACAGTGGCATTCACAGGGATGCTACTTTGACACATTGCCTAAACATTTTTACAAACCTATAACACCCCCACATCACAACAGCACTCCCACAAAGGGACCGTCCTGCAAAAACAGCAATGAACACTGCAGCTTGAGGTATTCAGCAAGTACCAGACACTCTCAGATGTTCCTGATCTCCCACCCTGACCTGTCAGAGCCATTAAAGCTTTACGACAACCCCCATTTTGTATTAAAAATATTGTTTTAAAGCTGAATGGATGTTCAAGGAAGAATTTAATGAGAAATTTTCCATTTGTGTGAATGTGGCATTATGTAATTTCAAATGACATTTGCAGAATGTTTCATAGGAAAAAAAAAAAAAAAAAATTGGAAGCCGGTAAGATACTTAGAAGGACCTGTACTTTTCAGCCAGCATTTGAAATCCTGTCTATCCACTGCAGGGAAACAGCGTAACAACAAATGAGCAGGCAAACTTAGAAAGAGAAGACAGTGGGCTCATTGTGTAACTAGCTACATCAGAGCAGAGCATCCTGTCCACAGCTAGTACGCGTTATGGAACTGGGAGAGTGCTTTTAAAGGGCTTTTAATGTAATTTAACAGATAAGTTGGTAGCGAAGGTTAGACATTTATCACAAGGTTGTTGCCTTCTCTCAGTCACATATTTAAGTGCCCTTGAGTAAGACAATGCACCCTCAATTGCTCCTGATATACTCAGGGGAAAAAAGCGCCATGCAAGATAATAAAAGCACTCTACCTGAAATACATAAAGCATACATAGTAATGAAGAACAGTCATTACGGGCTGTTAATATCACTGTAGGCATTCACAGCAGGAATGAAAGGAGTTTGTGAATTTGAGAATCAAAAAGAAAAAATACGTTTTTTACAATATTTCCATAAAGACCCACTCTGATGAAAGTTGTGGGTTTTTTTTGTTTTTTTTATATGTTCTTGTCACATTTTTCTCATGATGGAGGATATAAAGAAAAAAATTAAATTAAATTTCTTTATTTAAATTGTAATGGAGCAGATGCTAAAATGCTGTTGGAAAATACTTAGAATCTACGACGTAGAATCTACTACGACAAGCCACAAGCTCTGTACTCCGCTCCATTCCGATGTACGTCTTTGTTTTCCTCGTCTGAGCTGGCAGCCGGCTAACAACTGTACGCCTGGATAGCTTTAATGTTACTCACTATTTTTGCTGCACCGCCATTGTTAGTTGGGGATGTGAGCTGGCGGGAGAGGGATTAAAGATATGGATGATAGGAACGGTCAAACAAACAAATCAGCAGCAGATCAACTACTACTGCTCTGCAGAAACTATTTCCTAGAAAGCGACACCAATTTTAAAAAAATGTTGCCTAAAAATCCTAAATAAAAGACCGCTGGGAACACTTTAAGAATAGATCAAAAGCTTATCGGAGTGAGACTTTAAATAGTTCTATTTCCTTCTTATAGTCTTAGAATAAGGAAAACAGCTTGTTACATAATAAAAAAAATCTGTTTGCCAAATTCCAGCAGATACAACTACATGAGATAATGTTATCTTCATATTTTTATAGTTTGATTTATTCTACAGTCAAGGGTAAAGTGTGTGTAGTCTAAAGGATTTTTGTCTTATTTTTTTTAATGCACTGACATTCTCTACTGTCTGTGTTTTCTGTCTCTCTGCACTGATCTTTGCAACACCGAGGAAGGAACTGGCTTCAAAAGCTACCAGAGGTGAGTGGAGGAGTCATGAGCACCCTCAATGTTCTCTGAATGCATGAGTCAAAAACCATGACCTTGTATAATCTCCCATATCGCCTTAACTCTCATTGTGCACACTGGCTCCAACACCGAATGCCGGAGCTAAAAAAGGCACATAAACAAATACACACACACACATTTATATGTTTTTATATATATATATATAGCATTTCTTGAACAAGAAGTGTCTTTTGTAATTTTTTCCCTTTCTTCCTTGTACTTGTCCTTCACTTTCTCCTGGCACAACCCCACAAACTGTATCAGCAGATACGGCTCTCAAATGCTCTGCCTCTTACTATACGACCAGAAACCAATTTCGTCAGACGGCAATGAAAAAAAAAAAAAAAAGAAATACAGAAGAAGGGGAGGAGGTGGTGGTGGTGGTGGTGGTGGTGGGGGATCAGGCCAGTTCTCTTGGGAGAGATAGAGGGCAGAATGTAAACTTCCCTGGCAAACCATCCCCGGTGGATTGAACTGTAAAAAGACTCACTAAAGTTCACTACAGTGCCAGATAAACTTACTGGACGGTTCGCTTTACCCAATCTGGTGAATTACTTTATATATTACATAAGAAGTGTGAAATTCAGTGTTTTGCCCTCTAGGACTTCACAGAACAAAGAAACAGTCTTCCAAGAGCAATCCGTCAACCTCAGTACTGGTGAGTAATAATACACAACTGTGTTTTCTTAGACACAGAATTTATGACTTTGGCATTATGGTATAAAATACACGAGGGTGGATGTTATAAGAAAAAACTGGAATAGTCGGATTTTAAGTTGCCAATATCCATCATCTCACTGGAAATACTTTAATCTGCACATATTGGCTTGAAACTACTCAAAATGAAAAACATTTCTTTATTTATAAAAGTTACTTTGGGATTTTTGGATTAAAATAACTCAATTCAACTGGTTTAGTAATATCTGCTCTGGTTCATGTAGTGTATTCAGAGCAACAGCTTTTCTGTGATAACACACACCTGCAGATCTCCACTACGAGTTAAGAAACTTCTTATCATTTATACACAGAGATAAGATTCTGATTCTGCTGATATATAGAGCACTTAAATTTGTCGTTGTGTAACTGAACTAAAGTAGTTGTGGTGCACAGTCAGGCTAGTGTTATATGGTCCAGCGTACAACTATTTGCATGCTGTTGGGAGTAAAACATTTTGCATTTATGGAAGCATAGTTGCCAGCTCACATTTGAATAACTTCTGGATCTGGAAACAGAGTTCATACTTCTACTTTCAAGCAATGAAAAAAGTTTGTCTGCATTCAATAAACATCTCATTTTCATATAATGGCCTGGAGAAAACTAAACTGTTTCAACACAATCTACTTAGTAACTTATGTCATAATAACGTAATATTCATATAATGAGCAGTAGCTCCACTCTCATTTATGGTCTGGAAACATGAATATGTCAAAAGTCACTGCTTTATTTTAACTTTATGCACCGACACCTATATAAGATGTTTTTATCGTGGAAAAGTGGTGATGTCATAAATGATACAAGGCACAACCTTGTTTCATTGTCTACTTTAAGGGTGTATTCAAACTGGAAAAATCTGCTTAATTTGGTCCGTGCTGCAAGACGGTTGCTGAGGAGACGACGCTGATAAGTGCTTATGACATAGAGATTGTCAGGAAAACAGTGTGAAAGCAATATGTATCTGTTGTTTTAATTAGCCTCTGTTCATCTGACCAAATTTCAATGAGTTGCTGTGTGTCATCGTTGCTCCGCTATTCTGTTCACATCCTGTAATGCCCGGCTACGCTGGCCGCTTTGGTTGACTTGTTCCGCTCCGAGCATGGAGCCTATTCAGACGGAGGAAGCTCAGAGCGGACCGGTCCGATTAGAAATGTACCGAGACCACCTCGACAGATGGGTCAGATAGCGATTCTTGGTCTCGGACCAGGGTCCGCTATGATATATTTAGACTGAAAATTATTTCCAGATTATAGGAAGAAACGAACTCCGGTTGACTTTAAGAGAACCAAATGTGTCCAGTCTGAATACACCCTAACTGCCACTAATAATGGTTGCAAAATACACGTGATGGAAACAAATGTTGTCATAAATTCTCTAATAATGTCAAGCACTTTATCTTCAACCAACTCTCAATAAGAGACTTTTAGGAATTTGCATGAATTTTACAGGGGATTGAACCCTCTTCCTTTGCCCTGGAAGACAAACTCATTGCAACTTGACAAACAAAAGCTCTAAAATAGTGCTAGTCTTACATTCATAGACGTCCATGCCCCAGTTGTTTTTGCTATTATCCACAGGAAAGCTCTTTTTATGCAAATCAAAGATCTAGGAAGGGCCGATGTAGCAATGTTTTACATTTTGGCTGAGTTGCAGTTTGAATTATGACACCAATTATTTCTCTGCATCAAAGCTTTTTAGAGATCTGTGAATGGTGCAGCACTGCAGCAAAAGGTCACTTGTTTCTAATTAATTACTTTACTTTGCATGGACACACAACAGTAAAGCCTTGTTCACTTAACAAACCATTAAGCCCTATGAGTTTCAGATCAAAAAAAGAGGAAGGAGTGTCATTTGGCTTGCATTTTTAAAATGCATAAAGAGGGCACTTCATTCGGGTTGGCCGCATGCCAGGAAAGTTAGGGCACATTTGAAAAAAAGAAAAACATTGCTTCGCTCAATAACAATAGCACACTTTATTGCTCTTTAGCTCACAATGGTTTTCTGTGAGGCTTGTGGTATTGCTGCAGTATCCTGTTATGGGGAACAATCCAATTCTTCTGACACAGCTACACATAAGCCTGAGAATAACAATCAACAAATACATCATTCAAGTAATACAGCGGGCTGCCACTTCAGACAAAAAACAATCCGAAAACTGAAAGAGAAAGCGTGTAAAACTCCATGATAAAATAAGTGAATGAGCCAACATATTACACAGAATTACACGCAAGATGCTTTAAGGCTACTTTTTTGTGTCTGATCTGCTGCTGCTGCAGTATGAATATTTCATCTTGGTACTCAGCAGCATTGCAGTGGCATATTTCATATTTCTATGCAAACCTCTGCACTCTGTAACATTTATTTGCCCCGTTGAATCTCTCTCCCAAAATCTCAGCCGGTCTCATATTGTTAGACTGTCAACAACTGACGCACGCCAAAGACGTAGCGAACAAACAAACAAATGGGTATGGGAGTGTTCACCACTGATCATCTGCGTGTCGCATGTGTGCATCTGTGTTTTTGAGCGTGCGTGCGTGCGCGCCCGTGCATGTCTCTGGTGCTCGTTCTGCTGAGTGGGCAGATTCTCTGGCGTAGTGTCCCATCGGAGTGACAAGTGCATTTAGAAACAGCCTGATGGAGTCATTAGCAGCAGCGCTGCTCATTAGCAACACGTACACAAACACACAAAGCCTCTATAAGGGCGTTATCATCCGGTTATTGGACCAACAACTGCTAAATCTATAAAATCTACACCATGTTGTACACTCATGCAAACCCAGGATATGGAAGAGACCGCTGCTCAAGAAGATGGGCGACATATCCGTTTATGCAAGCAAGCAATCACACACATACACACCAGCAAGCACACCAACGTTATATTGATTACTGGAATAACAACAGAGCATTCATTATTGACCTTGTTGTCCTTTTTTGCGTATGAGACTCATGCAGTGTCGAGTAATCAAGGGCACAACAGCATCACAAAGAATCAAACAAAAGCTTCTCACTGCAGTGGATCCAGAACAGAAAACATTATAAGACTCATCAATAAATCAACCCTTTTTTTTCTTGCAAAACAAGTATTTTAAAACCCTGTAGTGGATTTGCTTCAGAAACAAGATGCTTGTTAAATATGAATTACCAGAAGCTTAAAATTCTGACATAAATCTCTAGAGTACACACTTGCGACCTGACAGGAGGTAGTGTAATTATGATGGTATTTTTAGCTGGTTATACTACACCACTTTAATCAGTGCAAGCATTGCACCACAGCCATATGAGAGAGAATCAAATATGTGGGGGAAACAGCTTCAAAGAGAACATAATGTTCTTTTTGATTATGAAGCTCAAATGCCAGGGTTTCCTATTTGCATTGGATGAGTCATCAGCAGAGACATCCAGCTATGTGCTGGCCTTGATTCATGGGTAAAAGCTGCAGTGAGAACCCAAGAGTCCGCTTTAAGAATCAAGCATTCACTGACGCTTAATGGCACAATGTACATGATGAATCCTCCAGACAACCATTTAGACCCGCGCAGCAATGATCCTGCAAGCTGCTGAGCTACACAGCCAATTATTACCTGAACTGATGGATAAAGAGGTATCAGAGGCGCTTTAGGCTGTAGTTTTGTTGAAGTACTTATCCCAGTCAGAAAACAGAGTTATTAGACTGTAAGGTGGTAATATGTTGGCAAAGCTGCTGCCATTACCTCTAGCCTGTCTCTATTAAAGTTATTCTCAGCTCATTATATCAGGGGTAATTCCAGCTCAGCAATGAATTACTCCAGTCAAGAAAACACTTACAAAAACAACCAGAGAACAATAAATGTAAGGAGATTTATGTGAGCATGGGACACAAACGCATAAGCGTTCAGCATTGCAGCTCAACCAGAGTAGAAACAATGGAGTACCCTTCTGGATAGGAGAAAGTTTTGTGCTCACCTAGATGTGCCCGCTCTCTCTGGACGTCCTTGAAGTTGAGTCCGCTGGTCAAGGTGCTGTCCCTGTAGCGGTGGAGGGCCTCGCGCCTCCCGTTGGTCCCCAGCTCCCGTAGCACGGACGGTTTGAGGGGCTCGGCCTTCAGACCGTGGGACCATCCTGAGAAGTCTGGTACCGTCCACTTCACCAGGTCTTCGAGCCGCACGATCACCTTCTCGGACACCGCAATCACCTCGTGCTAAAAAGAGGCGGGACAAAGAACCATCAAAATGATAAAAGATGTATACTTATTTATCACTTTCCTACCTTTTTACAGTCTCGTTCACCCATGCACACACACAATGACACCAAACACTGGCGCCGACCTACAACCACCAGGAGCAATGTGAGACTTCCCACTTTGACACATGAGCAGGCAAGGCGGGAACCGAACCTGCGATCTCCAAATCAGATGTTGACCACTCTACCTCTGAGCCACCGCCTTCCCAAAAAGTGTAACATTAATGCTGAGGAGAAATAGGTCATTTTCTCTTCCACGGCAAGTTTGTAACTCTGAAAATGTTTGGTGTCCCGCATTACAAGAAAATTTATAACCAACAATACGTCTAATTTCAAAATGTTCCCCAGGCAGCCATTAAGTAAAATAGTTGCATTCCATCAATATGAAAAAATAATTAAATCTCCTCCAGCCATTAAAAAAGTCTGAATATAAAAAAAGATTTAATTTCAAAATCAACGTCGAGTCACAAAAGATTGAATTAATTATTTGCACATAACTGCATCACATTCTATTAACTCCGACTCCGGCTTTTAATTAGGAAAGAGATGAAAACATTAAAGGCCAAGAGTTCAGTCGAAAAAATGGGATTAAAAGGGCAAGAGGATCATTCGGAGTAAGAAAACAGGACAAACAAAAGGCCATCTTTATTTATCAGCTAAATTAGAATGTGTATCAAGTAGTATTAGGCGCTGGATGCAGATTAATGTAAGTAAATTGCAGCGCCATGAATATGGATGATGTCGATGATTGCAGAATTGAATTCATGCCAGCAGTTAAATCAATGTCGGCGAGGACATAGGTGTTTTAGACTTTTTTTGATTAGCGTTTAGAAAGTCAAGCTCCTGATGTTCACTGTGAATGCTGATATTTTATGCTTTTCAAGTCACACTCTGGGGTTTTGATTGCACCTTCAAAGTGTAGGGGAGCAGATGAAATGAAATTTGTTACATCCAGATTCTAATGAATAAACAGCAAAAAAAAGTTGTAAGGCAGCCTCGTGAGCAAATAAAACTATACGTTTAAAAGCCAGGCAGTGATGTGCATCACTGAGACTGGCACGGCTCAGCGTACTGGGCTTTAGTCTGTTCTGCTGGTTTACTAAATACGATTTGCTCTCTCTTCACTGCATGGTTTAACCTTTTTTTCCCCCCTTTCTGTTGGATTCAGACTCTGGTACTTAAAGAACGCGTGCGGCGGAGTGGGAAGAGAGTGGAGATGGTTAAATGTGTTTCCATTTGAAGGACTAATAGCTGAAGTGCTTGTTATGAACAGAATGGAGTGCTGTGCTGTAAGATGGCTAATAAAGAAACAGTGAAATCTGGAGGACAGATGTGTACAAGCTGAATCGCAGCATGCAGGTCTCTTTTGTTTACCTTTTGTCATCTCTAGTTTACCAGGCATGTGTACGAGCCTTAAACTGACAATAAAATAACACTTATTATGTTATATTTATGCATAAAAGTGCGAACTAAAGCAACATTAACACTCCTGTGTGATGTAAATCCCCTCGTTTTTAAAGCTTAAACACCCACTCCAAAGAAAATTGTGCTTTTGGTGTTTTTATTGTGTTCTTTTTCCTCATGATGGAAGATTTATAATAAAAAATTCAGATTAAAACAGTGTTTTTTACTCAATTTGTGGTGAATCAGGAGCAGACGAAAAATGCCGTTTGAAAGAGCTGAACTACAATCAGTGGGCCACAAGCACCCTGCTCCTCTCCATTACGATGTATCCAGACATCTAGATCCATTTATGTCTTTTTTTCCTCGTCCGAGCTCAAAACTGGAGCGCTCTGATGTTAGAGGGGCTGTAAGCTAGCGGGAGAAAGTGTAAACAAAGGGATCATGGGAAAGGAGCACAGGCTTACTACCTAAATGACTGGCAACTAATTATGATGTCTGGATTTGAAGACACTGTTTTTCCCATGTCTCTCCGCTTGGAGGGATAAATGTAGAGGTAGGGTTGGAAAGCAATTCAGATTTGTCCATAGTCTTAGAAAACAGCACTTTTTTTATAATCTGGGCTAGAAATGACATAATCCTAATTAATAGACCACTGGGAACACTTTCATAATAGGTCAAAAAGAGGATTGGAGTGAGACTTTAAGATGCTTAATTTAACTTAAATATAGAATTTGTTCAAATGAATATATTAAAGGTCTTTTTTTTTAACAAATACAAATTTCCAGATTTTCTCTAAACATTCTCTCTTTACAATCCCCCATATTTAGTTCTCACAACTACAGGCATATCAAATCCCAAACGGTTGGAGACAGTATTTCCTTATAAAGGAAAAGCCTGCAAGGGATAGCTTGATATAGCTGTGCCTCCCTCACTAAGTAGAAACATCAAACATGGGTTTTTGGTCTTCTTATAATGAGCTGTCTTCCGCTGTCAAGTGGTGGCGGCTGCTCGTAACCAGCTTTCCATGCATTGAAAAACCGACTGCTGTTTCTGCCTTCAGAAAATGCTCCATTTGAATAATGCAAAACAACTGAAACAAACAACAAATGCAACAAAAAGCATTCAGCCTGCGGGCAAAAAAAAACAAACAAACAACCAACCAACACTCCACTGTAGTTCGGCAGCATTGTTTACTTGATGCAATAATTTGATGGCGGCAAACTAAATATAGGGGCTGAAACCAGTCAGAACAACAACAACAAAAACAACAACGCTGTTCATGTTCTAAGTGTCAAACTGCAATCTGTCAGGGACTTCAACAGCTCACAGAGAGCACAAGCGCCATCAAGCAACCTTAAAATGGCCATTCCCTTTATATTAATCAGCTGAATGATACACTGCATTGTGGAGGTTTCAACAGATCCCATCTGGGGACTTGTTTGGCTTGAGAGCAAAACACAACAGGTGAGCACAATTCAGAAGCTGTCAGCACAGCCAAGAATATAATCAGTCTATGAAAGGAGCTGCAGCTCTGAAAACAGGCTACATCCATTAACTTTCACACAACAACTCACTTCTTTTTTTCCTTTTACTTTCTTTTTTTCTTCTTCTTATTTCTTTGACTCTAACAGACGAACGTTATGCCGCTTAAAGCCCGTGAGCTGAGGCAGGAAGATGAATAATGGTTTGTGGTTTGCACAAGTCATGATATTTGGTTGAGAAATGTGCAAATAGTGGAAAATTAAGAGATGTGGCGCATTTTTATGTAAAGCAATTCTGAGAACTGGCCAAACCAGTCAGTTATTGAGAAACAATCACAATAACATGGTTTCCTCAACCTGGTTTGTTACCACAGTAAAACAAATATAGAAGACCTAGTATGCACTGTAACTATTTCCTGTGTGCTCACACGGCCTTTCACACCAGAATTCTTCAAAATAACAAAACAGAAATGGGAAAACCGTAGAAAAAAAATGTAAAAAAATAACTTTTAACCAGAACTTTTTAAATAAACTAGAGTCCTACTACACTGAAAATAGTGTTCTTGGTGTTTTTATCACGTTCTTGTACATCTTTTTCACGATGGAGGACATATACCAATATTACTCACCATTTTTTTAGATAAGCTCATGTCTATAAAACTAGCAGGAGAGAATGTAAACAAAGGAATGCTGGGAAATGAGTTCAATAACAGTCCCGCCCCCAACCCAGAAGGGAATTTCTAATGAGCTCCTGCAGAAAATAAGTCTTAAAAAAATGACGCAGGCTTTTTGATTTTTTGCTAAAAACTGCATAATCATAATTAAAAGACCTCTGGGAACGATTTTACAATAGAAAAATTACAGTTTGACTTCAAAGACAGTCGTTTACCAAGTCATAGCCAAAATCCTAAATGATTATGTGATAATCTTCTAACTATTGTGCTGTGTTTATTAACTTACTAATTACTCTCCAGGCCTTACTGTTGTTCACTGAGATGAATCATCCCAGCAGCATTCAGCTGCACTGCAGGAGTTTGCAAATCACTATTTTTCAACTCCGTGGATGTGCTTTTTTAAAAAATTGGGGGCCTTGTTCTCCTGTAAATGCCACCCGTCCACACTGCGCTGTCATTCCGAGTTAGGCAGTTAATAGTTTAGCAAAGCGGTGTACACAGCCAGGAGCCACTTGATAATATAGGTCAGAGGACTTCAAGCCCCCCCCCCCCCCCAGCCAAGAGGTGACGCTCCACATCAGCGACATACCAAACAGCCGGGTGTCATTTCACTGTCTCTCCCTGCACACATATGCATCAGACGCACTTGCAGTAAAGATCCGGGACTATCTTAACGCAGTGGCGTTATTTCACCTTAGGGTGCATCGCTAAGCACGTACAGATTAACCGTCATGGTTGGGTTAAAATGTAAGGTAACACATTAACAGCTCAAAGTAACGTCCCATCTCCATCCTTCCATCAATAATTCATTACTACAGCATGATATTTCCAAAAAAAATCCTATTGAAGGAATGTTTTGCTTTAGCATAACAGACTAAAAGTGAGAAAAGTCAAATCTGTGACTCCTGCAGCCTCATCCAAGTTAAACTCCAATCTCTTTTGGTTATTGGGGATCTATCAATTCCATATTTGTTCCAATTAAAACCCATGGTGATGTATTTGATATGAAAACATTCTGGCTCAGACTTTGAGCTTGCTGAGTAGAGGGGTGCTCACTCCCAGTGGGTGAGCATCTTGGCGTACTGTGGGCACGCACACACAGCGCTCCTGTCACACTGGGAAGGTTTCAGGCTGCTGCCTCACAGAGGTCAACACTGGAATTCCTAAGGCCAAAGGAGATTAGTAATTGAGTAATGGACATGGTGACATGGACAATGAGGAGACAGAGGAGGAGAAGCAAGGAGAAGGAAGGAAAGAGAAAGAACAAGTGTATGAAACACAATATGAGTTCATTATCTATCTCCTCTCCCCCTGACTGACCTTGGCTTAAGTGTCCCAAAACAAACTTATCTGGGAATTTCAAAAAGGAGCTCTGAGGAGAGGGCTAGAGGGAACAACAGAATTACAAAATGTTTTGTTGAGACTAACTTAACAACACACAGAGTTAAAGGCGCCGCATGTAAAAAAAAATAAATAAAAAAGGTGAGAACTATGGCAGATGAACCTCTGCGACTTAATTCCTGCAATTTATTCATGTATGCAAAAAAGTTGCCATGAAATCAGCAGGATGTTAAACTCATCTTTTATTCACTGATTCCATTAAGAGATTGCTGTTACACAAGCTGCGCTGAAATATAAACTTAGTATTCTTTTGCAGTTATAATGACAGAGAGAAATGGTGAGATAAGGGCAAGTTTTTTTAGAGCGCCTCTGAAAGTGGGTGAGGCATCCATCATGTAAGGTGACACCACAGAAAAAGCTGTGTCAGCCCTCTTAAATCACTGCGGCTTTGTATCCTGGTATTTTAGCAGATGCTAACACACACACACACACATATATATATATATATATATATATATACATTTATAAAACAATACTCCTTCAAAGAATCCACACTTAGAAGTTTCAAATGTTGGCTGTAGAATAAAGCTGGAACTACTCGTCTGCGGCTGCGTTCTCCTCAGATGTTATAATAATGATCCGCTGTAGCTGGAGGCACTGGAGCCATGCATCAAGGCAAATGTTTGCCTGTTCAAATGGTTAGTCAATGACAAAGTGGAAGAAACTCAGCTAAAGAACACCAAAAAAAAAAAAAAACCTCTGACAAATAGCAGCCGATGTAACATGTCATTAGCTGCACAGACAAAACAGTTTGGCAAACAGAATCTGAATATTTGCAAAAGGGGGAGGTTTTTTTTATTGCTTTTGAAGTCCCAAGCATTAGATTTTAAAGGTTTTAAATTACACTATCCTAAAAAGCTGGTAATAATTTACATGCTATTTCAGCAGTGGTGAGGAATTCACTGGAGGGCAGCGTTCAGAGTTAATGACTTGTTCTGCGGCAAGGAGAGGCATATATTCGCCACACATGCACACTAAACATCCCCCTCAGCCCTCCACCCTCACCACCTCCAAATTCCTGCAATTGTTGTGTGAATGGGGAGATTTGGTGTAGCGCACAGGCTGCGGCGTGGACGTCACGAAAAAGATCACCGTAGGAATATGTCATACCACATTTGCGCTGGAGTCGTTCAGCAGAACGACCTTATGCGTCAAAAATTCCGTTTGCATTTCTAAGCCACTTACACTTAACCAGCCTCCCAGATGCCTAAATTACCCATTCAGGGTTTTTTTCTTTTTTTTTTTTGTTCCCTTAGGAAAAATCAAAGAAGCAGCAAATGAATACAATCTAATTTCCCTACAAGCTGGCTTTCCAAGCAGTGAAACACATGCATGGACTTCTGCCATGTGCTGAAGAAATGGCTCTGGATCCATGCCAAAGTGTTTTCCACAGCAATCAATACTAGCCTACTGCTGCAGTCCCCTGCCTGTCAGTGTGCCTGTGTGCATGTGCCAAAGCCTTGTCAGCTACAGGGACAGAATAAAGAAAAGGAGAGGTCAGATGAAATCAGAGGTGACGATAATAACACATTAATATAACATGATCCGGGGAAATTGTGAATTTCCATTAAGACTCGTTTACTGTATTTGGAGTCGTATGTATGATAAGGATGAGCAATTAAGCGCCCGGAGCAGAGTATACAATAAGTGGGTGTTGTGTGGCGAGTGGTGTTATCTCCAGCAGCTCTTGGCCGAGTCCAAAAACAGAAAAGTATTACATACAGGCTGTGAGCAGAACCAGCAGGAGAGGCAGGCCATTTGGAGTGAAAAGAAATAATGTGTCACTCAATGAGCTTTAAAACACATGTGACTGTTTAGTCAGTGGCAGTTTGCAGGCAGACAAATAGAGCAGAGGCCCCAATAGAGGGTTTGTCATAATGGGTGAGCAACCCTACACAAAGCCTGTTTAAAGAGCAGGCTGAGCTCAACTGGTGGTGGTAAACACTGCTTGTCAGAGTGAGATACAATGAAAAATAGAGCTTCCTGCACATATGGACTTAATAATTAACTCAGAATAAATAGATTCATAAATTAACTCTGGTTCTGTTTATCATCTAATCAGCAAACACGGGCGCCAGGAGTTGCATTTATTCAGTCGATCATTATTTTTATTTCCAGCCAAAGCAGACTGGCTCGAAAGCTGGCTGCGTTTAAAAGGAATTGACCTCCAACCCTGTGACAGAAGAAAAACAAGCACAGTAGGTCATGGGTTGGTTCCTCTTGTCACTGCACAGTGCAGCAAAACAAGGCAAACGCACTGCAGGAGAGGCTGAGTGCAAATAAATACCTGAGAAATAAACCAGGAAATTACATCATAGCTCAGAGCTGAGAACATGAGTGAATCAGTAATCTAATTCTGGAAGGCAGGTTCAATATAAGGCTGTTCTGATGTCCTGAGAAAAAAATAAATAAATAAGAGAAAGTCCTGCCTCTTGGTGTTTGGAGGATATTGGCTTTGAACTTCAGGATAACAGTCATCTGAAAGTGACATGAGAACGAGCCAACTCTGGTGACTGTTTACACGCGACAGTCAGAAAACTGCCTCTGAAAATAAGTAAGAGTCAATCGTATCTCCGTCTTTGTTGCTCGCCTCACAGTGTTACGCTCATTTAGCACCAAATTCTTGTCAAGCAGGAACATTTTCTGAGAGCGTGTTAGTTATCAAGTTGTGAATCACAAGGCCATTCTGCACTAGTCTGTCAGTCACACGTTGACAGTTTAGTGTTTGGCCTCAATAAAAACTGGCTAATCTGTTTTGTGGAATGTCACCGCTCCGTACAGCTTAGAATGAACTTTTCCTGTTTACGTTTTGCACATGGGGTGCATAATTCAACATCAGACTCCATGCGGTGCTGCAAGTTCCCTTTAATTATTATTATGGTTTTTAGAAGGCTGGGGGGTTTTTTCTCATAGCTATTTGTCTTTTGGATAGTGGATGGCAGTTGTAGAGCGCTCAGATATAAAGCTGACTCATGCCGTGTAGATTAGTGTTATGGGACAAAGTCAGTGAGAACCTGAATGGGCTCGATGACAGTCATAAACTGGTTAGAAGTTGTCCAGCCAACCTCCACTGTGAAATACACAAAGAGGGAGAAGGCTGAAAGCAGAAAGCCTGACGAGCCCTTTAATTGAGGTCAGCCTGCAGGCACCTATACTTAAGCAGATACTAAAATTAAACTATTTTAGTGTGGGGTGTAACCGCTCATTTTAATGGTGATTCATATAATAATTTGTGATTCCTGATACGATTTGTAGTCGATATTGGTTCATTCCCCTGACATAGAAGGGATCCAGGACATCTTCATCTAAAAACTCAACCAGTGTGACTCGGATAAACACCTGAGCAGTGAAGTTTTCCAGGTTCCTTGTATTTGTTGCAAGATAATCAGGTGTGAATTAAATACGTGTGCAAACAAACAAGTAAACAAGAATGACTGTCAAACCCATTCACGTTTTTGTTTCATAAAGTTCAGCCCACTGCTGCTTTTCCACATCAGAATAACTGTGATGACACCTGGTCATTTTTAGTATCCAAATGGTACTTTCCAAAATTGATATATTGGATTTTTTAAAATTAATTTTCAAACTATTTTATAATGGTATGAGTCAATTCAATTAACAACTTGCCTCAGACGAAACAATCTGGTTGGAGATTGATTTATCAGTTAAGTGGATTAATCGTTACACCACTAAACGTTAAGCATTTATGATCTGAAATATATATATATATGTATATACTTTTAAACCTAGGAAAACTGCTCCAATTTGTCAAAAACTTAATCTGAAACTATTTGATTTGAATATTTTGCAGAAATACTAAATGGACTGGAATATCAGCTCTTTGCAATGCAAATAAGTCTTTGGGAAAGAGGCGGGGCCAACGTGTCGTTGCGCAACTGTGTTCTCAGAATCAGCAGTAATTATTTAATAAAAGCAATAAAAACGGAGAAGGAATCAAGAAAGGATAGAAAAAAGGATGACAGCTTGTCTCTGCGTCCGGACACAAATAACCACCTTTCTCATGAAAGGGAAACGTGATAGCCACTCTATTACTCAAGAGGAAAGAATGTAAGTAAACCATCAGCGGAAGAGTCAAGTACAAACACGGCTTTGTCCTTCCCCATAAACAATATTACCGCGACGGAGACGCGATCAAAAAGCCAGAGAAAAGTAATAGCGAGCCGTGGTTTTATGATCGCTGCAGCGAGAAGGAAAAACAAACAAAAAACAACAACAACACACACAAAAAAATCATTGTTTGTTGTGTTGCATTAAACCGAATCACCGGCGCCACTCATGGCCACAGTCAATCATAACTATTGCGCTCTTGCGCCAACAGCAGCGTAACGCAACCAAACAGGCTGTTTTATTTTGAAAGCCTCGAATGCGCGCTGACAATATCACATTGTTCTGGGTGGAAATGTACGGGGGGGTATTATGCAAAAGAGTAGTTAAGACGTGTCAGCGCTGGCTGGCTGGCTGGCTGGCTGGCTTACTGGCTGACTTTCAACATCAACCCGCATTACAAAATATCTAATAACTATCGGGTCTGAGCCAGTGTGATCCCATACATTCGTGCCTGTTTCGCAATTTCCGTCCACATGTAGCTTTTAGACACACTTTTCTCTCCCCCCGCTCCTTCCACGGTGACATGACAGAGCCCAGGCGCAGGATTGTTGCGGATTTTCCCCCCCTTTATAACACAATTAACCCCATGGAGCGCAGCGGCAGCCTTATTGAGCGCAGCTGGACAAGTGCGCATTCAGCAGTTGACAATAGACGAAACCGGCTCAAGTTAAAAAAAAAAAAAAAAACAATAACTACAAAACAAATTCCAATGTAGGTCCATTCTGTCTCCCCACACATGGCATCTGAACCCCTCTGTCGCTGCATCCGAATCCAGGGAAATAACGCAATCCGAATACAAAATGACAATTTATCTGGCGGGTAATATTCCTACCTCTCCGTGAGCGATCGTGCGTCCCTGGGGAATATCCTCAGGCAGAAAATAAAGTTTCGAGCTTGATAAAAGTTGCTTGCTTGTCCTTTCTTCCCACAGAAGCTGGAGCTCCGCTATGCAAATAGGATCCTCGGGTTTACATCTGACGAAGAAAAAGTCTCCGAGCGCGAGGATCCTCGCTTTGCCGTCCCGGTGAAATTTAAAGCCTTTATAGAATATATATGGTCCATGTAAACCGCAAGATGAGCCCACCCACTGTAAAGCAGAACAATCACATATTAAAAACAAGAAGAAGAATAAAAATGAATGAACAAGTTATCACAATCTCACATCAGAAATATCGCAATTATTTTTGCTGTAACTATTTTTAGACGCTGAAAACAGATGTGTTTCAGACTGTCAAAGTTTGTTATCGTACGCCGGAAAATACACATAGCATTTTAAAAAGCAAACAAAAAGAGGCGAAACAAATGGCAGCATGATAACAAACGTTACCTTCAGTGAGTTCGGCTCCATCTCGACGTTATGAATTGATTAAACTCAACACGCTCTCCAAACTTGCTGGCTTGAATGGATTGCCGAAGGTCCTGGAAGGTACGTATCAGCTAACAGTTTCAAACACGATATTTCTACCGTAAAAGGCGCTCAAATTTTTCTGTTTTGGATGAAATTACTTCATAAAAAGCCTTCATTTACACATGTAAGCGTGTAAAGTAAAAACACAAAACAAAACGTTTATTTTGGCGCCTTTAAGGTACAACAGCTGTGTTTTTCGGCAAAATATTAAGCAAAAACTGCAAAAAACGTTGACAGTTTTTGATCACAAGTGACAAATTATTTAATAGGCGCATATAAAATATCATAGCGGTTAATTCTAGGCATGTGAAACATTATTTTGATTATTTTATACGACGTTTAGAAGCGTAGCTGGTTTATGTACCTTCCGGGACTTGTGTAAAGACGTTCAGTATGAAAGCACATTTCTCACAGTAATGACACTGAGGCGCTTGCTGTGGATGCCTTCAAGAAACAATGTTACATGAAAGTTAATAGGCCTATCAAATGATTCCTCAAAAGGCAACGTGGAACCCGCGAGGTGCTTTGCTTTTTAGTGGAACCTGGTAGCCTCTGAGTGTTTTTTGCTTCAGCGCCGATATTTTTGGTTTTGATATTAAGAGCGCGCGGGGTGGGAGACGAAGAAGAACAAGAAAAAAACGCCTTTTATATATTTTTGAAACGGGCATGAAAATTGGCCAAAAGAGAGAGCGGTGTGTCACAAGATACCGTTTCACAAGCCAGCAGTCCGTAATGCAGACATAAATCATATTCAAACGTTACGCTGACCTTGTAAAAACATCTCGATAGTATATTTTTAAACAAATTATCCGCGATCAATGAACAAAAAACAATATTAATAAATTATTATTTTAAATATATATTAGATTAATAGTTAATGTTATAATTCTATGTATTGATATCCTGTCACATACAACACGGAAAGCCTCTTTGTTTACATCTATTGTCCTTATTGAGGGTTGATAATGTCAGCTGCATTTAATCAACTATGGGGAATTTTTAATGCATTCTGCAGTACCTACTCCATCCACAACGCGGTGCTGTTTCCTCACTTTATTGCACCCTTTGGCCCGCATTTATCTGTCAGATCTTAAGAGCATGTAATAACGACACAGACCTACTTATGGCACAAACTATTTCAAGCAGATTACGCAATGCGCTATTTTTCTTGTCTCCTTTTTTTTTTTTTTTTTAAAGAAGTGCACTCACATTTATTCACATGCGCACACATGTATTTATGTTTACCAACTTGAAAGCCTGTGTATTCATCCTCAATGCCTTTTTGGTATTTATCTTTAGGGCATACAAAAGCCTTCGGAATCACAGTTAAAACATAGCAATTTCCTCCAATTATGTCTTATCTTTTTCCCTTTCCTGTTCTGAGAGAAGCAAGTAAAATAAATGTGTACCAAAATAGCTAAAGTAATGTGACGCAGTAATTTTTTAAGCATAAATTCAGACCTTTTTCAGCTTTATTGTCCTGCATTTGGTTGCAGTGAATCCAGAATAAACTGCAGCTCCTACTGTTATCTTTTTGATTTCTCTCACAGTCATGTCAGTGGCTTAATCAATGGAGTTGCAATGCTAATGGCAGCCACCATAATGAAGTTGCTGGTTAATCAATAGCACCACTCGCGCTCTTATCTGCCAATTGCAAGTGTTTGCTTGTCAACAGGCAGAGAACAGCGGTATTAAGATGCAGATATTGATGCAATTAAGGGTTCAAGGTGAAAAGCCATTTAAAGTCACCTAGAGCAATGCTCTTAAAGAAGAACAAAGTCTATGATCATGTAATGACAAATTGTTTAGTGCACTTTAAAAATACCCATTTATTAAAATCAATGCACCTTTGAAAATAAACTTAAAAAAAATACTTTGTTTTCATTTAGTGGCACCAATTGTCAAGCGACCTTCAAGATACGTTCACACCACCCTCAGCAATGCATGTTCAAGCGACCAGTTTCAATTAAAAGTCTATGCAAATCACTGTTAATGCACGTTTTGGGCTTCTGTGTGCAAAATTCTCGTGTTCACACTTAGCAACGCAAGTTTTTACGACCATTTTCATGCTCTTCATACAAAACAGGCCGTGTTGAAAGTTAAACTAGATTGAATTCTGACTAATCAGGGACTCTGGTTTGGAAGTGACAAATGGATAGCTTCCCTTTAAATGCATTGAAGCGCCAATTGTTTGAAAATTTATCACGGAGAAGAAATTAAAAATCGGCTTTTTTGTGCCAGGCTGGAATTGTATGACGTCAAGTCTTTCATTTGACTTGATTAGAGATGTGGAAGAAAAAAACCTGGAGCAAGATTTGCACCACTTTGACATTTTTCACCAAGCCTCCTCCAACTGTAGGTGGTGGACATGTGCTTGGACAGTTGGTGGACAGTTGTGGTTTGTTGTAAAAAAGAAGAAGAAGCCCCTCCCTGCTTGCTTAGTGTGAACAAACGCTTTCATGAATCAATAAATGTGCTTTCATGAATGCGTGTTTAGGATCACATGCCCATTGTCCGTAGTTTTACAGTTAATTGACATTGTGATACCTTAAAGTCCCACTCCAATTGATATTTTTATTGTAAAATCTGTCTCATTGGTCCTTTAATTACCCTTGCAGCTTTTAACCAATATCAAAAATATGTTGTTTTTAAAAAGATTTTCTGCAGAGCAACAGGAGCTCATTAGATCCTCCCATCAGCCCTTTGTTTACACTCTCTCCCGCTAGCTCATAGCACCTCACAAGCCTAGGCTAACATTAGCGTAGCAAATAAAAACAGTGAGCAATATCAGAGTTATCCAGCCGTACAGTTTTGAGCGCAGCTCAGACGAGGAAAAGGAAGACGTTAATCTATTTGTCTAAGTGGATGCATCAGAATTGTAGCAGAGAAAGGAGATTTTGACCTGCGTCACAAACCCAAGCTTTTACAAACATCCACTTTCATCTGCTCCCGATCCAATGATTGGAATAAAGAAATACTCAGAAACACAGTTTTAATCTTTAACTATTACATACACATCCTTTATTATGATAAAATGCTACTAGAACATGTTAAACACCAAATGCACCATTTTTATTGGAGTGCAAATAAGTGCTTATTTTTCCACATGCTGCTTCTGCACGTTATTTTGGGAGGATTTGAGTATATAAGGACACAATAAGATTTTCAATAATTTAATAACCCCCCTGGAGTGAAAATGAACATACACATCCCACATTCAGAAATCTACAGTCATGTTATGATCTTAAATTTTCATTTTTGTTCTCAAACATATATTAATAGAATCTTCAAAATGACTCAAACATGGTTTTTTACCGTCTCTGTGAAGTCCCACTTGTGGAATAAAGAAAGAATATCCTCCATATCTGGTAAAGTGGTAAAAACATACTTTGTCTGAACCAACGCAGGTGTTCCACATTCAGCATAATGAGGCAGCTCAGCAGGGAACTGCACATGTGGTAGAAAAGACTGAGGAGCCTGGGAAACACTTTCAAGCATGGCAAAGCCATATAAAGTCTTTAAATGTCGCATATTATTAAAGCCACATGTTAACAAGTCTATAATTTATAAGATATTTCTTAAAGTTATGCACAAAATTCCATCCTAGAATCTGTTATAGACAGGATAAAACAAGAAGTAGAGAAATAGAAAGTCAATTTAAGGACTTATCATGTGTTACAGGCAACGTGCAACTCATTGTGTTTGTTAAGCAGAGGCTGAACCACACCAGCAGTGATAAGAATGAAGAGGTCAAAGCAGACAACTAATATTCTGCCAATCCTCTTTAGTTGGCCGTTGTTCTTATCTGTCTTGAGTGCTTTGATTCCTTGAAACCGAATGTTTTGGTTTTTATTTTGCTCACTGATAGACCGGTTTGTTTTGATTTTCTTTTTCTGTTTGAGGCCGTTGTCTTTAGTGTGAGATAAACTCGTCATGCGAGTTTTGCTTGGCACCAGATACTGTCCCAAAAACATGCACAGTGATGCATAAATATGTTCAAAAAGCGCTTTCTAAATGCTTGTAATTGATTTGATGTACGATTACTTTTTTTCAGTCCTTGACAGTTGTTCGTTGCAGCTCATTGACGCTTGAGGGCATTTGTTTATTTACGGCTCCTTTTAGGTTCACTTGGGTTCACGTTGTACAGGAACATTTCAATGTATTGATTTTTTTTCTTTGTCGGCTTCTGCTGAAGATTCGCTCGCTGTTTGGGGTCAGAGTGATGCAGCGTGACCTACTTAAAGTCACATTTCCACCGCTCCACCCTCAGATTGAATTTACTTCATTATTTACAGTTGTTTAACATTACAACTGCAGTAACAGCACTGTTTTATGAGGTGTTGTGTCGGGTTGCATTAATTTAGGCTTTCCTTGTTTGTGAAAGCTAAACCTTGTTTGAGATAAGAGAGCATGAAGGAAACATTCTTGATCTACCCTTCTTTAAATGTTTAGCAATGCACTATTAAAACCACGCTGTAAGGGTGTCAGTGTTATTTTTAAAATATGTTTTCTTCTAAAATATTTATGTAAAAAGTTTTTCCTTTGCCGGCACAGATGCTCTGCTTTTCCAAAGATTAATTCTGGCACTGGTTTTGAAACATCTGTTATGATTAAACAAAATATCTATGAAAATAAGAAACCTCTATGCAGTATGTGAAAGCAGCTGTTTAAGTCTGAAAAATAACAACAAAATGAGACTCCAAATCAGAACAAGCTGAGGAACAAAGACTAAGGATATAGAGAAAGAGCAAAGTGACCAGCAAATATGAGGAAGTTTAACCCCCCTTTTTTTAATAGCCAAAAGGAATGTGAGAACACAGGAAAATGCAATAAACAAGCTTGGTGGACTGATGAGAGACTGAGAGAGATTCATGGGAATTGCAGCTTTTTTCTGCTTTAGTGCAACACTGCTGGAATTAAATCATTCGAGCAAAAAGGTACAGATGGAAAGGAGTAGGCATGAGACTGAAAACACATGATGCAATTCTGGTAATGTTGGTTCTAAAAGGGTGTTGCCTGCAAATGTAAAATGCTATTGAATGTTTTAGCAGAAGTCTTTAAAGTCCCACTCCAATTATATTTTTGATCTATTGTGAAATCGTTTCAAATGGTCTTTTAAGAATGATAATGCCGTTTTTAGCCAATATCCCGAAGGCTGTGCCGTTTTTGTTTTTAAAGACACATTTTCTGCAGGAGCTCTCCTCTGAGTTGTGGGCGGGACTGTTAAAAGAGAACTTGAAATACAAACCAAGGAGTCTAACAGTTCATGCAAAATCTAGTCTGTGGATAGTTTTTAATGAAATCACAACCATTCATCAGTTGTGCATTGTTTCCTAAATAACAATGTATTTATTTCTAGAAAAGTTTGATATGTTTTTCATTTGTTTCACTTAAAAAAACATTAATATTAAGGCCTGGATCTCATTTTTGTGATAATCTGAGATTTTTTCTTTTTAAAATCGCATCAAAATGAACCATTTTAAGGTAATTTTACTGTAAGCCATGTCTCTTTGATCTACTCATCTATCTATGAAGCAAAAAGTTACATTTTTGAACTTGCTTTCCAGGGAATAAATATAAAAGTATGTTATAAAAATGCCTTAATTCAAATGGTTAAAATTGTAACATGTTTCTCCTCATTGGAGAGCAATTATAAAGCAGAAAGTAGGTGAGAAAATATCTTTTAGCACTCTCCGTTTCAGTTTTCCAACCACATATCATGTTTTACTTTTCAAAGATTTTCAACACCGCAGGGCTTTCCTGGTGTGTTTTTGTCCCTCACAGGACCAAACGCTCCCCTTTTTCCCAACATTTTCAGTGTGATCTAAGGATTCTCAATTCTAATTATGATGCCAGGGGATTATTTAAAAAAAAAAGAAGAATATCTTCAAATGACTAAAACAAAAAAGAGGTTCTTAGAATATAGGCTAACAAATTCATTTTCTTTCTAATTCTACAGTCACAATTGCATTACCCAGCAGATATCCATCTATCATCAGCAGGAGGCCCTGGGACATTAAAAATCCATCAAGTAAATTTGGCCTATAGAGCACGTTTTAGGAGTAACTTTACACCTGTTACTTTGTGCTCCCGCAGTCACTCGACAATAGACCCCGGTCGGCTGCGTGACTTCAGGAAAAGGTAACTGGAGATCTGAGGGATGATATAGGGTTAATTCTGACCTCTTAGACTCATTATAACAGTGTTACATTTCTCTCCACTCACTCACATGCAAGTGGGCAGAGCAGGCTAAAGAGAAACCCAATTAGTTTATTGAGGAGATCACTTTTAATCTGCACACAATTGGGATCTGTTCATCAGAAAGCTGCATAAGATGTCTGCATTTGAGTCATCCTGTGGGGGAAAACATTGGGGGAGTGAGGTCATAAAAATCTACAATAATGTCTTATTAACACAGTCGGCTGTGTGGATTGTTGCTCTTGAAAAGGGCTCTCTTTTTGCTCTTATCTTTCATCGACCTTGTTTCTCAGAGACACCATTCCTCATTATGATAAACGAATCGACGTTTCTGCTGTCCTTTGCACCAATTCATAGCTGCAGCAGAGGGTCCCACCAAATACTATATGTGCATGATAAAGAACAATGAAGTAATTGCGGGAAAAACACAATTTCACATTTGTGGACAACTATTACTGCAAAATTGTTTGATTATGTCAAGTGAGTCATTCTATTAAGCAGAACACTAACATAATCATGTGGCAGGACAACGTGATCTGGAGTGTTAACGTCAGTGCGAGTTTTAGCTTATTATTTGCAAAGTAAATGTAAATTTGAGTCATTGATGGAGGACGCTCTGCTGAATCAGAAATGTGCAAACCACAAACAAAACAGGCAGCTTTATTCCCATCAGGGCACACGCAGATGCACACATATTTTATGTCTCTCCATCTAAAAAGAGCATGAATAATGCATTTATGTAAATGTCTGATGGGGTATAACTATAAAAGATGAGAGTGATTGAGAGGGCATTTTGTTAGATTGAGTTACTGTCGCCGGCGAGTTATGGATGCTTTCAGAGAGCCCGTCAAACACCACCCGGACCAAAAAGCAAAAAAAAAGCTTTTATTTTTGAGAAGACAAGGTCAAAGTTCAACCTCCCCATTCAAGAGATGGATTAATTCACAATCAAATCTCAACATTAAAGCTTCATACTTCTCCAACATGGTCAAACCGATGATGAAATCGCCGAGGACCGTGACCTCATCTTTTACCATCTGTGTTGTGCATCCTCACTCCCTCGTCTGTCAAACACCGTATTGTTGTAATATGAGCAGAAATGTCAGCAGACATCTATGATCATATTATTCAGCGGTGCATGTCATTCTCCCATCTGGGGTCCGAGCACGGTGTTGTGTACATGTCAACCAGTTGCAGGTAAAAGCAGTAAAAGCATATCCATTTTACGCTGCAGGCTTTCAAACATATTGACAGGTCTTTCTGACATATGTGCAATGCCGCTGTAGTTTGAGTCATATACCAGAAAGGACATTTGATTCTGAAATGTGAGAGAAAATAAAATACACGTTCAGAGCCAAACATGAAATTAAAAGGGAAGGCGAAAACAACTCTCCGCATTATTCATTTATCTAATTTTATAAAGCAATTTAGCAGTCACTTGAAGTTGCCATGGTGACAAGAGGGTATTTTGAGAAAGCTAATGACCTATGCAAAAACCACTCACTGTAAACTTCACTCAAGCTAAATGAGACTGCTGTCTGTGCTGTGTGTGATACATGGCTGAGAACTTAATCCCCTACGCCATGCTTGGCCTTTTTTTCTGCACAGGACAAATTAAGGTTGTTAATATCAATGTAAAACATCTGTGGGCTGTTTACTGTGTGAGCCAACAAGAGACCAGCGAAGCTTTGCATAATAGTCTTTTGTTTTGATTGGTAATGCAGAATTTATAACTGTTAAGGTCAGAGAGAGAAAAAAAAAAGTGCTCTCCAAAGAGCCAGAGGAAAATCAAAGAGAGTGTGTGAGCGTAACCTATTATGTTTCACACTTTAATATCTCTTTATTTGTCAGCTTACGTCAAAGGTTCCTTACGAGAAGCGCTTTGAAAAGCGGCTCTGTTCTGAGCCGAATCATATTTGTCCAATAACTGCTTGTCCTGCTGCAGCTGTCGGCGCTGGGACTGAATGAGTCATGTGTTACCCATTTAAGTCCAATTTCTCCCATGCGAATGCCTGACATGTGTGAGTCTGCGGGGCTTTGTGTTGAAACAGTATTTCTGAGATGGGGGCATTGAATCAAGGCCGGACCAGCACAACCATTTAAGCACCTGCTTCACCCGTGACCCGCACTGTTTAAAGAACGCTTATATTTAGGAAACAGTCCAGTCACGTTGTTTCAGGCGGGATTTGGGATGAAGATGCCATTCAATTACACAAATAAACAAAAACAAGCAACAGGGGGGGTGATGGAAAAAATGTGTTTTCCCTTAGAGGAGAACTTGAGTTATGTCCAATCTGTGATTAATCTGTCAAAATGCTGAAACAACAGTTAACTAAAATAGATGATCATGTGTGGAGAAATGTCTGCTGGATCAGATCACACTGTTTCACCCACTTTCCAAACAGTAATTCAGAGCACATTTGCTCCAATGTAAAACAATGGTGTTTAGTGACACCTGTTGGGGAACAGCGGCCATTATTTTTTCTTCTCCTAAAGGTTTTAACAGCTTCTTTATTTTTGTCTGCTATATTTTAATAGTGCAAAGCATTTTTTGTTGAATTTTTAACCCTTACATTGTGCTCAGGTGAAAATTGACCCATTTTCACATTTAAAAACGCGTCAATGACCCGAACACAATAAAAGGATTAAAAGAAACTCAATAAAAATATCTTTGTTCAGGTAAAAACCAGGAAGAATTTACTTTAATACCTTGCAACATCTTTCAGAAACACATTCTACTTTTTAGTTTTGTCAATTATATTAAAATAAAATAAAATAAAGTAAAATAAAGTAAAATAAAGTAAAATAAAGTAAAATAAAGTAAAATAAAGTAAAATAAAGTAAAATAAAGTAAAATAAAGTAAAATAAAGTAAAATAAAGTAAAATCTAAAAGTACAAGAAGAAAGAGAAAACAGGAAAAAGAAAAACATATTGAAAGGAATTAAAAGAGAACAGAATGAGAAAATGGACAGAAAAGGAGAGAAAAAGCAAAGGGAGGGGAAGAACATTATCATTTTTATCTTTTGACGCAACTCCATGGGGTACTATTTTGTTCAAATATTTTTGTTTCTTTTACTTCTAAAATTATTTGATAAATTCATTTTTTTTTCAAATTATAAATCTTATATAAAATTAATTTCTTCATATGTAAATGTGGTTTCACTTTTATGTGCTTATTTAAGTCTATAAGTAGCATCCTGAAGTAAGGATTTTTAATACAACCGCTGCAGAGGGCCCCACTGATTATATGTACTGATTATACATATATATATATATATATATATATATATAATTGAATATATGAAAATAAAAATACTTAAAGTCAATTGCATCACCAGACTATGACAATCCTGCAATACCTTCTTGTACTGTCTATATTAAAACCAATAAATCAAATCAAACCAAACATGATTTTGAAAGATGGAAAATGTAAATCTGCTGTGCAGTAAGCGTCACGTATCTACAGCATATAAAAGCATCGTTTCTCTCCCTCACATCCTCTCTGAGCAATTAGACAGCATCAAAAAACACACCTGCAACACTAATGCATATATTTACTGGAAAAAACAACCCAAACGGAAACGTCTCCATTAAAAATATCTAAAAAAAATGTGTAAATCAAAGAGGAGAAAACCAGAGAGGGATGCTGTAAAACTGAAATGTAAAATCATTAGAAAGAATGTGAGTGAGTTTGTGGATGACTGACATAAAAATGTGTTTATTTTACAAGAAGGTCATTCCATGTTTGACTAAAGAAATTCCTAGAATTTAAAATAGCTTGTGAAATAATAGCTTGCTTTCAATTCTTTGAAATTTGATTCATTTCCAGGAGTTTAAGCGTGGAATAGTACAGTTGAAGAAATCTGATAAATGAAAGTGTTTACGTCAGGGAAACTGTGATCTTCAAACAACTGTTTCTGTTGTAGCTGTTGCTATTGAAGCAGCTAAATACAGAGGCGATCAGTGTTCTGTGATCAGTGTCCGCAGCCCCTCGGCCATTACCGTCTCCAGGCAGCCAAGAGTTGAATCTTGAACAGCGTGTGTGACAGCATTTCTGTCTGACTCAACAGAGGAGAGTTTGTATCCATTCACAGACCCTTTCTCTCTTTTCCCATGACAGAAAAAGCTCACATAGTAAACTGGAAGCATTACTGTTTTAAAGAAATTAGAACTGTATTTATTTATAGGGGGGTTTTAACAAGCAAACTGGATCTTTTTTTCTTTTTCTGCAGCCGGTTTCTGTCTCGGCTGAATTTTCTGCCGTCTGAAATTCTCTTTGTGATTTCACGCACATGAGGCAAGCCAAAGTGGGATGACAGGGAGTTTGGAACAAAGACAGGAAAAGTCTGACTCCCTTCCAAGGTCACCCGCCTTTCAGCTCTTTCCTCTCTTTTGCACTCTCTAGCCTGATAGATTTCAGCAGAAATTAAGTCAGCCTGCAGCCAAGTGGAGCAAAGTAATGTGTGTTTCTTTTAACATGTTATGTGTTGTTTTCTCTAGAGACAAGGAGGGACAGGACAGTAAAACTGATGACTTTAATGCATCAATATGACAGTGTGCACTAATTGCACTATTGTTTATTGATCATACATATTTATTTATTTATATCCTTTAAAATGCATTTGACAAATAATGCGTTTGTTTTCTGTTTGACTCTCCAGTCACTCTTTTCTTTATGGAGAAGGGTTAGAGGTTCTCCTTCAACCTCGTGCTCCATTTTGTTATTTATATCACTTAATTTATTTTGTGTTTTTTTCCTTTTTATAGAAGGGAAATTATGCTTTCATTCTGTATACGTTTTTACTTACAATAATTGTTTTCTAAAGTAAGTTGCAGCTGTTTTTTTAAATCATTTTTTATTTTGTATTTAAATCTTGTGGGATAATTTGAAGAACATCCAGTTTTCACTTTTTCATTTCACATAAATTCCCGATTTCTTTGTTATTCCAACACTTTTTCCCAAATACTCAAACACAGTTTGAATGCTAATAATCCTGGGTTCAAATGTCTTTTTTTAAATTAAGATAAAAAAACGCGATTTTTTTTTCTGGAGATCTGCCGCCATACTGAAAGTTCAAACTGGATCTGTCAAACTCACTATATGGACAATGTCAAATTCAAATGTGTTGCCTTTTCTTGTTCAACATTTCCAGATGTGCATGATTTTATTCCTGAGCAGAATGAATCTGGACTCAAAAATGACTTTTCACTGTCCTCTAACTAATGCACAGGTGCACATTTGAAATCTCTGTTTTGAGTCAGCGTTTAAGCCGAACGCTGTTTGCATTTCCCCACTCATGCTACCAGCATCCTCACTTCTTGAGGACGACTATCTCACCGTGTGCTTATCTTCTGTATAAGAGTTTCCTTTTTCAGAATAACAAACAGGGAGAAGGAAGTCTTGGCATCTGCTTTTTTAAACTGACTTTTCCCAAAGGATTTAAATCCATCATATGTAAAACTTATTGTTCTCTTAGCATGGGATTAATATCAACACTTTGACAGTTAAAGAACATGAAGCTCTCAGTGGATTTGGTCAATTTCTAATTTCAAAATATGTCTTCTGGAATTTTTGTGTGTAAGTGTGGATGGATGTACTGCTCTCTTTAAGTTTGTTAGAGCACTAGAGCTTATTTCATTAAATAGAACATACAGGTAAATTCAAGTCTTAATTATTGTGTTATGACTAAATCAGTTACATTTAATTGATAATACTTTACCTCCAAATTAAAAAATGGGCTCAATATGTTGTTTGAAACAAGACAGATAATTATATGAATGTATTTTTGTCAAATGTTGTCAACTATTACTTCAGCCATTTTTGTTTTGTACGTAACTATTAAATTCATTCATTCATTTTCTGAACCGCTTTATCCCTTTCGGGGTCACGGGGCTGCCGGAGCCTAACCCGGCTACTCATGGGCGAAGGCAGGGGACACCCCTGGACTGGTCGCCAGTCTGTCGCAGGGGAACTATTAAATTATAACGTTTATATTATGTTATATTATGTTATGTTATGTTATGTTATGTTATGTTATGTTATGTTATGTTATGTTATGTTATGTTATGTTATGTTATGTTATGTTATGTTATGTTATGTTATGTTATGTTATGTTGTGTTGTGTTATGTTATACTATACTATACTATACTATACTATACTATACTATACTATACTAGATTAGATTAGATTAGATTAGATTAGATTAGATTAGATTAGATTAGATTTTGAAAATGGGTATATGAATGAATGAATGAATAAAACAATGCACAATTTTTTAAATAGTGATATAAAAACGGTTTAATCAGAGGTTCATGTTCTCTTGTTCATTTTCTTCAAATGCTAGAATGTTTTGGAGCTGCACAATGTTTACCATCTGTTAACTTTTTCCAAAAAGTTGTTTTTTGTTTTTACATTAAATTGATTATGAAAGGAAAATATACTGTTTATGCATATTTAATTTTAAAAGCATGCTTTATTTGCTTATTTATTTTACAACAAATAAATGCAACATGCTTTTGAGAACTGTTCTGTTGTGTATTTGTCGACCTATTTCCAGAGTGAACAGTAGAGGGCGCGCTCTCCCCGCGGTTCCCCCTTCTGTGAGCTAAAGATACTCTCTGCTCTTTGGAGAGAGCATCACGTCACCTTCATATAAAGTCACCGTCAAAGTAAAATCTGAATGAGCTGTGGCGGACACGCTTCCTTTTTTTTACGTCATCATCATTCGTTGGCAGAAAATGTCATTGTGGGCGGAGCTAAAGGTTAGGGTCCGTTTAATTGAGAAGACAGTCTATCAAGACCACCAGAGCTGCAGTGTCGCAGCGCCATGGCTCTGAAGTGTGAGTCCGTGCGTGCAGTCATCACCAGGGCGCTGTTCGTCCTGGTTTCTCTGGTCGGGGTGTTTAGGGTGACGTGGGTGAAAAATGACCGCAACTACTGGTTCCTGACTTTCCTCTTTTTGCCGCTGGTCACTGAAATGATAATATCTCTGAAGTGGCGAAAAGGAAAAGATTACAAATGGTAAGACCCGTTTCATTGTAAATGTATGTCGTTTTTGTTTGTTTGTTTGTTTGGTTTGGAGTGTGCATTTCACAGACTTTCAGCTTAAAATAGAAGTTCTTTCTTTGAGCTTCCCCCTATGTCCTAGTTCACCCCTATATCCTGCTTTTCCCAAAGCTGCCATTGTCCTGCAGGAACCCATGGATTCTTTCCAGGAACTCCACATTTCTTTAAATCAATGCAGCATTTATGTTCAGGAATTCTGAACTGTGGAGCAGAAATCCAATGTTTACAGGTTTCAGACATTTATTAAATGAAACAGAGACTCCTTTGGTAGTGGCTGGAGGGGAGATGGTAGCCTGCTTTCCAACCTCTGGTCATAACTCTTCCAACATTCAATGGCTGAAAAAATTCTGAAGGAAAAAGAGAAACTTTCTCAGATTCTGTTGCACCTTTATCTCCAGATTTTTTGATCTCTTTTGTTTTTGTGACGTCTCTCATACGTTTTTGGTTCTGTTGCAGGTTCTCTCCTCCCATCTTTCTGTTCCTCATCAGTATCATTCCCTCAATGTGGATCCTGGAGCTCCACCATCAAAAGAACAAAACCAACGGCCTTGAGGTGTCAAAAAACCCAAATGCTTTTATTGTGACAGCTTAAAGTCCCACTCCGATCCTCTTCTGATCTGAAGTAAAAGCGTTCCCATTGAATCATGATTATACGGTTGTTAGGCTATTTTTTAAAAAAGCTGTTGTTTTCGCGGACAGTTTCTGCAGAGCGGCAGGAGTTGATCATTTACTCTCTCACACCCCGACCTAACATTAACAAAAATGGCGAGCAATATGGGAGCTATATCCAGATGGCAGCTCGAACCAAATAAAATGAAGAAGCACATCTAGAGAAATTCAGAAATAAAAATTTGAATCTTAATGTCTTTATATATGTCCATCATGAGAAGAAATGCCACAAGAATGTGAAAAACACCAAAAAGACAATATTTTATATAACTTTAAATAAGATAAGATGCACAAAATCTTGGATTTTTGAGAAAGAAAATGTTTTCAGCTAATGTTAAGTGCTTTTTTCCCCCTTGTTTTCAGTGCAGTAACCTTGACTCTTTCGAGAACATCCAGAAAGTGTGGACTTTTAATGGGACTTCAACAAACGGCACTTCCAACATTGAACGTTATCTGAAGGTACGCTCCGAAATCGTTCTTTTTGTGTTGTTTTGAAGGCTTCTTTATCCCTCAGACTAAACCCAACAACGGTGAGATGCTTTTTTAGATCATTCTACTCTAACTAACAAATCTTTCACGTTGCCTTGTTAGCTTTACAAGCATACAAGTCAAGAAATGATAGAAACCCTTCCCCAAGTCAGCTCAGCTGTAAATAACATCCAGATGTGTGAGTGTCTGTTCAAGGTTTTTGTGTTGAAAAGCACCAAGGATCTTGAACGAGATCCAGAGAACACACATGAGATCCCCTGAGGAAGCCTTCATGATATTTATGAGGGAGACGCCTAAGCCTCTAACTGTTGGACAAAAGCATCAGCAGATCGAGAATCCAGATGCAGTGCTAGAGTCAAACAGTTTAGTATTCCAAGTGGGACCTTCCCATAAAAAACTTGAATTCTGGGAACAATTTCCCACATTTCTCAGCCTCTGCTCAATCTAGTTCTGCAGAATGTATATATAAATTACTAAAAAACATTGAGTTACATACACAGTTTTCTCAGGGCAAGAACATGAAGTCGTTTTGAATGTTTTTAAAGCCTTTCCTTTAGAATAAACATTTCACAGCACATTTCTAGAAAGGTTAAACCTTCATTGTGGAAATCCTTGAGTCAGTTTATTGTGCAGCAGCACATGGGTATGAAAGGTTTGGAGGATGCTGGAATCTGCCGCAGCTTCTTCCTCGTGTTTACATAAGAATGAAACCTCCGATGTGTCATGTAGGAATGGGATTCTTATTACAAATCCTTCTTACAAACAGGACTTGTTTTTAGCTGTAATAAACAAAAAAGATCCCTCTATTGGTCACTTCAGCAGAACCTTCTTCCATCCACCACCTCAGGGGGTTCAGGACTGTGTGGAAACTCTGTCCAGATGTAGATGCTGCTGAGTCAGACCATGTCAAGTTCTGCACAAATCATGTGGTCACTCAGAAGGAAGTAACAAGCTAACAGGTCAGACAAAATGACTCTATTGTCATGAGGAAAACTGCTTTCTGAATCACTTTCTAAAACCAGTGCGGGACAACTGGAGCACTGCAACACAAAACTGCATCACATGAATTGTTGATTGGTATTTGGTGTCCTACTGTGGTGGATATTCAGGAGAAATATCCCTACCTTCTTATTTTAGTTGTGGAGCGTGATCTTAAAGACCCACTCTGAAGAAAATGGTGTTATTAGCGCGTTCTTGTGGCATTTTTCTCACGATATCAAGGAAATGAATCTGAAAAAAAGCTTCTTTTAAAAAAGAATCATTGTGAATCAGGAGCAGATCAAAAAATGCAGTTTAAAAAAAGAGCTTATAAATAATCATAATGTCCTAAAAAAAACAACAGCTTTTTAATTATTATTATTTTGGCTAAAAACGACATAATCCTAATAAAAAGACCACTGGGAACTCTTTAAATTGTTCAGAAGATGATCAGAGTGGGTCTTTATTGCTTCTAATTTAGAAACTGAAGCAGGTTGATGTTATATTGATGAAATATTTCCTCAGGACTGATTCCTTCTGTTCTTAATGTCCAAAACTTGATGATACTGCTGGGATGGTTTCATTCAAACAGTTATTTTTTAGTAATATGTTTTTCCTCCAACATGATGATTAGGATCTTTATTTTTCATATGTGAACTGTGTTATTATTAAGAACTAATAAAGGAGATTTGTTTATATTTTTTACTCCACAAAAAAAGACGTTAATAACAAATCATTAGCACTTTGCCAATGGGCGTGTCTATATTTGTTACCAGAAAACTCCTTTAAATCTCAGGGTCTAAACGTTGGTCTATTAGTCTCTTTTTGTCTATTAATCTCAATTAATTGTCTTTTTTTTGTTTAGAATATTGACTACGTGTTGAAAAACGTGTGTTCCAATGTCTGGATCCTGGCTCTTCATCAGATCCTGCTCATCCTCCTCATCGTAGGGAAATGGCTCCTTCCTCAAAATAAGAAGGTCAACGGAGACGAGCTGCCGCAACTTCTTCTGAGTTTTGTCAGCACTGCGGCAGACATCCTGGAATTTACCAACGAGACGCTGTCAGACATAAAGTGGGTATCAAACAAAGAAGGAATCCTCCTCGCTCAATGTTAAATGTCCCATTTAATTTGAATACTTTTTAGTTTTCTGTGCATTTTAAAATGTTATTAATGCAGTCAAATTTACAACTATTCACGGATTACACTTTAAGATATTAAAGTACTGCACTTTTATTTAAAAAACTAAATATTCAAATGTCTAAATGATTTTTTGCATTCCATAAAATGATGATGATGAAGCTTTATTTGTACAGGACTTCACTGCTCCTTCAGGGTACGAAGTGCTTCACAAGGAAAAGACAAAAGAAAGTTTAAAATTAAGAAGAAAAACAGCCTCAAATTACAAAAGGCAATAAAATACATAAAAAGATAACATAAATAAGAGAAAATAAGATGCCACAAACTACCGAGCATTAAAAGCTAAAAGGTGAGTTTTCATTTAAAACCTTTTAGGTTTGAAATCATCTGCTGTTCTGCAGGAATATTATTCCATAACTGGCACGATCACCTCAGTGTTTCTGTCGTGACCTGCTGTTGCAGTAAAAAAAGCACACTTTTTTGGTTTTATAATCAAACATATTTGGAGCTTCTCTGTGAAGACTTTGCTTCAGCTGGGTGGTTCCACAGCTGAAAAGGTTGTTTTTTTTTTAGTTATCTGGACTGTTGAAGATGTTTTGACTATAATCCAAGAGGTTTTTTCAATTCAGTTGTTTCAACTTTTTTCTGCTATATTTGAAGCTCCAAAAAAATCCAGAAATAGTAAAGAAGAAGATTCCCGAAAAGAGCTTAGGTTAGAAAAAATGTAAACAATTAAAGCAGGCATGTCCAAAGTCCGGCCCGTAGGCTAAATGCATCCCAAAATTCTACTGGCCCGCAGGGAAAATCAATCAAATGAGAAGAACCGATTTATTTGTTTCTGTGAGCAAAACCACAACGGTCTGTCCTTCTGTTCACATTATTTGAATGTAAAAGTTTACAGTGAGCATTTAACAGGGAATAGTATGAAAACTTTTTTTTTCCAGACAGACTTCAAATCAGAAATGTACAGTAATTTGTCAAAAATGTTTTAAAAGATTTGATCTGTTCTATGTGAATTTGTTTTTTGATTATTATTATTAAATAGTTTCTTTTCATGTTTTTTATTATTATTATTATTTATTATTATTAATCAGTGGATCCTAAACAAGTCTGTATTATAACATTTTCTTATTTTTCTTTTTGCCATTATTGTAATAATTCATTCACAAATAAAACTAGGATAGAATGTATTGGTTTGTTTTTTCTCTGTTTGCAGAGAGAACAGTCCTCAGCTGGTTTATGTCATCCTCGCTGTGTGGACCTGGACCATGGTGCAGTTCCCCTTTCATATGGCGGGTATGCTTCTGTACATCATGACGTCTTTACTGCTTATGAAGCAGTTACAGCAGTGTGGGAACATTTGAACAAGCGATGCGAAGGTCTGAAATCTAAAAGAACTTCCTTTTTAATTCTTTTGCAACTTAACTATTTAAAGAAAACATTTTAATCGTGAATAAGCAGAAATCATAGCGCATGGAGAAGATAAAAAACGTTTGTTTTTCACAGAGTTCAAAGTTAATGAAATAATAAAGTTCTTAACTTATAAACTAGAAAGAAGAAACATTATTGCACAAAAAATACTTTATTCTGAAATAAGTCAAGAAAAGACAGACTTTTTAAAGTCTAAGAGTAAAAGAGAAGGTTTAAAAAGTTCTCAACACAAGTTTGTTCTTGGATTTACAGGAAATGACTCTGTTAAAGATATGAAATATTCATAACACAGCTTTATAGTTTGTAAATGCATTTTGGGGATGAGGATAATAAAACTGCACTTATGCTCTAGGCAGGAAATAACATTAAAGCACATAGCCGTTGTGCTTGTTACCACTCAGAAATATTACCTGATTTTTTTTTTTAAATCAAAACTCTGTCCACTTCTGATTATTTTAAAAAGAAAACTATTTGAAAGACTAAAATTGGATCAGAACGTATAAAATGTCATTGCAGTCAAAAAATTGATTTTTGATGCAGAAAACTCCAATATCCATGCTGATTTTCCTGTCATATAAATAGCTCTTGATCAGTGAACTGAACTTCCAGCAATCACAAAAGTCAGTGTGCGACTCTTGTACAAAACTTGAATCGGGAAAGTCCTCCTCATCGCGCAGTCGCATTTGTATTTGTGACCCTAGAATAACTAACTGTATATGTGAAATAAACCGCTGGTCCCCTCTCGGGACTATACTCAAACGGACAAAGGTCAAACATCACCGACGTTAAAATGAGAAATAGCTTTTAATTCATATATAATGGGACAAAAAAAATGTCAATCAAAGCTTTGGTCAGAAAGAAAACTACTGAAAAAAAGCACGTGAAGTCCCACTCCAATCATTCTTTGAGCTATTGTAAAAGCGTTCCCCAGTGGTCTTTTAATTATGATTATTCCATTTTTAGACTTTTTTTGTGTGGGTCTTTAAACATCACAGAAATGCTGTTTTCGTTGTCTTTATGATATAGTAATATATCTTCTGCAGGAGCCCTTTCCAGCTGCAGGCAGAGTTGAATGCACACAAACTATTTATTGAGCTTTTATGCAACAGCAAACAGACAACACTTTCATGTGGCTTTAAGCAGTTTTTGTCTCATTTTCTGATTGTTTGTGCAACTCAAAACCAAGACTAGCTCACTCACACCAGCAGATAATCTACTAAACAAAAGTGTTTCCCTGCAGACGAGGCTGTCACAAAGGAAGTCTCCTTATGGTTGTGTCTTTTATGTTTTTTTCCAGAGTCAGACAGCAAGGAGAAGAACGAGAAAAAGTCTCTGCTGAACATTTGGTGCATCTTGGTGGCCTTGTTCATCCAGGACGGCCCTTTCCTGGTGGTTAGGCTCACTGTCATGTTCCATTTTAAAACCATTCACCAGATGCTTCTTTTCTTTGCCATAAAGAATGCGTTGGTGGTTATACTAAACTTGCACTGGTGGTTTGTCATACACAAGAGATCTAAGTGCTGTCGCCCTGCAGAGAGCGATGATGCCCCATAAATTGGGGCATTTGTGGTGCACTTTGCTGTAGTTTTGTGTTAAGGTCCACTCTGTGTCTTTAGTTTGTTCATATTCCTGTCAGCAGAATTCTTTGCCACAAAGGAGGTCTAAAGCAAAAACACAGTAACTGCCTGCTTGGTGGAAATGAGATAGAGATCGACCATATTCCTTTGGGTGTGGTGCTTGGCCGACATCACACTCGGACGGCAAGAACAGGAAACGTGGTCGACAAACAGATGGAAGACGCGGCCGCTGCGGATTCTAGACAGACACAACCTAAACCAGGACAGTTTCTCCGCTTTTTTTTTTTTACCGCAACCAAAAGATTTTTCTTAAGCCATTGAAAGAACAGATGATTTTGAAGAAAAGGTTAAACCTGTCTTTTAATCATTCACACATTTTCTAAAGTATTCAAAGAAATCTTGGGGAGAAAAAAAAAGGATGTGCTGTGAACACATAAGAATGTATTTTTGTGTTACTTTATGAAGCCACATATACAACACAAACCGTCCTCAGGTTCAGCTTTAAATCTTTGACTTGACCGGCAATCAGATAAACATCAAATGAGTGAACGCCCAGATTTATATTTGGAAGTAAATTCTAGCGTTTATTTATGGATGTCAAAACTGTATCCGTGTTATTTGTATCTTTTTTTTTACTTTATTGTTAACTTCAGAGGCCAAATGTTTTTTTTTCTTTATTGTTCTGTTATTGTAGACATTTAGAACCATGAAATGACTTTTACAGACCACTGCTTTGGTGTTTTACTGTGGATGTTTGATGGAATTTCCTCTGTTGTTTACTGTGGAGTCTATTTATTAAACATGCATGACTGCAAATGTTGAAGGGAAATCTGAATGCATTATCTTCATGTGTCTATTTGAGTTTTTACCAACATGATAAAAGTTTAAAAAATAAAAATAAATGTACATTGAGGAGGTTATACTTTAATTTGATCCCACGCATTTGGCTCCCTGCATTGGCTCCCTGTGCGTTTCAGGACTGATTTTAAAATTCTTTTAATGGTTTATAAATGTTTTAATGGACTTGGGCCTTCGTATTGAAGTGATCTTTTAATGTATGGACCCTCACGGCCCCTGAGATCCTCCAGCGCTGGCCTTTTTGCTTATTTATTTTATTGGTTTTAGTATTTTTTATTTTTGGTATTGAATTCTATTTTATGCATTTAATCTTACTTTAAATTTCATGTTTTAAATACATCCTATGGATTTAATATTAACATCTTCTTATGGTTTTCGCCCCAGTGTTTCCTGTGGGGATCTTTTGTCCCAGGGTTAGCTGGCTTGGTCTGGGGTTGTTGTTGACACCGTTGGTGTCCCGGTCTGGTTGGGGACTGTGGCAGTGTTCCTGTGGCTGAGCGGTTCCTGGGATGACTGTTTCCTCCCAGCAGAGCCAAGCCAAGAGGTCATGAGTTGTACGTGTTAACAGAGGGGAGGATGAAGGGTGGGTTGGGTTTTTATTCTGTATGTTTTTGTTTTTCAATGTAAAGCGTTTCGGGTTGCGTAATGAATGAGAAGGTCTTTTATAAATAAAGTTTGAATTTGAGTATTGTTTGTTTTCTGTGAAAAAGATGTGTCATTTAAGGGTTTAATCTCATAAGAACTGGCGTCCACACGCATGGACATCACATTGTGGATTACTGTAGATTACTGCGCAGCCGTTGCATTTTTACACGCCGTGCGGTTTTAGAATAAAATTACGGCAACCGGACGATTTTTCCCTAATGTTGGTCAGTGACCGCTCAGGTACAATACATTTCAAGGTCACGGGGTGACAGTCCAGTGAGGCGAGGAAGACACCATTAGAGAATCAGGCGACAGCTGACGGCAGCAGCTCTGACTGGACGATGTGTAAATGTCTCCGGACAGCAGCTGTTCACATCAAGGGCCACCAACCGCCAGTAGCTCAGGGGTACACACAAAGTTGGCTTTTCTGCACAATGATTTTCATTAAAAAATGAGGTGTAAGCATGAAACCTTGAGTATTCTGCTGATGCCTCCCCATCGCCGGGTGGCAGATGTATTTGTGACCATAGAGGCCCTGAGGGTTGGCTGAAATAATAGCTCGGGTCTGAAGAGGTTAAAGTTCAGTGATCAAAATCCAGAAGCATTTCAAGTGTGAATGGTGTTCTGTCAGATCCAAGGTTCAGTTTTGCATCCTCTTGTGTTGAAATAAATCCAGTTAAAGGTCTGAGGAGGTGGAACGGTGCAAGTCTGATCGATAAAGAGCAGCTGGTTTTCAATAGAATAACGAGCACGTGCCTGCGGTTATTTGACAAACCCAAATGTTGGTGGTTAACCATCTATGATATTCCTATAACAAAAGTAGAGAAGTTTGAAAGAATGATTCAGGTTTTCATTTGAAACTGACTCAGGCTGCCACAATGCTTAAGCAATGTAGAGGGATGTGGCAGCTTCCTGTTATGAGACTAACAATGGAGATGACCTTATCTCAGTCCAGGGATACAGTTGTGATACAGCTCCTAAAACTTCTGCAGGACGGAGTCCAAGCCAAAAATGTAACAGGCTCAGACATCCTGGTGTAGTTGGACAAGTGCATCATACTTTTACTAACCTTTTTTTACATCATGGAAAAAAGTGACTTTGCTCCAGTTTGCAACACTTTATGTTCGTAATGTGTTGCACTAAAAACCGCTTTAAAGTGTTGTTTACCGGCGCAACGCCGCTTTTCTGTGTGGATCAGCTGACTCACGGTGATCGCTTAAGGAGTTACGTTACGTCACAGAGCATAGTAGGTTGCAACAGAGATCTCCGGTGTTAAAGGTTTAAAGCTTAAAACAGAAAAAAAATCTACTGGTAAGGGTTGCCAGTTAAATGAGCTTTTATTGACATAAATTTAAGTAGTTTTCTGTCAAAAATGGCAGGTTTCTGGACTTCCGGTTAGGGTTAATGATGTCTGGGGGCCATCTTGTTGTCTGCAAACAGATCCTCTTGCACTCGGTCCAGTTCTCTTATGCAGTCAATGGTTTAAATCCATTCCATGAGTCATTGTGCAGTTAAGAAAAGAAAGTGTGTTGTAAATTATGATAAAAAAAGAAAAAGAAAAGGCTGCGAAATGCGACAACATGTAGGGTTAGGAAGGTTGGTCACATACACAGGAAGGCCCACCTAACCACAAGACGCATTATTTCTACGGTCACAAATAAAACTGCCATCGCACGATGAGGGGCATCGGCAGGATCATCAAGATTTCATGTTGCCGTCTGATTTCTTTATAAATTGTTGGTGTGGTCATGAATGGAAAAGGTGGCAGTCAAGCAGTCGCCGTGCGTACAGAAAGCCCCTCTTTTATATACTCCCGGGCAACTGGGTGCCCGGTGGCATTTGGTATGGGCGACTGCCATCTGAAAACATTAACCCATCGTCCAGTCAGAGCTATCGCCGACCAGGGATCCGTCCTGTGGTAGCCGAGCGGTCGCCCGATTTCATAATATCGTCATCCGGGCCTCACTGCCACCATGCGACCTAGAAATGTGCCCCGGCGGCCACTGACAGATATCAACTTTTAAGGAAAAATCGTCCGGGCGCCGTAAAATGTATAATTTTTTCTAAAAACCTCAGTGGCCACTGCACGGCATAGTAAAATGTAACCGCTGTTTACCAAATTTGTTGAAAAACTGATTATGTCATTAGTTTTTGTGAAAAAAAAATAAGGCTTTCAAGTGCATAGACAGAGTATGGTAGGTGGTAATTCAATGATTGTTTCTTTGTGGGTTTTCTCTGCTGCTAAATAATGCAGAGATAAACTCACATTTGCTTCAATAGACCCTTCAAGGAAAGTTTTATTGATTAGAAAATGAGCCGTGTGAAAGTAAAACTGACCACTCGGACTGGAGACGGTGCAGTTGTTGACAATGAAAGATTTGTGGTTTTCAGTGTTGAGTCAGTAAAAAAATGAAGGATTACTTATTGCTGTAAAAAAGAAGAGTACGGCTTTTCTGATGAGAGGTTGAATTATATTTTATTTAGTATATGTCCACTATCTTGTGCATTACAACAGACTAACCATCCAAAATGTAAATGTTTAGAGGTAGAAACTTGAGGCATTTGAGAAAGAAAAAAAGCTGAGATTTCCTTTTTGTGTTTTTAGAAATGTATTTGGGTTTATTTCATGGACTTGTTATTGTAAAACTATGGTCACGCATCCCAAAATGTCACTGCGCGGTGACCTAAATGCAAGTTTTTCAGCAAGTTCGACGTGTGACCATCCAGCAGTCGTATTTTACACATTTGAAGGGCACGTGGTGGCAGTCCAAAGACAGGAAGGCAGCAGTACGATGACTGACTGACTCCAAGGTTCTCCAAAATTATCTGATGATCGACTGATTGCAGAGTGCACCCTCCTGCCCTCGTGCTGCCACACCACTGCCGTTTAGAAATCATCCAGTGGCAGTGCGGGCTGTTGACTTGGGTTGGGGGCTCAACGATGAGCAGACGTCAATCTGGCAATCCCAGCCACCATGGGTCCAAAAGAGGAGACGGCTTTGAAGCTGCACACAACTCATCATGGCGCGGATAGCACCGCAGCGACTCCAAGACCTCTGTATTGATGGTTGATGCTGCGAAGAATACAAAGAAGACCAAACATTGGGTTTTCTTTGGTGGCATGTTGTCTAAAAATGTGTACATTTGTAATTTAACAAGATTACAATGTGCGGTGCAGAATCGCCCGCATTTAAAATTCTCCCCGGACTACCAGGCTACCGGTGGCACTTGAGGTTTACACATTGTCCAATCAGAGCTGCTGTCTGCCGGCGATCCGGCTGGCACCGCCTTGTGCCCAATTGTCGCCTGATTTTGTAATGGCAGCCCTGAGCTAAACAGACTGAAGCTGAGAGTTTATCCTCCAATTCTGCGTTCTATGCTTTCACTTTACCAAAAGTGAACAATACAATTTGTCATCATTACTAAATGAAAATCAGATTTTGTTGTAAACTTTTCTCTGTAGATATTCTATGTTCTATCGTGCATTTGAAAGAAAAAGTAGCTTAAAAGTAATGCATGGAAGGCATTGCACATTTGAGCAAAAATAGCCAGTAATTTGTGGTATTTCAAAGTTTGGAAGTAACTTGTAACTTTGGAAGTAAGTTGCACAACACTGCGACACCAAAGACCACAGACCTGCGAATTGTGACCGTTTCAACTTGTGAAACAGCAAAACACTGGAGTCATTTATCACCAAACAGGAGTGAAATACCACTTTTCAGTTAAGAAGGAGAACTCTTGTGAGGTTACAACTGCTCCAAGGCACTGACACCCAGGTGTTGTGAAGATGCTGAGATCGTTTTTTAGGATGGAGGACGATAACGCCTCCAAAAAGATCCAATGAAAGGTCTCTTTTGTCGTATTTTTGTCAAGGATCTCAGCTGCCATGCAGTTCAAAAAGGGATCCTAACCCTGTAAAGCCAGAGCCATTAAATTACTGACCGAAAATTCAAATTATTTGAACTTTGAGTCTTTATTGGACTCTCTAAACAAACAAACAAAACAAATTTAATGCATTTTTCAAGTTTCAATTTGTATCATATTTGATACATCAGGTCACACAGCTCAAATATGTCTGTTTTCCAGAGCTAACAAAACCATTCTTAAATAAAAAATACAAGAAATACAAAAAATACAAGAAATTTCCATTTCATTACAATGGTGGAGGGCTGACAAACTCGTGTATCAAATGTGATACATTTGGCTTTATAAGGTTGAGAATGTTGGCGCAAATGAAAAAATGAGGGACTTATCTTTCTTGATAAGCTGAAAGGAACAAGCAGAAAGAACAACAATGGACATCTTGAAATGTCTTTGCCATGAAGAAGAGTTTGTGCATGCCTGACTACAGAGAACATTTGAGCCCTTTAGAGGAAAGTTCTCCAGAAATGAGGTATACAAAGATGAACACATGAGTGAAGAGGCAAAGGGATCAAATGTTCCACCAATTTATAGTGTTTGTGACTATCTCTGTTTCACTGGGCAGAAAGATACAGGATGACTGTTCATTTCTTTGCAGCTGTGCCTTCCTCAGGTTGTGCTACCTCTGGGTTTAAACATCTGGCAAAAGAAAAAAAGTCATGAATTTTTTTAAAAAATAGTGTAACTGATAAAAAGTTAAAAATAAAGACAACTGTTGGAAATAATAAAATAATGAATATATAGCACATAATAACAAATAAAGGTGAGAAAAGAAGAATTAAAGCCTAAAAGATAGCTAACATTCAAAAAATTAATTCTGCATAAAATCCAAGAAACCTGAAGTGGATTTTAATCATTCCTAACTTATGACTTAATCTTTCACTTGCATGCATTGTTGTTTAAATAAATTTAAATAGAGAATGTCAATAAAATGTGGGGTTTTTTTAGGGCTAAGCCAGTTGATTCTGTCATTATTTACAAAATCCTCTGCAAGATCTAGTTGGAAGAAAGAAATAAAGGTAATATGTCAAAGGAAGAATGTTTTTCATCAATCAAATAATTTATCTTTAACACATTTTTATAGCTTGTGAAACATTTTATTGAGCATGTTTTTTTACTTGTTTTTTTAAGTCACAAGATCAAATTAGTTGTTTTTTCAAAATAAATGTATTTTGAGGTCTAGTTAAGTAATTTTATATATATGTATTGTTCAAACTCCTTTTGAAGTTCATCCTACAACTTCACAGCATTTCTAAGGTTTTTATTAGCATCTCAGCTCCTTTTTAAAACATAAGGAAAAACTGCTTTCAAGTAGTAGAGTATAGAAGTCTATGGCCGACGTCAGAGATGATCCTTCCAGTTATATAGTATTTATGTCTATGGGAAAAGATGGAATCAACTATGGTTTTTACCTTATAGATAAATGCTGACCAACAAAGTCAGAGAATTTTCTTTTACTACATTATACAAATACTACCCTGTTAAATACTTTATTTTCCAAAGATTCCAAAAAAATATTGACACCAACTTTTCCTTTTACAATAATCGTTTTGAGACCATTACACATTTTTTGGACTAATTTATTTCTAGTATGTTTCTTTCTATCTAAAACATACTGTCCTTTGAATACAAGGAAGACAAATAAAAGATCTATTTACTTAGTTTTATTTTCATTCTGGCAAAAATATGAATGGCAAATCCTACTTGTCCGTTTTTTTCTGAGAAATCTGAATTTCTTCAATTTTTTTCCTTTTTTCATTTGTTGCCTTCTTTTTTTGCCCCCCTTGTTTAACCTTGTCTACCTTTGAGTCATTCAATGTAAGGAATAGCAAGTTTGTTAAAGTTTTTATGTCTGTGTGTAAAGGGAAAAACCGCCAGCGCTGCATTATCACCCCCTATTGGTTAAGGTCAAAGTTGCTGCACCTTGTTGAGGTTCTTTCGCACTTATTTGAAAAAAGAGGGCCACATGGGCGTGTTTGTTTATTTTTTTATTCCGCATGTTAAAAATTCTATTGTAGTTCATTCGTTTCATCTGTTCTACGTAAATCCTTTGCTTGAACAAATTTGGCTTAAATTTTGAGCTTAACTTTGCCGCCACCTTGTGGTCAATCTGCGTATCGCAACTTCCTGCTCTTTCTGTTTCTTTTGTTTTGCTTTTCTGTTTTTATTCTTATCGCATCGTTTCGGCTCAAAACTTTCAAGAAAACAAATAAAAGTCACCAACTATTAAAGTTTCTTTCTGGGACTCGTTGAACGGCTCTGTGAACCGCGGTGACCTCGGTGTAACATGACACATCGAGCGGGGAAGGGCTTGATGGGGCGTTTATGGGCTAAACAAGCCCAGCCCTCCAGGTCCCAGCCAGGTTGAAGTCTGCATTTCTCTCTCGGGTGGGGCTGGTGACTTTTTATCTGTTGGCCTGTTAGATTCCGCCCGTTTAGTTGAACGCAGGACCCGCCGCGTACAGACTTCTTCTTCTTCTTCTTCTTGCACGCAGAAAGGTCATCGCCGGGCATGTTTCGCTGTGGGATCGCGTACCCCCGCTGCAGGTGGATCGTTCCCCTGCTGCTGCTCTTCGCCATTATTTTTGACCTCATCGCCATCGCCGCCAAGTCGGGATGGGTGGAGGACGAGGACGCCAAGTCCCACTACGCCAACATGTGGAACAACTGGCGCGGCCGTGACAGCACCTGGAACTACCGGAGCCTCATGGAGTACAGTAAGTGTTCGGTTCACATAAATAAGGATTTTATCAGGGACACAAACCCAGGTATAAACGTCACTATTGACACTTTGTGTGATTCTCTGCTTTAAAAAAAACAAACAAACGTTAAAGTCTCCAGGAATATAAAAACAAACACCTAAGAAATAGTTTTTTTTATTGCACATGCGCAGTAAAAACATTTTGCGAGACCATTGTTTGTACTGCGCATGCGCGAATTTCAAGACTCGCTGGTTTCGAAACTGCAGATTTGTGCACAACTTTGCTCCTGCATGGTTTCAGCAGGATGCCTATTTATTATAATAATAAATTTTAAAATAAATTAATAAAAATAAGCAATAATAGCAATCCATCAACCAGTTTGGGGGCAATATCTTCTATTTAAAAAGCAATGCTTCACTTTTACAGTAAGGATGATACACATTCACATCGGACAAATTGATCCAGTACCGAGAGTAGCTGTAGTATCAGTGTAAAACCACACACAAACAAAATTATGATTTCAACAAATAAACAACAATAAATAACAGATCAAGAAGTCAATCAGTCATCAGTTTTTGACAAACTTTGTTAGTTTGCTCTCAACTGCCTTTGCATTTTAATGTCCATGTGATGCAAACAAAAAGATATCCAATCACAAGCTTTTTGTCTGATGTTTGCGATGTTTGTTTTGGGCACTAAATGTAATTTTAAAAATAAATAAATAGTGGATACATTAATGTAACCACGAAACTGTCTAAAACACCCAGAATTTCAGGTTTTTAAGTTTGAAGCTGTGATGTCCGAAAGACATTTAGTTTTTGTTGCTTAAAGTAAAAAGGTAAGAAAAAATGAGTTTCTCTGTTAAAAGGCATTACCATGTATTGTTTTTAATGCCACATAAATAATACATTAGACTGTATCCATTTAGGTAAAAGAATCGGACTGTATCGTATTGTCACGAAGTTAGTTGAATTCGTGGATCGTGTATCGACATGCGTATCGAATCATGTGACAGGTAAACCATACAAACCCCTAACTGAAAATAAAGCTTCAACGAAATACAATTTTTTCTTAGGGGTTTTCTGTTCGGTGTCTTCAGGCTCCAGAGCTGCCCGATTCCTGTCAAACTGGCTTCTTACACAAGCCATTTGCTGCAGGCAAAATCCCTTGAAGATCCTAAAATGACCCTCTCATTCACATGAGGCTGTTCAGAAATACTGTTCAGAGTGAGTTTGTCCTTTGGTGGAAGGAATCTGGCCACAAGAATGTAACTCACTGACACTCTAAAGTGTGGAAGAGTGTGTGGGAACCATTCCACTCTGTAGACTCCCTACAAAAGCTCCGCTGTTGATAAGGACACTTTTAGCTCCTGTTGGGATAGTAAAACCGATGGTGGTTTGCAGGCAAAACAACCCACAAAAACAAATTATTTCAGGATTCTCAGTAGATTTGTATCTCATAGGTATTGATCTGCCGTGTCAGGGCCTCACTTTAGAAGTAACCTCCAGATCTAAAACTGAATGTGTTTCAATGTGTTTTTTAAAAGGACAGTAAGTTCATTTTTAGTGTTTGTCTGAATTTGGCATGCATTTTCAACATCAAATTCTAAGAAAAACAAGAGTTTCCGCAGACCTTTCTTACATATTAATGTAAAAACTTCTTATTTGAATGGTTAGCTATGATGGACATATGAAAACAGATAAAGAGGAACATTTACTTCAGCTATGAGCTTTATTCTGCTGCCCTGTGACAGATACAGAAAAAGACAATATTATTCAATCAGATAAAACGAGGCAACAATTTGAAAACAAATGCCAGCTGTAGATTCCTGAATTGAAGGAAAACAGTGCTGGGAAGATCAGTGGAGGAAAGTCCCAGAGAAAGGAGCAGGATTTATGGTGGGAACTGAAACGGCGTTGCTTTGTTCCTGTCACCAGCACTGCTGGGTTGGCTGGTAAGCCTCTTTGGGGAGAGGAGTAGGAACCCTGCTGGCTGCACTAACGTGTTCTATATCATCAGAAGATGATAAACATATGGGACGGAGAAAGATGTTAATATGACTCTACCTCTGTTGCTGTGGGAGCAGTTTAACACATACATGTCAGTAAATTAGATACAAATCCAGCAAGCAAACACACCTCATCAGGTTTAAACTCGAAAGCTGCTTGAGCAGGTTATTACAGGCCTTGAAACCTCAGGAGCGCACGGTTCCACGTGCTACGAAACATACTTTAATTGAACTGTTTTTAATGTTCTTGTCGCCTTTCAGGAGGGTATTTACTGGAAAGATACTGACGCTTGGATCAGTTTCAAGAAGACAGGACAATGAGTTCAGATGCCATGAATCAGTCTTTAAGATGACCGCCTGCATAATTACAGAGAGAAAGAGTTAAATAATTGTGGTTTGGAAAAACTGAATCATCTACGCAAAGCCCTTTCTAAAACTCTGAACAAACTATTTTATAATGTTTTCATAGAACATGAAAATGTTTTTCTTTCTTTTGACTTTTTCCTCGACGAGTTTCTTAAAATGGTACACAGTGAAACGCACAAAGCAATTTATCGATAAATAACCTAAAATTCTTGAGTGGTTTTAGGGGAAAAACAATCTTTTTGACAAACGCTTGTAAAATGTCTCCAACAAGCCATTCAGTTATTAATAACAGAGCACAAGGTTCTGTAAAAGTTCAGTTTGTTCTTTTTGGTTTTTTTAGATTCAAAAACCAGCCGAAACAACATAGTTTGAATGCTTATCTATTACTCATCAGTTGAAAATCATAGTGAAATTTTTTGTGTTTTCTTTACAATTATCCTTACAGTAATTATTGTTATTATTTTTAGTGTTGTTTTTCAATAGAGGTAATGTCTCCCTTTGTGGGATGAATAAAGTTTTATTTGATTCTTTACACACAATCATCATTGTGTTGCTTGTTTCCATGGTTACTAAACAGTTTTTTTCCACAAAGCAGAACATGGGATTCGTAAATTTATGAAATCAAGTGTCACCCTTAGATAAAGTTTTGTGCAACTGGACCTGATGATGCGTTCAAGTACCTGCTCGTAATTTGCAGTCACTCAGACCTGAAAGTCACCCTGGGATAAAAAGAACCAAATAAGCTCGCTGTAGCTTCTCTCAAATGTGCATAATTAAGTCTGTTTTGAAGAAAAGAGTAACTGTTTAAGAGTTGCGTGCAGATTAGCTGCGTACCAGGGAGTTGAACCTGTCGAACTAGTTCATGTGCTGAAAGAACAGCCTCAGATGGAACATTTCCTGAACACACGCCTGCCTGAACTAAAGTGGTTTTTAATAATTCAAGGGTGTTGGCAGGTTGGGTGTGTTGACAATCAACAATGTGAGCTGGTCTGTTGTGAAACATTTAGGATAAATTCTTATTAGTCTGCAGATTCAAAACTTTAACACCCAAAATGATGACTGATGCTTTCAGCGCACGCTCCTCTGCACGTTTTACTCTCATCACGAGTGTAGATCAGGAAATGTACTTAGCTTTTGCATGAAAAATCTGAAACCATCTATAAAGAGAGATGATTTGGGTTTTTTTTGTCTTGGAGTAACACTGAGGTGTGGGTGTGGGTGTGGTGGCGGTGTGCAGCAGGGACACATTCTTTCATGCTTTCCCAGTGTGTTTATGTTATTGCTGAGAAAGTGTTTTACCCTTTTTAAAACTCTCCTTATAAGGAATCCAAAAGCTCAATCTGTTCAAAACTATGCAATTAAATCATTTTTAAGAAGAACAATATTTAAAAATAAAAATAAAAAAATTGTAAAAATAAGTTTGACACAACAAACGGTTGCTTTCCTGTGCTTGAAGGATCTGGATGGGAGCAGTCCGCTCTGTTCTAAAAAACAGAGGATCTGCATGCAGAGAGCTCAAAGGTGTTTCTGCAGCAGGAGTTTGCACATCCTTGCATACAAAACATTGATTCAGTGAACTGCAAAAGCCTTAAAAAGTCACGTTTTCATCTGAAACTGTGACATTTTCATGTTTTAAGTAACCTTTGTGTGTATTTTTTTGTCCCCAGCATGGGCCCAGGCTGTTGCTGCCCTGATGATCATTGGCCTCATCCTCCTCATCATAGCCTTCATCGTAGCTGTGGTGGCCATGTGCAAGGTTGATACTGGTTCCATGATTGCCACAGCAGTATTGCTGGCTATTGTTGGTGAGTTGGCTCACTTTCTCTGGGATGGCAGAGGCTTGGAATTGTTTTAGTCCACAGGAAAGGTTTCTTGGTTCTGGCCTGATCCAAAGATTTGTTAAGGATCCCTTCTTTCCAGACACTTTCTTCATGTCTGTAGAACTTTAATACATGTGTGATTACTGTATTTTACACACTATAAGGCGCAATGGTCAAATGTCGGACTGATGGCTTAAGGCACAAAAAACTAAAGGGTGAATTAAGCGAGACAAAAGAGTCAAAGATACGTCCATCAGTCAGACTTTACTGCATTTACAGTCATTCTAGAACATGTTTTTATGGCATGTTCACAATATCTGTAACTCCCAATCTTATTTTCCACTTGTAAAAAACAGACTGATACAGTTAAAACTAACGTTTTAAGCGTTTTAGAGTGCTTACTCCCAACCTTGTAGAAACACAGTTTGACACACTACATGTTAGCTTCGTTGGCCTATTCACAATAACACCCAACCTTGTTACAACTTATTAAAAAAACAGGGTGCTGTGTACCCCTCAGGATCGCTCTGACATCAGCACGCACAACCAGAATTAATCCTTATACAAGGCACTCAGAGTTAACAGGCAGTCATTTTTTTTACTTTTTCTTACCTGAGGTAACGATTCATTTTTTAAAAATGAACAGATTAATATATATTAACACTGAATAATTACACTCTGCGAAGCAGCCGTCTTCCGCCAGTTAAGGCTTCTGCAGCGTGCGTCAATTTCTGAAAATACAAACGTCATCGGACACCATCACGCTGCTAACATGGTCACTAACAAAAGAAATAAAAATTCAATCGAATTTTAGTACTTTATTCTTGTTGTTTTTTTAGGTTTGGATCGCTTTTTAACAAAAGGCGGACTACTTGATAGGTATTGCAGTTCGTTGTCAACACAATGCATTTCTTAGCCGGCAGACCTCGACTGCAGCGGCAAAGGAAAAATCAATATGTATGCTAAAAGTGATATATCGTCACAATATGTTTAATAAAGCATCAGTTCAGAGAGAAAGTTCACCTCTTAGTGCTTGTTTTTGTCCAGATCATGAAGGGAAAGTTTGTTTTAAAGAAGCCTGCACATTTAGAAACACTGTGACCAGAACTACTTCTGGAACACCCAGCAGCCAATCAGAATAGAGTATTCACCCGGACTATTTAAAGGGCAGAAACACTGTTTGTTTCTTATGGCTGAATTTCAGGATCTTTGTTTTCTTGGAGTAAAACTGCAGACATTAAAGTCTTTACAGTTCTGCTCATGTTACAGTTGATGTGTTTTGTGCACATAAATTAAACTTCTGAGATAACACTTTATACATTTAAACGTTTCAGACGATAAAAATGAAGGTAAACATTTTCTCTCTGGCCTTTTTTTTTTTGGTTCTAAAGCTGCATATTGTTATAGAAAATGTAACTCGTAAAACATTGTGATTAATTGTGATTAATCACAATCCAAAAGTTCAATTAATCTGATTTTTTTTTTAATCAATTGACAGCACATATATATATATATATATATATATATATATATATATATATGACAGAATTCATTTAAAATTGTACTGACAGGAGTCACTTGTAATAAAAAACACTATCTGCATGATAGTTTGGTTAAGATAAAAGCAGAAAAATAAAGCGTTATGATGACCGTATGTTTATATAAGCTGATTCCGTTTTTTTTTTACTGACTCATTGATTTTGGAGACACTCTTAGCTTTTCATGTCATGATTCAGAAACTCGGTGATGTCAGCTTTGGGTTGTTCCATTTCACCCTAATGTCACCAAGCTGAACACAAAGGAGTTGCCAAAGAAGGATTGTTTGGTCTTGCTTCTTTCAGTTGAGCATGTGACTGGCATCACACCCTTCTCAGGAATAATAGCCTAGAAATGATGACGAAGGATGATTTGTGCCAGACCAATGGTTGCCGGCAAATCCTTCCCTCCTATAACTGACTCTGTTACCAAAGTCTCACAGTCCCATGTGAAGTTATTTCCCACACCCGGCTGTTAGCATTGCAGACTGTGCTGTTCGTCTGCACGGCTGGTATTTATGACTGACCAGTCTGGTTAATCTCCTGGATTCTTCTTTTTTTTTTTTATTACGTTGAGAATTTTGGGAAGTCTCACTCCGATCATTCCAGGTATTTTTTTATTCCATAAAAATGTGATCCCAGCTCAGATTTAATTTGTCTACAAGTGGATGCATCAAAATGGAGTTTATGGCTCATCGTAGTAGTTTCTATGTCACAGCTACAAGTTTACAGCATTTTTTGTCCTGGTTCACCACGATTTGAGTGAAGAAGTTCTCAGAAATGCAGTTTTAAGCTGAATTTTCTTCAAAAATGTCACAAAAGCACCATTTTAATCAGTGGATTTTTATGTATCTTGCAGTTCAAATAACCTTCAGTTTGAATAAACTTTGTTGAAAAATGTTTGTTCTTTCTACAGTGATATTCCAGGCTATTGCTCTGATCATCTACCCTGTCAACTTCAACAATCTCATTTTCGAGGGCCAGTACTACTACACTTGGGCCTACGGGTTTGGCTGGGGCGCTACCATCCTCAGCCTGGGCTGCTCCATCCTGTTCTGCTGTCTGCCCATGTATGAGAACGAGCTGAATGGCAACGAAAAGATCAAATACATTTACGAGTCCAAATAATGAGGACAAAATCCGCCTGGCTGGTTACAGCCTCCTTTTGGCTGGGACTGAAGTCACCAAAGCTCGACAGTAAATTCCGCAACTCAAACATCCCAGAGGGAACTGAATCATGACCAGCAGCCTATACGCTCTTTTTTAAGTTAGCTAATTATCACTCAATGTATTTTTTCACTTCTCAAGACATATTTGTTATTTTATCTGCCTATTGTCTAACTTTTCAATGCAATCTCACCCAAGTGCTCTTATCTCAGAGGAGGCAGGCCGGTGTTCCACTGGGTTCTAACAAATATCCTTAAAAACAAAAAGCAATCTTTCTACAGATGTTTGCACGCAAAATGAATGACCGTGTCTTAAGTTGACCTCCATGCCGACATGGGTTTGTATCAGAGTGTCTTTGAACCAACTGCTCCTTTGCGTGAGGTAAAAGGGGCTCCACTGTTATCAGAAAAGGCTTTAGCAGCCATTTTTTTGCACCTTGTTGTGTGTCTGCTTGTGTACTTTATGGTAAAAGAACTTTCAAAATACGAAAGGGGTGAAACTGGGAGATCTTTGAATTGTGTGTGGATTTTTGGTTTTAATAAACCCAAACGTGCACAGTATACTTTGCGACGTAAACGTTTGGGTGAGACAGACATGTTTGGTTTTACTTTGATGCAGTGGCCTTTTTCTGATTGGAAATGAATTTCATCAGAGCTGTAAAGTTAACCATAAAACTTTTGTTTTCTTTAATCTTTTGCAGTATTCTCTTCCTTTTCATTCTTTTATTTAAAGTTCTAAATGAAGCAAATTCTTTACAAACCCTTTTGTTTTTGGTCCAAACTCAAACCAGCTGATTGTTAAACGAGTTATTAGATCTAACTTTAGTTAAAAGGGACCAATATATTTTTATTGTATCCATTTTTCGTCACACATTTCATGTATTCTCAAATCTTCAGAAGCTAAAAAAAATGCAATTTCATGGGAGACTTAGGTGCTCAACCACCTCAATTGTTTAAAAGTTGTGCCTTAACTTCTTCTGTTGTTGTTTTTTTATTCACTAAGTAATTAGTGATGCTGGCTTGTCTGGTTTTACCAACTGTTCATGTACAACAATAATTAAGCTCAAACTGAAAAACATGTTTTTCATTGGAATACAAGAAATACTTCCAAGGAATGGTTCTGATGCAGTGGATTTTTAGGAAGACTACAAATGTTTGTATAGTTTCTAACAAAAACACCCTAAATTATAGTTTTAAAATGGAATTTTGAGTAAATATTTTCCCACCATTATACATAATCATCTTTTATTCTTTGTTATTTTTCATAACTGGGTAATTACTGTACTAAAAGAAGAAATTCACTGGTTTTTTTCTCTGCTGTAAGAATTATTTTTGGTAGTTTGATGTATTTTTATTAAATAAACAGTTCTTGCTTTGAAACCGTTTGGAGGTGTTTGCTTTATAATTGATGCATCATGTCAATTAATTCAGAAAGAAACACATAATTACAAATATTGTGTCAGGATTTGAAGAAAATTATTAAAAATATATACAAAATAAACAGTTTTTTCTAATGTTTGTGGAAGAAGTGTTTTGCATTCAAACGCTGCTCCTGTTTCTTTTTCTTCTCATTGTTGGCATAAATAAAAACATATTTTTAAGCGTGTAAAGGAGTTATAGCAACACTAAAACTCTCAGGGATGAGTCAGACATAATAAAGTGCACACACCTAGAGAGCCCCACCCTGAGTGAGTCAGGTTTTGTACAACATGTCCTGACAGAACAGGTTTTCATGTGAAAGAGGAGGAGACAGCCGAGTCTTAAGGAGGAGGTGATGGAAAGGGTGAGACAAGGAGCAGGAGCATCAAGGAAAGCTTCGTGAGGAGTCGGAAAGAGGAAGTAAAACTCTTTCAATAAGTCACAATTATTATAAGAAGGGATGTTCTCACAGTTACCGCAAACGTGAAGTTGTTCGTTTTTTTTCAGAAAAAGTCAAAACAAAACTACAGTAAGACGATGCCACTATTGACATAAGTGATAAACTTAAAAAAAAATCTCAGCTCTGAACTCCTAAACATAAAAATGATCATTAAAAGTGTTTTAAAATCTTGATTTTCAACTTTAACATACAATACATTGAATCGATAAATTGATTGAGGTTGTTTGCAAAAATCCCATCTATTAAAATGGATGATATGAACACTTTTCCTGCTTTGATTTTTCTTTTTTGGCAAAAAAAAAAGTGTTCAGGAAGTCAGAAAGGAAGTCTCACAAATCCCTAAATCTATTTTTTAAGGCCCAATTATAGAAGAAAAATAGATTAAACAATTAGAATACAGTTTGGGGATCAGGAAATTTCTACTTTAGCTTCAGTTAAATCTTTTGTCGTTTGAAGTTATTAGCATTTATTTTTAGCAGTATTTTTTTTGCAAAGTTTTGTGACTCTTGGTACAGACGCAAGAAGATTAAAAAAAGAAAGGAAAAATACAAGGAAAAACCAGATATTAAAGAAAAAAATCCTTGTGAGGAATAAACAATAATCTTGATTTTTTTGCTGGTAATCTAGTAAATTTAAATGTAAGACAGTGATCAAGACATTAATTATGTAAACTCTACAAATGTTGCCTTAGTTGACTTTAATTGAAAAGTCAAAGACAAGATTAAAAATGAAATACATGAATACATTTAGAACAATTATCTATCTTTTTTATTGCTTTTTAAAATATTTTATGCAAAACCAATCCCTGTTTTGAAAAAAATGGATAGAAAAAGTGTGTAAATAGTGCTTTGTTAGTGTTTATCCATTCATAATTTAAGGTTTTAAATATATTTAATTGCCAGAAAAAAGAGCCACTTCACAGAAAATTTGTTTTATGCTCAACATAATAAGTAATGAAAGAAGAAGTGTGAAGACATCATTCTAGTAGAATTGTAATTAGGTTAGTTGGAGTTTCATTAATGTTCTCCATGATAAGGTTGCTGCAGACAGAGTTAAAATACTTCACAGTGCACGGTAAATGATTTATGTCTTGGCAATGTTACGAACCCTCAGGCTCATGTGCAAAGAAGAGCTCTTTCAGGAAAGCTTTACATATTTGGAATTCATTTTTAAACTGATTTGTTGTATTAACTGATCTTCAGTTAAAAAAAAAAAAAAAAAACTAACTTACCATAAGCTTAATTTCGATTTCCTCAAAAATAATATTTAATGTGAATCCATTTCAAAGTGTCATGCCATTAATAGTATGTGGATGGGTGATGTCCTAAACAGTACATTTCTAAAAAGAATCATATTTGTGAGTCCATATTGTGTGCTTATAAGAATCCAAACTTGAGAAATTCTTGAGAACCTTCTCTTAAAATACATATTTTCCATTTTTATTGACTGAATTAATTGAATATATATATATATTTTTTAGAATTTTGCATAATGACTGTGTGATACGTAGGCAAACAAAAATTGTGAGTCGATGTAGAATTACTACTTTGAAATACATTCACTTTATTTGGTACACCTTGCTAGTACCGGGCTGGACCCTCTTTTGCCTTCAGAATCATATAATCCTACATTAATTCCAAGGTTCTGGAAACATTACTCAGAGAGTTTCATCCACATTCACATAACATCACACAGTTGCTGCAGATTTGTTGGCTGCACATCCATGATTCAATGTCCCGTTCCACCACATCCCAAAAGTGATCTACTGGGTTTAGATTTGGTGACTGGAGGCCATTTGAGTCCAGTGAACTCATTGTGATGTTCAACAAAACTGTCTGAAACAATTCCAGTTTTATGACATGGCACCTTACACTGTGGTCATAAAGAGATGGACATGGTCAGCAACAATACTCAGGTAGGCTGTGGTGTTGTAACCATGCTCAGTTGGTACTAAGAGGCCCAAAGTGCGCCTAGAAAATATCCCTCACACCATAAACCCTGGAGATGGTTGTGGGTGCAAATCCCAGTAGATCAGCAGTTTCTGGCATGCTCAGACCAGTCCACCTTGCACCAGAAATCCTGCTACGTTCAAAATCACTTAAATCTTTTTGCAGTGTAGTAAAAGTTTAATTGTAAAACTTAATTGACAGTTCTCCAATCATAAATTATTGTAATTTAAAATTGAAAATATATTTTTAGTAAAGTAACATTGTAGTTTATTGGCGTTGTGAACTAGTAGTGGAAATGGATGTAAAATTATATTTAAAATAGACTGTGTTGGCAGACAAATACCACTAGAGGTCAGTATTTTCTTCTTTGTGACTCCATCCTCCCCTCCATGGCAGCCTTCTGTGTTATGTCACAACTTTTACAGACCCATCTCAGGCTGTGGACCAATTAATGAGATGTATAGTAAAATAAATATAACATAAATGAAAGGCTTTAACCCCCACCACTCACAAAAAAAACCTATGTCAAGTAATTTTTTGTGAGGGTTGGTTTCGATTCGCCTCCGAGGTGCTTTCCACTGAGAAGAAGAGCCAGACGAACACTGAGATGCTCCTCTTCACAGTCCTCCACAGGGTTGTCCCCGGTGTTCTGCCACCTCATACCGGGACGGGGCTCCGAGGCTTTTGGGGATCTAATGGAACAAACTGGGTTCACAAGTCATGAAGAGGGACTGGCCACACCGTCAGAACACAAGAGACTTATGACTATAGAAATGTTCTATAGCTATGTAGTATAAGACTTCAAGATTTATAGAAAAAGTACCTGAATTGCAAGCAGTGTGAACGGCCAATATGCATAAGCTTTCAATTTCACTTTTACAGTTCCTTTTTTTAAAAACTTTTTGTCTGACATATTTAAGAAAAGGTTGAGAATATGTTGGGTATTTTATGCCTTTAAAGAAAGAGAAGCAGGAAATAATAAGGCATGTGACAAAGCTGCATTAAAAGGTGTCTCTTTGTCCTTTATTAAACCACATATGACAGAACAAATGTGCTTTCATGAAGCTTATGATTGTTCAAAACGAGACTTTATACAAAAAGTTAGATTTAGGTAAGAAAACTATGGGAAGGTTACTTATATTCAAACCTTATAAAGAAGTTGTGATTTGAAAAGAGAGTGGAAAAAGGATGTAGTTGTTGAGCTGAGCAAAATGTCATTTTTTCACGAATTATTGATTCCCTGTCTGAGGCAAAAAAGAGGGAAATGACAGTTTTGTCACAAAGGGCCTTTATCATGCTATTCTTAAACCTTTCAGAGTAAATATTCCCATATTTATGATCATATATTCTCTTAGATGCATGAACGGATCAAAATACTGGTTCCGCTGGGTTTTTTCATGAGGAATTAACATTATTGTACACCAGACAGGAGACATTTCATTCACTGTGCTGCAGGTCATCGGTCTTAGGGTGGGGGTTCCCAAGTACTAGTGACTCAGCTAGTTTTCTTTCATTGCTTCCATAACCAGCCAGGGCTTATCAAATACTCAAAGCAAAGACATTTTTGGACACCCCAGGTAAAATGTTATATTATTGTGCATAAAGAACCCATTATTTTAATATGTCAAAAATAAGATTTTATTTTTATCAGTTCTCCTTTCAAATGAACAGAAAACAAAAATAGTGGCCCATGCAAAAGTTTGGGCACCCTGCTGAATTCAAAGTATGCCCCGCCCCCTTTGGCAAAGCTGAGACCTGACAGTGCCATGGATTGTACACAATCATCGCTTGCAAAGATCAGGTGATTTCAATCTCAAAAATTGGAAATAATCTGAATCATGTGACCTCGCCCCAACAATCAGCATCGGGGGTTCTTCAAGCAGTTGTCCAGAACAATGAAACTGAAAAAGTTGATGCTCACAAAGCATTAGAAGACTATAAGAAGATAGCAAAGCGTTTTCAGATGCCGATATCCTCTGTTCAGAATGTCATTAAGAAATGACAGTCAACAGGAACAGTGGAAGTTAAAGTGAGATCTGGAAGACCGAGAAAAATCTCAGACAGAGCAGCTCGCAGGATTGTGAGAAAAGCAAATCCAAGCCCACGTCTGACTGAACCATCCCTCCAGAAAGTTGTGCTGCACTGTTCTACTGTCAAGAGATACTTGTACAAATATGATCTTCATGGAAGAGTCATCAGAAGAAAACCTCTTCTACGTCCTCACCACAAAATTCAACATTTGAAGTTCACAAATGAACATAGAAACAAGTCTGATGCATTTTGGAAACAAGTTCTGTGGACCGACCCGGTTCAGATGGAACTTTTTAATGAGCAAAGGTATGTTTGGAGAAGAAACAGTAGAGCGTTTAATGAAAAGAACTTCTGTCTAACTGTAAAGCATGGGGGTGGATCAATAAGGCTTTGGGCTTGTACTGCAGCCAGCGGAACAGGAAACATTTCACCAGTAGAAGAAGAACGGATTCCACCAAATTTTGGACACTAACTTGATGCCATCTGTGAAAAAGTTAAAATGTTGAAGAGAGGAAGACTTCTACAAATGAATAAAGATCCTAAACACACCTCCACGCTGTCTGACATTAAGAGAAACTTTTGAACACATCATTACTTTGTTTTGTGTTTTTTTGAAAGGGTAAATGATGGAAATAAAGCCTCATTTTCTTACATATTAAAAGAATGTCTCATCTGTAAACTGATGCCTATAGGAGATTTTTTCAATCTTTCCTGGGTTTTTAATGTACAATAATATAACATTTTACCTGGGATGCCCAAACTTTCCATCCACACTGTAAGTGACTGTTCATTGCAACTATGTGTCACCAGTTGGGCAACTGGGCAGTAAAAGATAACTCTGCCGTCTTACCTCACACCTACACGTCAGGTGATTTTAAGTTTCTGTTCCCTGCTCAAGAAGGATGTTGAAGTGAAGTTTCCAGAGTTTGGATAAACCCAACCCAGAAGTAGGAATACACCTACAGGGAAGAGAAAGGAGATTGTAAGGCGAGGGGCGTTGCAGCACAGTTTTATAAGCTTTTCACAGATAAATAGGACCCAGAGCTGCATTTGTGTGTTTGTCCACACCTGTCCCCACAGGTAAGTTACCCACAGACTGTTGTATTTGTTTGAATTTGTGTCACTTTTCTTCTTTTTATGATAGTTTACCAATAATCTTACTTGTTAAATAATTGTCAACCTGAACTACATTTTTACATTAAGATTTTTTGCATTTTTCATCATTATGTTTCATACTATATTGTCAAAGGATTTCTATGATTTAAAGTTGGATATTTTGCTTTAATTTATCATCATGAATTACTAAAATAACCAATTTTCTTTTAGGGCTTCTTGATATTTTACAATGCATGCAGACAAAAGCAGGGAACATTCTTGCACAAGAAGCATTGGGTGAATCATATATGCAACATCAGCAAACTCAGTGTGAGAGCTGGAGCAAAGTGTAACCTCTCCTATATGGGTTGACCACATTGAGGCAGTTGGTGCGCGCTATCACACAGTTGATGCCTCAGCCATTCAGAGCTTGATAATCACCACAAACAACAGGTGTAACATTTGGTTCAGGGATGTGTAGACTGTGAGGTAACAGCACTGTTTTTAACTTGGCAAGTGAACATAGTTTGCAGGCATCTTTTATTTTAAATGAAAGTCTAAATCTAAATGTAAGGCTGACATTAAACAACAAAAATTAAGAGAGATTTTAGTGATCCACCTCTGCGGAAATTCAATTTTATAACATGTGATATAAAATGTGCAAAAAGTTCAAAGCGAAAAAAAAAAAATTAAAACAAAACTAAATAAAATTAACTGAAAAGAAGAAGTAAAAGAAAATAAATAAACAAAACAAGAAAATAAATAAAAATAAAAATTAAATAAAAAAATAAAACAAAACTAAATTAAAATAATATTAGCTAAAATTAAATAATATAAAAATTAAAAAATAAAATGAAATAAAACAAAAAAAAGTAAAACAAAAAAGGAGGTAAAAAATAAATAAATAAAATACAATAAAATGAAAAAACTCAATAACATAAAACAGGAAAAAAAATCTTTGCAGCTGCTCACTATAGTGAAAACAAATAAACAAACAAAACAGTGTTGTTTAGATTCTTGCAGCTTTAAATGTATAGTAATCTGATTTAACTTGTGCATAAACAGTAAAAAACATATATATTACTCCTGTATGACCGTAAAGTCCCAGCTCCTTCATGCTTGTTTCTAAAGCGGGAAAAAAAACACAATAATTTCCAAACTGTCAGTTTCACATCATCAATGAAAAACTATTTAAGGCTCGTCATAAAGGCGACATCTGCTTCTGAAAAGGTATTTTCTTCCGTTTCCTGGCTTTTTAACTTCGGGTGGTCTGATTTATTTCGTTCTCATCGAGGATGACGCGACCTGTCTGTCTACCTCAGTGACGCTTCTTTGTGCTCGGTAGGTGGGATGTGATGCTCGGTACTGAGTCAGACAGTAGACGCCCCCTAGCGGCAGAGTGCCGCAAGTGCATGGTTTGTGTTTTTTTTTTTTTTTTTTTTTTTTACAGAGAGGGAAATGGGTGGACGGAAAGTCCCTGTGTGGAAATCCCCCTAACTTCTTCTTCTTCTTTTTTTTTCCTTTTTAAAAAACTAGTGTTAGTGGACGCCTGTTGTCTTTCGAAAGGCTTCGCGAGCATCAAAGGTTCCGAAATAGATCTGATAGGCTGTTGGAGGAAACAGAAGGGTGAATGGCGCCGAGGACCGCTGCGGTGAGGCTGAGTAAAGTGGCTGAGAGAGGACTTGCTTGAGCATCCGGGAGGCTTTGTTGTTACCCCGACATAGAGCACAGGTGAGACGCCAGCCCCCCGCTGCTCCTTCTGCCTCCACATGTGGAGATTTCCGCTCGATACCGGGAGATTTAACGGCCGAATCCCCGCTCGGGCCTCGAGGAAATACACGGTGGTGGTTGTGGGGACATGGAGGAAGCGTGAAGCCTGCTCACGACAGCGGCGTTGACAGCCATTGTTTACAAAGACGTCACCGTGCGGCGGCTGGGCAACGCTTCCGCGCGACCGAACGCGCCGTCGGCGCCGCTGCCAGCGGCTCCCCGTCAGTCTGGAACGCCACATTGTTTCCTATGGAGTTGTCGTTGTAATTACGTAAGCCTCGAACGTCAGCGAAGTCCGCCGTGACCGTGCAAACACCGCTCTCCCGCACCTCCCGCCGTGACGACCCGCGGGTCCACGCGCTCCTCCAGCCGGGCCCCGCGGTCACCAGCACGGCCTTCTCTGCTGATGCACCTGCTGTTGTTGAAGCCCGACGTTCATTCGTCAACTTACTGGTTCCGTATCAGCACAGAACTTCCATGAACGCGCTGGGAAAAGTTCAAATGTTAGCTAACAACGGCTAAACTAGACCCTCTTCATCACCCGACTTTCGAGCTCTAAAAGTTAACATTAACTTGTAAAACGCTTAATTTTATGAATAAAACTTCAACCAGAAAAAGTTTTTAACAAACTTTTAGTGCTGGCAGTCTTATAAATAAACCCCTGACGCAAGCTAACAGCTGGTGAGGTGTTAACAGCAGGGAGAAGCCTGCCTCGTGACCTTCCCAGAAGCCTTAGCGAGGTTGGGTGGCCTGCAGTGAAAGTCTGGAAAACACCAGTTCATTGTTGGAAAGCTTTGAGATCAGAGGAAAACCCGTTAAAGCGAAAACCGCAGAATCGGAACACACCAGCGCATAAAGCATTCTTTGTACATGGGTTCGATCCTTTAGAAGAAAGCCCCAAACTTGATCCACAGATCAAGTTTACTGACCTTTACTGTGATTGGTGGTTTCCTAACCACATTTAAATAGAAGGTGGAAAATGTGCAGACATTTTTGAGTGTTTAGCTTCGAAACTAATCATTTTACTTTACCCCTCTGTGTCTCTAGCTTCCAAGTCGTCGGCTCCTCCTCACGCCTTTTCCTCCCCTCCTTCCGTTCTCCTGGCCACCCGTCCGTCATGTCGCAGGGCCAGAACTTCCTCCCCAAATTCCTGTTTGTCTCCAACCTGCTGAAGGCGGTGAAGATCCGCCAGCGAGTGCCCAATGACGTGGTGAAGCCTTCCACCAGCGGCGGCCTCATGCATCACCTGCGGGGAATGCACCGCTACACGCTAGAGATGATCGCCATGAACCACTTTCCCCAGGCCTTCAGGGAGGTAGTTCAAGCCGCCATCTTGGACCGAGCCATGCAGGCATCGTTGGAGCAGGAGAAGAAGCTCAACTGGTGTCGGGAGTTGAAGAAGATGGTGCCTTTACGCACCAACGGTAAGAAATGTTGCATCCAAGTGCGAGAAGAAATGTGTTGCGGTGAATTTAGGTAAAGCTCCTCAAAGTTGGTTGGATTCTTGCAACACAAACACTTTTACTTTGTTAGTTTAAACCTTTTTCCCTTTAATTTTAGAAACCGATGTCATTCCGCCTCAGAGGTGTTAGCTTTTGTTTCATTTTCTATGTCAGAGAAGGTTTGTGTTTATGAGTCAGGATGGTTAGATGTGTACATTCTGAGATGTCATTACTCACAAAGGGTTACTGTAAATGACAACAACTGAGGTGCATGGGTTCCACTTTCACCCTGGCTCCTCTGGGTCATGTTTTCTGTTACGTAGATGCTGTTTTGTGGGAACATCCCGACAAACGCAGACAAACATTTACTTGGGGGCCTCGCCGCATTGTGCTTGGAAATTCGTCACGCGGCGCTATTGTTTACTGTCAGCGATGACTATTTTGACTTTTTTAAAAGTTAAAGGGTTTATCCCCTGCTTTTTTTGTGTGTTTTTTGGTGTGTTCACGTGGGGGTGTCTCTCTAGCGGGTGTGAAGGTCATTGACTGCACGCCCCATGTTTCCATCCGGTCTCTGTCACATGTTTCACCCCTCTCGTTTGATTGTGGTCATTCAAATGTGACTACATACAAATTTCTGTAGGGAGGCCTTGTTTTCTACATTATATATAACCTGAAAATGTCTGTCTGGTGTGATTTAAGGTTAAACAATGTGTATATACTGGAATAATCACCTTTAGTCTACACAACATAAGAAAGAAATGGAAAATCAATTGGTTAATTGATCTTCACAATGTGAAGGGAAAATAGTTCTAACTCCTTCAACTCTTTTTGGATGGATGAGGAACTAGCAGAATGTGTCATGCATCATGGATGCATGCAAACAATAAAGTTCAGTGATAACTAAGCGACTTCCTGTAACTCATCAATACTTAGTTCCTCTCCAAAAAGACCCCTTAATTGATGACACACTCTTTTGAATTCCTTTGCCAGTAAGCAGCATGGAATTTCCTGGCCTGTAAATATGATGTCATAAAGGAGAGACAGAATTCAGATCTGGATTGTCTGACTCTGAAGGACCCAGATGTGACTTTGAGCGGAGGACATGTATAACACACACACACACACACACACACACACACACACCCACACACACACACACATATATATATATATACTGGATCTTCGTCCATCGGAGAGCATCCCACCTCGTCTGGGACTCAAATCTGTTCCCGAGCCATGCTGTCGAGGTCATCTTTGTGTGAGATTCAAATCTCTGGAGATGAATGACTGAGGAAGGGGGAAATACTGTCATAAAAACCAATAAATCCTTCAAGTGCTCACTTTCATTAAAATAACAGGGACTCGTCTGTTTTCCCGTTCTCCACTTTTCTGAAGTCACGCGCCAGCCGACTGAAGCCTTCTGTCTTGAAGGTCTCCAGCACATCTGATGGGTTTTTCCCAAACAGGATCTCTTGTACGTCACGTGTCACCTTCACACAGAGCGGCTTGGACTTTGTTTTTGCAGGATTTCACACAGTTGAATAGTTGTGTAATGTCGGATCATTTAATCAATAAATGCTCCAGCTCTTTTACGTCAAGAGGCAGCCTTTAGATGGGGGTTTGGGGGCCCCTGGCTTAACCTGAAGCCTTTTAAGTTGTGCTTTTGCCTGGATGGCATCTAAATAATGTTAAGTCTGTTGCTCCACTGGTGGATTTTCTTAATGATTAGCTTAGACCTGAAAGAGAAGAGTCTTTATTTAGACTAATGAAAGTGACTTTTACCTTCAGTTTTGTTGCAGAACTTTGTCTTTTTGGACAAAATTTGCAGAATTTAGCCTGCAGCTGAGCCCATCACCCTTGTGTATTTTTTTTTTTTTTGGTTTTTCGTCCCATTTGTTTTATGTTTTAGATGATGCAAAAAAAATGTGAAATACAACAGCAGGTTGTATTCTATAAAAATCAGTGGATGTTTTCTTATTTCAGAACAGTGGGATGTTCCCTCTATGAAGTAATGACAACTGTATCTCACATTACTGTCATCTCTGAAAAGAGAAAATGTCATTTTGAGTAATCCGATAGTGCTTCAAGAAAAATCTAATTTTTAGACTCTTCAAAATGGAAACCACTTTGAATTTCAGCTGACTTTATATTTGATCAACACCTGGATGTAATAGAATAAAGAGACAATGTGCATTCTTTAGGTGCGTGAGCTAATTCTATTATTAAAGGTAAAAGGCTACCACTTCACCTGTTACACCTGCATGCCTCCTGCGTGCGTTATCTCATTGCCCAGGAATCACCAGCATTCATTGGAGGATCATATCGGCAGTTAAATCCCTGACATTCCGTCCTGTCCAAGTCCCGCCTCCGTGGAAAGTACAGGACAAGCTGAGTGGCATTGATGAGTCTGGGATCATCAGATGGGGTCAAACATGCACGCAGACTCACATGTGCAAAAAAACCAAAGAAGTTAGCAGTGGGAAATTCCTGTGTTTAGTGTGACAACAGGGTTTTTTTTTTCCAGAGCCGTACGCATTCACAAACACAAGCTCTATTTCACAATAAGAGAAAGAACCAGAGCTCCCATTGAAGGAAAAGTAAAATTCCAAGAATTTTAGTCATGCATTTTGAGCAACTCTTTTCCAAATAGCTGAAATAAAAGAAGTTTTCTGATTCTTGTTATAGAGTTGATGGGTTTTTCATTTTTAGTGGAACAGCTTACTTCTTAAGTTTTTGTCTTTAGATGATCAAGTATCTGTAAAAATGATAGTGTCGCAATTAGCCCAATGCCCTGGAAATCCCCAGACTGAAGTTACATTTTAGTGTGCAAACGCAGCAGTTGCTGGGATAGTTACGTGCAGCTGAAAACCTGCCATTTCTGTCTTTTTTGAACGTCTTCACCGAATCAACTATGTCTGTCTCTTCTGCTTGTGTCCACAGGAGATGGAAACTGTTTGCTTCATGCGGCCTCCCAGTACATGCTGGGTGTTCAGGATACAGACCTGGTGCTAAGAAAAACTCTCCACTGCGTCCTCAAGGAGACGGACACTGGAGTTTTCAAGGCTCGGTTCCAAGCAGAGCTGCTGCAGTCCCAGGAATTCACCCAAACGGGCCTCCGGTACACCACCATGGTAGGATGACCCAATTTCCTGTTTACGTTCTCTGCAAATACCGACTTTATCAAGAGTTTGCAGCGTCTGTTGGTGGTGTGACGATAAATTGCATTTAAAAGTTCAGGTAAGACCTAACTGAGTGTGTGTTGTCCTAGAACTGGGAAGAGGAATGGGAAAAGATTGTAAAAATGGCGTCTCCGGTCTCAAGCAGCAACGGCCTCCAGTTTGACTCTCTGGAGGACATTCATATCTTCATCCTGTCCAACATTCTCCGCAGGCCCATCGTCGTCATTGCAGGTGCTCGTCTTATTTATCAATTTTTATTCCTCTTATTTTTTTGTGTTTAATATTTTTCAGGGACATGCGAACTAATTCCGGAGGAAAAGGATTTTCTTTTTTCTTTCTTTTGTTGATTTCTTCTTTTTCTTTAACAGATCAGGTGGTCAGGAGTATGAAATCAGGCTCCTCCATCTCTCCCCTGAATGTAGGTGGGATATACCTGCCTCTGCAATGGCCGCCCACGGAGTGCTACAAATACCCGATAGTGCTAGGCTATGACTCCCAGCACTTTGCGCCTCTGATCACCATCAAAGACAGTGGCCCAGGTACGAAACGCAAAAGCAGAGGCTCTAAAGTCTGTGCATGAGACTGTCTGCTTGACCCGCACCGCTCTTTGCAGAGATTCGAGCAGTGCCACTGATCAACCCAAGAAGAGGCGGCTTTGATGAGCTGAAGGTTCACTTCCTGATGGAGAAGGAACAGCCACAGAAGGAGAGGCTTCTTAATGACTACCTTCACTTGATGGAGATCCCCGTCATAGGCTTGGGCCACGATGCCACTTGGATCATGAAAGCTGCCAGGTATTTACTGGTTATCAACGCGCAATCGTAAATCCACATTTGTTTTCTCTAAATGACTCAAAGTCGTGTTTGAAAGTCAAGCTTAAAGTCGGAGACTAAAAAACTGTTTCCTTTCCAAGGCTGGATGAGGGGAACCTTCCAGAGGACATGAACCTGATGGAGGACTACCTGCAGCTTGTCAACCACGAGTATCAGCGCTGGCAGGAAGACAAGGAGCAGGCATGGGCTGCCCAGCCGCAACGCCCACCCCCCTTCTCCGTATCCCAGCTTTCCCTCATTGAGATCCGCTGTGCCACGCCGCGGTGCACCTTTTACGTCTCTGTGGACACGCAGCCTCATTGCCACGAATGTTTTGAGAAGCGACAGGCCACCACCGGCGGAGGAGGGAGGATAGAGGGGGTGGTTCAGGCCAAAGGAGCGGGTGTGCAGGGCGGAGTCGGAGGGATGGGGGGATCGGAGGCTGAGGTGAGCGCCAGAGGAGCCAGAAGCAGCAGTCCCCTTTGCTCATCTTCTGGTGGAGGCGTGGTGTTATCGAGCCCCCGCTCGGCTCCTCCCACTGCCCCCAGCCTCAGCCTATACAGTGAGACTCATGCCATGAAGTGCAAGACGCCTGGATGCCTGTTCACTCTCAGCGTGGAGCACGACGGACTCTGCGAGCGCTGCTTCAACTCCAGACAGAATCACGGACCCCCTGCAGCTGGAACAGCTGCCACAGGACTCCCAGGCCCCAATGGGGGACCTGTCATTTCCCACCCGGCCCAGGGTTCTGGTTGGACCCAGTGGGGGGGCTGTGAGACAGAGACAGAGCGATGCAACATGTGCAGACAGGAGGCGTTCAGGATATTCAACGGCCTGTGTCCACTCTGCATGCAGAGACAGCAAGCCCCAGAGAGGGGTGAGCCCCAGAACAGCAACCCCAGGACTGAGGCCTCGTCCTCCGCTTGGAGTCAGGCCAGAGACACTGAGCGGCCATGCCTCAACCTAACGGCCGGACACACGCCTGGCTGGCAGGCTCCTCTGGCCAAGCTTTGTAAAAGATCGGGCTGCCAGTTTTTTGGGACACCGGAAAAATTGGGTTTCTGCACTATTTGCTATGTAGACTATCAGACCAACCACCGTAAGTTAAAGTTCCTCCACCAGAGTCGTTCTGTCAAACATACCAAGTGTTGCATTCTTGACGTCCATCGCTCTCTGTTCCAGACCTGACTCCACCCCCGGCGCCGGTCCAGAGTCGGCACGGGTTGGACACAGGTTACCAGAACGCCACACGGTGTCGCGGGCCTGGATGTGGAGCGGTTGGCAAAGCAATGCTGGAGGGCTTCTGTGACAAGTGCTACGTCAAAGAGCAGAGTGCACGGCTCAACCAGGTGGCTCATCGCACACAGCACTCCCCTCCCCTAGTCATGGTATGTGTGTGCCATCGCCATCGCCGGTGTCATGTCTCCTCTTTCATCTGTTTCGTTTTTATTTGTCGGCCTACCTTTCTTCAGCACTTCCTAGTTAACCCTTTTTCTTTGTCTGCACCGAAAGCGCGACCGAGCAGCCAAGCCCAGATCTTCACAGCAATCCCAGACCCAGACACAGTGCCGGCGGAGCGGCTGCAGTAACGTGTCGCCGGGTTGCACGGACCTCTGCCCGGAGTGCCACACACGGGGCCAAGGCAGGGAGGCGGGAAGGCGGGCGCAGGCGCCCAAGGAGAAGTCAAAGCAGCGGTGCCGGACACAGGGCTGCGACCACTACGCCAACCAAGAGAAACAGGGCTACTGCAACGAGTGTGACCACTTCAAACAGATTTACCGCGGCTGACCACGTCCACGCGCAAAAGTGACGATGAAAATCCACCGCTAGAGCCAACGCCCTGCTGCGGGCTCCTCATGCCTATCAATGCACTTCTGATACTAACAACTAACTAACTAGCTAGTGAGTAACTAGTAACCTTATGGCCTGAAAATAAACCCCCCCCATGTAGAATGTGAAGCGAGAGTGTGTGTACGTGGTGGGGGGAGGTGACGAGTGCGTTTGCGTGTTTGTTCGTCTGCAGTAGACATGGCCTCCAGAATACCTCTCTGTGCAATTATCATCATCTTGATTCGCTGTGTTTTCTTACACGGTAAGAGGTTTGGCTACATGTCAGAGCAACTGACTCAACCCTTGTGTACAATATGTATCTAGAGGTACGTAGCGAATCGTGCCGGACAAAATGATTGTATGTTGACATGACATGAAGCATCTGACATTGCTTTCTAGACCACAGCCAAGGATTTATACCCCGTGTCTGTCTTTCTGTCTGTATGATTGTCGATCATTTGATTTTAAACCCATCTGTCCACCTTGTCTGTCAGGCATTTGCTCTGTGGAGTGAGGACTAGCGGGCGTTGGGTAATCCCCAACAATGTAAGAAGTAGCCAACGTTTAAAATTCGACACATTTTTTGGGGATATTTCTGATTGTATGAAATCTCACATCTCTTAGTTCAGTCAGTTCTTTAAAATGGAAAACCTGTCGTTTAAACGGTGCAGGACAGACAGGGCGGGACCCTGCTAGTTTTGGTGCTACAATTAAGTCTCTCCATTGTAGCCAACATGCTGGCGGTGTCGGCACCCAGACGGCAGTGAATGCAGAAGAGAAGGAGCCGCCCTCTTTCTATTCCTTCTTAACTCCCTTTCAGTTCCCCCTTTTTTTCAAAACACATCTGTTGCCTTGGACATCGTTTTCGTGTTTGCCTAACGACCTAAGCACCTAGAAACGCATAGGAGATCGCCGCACACACCCATTTAGCGCAGCTGATTTTGTCAGAAAGGGGATTTCCAACGGTAGAAAAAGCACCTGAGAGAGTATAGAAAAAAAAAAACCACGTCAGTCTGCATAATACCTCACCTAGCCACTACAAACACGGTTTGCACATAGCTCTGTGAGATTGTAAGGCCCAGCTCGAGCTTGAGGTGGGAAGTAGGTAAACAAACCTGTAAAGTGATGCATTCCTTCCTGCTCCACCCCGCCGGATTTGCCAAGGCAACAACATCAGAACTTCAGAGACCAATCTCATCGCCTGCTTTGGCTAATCTTGTTAATCTGAATGTGTTTTTGTGCTGTTTTTTTCACTTCAGCACACTTTTTGGGGCTGACCCTCCATAAGTTTTGCCTTTAAGTAGTAATGACATTCTATGGACCAGAAGGGGCCCGATCAGCGCTCCCACCTTTAAAACACTTTTTTGTGAATATGGATCCGAGTCCATATTTTTAAGGACCTTCCAACTCGATGCCTCATCTTCAACATACACACGATGCACGAATGTGTGCTTCTGAAACACACACAAAGAAACTGACATTCCTGTTTTTTTGTTGATTTTTCTTAAATTATTTTTTAAGTATTTTGATATATTTGATTTCTGCTAAAAGACAAAAAGAAAAAAAAACATGTGCCCTCAATTGCCAAACAGTTGTTGTTACCTCCTTAAAACGGCCAGCCTGGGTCATTTTAGAGTGCCACAGATTGACATCTTCATTTTTACATCATCACTTATCTAGATTTACCTTTAAAAGCACGCTAAATTGATGTTCTTTCCGCTTTTAATGTATCAAAAAAAAAAAAAAATCATCAATCTGAAGAAGTGCATAAAAAAACAATCCAATAAAATCCGAATGAGAGTTATTGCCCTTTTTGAGCAGTAGATGTCCATCTGTGGCTCCGCTTCGAAGTGACTCACCGGCTCCTGGTCTGCCTTTTTCATTCAACTGTATCTGAAGCTGTCAGCAGGCCAGCCCACACGCTGACGGCCTGCATGTAGATTTCTGTGTACTTTAATCACCTCTAGATGAACCTTAACCAATTACAGGCCAATTAGCAGCCAGCTCCACTGGCCCTCGAAACACTTTTTGGGGGTTCGGAAGAAGTTTTGGCGGAGAGGAGATTCTAAAAGTTGCACATGCTGAGGCATTTAGGAGTGGTCCTCCGGGACCCTCCAGCAGTAGGAAGAAGCATCGGGCAGAAGGTGTAACAAAAACATGCAAACGGTGTGGAAGTTTCTTTTGATGATAGGGTGTTGTATGAAACAAATACTGGTTTTATTTGTTAAGTATTTATTCATATCAAGATATCTGTATTGTGTGATTCAATAATTATTTATATGTTGTCTTGAAATGAATTATTTTATTAAGAAATCTGACTGGTGTGGTTCTTGATTCCTGTGTTTTGTTATGTTTTTGTGGCCCCTCCAATGACAGCCATAGAAAGTTGGACTGATATTTTCTCTACTAGTTTTTTTTTTTTATTTCATCATTTTTCTCTTTTCATTTTTTTTAATTTATCTATACTTTTCTGTATCTCCGTGGCAGAAAGTGGTGCAGAAACCATGAGATAGCATCACCTAGGCTGTTTACAATCCTGTGCTCCATTTACCAGAAGGCCTAACCGGGTTACTGTTTCATTCGTCCCCCGCTCCTCTCTTGTCATCACCGATGACACCAAAGTGAAACGTTCAATGATGCTTGTTTTTCTTACTACTACTACTTTCATTCAATTGTTTCCAGGTGATGTCAGGTCATCCACCCTCTCATTAAAAGCTATATATAGATATATCTAAAGCTCACTTAGTAAGGGTAAGAGTTATAGTGGGAGGGGGAATGTGGCAGTGTAAGGATGTAAGGATGGCTGTAGGGAGGGACAGGGTGACATTTAGAATGCGTGGGGACAGCAGGGCATTGCGTAGGCTCGACGTACTCGACTGTGTGGTTTCCTGGAAATACCCGAGCGTGCAAATGCTCAAAATGCTTGACAAAAGACGCACTTCACTTGTGCTTCTCTGCTGGGTGAAGAAAATGAAGCACATGAATCACACCAAGCAAATATTATAGTAGTTTTTTGGATTTTATATGTAAGCATATAAGTACAAAAGAAGGTCCTTAAAATTCATATTAGAAAATCTGAAGGGCAAAGATTTGATGGTGTGGTGCAGTGTAAATCTTAAAAGATAAGGTTGAATCTTTTCATAAAGCATAAAGCAATTACACTTAAAAAATTCCCTCCTTTCTATTATTCTAACAGCTGTATTCTTAAATCCTAAGTAGACAACTTCATTTCAGTTGTTTTGTCTAATTGTCATTTTCACAGTCCTGTTAAAGCTGCACTCCTGTCTCTGTAAAGACAACTTTTTTTATCAGCATAACAGGTTATTTTTGGCTTTTAAAATAAATCAAGGAGAAAATTTACTCTATTAAGCTTTAGTGTTGTTAAAAAAGTTGATCTGATCATATAAAAGAACCAGGATGTAACCACAGTTATGCATTACAAGTATTCAGCTTCTTTTGGAATCTGTCAGCATAAAAAGTTGCACAAATGTACACAGCCTTCCAGTTCCCACGAACCAATGAACCACAAATGAGAATGTCAAACCTTGACTCTAGCACAATGACTGTTTATGAATGAATCCACCAAACTCTGACGCACTACTTTTTCTTTGGAGAAGTGAAATGTCTCTAAAAATAAATAAACACATAAAAAACAGCCGTGGCTCATTTGAAAGGAAGTTATCTCATATTGTGCAATAGCAGGAGGATGTCTCCATGGTTACTTTTGTCTGCTTTTGTAAGCTGCAGCAGCAAACATGAGCTTCTGCCCCCATCATCAACCTCTTTACACTGAGCAGGATCACATGAACACAACCAAACTACAATTTAACAATTTAACTACTAATTTAACATCTTAAAATACATCCCATTAATCCCAATGCAGTATTTTATAAATACTGTTAGTAAAACTGGAGTATCTTTGGTGGGAGGGACACATTCTAACTTAATGAAAAACCAACAAACAAAGAGAAAATTGCAAATTAAGAAGCATTAGTTAATACTTTCAGTATTTATTTCTAATGATGCCTTTAGGTTAAACTGCTTCTTGTATGTGAGCTTAAATGTCAACAATTTAACAAATTCAACACATTTTTTATTTATTTAATTTCAAACCTAAATATTGCTTTAAAAAGGCATTTTTTTAACTGTCGTGTGCACACATTATAGGGAAAGTTGGTTAAAATAAAGTTCTGACTAAAAGTCTTTTGTGTAAAATGTCCTTCATAACTAGTTTGGAAAAGATGAGACAATGTTTCGTAACAACCCATGAAGAAACTGATTTTATCAGAAACATTAGTATGTAAGTTCGTGTTCAGCATCATGTAGGAGTTCTCTCCAGTGACTAAAACTAAAATTTGATGAGAAATGAAATTGCAGTGAAAGTAACCAATTGTAATCAACCCCAAAAATATTTCTTTTTTTTTCCCTTCTACAACTTTGTTTTTATTTGCATATAATTCCATTATGAATTATAAGCGTTCAAGCCTCTCGTTGTGGTGTGTAGCAGTGTAAAGACCTTGGGGTATGCAAACTAAAACACAAAGTTTGCCATTTGGTCCAGTTTTGATCGAAACCCATCATGAGCTGCTAAATTCCAAAGAAACTGCCTTTAAGCCATTCCTTTATGAAATGTAGCTTTTAAATATTTACTAAATTGAATGATAACAGTTTTATATTTGTCTTCTAACTTCTTTTCATGTTGACAGCTGCACATGGAAGTTCCTTTCAAAATAAAATCCATCGCGTGTCAAATGTGATCCTCCTGCTGTAGGGGATTTTACTGGAATAAAAATGCAAATTCATTATGACTTTGGTGTACTTTTTTTCTTTTCTCTTTTACAATCAAATATAAAACGTGAAAACAATGTTGTAGAATAAATTTTTTCTTCACATCTATGCATGTAAATGAATGTATATGCTTTAAGAACTCTGAACAAGCTACATGTAGACCATCTGAAATAAAAAGTCATAAAACCAGCTAACATCTCAGAGATATCTTGGAAGAAAAAAAACTGTCAAACGGACCTTAACTACAACTCCCACAATGATTTGCGTTTACAGAAGTGCCTTTTTTTTATACCTCATGGTACCCCTGAAGAGCTCGAAGGGGCGATTTTAACCGCCAACCGCCAAAATTAAACATAATTTATCGACAAAATAACAACAGATGATAATTGTTCAAAGTAATATCTATAAATATGGACTAAAATGTTTAAACAAAGCCAGATTTAAGCTGTCCCAGTTGATCAAAACGTCAGGGTGGGGTACGCTGGTGAACAAATCGAACACTTCCTTCTTCAACTCAGAGAAACGTGATGACGTGCAACAAGCGATTTCTCTACGTGCGTATGTTACCCTGACATGTTGAGTCAAAAATTGGAAAATGATTTAAAAAAAAAAAACAATTTCAGTCCTCACAATATTCCTAATCTGGAATTGCAAATATGCTTTTCACAATCATATATCTTTATTTTTAGAAAGTATGTTGAAAAAAAGCATTTGGTCGGCCGTAAACGCAATTATTAGACGTTAATGGTCATTTACTTTCTTCCAAAGACTTAAAGCAAAATTTGACATTCATGACAAAATGGCTGTAATTTATTTGATGTTAATAATCTGACTATTCGACACATTTTTACCAAATAATTATTTCCATTTTTTACTTAACGAAATTCAATTTTAAGGTGTTTTTCTAAAAATGATGCAGAATAATTAAGATTTTTTTTTTCAAGCTTCCTATTGCCCTGAAAGCCAAAGAGATTCATTTTAAAATCATCAATAATGTTTAACAGTCCTTTGGTTTTCCTACAAATAGCTTTTGATTATTGGATATTTTCTGACCGTATGTTTTGTTCTACGTTTTGATTATTATAAATATATTGTTCTAATTAACTGTATACTAATTTAGTATTCTAACACACATTTTTAAAACTCAAAATTTTCTGAAATCCACACCATAATTTTGTGTGTTTCGCTTTTCATATTTCTTCTCAAGTCTAAAAAGAGTAAGAATCACAATTTTTTATAATGGTTATAAACATATTGGAAAGAACATCTCACGTTTTTGTTTGTTTCCAACGATCTCAATGAATCCAGGTGGGGGCGGTATGTGCTCCAACCAGCTGTTAACCAGAAAAACCGCTGCAAAGACGACGAAGAAGAAAACCATAGAAGAAGATCAACGGGAGCGTTTCAGACGAAGAAGAAGATACCGAGTCGTTTTGGTACTGGAAAGGTACAAAGCAGCAAAAACGTACGTAAATGTTCCACTCGGGCTTTGTTAAGTAGCCTTTAGCTGCTTGCCTGCTTTTTGAGTAAGCCGACAGACGCCGCAGTGAAAAACCTTTGTGTTGTTTTCTGTTCCTGCGTCTATTTAAAGTTCATCTGCAATGACACCATTGTGGAAGCTGCTGCCGCCGCTGTTACACGTAAAACTGATCGTTGAAACTTCACCTTTCAGAAACTACTGTCTGACTTCAATACTAACGTATATAAACTTGCATTAAAATCAACAGGAAGTAAAATAAACTCCATTTCATTGTGAAAAAGTAAGACGTAATTGCTGCATTATTTTATTTTTTTAAATAACCAAGGGGTCTGGCTGCAGGAAACTGGGTCTTATTTTTCAAATCAAAATTTACAACATTAAATGTGATCTTAAATTTTTTTTTTTTTTAAATTGATGCACGATTGATCGACATAACCTGGCTCAACATTCACAGAATTAACAAAAATAATGACAGATTTAGTAGTGCAAGCTTTTGTTTTTTATGTTATATGTATGGAGTGCTTTTTGTGCAACACTCACTGTGTTAAACACTAATTGCTCAAAACATTGTTTTGCACTTGAAACAGAAAAATGCATTTAAATCTCAAAAATATGCAAAATCAAAACAATTATTCAAGACAGAAACTAAGGGACGTTTTCAATCAATTATATAATATTTTTACTTTTGGTTCCTTAAGGAGCTACAGTGATAGTTTAAATTTGTTTGTAATTATTCAAAATTTTGAGAGGGGCCTTCATATATTTAGATTGGCGTATACTAAATTTAGCAAGGCAGAAAATTATGCTGCAGTGAAAAACAATCATTGGTAATTTATAGAAGTTTAACTAACTGTAACTAAGGCAAATTAATCTAATAACTTTTAAAATAAAATTAATATTTTAGACCTCAAAGACGTAGGAAAATTCAAAATATATAATGCATCAGCATTATCTTGATCTAAGATTTGCACAATTTTCTCAGAAGGAAAAAAAAAGCTTCTTCTTTTTAATAAAGAAAGATATTTTTAATATTTAATGTTCAAGTGACACTTTGCTAAGTTTGAGTTTTATGTTTAAATCTTTAGTGGACCATTTGGGAGGTCAAAGGTCACATTTACTGATAGATCGCTTAAGTAGAAGAGCTAAGCTTATAAATCAAAAACATCAAAAACTATGAAGAAATTCTGTTCAAATTCACTCTAAAATGTGCCTGTGTTTTTGTTAGCTAATACAAAACGGACCATTTCTTTTTCAAATACCACTGATGAAAACTGTGTTTTAACATGTTCTTGTTGCATTTTTCTGAGGATGGATGACATTAAACACACATCAAATACTGCTGTGCTCCATTCTGATACATCCAGACATGTAGATCCACGTACATCTTTGATCTTCTCATCTGAACTGGGATTTGGCTGAATAGCTCTGATGTTGCTCGCTTTTGTTGTGCACAAACAAGAGTGCAATTTTTATAAAAGAAAGGGATGATGTTGTGTGTGTTTGTGTGCTGCAGGACAGGCCAAACAGAGCATCCAAGAGTTGAGCTGCAGTTTTTTGAGATGCTAGACGCAGTGACGGCCTCCACACGACGACGATGATAATGATGATGGAGGAGGAAGAGGATGGCATGGCTGCAAGAAGCCAAAAGACTCAGAGTGAAGCAGGTGACAATCCATCTTAATGAATTTGAGCTGAAAGGGAAAAAAAACACTTTTAAAAAGAAAAGAGGAGGTACAGCAAAAACAAGTTCAAGATAAAGTAATACTTGCTGAATTTGAAGGGATTTTGATTAAAATTTTAAATATTTTAATACAACAGAATATTTTAGAGATTCGGATGACAAAAAAAGTTACCTTTTCATTGTTTTTTTTGTCCTTTCTAATTTTGTAAGTGTGCCAAATGAAAGACAAAACTTCTCTTTTAAATTCCTTTCCTATAAGGAAGATCGGTAGTTCAGATTTAGAAATATTTGCTTATACAATCCTAGACTTAAGATTTGTCAGTTTTTCTGGTTCGCAATTAAACTTGAATACAACCAAAACAAGAGTAAAATTATATTTTATCTTTGTGACGTCTGCATGATTTGTGTTTTGTGCTCTTTCGGATATTTAGTAAATCAGCTGAAGAGTCTTCTGTTGAAGCAGGGCAAAGAAATCCTTCCACCTCCACTACCTTCAGGGAAAAAGGTAAAACGTGCCATTTTTACAACTAAAACATGCCATCTAAAATATCCTGACACATTATAATGATCTGATTCATGATGGATATTTGTTATTTTATATATTTATAATGTTATTCTTTTCTTTTGCTTTCTGTTTTAGAGATTACAGCAGGAGTCTGGTCTGCCCTCTTCTCAGGATTTAGTCTCCACGTTCCAAAACCAAACGGATTACATCCATCATCTGGAAGCTGAGATCAAATTCTGCAAGGTTTTTATTTTTTAACAAGTCAGTTTTGTCCTCCGGTTGTTTGCTCCATTTGAGCATTGACAGTTATGTGTCTTTAGGAGGAGCTTCAGGAAATGAAACAGCGGGTCAGAGTGGTGGTGGTGGAAAATGAGAAGCTGCAGTCCGAGATCAAGTCCCAAAATCTGGAGAGATCTGTTAAACAAACAGCAAGTCAAAGTTCTGCGGTAATCTACGAGCATTCGTATCAATTTTGTACTTTTTTTTTTTTACCTTCCTTAGTCTTATTGGGACTCTACCCATGTCGTTTGTAACCTTCATTTAAGGAATGATTTTCAAAGATGACATTCGTGAGTCTGATGTTCCCTCAGGTGACTGACCACAGATCTGTTGCAGAGCAGAGTGAGCTGCAGAGGCTGGAGAACACCTGGAGGAATGAGATGGTGAGAAGATTCAGCTTTTCTCTTCAGTTGTTTAAGTTTGGTTGTGTAAGGTCTCCGTTCTATGTTCTGTTTCTTACCTTTACGTCAGCAGATATCTTCATTTTAGCCTTTCTCTCAGTCCAGAAATGTTTGAATAGGGCAATCACAAAATACTAACATTTTAAATACAATTCCAGATACTAAAAAACAAGTTAAAATAATAACAAAAAAATAATCTTTTTTTACATTTTTCCCCAGCAAAAATAAAGCGTGTTGAAAAAAACTCAACGTGCTTATTTATTTATTCATTTTAAAGGCGAATTCACACCAAGAAAATTAATAAAATTACAACATTTTTTATATAAAATATACAAAATAGTGATGATAATACATTAAATAAAGTGAAATAAGATCAAATTTAAAAAAACAGAGAAATTAATTATTTCAAATTTTTACATGCCTTTGATATATGTTAAAAGACAATATTTAAAATTGCTGGAGTCGGCAGTAAAAAACGGGAAAACTGGAAGATATAAAAAGCATTTGTCAAATTACAAACTTTACAAAATGTGCCAAATTTATTTGTTAAAGAACAAATAATACTGATAACCAATATTCAAATATTTTTTTTTACAAATATTTTACACAAATTGAGGACACTGTGATAGATGTAGCAAAGCAGTCCCGGATCATAATTGAGCCTCCACCGTGTTTTACAATAGGGACAGTCCTTTTCTTTTTTTCATTTGGGACAAAAACGGAAAAGCTTTAACGATAAACTCAACTGTTCAATCAGAATAATAAACAACTTAGGCAGATGGACCCACTATACCTCATAAACAGTACTGTGTTTTTATATATGTACTAGAAAAAACAAAAAGATTACTTTTTGGCGTAAAAGTTTTCCACATCCAGTGTGGGATCCACCTTTTTACCAAACAGCACTGAAAATACTCTCCTCTTTTAGATTGACATGTCTAACGACATCTGTAGAGAAGATTAGAGTACTCAGATTACTTTAACAGATTACTCCATCACTTTTTAGGCCTGCTTGATTTTTTATGTTGTTCTGTAAAGCAAAAGTTCAAAGGCAGTTTTTTTTTTTTTATTTCTTGACCTTCAGTAAAATGTTATTTACTTTTTAAGCTTCGGGTAATTGCAGGGATTACTGAGTTTTTTCTGTTAGAGGAATCCCAACAGTTCTGTCATTGTCTTTATATTTCTGTGAAGTTCATTGGGTCATAAGGTTATTTTTTGTACTTCTTTCTAGTGCTTCAAAGTTACAATCAAGCCTTTGTGTTCCTTAGAAACAAATGACAATGATCTACAAGGCCCAGATTGAAAGCTTGGAATCTCAGGTTCTTTCCCTCAGGTCAGTACTTTAAAACATAACTGGGATCATCATTTCCCTCATCTCTGACTAACTTTATCAGAGTTTTTGTTCCTGCAAACAGGAAAGAGCTGTCAGTGAGTCAGAAGGAGTGTGAGGAGGCGAAGGTTCGGCTAAGACGCAGGGAAACGCAGGCTGCAGAGGTTCTGAAGGCCGATGGAGCTCCCCGCGTGGCTGAGACCCTCACAAGTCGGGATGTCCAGGCCATCGACAGACTCACAAAGTACGTGATGACCAAAACAAAAGCCAATCAGTGACAAGTTGTGGACGGTTTATCTGGTCGTTAGATGTAATCTCGCTTTTAACAGGGAGCGTGATGAACTGCTGGCCACTCTGCGTGCTCTGCGATCAAGTCAGCAAGAGGCGCAGCAGAAAGAGTGGACAGCCTGCCTCCAGGTCAAACAGGCCATTGAGATGGCAGAAGAAGCTAATCTGCAGAGAGTTAAGGTCAGAGAAACCAGACGTGTTTTCAGAATTCTGAAAGATTTCCCCCAATAAGAAGCTAAGATTGTTTCCTGTGGTTGGGAATCGTGCAGGCCGAGGTGCAGTGTGAGCAGCTGTCCAGAGAACTCGGTCGGCTCCGGGAACACCTGACCAGAGATGCCCATGTGTTACAGCAGAGGCTAGCTGCAGCCAGAGAGGAGGGCCGAGCTCAGGCCCTCAAACAAAAAGAAGAGCTGACACACACAGTGAGTTTCTTCAAAGATGGAAAACTCAAACATGTAGTTATTGTCCCCTAGAACACCTGCCACTCCCAGTAACCTCACTCTTGCTCCGTTTCCTTTTTTCTATCAGGTATCCAGCCTCTCTCAACGTGTCGCAGAGTTGGAAGGACAACTGGAGCGAGCTCACAGAGACAGGACTTTACTGGCTGCACAGCTGGATGAGGTTCACCGCAAACTTACCAGTCAGGAGCAAGACAGTATAAAAGTAAGCTGAGTATTTTCTACAAACAAAACCTCTGCTTTGTATTCATTTTCACACCATCTGTAGCTAAAACGTTGTAAAAGCGTAGTCCATACAGCTGACCAGTGTTTTTAACTTAAAAAATGATCTACAGAAGGGCTGAATATAATTGTTACTGCTGGTGCCAATAACAAGACATTTGCACTCTTAAGCCTTGCTTTTACTGCGCGGTACGGTCCTGTCCAGTCCGGTCATTTGAGCATTTTCCTTATAAAGTTGCCCCATTAAACCGGACCGAACTATTTTTGAGTCACTGTTGGTTCCATAGAAAAATGGAACGGACCGATTAGGATCATCACATCAAAAGAAAGGGCCAAGTAAGCGGCTGTATTCCACCTCGCTGCCCGCAACAACCACAAATGCTTCATAGATACGAAGTAACAAAAGCCACGCGGAAAACATGAGCTGCTGGATGACCTTCGTTGTTGTTGTTGTTAGCTTACAGCCCCTCGCAACCCCAACCTAAAATTTCTGGAGCAACATAAATGGCGAGCAATACCGAAGCTATCCAGCCATACAGTTTTGATCCAGATGTCAACTGAGATGAGGAACAACAAAGATGTGCGTGGATCTATTTGTCTGCATCAGAATGGAGCAGATCTAGGAGCTTTTTACAAGCTTTTTCAAACTGCATTTTTTTCATCTGCTCCTGATTTTCCACATGTATCCTCCATCATGAGAAAAATTCCACAGGAACATGTTTAAAAACTCACTTTTCATCGAAGTGGGTCTATTAAAAACATGATCCTTTCTTTGACTTGTAATGCTCTCGTAAAGCCACTGGGTGGCAGCAGGTATCTACTTTTCCTTTTGGTCATTTGGACAATTCCCAACTCATTTCTGCACAACTTTGTTTCAATGAATCCACATTTTAAACACAGATAAACGATGAAACGTTTAGATGCATTTCATCTTTATATAAACAATGAAGCATCTTCATGCTTAATTAAAGCCACTCTGTTCAAATAAATGTTTTTTTTTCACCATACAGAAGGATAAATGTAAATAATGAGAAATTGTCCAAGCTAATCTATTGTTTTAAATGTTGTCTTTAGGTTTGCGTGGATCTTCGTCATCAACTCAGTCAGGCCATCCTGAAGAAAGAGGAGGCAGAGAGAGAACTCACTCAACTCAACTCCAAAACCAGCCAGCAGATGGAAAAAGCTGCTCTGGTACTTGATGTCTGCATGTATCTCAAGATTTTTTAATTTAATTCGAACCACCAATTTTATGAGGACTTTTTTCTCTAATTAGTAGCAGTTTCAAACTGATTACAGATATTAAGTGTTTAATATTTTCTAAGGAAGACATTTTTACAAAAAAAGCAAAATTCTACACACACTTTTATTCATAAACACTTTATACCAATTCACAGTTCAAATTCCAGTAACAACGATTCACACCAATATTGTTTTATTATTATTATTTCATTTGAAAGCCATTTTTTTTATTCTGAAAGGGGGTTTTCACCCATCTTGTGCCTTTCAACTCAAAAATGTTAAATTCTTGCATTAAAAATTCACACAGAAGCTGTTTTTTTCTTTTACCATTAAGGTAAAAATATCAGATTAGAGAAGATTAGTTACATTTTTATTCACCAATTCTTAGGCTCATTATATTTTATAGATTAGATTTTAAAACATTTTTTTTACAGTTTTTTAAAAATGAAAGCTCACATTAAACTGGTAATGTTTCCCGTCCTCTCCAGTCGTTATGGAAATAAGTTTAAATGATTTTTAATTTGGGTTTGAGAGCATAACGCAGGTTCTGAAAGGTTTTCTTCCTCCTCTGCTGTCATCTGTTCTTCCGTCTCTGCGGGACAGGAAGTGGAAAGGCTGAACTCGGAGCTGGTTGGCTGTCGCCAGCATCTGGAGATGGTCCAAAAGGACGGGAGCCAATGGCAGGCCGAAGCCCTGAGCCTAGCAGAACAGCTGGCAAATGCCCAGCGCCAACTGCACCTCACCAGGTAGTACCTAATCCTATTATACATGCCACCACACTCACACACACATTCACGCACACGTGCACACACACATGCACACAGCACTCCCCTCTGCCCAGCTCCTGCCCAGCTCAGTCCAGTCCAGTTCAGACCCGCACACCAACTGTACCGCACCAGGTAATGGCTAATCCTATTATACAAAGCACACGCACACACGAACAGCCCCCTGCGCCACTGAGGGAAGGTCCCGGTACCAACTGGACCTCACTAGGTCACCTCTAATCCTGTTAGGCATGCCACAACATAAGGTAACGCACACAGTCGCACACAAACACACTGCCTGTTCTGTGCCACCAAGGCCAGAGCCCGGCAAAGGCGGCTCCAGCACAGCCAAAATGGCGCCTGGGCCTTTCTTCTGTGTGTGTGTGTGTTCACACACACACACACACACACACACACACACACACACACACACATGCAACAGTGCGGCTGATGGTCACCGGACAGCCTGGCCTCAGCACCTCCTGCCAGTGCCCTGCACCCGTCCTCACAGTGGGCACTACCGGCTCTCTCTGTCCTCTCTTTTTGTTTGTGTCTTTGCATCACTCGGTCTCATATTTTCCTGCCCCCCCCTTCATTTTTTCATATGTTCTCAAACATGTTTATTCTCCGTCGTTCTTCTCAACCAGCACCTCCTCTTCGTTTCCTCCTCAAGTGTCCGTCTCAGGAACGGTTCCTCTTCATTTTCTTCTCCATTACTTTTTTTTTTTTTTTACTCTTTCTTGTCATCCACTGGCAGCCCCCCCCCTTTCCCCCCAACACCATTGTCTGCCAAGGCCATGCCTGTCCATGCCAGCCGCTCAGGGCTCACTCTCACCCCCGCTGCCCACAGTCGAGGTGTTTGAGATGGGCACAGATGTGGCGGCGGTGCCCTGTGGCTCTGGAGACTGCGGGATGCAAGTTTGTGTAATCTGCGCGTTTGCTTTTGCGTCCCCTCGGCAGTGTGTGCGCGGTTGCGCCCGTTGCTGCGTCTGGCTCTGATCTGCGTTTAAGTGTGTTTGTTTGTCTGGCAGCCAGCTCTCCGGCTGCACGCTGGACTGTTGTGTGTTTTGAAAGATGAGGCCAGAGCGGTCTGGGTTTAGGCGCACGTTTCCGAGCCAGCTGTGGAGAATGACATCCTTATTGATCGAAGAGCTCCATGACTTTGACCTCTGTTGGAGAAGCTGCTGAACTGGAAGATTTTACAACATCAAAGGCTGCATGTCCATTAAAATTCCTCTTTTTCTTGTACTTAGATGCAAAATAGAGGCTGTGGACGTCTAGATCCACCTGCACCCTTTCTCATTTTCAGCATCATCATTTTTGAATTTCTCGCATAAAAATATTTTATTGTTACAATATTCAGTAAAAGTATGCAAAACACTTCTTTTCCTTTTATTTATTTTTTTACCCAAAATGTAAGATATTTTGGATGCAAACAGTTGAACAAATTTCAGTTAATCATTTATTGATCCAGAAGAATATTTTCTTTTATTGCCGTGCCCTCTGTTGCCGATCGCTCTGGAGAAACGTGCGAGTCTTTATGGCTTTGAAGGGCTGGTTTGGGTTTTCTGGAGAGTTTGAGGGGAGCTGCATGGAGCTGGAAGGCCTCAGTTTGACCTGCTTTGGAACACTTGCTGTCCTCCACACGAGGCCTAAATGATCGCAGCTCGCCTTCAAATCAAGCACCTTCCTGATTTCAAACAGCTCTGCTTTCCTTCTTTTTTATTAACGCGCTCTGTGTAAAATTTGCCGGCAGACGCATTTGTTTGGACAACTTTATTATTGTTGCTGCGTGTGCACATCAGTCAAAACCACATATCTGCACACGCAATCGCAGGCGCACAGATGCAAGCATGCATCCGAGGTCCCTCGGCGGCTGGTGTGCGGTGCAGAGCTCCAGGATCGGATCATCAGCCAGCTGTGAGTTGGACAGCCCGGGATCTGTCCTAATCCCCGCCACTCTGTTCGCACCGGGCCGCTCGCACGCACACACTCAGTGCCGCCCCGGGCCCAGCCCGGCAGAGGGCTTTACCAAGTTTGTTTTGTTTGTTTGGCTTCGTCTTCTTTAACTTTTCGCTTCCTCCTCGCCTGCCTCATCCGTCTCCATGTTGTGTTCACACATCCCGAAGGCTGCAGTGGAAAGTGCCCGGCATAACTTTCATTCCAGCTCGTGCCAGATAGCAGTCAGCGAGTGGATGAGTGTTGTCTGCAGTTTGTTCAGACCTGCGTGCTTGCTCCGTGTTGGAAGATCTTTCGCCAGATCTGTTAGCTCCATAAAATCAGACATCCATGTTCATGAAGGCGTTTGCCAAAGGCCGGAGATGGACTCGAAACGGCTGGGATGAATAATTTTGTTTTTTTGAGAAAAGGGAACAACTGAATGAGTTGCAGTCGGATGTGTGTGGAATCTAAAATTTACCTTTTAAATAAATGAGTTTACAGCAAAGATGACTTAAAAAAAGGCCTGAATTGGAATTTAAGTCAAGAAAAATGAGAATGACTTACTTTGAAATGTATCAAGATCAAATCCATCATTTTAGGGACAATATATAATATTTAGATTATAAGAAAAAAACTTCTGGTTTTGGTTGGAGATTTATTATGGCAGCAAATGAGAAGCTTGTTTGATTAAGGAGAAGGAACTAGTTTATTTATCTCATGCAGTCAGAAAGTGTGGCGTTTTAGGGACACGCTCTCCTTTTCGTGACCCTGAACTCAGCAGATGGACGCTTGAAGGCAGCGAGGAAGACAAAGCTTCGGACCAACCCCTGCGACTCTCACGCAGAAAGTTCCTGGAACTCCATTAAACATGTCACGCTGCTGCTGCTCTCTCCGCACCTCAGTTGTAACTCGTGATGGCAAGGTCTGGGAAGGCGGTGAACAGAACTGTGTGTGTGCACGAAGGCGGAGAAGTGTAAATGAGGAAGGTGAGGCAGCAGATGCCACGTCCCGCCAGAGGCTCGCTTTGAGCAGCGAGCGAAATCTGGGCGCGACAAAACTGCTGCAAACCAACTCGGCAGGAGGCGCTTGTCCAATCATGGCCCGGAATAAAAGGGCTAGGGCGCAACACGGGCTGCAGTTGCTCAGGAGAGGTGGGGGCCGTAATGAACCTCCAAGCGCTGCCAGCCAGCGCTCGCACGTCTGAGCAGTGCCGTGTTTTTCTACCTGGCATTCAGAGTGTTTAACCACTGTCACGGACACACACACTGCTGCAACTGTGTGCTCTCTCTCTCTCTCTCTCTCTCTCACACACACACACACACACACACACGCACACACACACACACAAAACGTGAGTGTTGATTTGCGTCTGAGTGTTCAATTAGAAGAGTGTGTGTGGGAATGTTGCGTTGATACCTCTGGGCTACACCTGTGTCTGTGAAGCTTGATGTGCATGTCTCTGACAGCACAGGGGCAATGCCAGGTATGGGGCTGTGTGTGTGTGTGTGTGTGCGCGCTTGTCTGGTCTGCGGCCATGTTGTTGGGTAGCAGATGGCACCATGGTTGGCAGGGGAGGGGCTGCTTAGCACAACTAATCAGACAGTTACGGATAGGGCAGCTGGGAGGGCCGTCAGCCAGCCGAGTGTGTGTGTGTGTGTGTCTGTGTGTGTGTTTGTGTGTGTACTGTACTACAGAGTGCCATGATGTTGACAGTGGTGGGCCTGTTGGCCCGGTGATGAGACCTTGCCATGTTCCTCTTGCCTCGCTGTCAGAGTGCCCTCATCCATCCGTCCTTCCTCCTTGCCTCCGTCTTCTTCTTCGCTTTGTTTTTTTTTCTCTCTTAAAGGGCAAAATCAACTTTTTTCTTTTTGTTTTTAAGTGTATTATAATGTGAATTCCTCTCAGAGAACAAGCAGTGATCGGCAAAACGCTTTTATTTTAAGTGCGCATTATGCACATCCATCTTTGCAAAAGTTCGATTGTTGTTTGTTTTCGTGGGCAAAACGCAGACACGCTGCCGAGGCCGGCTCGAGGATGACATCATGAAACGGGCGGCTCCCAAAGATCGAGGCGTCTTACTTCCAGGGAGGAAAAGAGCTATTTCATGAAAAATGTGTTCTTTAGTGTGCCAAAGGAAAGACTTAAGAATAGCACAAAACAGGCCGTTTGGATTTGTAAAACTGTAAGATTTAAGAGAACATTTCTGTCATTCTGACACTGCAAAAGAGTAGCTTGTTAAACTCCTGCAGCAGGACTTGTAAAAATAAGTAATGATGTACCTTCTAATCAGGCCCAGTGAAGTAGCCTTTGTTGCCTCTGCTTATTTTACCCTCAAATCTTAAATAAAATACCTCTGACAGCTGTGATGACTTATTCAAATCTAAATGAGCTTTCTGCTTTAAATGTTGTCATTATTGGTATGTTCTGTATTACCTTCAGGTGTAGTCACAGAGTGGAGGAGAAACAAACAAGACCGAACACTTAAACAAAGCTTTGAGAAACGTATTCCATTTGTTTCTGATTTGAATGAAGTGGATCTACAAAAGGACTGAAGTTCTGTCACATGATCACTCGCGTATTCTTGCTACATCAGATGGTGTGAGGCCATACTAGAGCGCTGCTTCCCGTCTGTTCTTACATTTCCAGGCATTTGTTTAGTAGAAAACAAATACTTATTGTCTGCGTCAAAATAAATGAGAAGATCCACCACTAAAGCTGCTCTATTTTGACCAAAAGAAAAACAAAAAGCCCAACTGTTATGGTCAATGTCGAGATCACAATTATGCAACACAGTTACTCACCAACGCTCCATCATGTTGGCCGGGACTGAACGCCACAGAGTGACTTACAATGAGTAAGTCTGGATTTTCCAAAGAGTCAAAAGTGCACAGCTGTCAAGCGATGGGCGTGTAGAAAAAGCATTTACTTTGCAAAAAGGCTTTTTCTATTCAATTCAGTTTTCTCTTTTAGCTTCAAATCTTCTTTTCAAATTCTGAGCCTGCACAATGAATCGCAAATTTGTTGTCATCGCAATATCAGCCTGTGCCCAAACGCAGCGTAAATTGTGATAAAAGGTAACGTTAAACAATTTCATGGCAGCTCGGAGTATTTAACAAATTAAATGTAGCCCTTTTAATTCAATAAAACTGATTTAGTCAAATAGAAATGATGTTATTAGTTGGATTTTTGTGCTTTTATTTTCATGTATCGCAAGTTAAAACGTAATCGCAATATTCATCAGTAATATCGCACGTTGCGAGTTCTCCTCATTATGTGCAGTCCAAAAAAGATTTTTTAAGACCCTCTTAAATGAATCATGTTTTTGACATGTTCTTGTAGCATTTTTTATGTGATGAAAGACATGTATAAAAGAGTTTTGTTCAAGTCGTGATGGATCAGGTGCAGATAAAAATAATAAGTTTGAAAATATCAGGTTTGTGGGCTCAGCTCCTGTTCTAGAGCATGCACTTGCAGACAAATGGATCCATCAACGTCTTCGTTAACCTCGTCTGAGCTGGCATCTGGTTCAAAACCGGGATAGTGAGGAGCTGTAAGCCAACGGGAGAGAGTGTAAACAAAGGAATGCTGGGATATTAACATAGGGTTACTGCAGCCCACAACTCAGGCGAATTTCTGATGAACTCCTGCTGAGCTGCTGAAATATGTCAGTATTTTTTTTTTATTTTGGTTAAAAACTGCATAATCATAGTTAAAAGACAACTCAGAAAGATTTTACATGCCATAAAAATATAGTTGGTGTAACGTAAAAAATAAAACCAATTTTTTTCCAGCTGAAGTTGCGATAGCGGCTTGTTTTCTTCATGCTTCTCAGTGGGTAAAAGAAAGCCCCCTACATCATCTGTCCTTATCTAAACTCGTATTATCCAATGCAGTAGCACTCTCTTTTATGTAATCTTAATTTGTCCTATTAAAGTTCAGATGGCAAACATTCAGCAGAGGATAGCTGTGCACTGCGAGCGGTGGAGTTTTTGAACCGAGCTGTAATCTGTCCATCCTTTGGGGCTGGGAATGGATAAAATAGACAGATCGCTGACTGTGACACCTCAGGCAAGATGGAGGCAAATCTGTCCGCTACAACTGTTGCCACCCCAGCCAAGTGTGCCCTGGGACACTGGCCTACATACACACACTACTGCTGGAGGACAAAACGATGGGGAGAGCACCAGCCCTCAACCACTGATCTGCCACTCCCTCTTTACCTGGAAACCGAATGTCTTCCCTCTAAAGTCCTTCAAATTTACAACAGTTTCCGGTCTATTTAGACTACAAGAGTATTTTGAACGTTTGGGGCTGAACTGTTGTGGGATCTGGGTGTATAAGTTATGATGGCGTGGATGCGTTTGTGTGTCATCTGGTCTGCACCGAGCCTTCACACACCCCTGCTGTGTGGGTGGCAGCATCAGCGGCTGTACCGTGCCCACTGCCCACTAGGCACAGCTTTCATCCAACATGACAGAAGCCCTCTTTGCCTCTCCTTTACCCCCATTCCTCACTTTAAACATTGCTGCTCTTTTACCTGATTGATCTGTTGTTTTAGCTTTTCATTTCTCTCCCCCATTTTTAGCCTTCATGAAGCGGTTCTACACCGTTTCGTTTTTCTATTTGTCTTTTGGGACTTTGAAGCTTTGACTTTCTTTGTGTGTCTCTTTGCCGTGCAGAATTTTATGGGTAAAAAAACGGTGTCCCCATCAGCAGATTGTGCTGGGAGGTGGTCCTATGGAAAATCCAAAACAGGGAAAGGAATAAAACCCATGCAGATGAGTTAAAATAATCTGGAACAGACTGTAAGAGAAATAAAGGGAAAGTAAAGACAAATAATACTGCAAATGAAGCTGAATATATCACAGCTTGCATTAATTACAAAAGAAAGGAAGAGAAAGACATTTCTATCATTCAGATTGCTTTTATGTCATCAGAAGATTCTTAGAACTACTAAAGATCTGCCATGCGACGTGGTGGCACGGCAGGAAAACAAAGAATTTTAAAAGCAGGACGTAATGAGGTCATGTGACCTATTCGGAGCTGAAGGCAAAAGTAATTTCCAGGAAACAAAATGGAAGAAACAGGAAGAAAAACGAAACACAAAGAAGGTACTATGGGACGTCACTGATTGGATGATTATGTTTGTCCGTCATTTCAACAGAAAGCTATTTGACGTGAAACTATACTGGATGTCATCGTCCAATCCGGTTTCTCAGTGTTTTTTACGTTTTGTTTTCTAGAGTTTTGATTTATCCAAAATGAAACGCTGTTTTTTAACTATTTTTTTGCTTTTTTAATTGTTGTGATCTTTAAAATGTTTGTGCGTCAAGTGACTACTAATGTGATTTGCACTTCAGGGCCACCGTAGGAACAAGCCCCTTGTGGTTACTTGGTGAACTGCACATATAAACAGCTACTTTTATACAACTTTGCTGCTGTGAAGCTGAGTCGCCTTTAGAGAGACAGAAGTCAGATTTTTAAACTTTTTTAACTGTGATTTTTGTCAATAAAAGAAGAAAAAACTTGCTTCTTCTTTGGAGGAGTCAAAGGGAAACGCTCCTGCAGCAGGAAACTTTTGCATATGTATTTGAACAAAAACTGCATATTTTTCTGCATGAACAGCATATGCTTCTTTAAGGTGATGTTATACTCATTTATCAAAAACACACAAACAGTGATAATCTGACTGGAACGATTAATTTACCTTCTCTTTGAAATGAATTTGAACCTCCATCACTGCTGCATATGTTAACCACATCTATTCTTGTGTTGACGCCACCGGGGGTTTCTGGAATAGGTCGGAATTAGCGCATGTTGTACGTATGCTGTGTGTTTATTTTTGCAAATATCACAGATGTCTGTGCTGCCAGCCTGCTCTTGCATTGCAAAGTCCATCAGTCTCCTGTGCCAATTAAGGTTTTCAAACTTCTCTCCCTCTGTTTGTTGAGGAGATAGATAATGACAGAGGACAATCGGCAGTTAATTACTTCAAAGTGGAGCTGGGATTTTTCTCTGGGGGAACGTGTGCTGCAGCAGCGTCGGTTTGCTTCTGAAGGGGTTGCGTCTGTCGGCGTGGAAACGCCTGCCTCTCCCGCCAACTTGAATTCAGCCTAAACTTTTTGCGCATCGTTTCCCTCTTTTAAACAGTTGCCGTTTTGTGTTATTCCAAGTGTGCCTTGCTAACCGCTGACCTTGGTGTCGATGGGGGGGCTTTAGCGCTCCTTGAAGAAGAAAAGAGGCCTGGGCCACCCGCTGTAAACAAAGTTGACTCGCCGACAGATGGATTGAATGACAGAGAGGCTAACTGAGCCAGGAGCGCGCCTGGCAGCATCGCATTCAGCAAAGAGGGGAGGGAGATGGAGAGAAATGAGGAGGGGGGGTAAGAAGAGGGGAGGCGGGGGGGGAGAGGTGGCCAACAGGAGAGGAGGTGTGAACAGGTGCAGGGCCGCTGAAGGAAGAACCAGCAGATGGAGAGAGACACAGCCAGTTTAGTTACTGGAGAAAAAAGGGTGGGAGGGAAGGATGCAAGAAAAAAACCCAGATCGATCCAGAGATGAGGATGCTCTGGATGAAGATGCAGACGGATAGGTAGGGCTGGGCACGGACTAAATAAGCAATCTGGCTCGCATCAGGCACCTTCTATGTTTGATGTGTTTGTCTGGTGAAGTGAAACGGCGAGACAGAGGAAAGGTGTCGGAAGGAAGACGAGAGCAAGCGGCTGACTTGCATAACCCTGAGGTTTAATAAAAATGTGCTAAAACACATTGAGGTGTGTGTGACAGAGCGCTGTGTGAAGCTGTGCAGTCTGCTACACAAAATAACTCAGATGTTTCTGTGCGCAGCATCACGGATACGCTGCACAGCAAATGTTCAATATGTCACTTTATTTCTCTTTTTTTCCCATTGTGCTATCATCTACTGTTGGCAGAACTGGATAGAGAGGCCCACACACGGAGAACATCTCTGAAGGCCTGAACATCAGACTGTTCCATATTCATGGAGCCTGATTGATGCAGTCTATCATACATGGCTGTGGATCCTCTGGACTCCTTCCACGGGAATGATTCACTGTCGCAGTTTCAGAGCAGAAAGATAGGATTTTTTTTTCGTGAAACACAATCATTTGACTTTTGAAATGTTGACAGTTGAAACTTTTGCTGCTTAACTCAGTGACTTCCTGACTCACAGCTGATGCAGAGTCGCTGTATCAGTTGAAACTTGCAGCCTAATGTTTGGTGCTGGCAGTCTAAAAAAAAAAAACACGTTTAACCGACTGAGTCGTGCAGCAAAAAGTGTCAACGGTCAAAATGAAAGCCGAAGTCAAATGATTGTGTTTTTTACGCTGAGGTTCTAAGAAAAAGTTTTAAAAAATACGGTGAACGGACAATTTACGCCATTACGAAATCGGCCGACAGCTGGACGGCAACAGGGCGGATCAATTTGTTAATGCCGCTGCTCACCCGGTAGCCTGGGGGCATATAAAAAGCGGGCCATTCTGCACGCCTGACCATTTCCAGTCATGACCATGTCAATGTTTTTCAAAATCATCAGGCGGCGGCATGAAATGTGAAAGATTCTGCCGTTGCCTCCCCATTGCGTGGTGGGAGTTGTATGGAAAATGTATTGAAACCCATAAATCTGTGTACTTTGATTCATTTTATTTTCATAAAGTACAGTTTGCAAAGTTTTCTGAATTCTTATAAATGTTTTTGTTTTCTCACTCCTCCATCTTAAAAGTATCTGCAGCCGTCCGTCAATCACTCTTTGCTGCGAACAGGAGCTTGTTTTCACATGTTTGTCTGCAGGCTCATTTCAGTCTGTTCATATGTGTGTTTATTTCACACTTTTCATTGCACAACAAAGCCATGGTGTGGAGGCAAACATGTACTTCCACTAATTTTGGGAAATTCTGTATCTTTAGTTTGTTGACTGATTCCACCGTGTTTTTAAAGTTTAAAATCTAAAACTTGTCCTTTCTCCCACAGTGTTCTCATGTTAGCAAGTTTTGCTTCTTCAAAGTGTGGTTTTTTTAAGCTTAAGTTTAAACAGCGGTCAGGGTTGTCTGGCGTCGGCGACTCGGACTCCTCCAAGTCGACCGTCTGACTCCAATTTGCGCTCGTTCTCTGATAAACCGCGGCATTTGGTGGTTCTGGCGTGGGATGTCGGCTGCACCGTGGGGTGCTGCAAACTCTGCGCTTGGTCAGGCCCTGGCACCCCACATCTAATAGGCAACAGCTTGAATAGTGCCCACTTAAGCAGGCAGTATGGACTGGGCTCCATCTTCTTCCCGATTCCTCCAGCCAGCTAGCCAGCCAGCCACCGCCTCTGCCACCTCCCACTTACCCAGCAGCCACTGTACCTGGCTGCAGCCCCAAAGCCATTCCAGCCTACCTTAGGTCCCTGGCCCATGCAGCTCTTGCCATACTTATCAAGCTGTCCTGCAGTGCATCAGGCCAGGCATACACAAATAGGCCCAGCCTGAACAGTCAGTCTGATGCCTCTTAAATCCAAACAAGAGCTCCGGCCACAGGAAGCCTCCTAAATCCCAGTCACCAACCAACTTGGAGGCGGATTGTAGTCTAAGGAGAGCGGCAGAGCTTCATCTCCACACATTTCACCTCAGCTCCAGCCGTCATCCTAATACAGCAGGATCTGGATCATCAGGATCATCTCTTTCTGTCATCGGCCATCCTGCTGTAGCCTTTTCTGTTGCTGGTAGCTGTGTTACGGCTTCATCGCTTTCCTGTCATTTTAGGCTGCGGCAGAACTCGCTACACCTTTCTGGGACCTCATCCCCACCAAGTCGCAGTCGTGTTTGCTCTCCTCTCTCAACTTATTTGGTTGCACTCGTGCATGTTTGTTTAGCAAATTACCAGCCAGATGCCAAATGTTCAGCTCTCCTTCTCTTTGCCTTTCCTGTCTTCAGCTTTTGTCACCCTCCTCTTCATCACCACTCCATTGATGACTGCTGGAACTTTCTGGCGGTCTGTCTGATGCTAATTGGTGGGTAAACAGGTCTGGTGTGAGCGCCCCCTCCACCCCTCCTCCTCTTCCCGTCCTGGTTGCGCTCAAACGCACACACATAGACATGCACAAATGCACGGCCCCCCTGGAACCTCTTGCAGGACCAAATGGCTGGCAATGCCTGCCCGCCATCTCCCGCTGAGCCCTGGTGTGCGCTTTGGTGGCTCAGGCTGCTGTTCAAGCCCAGCGGGGGTTCATACACTCACTCACACCCTCATATGAGTACAGACACACACAGGCTCCTTGTGTCCCCTGCACACCCGCCACCCGCTTTCACACCCCAGACAGCAGGACAGCAGGAGAACACACACACACGAAGGAACAGACAGACGCGGTCACTTTAGAGATGCAGGCCAAGCGCTGTAGGGGAGAAAAGTTTTCACTTAAACTGGAGAATTCTCTCTTCATTAGCGCCTTTGGACTTCAGGAAGAGTTCTGTTTATTTGTTCGTATTTTTTTGTCAAGTCTTTGTCGTTTTCGTCCTCCTTCCTCTGTTGTCTCGGTGTGTTCAGATTCTGTGAAAGTTTAATTCAGGCAGGAACAAGATGTATTCATGTTTACGGATGACGACACCTTAGCTTTGATTTTTACCTGAGGAAAGGACAAAAAAAAAGTGTACAACTTTCGTTTAAAAATGAAACCACTCCAGATGGATTTTAAAATAAATGTAAAAAAATCTTCAAAACATGAACATTTCCAGCTTTTTTGTTAAGTAAGTCAAGGCAGCTTTTTTTCTGTCACGGTTTGGCACCGGCCTCCCCGTTCCACCTCCAAACTCTTTTTATTCCCTGATTCTTTGTTTCTTTTAGTCTATATTGACCTAATAATCAGCTTACATAAACAGGTAATAGAGGGTAGATTTTGCTTACATTCCTAAACAGTTTAACATTTAAACACTGTAACCTGTTTTCCCGTCATCAATCTCTGTGGCAGCAGATTCCCAACACTAAAATGTCATCCATTGCCGAACCGTTTTGCCGCTTTTGCACAAAAAAGATGTAGCAAAGTTTATGTTGTACCTCATGTCAGTATACAGTATAAGGGTGGGTTATTCCCACTATTTTTGTGATTAAAAATCACGAAGATGACAGGTTCATTATTGATGCAACTGTGAGAAACAAAATTTAAGGAAAAAGAAGAATGACTTTGTATAATTTTATAAAAGAATGTATTTGTATAATGCAGCAGAAAACAAATATTTGATCAATAGCAAAAGTTTACTTCAATGACAGAAGTCAAACATTTCCTGGGGGTCTTTACCAGGTTTGCTCACACTGCAGCTGCTATTTTGGTCCATTCTTCCATGCAGATCTTCTCAAGAGCTGGGATGACGACTTCAAACAGCTGTTGTAACATGTAGAAGATAGAAGAACTTCTAAAAGTAGCATCTCTTCTTGTTTGACAGAGATAAATACTTCATTTCTGCCCCATTATACAAATAAATTCATTAAAAATCAGAGTAATTTGCTGGATTTTTTTTTTAAGATTAACATGACAGACCTAATCTTTTTGAGCAGGATAGAATTGGGGCCTGCTCCCTGTACGTTTCGAAATGATTAAATGTTTATTGTTTAAGCATTTTTCTTTAAATCTCCTGCAGTTTTGCAAACCCATCATGAGGAGAAATTAGGCTGAAAATCTACTCAGTGTTTCAATGGCCTATCTGACCGAGGCGGCGATGACCGCAGAGGTGCAGAACTGGCTTTGAAACAGCCAAAATAAACCAGTGGGAGATGAGAGCAGCTGCTTAATGAAAAGCATGATGATGTCCTTGTGAGGTAACAGGGGTGTGGAAAACTCGCTTGCTGCTGTGCATGCAAATGTATCAATGGTTTTCCCAGTTTGTACTTTTCATGTATGCGCTCTTATTGTGCACTTTTCCCCTACTTCCCTTGTCTGTCTCCCTGGATTATTTTCAGTTTGTGTTTACAGACAGAAAGTCAGTGTCATGTAACCTGCTAAGCCACAGCAGTGTCACTGGTAACAGATGGTTTCCCGGGGTCTACTCACCCTGACACCAACCTCGTTTATCTTCACAGCTGTATTCACTCACAGGATGTAAATCCTCAATCAAAGCAGCCGATCTTTGCTCAAGGGGCTTTAAAGCTCTGTTTTTCTGCGTTAAATGTCGTTCCTGTCGGTTCTTTTCTGCAGACAGGACAGAGAAAGGGCCGAACGGACTCATGCAAAGGAAATGGCATCAGCAGCCGTTTCAGCGCAGAAAAGGGAGACGGAGCTGATGGGAATGCTGCAGCAAAGCGAGGCTCTGCGCACTGAGAAAGGTCAGCGGTTCTGTTCACAGCAGCACCTTTCAGTATTAAAGCATGCAGACAGAGTTAAAGGGTTATAAAAAATTGTTTTATGGGGCCTTAATTGCATTGTCGGCATGAATTTTACTAACAAGACACAAAACATTTGATTTGAAGAACATTTGAATGAATTGAAATTGTATTTTTCACTTTGATTAAATATTATTAAACACAGACGTGTTTCTTTTTTAAACTCCGAACGATCTCTTTTAATTACTCTTTTAATGTAGCTCGTTCTGACTGAATCTTTTTGGATAAATCTCTGTAAACTTTAGAAATGATTGCGTACAAATCCCCCTTGATCTCTTTGTTTCTTTGGGGTTCCAGCTCCTAGGTGGTTGATAAAATGTATTTATTCTTCTGTCCATTTAGCACAAAGCCTAAAAAACCATAACCAAGAGGTCTTTTGAGTCAGTAAAAAAAAATCTTCTAGAAAAAGCTTACGTCACGTTTGCCATTTGAAGCCAAGTCTTCAGTCTCTCCAAGTCTCGTAGTTTTTTGTAATTTTCTATCATAAATAACAGTTTAAGTTACTTTAAATTAACTCTACATTCAATTGACAGATTTCTAGACAACATGCTACCGTCCGATTTCTAACAGTCGGATGGTGGCAGTGGTACGCCAGCACTGTCCTATCAGTCAGATAGGATTTGTCAATGGCAGTACAGGTGAAAAGAAGGGGAAATACTGAAGGATGATGTTTTAGACCAAAAAACCCAAAACCTTATGTTGAATGTCCCTGACACCCCCCTGAAATGATACTAGTTTTCTGTTTCAGTCATTTTTGCTCTTTCATTGCATAAAACAGATGCTCTGCTAGGAATGTTCTCCATCCTGACCTCAGGAATCTGGAACTTTTGCAGAACGTGATTTTAAAACCCTCCAAAGAAAAGTCTCCAACCACAGAAAGACGCAGGGAGGAGGGAACAGAGTGGCTGGTAAATGTGTTGAGGGGAGAGGGAAGGTGATGGGAGCAGAGCAGAGACGCAGCTCCGAGCCCCGTGTCTGTCTGCGCAGCCGAGCTGCTGCTGCTCGCACATCTGTTGCGCCATCTGGATCCCCGCCACCCCCCTCCCTCCCCTTCCCCGTTCTTTTTATTTACCTGGGGTTCGCCTCAACAACCGGGAAGCCTGCTGGTGCGCACAACAAACACTGAGGGAGGAATAGATTCGGCGGTGGAGGGGGGTAAACAAAGAGTTTCTTTCTGGCTCGTGTCGGCAGCACACATGTTGTCTAAAGAGAGCTGACATCAGAGCGCAGCAGGAAACTGTAGATGGGGAGGGGATAGAGGGGTGGCTGTCCTTTAGCAACTCGCACCACTTCCTCTCCCTAACAGACGAGCTGGATAATTAGCTTTCTATCTCTCCAAATCCCGCCTCTCCGTCCATCCGTTTGTCCTTCCATCCATCCGCCCCCCTCCCTCCCATCTCTACCTTTTTTTTTTTCTTCCAGGTTTCTCTTTTGAGTAGCTGCGCGCAGAGCAGCCCCTAGATGATATTAGATATTTGTTTCTGTCCCTCCCTGCCTGCCACCCTTCTTCCCTCCCTCGTCCCTGCCTCCCTCCTTCATTTTTGCGTTTTTTTTCCCTTCCTTCGTTTGTTTCCAGTGCCAGTTCTGCTGTGTTTCTGTGTCCCAGGGTTCTTTTTGGCCTACGCACGGCCAGACGCATTCAAAGCCTGTTCAGCTAATTAGCATTCTTCCTGCAACTTTTCCAGCTCTGACCAAACTTTGTCAAGTCTATATGTGTGTGAGGGAGTGTAGCCTCCAGTTATTGCTCTCCATTCTTTATCTGTGCATTGATGTCATGACAAAGAGCACTGGGGGGGGGTAAAGGAAGCAGAATCCTTAATTGAGTCTCTTAGGCAAAGCTGTACATCTATATTTTAGGGATTTGATTTAACATTTTTGCACGTTTTTGAATGGTGCAAGATTAAATTGTGTTGTTAGCGGTCGGCCTTTGGTGCATGCAGATGAATTAAATAAGTGTGAGTTACTTTTAAAAGATTGCAAAAACAACGGCAACAGAATGCCAGAGCAGGTGGATCGTTCCCTCGGTCCAAACGGAAGCCATTGTTTTTACAAAAGAGCAAACATATGTTGGAGAACGGAACGTGGAGCGTTTCAAAGGAACGATAAAAGCCCGGCGTTGGATTGTTCAGAAAGGAGCCCCCATGTGCCGACGAGGACATGGCAGGAAGGGTGGAAAGGAGAAAGAAAGAGCTTTCAGACATCAATCCACCTGCCGTTACCCTTCCCTCACGCTCTGTTTCCTCGTTCTGTTGCTCTCTGTACGTCTCCTCTCGCTCTTTGAACATTTTGGGTTTTAATCTGAGTGTTGACAAAAGCATTTTTTGGGAGTGCATTCAAAGAGACATATGTATGTTGCTGTGGCATTCGGCACAATAGGTTCGTCCTCACGTAAATGCAGGAATATTTTTCTGCTGTCTCAGCAAGAAAATGATCAAATGAAGCCACAGCAAACATTATAATGCTGCAGCTTAAAATTCCTTTTGTTTTTACAATAATTTCCAATTATTTCTTTGGAAAATAATAGTCAGGTGGTATAATACAGAATCCCAATATTTGTCTCATACCACCTGAGAAGAAGTAAACCATCTTGTTCATTTCTTTTTTAACAGCAGTGGTTATTTTTTCTGTCTGGTCAACCTCAGGCTGATGTGATTCTCATCAGGTACCAACATCAGTCTGCACTCATGTCCACAACACTGTTTCGCATCAAATCAATATCCTTTATCGGCCAGTTTTAAGCCTAACTAGTAATACCAAAAGTACAACTAGTTAACTATTAACAGCCTAAAATGTGAACTAGTTAACTAATAGTGTTAACACTGTGCACAAGTTTACTAGTGAGCACTGTTTCTGCTTACCAGTTAACTAGTGACAATCTAAAAAGGCCTAGTTACTTGTTAACTAGTTACATGTAAATTGTGTACAAGTTGACTATTAGCTCACTAGTTAACTGGTGTGACCTAAATCCTGTTATAGTTTACTAGTGCCATGCAACTGGTCACTGCTGACTAGTGAGACCTTTGCAAGTCTTACTAGTTAACTAGTGAAAGGAAAATAACATGTTTACTAGTGCCGTTCAAGAAGTCCACAAGTTAACTAGTGAGCCCTAAATGTTCATACTAGTTGACTAATTCATCCTTCTAAAAGTCACTAGTGATCTAGTGAAGAACTAAATGTTAGCTTGTTATCTAGTAAGCCTGTTTTTACTGCAGCAGTTAACTAGTGCAGTTCCCCTCTCACTAGTTAACTGGTGTGACCTAAATCCTGTTATAGTTTACTAGTGCCATGCAACTGGTCACTGCTGACTAGTGAGACCTTTGCAAGTCTTACTAGTTAACTAGTGAAAGGAAAATAACATGTTTACTAGTGCAGTTCAAGAAGTCCACAAGTTAACTAGTGAGCCCTAAATGTTCATACTAGTTCACTAATTCATCCTTCTAAAAGTCACTAGTGATCTAGTGAAGAACTAAATGTTAGCTTGTTATCTAGTAAGCCTGTTTTTACTGCAGCAGTTAACTAGTGCAGTTCCCCTCTCACTAGTTAACTAGCAGGATTTTTGCACCTCACTCGTTAACTCATTCAATATCTCACTCACTAGTTAACTAGTAAGATAACTTGCATATGTTGCATTAGTTAACTAGTTAACGTTTTAAATGACACTAGTAAACAAATTATTTTGGTCACGCTAGTTTAGTGAGCTTCCTAATAAACTTGTAGAAATTTTGCATATAACTAGTGGATTTTTTTTAGATTCTAACTAGTAAACCCTAATAGTGCGCACTAGTAACTAATTGCACATGCATGTTTAAACATTACTAGTTAACTAGTTCACATTTTTGGCTGTCACTCGTTATCTAGTTGTACTTTTGGCAAAACAGCCTGAAATCAAGCATATTGATTTGATTTTATAAAGGTCTTGCCGTAGCCTTTTGCATCCCTGTGGTCCTTCCTGAGTTCCTGACAGTTGTTGTTGCATTAGCTGCTGATAAAGGACCGACAGCTGCTGCTCACATTATTGAGCCAAACGTCCTTCATTCCTCTCAGTACAGTTTGTTTACAGTTTTCTGCATCTTTCCGAGAAAGAAGGGACCGGCAGACATGTTTTGACGGTGCAAATGTAAAGCCTGCTTTAGTTTAAACTCATGACACTTGAAGCTAATTTGCCCACCATCACACCGACTTTCCTCTCCAATTCTGTAAACTGAGATGAGGTCTTCTCATTTTACAGCATAAACTGGTCAGATCAAACATTCTGTGGCTTAAACCCAGCAGCACTGAGCAGTGAAGCCGCTTGGATGAGTCGTGAAATGTTTCAATAAAGGATATTTGAAGTCCAGATGCCATGACTTAACTTCACTTAGATACATGAGAACCTTTACTGACACCAAACATTAGAGAAAAAACACCTTAAACCCAGACTAAGGGTTATGAAACGTCTGTAAGTCAGCATTTTTGTTTAACATCGAAAACACAAATGTGTTAAACAATAATCTAGTGAATGAGGCTGCCTCCTGTTAAGGATCTTCAAAGCAGATTTGAACCTGAACTCGATTAGAATATCAAACTGAGACGTCATCTGTCAGTTTGTGCATCGTGCTTTCAAAGTACATTACCTAACATCCAACTTTTTCATTGCTTTCAGCTGCAGAGACGGATGCTCTCCTGAACGCTCAGAATTCCCTGATAGGAACGCTGAAGGAGCAATGCTGCCAACTGGGGGCCAAACTAGAAGACGTGGTGGAACGAAAGGGGTGAGAACATTCAGTCCTTAAGTCCTGCATTTGACTTCCGTCTTTCACGAGTTCGTGTTTCGCCTCGTCGCTGGCTGAATCAGTTCGTCTGCTTCGTGTTCTCTCTTTTAAGAGAACAGTTGTTTGTTCTCTCGCTGCGGTTGGTTCCCTCTGTCTGCGTGACATGTCATCGTTTCACGGAGCATCATCCGTCCAGGCTGTTCAGCAGAACATGTCGGCATACTACAAACTGCTCTCCAGTCTGACCTGTTTTCTTGTTAACCTGATGCCACAGTAGTCACAGCAGGCCGGCCCAGCTCTCCATCTGGGCTGACGGTGTGTGTGTGTGTGTGCGTGTGTGTGTGTGCGTGTGTGTGTGTGCGTGTGTGTGTGTGTGTATGTGAGTGAGAGTGACCACGGGCCCAGTGTCCTGTCAGCTGTTGGAGCTGTGTTGCACATTAGTCACATGACAGACCCCAATCTGGCACTGCCAGACCACATTGGCCTTACTGGCCACACAACACACACACCCACACACAGACACACACTAAAGTATCTCGTTCTTATGGTACATACTGCATGTAAACACCAAACAGCCATGATGTATTTTTAATGGCTATTAGCGAGCAGACACACAGGCCTGGAGTGGCATACCTTACATCTGCTGTGTGTGTGTCGTGTTCAGCAGGGTTGTGGTGTTTGTGTGCTTTATGCTTTGGGCTGTTTGAGCTCCTGGAGTCCAGGCCCACTGTAGCGGTTAAAGTCCTGCTGGACTTCCTCATCCAGTCCGGACGTCTACTCACTGACATGAACGTTTTACTGACAAGTCCTAATGTAAAAATGTACTATTGAAACCCAACAGTTAAATGTTTTACCATTTTCATTGTTATTGATCTTCACATCCCACTTTTTTTTTGTGCACGCACAGTTTGAACATCGTTTTGTTTCATCTGCCCTTATTTGTGCAGAAGGATGCTGGCACAGCTGGCCCTGGAGAAGCGGCACTTGGAGGAGACGGTGAGCAGACTGAGAACTCGCTGCTCCAACTTGGAGGAACAGTGTGTCCAGCACGGGCGCATGCACCAGCGCATGAAGGACAGGTGTGCAAACACACTCGCAGCCGTAGCAGCAGTCACCAGAGGGCGAGAAACTTCCAGACTCCTGGGTGCATCAGGAAAACTACTCTACCTAGTACAAAATCTGGCAAATATTTAATTTAAAGTGTTTTGTCACAATGCTATCAGCATTAGGCGTTTTCTGTTTTTTTTTTCTCATGAAAATTGTGCTTTTGGTGTTTTTAACATGATCTTGTGGCATATTTCTCACATTTATTAGCAGCGGGAAAAACTGCAGTCGGAAAAAGCTTGAAGTTGTGACGCAGAAGCTCCATTCTCGTTGTAGACAACTACATCCATGAACGTTTTCCTCGTCTGAACTGGCATCTGGCTCAAAACCGTACGACTGCATAGCTCTGATATTACTCACAGTTTTTGTAGGTTTAAAATGCGGTGCGTCACGTTGTCATGGTAACAGCTCTTTTATCGCTTGAGATGGAAAAAACCAAATCCCCCTTCGGTGGTGTAAAAGTTAGAAGTCTGTCATGATGGAAAACTTAAGAACTTCTTTCTCTGTCACAAATTTAAATGAAAATGTCTCAGAATGAGACAAATAAAATATTAGCGATAAGGTTTTACAGGTTTTTATTTTTTACTTTTCAATATCTTTTGGTGTGTTTGCGTGGGTGTAGCAGGGCGTGAGGTTGACTTTAGTCAGTGGGGGTAACCCCCTCTCCTCTCAACTTAAAACTGCTCCCCCCTGCCATGCTGCTCAGTCAGTGACATGAAACGTCGTCTGCCACCCACCGGCGTTAACCTGCCGGCGGTCACACGCCGCCAAAAGCGAAGTTTCTGCAGTCACAGCTGTCTGCCGGGTGTGAGTCGTCATAGAGGGCAGCAGATGAATAATCTGTACGTTTGCCGTGCATATGTTGCGGTGGTTTTTGTGCGTGCGTGCCTGTGCGCTGATGGCGAGCTCGCGCGCGTTCTCAGGGGTAAGCAGAGTCGGATTCTGGCAGCCGAAAGTGGATTGGCTGGGAAGTTGGCACCCAACTTCTCTGCCTTCTCCCAACTGAACCAGGATAATCACTCTTGGCATTTATGGAGTTTTATTTCCTGCCTTGACACTCAGTTTGCTGAATAAACCTCCTGATATCTCAAAAAAACCTCTTGGGGGGGAGACTACAGGAGTTTTTTTGACCGCTCCTTTTTTAAAGATGTGATCTGTAGTTGGAAAAGACATTTATTTTTCTTTCAAATGGGTACTTTTTGCGGTAAAAGTTCCAAAGCTGCAGTCAGATGAGCTCACTTTATTGTATTTTTTTTTATTTTAATCGGATTAAGAACTACACATTGCATATGACGCCTTGTGTGTGGTTTTTTTTTGCCTGCATTTTTGGTTCTCGTTTGCTGCTAAAGCCCCATAAATTCACAGTATGTTTAAGTCTCGGTTGAAGTCATGTGTCGGGGTTTGTGTTGTTCCGAAACAGACCTTAACTTTGGAGATCTCTGTTCCGCTCGCAGTCTTGTTGGTGCTTACTTTTGTCCGTAAGCCAGTGCGTCATATGGTGCTTTTCTTGCGCTCGGCGACACGCGCCTTCTCACAATCCTCCGTGTGTGTGTTTGTGTCCATATATCGGGTATATGTTTGCTGGTCCCCGCAGGCCCTGATTGCTCGTCGGGCGCCCCGCAGCGCCGCTCGGGGGTTAAGGTGTACGTGTTAACAAGCTGGTGTAAGTGGGTTTAATATCCAGCGCCCCGCCCCTCCCCATAGCCTCTCCATCGGCCTGCAATCTGTGCTGCGAAGAGCGGCAACAGCGCGCCACGCACAAAACATTTGGAAAATCAGCTTGATTTATTTTTACATGGCCAAGCTGAATGCCAAACTACACAGGGGTTTTAGCACACAATGTTTTGCTGCAGCATTTCATTATTTATTTCTCTATTTCTGTGTTGTTGCTTTTTCTTTTTTTTTCTGCTTTTCGCTTTGGCGTGGAAATGAAAGGATGGAGCAGAGGGGCGGCGGAGCGGGTGGCGGAGCGGGACTGCAGAGAGTTGGAGAAGATGAAAAGCCTGTTTAGAAAAAAAAAGATTCGTTTTTAAACTTCTGCTTTAGTTCACTGTGAAGGCCTCAGTTTGAAAGATAAATGTCTAAAAGTCCAAAAAAGATTTTCTTTAAATCAATTCAGCCTTTAATTGTGAGAAAAATAACACATGAATTGATAAAAACAAATTATTTTACTTTTTACATTTACATAGCTTGAAGTAATCTTGTAGTTAAAAAGCATTTTTATTTTTAGTAAAGACATGAATCAATTTAATTAAATTCATAGCTCAGATTGAATTTTGATCAATCTTCTTAGATTTATAACTTTTTTCTGTCATTTTTTACTAAACAAATGAACATTTAATAGAAATGCAAATTTAATGATCAGATTCTGATGAGCGTCCATGTGAATGAAGTTTCTCAGCTGTGGCTTTCTTCATCTCTTCTTCACTTTTCCTCGTTTCTTGCGCTTCCACTTTGCTCCTCTCTCCTCCTCCTCCGCCGCCTCCCCCCCCCTCTGCCTTCTGTACTAAACGCCACGCAACCTTTTCTCACCTCCCAGCTGTTCGCAGGCTGTTTCGCCAATTATCACTACGCATGTACACACTTAGGTCACACACACACACACACAGCAGACCAGCATCACACCGACACTTCTTTAGGCGCACACGGTGACGGGAGTGCGTTCTGTCGAGGAGTGTGGATGTGAGCGCCCGGCTCACAGTGCAGTCTCTTAAGAGGAGTGGCAACATATACGCAGATGTGTCTGTAGATCCACAGGCTTCACGAGGCCATATGGCCTCCGCGGAGAAAGATGGTGCGTGCATTTGGAGGAGAGCAGAGGAAGGAGGGAGCGAGGGATGGAGGGCCATGTGTGGCATGAGCTGTGCAAGCAGTTGTTGAAGTATGCATGTGCATGTGCGTGTGTGTGTTTGCACCAAAGGCTCCAGGAGATTGGTTAATGAAACAAATGGTCACGGCGGGCCAGGGAAGAAGAACAGGCTTGCTGTTACCGCGAGCGGACGGCGTGCCCCGGGCGAGGGCTGCTTCATCTGGGCGCCCACATCCACCCCCACTCACCCAAAACAACACACACACACCCTCTGCGCTCCACTCATCCCCCTGATTCCAAACGCCGCACCGCCGTGCCTCAAAAGTACGCTCCTTGCAAAACTTTTCATTTGCAAATGAATTTGGCGAAGGCCTTCATCTTTCTGTGCACATCAGTACATTCATGTGACAGACTGGGATTATGAAAGGGGGAGATGTGGAGGTGAAGACAAAGGAGGCGCATCATTTTTACCTTCCTCTTGTCATGTTTTCAGTGTAAAGCTGTAATTCTAGGTTTCTGCACTTTTATTCTTCAGTATTTCCTTCCAGAAAAAGAATTTAGGAACGGAAGTTTCTGGAAGCCTTTTACTGTTGCATCCCAAAGAAGAGATGGTTCGACTTCGAGATAAATTTTCTCTCGGATCTCTTCTTCCTTTTTTAAAACATTTTCTATAACAAGAAGGGGTCAAGGGTTATGGTTTTTCACAGTAAAATCATTTTTGTTGTCTCTGAAAATGTTTCTTCAACACAATCTTGATGGAAACTTACAGTTTATTTCACTTTTAGTCCTTGGCGCGTCTTCATTCTCACCACTGGGTGGCGCTGATGAGTCGTCCTCCCGCCTCCGTCCGCTCATCGTCTCCATCTCTGTATTGCCCAGCTGGCTTCTGTAGCCCAGAGCGACCGCAGGGCAGCCTGCTGAAAGAGCATTGTCAAACGGTGGCTTTACAGCTCATTCACACACACACACACACACACACACACAGACACACACACACAGATTTGCGGCTCAGATGTCGGGCTGTAGCCAGAGGCTTGCAAGCTGGAGCGTTAACAGTGCAAAGCGTCACATCCATAGCCCCAGTCAGTGACACTAACACGAGTTCATAAAAATACAAGTAGGAAAGTGGGGCGGAAACACCTGCCCCCTTCTTTGGAAAAGTTCAAAGTAACATCAGCAGAAATACTTTCATGCTGGGGAGACCAACGCACAAAAACACAGGCCTCCCAGCAGCACACTCTTTGACACGTTGCATTAGCAGCAACTCACCTCAGTTACTGAAGTGATGGAACAAAACCTGTGCGGCGGACAGCTCTGCCGGCTCATTTAGCATAAACACTCGTGTTATTTTAACTTCATGTTAATTCGCTGCCTCTTTCTGAAAACAGAAACATCTGAAATTGATCACACGTTTGAATTTTCTCCAATCCTTTGTGAACCCGAGCCACACCTTGAAGATCACTTCTAGACTTGGGAAGTTCAGCTGCTGATTTATGCAAAGTTTACGCATAAATGTAAAACAAGACACCTGTTAGTTCTATCTTTTTCAATGTTCTCAGTCTAAAGAATGCATTAAAGCAATCATTAAAGGGATAAGACCCTTTAGACTTTCTTACACAATCGTAACAATAACGTTCAATGAGACTTCGGCCCCTTCAGCAGATATTTTGATTCACTAGTCGTGAGTAAAAATCTCTGTACGGCCGTTTCAGCTTCATCTACAAATACTCAATAAGATTTATAGTATGTCATTTTATTAATAAACCTCGGACCAAACAAAGTCCAGTCTTATTTTTAAATATTAAGAATAAAAAATTAAATCTGTAAAGTTACAATAAAGACTTGAACTGTAAAAAGAAATTGGGAGCAGCTATAACAGTGATATCAATAGTTTCTTTTGACATCAACAGGCTAATAAATCCACATTTCTTAGGTGTGAAAACTGGAAGTGCTCTGATTGCTACGCCATGGTTGCAGATGAGCAGCAGTTTTCCTCTGCAGTGACATCTGGCACCGCGGAGTTGTCATGTGTAAAGACTGTTCAGAAACGCTGGCGAACAGCTTGAAGCTGGAAGTTGAAAGCAAAAAAAGAGCGTTTACAGGTGATCTTTCTAAGGATTTCTTTCTTAATTACAGCGCGTTCCAATTTGTTATGCAAATGATATATTTTTTAAATACTTAATGTAAATGACAGCATCATTTTCAAGTCACCAACCATGAGAGTATATATTAAATGTTATTGAAGAAACCCCCTAAAGAGAACAGTATTTTTTCAAAATAAAAACCTTCAAATGCACTGTTCCACATTATTAGTCAGACAACATTAGATCCGTTCTAAAGAATGCTCATTTGTTGCATTAGGAGGTCAACAGAAGACTTTTATTTTGTAGCAGCGTCACGATTCTTGTTTCCATTGAACTTTTGGAGAGTTTCTGCTTGAATTTCTTTACAGGATGTCAGAATATTCTCCCACAGCTGCTGTTTCACTCTCACAGATATTTGGCTTGAGGATTCTCCAAAGGTCCTCAGTAGGGTTGAGGTCAGGGGAGGATGGGGGCCACACCAACAGTTTATGTCCTTTCATGCCCATAGCAGTCAATGATGCCGAGGTTTTCCTGCAGCATGAGATGGAGCATTGTCCTGCATGAAGACGATTTTGTGACGGAAAGCTCGGTTCTTCTTTTTGTACCATGGAAGAAAGTGGTCAGTCAGAAACTCCACATCCTTTTCAGAGGTCATTTTCACACTGTGATCCTTTTTCTTTCCCATATTGCTTTGAAAATGTTGGTCTGCTTAATAATGTGGAACGTCCTTCTTCAGTAGTTTTTCCTTCAGTTGAACTCACCTGGAAAACTAATCATCACAGGTGCTTGAGACTGATCAGTGATCCAAAGAGCCCAGAGACACAATATCATCCTCGAGTTTCATTGGAAAACAAAGAATTTGATCTTTTTGACACCTAAATAACAATACTTTGGAACATTGAAGCCGTGGCGTCCGTTTTTATATTCAAGTGTGTAAAAGAATTCACCTTTTTATCATTTTTAACTTGATAGAAATGTTGCATTTAAAGATATTTTTAAATAACTAATGATTTTTAAATAAGTGAAGGAAATGCTGTGTTGAGTGTCGCTACTGTCAAATGTGCATGTTACTGAGAGCAACAACTGGCACGGCAGGTTGCTGCAGAGGGCACGGGCCTCCGGGCTGGCAACCGGAATGCCGGCCAAGTTAGAGCAGCGGTCCTGGCGCGTGAGGGTGGCGTTCGAGGCCCGAGGTTGGGCGGCGCGTGTTTGTGTGCGGCAGCTGCTGCCGTCCTGCCTCTGGCAGCGCTGTTGTAACCAGGCGAGCCGAGGACGTCTGCCTGCGTTCTTCGCCATCTCCCTCCTCAGGCCGGCCTGAGGGGGGAGTTGAACGAATGAAGAACATGCAGTCATCTGAAGATGCTGATCTGCTCTATCCATCAAACATGATGTTGGAACTTTCCCTTTGGAGCCTGCCTTCAGGACATGTGCTCCCACCTGTAAATAAATATGCAAACACAGCAGAGTTAAGACACTAGCTAAAGGCTGTGGCGGATGAATACCAGGGAGAGGTAGCTGTGTGTTGTAATTAATCTCTTTAGGAGTCAACAAAGAGTGAGGAGGGTTCGGTTATTCGGCTGTCAGGGGAAATTACAGCATGCTGCCTCGCAGCAAAACTTGCTTCATCATGTCAGTTGGAAAGCACAAAAACAGAAGAAAAAAAAGAAATTCACATTTGAGTTGGACGGAGCCGGATTTCAGCGAACCCCTGGATCCAGCAGGTGGTGTTCTTTCTCCAGGTCAGGATCAGAGCTCTCTCCGCTGGAACCAACTCCTCACCTGACACCAGCGACCCCTGTTTTTCACCGCAGATCGTCTGCGCGCTCATCTGTCCGTCCACGAAGCCGCCAGCTCCTGGCAGCTGGCAGAGGCGGGCTACCCTGCAGAGCCTGCGTGCGGATTAGTGTGGGGCAGCGTCTGAACATTAAGCCATATTAAGCCCTAATTAATGAGAATGCCAGTTATTGGATTTGCTGCTTTAGCTGCTGCAAGGAGCGATGCCATGATCTCCTCTGGATTAGAGGACGTCTGTGTTGTGTCAGGACAGTGGTTGGCTGCTCCATGACTTGAACCCTCTTGAGTGTTTGCTTTTAGTTGATGCTTGACATGAACCTTCAGCTTACTACCTGAGCGGAGTCAAACATCTCGGGCCTCGACCTGACAGGCTGTTTGACCCGCTTAGCTGGCCCAGTCGCACTCCGGTGCACAGCTGCTCCTCCACTGACCGAGTGTGGTGTGAACAGTTCCAGTCGGTCCTGAAAGACCAGATCGGATCATCCTCGAGAGGAATCGTGTCATTTACTGAGTCACTCTTGCCTAAACAGTCGCTTTTGTCTCTGCTAACAGCAAACGCGACATTTTCTGTTCGCTTGACAGAATTATTGCTGAAACCTTTTCCTACCGAGTGCGTCGGATGCTCTAGAGTCAGAGGCTGCTCCTGGTCAAAAGTTGACATTTCTCAGTGTGATTCAGATGATCTGGAGTCGACACGTTCTCATCACTTCCTCACCAAACATTTACAGCCTCTGAACAACAGGTCCTGCTTCTGACCTTTAGGCTCACCACTGCAGAGCCGTTCTGTGCCGTTAAACGTAAACATTTTGTGTGCTCAAAAAAGAATATTTTGCTCTTGAAGTTGAAACAGAAAAAGACGTGCAATCAGATCAGTTTTAATCCTGAAACAGAAATATATGTGCAAACAAAACAATTTTCATTTGAGAGAAATCTCTCTCTCCTGTGCTGGAAACACGGCAGGCCACCGCGTTACACAAAAGCCAGCCAATCACAGACATGGACATGAAGGTTGGTGTCTGTGATTGGCTGGCTTTTGTGGCACAACATGCCCTGCCATGTTTCCAACGCAGAATTTTTCTGGAGGGAAAGCTAATTTTAATTGCGCATATTTTTCAGATTCAGGAGTAAAATTGTTTTGATTGTCCATATTTTTTGTTTAAAAGAGCAAAAAGCGTTTTGATTGTCCATATTTTTTGTTTAAATGAGCAAAAAAGGTTTTAATTGCGCATATTTTTCAGATTCAGGAGTAAAATTGTTTTGATTGTCCATATTTTTTGTTTAAATGAGCAAAAAGGGTTTTGATTGCACATATTTTTCAGATTCAGGAGTAAAATTGTTTTGATTGTCCATATTTTTTGTTTAAAAGAGCAAAAAGGGTTTTGATTGTCCATATTTTTTGTTTAAATGAGCAAAAAGGGTTTTAATTGCACATATTTTTCAGATTCAGGAGTGAAATGGATTTGATTGGACGTGTTTTTCTGTTTCAAGTCCAAAATCATTTTTGGAGCACACAACATTTTTAAAAAGCGATTTTAGTGCTTGAAATAATGACACAAACATCGCTCCATACACCGCCTCGTGTGTGTCGTGGTTGCTGTCGTCCTCCAGGTCTGGTTCAAACCTGCAGGTGGGACCTCATGGAAGATGGAGGGGCTGAAAACAGCTCCTGGAGGGCAAGTCCTAGCTGAGGACTCATTATGGGAGGGGGCTCTTCACAGAGAAAAGAGGGATTAATGCCTGTGGTGGAAAAGGGGACTTTTTGGGGCAAAGGGAGGACAGTTTGGGGGTGGGGGGAGCAGATTGTGGAGTGGAGTTGGGATGTTTGCCTCCCCCGTCTGTTACACACAGGCAGCCCTGCCACTGCCAATATAACCAGCAGGGCAGGGGCATCTGTCTTCCTCCTCTAGCTACCCTTATCTGTCTCTCTGCCCGACCAACTACTCTCCTCTTCTTCTGCGAATCTTTCCTACACACCATCCTCTCCAGACATTTCCCTCCGAGGAAACAGAGTTTTGTCAGATTTGTCTTCAGCGAGCATCATGTACTGATGTCTCCTCAGAAGAGCAGATTAATTAGAGGCCACTTTTTTTGTTATATATTAGCCAAACAGCTGCTAAAGTCCTGCAGACTGCAGCATGTCACTTCCAAACACTCTGGAAATAAATGAATAATGTATTCTATGTTAAGGTATGTTTCTCACTTTCTAAAGCAATGAAATAAAAGACTCGGAGCTTGTTCTTGGAAAAAAGTGTCATGCATGTCGTCCCGTACACTCCAATTCAGAATTAAAACCGTTTTTTTTTTCACAGAAAACCAAACAGTTTTAATTCACCCATATGTTAACACTCGTCACACCCAAAAACAAGTGTCACACTGATGTCTGCAGGAAAGTCCCGCAGCTGCAGAACCATCACAGCCTTTTTGCTAAGCAGAAGGCAAAGGTACAGAGGAGCTTTGTTCACGTAAGCAGGTTTTCTTTGCTTTACATCACAAGAACTCAATTCTATTTTTTTCATTTTTTACAAATTGAAAGAGTCAGCTTTTACTTTGAAGTAGAAGATTTCTGTTTTTCCTCCATTTTCTTGAACTGTCAAACACTTTGTTCAGGTAACATCAAAAGCTCCTCATCCGTTACAGTCTTCTGAAACAGTCAGAAATAAAACATCGAGCCTAAAGATTCTGAGATAAAACTACATAAAGAAGAGTGAAGTGCCACCAAGACTTTAAACGACTGTCAACAAGGCTTAAATATGAAATAAAACCTATTCAAAATTCCATATAAATCTACACAACTTAAAAATAACTGGTGTAAGTTCAGAGTTAATGATGGAAAAAATACCTAACCAGATGCCTTTATTTTGAAATGTCCAACTTGCTAGTTGTTAGCTAATGAAGATGCTCACAGAGTGTAATTTAACATAAAAAATAAACAAAAAAGAATAAAAGTTTAGGTATAATAATGTTACGTTTTTAATGCATTTAAAATTCACATTTCTAATACATTTTATGCACTTTAATAAGACAGGTTTTGTCAAAAACATGTGGTTGGCCTTAATGATTTGAAATAAAAAATGGAAGCTACCTGGTTTCCAATCGCAACAGACAATTCCTGCGTCGGCAAACCCTCATCCTGCAGGTTTTGTCAGAAACTGTAAAGCGTGGTGAGAAAGCTGCTGGAATGTGAGCGCTCAGTTTTGATCATCACCACGACATCCCAATTAGAGTGTTCCCTCTTACACAGCAGCTCCTGCAGACAATAGACTCTTTCAAGGCACAATGGGATCGAGCGGCGCTTGTGCGTTCCAGATGGGGTTCTGGAGAGAGGCTGTGAGAACGTTTCGGGCTGCAGCAAGAATGTTTGTGCAAAGATTTCCCATCCATTCAGTTTTCTACCCCCTTCATGTGCAGCATTGACCTCATTGACACCCCCCCCTTTAATTCAAATCCATATTTATCCTGACAGCTTTTTCCTCATAAAACGACTTGATGGGTTTTAGTGAGACGTAATTCAGATTTTGAAGGATTTCTCGAACTAATAAAGATTACTGACATCAAGGCATAGTTTTTTATTTAAGTCCCATCTGGTTAGCTTTGAAGTACATGTTTAAATGTAATGTTTATTCAGTGTTTTGTGGTTGTGTGTTGCAGGGTGCAGCAGCTGGATCAGTACTGTCAGAAAAGCGCTCTGCAGGTGTGTGAGCTGCTGGCTGGACAGAACAAGCTAGAGTTGGTACCGAGGTATGACCACACGTACACGTATAGTATCCGATGAGAACAATGCTTTTCTGGTGTTCTGAAAAACGTTCTTATTTTGGCAGATCATTCTAAACACACCGCCTCTCATCCCATCCTTTCTCACAAACTCAAATCTCAAAACTAGCTGCATCTTTGCTTTTTTAATTCAAATTTAAGGTTTAACACTGACGGTGTGCCCCAGGGCTTTGTCCCAGTCCCTCCTCTTTTGATTCTTTACCTACTTGGCAGTCTTTGGTTAACAGAATATCAGTGACATCCTTCTCCAGCCTCCTTTTGTGCCCTCATGAAAAAGAATTCTTGGTTAACTCCAATGTCCTCCAGCCAGAACAGAATATTTTTCACCCCCTTGCTCCCTCCTTTCTCATTGGCTAGTGTGGATGTTACCATCTATCACTGATAGGATACACAGTGCTTTAAGTTGACAACATGAAGTGGCGGTACTCTCTTTCACAGAAGTCGAAACATAAAATGCAGAGAATCTTGAAAGTAAATATTGATCAATAGAAAGTCCTTAAATCTTTTTAACATAATATGAAATAAGAAAGATGGAGCTCAGGTCAAGTTTATAAATAAATGTAGTCATACATCGTCGTACATTTTTTAAAAATGTTTGCTGTTTGCTTATTTAAATAATAAGCAAACAGGAAACTAACTTTACTTCTTCTCAGTGATTCACTATTTGCAGAAAGTCACAAAATACACAGATTTCCTTCACTGAGCTCCAGCCATTTCTGATCAGCATCACTTCAAAATAACTTACAGGACACTATTTCCCACAATGCATTGTTTTGTAGTCATCTAGCTTCACCCGCCCCTTTCTCCTGACATTTTTACGGGGAGTACTTCTGACTTGGGGAGTAGCGTTACTCTTAAGAGCTTTTTCAGAAGTCCCGGTACAGAGTAACAGAGAGTACCGACCCACTTAAAGCACAACAACATTCCCTCTTTTTTATCGTTCTGTCACCTCTGTCCATCACTCACCTTTTCATTACTGTCATCCTGATGCGTAGTTTCTTTCTGTGGCTCCTCCCACATCTGCTGCTTGTTTGATCTCTACTACTGTCTTTCACTGAAACTTGACAGTAATAAAATAAAAAGAGATGGAGGGGTGATGTGTCTTAGATTTCTAGGGTTTCTTTCTTTCGTCTGTTTTATTCCTTGTTGATATTCTTGGAGGTTTACAACATTATTCAAAGACATTGTAGACTGCTCTTCTGCATGAATACTTCTCCGTCTTTAAGTGTCTTGGATCTGTCTGTATTCAGCTTCTCAGATGTTACCGTTTGTCTTTTAAAGCATGTGAGCAAGCATGAGATGAGCTGAAACGACGATCCCGTAAGAGTCCTCCCTTCATTCCTCTGGACGTTTGATGGAAATATTTCTGACCAGAAGAAAAATGGGAACATTTTTGGGTAAAACTGTTCTGACGATCTATCAGCATTTCACTTTTCACCAATGTGGTGTGCATACATTATTTTTTTAAATAAATATTGAAATCCAAAACATTCAGTTTTTTTCATCTTTTGCCTTATATTAGGAATACATTTAAAACTGATATGTTGTTACCTGATTCAGCAGCGCTAATCAAACAAAGTCAACCCTCTGCAGCAGTTTGACATAGTGCTTTATTGAAGCCGTCTGTAAGAAGAAAATAATGTGCATCCCTATCATATGCATTTCATGTGTAAAAATACTAAAGATGTACAGGGTAAAAAACAGTTTCACGTTGATGGTAATCGGTTGGTTTCACATCTCTGTGCCCTCAACGGCCAGCGGCACTGCGTACCCACAGGACAGAAGAAAACAAAACAGATCATCTGCGTTTCCCAGCATCCTCTCTGCTGCACGGTATTTCAGAAAGCAGAGCGTACCTAGATGGGTCGGGGTGTCAGAGAATCCGATCCGGCAGCAGCTGGGCGTGTTCTATCGATGCTCGTCAGCTGTAGTACTTTTACACGTTTAGTAAAATAAATGCGTCTCATGTTTGTTAAAGTAGTTGTCAGGATGTATGAGAGTAAAGGAGGGTCTCTGCTGCCCTTTCTTCCATAGCAAGTCTTTCAGAGGAGCTTTTCTCTGCAGTAGACGCCCGGTGGAGTGTGATCTATGAATCCTATGAAAAATCAATTCAGAGCAGCAATCTTTAAAAGGGAAACCCTCCTGAAGTCAGATCTATACTCGATGTACAGTACAAACGCTAGCAGCTTTGAGATCTCCACCAGTAAAGCTCTGAAGGCTGAAAAGAAACTTCTGCATCCAGTTTGGGAGATCCTTTTGCTGCTGGTAAGCAGATAAAGACACATTACTAAGCTGGACTCTTGTTTTTTCTTTATGACCTTTGCTCCAGGGTCAGCCTGTGATGCCAGACTGAAGACGTGCTGAAGGGAAAACGTTTCCAACCGCAGGAAATTAGTGCAATTAGGACTTTCTTATAGAATATAAATACTGACTGGTTTGCTAAATCTTTCCACCTGTCTTCTCTGGCTTTTTTTCTTTACTGCATTAAAAACATTTTATCCAGGTCTTGCCGACATGGGCGATTTTTTGTGTGAAATAAATAAAAGAAAATTTCCTTTAAAACGTAAAAAAAGCTAAAAATCTTGCTTTAAAGCAGGCTGAGTCAGATTTCTCTGAATCATATCAAAAGTGATGAGTGTGAAAGTGCTGTGTTCAAAGCTACAACGCGATATCTTAGGACCTCTGGTTTCTGGAGAGTTTGGCATTAAGCGTGCACAGCTAGAACTCCTCGGTGGCTCTGGTCAAAACGAAACCCTTCCAAATACTCAGGTCGGTAACGGACACCAGCTTGGGATGGGAGCTTCTCCTGAACTGGGAAGTATTTGTCATTAGACTTCAGAGTAATGTCGACAGAGGCGAACTATAGCATGCAGGCCAACGCTATTCTTTGTTTTTTTTTTGTTTGTTTTCATTTCTGCCATAAAGCGTCATTTCTAGCTGTTGTGCAACGGCAAAGCATGTGAATTTCAGAGCAGCAGGAAAAACGGATGTTGTGTGAGATGTAAATGAGCTACCTTTAGAGAAAAAAAAAATACTTTCTTTAGAACAAAAACTAACTGTGAAATGGCATATAAAAAAGACAATAAATTAAATAGAAAATAAATTCAAGTTAGCCATCAATGATAGTCATATAGACATTCAAATAAATAAATAGCGCACATCCTTAGATACTTTAATCTGCATCAGGATGAAGCTGTTCTCTTTAGATCTTTTTTGTACCAATGTAATACCTCATACTTTAATGTGACTCAGAAGTGCTGGATGTCAAAGTTTTTGACCTTTTCTGAGCTAAACCGTAAGGCTTACTCGGCATTTGGAAACAGAAACGGAGGGGATTTTTTTTTTTTTTTTCTAAAACCTTGTTGGTCAGACTGGAAGACAATTCGACAGCTGCAAAAACACACACAAATTCCAGCCTGTACGGGGCGACGGCGCACGTTAGAGACAGACCGACTGACCTGATCACCTCCACACACCTACAGCGAAACAAACACCTACAGTTCCTCCCTCCACCTCCTCCTTTGCTGTACATTCAGACGTTTGTGCTTCTCTCTTTTGCCTTCGGAACCACTTCCTGTTTCTCTCTGAACTCGGCCGCCGTACTTGCCGTAAAACGTTTAAGTCCTTTTTAAGATAATCGTCTGTCCTTAACGTACCTGTCACACCCCGGCTGTCACATTTTGGTCACAAGACGACACAAAAACATCAAAATAAAACAAACGATGCAGCAGGAAGGCTATCTGCGATACCTCCTACATTCTTCAGCCATTTTTGTTTCTTGAGGTGCAATTTTTTTCCTCCTTTCAGCCCTAAGAAATAATATATTTATTTTCTAGAACAATAAAATAGAAAGAGCTAAATATAAAACCAAACCAATAAATATAACAAATATTATTTAGCAATTGCTGTGATTCTTGTAAATCCCGCTTTTTTATATACGTCTGCCTATCTTCCTGGAGTCAGATCAGCCGTCGCTCAGCAATAAAGTAATAAACTTTTCATTCTGTTTTTCTCTTAGAGATTTTCACCGACACGTTCCTCTCTGCTGAATCTGCTCCGGCCGCAGACACACAGAGGTATGGCCGCGTGGACCCACAAACAACACGTCACAGTAAAGCTTTCAGTGGTTTCAACAGAAGTACCGCTTCGGTTTCCCTTTTTTTGTTTTTTTCCTTAGGGACAGAGACAAAAGTCTGTTTGGAAGGAAAAAAAAAAACTAAAAAAGTTCAGGGGGAAACATTCAAACTAGCTGCTTTCCTCTCTTTTTCACCTCCTCTGTAGCATCATCTGGCGTGCACTGCATTGTGGGTAATGGAGTGCCGCTCATTTGAGCTTCACCTGCCGGAGCCGCTGTGCTTTGAGGTGTGGTCTGAGACTCAAACCCGTCTATGGAGCTCAGGCGAGCGTCCCACGCCTTGGTCTGCAGGTCCGAGGTGTTCCGCAGGTGTTTGGTGTTCGGCTGTGTAATGATCAGCAGCATTTACAACAAGTGTAGCACCGGGCTTAAGTAGTAGCAGTAGACAAGCAACAGTAGTACCTGTAGTATTGTAATAGTTGAAGTAGCAGCAACGACAAGAACTCGCACTGAGTAACACCTGAGTCAAATCTTGCTCGACAACATGAGGTGTGTAGGATTCTGCTCCCCGATCACAATGGCTCTGTCAGTCCCAGAATCAGTGGAGTGCGGGTCTGAAGATGGATCTGAAGTGTCTGTGTTTGCAAAAAGACACTACCGGTAATGGCAGTTTGTGTTTGATGGACTTTTGTTCCCGTCGTGCAGACACGAGAAACCATGGAAACGAGCGTCTGTGGAGAACAGACACACATCAAAACACAGCATGCTCCAGGGAAGCTCCTGTCCTTAAAGGGTCATCACCACTGATCACATCACAGTTTGGATCACTTGGGATTTTTTTTTTTGTTGGTTTGTTTGGTTTTTTTTGCCAAAACTATGAATAATAAATAAAAAAGCAGACTGCAGAGGTGAAGAGGAGAGAAGGAATGAAGGAGAAGGGAAGTATCCTCTAAGGCTGGCTTGGTCCAAAGCTGTGGGTTGGTTGGTTGGTTTTCTTCTTCGGGTCCCACGCTGATGACCTCAGAGACCAGCTTTGATGATGTCACCGATGGACAGTTCATTCACGCCCACTGGCAGAGTAAGAGAATTGTGGGAAGTGCGGCCGTCTCTCATTGTCCAGACAGTCCATCCCGTCCTCGTCGACTGAAACGGGAGAAAAAACTCTAAAGACAACATTCCGTCTTCATGTGCGGTTTCTATGAACCAGCAGGTACAATCCCACTTTAATGGAATTCAGGATTTCTGCAGTTGGTTTCAAATTTCTAAAAACAGAAGCTGAACATTTTTAAAGCTGTGGCTGTTTGCATCCATTTTGCTCAACAGTATGTCAGTGTTTAGATCAGAAACGGAGTATTCAATAACGTCTGATCATTCTTAACACCATGCTATTTAGTTTAAGTAGAAAAGTCTCTGGGTTGAGGTGTATGACATATCAAAAGCTAATGTAGACCAAATGTGTTAAAAAACAAACGCTTACATTTCTCCGGTGGAGTGATTGTGATGGTCTGAGCCGTGAACTCCTCGTCAAAGTACCTGGTGTCTGTTTCTGACGTCACCTGAGGCTTGAAAGGGGGGACGAGCTGGGATGGGGAGGCGGACAGAACAGATCAGAGTGTAAACATTCAAAAAACAAAGACAGTTGATGATGAGCATCGGGAAGTTATTTGGAGAACATCCTGAAACTGAAAAGCAGTTTCTTTAACTACAGTTTCTATCAAAAAGCACAATTTCTTCAAAGTTCTGGGCGTTTTACTCACTCTTGTTTTGATTGAACTTAAAAACAATAAAAAGAAACTAAAGAAAGGAAGAAGAAACTACAGAAAAAAGTGTCTGTTATCATTTTAAAAAAGACTCACCTGATGGTGTTGTGCGAGCAAACACTTGACAGATTGACAATTATCAGGATACAATGACACTCTCCCATAATGCTTTGTTTGTGTGTGCATGTATGAAAACATGAACGCGAGCGTCTTCTATCATGTTGCGTACAACGGACACAGATGGCAAAGAAAGCAGTGCAAATGTACAGTTTTACCACACGGTGTACCTTTTTATCGTAAACATCCTGCCAGTTGATGCCAGAGAAGAAACTGTGTCTCATTATTTCCTTAGCGTCATCCGGCCCGCCCCCAAGTCTGGTTAAAAGAAGAAATACAAAACAATCAGTGAAGTATAACGTTTTAACCAAGAATGGAAAAAAATCAAACACGTAATTAAAGAAGTATTTTTGTAAAAATACTGTGATTAAATATTTAGATAAAAAATGATTAAAACTACATTACTATTGAAGATTTTATTTGAAAAGTATTAAATGTTGTCACAATAAAGTTGTTAAATGATGAAAATGATGTTCTTGTGGCATTTTTCTGATAAATCTATTAAGAACATTAAGCTCAAAAACTGAGAATGTATTTATTAAAATGGTTGTGAATAAAGAGTAAACAAAGAATATTGTTGGAAAAAGCATATTTGTGATGTAGAAAATACAGTCCACAACTTATTTCTAATAAGTTACTGTTGTTCTGCAGAAACTATGTCCTAGAAAACCACTTTTGAATGGTTTTCTTTTTTTTGGATTTGGGCTAAAAACGGCGTAATCATAGTTAAAAGGCTGTAATGGACTGCAATGGATGATCACCGTTTGTTGGGGTCTTTGATAAGGAGGCCTGACAACAGCGACTTGGCGTCTGCCGACAGAGTGCGTGGGAATTTGATGTCCTCCATGAGGATGAGTTCGAAAAGCTTCTCGTGGTCCTGATTGTAGAATGGCAATCGTCCACACATCATCTCGTACGTGACCACGCCCAAACCCCACCAGTCCACCGCCCGGCCGTAATCGTTGTCCTCCAGGACCTGCGGGGAGTAGACGGAGCACAAACACATGATTACTTTAAAGTGGGCCGTTTCTTTTATTGGACATCTGCGTTGATTGAGCTTTTCTGCACTTGTTTTATGAAGCAGGACAGACTGCCTGAGGTGTGTGGGAACAGATGAACCAGGAAACGCAGAAACAGCAGTGAATGTGACAGATAAACAAAACTGTAAAAGTCGTCTGAAAGTGAGCACCGGTGGCTCTAGAGCGAACACGAGTTAAAGCGTGCAGACATGAACGTCTTCAGAGGCTCCTGGTACATAAAGAAGGAACCGGCTCGGATCACGCAAAACAGAAGAGGCTGAACCAGGGCACCAGGACGGGCCGATCGGCTGCACAAGGACAGACCTTTGAGCTGATCTGTTGTGAGTGTGACTTCACCAAAGTCCAGCATTTAGACTGTTTTTCTGCTTAACCTCCACTTCTGCTCTGCTTCAACTGTCTATCCGTCTCCATTTTCTACCCATCCCTTCCTTTACTCTCCTTTTTTCCCAGGATTTCCTGTGCTTTCTCGCAGGGACAGAGAGGAAAAGAAAGACAAAAAGAGGCAGTTCAGGTGCTGCTGCCACCGGGTCGATGCTGTCTTCTGATGAATCGATACCGGTGATGCCATCTCTTTTATGTTCCGGTCACAAAAACAACTGCCACTCTACATTTAAATTCCAGATTTGTTTTTGAACCTCCTGCTGTGGAGGTGATGACAGAAGTGATGGAATAAAAAACACGTTTGCAAAAGCAGCCTCTGTGCTGCAGTTCTGCCGTCCAATGACCTGGAGTTCCATCTCCACATTAAACAGGGCCGTTTTATGTGAGTGTGCTCGTGGGAGAATTATCTGGTCACCCGGTTGGCAGCTGCGGAGGGGAGCTGGGAGAATGAAGGGGCCCACCAGCTCCAGATATAATACAGCCTGGAACGGCTGGAGGGATAACACTGGCTTAGGCTGCTGGGAGACCGTCAGATGCTCACACATGGCAGATGGAATATTTATTCATGCTCATCAAATTCATAAAGTTCTGAGAGTGAAGCAAACTAGGCGACGTTGGGTGTCGCTTCGGTTTGAGCCGCCACACAGATGGTGCAGTTGTTGAAATTCTGAACCGTTTGAACCACGTGCACCACTTTTAGATTTTAAATATACACAGAAATGATAACAAAAATAATTCAATCAAAGTTGGACACGTACATGCCGGTGTGCCTGTGTGGGTGGGAGTTTTTGTGTGTCCTGGGACCGAAGAAGAAAGTGGCAGCTTGGTCGCAGGCAGGGAGCAGATTAATCCACAAAGAGCCAGAATGTTGCCCCACAGCCGCAAGCGTGGAGGCGCTGGTGTGTGTCTGTGCGAGTGTGTCCTTGTTTTTGTGACTTTTTTAGGGCCCCTTTGGTATACTCATTCGACTTTGTTTAAGTTAGGCTGTGCTTTTGAATAAATGTGACGTCCCGGTTGGGCGTCCATGTGGCAGCAAGCTCTCACTTTCAGGACCGGGTTTTGGCAGCGTGGCCACAACTGACTGGACGGGACCGGCACATATTACCTTTGGCAAAAACCAGCCCAGAGCCCCAGCAGGAAAAAAACAATCGCACAACAAACGCGCACGCACCTTCTACACTGGGAGCCCATATTGTTGGTGTCAAAGACGGGCCTTAAAAAGTGTCAGAATTTGGAAACTGATTTATGCTGACAATCTGCTAATATTTCCAAATGTTCTGCTAACAGCTGAATATGCTGTCGTGTTTGCAAAATATTTATGGCAAAAAAAAAAAAAAGGGCAACAACCCCCCAACATATACGACATAAAAAAAATCAAAACAAACACATGTAAATAAATGGAAACAGCCCAAATCTGTTCCCCTTTAACACCCGCAGAACCGTCCCACAGAAATCTCACCCAAAAAATGGATCAGAAAAGTGTTTTTTATAATCCTCCATCTCTATACAGGGACTCTTAGCTTTTTTGTTTCATAAATAATTTACTTTCTTTGAACAGAATCACACCTCTGCTTCAGTTGGAACCTCCTGTCGGGGTCGATGCATCTGCCCCGCTCACCGTCTGAATTCCACTCCTGTCCCCCTGAAATACTTTTACCCCTTCATTTTCTTCCTCTCTCTTAGAGCCCCCATCCCCCGTTTGTCTTTTAATCCCGGCTACTTTGCATCTCTATAACTTGGCTCGGAGCAAACTGTGTTATTTTTACACGCGGGCGGGCGAGCAGAGCGTGCGGGTGGGCGAGTGGCGGTGGTGTAGATTTCCAGGTTTTTTCCGAGCACCTTCCTCCAACCTCGCCCATCTGCCGCCATCTGCCTTGTTTTAGCCTGCACTTTCTACTGCAATCACACACACAGTGCACGTGCACGAACGCAGAAGTGCACACAGACGCACATCCTGTGAAAAATAACCAACAGCCTCCAATCAGCTTTTGGCACGCAAGGGAAAGGACTCTTAAAAAAGGCAGAAAATACTGCGCCAAATTGTCCTCCGTACTTTTTTTTTTTTTTTTTGAGTGGAATATAGACTCTCCTTCTCCCCCCCCTCCACATCGACTTCATTTCAACATCTTTCGCGCTCTGTCTCCACCACCCACAGCCGTGCATCGCTCTGGATCTCCTGACCTGCAGTGAAGCGGCGCCGGTGGCTGGACAGCTGAAATAAACGGCCATCTTTAAGTGTGAGCGCCGCGGCGTGGCCTCTGCCCGGCCGACCAACACCCTCATTCACACTCGCAAGCCGCATATTTCCTGCTCACCCTGATATTATGGAGATTCTTCTCCGTGAAAATAAAGATTCGCTCACACTTTCAAAACATCCAAACCAAACAATCTGTATTGTGTGCATGTGTGAGATCCTCCCTGTAGGATTCAAACTTCCTGTCTGACTCCCGCGGGTCTTCATCCAGCCGTCAGCCATTTATCAAAGGCTCGTTAGAATCCCGCCAGCTAAAACCCATCAGACGGGGGCAGTTGTTAGATAAGCAGGGACTGTGCAGCAGGCGACGTGAGCCCCACAGTTCACAGGGGCCTTCCTGGAGGAACCTGAGCGACGCACAACTGCCGCCTGTGGATGTCACAGATGCTGTTAGTCAACCCGCTCGCCCTACAGAACGTACCACTTAACCCCAGACTCACTGTTTGATTCATGAAGATACTCAAAAAAACAACACATTTATGTGTATTTGAAGTGTTCATAAAAAGGTTCAAGACCCTCTCTGATCATCTTTTGAGTCGTCCTTTAATAATGATTATGCCATTTTTAGATAATTTTAAAAAACAAACGGATGTTTTCTTGGACATAGTTTCTGCAGAGCAGCAGGAGTTCATTAGAAATTCCCCTCTGAGTTGTTAGCAGGACTGTTAGCCCTTCCCATCACCCATAAGTGAGAGCTGTCTGTTTACACTCTCTCAGTACCGGTGGAAAAAAAAGAACAGTTGGAGATTTTCAGCCGTACAGTTTTGAGTCAGATGCCAGGTCGGACAAGAGGATCTGATGGAGACAACATGGCGCCGGAAGTCCTCGACTGAAAAATACCTTTTTTTGTCAAAAAACACACATTTATCTGGATTAGGGTTACAGTTAAGGTTAGGATTGTGATGTGTTTGGGTGCCATCTTGTCTGCAACCAAGCCCCCCTCTCAGCTCAGACGAGGAAAACAAAGACGTACGTGGATCTGCATCAGAATGGGAGAAAGGGAGCTTCTGGCCCCGCCCAGAGTATTTTCTACGTCACAAACACAACCTTTTTGCAACTGCATTTTTTAGTCTGGTCCTGATTCACAACAACTGGAATATAGAAATACTCAGGAAGGCAATTTTAAGCTTAAAGTTCTTGATATATGTCCTCCATCATGAGAAAAAGGCCACAAGAACATGTTAAAAACCCCAAAAACCTGATTTTTGTGTGGAAGTATTGGATTACGAATGCACACACTGACACCATGTTGGGCTGTGTTCTACTAGTAGCATCAATAAACACATACAAAAAAAATGTAAATGTGTTTTTTTATGTTGTGTTTTCCTGTTGTGCAAAAACAGAAAATGAGAAAGATGGTAAAAAATAACTGAAATGTGACTGCTAAAGATGATTTTACAAAAACTGAGACGAACTGTACCTCAGGAGCGAGGTACTCCGGTGTGCCGCAGAACGTCTTCATGGTAGCAGCGTCGGTGATGCCTTCCTTGCAGAGCCCAAAATCAGTGATTTTGATATGGCCGTCTTTATCCAGCATCAAGTTTTCCAACTGGAAGAGAAAAAAAAAAGACTTTTTCACAGTTTTCTCTCCTGTTTAAACTCTCACAGTTCAAACCTTTGTAGAAAAAGGAGTCCAGTTGGATAGAATGAAAACAAAGGTCTGATCAAAGATTCATGTAGATTTGGCAGCGGAACATTTTCTGTAAAGAAGACACTGCACACAGGACTTTGATTGACAAAGTCAACAGCCAATCAGGGAGCAGAACATGATTCGTTGTTGCACTGAAAGAAATGAGAGAAACTGCGAGACAGCAAAAGAGAAATCGCGATAGAAGGAGGGACCATCATGGAGCTGAAGTTTACCTGTGAATACAGAGAAACACTCCAAACTCAGGAGGGAAGTGAACTTCAGGCGTGTGGTGGAGCCACTCAACCTTTTAATATTAATGGTTGAAGTGTTTTTCATGCTCTGCTTTTTTTTCTTCTGTTTTCTTGGCTGCTGTGTGCTCGAATGAGGCCAAAGCTGCCAGGCAGGCACTCAGACAGAGCCGTCTACCTCTCTACCTCTGTGGCATCAGCCCCCCACCACCACCTCCTGCAGTTCTTCTCGTCTTCATGTCTGTTTGAGCTCGTCTTCGTCTCTTTTTAATTACAGCGAATCCTCAGCCAGGTTGAAAAAGACTCGATAGATATGTGTGGAAGCACAACAGATCCGGGAGGGGGGGGGGTCTGATCACCTTGATCCATGCCTCCCAGCCTCGCCTCCTTTCAACGGGTCTGTTTACCTTTAAGTCCCGGTACACGATTTTGGCGGAATGCAGGTAGTTGAGGGCCGAGACGATCTCGGCGCCGTAGAAGCGCGTGCGGTCTTCGGAGAACACGCGCTCTCTTGACAAATGAAAAAACAGCTGCAGGAAAAGGGGGGGGGCACAGGGGGGGAAAGCGGGTGAGAAAATCAGGGAGGGTGGAGGAGGGGGGGCGGCAGGGACAGCACAGCAATAATTACTGATTTATTGGAGGAAATTAGCACAACACAAACTGGCTGCCCGCACCATATTGAGATGATAGATAGTGCTGGTGTGTGTGCTGGTGGGGGGGGTGGTATCTCACAGGAGGGTGAGTGGAGGCACCCGGCAGCTGCTGCCTCATCTAGCAACCCCCCCGTCAGCACAAATACTTCTTCTGCATTACACTCTGGGCTGTGCTGGCACGGCGCTGGCGGGGAGCTCTGTGACGGGGGCCAAACCAAGGGGTTCAAGCAATCCACCAGTCTAGTTAAAAGACGGGCCGAGCGCTGCCGCCAGCACCGCCCTCACACAACTGCCTCCAGCGTGGCGCTCATTAGTGCAGGGACCGGCCTTGCCCCCCCTGTGCCCCCGTCCTCATTTACGACATTTCACATCTACCTCTTCAGTTTTTGGCAACGCGCTCATCCCTGTATTTAAAAGTACACAACCCCCCCTCCCCACTGAAAATCGACTCAAGCCGCCTCTCTCTGTTTAGTCTCCCACCTCGTCTCTCTCTTACCTTCTCCCTCGCTGACAGTTGTCAAGTTGTCATTGTCGCACAGCTACACATGTGGCACCAAAATGACTCCAGCCTGCTGTGCTGCACCAGTCAGGTCTCACAAATTACCCATGAGGCCAAGGGGCACACGTCTTCCCATTAATTGTTCAGGGAGGTTTGCATATGGCCACAGGAGTGATGCTCACAGACCACCTTGCTCAAAGTGTGTGTGTGTGTGTGTGTATGTGTATGTGTGTGTGTGTGTGTGTGTGTGTGCAGTGAGAGTGGAGGCATGACAGGTGGGCCTTCATCAGTGCACTGGCAGGTGTGACTGTGGCAGGTTTGTAATGAGTTCTGCGTGTGTTTGTGAGGTATATGTGGTCACAATTTGTCCGTTGAAGTAAAGAAAAAAAAAGGTGTGTGTTTTCCTGTGCGTGTGTGTTTGTCGGTGTTGTCTCTGCGTGCCTTTGCTCAGGTCTGGCGCCGGCTAAACTGCCTAACTAACTGGGAGGGGAGCAGGTGACGGTTACACTGAGGGAATGAACCAAGATTGCAAAAACGGTCCCATTAAAAATCAGAGAAATGGAAAAGTGGGGGAATCCAAACTCATTTAGTGTCTGACTGTCATTCCGGCTGAATCTGCCCCATAGGTGTGTTCATAAATAGAAAGAAGCAGGAGATGAATGGAAGTCAGAGATTGAGAGGCAGGCCAGGCCAGTTGGTTGACAAATTAGGTCTAAGAGAGCAATCCAACAAATCCAACTTCACTCACTTCTAAAGTGTTTGCACCATCTTTTGCAGATCTAGTTTAATATTTCATTTCTGCATTAATTTAATTTAACCTCTTAAGAAAACTGTTGGGTCATTTGACTATATACGAGTACTGGACTGAGTGACCCCCCCCTCACTGGCGTTACAAATAGGAAGTTCCCGCTGATCCCAAAGAGCCAAATCCCTATAGACTTCTATAGAGAAACAAACAGTCATTCTGTTTGTCAGAATAACCATTCTCTGCTCTGCTCCCTTTTTTTTTTTTCTTACGTTTATCTAAGATTATTTTGTAGTGCAAATTATTCAACTTATAAGTTGGCCAATCAGATGCCTGAATAAAAGTATGTGGTCTCACATCGAACTTTCAAAACATTTGACAGATTGAGTCCACTCAAGTGAAAGGGATGTGGACCCAACACGCTCACTCCTGATTGGTGAGAGTGGTTGCTATAGAAACGTTGACTCAGACTGACTCGGACCAATCGCTGCTTCCTAGTGATTTCAGGTTCCAGCATGGTGACGTCCGTATCATAAGAAAGCCATTTTCTATGGGTGATGTCACTTACTTAGTCCAGTTCTCATATACAGTCAGTGACCCAATCCTGGACACAACCGCCGATCCGTCCATCTAAGAGTGGACACTCTACCACCCTTAGACTAATGGGTCATCGGTTCATCAGTTAGTGGACACTAGGCCACCGCCCTTACCTGACCATCTCTTTTTGTCTCTTTAAAAGTGTATTTTAAAATACTGATTTAAATGTAAATTACAGTAAATTACAGAACTAAGAGAACAGAAATGTAAAAATAAACAGCTAAATTGTACATTTAGAGCCTATTCTTGTTTACTAATGCAGAGTTGAGGTTTTACTGGCTGTTTAAAGCCGTCACACATGGATGAGGCCACGGTTATGGTGGTGTCGCGTCTTACCTCCCCCCCGTTCACGTACTCCATGACAAAGCAGAGGCGGTCTTTCGTCTGGAACGAATACTTCAGAGACTGAAACAGAAATCAAACACATTCAACTCACACAGCTGACAAGACTGCATTTCGTATTACCTTTCCTGCTTTTACAGGTTTCCCTTCACAGTCCAGAATGTAGCTGTGATTCAGGAAAACAGTCCAATTGTACTTTTTACTTTCTGCTGCTTGAGTTCATTTTCATCTCTTCAATGCTCTCCATGGACCACGACAGTGACGCAAAAACAGTTTTGTATGAAAGATGAATTCATTCTGCATAACAACCTCACTGAATTAAAGACCAAGTCCAATGAAAATCATGTTTTTAACTTATTTTTGTAGCATTTATAGCAAGGATATATATGTATATATTTATATATGTAAAGAAAATTAAGATTAAAACTGTGTTTCTAAGCATTTCCTTACTCGGATGAATCAGGAGCAAATGAAGACATACTGTTTGGACAACTAAGACAACTGAAATGGGCGTAAACAAAGGGGTGATGGGATATCAGTGGTTGCTTACTTCTGTACCAACTGCTACAACTCAGAGGTGAATTTCTAATGAACGCCTGCCGCTCTGCAGAAACTATGTCCTAGAAAAGGACACAGGTTTATAACCCTAACCCATATTAAAGCCTGTATGAGTGATTAAAAGCGTGTCTGCGTGTGAAGTAACTACGTTTTCTTTTTCAAACAGTTAATGAAACTCTCTGTGGCTGCAGGGGCAGCAGGGGCAGCCCCAGATGTAAAAAGAAAAAAAAGGAAAAAGCCTACTTGCCCCAACGGTGTGTTAACACATGTGTACACATGTCTGTTTCCAGGCCATGGGATGAAAATGTGCAGCAGTTAACGTCTGTTTATTTATATTTATGTTCATCAAAGTCAACAGATGTGCTCATTAAAATATGACTAGTCGCTATGCAGCCACTAATTACCCAATATGCTGTCTCTCTGACTGTTTGTGTGCAAGCGTGTAAATGATGAACACATAGAGATGTCAGGCTGTTCTCGTGTGCACCATTGGAAACTTCTTGTGTTTTGGGGTTAATGAGGTTCTCACCGTTAGAAAGGGGTGCCTGGTGTTCTTTAGTACTCTGCTCTCTGTCAGTGTGTGAGCCACTTCATCCTGTAAAGACAAAATAGAATTAAAAAAGAGGAGTTTTTACTCTTTTCAAACCAAATATCATATGATGATAAATACAAGAAATACTCTGCGGATCAGATTTTTATATCATCTGTGGCTCAAAAAGCAAGCAAACCTTGGCTATGATGACCTCTTTTTTAAGGATTTTCATCGCGTAATATTTTCCGCTGGCCTTCTCTCGCACTAGAATCACTTTACCAAACGTCCCCTTTCCCAGCAGCTTCAAGTAGTCGAAGTCGCTCATTGTCTGTTGGGCAGATATTGAGCAGACTTATTAAGTTTTCAAATACAAGAATCAGTCAATTCTGGTAGTTTTACGGTAAAGTCAGAGTAAAGAGAAGGGAAGGCTTTACCTTCCGTTTGTGGTGAGTCGTGGAGATGTCCATTTCTTCTTCGACCATGTTGTCGATGTTGGACGTGGGGCTGCACTGGATCCGTTCCTCCTCTTGTCTCTGCAGCTTGTCTGCCACCATCTGGATGGCTTCTGTCCACTCATCCCTGCGTTTTAAAGTCAAGAAAAGCAACATTCAGCCCTACATAATTTAAGATTTATATATCGTGGGAAAAGCTGCTAAATTGCTTCCTCCACTTAATTTGCCAACTCATGTTTTCATGATTTCAAAATTTTTTATTTAAAGTAATGAAAAAGTCAAACTTTGATTAGTATGCCAGTCATGTACTTAATAAATAATACATATTTGTAGTAAATTAAAAATGAGTCCTATATTTGAACAAAGTGGATGACAAGCTCATACAATCAGGTTTTTAAAGCGTTTTTAATGAACATAAACACCTTTTTGCTGAACAAAGAGGAAACACTGTCGACCATAGAAACCACGAAATGAGCAATGATCACAAAGCAGAACTAATACACACCCGCCTGAGCCTGAGCGCGCTAAAGACACACACCGAAGCATCAGAGGGAACAATGCAATGCTGTTTGCAAACACTGTTCCTCCCCATTGACTTTCCATTAGCAGTGTTGTTGAACATCTGTTGAAAGTGTGTGAGTTTGACTGTGTGAGGGCGTGTGTTCATCCTCATGCGTTAGCAAACGCAAGAACGTTGACTGTATTTAACAATTCTGAGTACAACGGTTCCATCGGAGCCGTGGAATATGCAGAAATTCCTTTCTAAGGTGGGAAAACATGAAATGACATTTAAAATGCGCAGTGACTCTTGAAGAGATTATATTTACGAAACCAGTTTAAGTCATAAGAGATAAGTTCTGTGTTTGGAGATAAATGTCCATATGTTTTCTTGAAGGATCTGGAGGAATATTCATCTGAACCTAAACAGAGCTGTGTTTTAAGATCTGAATGGCTTTGTGCCGCAAAGACTTCTAAGTGTATCCTCCACTCCAAAAACAAGGGCAAACTCAAGTTACACTCCATCTGCAAAGGGAAAGGATGTAATTTGTGGCACCTATGGTGTCTGCGTGTGGCTGCTGTTGAGTGAAAAGCAATGGAAACTCGCTCAAGGTCAGGCAGCAGATAAATGCTCTTTCTCGGTTAAAGTGTGTTTTGTATAATGAGTTTTTTCCCCCCTTTTTTGCTAATGAGAGATAATGGGCCTGCCTACAGTTGGGCTCTGTGCCAGCGTGTGGCACTCTCTCTGCACACGGCTGGGGCTGTGGTAGCTGGACACCTGCCAGCGTCGGTACTGTAACAGCAGATACAGTAACACACACTCACACTGAAGCTAAAGTAGCCAGTTGTTGCTCGCGTGCGCCTTTCAGCATCTGAAATGATGCATTAACCCATGCAAACGCAACACAACCAAAACGCATCTGGAGTGCACCGCCAGGATTGTGTACATTTTCAACTAAAATATTAGAAAGATATTAAGATTTCTGTTTTACTTTCCAAAGGCGAAGCCGTTTTTAAAAAGTTAGTTAGACAAACAGCTGCAACACACAAGCGCACACACAAAAAACATACAACCTCAAAGGATGCACAGAAGCATCTGTGGTCTTCTGGGCAAAGCTATTCATTTTCTGGAGATAAACACCACAGCTCCTCAGGAAGGAACTGAGCAGCTGGAGAATTTAGACCAAAGCTACTTCAAAGGTCTTCTTTCCATTTTCTCACCCAAAAAAACCCACATCATTAGGTATACAAATCTTGTTCTTGGTCACATTCTTTTACATTCTTATGATGTTTTAAACTCAATTAGTTCAATGTCATGTTTTATTTTTAAATATTGCTATTTTACTACGTTTTGTAACTACAAACGTCACTTACAAATATCAAATTTTCAAACTTCTCTAAAGAAATGTCTGGCTTTTTTACATTTTTGCACAATAAAAAAATTACACATCAGCAAACTGAAGTCTTTTTTATTTTCAGTTAAAACAACTTTAGTGAGACTCCACACTATTACAGTCCGTGCTCAAAGGTTGACACAGAGCAAGTCTATTCAGCTAGTTTAAATTGGTCACTAGATGGCACTAAATCTCCTGCCCACTGAGTCTGACCTTTCATCAGGTGAGTCCACGTGGAAAGTCCTCTCGATGACTGTGGTCCACTGGAGGCAGCGGATGATGAAGGTGTTCGGCTTTGGCCTCTCTGTCTTCATCAACTGACATTCTGAAACAGAGAAGATGAGGCATCTTTGTAAAACGACGACAGAAGGAGAAAAGCATTTGATAACACACAAAACAATACAGATAATAAATAAAGTTATACTTTAAAAAAATGTGGGAAACGGTTTCTCTGAACACATACTTCTCATCAGCTCGTGTACAGAGCAACTATATTAAGAAAATACAACAGATATGGGATCTGTCAGGTACTTTAATTCGTATTTATACTGACATTTGTGGGCTGGACTGTGGTGCAGTGGATAGTGCTCTCGCCTCACAGCCAAAAGGTTCAAATCCCCGTGCATGCGTGGGTTTTCTCTGGCTTCCTCCCGCAGTCCAAACACATGCTTCACAGGTTGATTGGTTACTCCAAAGTGTGCATGTGTGCATGTGTGCGTGATGAAGTGCCCTGTGACAGACTGGCGACCTGTTCAGGATGTACCCCGCCTTTCACCCCATGACCCCGAAAGGGATAGAGCAGGTTCAGAAAATGGATATTTGGGGTTAGTTCTTTGTGTGAACTATTAGGAACTAAAAACAATCATTTCTATGAAGCTGCATATGCCTCCTTACAGTAGTGATGTCATAAATATATCATAATAGTGTACCTCTTATCTATTACTATGTTTAGTATCATTCATATTTTTTTTCTTGTACTTTAATCAAATGTTACCTGACTTAAACAAGACTTTAGGAAAAATAACTAAAGCTCTTACATCTGTTTATAGAATTATTTTTACTAAAACTAAATGTCAATATAAAGGAACATTTACCCCTTTATTTTGAAAATACCCCCAGCTTCAATGAACCTTCACCCAAAAACAGAGATATTTTCTTGTGCTTGTGGATGTTGTGTGTTGCACCGTACACGCATCTGGCAGCTATCTGAAGAGACACATTACTATGAAATCAGGCTGCACAGTAGGCCATTATTACACAAATGCATAATACAGTACACAAACACAGAAAAGTAGGCACACATAGCCAGATGGGACTGTGAGCTCGCTGTCGGAAAGAATGTATCTTCATTGTCTCTCAGCAGTCTGTGCAGTGACGGAGGACGAGAACCGATGCAAAAAAAAAAAAAAAAAAACCCAAGTCCTGTGATCTATCCTCCTGTCCTCGCGTCTACACTGCTCGCGCTCTGGATGCGACCTTGAATTTCCCGGTTTTGCCTCCTGTCACTCACTGCTCTCATCTGCTTTTATCGTGCGGATTCTCTCAGCACAGAGCGATACAGATGATGATGGCTCAGCCTAAATCTAAAAAGGAGGGGGCAGTGATAAAACTTCCACGTCCACGCTCACAGAAAGCTCCTACCTGACTCCTGAACGCTGCCTGCTGTGCTGGCAGAAAACAAGGTCATGCAATTGTTGCTGCCAAAGAAACAAAACACAAACGCCCACATCTGAACAAAAACAGCCACACAAACAAGTGAAGTTTAAATGTTACTGATTGTGTGGCAGTTGTGAGATCTGTGTAGCAGTTTAGCTGGTGTGTGAGAGTGTGAGTCTGTGTCAGGCTTGTATGTATGAGTCCCTCTGCAGGGAACAGGCCTGTACCGTCTCTGTTCCATCTGACCACTTCTGTTGTTCGCACACACACAGATAAACAAACACTGACACGCACACTCCCAACACATGCACCACCTGGCCTCCCAGCTTTGGGCAACAGATGTGGCAGTACCAGCGCCGTGCCAAGCAGCCGGGGCCGGATGTATGGCCTGGCTTGTCCTCTCCAGAAACTCTTTTCCTCCTCACTTTTTCCTCCTTCTCCAAGCCAGTCTTGGTCTCCTCCTCCCTGTCTGTTCAGCACTGATGATGTTTGTCTCTTCTCCTCCTTCCTGCTCCCTTTCCTTTTCCTCATTCCATTCATCTCCAGTTGCTTCGTCTGTTTGACCACCCTCATCATCTCTGTCTCTTCCTCTCCTCCAGTTTTCTCTCCTCTGCCCCTTTGATCAACTCCCATCCCTCATTCAACACACTTGTCCTCCCCTTCCAACTTCTATTGTTCTTTCTCCTCCTCCATCCTTTCGTAAACCATTTTTTATCATTTTGCTTGGCGTAACACCGTGCGTTCCACCATTTATCATGTTTTTGGCTTTGGCACTCAGCTTGCTTTCCTTGTTTAGCCCTCTCTTCTGGTCGTCCTACCGTATCACCGGTTCTCTGTGTGCTGACCTGCAGAAAACTCACACAGCGCTCTACAGATGCAGCTACATCTTTGAGAGAGTTAGGTCCACTATAATGAGAGAGAGAGAGCATAACTGGAATGTTTTGATCTAACTTCCCATTTGGTTTGAAAAAGTTCATCAGCTGATCAGAATGTGAACATTTTCAAGGATGAGCACGCAGCAAGAATAAACATGATATGGACTGAGATTGGATGCTTTAAAATATTTTTAAAAAACACTATGAAGTGTGTGTTTTAATGATCAAAATCAAATCCATGAATAAATGTTTTAGTCCTAAAAGTCCTTCCTGAGTATAAGCCGCAGCCCTGGTCAAACAGAGCGGAAAATCGCAACTTACACTAAAGAAATACGGTAAAACAGCTGCTTCCAGCAACATCAAGTAAGATCGATCAGAAAAATCCTAACTTTAATCATTTTTATCTCATTGATTGTTTATTCTTTTTGCCTTTTCTATTTCTGTATTAATTTGGTTAATATCACTTTTTTTTTATTTTAGAAACAATTTTTTAAATTATTTTTTAAATGAACAACATTTATATTCATCTTCATCGTTTTAGGTCCTTTGTCAGTTTATTCAACATGTTAACACTGTTGTGGAGCTGCTCTCCGGAAATATTCATCCCCAAGGCATATTTAGTCGCATTGCTTTTTGTTTAAATGTAAATAAGAGCTGAGATGTTTAAATGTAAATAAGAGCTGAGATGTTTTTTCCACATTGATGCCTCTTGTGCATCGTCATGTTACAACCTGATGGTTGACTAAAAGTAACTTTAGTTAAATTTAAAGTGCACAGCACTAAAGAGAAACTATTGAAAAGTTTATTTGATAACATTTGATGGAAGAACAGACTTGATCAACGATTGAAACACTAGGTCTCATATGTACCATTGTAAACTCACGGCGCATCGCCTTTTAAATATAGTTTATTATTAATAAATTACAGTGTTTAGGATTTAAAAACATCAATTAAGCAAGTTCACGGAGAGAAAGAAAGAAGGAAAGAAATGAAAGCAACAAATGTTTAGAAGCAACTGTGACCTACTTGCTACAGAGAAGTTATTTAGTGGGTAGGGCAGATCTGCATCCTGAGGTTTCTCTTTGTAGCCGATGAAAGAACCGTCTGTCTTCAGCAAGAAGTAACGAGGTCGCCAGTTCTTTATGTATTCACCTGTAGAGACCAGATCACACAAAAGATGGAGGGAAATTTCAGTGGAATATGTTCCAACAGACATTTGGCATAAACAAGTCAATTCATCACATGGATTATGTCAATTATCATAATCAACCCAACGTATAGAAAGTGGTATTAACTGCAATAATAACGATGATTGATTGTAAATACTGATATTTATTCCCTCGACAGTTAAGAGCTGCTCATCTGTCATCTGTTCAAAGGACATATCACACGCGTGCACACACTACAAACATCTACACACAGCCCCCTCTGCAGCGCTTGCCAGATTCAGATCGGATTATCATGTAAAAAACGACAAAAACATGTTTACCAGCAAAACACTGAAAGCGTCCATGCCAGAAACATCATCTGTCTGATACATGGACAGGTGTTGAGGTGATGACCCGTCCACCAAATACTCACACACACAGAGGCATTCGGATGCACACAAACCTCTGGTCAACAGCGAGAGGACGAGGTTTGGGGTGAGGTGACATTAGACCAGATAAGATTACAGAGAATTACTCTTCTTAGACATCAGCGACAGAAATTAACATCTGCTGCCCAACTGGCTGACACAGACTGACACTAAGGAGAGTCCGCAGCTTTATTTGATGAGTAGCAGCAGGATTACATGACTCAAACATTTCCACACCGCAGGGCCAGATAACAGCTTGGATTTACTTTTGGATTAAAGTGCACATGTGTGTCGGTTCACACAAGAGGGGAGTGGGATTGAAAACGGGGTAAACAAAACGCAGACAAACGCTAACTTTAAAAATTAAAAACTAAAATCCTAATTTATAGTGCATTTAAAAAGTGTTTCTCAAAAACTTTTAAACAAAGTTGGATCAATTTGGATACTTTAATAAAACGTAGACCCACTATGATCCAAACATGCATGAAAATAACACCAGAACCTCAGTATCAACTCGCCTAATTTCAACTAAATCCCCAAAACAGAAGTGTAGGTAAGGAGCATGTAAGTGTGCGTTTTCTATTTCTGATATCCATTCAAAATCAGAAATGACAGCAGGCCGTGCTTGTTAACACGTTACTGAAAAACACCTGCTCCACTGAAGGAAGCAGCAACCGAGGCCCTGCTGGTGCTTCCAGGTGCTGCTGGTGTCTGTGCGCATATGCGGCGCAGTGGCTGCTCCAACCCCACCACTAAGTAGGGACAAAGGAACACAAAGACAGACATGTAAAAATGCTGGATGGTGCCAGCGCATCGTGAGGACCACACAATCACACCTCACCTCTCCTCTTCAGTCTCTGTGTCTATTTTTTCCCTGTTTTTCACAAATCCACCCACTCTCCTTCCTCTGTTCTCTCAACAACAAAACATATTCTTTGGATCACTTACTACTTATAAACAGTGTTGTGAAAGGGGGCAAGCAGAACAAGTCCACAAAGAATCAAAAATTACTTTTAAAAAGTAACAGTTAAGAAAAAAAAAACAATGAAATAAATCTAATATGAGGATGAATCACAGAATCTATGCTTTAAAGAACATTCTTGAAACTCTGCAGCAGATAATTGCTTTGCTTTTATCTATTAATACGCAAGTTTCAGCTTTTTTTTTTAGCTTAAAACTATAAATTATTTAGCATTTAAAAGGAGAACTTTAGATTTGTTTTGCAAATACTAAATATGACATGAAGCTAACTAAAATAAAGATGTTTTATTTTGTATTTCTGCATTATTTACTTTGATCCACTACATTTTCTCTGAATTTCACATCTGGAAGACACAACAAACACCATTTGAGCCGACAGTCAAATATGAGAGAAAAGTTACACAGATAAAACTATTAGAAACTGGCTTGCAGGACTAGTTTGCTGTTCCAAGTCCAGTCATTTCTATGAGTCACTTTCTAGATGAGGTGTCCAACCGATGGAAGCCTGTGGTTGGCCACTTCATCCCTCAGCTGTCCAGGACAAGTGAAAACATTTAAGCGCTCCGTCTGGCCAGGCTCAGGCGTGGAGTGTGCGGGTCTGCTTCTGTGTGTCCGCTGGGGGGCGGGGGGTGGGCAGCCAGGGGTGGCACAGACAGACGGACGAGATGGACAGTTGTCCACGCGCACGGTTCCAAACAAACAGGCACACGTACGTGCACGCACCGACTAAAACAATTCTGCTTCAGCCGTTCCAACTCTTCACATGATCCAATGGTGTTCTGTCGAGCTATCCCGTCTTGGCCCTGCCTGTAATGAGTCCAGCGAGCTCTCCCACTCTGGACAGCTTGTCTGGGGAGCCACATGTCTCTGAGTTGGACTGCTGGAGAAAACAGAACAGCCGGTCTCCTTCCCACACCATCTCTCTCTGTCTTCACTTCAGTTTCATTTAGTTTTCTGCACAAATTTACTTTTCCCTTTAGGCTAATTAGTAACTACTTGACTTATGCGGTGTTTAAGGCAACAGGAGTCTATTGTTTCTTGTCACAACAACAAAAACATAAAAAGAAAGAACATGAGTGATCTAAATGATCTAAGAAGTAAGTGGATCCTTCTGAAGTGGAAAACAAACTTCAGCTGCAGTTCTTACCGACTTCATGATGAATTCCTTTATTAATTATTGAGACATTAAATCACTGAGGAAATATTTCAAAACAGGAGTCTAACATTTTAGCAAAAGCAGCCAATCTGTGTGTGAAAAAGACTGAGGGGATGATCTCAGACGGTCTCTGTTAGGACTTTTCATTCACTGACACTGAACTAAATTCCTCAGAAACCATGTATTAATTTCTAAGAAAAGTAAATCTTGCTGGCACATGGTGCCGTTGCAGCTTGCAGATTTAGCAGTTTGAGGCAGAAATGAATCAGCAGTGACCGTGTCCGTTCCAAGCTTTTTGAATGGACAATTAGGCCAGAGCGCTCGCTAACTGTCACTCAATTAGCAGCCTGATTAGCTATTCACTTCCAGACAGAGAAATGCAGAGGAAGGAGCAAAACAGGCGACAGGTAAGAAAGGCTAAACCAACGCCAGCAGGAAAGAAATGAGATGCGCAAATTTGCAGAAAGTTCTGTCTCTATTGCCTCCTGTACACTCCCTGATTCACGACATCAGCAGAAATCAGCTCAAAATGCCTTGATGAGAATTTTAAAAGAGAACTCCATAACAATGGGAGCTCACCAGCCATTTGTTAATCAACTCAAACAGGGATTTAATTTAATGCTTTGGCCGATGCTGGAGCCGATATGCAGATGGTGCAGAGACTGAGCTGTGAGGCTGGCGCTCTGGGAGCTGGAGAGGTGGTGGGTGGTGGTGTGCAGAGGTGGGCAGAGGGGGACGAGAAGTGAAAAGGAATTTCTGTGATGTTCCAACACATACACACATACCTCACAAACAGAAGGATAACAAACATGCAACAACTGTACACTTTGAGTCGAAAACAAGCCTTGGCTGTCACAGGAAAAGCTAAATGCGTTAAATCAGGCAGACATGGGCAACTAGCTGCTGCAAATAAATACAAAAGCATCGTCGGATAGATGATTATTGTGCTAGAAAACTTTACATTTCAAATATGTCTACAATTTCCATCAAATGTACTTCAAATGCTGGTCATCCCAGTGTAACCGTGTCACTTAGCATCAACAGATCCTCCTGCTCCTGTGGCGTCATTAACGGGTGAGCGTTAACCAGTGCTTGGTGCTCCTGTTATTCGATTACCTGATTTGCTAGTATTTAACTTAGTGTTATCTGGCTTAGTATTCAAAAATTCCAAGTATCATCTTTATCATTCTAGTGAGTAAACTACTGTGTTAACCATTTGCTGTATATAGTTACTTCCCCTTAGCTGAACACTAGCCTTAGCTTAGCGTTTAGCATGGCCATTCCATAGAAATGAAGGCATCCATAGAAACCTCTGTAATATTAGACCGCTTCATGGCTGTAGATCAAGTGGTAATAACATCAGTTATTACGTTCTGCAAAACCTCAACTAGTCTCTTAGACCCAATCCCCACTAAGCTTTTTAAAGAAACCTTCCCCCTAATTAATGAATCAATTTTAATTATAAAAAATACCTCTCTTAAAACAGGTTATATGCCACAGTATTTAAAATATGCAGTTGTTAAACTTCTTCTAAAAAAGTCCAGTTTGGATCCTGGCATTCTGGCCAACTATAGGCCAATATCAAATCTCCCCTTGTTTTCAAAACTGCTGGAAAGAGTTGTAGTTAAACAGCTATACTGCAACCTACAGAACAATTAGGCACTTTGAAGATTTTCATCAGGGTTCAGACCACATCAGAGCACTGAAATTGTGCTAGTTAGACACTAATGGCTTGTTATTGGCCTCAGAAAAAGGACTAATCTCTATTCTAGTTCTATTAGACCTCAGGGCAGCCTTTGGCACTATAGACCACACCATCTTACTCCACAGACTAGAGCATGACATGGGGATCAGAGGATCTGTCCTCCAGTGGTTTGAATCCTATTTATCTGATAGGTACCACTTTGTTAATGTAAATGGACATTCCTTTCATTGCCCTCGAGTAGGCTACGGAGTCCCACAGGGCTCAGTTCTAGGACCAATCCTGTTTATGCTTTACATGCTGCCTCGAGGAAACATAATCAGGAAACACAAAATTAATTTTCACTGTTGTGCGGATGATGCACACTTGTATTTATCAATTAAACCTGACCACAATGACCACATAGAGAAAATTAATGCCTGCATTAGTGACATCAAAACCTGGATGACGGTTAATGACCTCCTACTAAACCCAGAAAAAAACTGAAGTCATTATACTAGGTCATAAATTCCTGAGAGATTCTCTATCTGATCAGATAGTCTCCCTGGATGATGTAAATATAGCCTTCAATCCCACAGTTAGAAACCTGGGGGTTTTATTTGACCAGGATTTCTCATTTAAGGCTCACACATCACAGGCTTGTAAAACTGCTTTTTTTCACCTACGCAATATTTCTAGGATCAGAAACATATTATCTAGGCGGGATGCTGAAAAACTCATCCATGCATTTGTTACGTCTAGGCTGGATTACTGTAACTCTTTGCTAGCAGCGTGTCCTAACAGTTCTTTAAAAAGTCCTCCGCTTGTTCAAAATGCAGCAGCTGGATTGCTAGCAGGAACCAGCAGAAGAGAACACATTACTCCTGTGTTAGCTTCACTTCACTGGCTACCAGTTGAATCTAGAATCAAGTTCAAAATCCTCCTGCTAACCTATAAGGCCTTGAATGGTTTAGCCCCATCCTATATTAAAGATCTCATAGTGTCTCCCAGCTAATGTAAGAGAGGCAGAAACAGTTTTTACATTCAAAGTTTGGCCTAAAACATTCCTTTTGGACAGGCTTATTGCCAGGCTAGCTAGTAATCGGAGAAGTAATCTAGCTAGTGATCTAACTTACTGCTTCCCTACCTCACCTACTGTAATGAAGTTTGGAGAAATAATTATAATTTTCATTACATCCATTATACATAATTCTTCGCTCAGCTAAGCAGAGAGAAGATGGTTTGATAAACCGGGCCATGGAGGCCTATTCCACCTCCTTAGTGGGGTTAGATTAATAATATATTTATATTGACATGCTAAAATTGCAGATTCTCTATCACTGTTATTATTATTACCATCCGATATCTGTGCCACATTCATGCTATTACCATTAACGTGTTGAATTCAATTTCAATACCAGTTGGTAGCAGGCTACTAGAAGTTAGAAGCTGGGGAAAGTATGGTGCACTGGAGTTCTGTCCTCTATTACGTCTCTCCTCTATTCTTTATCATTTACCCAGTACTATATTTTATTTAGTTCGTCATGCCTCTGTTTGGTGCAGTGCAGGTTATATGTTGTCCCTCTTTCCCACTCCCCTGTGGGGGAGCAGGAGAGATTCCAGGTGGAACGTCTGTGCTCTTTTCTTTGGCTGTAGACCTCACCTCTGGCCCATCTCACACCCTCAGCTGCCCCGCAGTTTCATCAGGATGAAGCCCATCTGCTACACTATTCATACATACGGTTGTTTATTTAAACACGCAGTTCTTATTCAAACATGTAGTTGTAGAGTTAGATAAGCTTATTCTTCTTTACCTGCTCCAGCACGTCACCTGTCCATCCTTCATGTGGGCATCCCTGAGACTTCTTATTTTTTTCCCTATGTTTTATTTAAGAGTTTTTCCTCACAGAGAAGGAGGATCTCAGGGCAGGGATGACAGTTTTGCATTGGTTGTGATATTGGACTGTATAAATTGAATTGAATAGAACAGAAGTTTGGTTGAGCTGAAATAATCTGATCTTCTTACAGTAAGGATCCAAGACATCTCCAGACACAGCCGTGGCCGTAAGAGCTGCACATGCCAGTGTCATTGTGGGAATTAGAGGCTGATGACTGAGTAAAAGAATTAGAGGCAGAACTTAAACATTCAGCAGGGGTAGCAAGCAAGGAATACAAGGAGTAGGAAGATAAATAAAAAGAAGAAGAAGAAAGCATGTTGCGTGTGGTTGGAAGGGATCTCTGCCATCTTAGCAACTTATCCAACACTGGATTGGGAAAAACAAGTCTGAGCAGAGTATTTTCTGTTGTGCAGTTGACTCCTCTGTGTGTATGTGTGTTGACAAGGATAAGGCTGTGATCGTGACCCCGACCCCAGAAGTTCTAACTCCGGTCTGCTCAGACATCTTAAGACGAATCCAGGCTCTTCAAAGCCAATCCACTTACAGTGCATTAGGCTCATTATCATACTGGGGCTAACTGCTACTGGTGTGCTTGAGTATAGATGTTTTGAACACTATCACTAGCAGCAAAAGACTGAAACTGCGTGCGTCTTGTAACAAGCCAGGGGCTATTTTTTCATTGATAATTGGAAGCTGAGTCTAAAGCTTTAGATGTAGTTCTATTTCACAGACACTACAGATCTTAGAATTAGATAAGATGGGTGAACAGGAGGTAATAGAAAGAGAATTAAAAAAAAAAGCAAATAAAATGACCGTGGTGACATGGAGCAGGGACGGGGCAGCCAGACGGAGTGCAAACCCATAGGAGTATGGACATCCCTCGGGGCCAAAAAGGAGGCTTCATCCAGCCAGCTGCACACAGTCAGAGCCTCCTGGTAGAGTGTGCTGAGTGTACACATACACACCCATGCAGGCTTTCCTGGTACCCCTCTGCTCTCCCAGCTGGTACAGACAGAGGAACTCGGGCAAATGAACATCAATACTTGACTTCAGGGATAATTTTGACTTATATTAAATGATGACCCAAAAAAAAGCCCAGTGTTTTTTATGTTTCCACATTCCTCAAATGTCCCTCGTTTCTCTTGCCCACATTTCTTTTCTTTCTTTCTTTCCATTTTCCATCTGACTGCAGTTCAGTTGCAGTCCAGTAGATGGCGGTGGCTCCTTGGAGCATGTTTGGCCACAGTTTTAACTCTGACACAGAGCCGGAGTGACTGACAGACAAGCTTCAGCCAAGACGCTTCTCATCCTAATCCCCCTCACAGCACTACCGTGTGTGTCAGTGTGTGCGCTACACACAAGATGTTGCTCCTGTTTATCTGTCAGTTTGTGCATGTGTGCTTCTGCACGCAGACCGTCAGCTTAGACCTGCATCTGTGTGTGTGCGTGTGTTTACACGTATGACAGGGCAGGGTCCGCCGCTTCCTAAACATCATAGGATTACTGTGGTGTTAGCATATTAGCATCTTAGCTGGAGGGCTGCTGCTCAACACCACCTGTGCCAGACTGGAGGCTTTGGTTACCAAGCTAAACAGTGGGTGGGTGAAGGTCAAGGCAGCTCCAATCTTATCATTATCCAGTCTAATGTTATTACATTAACTGCTTTACTCTTATATAATCCATTGTGTATTTACTAAAGAAAGTCACCAAGTTTATGGTAAAGTATTGTTTTTAGTTTTTATAAGTGTAGAAAAACAAAATAAGATCAAGAAAAACTAAGAAACGGACAGTCACATGGTAAGGATCTGTTGCCTTTTTTTTAACCTAAATTAACATTAAATTCGTTTTGTTGATAAATAAATGATGACTATATATATTTTAGAACGACAAAAAAGGTAAAAAGAATAAATGTAACATTTGAATATCAGTAGAAAAGCTACACTTTAAACCCTCTTTTGGGGTTTTATTTTTCATTAAAGCCGTACAACATGAAAGGACAAAGTAGATCTAAGGAGCCTGTTGACATTTAACAAGTTTTTTTTCCCTTAATGATGTAAATCAAATGGCTGCATGACTCCCTTCTGACATTTTTGTTGATTTTCCACTGGATGCTCTTCTGCCTGCAGAGGCCTGTCCTGTGAAGACACTTCATTAGGGTCCGGAGTCACACCTGGGTCTGATTTGACCTCCGTTTCTCTTTACACATGAGGAAGGACATTTTCTTAAGCTGCTGCATGAAGCAAAATATTGTAATAAGCATTTTTCTCTTTAAATCAGTTACTTTGCACAATAAAACAAGATTAGAACAAAAATTTAACTGTAACTCTAGAACTGAGGGCTTTCAAGTCATCATAAGACAAAAGTGAAATATGTTTAACTTGAATTAAATTCCATAAATATTTCAGTCAGATTCTCTGTTTCTCCTACAACCACAGCTCCGTCAAACCGCCCACTCACAACAAACTAGTAAGCTACATTAAACGGCATCAAAACCACACACGGCGGTTTGTTTGGATGTCTTCTAACGCGCTGAGGGAAATAATGAAATGAACAATAAGCTCCTGCATTTTAATGCACGATAACATTAGGAATGCAGCGCCTCTTGCGTTCAGAATGCAGTGAAACCAATGTGATTAAGAGAGAAACACACAGCCAATGAGCTGGCTAATCAAATGGCAGTGAATGCTGCTATATTGCCTGTGGAAAACAGGCCCTTAATTTACATCCCTGACATCCTTATCTCAGAAAACACTACATGTATTTATTAAATGCTACCATCTTAATTTGGAAAATAGATTGGGGTTTTTTTTTGTGCTAAGTATTCCCACTCGGCAGTAAGATGACTCGATCTCTGAGGTTCCGCCTTTCGCTTCTTGTTGGTGCCGCCCATTTCATGACGTCATCCTAGAGCCGGCGCCGGCAGCGTGTCTGCGTTTCTCCCACGAAGACAAACTTTGAAGTTTTGCAAAGATGGATGTGGATAATGCACATTTAAAATGAAGGCGTTTTGCTGATCACCGCTAGCTCTACAGAGGCAGTGTGTGTGTTAGCCTGGGGGCGGTACTGGCAACTTTTCCTGGAAGGGGCTGTTCCCCACTTTGTGACATCACAATTTTGTGGAATGGGAGGGGCTGGTGCACAGAGAGAAGAGTTTTAGAGGAATGCTCAGACACGTGTCATCAAAATACCACTTTGAGTTATTTTTCCTGAGAAATTAACATTATAAGACACTTAAACACTCAAAAAAGTTAGTTTTGCATGATATAAGCTTTTTAAGCATGTGAGTTTGATAAAATAATAACTTTCAAAAGAATACAAATAACAAAGCTTGAGAAATCAAGTTGGCAAGTGGCTTTTTTTTTAAACTTTTCAATTCTTTTTCTGACATTCATATTCAAATCCATATTCTGCTTCTTTGCCTCATTGGATGTTAAACCATTCAATCAGAAGAACGGAGGAGCGCAGCTGGACTAATCAGTCAATAAGAAGAGCTGTTGTCAGAAAAAGAAGGGGAAGGTCAGGAAACAGACACAGCTGTCTAACTATTGCCTACAACAGACAGGCAACACGGGGTGTGTGCATGCGTGTGCATGCGTGTGCATGTTTGTGAGTGGTGATGGAGCCCAACCCTGTCCAGTTGAGCAGTGGTGAACAGGTGCAAAGCTTTGTGCATATATGTGTGTGCGCGCAAGTCACCATTATTCCAGAGTGGCTCTGTATTATTAATTCAGAAACGCTTGGCTGGGGCTGTGTGCGGCAGCTGCTCTTACGAGTGCGATGCGTGTTTGTGTGGAAAACAGAAGACCCCCCCTGGTCTTTTGTGAAGCCTCCGTACTTTCCAAGAGCGACAGAGAGGGACTGTGCTGTACGTCTCCCTGCTCGCTGTAAATATACACACAATCACTTCAACAAGGAAAAAGAACACACACACACACACACACACGGATGCGCTCGTGGTTCACCACAACATGACTGTCCGGCAGGCAAAAGTAAACAAGAGGTATAAAACCAAACCCGCCAGGAACACCATGCCCGACATTTTTTCTTCCCACGCCTGCACCACTACTGACTTTTTTAAAGCTCCTCAGAAGCAGCAAGTGCCCTCCACCTTACTGACAAGGGCTCTGTTCTCCTCTCCACCTGCCTCAAAGTTATCTCTCCGTCAGTGTGGATGAGGCAAAACTCAAGGGGAGAAATTCAGACGAGCAAGTGCAAGAATGACCTGTTCTTGTCAGGATTTTAAGACGTCCTCTTCTTCTTCTTAGTGGAGGAAGCAGATACAACAATGGATGAAGCTTTACTTTTACTGACATGCAAAGTGAATACACTGCAGTTAAAGATGCTTGTACTAAGTACAAGCAATAATGCATTCTGGCTGTTACAGAGGAGATCATCAGTAAGTGACAACACTCAGTTAGAACCCAGGAAGCTAACTAGCAAGTTATTGAGACGCAATGCAAAATTATCATTTAAATCCAAATGTAGGAGTATTTCTGACAAAAATATAACCTTGGATTAATCTAGGATCTAAAAATAAGGAAATTGTTATTAAAATGAGTAAAAATCTTTTCGCTCCAAACACTTAACAATAGAAAAACTTTATCACTTTAACTTAAATAAATTTGTACTAAGAGTGTATTCTTACTTTTATTCACATTTTGTTCTAAAATGTGTGATTTCCACTTATTATACTAGTTTTTTGTCAATGTAACCAAAATGAACTACAAATAGGTAGATAAACACTCAAAGAAATACAAACTATTGTCTATGAACTAACAAATAAATACTTGTTAATTCTAACACCTTTTTTATTTTTAAATGATTGTGTGGAACCTCTTGTTTTTCTATTTCCATTCTTTTTAAGTAAAATTTACTTGCTGCATGGACAGATAGTTTTGAGCGTCTGTTGGTTTTCTTCTTAAGATTAGTGTTCTTTTCTTATTTTTAGGCTACCTCTTTTCCAGTGTACATCACTGATATTATTATCATTAACATTTAATAGTTTGTTACCACAGGATACATATTATCTGAGCCACAAAGAAACAAAAAAGTGCTGTTGATAATAGATGAACTGGTTTGAGTTTACAAGCACAAAAATAAATATTTCCCTCTAGTTTCTTGAAGAAAAGACATTTGAACATTTGCTAGTTACAGGGTAACAGAAAGGTAGAATCTTAGGTATGATCCAGCTGAACGTTATGGGATTCTGTGCAGAAACCAAAACCACCAGGCATTATCTGCATAAAGCAGATGTTTGTCCTCTCATCTTCTTCCTTCACCCGCTCTCATCCAGCAGTCTGCTGTTGAACCGCCTGTTCCCGCCACTATACCATAAGACATCTGCAGCTCACTTACTGTTTATTCTCTTCTCTCTGTCACTTTCTCTTATCTTTCCTCCTAAACCTGGAGACCCAAAAGACTGAGTTTTTTGTTTGATACCAGATGGCACGTCAACAATTGCACAGCATCAGCCCCTCTAAACACAGACACACATATACATGCACAAAAAAAAACACAAAAAACACAACACCTCCATGTCCTCCCGTCCCTTTGTGCTCTGTTGGATGCCTTCACTTCTTTCCACAACCAAGTGTATAGATTTTTGTGTAATTCTATGTGTGTGTCCCCCTTTACCTTGGAATATTAGGCACTAGTTTAATGAGAGCATGCTGGGAAGCAGGCCCCAGCCAGTGGACCATATGGGGGCCATTTAGCCCCCTCAGAACACTAAGCCAAGCCTTGCTGACATGATTACCACTGCCGTCCGTTGCTCTACACCAGTGTCAGAATGAGAATGGGGAATTTTATCATGGACAGCTAATTAATGACTGGAGATTGGCAACAGGAGATGGAGGAGGCTGAGGGAGGATGAAACAAATTCTGTCTCTGCTTGGTCCCTATTTTTTTCTCAAGTCTAATTGGGCCAAAACATTCAGGTTCTGTACAGAAAAATGAAAAACCACAAGAACATCCATTATAGTTAGATAAAATGTGTCGACTTTATCAATTACAAAAGGATTTATGCACTTATTTGCCAAGTTTACTTAAGTTATACATTTAAGTTTGCACTGTATCTTTAATCCTTTGTGTTTTTAGGTATGGTTAAAGACCCAATACCAAGAAAATTGTAGGTTTTTTTTGTTTTTAAACATGATCTTGCAGCTTTTGTTCTCATGATGTAGGATATTTATAAATAATTTAAGATGAAGATTATTTCTTTATTGTTGGATTAGGAATGGATGAAAACCAGCGGTTTGAAAAAACTCGGGTTTCTGACAGAGCAACTGGCCTGGGCAGGCCAAAGCCTCCCTTCTCCATTACGACTCTGCTGCAGACACTTGCAGACAAATAGTTCCATTAACGTCGTCATTTTCCTCATCTGAGCTAGCTCAAAACTTCTTCTTTTATTTTTGCTTTGCTTTGCTAAGGTTAGCTTGGGGTTAGTAGGTGCTGTAAGATAGCGGGAGAGAATGTAAACAAAGGGCTGATGGGAAATTACCAAAGTTAACTTCCGTGCAAACAGTCCCTCCCATAACCCAATGGTGACTTTCTAATGAGCTCCTGTTGCTCTGTTGAAAATATACCTTAAAAAACAACACAGGCCTTTTGATTTTGGTTAAAAGCTGTATTATCATAATTAAAAGACACTGGACACGCTTTTATAATAGTAAAAAATATAAATGGAGTAGGACTAACAGTTTCACTGTGTGTATGTGGCAAAGCAGACTGAAACCAGTGGCTTTGTTAATCCCGTCAGAGACAGATTACAGGTGAGGCGATAAAAATAGAATGACTGTCCCTTTAACCTGACCACTGTCACATCCACGTACAGCTCAACTAGTCAGGAAATAAGATGGCATAAAAATTCATCTACTAAAGACATTTTGATCGTTTTTTTAACCCATGTGGCCAATATGACCACACTTTGTGTATTTCAAAGGTAGAAAACTTTAAGACAAAATTGTGTTATAAATGTTGCTGTAATTTGACCTAAATGATATACTTGGTAACATTCTTAATAATAACCTTATATCCACACATTTTTTGCTTCTTCCATATATATTCTTAACTATTGAACATAATATAGTCAACTTTAGGTGTATATGAAGGAGACAAAAGCAACAAAAACATAAAGATTTGGTTTTAGGTTAGGTTGGTCTATTATGTCTATTATGTGAGCCATAGCGAGTTTAAGTTTATATTTAAATTCAAGTATATAGTTTTTGTTTTTACATGACTTTTTAAAGTTATAAAACTGATGTTCATGTATTTTCTAAGCACTGGCAGCTATGCGTTAACGTAGATGACCGGCGACGATTGATGACATCATCGAGCTGTAGTCTCTCTTCTGCTTGGAGGGATAAATGTAGGGAAAGGGGAAGAAAAAGAAAGAGAACCATAAAAAACTGTTTTGCTGAAGAGCTTCTCCAAAAATAAATATTGAACTTTAGAAAAGAAACAGCAACAGAAAGTAACTTGTAACAATCCTGTCAGCAAATTACAGGAAACTGAGGCCAAAGTTTGTGAACAACACAAGATGAGTTTGGTCTAACGAGCTCCTTTTGTTGCTGTGAAAATCGTGTCAGAAAATGGCATAAAAAGCATGAACTGACCTGCTTTGTAAAAAGGAAAAAAAAAGCACTTTTATTCTTACTTAAAACTCCTTTCTTCCTCATTTCTTCTCAGTTTTGTTTCTGTTTGCTGTTTTAGTTTTACTTAATCATAACCTACACTTTGTCTTAGGTTTCAAATAGGTACAACAGCTGACTGTGTTATCCTTAACATTTAAAACAAATAAATGTTACGGCTATGGTCATATATCCCAAAATGTCAGTGCAGCGTCCTAACTGCAAGTTTTTCAGCAAATTCAGCAGGTGACCACAGAGCTTTTAAGAAAAAGTTCAATTAAACGTTGACCGGACAATTTCTTGACATTGGTCAGTGGCTTCCTGTGCACATTTAGAGGCAGTTGACAGGAAGGCAGCAACACGATGATTGACTGACAGGAGGGTCTCCAAGGTCCCCAGAATCGTCTGATGATTGGCCGATTTTATACTGCCTTCCTCCTCCCACTGTCCATTTCCCGTGTTGCCGTCGTCCCCGTGCCCGTCCGATAGTTAGAAATTGTACAGTAGCACTACAGGCACTCAATGAGGGCTGCTGACATGGGCCGGGGGCTCGACGATGACCAGACGTCAATCTAGCGACCCCGGCCACTGCGTGTAGTGACGTCATCCCCACCTGATCGAAGGCCGCCGGACTCCTTGCATTCATGAAGACGACAAAGATTTTTTTTGTTTGTTTTTTTTAAATTGGGTGGCAGCAGCTGAGTCAAAACCATAAGCAACAGGTGCATATATATATATATATATATATATATATATATATATACACATAAAGTCTTGTCATGACTTTGAACCGTAATTTCTATTATTACATTATTACTGCTGGAGTTTGAAGCAATGATCTTCAGGAAAATGTTTTCTCAGAATTATTGTTGTAAATAAAACTTTCAGTCAAGGATCGCCAGTCAAACTGACACATTGCCATGTAGATTTGGTGCTTTTAGATTTTCCTAAACTGCTGCCCTCTGTTTAACTCAATAAACAACGTAGTTGTTGGAAATGACTGATCTGACAGCCGACACACAGAGCACATCACTCAGCATCATTTTAAAAATGCCTGAAGATGTTTAACAACCGCTGTCCTCGTGGTTTTCCACAGAAGCTTTCATAAAAGAGGTAGGTCCAGCACTGAAGAACTCATTTACAAATGAAGTATGACAGTTTACTGCTAAAGTATCAGAACGGGTTGGGTCCTACAGAGCAACAATGCCTCAGGCTAAAATGCAGCAGAAGGAGAAGTGAGCGCTATCCGGGCTCGCTCATGAAAATACAGCTAAGTGGAAGCAGAGAATGCTTTATTATGTATCCCATACGATTTAACTTAATAGCTTAAAAATACAGCCATAAATAAACAAAAAGAATGTTAGTCTATTTGTCTAGAACGCTTCTGTCAGCTAACTTTTAGAAAGCTGTTAGCTTGGCACTAATCTGTTGGCCTAAATCAGCCAAACGAACCCCCACCCAAACCTGCCTCCTCTAATCAATCCCAAGCTTACTCCGACCAGCCCACAGAACCTCAAGATGTTACCTACACAGCACCCCTTTAGTTTAATCTGTCAAAACATTTAAACATAGGTGCCAGTTTCCACTTGGACTCAGATGGCTTTGTCAGATAAGGACAGGGCTGCTGCCACTTTAAACAGGCCACACTGGAAAGCAGCACGAATGCAGACAGAAACAGCTTCAGCAGAGGTCAATTAAAAAAATCCTGAAGGCTGAAGGTATTTACTTTGAGTTTGGTCTTTAACAGCCTCTTAAAACAGAGCTTCATAAGTGTGAAGTTTGGTCAGAGGCAGCCTTTAAAACAGCAGGATCCTGAACTCTAACTTCAGGAATGTCAATAGGTGTGGTACTTCCAACACCTTTCAGGCCCCAAAATCATTTATATTTGACACGACTGCATTCATGGGTGTGGCTGTGTTAGAGGTAGAAGTGAGTGAGGAAGGTTTTATTATAACCACAGGCAGTAAAAGTCGCAGCCATGTCAAGTGACAGAGAAAATGGGAAAAATTACTTGTGAGGTGCAAACATTAAAGCATTGCTCGTGGCATTACTCCACACATCCCAACTGTTGAACATGTTCAAACTTTAAAGACTTTGCCTTGAACTTAACGTTAAAAAAAAGTCTTAGTAGTGTGCATTTGACCAATCCCAGGAGTGGGAGGTAAGTCGTGGTCACAGCTCTACTCAGGAACCGTTGGACAGTGTAACCCCCAAATCCAACCCTTAAAGTCCCACTATCTATTGTAATAATGCTCCCAGTGGTCTTTCAAGACTCGCTCCAATAAAAAGTCTGTTTTTGATGTTTTGATTAGTTCTTTTTTTTTGCTTGAAATTTCTATTCTGAGGATTTCTTTTTTTCAGTAAAAAATAAATTATTAAACAGCTAAAATGCAGTTTGAAAAAGCTCTCTGTTGTGATCTTACAAATGCAATGGATCTACAAATAGATCCACGAACATCTTTGATTTCTTCTTCTGAGCTGGAATCTGGCTCAAAACTATATGGCTGAATAGTGCAGATATTGCTCATCATTTTTGTTGCACTGGAAATGTTAGGTTGGGGGTGTGAAGGTCTAAGCTAGTGTGAGAGTGTAAACAAAGGGTTGATGGGATGTTAGTGCAGGCTTACTACGCACTGAGAAATTTCTAATTAACAATTTCCTCTTTGCACAAACTATGTCCAAGGAAAACAACACCGTTTTTTTTAAATTTTGCCTAAAAACAGCATAATCATAATTCAAAGAAGACCAAGAACGCTTAAGATAATTGGTGTGGGACTATCCTGCCATTATGCAGTTTTTAGCCAAAATACGAAAACCTGTGTCCTTTTCTAGGACATAGTTTCTGCTGAGAGGCAGTAGCTCATTAAAGATTCACCTCAGAGATGTGGGCAGTACCATTAATGCAGAGTAGGCCTGCCCCCTTCCTGTCATCCATCTGTTTACATGCTCTCCCACTAGCCCTCACAACTCCAATCTAATATTACAGATGCAACAAAAATGGAAGCAATATTGGAGCTATTCAGCAGTACAGTTTTGAGCTAGATGACAGCTCAGACAAAGAAGATGAAGACGTTCATGGATCTACTCGGCTTGTGGTTTGCCACAGTAGGTTCTACGTCACACCTACAAACTTTTTCAAACAGCATTTTTACATCTGCTCCTGATTCACAACCATTTTTATGTTAAAAAATACTCAGAAATGCAATTGTAAGCTCAATTTTCTTTATACCCATTATACCCCCATTATCATAAAAATGCTAAGTTTCCAGCAGGAAGACACTGGATATTATTTCTAAACTTTAGTGTGACCCAACAATGGATTTTAACCCATAATCTGCCAGTCGAACACTCTACCATCCAGCCACTGAGCTGGCTTTAAATCAATGTTCAGTATGTTTAGAGAGTCGCCCCTGGCTGGCAGAGTGAACACTCTTCATCACTGTTATGCAAGTACAGACAGGGAGTTTTTCCCACCAAGGACCAAGTTTATTGACATGCACATTTTATTCAAATCAACCTGGACTTCCTGTTTTAAAAGTATTGATTGTATATGAGAACTGGACTGAGTAGTCCCTCCCCCCTCACGTTTTAAATAGAAGTACCCGCTGGTTCTAAGACGCCAAAATCCCATAGACTCGTATCGACAAACAGCTATTAGTCATTATTCTTTTTTAAAAATATGTTCTTGCTGATCCTAATTTTTCTGTAGAACAAGCTATTTAAGTTATAAAATAACCAATATGATTGACAGATTCTCCTGCACACGCTTTCAAGCGGTAACTTGAACTTCCAACAAGCTCACACCTGATTGGGAGGAGTCGTCGCCATAGAAATTGTGAGTAAGACCAACTTGAACCAATCACAGCATACTGAAGATTTCTGGTTCACACATGGCGGTGTCCATATCACAAAAAAAATTAATTGGCTTTATTTTGTTGGAGCTGGAAGTGAGCCATTTTCGACGGGTGACATCACCTTCACTCAGTCCGGTTCTGTTATACAGTCAACGGTTGTGACCATTACATGTAGCAGATTGAGCTCGCTGCACAGCTGCTTTTTCAGGTGTTTTTTTTTTTACAACTACACCTGCTTATTTTACAAATGTAAGTTTACAAGGCTTTTTAGTCATTTTAGTGCATATAAAAAGAACATTTGCTTAATTGGTAAAGGATTTTGAATTTTTTCAGCAAATTCAGATGTTTTATTTCATCCGAACCCTTTAGTTTATTCTTCAAATCTGAATGGTGCTGTCTATAGCAGAAAAGGCTTACAGATACCAGAAAAGTGCTAGAAACATTAACAGAGTGCCTATTTTATCTCACTTATCAATACTTTATTAAGAATATTCATATGTAGTGTTAAAAAAACAACAGGGAGCAAAATAACATTTATCAATAAGGAAATTATAATCATATACCCCAAAGATTTATGGTTTATTGCATAAAACTAATAGATACATATTTTTTCATTTAAGCTTCCACGACCACAGTCAATACAGGGATAAACACCTAAACCCTAGTCCACTCTTACCACATTAACTGTTAGGCAGTAGGTTAAGGTGGGAATAAATGGTGAAAATGGCTACAATTTAGTTACAATTAAATATTGACCACATTTTCTACAAGGAGTGCATGTGTGAACACAGTGCAACCACTGGCACTGTGATCAAATATTTGAGGTCAGCATTTTGAAGATCTTGAGCTGCAAACTAATCCCATTATTCAATCGCTCTTCCCTTCACCCGCTCCAGCTACCTCTATCCAAGTTCTCCATCTGCAGCGATCAGCACTCCATTCATTGATCCATTCATTCATTTATCCAAGATTGCCTCCCTCCACATTGCTCCATTCACACACCCAGCCATTAATCCATTCTTATCTGCCAACTGATTTCAGAGTCATCATGCCTGAAGCCATTAAGTTCAGAATGTGCTACACGTATGAAAAACACTGAAAAGTACTGAATATGAAGTTACAATGTGTGATAGAAAAACATTCAAAAAGACTATTCAATAAATATCTCTTTTTTTTTTTAAACATCTACAAATTTGATTTTTTAAGTATGGATTTAACTGGTTTATTTTAATGCCCAATTATTATCTCTTCAGGTTTTTCATGCTGAATTGAAAGTAATTCTTTCTAACGTTTTCATTTAGGTGCATCTGCCACAAACTACTGAGAATTCTTTTTTCCTGTTCTGTGGTGACTGTATCTGTCACAAACCATCTCCCCGTCTGTCCTGCGTGGTTTGGCTGCAAGCTCCGCGGCCTGGTCTGTTTGTCTGTCTGTCTGTCTGCCATTATCTGCAGTGTAGAGTGAGTCATTCTTGGGACAATGGAGACAGTTTGTAAAGCCACACTGAAGCGTACACTTCCTCCGGATGTGGAAGAGGATGCTATTCATAACAAAGCCTTCACTGTCTGCCTGTGGGCTACTACGCTGCGAGTCGGAGAAACGGAAACAGCAGAAAAGGAGTACAGAACGTGCAAGGTGAGGAGAGGACAGGAGTGAAAAGGGGAGACGCAGCCGACAGTGGTGGCGGCAACGACTGGTGATTGATATCAGAGATCTGGCACTGCCACCTGATCCAGCCAGACAGCCTCCAGCGACACTGAACTCGCTGAACCCACTGAGCCAACATGGCTGCTTCACTGCACAGCACTGCACTGCACCCAGTGAACCCCACAGAGAAATAATGCGAGGCAAATACAGTTCCTCAAGGAATGACACGGTAGAGGTAGACCACAGAGGAAGGGAGGGGCAAAAGCAAAAAAAAAAGGGTCCTGATCGCATCGTGACATCAAGGCAGAAACACCAGAGCAATATTTAAGACTTTTAGAAAAATGTTCTTCATTTGATGACCACACACCTGCATATTAGAGATTTAGAGGAAGATGCTGGAAAACATCTGACAAAAAAGAAAATTATTGCACGTTCTACATAGAACAAAACACTTCAGGGGACAGAGTGTCAGGGATAAAGATTATGCTGTTTTCCCCATCTCTCCCCTCCATGCTGGCCATCTGCTGTGCTGACTGCTGTGCGGCTTGATACCGGCGGAGGTAACAGTATCCACTACTACACCGGCCGACTGTGACCTCTGCGGCTTCTTGCAGGTTGACTGAAGGTAACAGTGTAGCTGCAGCGGAAATTAAGTTTATTTTACTTCACTGGGGTGAGAAAAATTGAACTTCCAATGCAATCAGTAATAAACAGAGCAACATCTGGATTTGCAGCTAAATATATGACCATTCAGCAGGTTTTTCCTCATTAATAAAATGTGATTTATAATATCTATCACTGTCCAAAAACAATCTTGTTGTCTTTTGTCCTTAAGTCTAGTGGAATAAAAGATTCGTCAACCTACATGCAAACATAAAGAAAGGATGCAACCAACTGTGCTTCATTGCCAGACTGCATAAAAGAAATAAATAATCATTGTTGCAGGAAGTGAGTAATAAAAGCTAAAGTCATCTGAGGACACATGCTGCAGAAAAGATGATGTTCTTCAGGAATCTTTCTGCTTGATATTGATTAGCTTTGAAAACTGAGTCCAAACGCAGTCCTGTCGCGAGTTGTTTTTCTTTTATTTATCTGTAGACCTAATACTGTAAAACAAATTAAGCAAAACAAAGAAAAAAACAAAAACTCTTTCTGTTCAATGAAGATAATGCATTCTGTCATGACCCGGCGACCTGAGCTGCTTTTCCTGCAGGCAAGTGATCCGTGAACATTTCAACATCAGGATGGCTAAAAGAAAAAGCATTCAATGACCTGCGTCATGACAACACCAGATGAGCTGACTGAGGGAGAATACATTTTTATGCATATCAAACAAACATCTCAAGTGTTGATTTTTACCGTGATTACGGCCAATGTTTCGCTTTGTTTACTATTTATGACCCTCTGTTGTGAGACAACAATAAATGCAAAGTTCAAACTTTACCACTGTTTTCATAGTGGTTTTTAAGAATAAGTTAATCTAGTCATTATTTATAGAAAATTTAATTTATATTTTAAATAAAAGCAGATATATGATTGTACATGCATTTTACCCTTTTTGAAAGGCAACAACTGCACAAATTCCTTTTAATTCACTGTCACCTCAGGTTTTCTTTTCTTTAAAGGCCTATATCATGCATTTTAAGTGTATTATAATGCTTATTCCTCTCTATAAACAACCCCAAAGAGGTACTTTAAACTACTCACGCTTTTCTGAGCATTCCTCTAAAACCCGATACTCTTTGAGCACCAGCCCCTCACAATCCATGAAAATGAGCGGGTCTTCACATTGTGATGTCACAAAGTGGGGACCAGCCCCTTCCAGGAAGAGTCTCTGCTACCAGTACCGCCCCCACGCTAACACACAATCTTTCTTTAGTTTGCTAAAGGCAATATACTATCAAATATATGAATATGGTTTACTCTGAAAGGCTTAGAAATAGCATGATATAGATCCTTTTAAGAAAATAGCAATTATCTGTCAGCAAGGAGGCTCTGTAAAGTTCTAATACACAATTCTTCCTTTTATCAAACAAAACCAAACACTTTAATTAAGGGTTGATGGTATTCACACACATTTATATGTGACCAAACACAAACACTGGTTGAATTTCATGTTGGCCACACGTAATACGGAGACATCGCTGCATTGCCCGTAATTTTAATGCGTCCAAGTGTAAATGTCTAACCTTTCCCCTGAGTCCATGCGGCCACGGAAAAAGTTCAGTACTGGCCACACATATGAAGGAAATTAGGTGCGAATAGACACTTTCTAAATTAAATTACCCGTAGACTGTTCTATATCGTTAATCAATATCAATCTGATTTTTATGCCACTTATTTTATTGCTACATCTATAAGAATACAAATGTCATTGCTTCCATTAGCTTTGTTATTTATACATGTGTAAAAGGAGGTAACATTTTCTATAAAATCAGTATTCCAGCATTCCAGTATTCCAGTTCCAGCAGCTAAGCTGATGCTTTTTGCTGTTTCACTTCAACACTTAATGACTAATGCTGTAGTCTTTGTCCTATCACGACCAGGACGGTGAGTCAGCACAGTCCACACACACTTTAATACAAAGATTTTAGCCTTTGATGCAGACAAATATTCATATTCTTGACACAAAAAGAGGCCCCTCCCCTACGTCTCTGTCTCACACTCCGACTCTAATATTGTTGCGTCGTGACTGAGAGCACAGAGTTCTTTTTTCCATTCCTGGGGTTCAGGCTGCCACGCTGTCTGTGTTTGTCCACGTGTCTGACAAACCGACAGAGGATAGTGTTCATGTTTGACACATGTTCTTTTGCTGAGGTGTGGACAGGCCTACAAGTCCTACAACTCTGCGTTCTGTTGCCCATCCATGTCACTTCCTGTTCAACAGTTTCTGTTGCATATTCCTAGACACCATCACAGAGTCAAGGGGATGATGCTCCCCTCAAAGTCTGGAAATCCCCTCTCTTCCTATTACACACACACACACACACACACACACACACACACACACAGTTGTACTTGTGTGCCTGTGGGATTCAACCAGGACACACAAACACAAGAAACTCTGATTTATTAGGGGAAAAAAAGAAATACAAAGTCAGAGAAGCTCCAGTGAAAACATCCCAAAACGACCTCATCCCTTTGAGACAACGGTCACATATCCCTAAATGCCAAGGACCTAAACGTAAGTTTTTAACCAAATTCAACAGGTGGTTGCGTGGCGGCATTTCTAATCGGAAGGTGATAGTGGCATTTTTACATGCCACAGAGTGGCGGTGGAGGTTTTAAGAAAAAGTTTAAATTTTACGACAACTGGACGTTTTATCTCTAAAGGTGAACATTGGTAAGTGACCGCCAGGGCATCGAGGTCGCATGGTGGCAGTCCAGTGACAGGCGGGGATGACGCCATAATAAAATCGTGTGACAGCTGCGCGGCCGCAGGGCAGATCGCTAGCCGGCAGCAGTGCTGACTGGACGATGTGTAAATGTCTCCGGACGGCGGCAGTTTAGGGATACATAAAAAGCTAGCATTTCTGCACGTCTGACTGACGCTGTCTACATGCATGACCACTCCAACAATCAACCAAAAAAAGCATTTGACAGCGGCGTGAAATCTTGACAATTCTGCCGATGCCTTCACAACACGAGGTGGCAGTTGAGTTTGTGACCGTTGCATCAGACAGCTTCTTCTCTGTAGAGGTCGACTGCATTTCAAATTTCACCTGTTGCAGCAAACTCACCAAACAAACCGTGAAAACAGGGAAGTGGCCCTTCTGCAATATGTTCCCTCAAATGTAACAAATGTTCTGGATTTCTCACTCAAACCGGATGTGCTGTCACTGCCCCCCTGAACTTCAACCGTCCTTTCCAGTGATGTGTCATCTGACTTGCTATGATAACATCTAGTATCCTCTCTTAACTGAACTTGGGCAACGGCTCTGTTTGCTGCCGTTAGAGAAATCAAAACTGACTTGATTTCCCAGGCAGCTATGTTTAAAAAAAACACAGTGCTCTAGCAATATTGCATATAGACAGTCTTGTGCATGTGTAAAACTACACACCACTTTATCAGACACAACCTGAATGAACCAAACAGAGGGTCAGTAAGCCAACAGACAACCAGGCTTAGGAGAAATCCCAACACTTCGGGCACTGTATGCTTGAGCAGAGAATCAGGCATCCATATGATCAGCCACACACTCAACTGCAAACATCCTCCCACCGGCACATGTGGACAGGCGCAGCTAGGCCCTCAGTCTAGACAAGAGGCAAAGCAAAAGAGAGGAGAAAGCAGAGGCGCCGCGGAGAGGAGCAACACGAGGGGAGGTTGTGGATGCACTTACCCCTTTTCTGGAGCCATCCCTCTCTAACGATGGTGACATCGCTCATGGTTCCTTCACGTCGAGTCTGATGCCGCTACACGCCTGCTCCACAGAGAGAGGGAGGAGGAGAGAGGGAGAGGAGGAGAGGAGCGGGGGGGCGCCCGGCTCTCCCAGCCTCCGCGTCACTCTCCCTCCCTTCCTTTCTCGTTCTCTAGTTTACGCAGTCTCTCTCAAACACACACACAAACATGTATGTGTGTGTGTCGTTTCACTTCCTGTTGTGGCTTATCTCCCTCCCTTCTTCTTCTTCTTCTTCTTCTTCTTCTGTTTATCCTTTTCTCCTCCACCTCTTCCAGCCCTCGCTTTCACTCTCCAGAGCTTCCTCCTCACCAGTAGTGACTCAACCTGGAAGGAAGTGAAAGAGAAAATGATTTAAAAAGAAACAGACAGAAAAAGAAGACATTAATTTTTTTTTTTCTTACTCCCCACAGCCGTTTCACAATATCTGACAAAACAAAGAAGTTACTGTAAGGACAAACGCTTCCTCCCATCAACCCCCTCCCTCACAGACATATACCCACTTCCTATTTTGTCCGTAAACGCCGTCTTTGATCAACACGGTGAGCTGTTGCTAAAATAAATAGATAATGATCCTTTCACTAGCCAAGCCCCTCAAATTCTCCACATCACATATTCGTCTCTGCATGTGCTGGGTGCAAACCCCGTCATAGCCTTATTATACAGCTTGATGTTGAGTGCTTTTGTTAGTACGTGAGGCGTTTATTCTTTGTGGGAGAGCTTGTCAGGATTTAGGATTGGTTAAAAATAGCTACGACTGCAGTTAAGGATGCTCTCACACTCTCCCTCTGCAAATCTCTGCACCTCTCTGTCGTCTCACTCCCGCCCTCCCCTCCCTCAGCAGCGCGGCCGCGCTCACCTCAAATGCACCCTACTACACTGTATTACACAACACCCAGCAACGCCGCGCCGCTCGCTCGCTCGCTTGAATGGAGACGAGCACTACGATGGTTTAGCTACAGTCATCCCCACTAAGTGGAAATCAGCATTCAGATCAGAGAGCGTCTGCGCTGCTGCAGACTCTTAAAGTGACTGCAGCATTCAAGAGGAGACTGGAAAACACCTACAGACACTTTTTTATGATTCAGCGAGAAGAATCGTGACCAGCTGAAAACGCTTAGTCATGTAATCCACATACGCTCTCGATTACAAGACTGTTAGATAAAAAAAACAGGTCAACGCTTTTCCAAAAGGGGAGAATTTTTCCACTTTTTTATTTAAGATATTTTTAATTTGACCTTTTTTAATATTTGATCTAAGAAATCTGTGAAACCAAACTTTTGGGGTAAAATGTATTTTCAAATTGCTGACATCTCTGACAGGAATATAATCAAATCTGTCAAAATTGGATTTTCCAGACATTTAATTGAATTTGATCCTTTCTGAATGATTTCTTTTTTTTTTACTCTCCACAAATTCTTTTCGTTCCACTCCCTTTATAATCTGTCAAACACTATTTTTTTAAGAACTGTTAATAAAAAAGGGCAAAATTCCCTGAAAAAGACATTAATTCAGAGTGTAAAAATGTGTTGACTGGACAGAGTCCGCTTAATTTGGTCCAGATTGAGTCCTGAACGTTGCGGTTGGTCTGTATTCAGACTGCTGTCAACAGGACATTTATGTTTTGAACCAAAGCTTGTAAATAAAACCATGTGACGAAAGATCTCTTTAGTTAATGGCCAGGAACTAGGAGGGCGAGGCAGGGCAACAAGAAGTGGAAATGATGCAATTCCTAAACTTTGCAATCCTTGTCGGAATATTTCACTTCTTCAAACTTTTTATTTCGCTAACAAATTTGAACGTCTCTATCAACATCAGATACAACACTTTTTACTGCTGTTCTGGTACGGTGGAGGCAGGCTGCAAAGTGGTTACTGCATGGCAAGACGTCACCTAAGATGATAAGTGTTTATGATATATAGATAGTCTGTAAAACAGTGAGAAACAATGTGCATCATGTTAAAAGTTGTTTCAACGAGCCTGCATTCATCCGAACACATTTCAATGAATTGCTGTGACTCATCGTTATTGTGTTATGGCATTGTTTTTAAGAAAATTCTGTAAAGGAACTACAAGGTGATTTTTGCGATGTTGCCACAGCAGCGAGCGTGCCGCGTAGCGAGACACAGAAAAACCACGTCAAAAGCGTTTTTAGCTGTGTTAAAACAAATGTTCTAATAAGGAAGGAGTTGGACCATTTTTTCCTGTTTGGTAATACAACAATAGTTGCTTTACATTTGTCTGCGGCTCCTTTGTTGCGTTATTCCTACTCTGTTTATATCATGTGACTACATGCTATGGTGGTCCAGTTATTCTGTTCTGGAGCGCTTTGTTTTCAGACTGAAGAATCTCAGACGAACCGAGACCATCTCGAAAGATGGGTCAGAGAGCAGTCCCGGACCAGCGTCCGCTTGGGTGTATTCAGACTGAAAATTTGTTTCGGATTCTTGGGAGAAATGAACTCGGGTTCACTTTAAACGAACCAAATGTGCCCAGTCTGAATACACCCCAAGGGACCGCTCTTGGACCCATCTTTTGAGGTGGTCTTGGTTCGTTTCCAATTGGACTGAGCTCCGATTCAGTCAGAGATTCCTTATTCTAAATAGGCTCCATGCTTGGAGCAGAACAAATGGACCAAAACAGCCACTGTGGCCCAACATTACATGATGTAAACAGAGACAAATGTGAAGCAGCGATGCAAGAGCAACTCAATGAAAAGTGGTCAGATGAATGCAGGCTCGTCAAAACAACTTTCTGACACACATTGCTTCTCACACTGTTTTCCCGACAATCTATATAGATGCCAGTCTGAATAGAGACTAAATGCAAGGTCAGGACTCGATTCTGACTGGATACAGTCTGAATGCACCCTTAAACTCTTTAATCTTTCTTTTTCTTCACTCCCTAAGATTAGGACAGAACTTTTACTGATCCAATAAGGAATTCTTACAACAGAAGCTAACCGAGTAGATGTTTTAAGCCTGATATAATATGAGAACATGCTTGACAAAAAAACAAAAAATGGATTTATGGAAAACATTTCTTGTCAGTAAAAACTCATTTATTGACTAATCTTCAGGCAAGACACCAGGAAACATTTATGAGTATCTTTTGAATCAATTTCCTAATTATGATGTCAATAAAAGTTGATATGGAAGTCAATTTATTTAAAAAAAAAGATTTTCCTTTGAGAATCAGTTAGTAAAAGACACGTATAAAAGACAGTCAACCTCAGTAATTACACTTATGAGGATCAAATTCTTTTTATAGACAATACAACTGTGGATTAAGGTTTAACACTAAATTGTTATTCAATAAAGCTTCAGTTAGCTTTAACCTTAATCTCCTAAACCATATGGATTGCATTAAGTGGGAGAGAAGATAGAGAAGCGAAAGCAGAGAAACGAGGAGGAAAATCTAGCAGCAGCGCCGCTTCAACTGTGAATCACTGACCTTTTCTTTTGGGAGCATGAATAGGACTAGACAGCTATTCCTAGATTTCTCTTTCATTTGCTCACTTTGAATGGGGAAAACACAAAAGATGGTTGCAACGGTTCGCTTTTTCCCTATTTAAAACCGATTTTTGCATTTGAAACCCTGACAACGTTCAAACATTTACAGGAACAATCTCTATTTTAATCTCAATCTGCACATTTACATCCATAATTTATTTGTGATTAAAATAGTTCCTAAATATGTAGTTAGAAGATGTACAACAGATGCAAGATTAGAATTTGTTGTTTGAAATCTCCAAAACCCATTTGTGACAGTAGGTAGGAGGTGAGTACATCATGTAAGTCATTTACTCCATGCAGCAGATCAGCTCTAAAAACAAAAGCCCGCAATCCTCTTGCAAGGAAAGAACATGACACTTTACCTCACATCAACTCACATCAATCCCCTGCAATCAGTGGCCTCATGCAAACTCTAGCTGACATCAGCTGCAATAAGACCACCCCTGCCCTAAGAGCAAAGCCAGTCACTCATTTCACTCATCTGACCTGAGAAGACTCCATTCTTTCTCATTAAGAAAGATACCAATGCAAGTCACCTACTATTCCCGTCAGTTGTGTTTTGTTTTGAAGTTTGTGGCATTTAATGTGCATTGTGTGGTGAGTACAAAGTTTCCCATGACCCATTTATAAAATCAGCATCGACCTCTTTGAGGTGAACGTTTATTCTGACAGCAACAATGAAGCCACATCCACTTCTATGTGTAACAATGCAGAATATGTGGCTCAACCAAAAGCTGCTGACAACAAGACACTAATATTTGAAAGTACACAGACAAACTGCACTATCCACCCTGTACTCTGTCAAACTGCAAATGAAAACAATAGTGTACTATTGAAAAACAATATCTGATGACAATAAAAGCAAAAGTGATTTTTTAAGCACAAAATCAGTTGTTAGTTTAACTTCTAAAGACCAAAGAGAAAAAGTTATATTGGCTTATGCATTTTGAAAATCATCTGCTGAAAGTTACGAGGTAAAACAGGAAATATTGATGCAACGCAATTAACAGGAAGTGGTAAAAAGCATTTTAATTTCTAAAAAATTTGAATACAATTGTGGAAATGACAGGCTGGTTGCAGTCTTTTCTGAGAGTGTTTTTGAGGTTTTTTTAACCATGGTAATTTTAAACTGATGTGATACAAATGAGCAGAGCAGATGGAAGCATTGCATGATTTTTAATATGTATATATAAATACACTGAAATGCATGTCTCTCATATTTTTCCCAACTTATTATCTTTATTCTAAGAATTTATCTTTAAATGGTAGGAGGTTATTTTCTGCTTTTCTTTGCTTGTTATGAGGTGGAATTTTGAATTAGCTAGACCATTCTAAACAGACTGGACCGTACCACTCAGTGGAAACTAGGTTGTAGTGATATTGAACTAACATCTTCACTTACTTTTGTTTTCCAGTTCGTACTCCTGCTCTTTTTTTCTCCTCACAACAGTTCATGGGCAAAAACCATCCCCGATAATCCACTTCCATTGTAGCTTTTTCATTTGCATCAATGATTTATTTGCAGCCGCGAATCTGTTTAATTTAACTTATTGTATTTTCTTAATTTCTTTTTTTGTAGTTTCTTGTATTTGTAGCTGTGCCTCTTGTTATTTGCAGCTTTTCTTTTTATTTGAAATTAATTTTTTGTTAGCACCCCTTTTTTTTTTTTTTGCCAATTAGATTTAATGCAAAAGTATTGTGTGTCTGTAAAAAAAAAGTTTTGTACTTGTAGTAAAAGGTTTGTGTCTGTAGAATGATTTTGTAAATGTAAATGTAGATAAAAAATTTGTCTTTTTTTCTAATTAAAAAAAATGGGTGTGTCTTTAAAATTGTTTTGTGTGTGTCAAGTGTCTGTCTGCAAAAAGATTTTGTACTTGCCAAAAGAAAATTCCGTCGATTAAAAAAGTTTTGTATCTGTAATAAGAAATATGTGCATCTGTAAAACTGTTTCACAACTGTCGAAAAAAGAAGCTAAATCGGGATATTTTAAAAAAATCTTTCTCCCAGGCCTATTTATTCTACACATACAAAACTATTTTACAGTCACATTTTTCTTTTAAAGTTTAAAAAGTTTTTTATGACAGACAACTATTTATTTATTTATTTATTGCTACAAACAAAATCTTTTTACAGACACACAACTTTCTTACCTCAACTAAGAAACACTGTTTTTCTTACAGACGGGCAATACTTGACAATACAAAACAATACTTCGTATGTCTCGGACGCCGTACCTTTCAAGTGTCGTAAACTGTCAAGAAATGTCGCGAGATTTAATAAAGTGTGTAAACTGATGCGACATTTCCGAATACAAACAAACAAACAAAAAACCCAATCCTGGCAACATCCTCAACACTTTCCTCGGAACAACAGACGTGCGTGTGGCACACCTAATGCACACCAGCGGTCAGTCAAATAAAGCTGCAGCAGTTCGCTGGCTGCCTTCACCTCCACCTCCACCGCAGGTATGAAGTCGCTACGACATACGCTGCATTTACCCCATATTAAACGGATTGTTATTGAAATTAGGAACCCTGTCAGAGCGCCGGCTTTTAAAGTCTGCTACCAGGAAGTTGGAGTGTCATTAAAATACGCAGGGGCCACCAGCGCATCCTTTACGTCAGGATGATGCCCATCTCCCGGGCTGATGCGTCATTCCTGCAGCACTGCTGACTGTTACACAACAAAAACAAGCACTTCAGGGAACCCCACTGCCCCGCACGCACCGCAGCCGGCGCGGGACGGGATACAATCGCGACTTTTCAACAGTTATGTAGCGCATTTAAGAGAAAAGTTTGTCGGCATTTACCTGTAGCGACAGGTGCGGTGGTCCTGCGCACCTGCTCCTCCTCACAACCCGCTTGGCGGCTTACTTCTTCTTCGTCTATTTTTATTTTTTTCCCGCTTCCTAATGAGTATCCGGGGCTGAAGTAAGCGCCGGTCGCTGCTGCGTTACGAACCCGCGGCAGAAATAATCTTTTGGAGCCACTTCAAACGGATTTCCGAGAGGCTGCGGGGAGCTACCGTTACCGCAGCCAACGGTTGTTTTGACTCTCACGCAGGCTGGTGACGTCAGCAGGGGAAGCGGCAAGCCTCCCCTTTCTCCCTCTTCCTCCTCCTCCTCCTCCTCACCCTGCCTTGTCGTCTTCTCTGTAGTTGAACGGTTTTTCTGAGTTCATCCCGTTCTAAGCAGCAGCAAGCTCCTTTACCATCATAGCATCCACATCCCCGTGGATGTGTCAATTATCGCGAGATCTTAGGCAGTTCATGTGCAAGGTAACTTCTATCTTGTGGTTGTAAGCACATGCACACGAAGAGCTTAAACTACAGATTTAAATAATAATAAAAAACTTTAAAGATTCATGTCATGTCTTGACAAAAATATGCGAATGTAATATACTCTAATGAAGAATATACAATATATAATATATATATAGTACAATATAATATACAAATATTTACTTGGATTGCATTGACTGAAATAATACAATAAATGCATCATTTTTCAGATGCATATAAAACAGAAGCATTAATCTAATTTTTATCCATTACTAGCTTCTGCCTCAAAGCTTTAGTTCATTTTCCTTTTTTCAAAATAAATGTCTAAATCCTTTATTCTCCCACTGCTCAGTACTCATGATTGATCAAAGCCAGGTAAGAATAGCTTGCAGTTTTGGTTTAACATGGGTTAAATATGTTCAATTTTGCTTCGTTTCAAGTTTCAGGAATCATTGTATATATTTTAGTCTTTCATCAACTGAATTTATCAGCTACATTTAAGAAATAAAACATTTTTTTAGTTTAAAAGGTTCCCCCTGGTCTTCTATCGTGTGGATTTTTGTGCAATAAATCTCTTATATGTTGGCAGAAAGGTAACATCTCTGGAGAGGGAAGTCTTATATAAAGATGGTGAATAATTCTACTTTCAATATAATGTTGATTTATGTTGGGGAAAAAAGTTCTGCATGACAGTATTCCACAAAATCTCCACTGGGAAGCTCAAAAGTCGTGTTTTCAAATCAGTTAGACGGATAAACTCAAAATATCTGGTCAATGGACTCTTTCGAACAAATTGGCTATCAAATGTATGGTGTGTTTATATATTCTTTACATTACATTTGTCAGTAACGTGGTTGACGATATAATGAATCAAATATTGATTTTCATTAAAACATTTTAAAACTTCTTTGGGTTTTTTAAAAAAACTGAAATTTCGAGTTTTCACTTGACGTTAACAATACCCCTAATTATGGAATGACCCATTTGCTTACTTTAGAAAAATCACAATGATATTTCTTGTTTATGACGTCATTTTGTCTCTAAGTAGTTGCAGACTGTCAACTCAAAAAAAGAAAGAAGTTTTTGCTTTTGAAATAAAACCCCATAAAACAACTGTTAAAATCAAAACAATTGCTGTTCACTGTTCAGCATGACAGTCATTATCTTTTTCTTTTTTAGTTGGGTGACCTATCTTTTGGTAGAGGTCACGAGGACTAAGACATTCGGGATTCACTACAGAAAAATATCCAAAAGTGTTCATGAAATTTTTAGACATTATAACACAACACTGCCCCCATCCTCTGTTCTCCTCGCTGGCGCTCCTTGTTTTTTTTTTTTTTTCGAATTCCCAATTGGTGTTGGATGTGGTAGCAGAAGGTAAATTGGCAGATACTGGGCCCAAGCTGGGCTCAGAGTGCAGACACAGGTGGACCTAACGTGTCGGATGATGTACGTCTGTAACTCTGTGGCCTCTCCAAACGCACATGCACCTATTGCCATCAGCTGGCCTTGTGCTGCTCACTATGTGCAGAGGGGGACGGAAACCAGTAGCAGGGGGAAGGTGTGTGTTTGTGAGCGTGTAGTGGAAAGGCAGCATGGGTGGGGTAACGAAGATGGAAAAAGATGAAGGGAGCACAGGGGAGCCCTTCTGTTGCTGTCGCTGCGGCCAGACGTGTCCCTGTGACACGCGTGCACAAATACGCCAACCACCTCAGCTCACGAGCAAAAGTTAGTCCTCATAAAATCAAAAGCTTTTTAGAAAAGTTTACCTAACTTTAATTATGAACTTATTTTTATAATCAAGAATGAGCAATAATACCTGTTTAAAGTCTCACATTTAAGTCATCCGATGCCTTTTTTAAAATCATTTTTATGATAAAAATGGGACATTTGTTTCTGATTTAACGAGTGTTTTCTGTCTCTTAAAGCTAGTTGTGAACACACGAGCACAAAAAGGTTTGTTTTATGTCTGTTTCTCCAAGAACCACACACAATAAAGTCACAAAAGGAAGTTCAAACCACAAATAATTCAAAGATTTTCTGTCAGAGTGAATATTTGCACAGATTTATCTCAGCTGAGCACTCTTTTGTTGGCATTTCGCATAAGTCTGGAGAAATTAGTTTTAATTTTGTTCATACCCTCATACACAGAGAGTGTCCAACTTTTAATACATTTCAGAATTTGGCTTACAGTGCACATACCGTTGAAGAGGCCGTGTCAAACAACTGCACAAACCTGCAAATGTAGAAATTGTTTGTGTAACAAAGAGTCAAAGGTGGTCGAAACCATTTGCAGTGTTTATTCACAATTATTAAAGCGTGAGGGGTTGGTCTGAGAGGCGTTGGTCAGGCAGGCTTGGGTCAGAGATTCCATGGACTTTTTAGAGGCTGAAGCAGACGGTTGTCAAGGGCCTCCTGGGAGTGGCTGCAGGGGTTGCTGGGTATTGTAGTGAGGTAAAGCAAGAAGTGGTCAGAACTGTGTGTGCAGGCCACCAGAGGGGGAGGCAGAGGGCAGCCTCCTGACGGTATGACCGTGCTGGATTCAGATCACGGTTTGAGTCTTTAAATGGTTTCATTATTATTATTGATCAGTTGATATGTCATTTTTTTGACTGATTCTATTTTAACCTCTTAATGCTCACTGAATTTTGTGTTATTGGTCATTCCTATTGGCTATTTTATGTGGGTTTTTTTGTGTGCTCAACTTATCCAGGGACTAGGGTTGAAAATGAGCTTTGCAGCTGACTCTGGCACATCCATGTTCAAATAAATATGAAATCTAAATAAATCTGTTTTTGCTGGGCCCCTGATGTGAGTTTTCCCTCCAGGTTCGTTGTGCCATCAGGTCTCACCGCTTTGGACCTGTGACTCCCCCTGGATGAGACGCTGCCAAATGCATCTCACACATGCTCACACACTCTGAGGTGCCCCCAAAGCACAGGCAGGCAGCCCAGGTTGAATAGATAACACGTGCTGTTATAATCCGAATCTCCAGATAGACATTTATCCCCATCTACTTACCTCCTGTTTTTGCTCCCCTGATTCTCCTACACCTCCCCTTGTTTATGAACTCCTGCAGCACCCTCCCATCTCTCCACCCCCTCATACCTACATTCCAGCCTCAGTTCCCTCGCTCCCAAAGCCCAGAGAAGCAGCAGCCGTGCTGGCCTGCCTGGCACCTTGTGCCCCCTAAGCCCCATCCCTGCCCTCTTTGAAGTGCTTTCAGGAGAGGGAGGTCAGATTCGCCCGGGAGACCCTCGTAGAGGTAGGGACAGCTGCTGTCATGCAGGCTCTGTTTTGGGGATGCATGCACAAAAGAATAGACACACAGTCACACGTACACACACGAGACAGGATAGAGCAGCTGCAGCCACGCTGCTGAAGGTGTGTGGTACAGCAGGACAGCTTGGGTGCCAGTATGGTCCAGCATGGCTGTGCTCTGCTCCGTTCTGGGTCACCTATTTTGCACTCAGGTGTGAAATGCAGTCGCATCACCAGATGAACAAACATTTTTTACATAAATGTTTTTATAAATGCATTTTAAAAATTCAACTCGTTATATATTCAGTTTAAATGTCATGGTATGTCATGAATTATGAGTATGACCAATATAAAGAAAATATGTGCGTTAACGAAAGATCTTGTATTAAAAAATACCAATTCACATTCGCCTGTACAGGTTTTGCCTTGTGTTGACATAAAAAGCTTATGCTAAAACGTTTTAACACTTATAAGATTACCTTTTAACTAAAATTTTGCGGTTTTTAGCCAAAATTTTAAAGAAATGTGTCGTTTTCTTGGACAGTTTCTGCAGAGCGGCAGGAATTAATCACAATTTCACCTCTGAGTTGTGGACAGAAGTAGTAAGCCTGCTTTCATTTCCCATCATCCCTTTGTTTACACTCTCTCCTGCTAGCTTGCAGCCCCTGACGATACCAACCAAACATTAGCGGTGCAACAAAAAGGTGAGCAATATTGGAGCCAGATGCCAGCTGGACAAGGAAAACAAAGATGTACGTGGATCTATTTGTCTACAAGTGGATGCAAGAGAACAGAGCAGAGCAGGAATCTTGTAGAGAACAGACTTTACCCCCTATGCCATTGCTACAACCTTTTTCCAATAGCATTTTTTTTGTTTGCTCATGATTCACAACAATATGAATAAAGAAATACTCAGAATTGCAGTTTTAATTTTAATTTTCTTGATATTTACCCTTTAAAAACCCCATTTTCATTGGAGTGGTTCTTTAAATTCTCCACATCAGACATTAAAATGTGTCATTCTTTCTGACGTGTCATTAAATAAGCCCTAAAATAAGTGTGTGTTTCATTTTATTTGTAATCTTTTTATAATAAAGTTGATCAAAAGGACGCATTCATTGTTCATTCAAGTTACTCTTTTGTTCCAAGTCTATGAGCATGCCACATGTGCAAGTAACCGTCTTGTTTTAACATTCTGATATTGCTTTTATGCAGACAGGTCGAACTCCCCTCAGAACACCTTGACCCCTGTCTCTCTTGCTGCAATCACTTACAAACACATACTCCACTAATCAGATTTCTCTGAACCGGAAGGTCAGAGAAATCTCATTGGTCAGGCTGCTGAACACTATGCAGCTGCTCCACACTAGAATAAATTGCCTTAAATGAAGCTTACATGACAGGCTACACACTATTTATTCTTAGTTTAAGAAGCTTCCACGTGATCACGTTAAATCTAGTCAATGTCTAACATTAGAAAAAGACAAAGAGAAATATTACTGCAATTTTTCTCAAAACTACTTATGTAAAATTGTTGCCTGTGGTAAAAAAAAAAAAAATAGCTGGAAAAATCTCAGCATAAGGCACAAGACCTACAGAATGTTTGTGGTCTTTGCGATATCAGATGACAGCACAAAACAAAATACTTAGGGTACAGTCACAAATACAACTGCCATCGCATGATGAAGAGGCATCGGCAGAATATTTCATGTTTCATGCCGCTACCCGCTTTTTTAAAAAAATCGTTGGCATGGTCATGAATATAGACGGCAGCTGTGAGGCGTACATAGTAGCTCTTTATACACTGCTGGGCAGCTGTTGTTCATCCTAAACCCACTTAATAATAATAATTATAATAATAATATCATTATTATTAAATTAATTCAATCTCCCAGGCATTAAACTGTTGGATAAAGATACAAAATTTACAGCACACTAACTTTTGAAGTTGTAAATATGGTTGTAAAACTAGTGAAGCTGCAATTAGCTGATTAACTCCTGAAGTGTGTTTTTGCTTTGGCCATGCAGGAATCTTACTGCTCAGTGATGACAAAGCTAAAGCAAACGGCATTGATAAATGGCTCGGGCTTCATCACAGCTCTTGGAGGACTTTGTGAGGAGAAAACTGGTTCACAAATGAGACGGTCATGAACTGTCAGTGTTCTATGTGCTTCCTCCACTCTAGAGTGTTGTCAGGGTTAGTAGACAGATGTTGCTCGTGTGAGACATCAGGTAGAGGGCCGTGTCATCCGGAAAGCCCACTTTCTGGTCAGCAGCACAAATATCTGCGATCATGCCTATCAAATATCCCATTTTCTTTCTCTCACATACACAGTTGTTCTCTCTGCTGTTCCGGCGGCGAGCTGCGGTTTTGTTGGGTGCCGTCAGGGTAAATTTGGCTCAGTGGTTGAGTCAGCGGGAGACGATACAAGAAGAGATCTTTGACAAGGGAGGATCTGAACTTGTACATATTATCTGTGTGTGTTAGCGTGCTGCAAACTGTATAAAACAGCATAATTCTAAGCTTTTGTGGTTGAGCATTTTTTTTACCATCGTACTCATTTCTTATTATAATTTGTTGTGATTCATTGTAAGATTTTTATTGTAGAAAGGGTTATTTAATATTTTACATTTAAAGCAAGTAATTTGCACAAGTGTTTATTGCAGTATTCCCTGAATACTTTTACAACAGGGGTCTGAATAATTACAGTAATTTTGAGAAGAACTGTTATATGGCAACTTGTCCAACCAAATTTACCAAAATTCCAATGTTATAGAAGACACAAGTTTACAAAGGAAGGATTAGGATCAAGATCAGATATTTTTATATTTGTCTGGAGGCCCCAATTAGAGTAAAATTTCCTTTCAAAATAAAGTGCCTTTAAGTACAGCTGAGGAATAACATCTTTAAATATCCACTCCGATGAAAATTGGGTTTTTAACATGTTCTTCTAATCATGGCGGAGGACATATATGAAGAAAATTCAGATTAAAATTTTGTTTTTTTTATTCAAATTGTTGTGAATCAGGTGAAGACAAAAAATGCAGTTAGAAAAAGCTTTTAGCAATGACCTAGGTTTGGGGTGGGCAAACGTGTTGACTTGTGGGCCACAAAGTAGTTCTAACATTTGGCAGAAGAGCCGGACGCGGAACAGATGCGTGGAGGATTTTGGTAACCCACTTCATAAGAGAACAAAAACAGCGTCTGGATGAAAACATGCTTTCAAAATGGATCTATATATTAAAACAGAATGTTTTGGAGTTTTTCTTTCAAAACTGTGCGTTTTGTTCTCATTTTAGTGTCAACTGCACAAACGGGTTGATGTCTCTAAGGGGAAAAAAATGCTGTGGCCACGTGATGTTAAAATGATCGGAAAAATCCCTAACTCGAAAAACACACATGAATATCAGAAAAACAACCAATTTTCCAACACCACACAAATGCAAAATAACTTTCTACCCCTTGATTAAGTTCAATTTATTTGTATAGCGCCATCTATGGAGAGAAAGTAGATTAACAAGGCAAAAAAGCCACTATAAGTATTGTTAGTTTAATTCAATCAAGTGCAATGAAGTTGCATAAAGAATAAATAATATACAAAAAAGGTGGACCGAGGTGTTAGCTGTATGGCAGCTAAATTGTTTAATCCATCTCTAATCTCAGATTTTAGGAATGAAAAAAACACCTCAACATAATCTGGTTAACCAGTTCTCATTAAAATAAACCTGAATCTCCTTCAACATGCGGATATTTTTTCCATTACAGAAAACTCATTTATCACCACAGAACAGAGCCCACAATAGCTAGTTATGGCCGCAGAAGAGGATGAGATGTGACAACAGAATCAGACAGAAGAGGCCATGGAAGGACGACAGCTAAAGCATCGGGCAACACAACCAGCTTGACCTGTTATGACGACAACAAATGTCTCAACAACTCATTCACTCTCCTCTGTATGAGCACAGGATGCAGAAACCTCTCCCTCTGAACCCGATAAGGTAAACACATCTGTGTTAGACAAATTTGACCTGTTTTAGTGAGCTGCAGAACATCTGGAACAGCAGCAGTCCCTCAGGGGGCTCAGCAGGTTTTTAGGGAATATGGTGACATTTATCAATGAAAGCCATGAAGATAGTCTCCAGAGAGCCAACAGGAAGGATGTGTGCTGCCATCTCTCCTGTGTACCAGAGTTTCAGAGGAAGTTTTGTACGTCACATCTGTCAACATCTGGATGCACAGCCTGTGTTTGGCTTTCCAACAACTGGGTGAGATCAACATCCAAAACCCACACGATCTGAGTCCAGCCAGGAGATGGAGCAACAGACACTTACACAAACACACTTCTGAAGCTTTTGATGCCCCCCGAGGCCCCCCCAACCATCTTTCAAACCACTTCCTATTTCTGGCCTGCACTGCTTACACTTCCTTTGTATGACTGCAACTTGCTCTCCCTTTTCTCCTTCGTCTTCGCATAAATACACTTGCTGAGAGCGACACATTAGCAGTTTATGTGTAAATGTGATTTTCCCCAGGCTGCACGCTCCTTGGGGAGGCGCAGGAGGAATCTTCCTCTCTGAACAAACTGCTGTGCAACATCTGTGCGCAGGAAGAGAAAGACAGACGTGAGAAACAGAGCTGCCATGAGAGGGGATGTCTCCCAGTAATGTTTTTCCTCTCAACAATTTAGATTTCCCAAATGTGTTATATGCCAAGTTTGATGAAGGGAGTTCTGTTTGGTCATTGCTTTTTCAGTTTTTTTATGTTTGAGATCAGCTGAAAGACAGCAATATCAGTCAAAACGTCTTAAAATTTGAAAAAATGTTCTTTAAAATAATGGAAAAAAATCTGCCAATGAGGAAAGAAAAATTTGAACTCTTAATTTAAGACAAAAAAAGTAGTAGTCTCTAAGACATACTTTGTTAAAACAAGATGATTTGGAGAAAAAAAAACAAACTTGAAAAATGTTCACCTCCCAAAATGACACCTAAATGCAACCTAAACCTAAATGTAAGTTTTTCAGCAAATTCAGGAGGTGACAGCATTTGTTATCGGGAGGTGGCAGTCGCATTTTTACACGCCGCACGGTGGCCGCGGAGGTTTTAAGAAAAAGCTTAAATTTTATGGCAACTGGATGACTTTTGCGTTCAAGAACGTGCTACACACGCTTTCATAATCTTCTTCTTTTGTGTTTTTACTGTTTATGAGCGCTCATTCAGCTTACTAGCATCAACCTACAAGAGGTTCAGGCTCGGTGTGCAAAGTCAAAGGGGTGCAAAACCCACAAATCTTTCTCCAGGGTTTTTCTTTTCACAGCTCTTTGTGTCCGTCTTGGTGTCAGAAAAAGGCAAATGTTAATTTCTCCTTCGTGATCACGTTTAAAAGGGTTGGTACTTCCGTGTTTTGAAAAGAACGCTAACCACACGTCACTATCAAATCCGAGTCCCTTACTGGTCACAGTGTACCTGCGATTAAACGTGAAAAAGTTAAACGTGTTGAACTTTCAGTGCGTGATCAGCAAACATCCTATTTGTGGGTAAAACTTAAAAACTTGCGTAGCTTCACACGATCTCAAGCGTTCTGGACGCAGAAGCCTAAAATTCTGCACGTACTTTTCATTGGAAGTTGTATTTGAAGCATTAGTAAGATTATTTGCAACGAGGGGCTTTTGACTTTCAGAGGGTTCTGTTTTTGTGGCGGTTCATTTAAACTGCCTCAAACCACAGAAGAACCCACATATTAGAGGTGATGTTATTTTAGCCAGACTCATGAAAACAAAAAGTGTTGACAAAGGCAATGTTTTCGCTAAAAAGGATAAAAAGATTTAAATGTAAATGTAAACACAGACATATGACCCGAGATAATTCACGTGAGAAATGGATTAGGCAAAGAAAAAAACCCAAACACACCGTGTGAACAAATACAACATCCTTCCAGTTGTTGTTTTTCTGGTCAGTCTGACGGCCGGCTGGAGGTTCCATACAGGGGAGGGCTGCATCACACGGCGACTGTGACAGCTCACCATACGGGGGTGGGCAATCTCTAAGCCCTGTGGAAGTCTGCACACGTGGCACGCATCTCTCACAAACAGAGCTAAAGCAGCTTCACAGATGCCGCCTCGGTGGTTGCTGCGGCACACACACAAATACAGTTAATTTGGCCAAAACACCCCAGCTACACCCGCCCAGATGATCAAGCTAATTGCGTCCTACTGGTTGATGAAAGATGTTGTTTTTCTAATTTCCAGCTCTTGTTGTTTGTGAAGTTTGCTTGTGTGGATGATTGTGAAGGACTTTCTTTTGAGCTCATGTAAGGATTGTGGTGACACAGTCAGGCCCCACCAAGACAAATATTGTGATGTCATTTCAATGCATTTCAAGGGACAAAAAGCTTACATTAGCAGTACTGATTCAAAGTCTGTTGGTGTAAAACATCACAAAAACTTAGTTAATTTAGGATTCCCCAAAAAAACTCAAGAGTTTAAATGAGACTTTCAAAGTTTTTAATTATCAAATTGTAGAAAACCAATCAACGGTTCTTAGGAACAGCAGTCTAAGCAAAGACTTTCCTCTCCACGACCACTTCCTCCAGCTCTTCTGGGGGGACCCAGGCCAGCTGAGGGACGTAGCTCAAATCGGATTTAATCTGAAGTCAGTTAATTAAATTTCTATTCAATTTAATTTTTTTATATAGCCCAAAATCACTACACAGTTGTCTCAATAGGCTTCACACTGCAGTCAGTCATATAATATAAACAATAGCTGGTTGCTAAAATAAGCTAAAAAGACTAAGCTAAACTGGGCATCCCTGCCCTTAGACTCGATGAGGAAAAAGTCCTAAAAAAAATAATTTTGAGATAAAAAAAAAGAAACTTTAAGGATGTCCACATGAAGGAGGGATTCTCTCCCTAGAATTAGTTTATCTAACTCTACAGCTACATGCTTGAATGGTGTAGCAGATGGGCTTCATCCAGATGGAACTGGGGGACAGTTGGGGGTGAGAGGCGAGTCAGAGGCGAGGTCCACGACCAAAGGCAGGAGCACAGACGATCCACCTGGAGTTGGGATCTCTCCTGCTCCCCTGGAGGGGGAAGGGAAAGAGGGACAACACATGAATCGCACTGCACCAAACAGAGGCATGGGGAACTAAAAAAAAAATGACACTAAATAAATGATAAAGAATAGAGGAGAAGAGGAGAGGAGACGTAATAGAGGACAGAAGCCTAGTGCTTTTCCAAGTTTCTAACTTTTAGCAGCCCACTAGCAACTAATTAGTGTTGAAATATAATTCAAGCAAATAATAGTAGGTTGTGTGTGATATTTCTAAATATTTCTACATTTCTAAAATATAATGCAGCTTTTTAAATATTTGTTTTGCTTTTTAATTGTGGTTGTGATCTTCAAAATGAGTAATTTGTTGATGTGATTTGCACTTCAGGGCCACCATAGATATGGTATTTAGTAGCATCCTGACCAAAACAAGTATAGATGCGACAGACCGGAAGTGAAACTGAACATTATGTACAAAATTGATCACTTAAAAAAATGTTATTTTTATTTAATGATTTAAATACAAATTAATTGGTAGGGAAATTCAGGTCTGGCTGGAAATGAAAAATACTGTTTTGGAAAAATTAAAAAAACGTTTTTTTTTTGTTTTTTAATATTTTCTACAGAGTAGCAGGAACCTTTAGACATTATGCTTTGCCAATTTCCCATGATCCCAAATTTGAACCAGATGGAAGCTCAGATGAGGAAAATGACGATGTCAATGGATCTATTTGTCTGCAAGTGGATGCAACCGAATTGTAGCGGGGAAAGCGAGACAAACCCGAGCTTTTTCAAACCACTGGCTTTCATCTGCTACTGATCCAAAACGATATGAATTTAAAAATACGCAGAAAAGCAGTTTTAATCTTAAATTATTCTATATATGTCCTCCGTCATGAGAAAAAATGACAAAAGAACATGTTTAAAACACGGATTTCATTAGAGTGGGTCTTTAAAATTGATTCCTGTACCTCTCCTGAGTTTTGATTCTTTTATGTTCTCATGACTGCAACACCTGTGTTTGTGTGGAAACTGACTTGTCTGCATCTAGCTGATAGATCAAAGTCACATAAAATTATATATCTCTTTCATTTAACTCCCTTTTATCTTACTCCTTTTGTTTAAAGTGGCTAAGCAGTCGTAATTTAGCAGTCCTGAATATTGAGTGTGGTTCCCTCCATTTAGCCTGAGGCATACAAAAGTAACATCTGGGCTGTTTGGCAGGCTGGCCACCATTGGCCTCGCTGGAAAGCCTCTTCAATGCTGCTCCAGATGCAGGCGAGGGAGGCCCAGCACACACAGATGGAAACACACACGTGCACATGTGAGGACACACACAGCCACAGACATCCCTCCACATATACACTGGCACAGTGGCTGCCACACGTAAAAGAAGGCATCCATGTGTGCAAAAATGCTTCCACAAATACAGATGTGCGGCGAGTTCAAAACACAGGGAACCACTGATAAACAAAATACACACAAATCCAATCTCACACTCAAATGGAGACAGAAAGGCGGGTGATGTGGTGGGCAGAGCTGGCGCTCTGTTGGCGCAGGTAACACGGTTTCAACAGCTGGCGCAGGTTAGGCATTCCTGGGAATTGGAGCCACAAGGCAAATGGTCCCGCTGGCTTTGGGGCTGGAGTTGTGGCAGGCAGGCTGACAGGCTGGCACACCAATGCCTGTGCATACACACACATCAAGAAAAAGGGGATAATTCCAAGAAAAATGGAAGACAGGTCAGTGCTGTCCAACGTACAAAACAACTCACTAAATGAAGAGTTGAGGGATGCACACCTGAAGTGTCATCTACAAGCTGAGTTTATCCTACGTGTGCATGTGCACATGTTTTGTTTTCTCTTTTCTGTGAAAGTGTATTAGCCTTTTCACTGCCTGGGGGCTCGTTTCCTGCCACAGCTGTTGGCAAGTTCCTCTGACATCTGGACCAGATAGAGACAGACAGGCACTAATACACTTGCAGCACAGGCTGCAGCCTCTCTTCTCATTTCAAACTGATCTTTGAGACATCATTGCAAAAAAATGTGAAGGCTTCATGTTGGGCTAAGTACAGCTTTACCTGCTGTATTCACTTCAAGTGAACCATTTTGTTTCCCCTGATAAACACATTTTCAGTCTGAGTACACTCTAAGTTCATATAGAATTCACACTTACGGCAAAGAAAATGACTGTAAAACCAACATCAAGTCGCTCAAATTTCCAAACACATCAAAAGTGGATTGGATTACTTGAAGATGAGCTCCCTGAAGAACAGTGATTGTTATAGTCACACTACAAATGCTTTCTACAATTTAATTTAAGTATGATTATGCCCTTTTTTAGACAAAACCAAAAAACTGGTGTTATTGTATTGGGACATAGCTTCTGCAGAGCGGCTGGAATACGGAAATTCACCTTGGAGTTGTGGGCGAGACTGTCGCTGTGGAGTAAGCCGGCCCCACTTCTTATCATTCATTTGTTCCCGCGCTCTCCCGCTAGCTTACAGCCCCTCACAACGCCAACCTAACATTACCGGTGCAACAACAATGGAGAGCATTCATTTTCTTAATGTATGTGCTTCACGTGCGAAAAAGGCCATCAGAACATGTTAAAAACACCAAAAACATGATTTCTGTTGGAGTGGGTCTTCAAAAACTTGGAAAACCTTCACAGGGTGAACATACAATGCTAAGTCACACCTTTGTGTAGCTGTTTCAGCACTTGCCTGATACTGCATAGTCATTTCCTTCCATTTCCATAATTTTATCAAAGTTGTGTTATAAAATAAACCACTTTTGTGTTTGTTCGCCAGCATGGATCAAGTTCCCCATAAAGTGTCTGGCTGTATTTCTTAAGAGTGTGATGATCAGAGCCAAACACGACTGATTCTCCGGGTCTTTCGCTCAGCCTGCGAGGATGAACAAATTCGATTCTGTGTTGGACTATGCTCAAAAAGTAGAAAAATTAATTTGGATGTTCAAGTCCTCTAATGATCCACAGGGGTGTCTCTCCGTGGAAAGAAGGCTGGACAGATGTCGGGTCCTCAACATATCCAGCCCACCTCCCCACTTTACAAATGAGCTCACACTTACGCACGCTTCTTTTATCTCGGCGAAAGGACGACTGTCTGGCTGCTGGCTTGGAGGCGCCATTAACCAATTTAGCTTCCAGATGTCCATCATGCAGCCGCAGCCAAAGCTGCACAGTTCCCTGTGAACTTCACACGGATGCTTGTGAATCTCGTACACGCTCAAACACAGATGCGCTCTTCTGTGATGTGCTGAGCACAAAAAGATATATATCTATATATGTAGAGAGAGAGATATATTTACAGACCAGCATATTCCCTTTAACACATCACACAGCAAAGACGGACGCACCACTTCTGCTCACCTTGAAGGCGTTTTATGTATATACAGTATATGGGCGATTTTTGATTGACAAGTGCAGATTCTAATTGAACTGAGACTTGTGATTTGATTCTCTCTAAAACGATCTTCCTCCATCTGGAGGAGATAAGCAAGTTAAATACACAGTTGTTCCTCCTGATGTCTTGTACCCATGAGATTATGGATGTACGCTCCTCACAAAGTGTGCCCTCATGAGCAGAAACACACACGTAAAACGCCAGCATCAGCTCACGCAAACACATCCTCGCTCTTCCCCCAAATGGACAGATGCTGCACCTCTAGAGGCACAGAGACCCAACAGCTGTTCCCCAGCCAGTCAGATGGGCGACCATTGATGGCTCATGAATATTTTACACCCAGTCAAAATGGCTGTATTCCAGCCCGCCTACAACAGCAGCAGCAGCAGCAGCAGCAGCTCCAAACCAGATGATCATCATTAAACTGAACACTGAAGTTTGCAAGTCAGTTTTTAACTGACTGAAAGGTCTGACTAAAGATTGAGTTGGGGTTTGTTGTAAACTCCAGCCAACATTTTCCTCCTATTGTTTATCAACGGTTAAGAAAAAAAGTTAAAAAGTGAAAACTTGGGTGTCAAACTGAAACAAAATGCCTCGCTTTGTGCTTTGGAATACTTGCCGCCGCCGCTGTCTTCACACTATCCATGAGAGCTTGAGAGCTGAAGTGTGAACCTAATGTGTGGGTATGATTTATGTTTTTCATCTATAACCAACCTCTCAAGGCGCCGGCTTGGCCCAGAGATCTATAATGACTGCTCCACACAGGATTCAACAAAAAAATGTTCTGATAATGAACAGTATTATCAATGGCCTTCTATTCTATTCTCTCTCATGCTATCTCCACCCTGAAGGCTGGATTAATCTCATCTGCCCCACAGCTGAGATTTAAGCATCTGCCTGCCCTCCCTCCCATCCTCTTTATGTACTCTGTCTGCCAGCCAGTGTCTCCCAGAGTGTCTACCCTCTTGCATCCGCCCATTATGAGCATGATAAAGGTAGCTGAGGGACACGATGCGCCAGGTTCTGGATGCTGTTAAATGGAGTCGACAGGAAGCAGTTTAAGTACGGCTCACAGAGGCCGCTTCTTTTCATGGTGATGGGAAAATCCAAGTGGAGAATCCTGTCCTCTTTCAGACGTGGCTCAAGTCAGAAGATGTTTTGAAACTAATCTGAAAAAATGCAAGATATGCTTAAATAAAAAAAAAGGTTATATATTCTCATAAACTATAAAAAAATTCAAATTTACTAACTTTATATTAGGCAACTGCAGATGCATTTTTTTCGTCCTTTTAGGCAGGGAATCATCGTCAGAATCCCTTTCAGATGTGATAAAGAGGTGTTTTCGAACAGCTGTCTGAGTGGAAAGCCTTTGAAAAATAAAATCCCACAGACAAGCAAAATATAATTAATGCCGGCAACACCAGCCAGAATCTTTGAAGCTTCTCAGGTACAGCCAGAGGTTTTTCACGGAATCTCTTTCTCTTTGCTTCTAACAGAAAAATAAGGCTGCGCTCAGGACTGTACGTCCAACTGAGAAAATATAGCGAGTTAAGCGTCAGCATCAAAGAAGGAAAAAGATGTAAATTCAAGGGTTGGAGTTTCTGTGCATTCAGAATATTGCCCGACAAGCTGGTGATTGTGACTATTTATGGATCTAAGTTTGTTATTTGTATCTGTTTACACATAATTATTAGTTATTTCAACTCACTATATAACACATCATCTATTTGAGATGATTGATTGTTAGATGCATTTCAAGCATGGAAGATGGGATCTACAGCGACCTCCAGAGGCGAGAAGGAGAACTTCTTAATTGGTCTTTAATTGTTTTGGGAGGTTTTTTTGTTTGTTTTTTTTGGTCATATCCTGCTTAAAGAACCAAGAGGCATCATTGCAGTAAACTCTGTCAGGCAGTCCCTGTGGACAAGTAAATAGAATTTTTAGGGAATGGATCTTGAAATTTGGTTGCGGCAGACACATCCAATTCCTGGTTTGTAGTTATTTTGGTTGTCTTGTTAAAAAAGAATAAAAGTTCAAAGACTTTTCTTCTGCTTTGTTTTTACTTGTCAGCTGCAGCAAAGATGAAGATCATTTCTAGTGCGGCTTTTGTTCTTTACAGAGACACAAACACACACATGTTTTGGCATCTGTTGACAACGAAACAATGAGTGCTGGAAAAGCAGGAAAAGTCTGGAAGACTGCAAAGCACCTCTTGAGGTGTTTGGACCCAAACACCTGCTGAAGAACAACCGGACTGCATTATTTTTTCCACACATGTTGGGTAATAGTTTTAAATGTTTGCCCTTATCCAGCTTTCTGTGCAGGCTCATTGTCGGCCTGCTTGTTGGGCCTAATTGCACTTTCATGCATGAACAAGGGGCTCATTGTAATGCCTTGGTAACATGGATCCCCAAATTGATAGACACATAACAAGGTCATCATTCATTTGCATTTTAACTAGTCCTTCAGCTATGACACCAGATCATGTGAATTCATTACCATACAGGGCTGCACTTCATCCAGCCACCTATTAGTAACGCCAATTACCTTACTGGGACAGGTTCAGGGAATGCAAATGGGCCCTCAGATTCACTCAGGCAACGGGCCCAAACTTTTTCATGTTGAGGCTCTCATGACGAGCAGACATTTAATAAAAGGTCTTGTTGTCCCAGTGACCCACATCGGAGCACATTTCATTAACACAACAAACAGATATTGAATCTCTAATGTGCAAAAACCTGGGTATTTTAGTTCATAATGTTGACAGGACCTTTTGACAAAACTAAGAAACTATTGCTTTTATTTGTTCCATTTAATCTAATTGGTTTCCACATTTTGATGTTCCCATTTTAAACCAGAAATGGAGTTTCTCATAACTGTGAGTACAGGGACTGACAAATCCAGCTGTGAAACTGCGTGGTTGCTGTAAACTGCCACTTACAGGTTAAACAGGCCTTGCCACACAAAGCCTTGGCATTATAAAGGAAAAGGAGTCATCATTCTCACATGATGCATCACTCAGGGGAGCTAAAACCAGTCAGCCAGCGCAGAAACCTGTTACATTTAGGCTTTTGAGCAACCCTTTGAATCAAAGCCACTGGTGAAGATTTGTTTTTTAAAGAGCCATGCTTTGGTGTTTACTTTCAGGGATGCTTTGAGTTCTGAAAACTTGTATTTCTCATACATCAAATGTACCACATTGTACCGTACTGAGTAGCTCTTTTAGCAGCCAGAATAAACAGACTGCTTGATCTGGACTTTCCAGATCTTGTTGATAAAAATAAACATTTGAGCCTTCAACGGTTTGAGAACACAGAACTAAATAAAAGAATGAAATCTTATGTCAGAATGTATCTTTAGAAAGAGGTGTCTTCCACGGATGATTTATACTCGACATGTAAGCAGGTCACAAGTTGACACTTTTGTCATTGATTTCATAAATTGTTCAACAACAATGTAAAATTTGGATAAATGTTGGAAAGAACAACTATTTCTTTTCCAGAAATGTTATGGGAAAGGTTGCATTACAGTTGAAGAGTTTTACAGTTGAATAACTTCAATGTTTTGTTGCTGATGATAAATCAAATCAAACTTTATTTATAAAAAGCGATTGTCATACCTTGCGCTGCTTGAAACCCTTTACAATAAAGAAAATAGAATTTAAACATAAACACTAATTTTATTGTTTGTTAAGTTGAAATTTCCCTAAGAAGCATTTGCAAGATGTATTTATATCCTTTAATCCATCAAAGCTGTAAGGTTGTACATGATCTCTGCATTATTTTAACATGTGCTTAATCCAGCTAAAGTAGATATTCAGTGTAATGTATTTAATCTGCAGAATGTATTTCAAAGCATTGTTTTGGCTCTAGCTTAGCGCTAGAGTCAAATGCTTTTACTTAAGTCCTATTTAGTTTGTTTATCTTTAATAATGTTTCAAATTAATGTATATATCTGAACTAATTATAAAAGTGTTTTAAATTCCCATTTCAATCATCTTTTGATCTATTTTAAAAGTGTCCCCAGTCCCCAGATTTTTTTAGCAAAAAAAACCCCAAACAAATGTTGTTGTTTTTTTTTTTTTTCTAGAACAGTTTCTGCAGAACGGCAGTAGTACAACAGAAATTCTCTGAGCTGTGGGCGAGGCTGCTGGAACAAATTAAGGCCACCCTCACTTCCCATCATTCTTCTGTTTACAGCCTCTCCTGCTAGCTTACAGTCCCTCACAATCCCAATTTAACACCACTTAACATGCAGCAAAAATGGAGAGCAATATTGGAGTAATCCAGCCATACAGGGGAGGACTTTGTAAGGATGGCAAATGAAAACAGCAGAGTGGAACACCTTTACAAATGAAATGATCAAAAATGCATCTTTCTAACAATTTTATTGGTATTTTTATTTCATTTAAAATATTGCTTCTGTTATTTTTGAAATGCTTTAAGAAGCTTGTATTGATGATTTCCTAACTTGTCAAATATTTACTTAAAAATTGGGTGGGCAAAGCTTTGCCGCCCGTAGCTCCGCCCCTGTGCCACTTTCTTCAGATGATAAAAACTTTTTTTATCTGTTTTGAGTGACCTTCCATGAACGTTGACTTAAATTAAAGCCCAAACTAGTATATCCGAATTAATTATCTAATGGTTGCTAATAATGTAACAGGCCCATTGGAAACAAAGTTTTTTGTTTGTTTGTTTTTTCGTCAGTCAAAGTGGTGCACCTGCTCACACCAGCTGAACCCCACCTCTGCTCCTGGACTACACTACCCAGAGTGCACTGCGTGCTCTCCACTCGCTCTCCGCTGCGCCAGTCCGCCCCACTGACTCGAAGAACCAGTTGGCTTGGCCCAGCTTCTTCTTTCCTGCCTCCACACTGTGCGCGCTGCTGTTGTTGTTGCTTGGTGTCAACCTACGCCGAGGAGGAAAAGAAGACCTACCCCACTCTCTGTTCCTCTTTTAGAGGGCCTCCTCTCTCCTCCTCGCCGGTACCGCTGGCTTCCGTACCGCGCCAGTTAACTCGCGTCCTTTCCCCAGCCCGAGTTGATCAGCAACAGCTCGGAAACATCTGGCCGCCGCAGAGTGCTATCCTCCCCGTTCCTGCGCCTGCTCGCCTCGGAAGCCTGTTATGGAAATTAGTCCAAAGTCAATCTAGTTGGTCTCAGAAGGAAGGAGGGATTGGCCGGAGGAGGGAACGGGGAAGACGGTGAACCCTGTTGTCTGTAAGTGTCTCTTCCAAAACCGGAGTCCGGTTAAAGGAGGTTCAGGAGACGGAGGGCGGGTTACGGAGTGTGTGTGGGGGGGAAAGTAGCTAAACCTTTCTTAGCATGACTGTCTCCCCGCACTAACAGTTGCTACGTTAGCTGTCCCTCCGCGGTGTTTCACCAGCTGTTGTCATAGCACCGGGGCCTGCGAAACTACTGTAAATAGCTCAATATCGTAGCCCGTCCGCCTTACTTTTGTTAGCCGTTATCGGGCTATAGCTAGCTGCGTGGTTCGGTGTGTCTCCGTGTGTGCGTTTCTGCCTGTTTGTTGTCTCCCTTTTGAGACATTAATTAAAAATGAAACTGAAATAATAATAATAATAAAAAACAAACACACATTTTTTTTGGGAGGGGAGGTGTTTTTGTTTTTTGGAGTGCCTGACATCCCTGTAAGTTTTAAGCTAATTTTCTTTAATGCTAAAAACAGTTGATTTAGTCTAAATCACAATATGGCTGTTGATCTCATTTGTTCAAATGTATAAAAATAAAAACGAAAGTACTTTCAATACGCGTACATGTTGATTTTTGTTGTTTATTTGAAAGTGTGGTTCTTTAAGGGCTAAAGTCGGTGTCCGTGTTTTGCTAGTCCTTTTAAAGTTTGCTAATGGTGCGCACGCGCCACAACTCCCCAACTTAAAAAGTGGCAGAAACGGATTCACGCGCTCCACAGGCGCCCGGAAGGGAAAGCGAAAGGAGATCGTGTCTCCTCAGCTCGTTCTAAGGACCTGTTCGGGTCCTTGGGTTCCGGACTCGAACCCATTGTTTCCTCGTTTCATTTCTGCCGCTGTCAGTTGAAGGGTCCGATCTGGAGGGGGTTGATGGTTAGGTTAATGAATGAAAAAGGGTGATTGAATGAATGCAAGACGAGGCCCAGCGGCGCTGAACTGGAAAGAAGTGGAAAACAATATCAGCTGCATGTGTCTGTCTGTCAGGGTTTGGACGAAAACACAATTTAGAAAGAAGAAAAAAAAAAAGTTTCACCCTAAATATTTAAGTGTGTTTGGAGAACTTTTCCTTGAGTTAAGTGCATTTTTGTTTCCCCCCCCCCAAAAAAAGGAGATTTGGAGTGGATGGAGGGGGGGAGACAGACAAAGTTGTGCGGTGTTGGGAGAATGAAAGAGGAGTCTGGTGGCAGGAGTGTAGAGGAGGCAGCATATGGCTGTAGAAAGAGCACAGCTGGAGGTAGCATCTCCATCTGAGGATGATGTCAGAGCAGCTGACAGGCTGCCATCCACCCCACCTCCTCCTCCTCCTCCGTCCCTCCACCGCCTCCACCCCTCCCCAGTCCTTTATTGTGAGTCTCAGCGGCAGCCTGGGAGAGTTAGTGTTGTGTGTGTGCATGCACGCTGTGTGTTTGTGGCTGCCGATCAGTGCCAGTTAGGAGGAGGGAGGTGGTATCTCATTCCCCCTCCAACATCTCCTCCACTTTGCATCTGTCCCTCGCAGTTTGAACAGCGTTTTTTTTTCTTCTTCTGCCTCTCCTACTCTCCTGCTCTCCTCTTCTACCCACTCATTGATTCAGAGGGAGGATACGCGGCCGTTCCACACAATCTGCAGCTTTTCTGCCACAGTGGACTTGATCGAGTTGCTGCTGCAGGTATTGTTTTGCGTGTGTGTGCGTGTCCGCGGTAGTTGTCGTCTTTGGGGATCTCCGCTGTGTGAAGCGGAGGGTGAGGGCTTCAGAAGTCTGGGAGAAGTAATTGCTGACCGGGAAAAGTCTACTGAGCGCTTTGTTTGTAGTCTGGAAAGTAGTGCATTTAAAACTCCTCTTTTCCCTGTTTTAATGCATTTTATTTGGATCTTTTTACTAATAAAAACAGCAAATCACTATTTTTAACTCCGTCTTTTTTAATTGTATTTCTTTAAAAAAAAGTTAACTAAAAGTTAGATATTTGAGTTTAATTAAAGAATTAAACACACCAAATAAAAAAGATTCATAAAAAAAGAGAGGGTATTTATTTAAGCCTAGTAATGTAATCTGTTTTCCTCTTCCGGTTAATTCTAACTCACTGTAAAATGACTTGATAGCATGTGCGGTCTGCTCTGCCCACTTTTCCCCCTCCTGTCGGCTGGAGTAAAGGAGACTAATTTAGAAGTTGCAGATTTGAGCTGCCTGAATTGGCTAGACAGCTGTAATCGCACTCCCTCCTAGTCTTAATCTCTTTATCTGGCTAGCAGCTGCCATATGGCCCCCGTCAGCTGGATCAGATGTGGGTAAGCCTCCGTCCCCAGCCGTCCCAGCCTGTCCTTCTCCCTCTTGTGTGTGCGTCTCCCTCTCAGACCCCTGCCCGAGTCGGGCGGGCTGGCTGAGTTGGGCCGGGCGGTTTGGGTGACTGGCTGTTGCCCTCTGGAGCCTCTGCCGACGGCTCTCTCCCTGCCGCCGCCACCACCTCGGTCTTTATTTTTAGCCATCTTTAAGGATTAGGATTGATGCTGTGACGAGCAGGGCACTTACAGTGATTGTATTGTAAATCTTCTCTTCTGGGTGATGGTGGGTGGGAGGGTTGAGGAAGAGGGCAGTTTCTTCGGCGAGGGCGGATGTGCTGAGGTTTTCTTGTGAGGTTCGGATGAGAAGGAGTGCGCGAGTGCTGGTTGGTGTGTTTGTGTGTGTGTGTTTGTGTGTGTTGTGGGGGGGTGGCTGGACCGAGGGGTGGAGTTGGGGGTGGCGGTGGGGAGGTACACCCTTGTCCCTGTATGTCCCCTCATTAAAAGCAGTCTGAGTGAGCTGCAGGGCGAGCACACACACACATACAGCGCATGCAGACGCACACGCAGCCTCGCACGCTTACATTCTTGATTTAGATTCATTCACATGAGGAGCTTTTACTGCTTCGGTTAACACCGTGCAGAGCGGGACCCATGTATTTTCTCAGGCAAGACAAATCGACTTGGTTAACAGGTGGGACGCTTTACATATTTCAATTAACTTGCAGTCTTTTCAAAACCTTTATTTCTCTATATATGTTAAATATAGCATTTTCTTCCCGCTCATGGAAATGTTGCAGAGGATTTCTGCAGATTTCCTTCTAGCGTTTAAAGCTCATGGGTTAAAGGAACAGGCTGTTTTAGACTCTTCCATTTCATTTGACCAGTTTCTCTGCTCAACTTAGCCTGTGGAGGTGGCAGGAAGGTAGGCTGGCTCGGAGCGCGCGCGCGTTGTGTGAGGACGGTGCGTGCAGCTGAAAAGCCGGTTACCTAAAAGGGCTGTGCCAGGCCAGGCCAAAGTGGGTTAATAAAAATAACCAGTGTAGGAGCAGTGACAATCCAGGAGTGCAGGCAGAGGAGTTGGAGATGTAGGAAGACGGAGAGCAGAGGAATTTGTCACTGATGCATTTACCTGAGATTAGCTGTCGTTGTAAAAACTGTCTTCCTTGCAGATTTTATGGTTTTTAAATAGTTAATTTCTTTAATTTTGCTGTTTTTATCTTCGCTGTCTGCTCATTTGTTTTCATTTTTAATTATAAAAAGACTTGAAATTGACTTAAAGTAACTATTGGCATAAAACTACATGTAGAATTAAACGTTTTTGTCAGATTTTATTTCAGCTTTTGGTATTTTAATAATGTGTATTATTTTTTTTCTTTCTTCTTTCCTGTCTTAACCACTTTCTAATCATTTTTATCTTATCTGCCTTGCATTTTGTTTTCAGTCTCTGGCTGAAAAGTGTCTTTGGCATTTGTCTTCTTTTTGCTGTATTTCTTTCTTCCTTGTCTGCTAAATATTTCTCTGTAATTATTGATAAAAGCCTGTTTATAATTTTAACTATATTGTGGTTTTTAAATGTTTTTTGCATTCACTGTTTCTTTGCTTTTTTATTTTACTTTTTGTTGTGATTTAAATTACTTTTATTTTGTGTTCACTTTTTTATGATGACAACCTCTTTAAGGATGTCCCTGAGATGCTGGTTTCTGACCCAGTTCTTTTGTTTTTTGTGCGGCTGCAGGTTATGAGGACGGCAGGATGGAGTTCCCAGACCACAGCAGACATTTACTCCAGTGTCTGAGCGAGCAGCGGCACCAGGGCTTCCTGTGTGACTCCACAGTGCTCGTGGGTGATGCTCAGTTCCGTGCCCACCGTGCTGTGCTGGCCTCCTGCAGCATGTACTTTCACCTTTTCTACAAAGACCAGCTGGACAAAAGAGACGTGGTGCACCTCAACAGCGACATCGTCACGGCTCCGGCCTTCTCCCTGCTGCTGGAGTTCATGTACGAAGGCAAGCTGCAGTTCCAGGACCTTCCCGTAGAGGATGTGCTGGCAGCAGCCAGCTACTTGCACATGTATGACATTGTCAAGGTGTGTAAGAAACGCTTGAAGCAGAAAGCTACGGCAGAGGCAGACAGCACTCGCAGAGAGGAGGACGGCGGATCCAGCTGCTCCGATAAGGCCGACAGCCTGTCAGATGGTTCGACGGGTCGGCCTGCTACCGCTGACCTGCTGCACAGTGATGAAGAGGAGGAGGGGAAGGCTGAGGGAGGTCCTCTGTGGTTGAGACTACCGTCTGGAGACAGACCTAGGACACCAGCCATGGCTACAACCAGCCCGGGGCACGGTGAGGCCGAGACACAAGCAGGTGAAGGGCTCGGGGAGGGCGGGAAGGCGCTGTCCCCAGCCGGCAGCCCCAGCAGCTCCACTGGGTCTCTATCCCAGAGGTCCCATCGCTCAGTGAACTCTCGCATAGGGCACAGAGGCAGGAGGGTGTCGAACGACGCTTCAGACTGCGTCCTGGACCTGTCAGTCAAACCAATCGCCAGTAGCAACCACAGCACTCACCATCAGTCCTATTTCAGTGGGGCAGCTACGCCAGACAGCCTCCAGAGCCCATTGGCTGTGAGGGTGAAGGTGGAGAGAGGAGTGGCTTCTGATGAAGAAGAGGAGCTGGGTAGTGGGGACTATGACATGGAGCACAGTGGCCTCACCAAGGCGTCGCTCTCCAACGCAAACGGGGGTCTGACCCACCACGGGGTCGGGGGTCCTCTCTCCGCCCAGCGCAGGCTGGGGTTGGAGGCGCACCTGTCCGCTCTGCGAGAGGCGTCGCTGGCCTCGGAGCTGGAGCGCGACGAGAAGCCCGCGGCCCCCGCAGACGACGAGGACATACTGGGGGGAGAGAACGAGCGCGCTCAGGCCGAGGTAGCCAGCATGGATAACTCACTGCTGCCTTACGTCTCCAACATGCTGTCGGCTCAGCACACCCAGATCTTCATGTGCCCCCTGTGCAACAAAGTTTTCCCCTCCCCTCACATCCTCCAGCTCCACCTCAGCTCCCACTTCCGGGAGCAGGAGGGCATCCGCTCCAAGCCTGCTGGAGACGTCAACGTCCCTACCTGCACCATCTGCAGCAAGACCTTTTCCTGCATGTACACACTGAAGCGCCACGAGCGGACACACTCTGGAGAAAAACCCTACACCTGCACCACCTGTGGCAAGAGCTTCCAATACTCACACAACCTCAGCCGGCACGCGGTGGTGCACACGCGCGAGAAACCGCACGCCTGCAAGTGGTGCGAGCGCCGCTTCACCCAATCCGGGGACCTCTATCGACACATCCGCAAATTCCACTGTGAACTGGTCAACTCTCTGTCGGTGAAGAGCGAACCGCTGGCGCTGCCTAATGTCAGGGATTGGGCGATTGAGGACAGCTCCCAGGAACTGTGGAAGTAGAAAACAGACTTCTGGGTTTGGCAAAGGGAAAGATCCCGGGAAGGAGAGAAGAGCAGGGAGGCTTGGGGAGGTAAAGGGAGGTGGAGTTTGAAGTGAGTCGCGTCCACGTTCGTTGCAACATCTCATTCAGCTGCACTTTAATAGAACATGAAAAATGTTACTACTGAGTTCTTATGTCGTTGCTATCTATGTTGGGGTAAATTGATTTTATTTTCTAACCCATATTACCTTACGAGTGATTTTCTAGCCCTCCTCAGTTTGTGGTCATGTCCGTGTGTAGGACACAGTGAGGATGCTCCCATCCGTCCCGGTCCCTCAGACCGCAAACAGCCCAGCAGGAGCACAGGTCGAACACACTGAAGTGAAAGAGCATTACAATACACTAAACGGGTACTGTGATCGCCACACAGTTTGAAGAAGAGTGTGTGGGTTAATGCACTACTTTGGCAAAAAGTCAGCTTATTTGCGTAAGTGTGTATGCGTGTTTTTGCGTGTTTTTTCTTTTTTTTTTTTTTTACTTGCTTGAAGGTCTGGCTGATGAGGCGCCCCCCTCTCTCATTAAGCTCTTTGCGTTCAGGGGAAAGCTGACTGACTGACAGACAAACCGATCATGCAATGCACAGCCTCCTTTTTTCACTTCCAGTCGATCTGAAGTATTTTCTAAACACAAGAAGACCTTTACAAGTACACAAATGATTATTATTATTATTATTGTTATGGATAGATTCTTTTTTATTTCTTAAATCTAGCTGGCAGTCTTTTAAAACATCTCGTTTAAAGAAGATATTTAATTTAAGGTTGTTGTATATTGTTCTGCTATAGTTTTAAAACTTTAATCTTTCACATTTTTTAACTTAATAATAATAATTATTATTTTTTTGTTACCTTTTTTTTTGTAATGGGACCTGCTGTTGTTGCATGACGTCCAAACCTGTATATTTTAAAAGAAAAATGTGAATTTGCTGTATTACTGTACACCTTGTAAGTGATCAAATATTTGACAACAGGCTTTGCTTTCTTGGTTCTTTTTTCTTTTCTTAGTGATTATCACTCCAGGGTGCGGTCTGTTGAAAAACTGAATTTCAGTCCCGTAAAAGAACGGGACAAAAGAAATGCATGGACATCTGATTTTTGTCTTAAACCCTCAAGTTCCTGTTTTTTGTTTTTTGCATTGGGAAATATTTGGACGACTTGCGTAGTTCTGTGGTTGGGTTTCTTGGAGAGCGTGCTGGATGTTGAAGCGATAAAATGAAGCGTTTTAAGCCTGTGTCTTTATGCACTGATTTCTCACCCGTGCGTGCGTGTGAGTGTGTGTGTGTGTGTGCGTGCGTGCGTGTGTGTATTTTTATGAGCGTGTGACTTGGTTAGTACCAGTCAATTTAATCTACTGAGGATCCACGTCGGCCCAGCACTTCCTCCTCCTGCTCCTCCTCAGGCGTTAAATGTCTCCTCGGCTTTAAGTTTCATTTCCCATGAGTCCATCCTTCACAACCCCATTCCTGTTCTTTCCTTAAACTATCTCTGCGGATTCTGCCTTTTATTTCAGGTCTGCGTCGTGCAGTTGTGTGGCTTGGCTGAGGTGTAACAGATACAGAGGAAGGGGAAAGGAGAGAGGCTAAACCTGAACTCTCCAGCTGAAAGTTGAAGGGTCAGATATCTGTGTCACGCCACTTCTCGGAGCGAGCCGGACGGATGCGTCGGCGCTCCAGAAGCAGCGGATATCGCCAAATATCTGCAGCCTCCTCTCCAGGTCCTCGCCTTAGACGAACTGGAGAGAATCAGCCTGCATGAAAGCACCTTTTAAGCTAAAAGATATCAAATCTGACTTTTTTTTGCTGAAAAGATGGCTGGATTAAAAAAGAATTTAAGTATTTAATACTGTAGAGCATTGAAAAAAAAATGGTTGGGGAAATCATGTAAATTCACAAAATGTATTGAATCTTTCAGACAAATATTGTCATATTTTGAATCGTGATCGATAAAGTTTTTTTTTTTAATCCGGGTTGGTGGGGGGGGTGGGGGGTTTGCTTCCGTTTATTTTTATTTTAATCTCAAAGCTGGTTTCAAATTTTTAAAAGATGGTCAAGCGTTTATGCAATCCAAAAACATTTGGCAGAAACACAGACGCTGTGGGTTTTTGTTTTCTTTTTTTCTTTTTTGTTTTCTCCTCCTCCCGCTCCTGCTCGGTGTGTGTGTGTGCACATGTGCACGTGCACGCCCTGTCATCTGGTGGCACCTGCAGGCTTTGCCAATGCAACAGTGTGGGTGACATTGCGGCAGTTTGCACCACATCGTCTATTTCTTGTCTCAAAATGTTATTTCTTCACTGGCAGCGTCTCCACATATGGGCTCCCTCCATCCTGCTGTTGTTTTCATCACTACTGCTGTTGAGGGAAAAAAAAATGTATTTTATTTTTTTTCCCTTTTATATTTTCTGTTCTGTTTTACTTGACAGCCTTAAACTGCTGTAGTTTGAGCTACTTGGATTTCTTTTTGAAATGAAGGTGGAGATGCGGCGCCCTGAGACATCTCCATTGTTTTTCCATTTGCTGTGCTTACTTGAAAACAAATGGGGGGGGAGACCTTTTTTTTTTTAATTTTTTATTAAAGGCAAGATGAAATAATGTCCTAGACAGTTTATCCGTTAATGGAATAACATGAAGTGTTTTGGGGGGGTTGAAGTGACTGAGTCTATTTTGACAAAGGACAATCACAGTCTGGGGCGGACGGGCGGGTGTGGGGGGTGCAAGCAGATTTTGATCGAAACACATTTGCTCCCTGTTGAGATTACAGTAATTCTGAGTTTCTTTTATGTTCCTTCTTTGGATTTAGTCATTTAGCTTTGACAATCATAGTTGGGTTGACTTTTTCTTTTTGTTTTTGTTTTCTCAAGGGGAGTAAATCTAATTGTGTTTAGTTTTGTAATTTTTTGGTGTGCTGTTGTTGAATTTTTAAATTGTGTGCAAACTGCAATAAATTATAAGAATCCTGAACTTCAATCCGTGCACGTGTTTGCCTGTTCTTCTGAAATGCAGGAGGTCCTGGCATCCCGTCCCTCACTGGTGATGTGGGTGGAGGTTCTGCTCGCAGACGGTCGGCTAACTCCTGCTCCCGTTAGATCTGCAGCACTGGCTGGAGTGCAGACTGCATTAGAGAAGAAAATGCTTCACAGCTTAAGATCCAATCCTCTGTAATACACACAGCTTCCTTTCAAAGTTCTCCTGCACGGGTTTCCAGTAAAGAAATCAGCTTTAGCTAATGTCTTGCTGCTCGGTAAACCTGCTCCTACAGATGCATTAAAAGCCCCTGCACTCAGAGGCCAAGGAGCGGCGTTCATGAGGCCACAGATGGTCTCTTTAGTAAGCCCCCAAAGCACAGTCACGCGATAAGCTCAGTCCTAATCTTTATGACATTGTCCTCCATCTGATGAATGCCTAAGTTTAAGAAAAGGTTTAAGTTTGGAAAAAGATCTCAGCAGCTGTCATACTTTTATTTTGAAAATCAAGCCGAGAATTGAATCAGAAAGCATTGATTTTATCATTTGGAGGCAGATTTATTGAGTTTAGTAGAAGAGTGGCCAAACTTTAATATTTTTTCTAGATGTTTAGAAGTCCAGAAAGTACACAAACGCTCTGATGTGACTGTGCACCGCTCGCTGATCATTAATTACAGTTTCCAGCGTTGCAAGCGAACATCTGCTTGTAGACAACTGCTCTCTCCGTCTCTGCGAGGAGGTTCGCTATGAATGTAGGTCATTAATTTGTTTCGTCCTTTGTTTACTTAAGGAAGGGGGACAAAGGGGCAGCTGCAGAACCATTTGGCTGTGCCCAAGGCGGGCCAGCTCAACATGTTGGGGAGGCTGCGACCAGCTTGGGCTCCTGTCTGGGGGCCCGGGCCCCTGCTCTCTGCCTGCATGGCGTGAGGGAGCCCATCCTGCCAAGCTGCCAGGGAGGAGTCCCATACCACAGGGAGGGAGATAAAGACTAAAGTGGAAGTGTCCTGATGTTTGCATTTCCAAACCAGTTTGTCCACTCTGACTGTAAGGTGACCCCCCCCCACCTTCACAATTAGATCAACACAGGTGCTGAGTTTTAGTCACCATCACGTTAATAAAGGTTGCAGTTCTGTCTCCCTTTTTAAATGTCTTTATTTTGAAAGTATTTACATAAAAAATAAAAGTGCAAAGCCCCAAAATAAACCGCAGCTCTTACACCCTCGACAAGATGGCCACATCACAAAGCGTTCATTCAAAGCTCGCGCCGCGTCGACGGGGGGAGAGAAGCCTCCTGCGCCCTTTTCATGTCTGGGACTTGTTGATTCTCTGTGAAAAAAAAAGGAAACATTCCCAGGCCAAGTCTAGTCGTGGAAGAATTGACGGCGAGAGAAAGGAAAAGCGAGGGCAAGCGTGCATGTGTGCGCGAGTGTGCAAGTGATCCAGGATTGTCTCCATATTTAAAAGAGCTCCTTTGTGAGGCACTCAGCACAGCAGGACAGAAGACAAGCAACAAGCAGCCCGCCTGCATGCAGACAATGCAGTGGTACCGCACTAGCTGGAGCAGAGCGGGGGGAAGGGGAAGCTGGTGGAGGCGAGGGCTTTTTTTTTTTTTTTTTTTTGGGAGGGGGACAGTGTCCCGGCAAATCACCCAACCATCCAGTCACCCGCTGCATCCTCCCTTCTCTAGGGAAACAAAAGGCGACGCAACTCAAACTTGAATATCTGAAGCATCTGTGCAAGAGGGGGCCCCCAAATACTACTTACCCATGACCCCCCTAGAGCCCCCCCTGCACTCACACACACATACATGAATGCATAAGACAAGCTATTGGACAATAACTCTCATGGGGGGAGTTATTGGAAAATTTTCACACTCGAGTTGGAGCGCACACACACACACACACACAAACACACACCAGCGACATAGGTTTATATAACCTGCCATTTTGCACACAAACACAAAGGCCTCCAGCTGGTCTGCCTTTAAGGCCGCGCTACGATGGGATTAAACAGTACTTGTCCTTTGTGCTCCTCCTGAATGGAACAAGAGCGGCTCCGAACTCCCGTCTGACGAGAACCGGAGAGGAGACGAGAAAGAGGACGGAGAGACAAACCTTTCAATCAGCAGGAAGAAATGTGTAACAAGCAGACAAATTAACTGGATTTGAGGTCAAAGCAACAATAAAGCCCCACTCCATGCTTGTGCCATCCTCTCCTAGCTGTGTGCGTTAGATAAGAGGCATGAACAGGGTGTGAGCAGGGTGGAAACTGCTGGCACCGGGACACATGTGCACAACTCAGCACTTTATCATCTCCATGGTGACCTGACGGGGTCACGCTGGGAGAGGTGCTCCGGTGTCACTAACTCAACCTGTCTGGCTGCTGCTGCTACTGACTCATAAGCTAACAATGTTTCCCACAAAGTGCAGACATCTGGTGCACCTGCCCGCTGCGTCGTACACGTGTACAAGCACACAAACACACATGAACACGACCAGCGGCCGCCTGCCAGCTGCGGTGCCCCGGAAGAGTCAAGTTCAATCTCCCTGTCGTGTCCTCCCTCCTGCCGAATCGCGGAGCGTTGGGGATGAGAGGGACGCAGGCACACAGGTGAGGGTTTATTCTTCTGTGCTCTGCAGTACAACAAAACATTTTCAACTGGTTCACATCCAGATGCTAAAATCTATTTACACCTAAAGCTCCATGTTTGGGCCACTTCCTGCTTGATTTAGGTTTGGAAAGTTCCCGTAATTAAGTAATTAATACACAAGCAAAATAAAAGAAATTTTATCCGCCGTCACGGGCTGATTCATTGTTTATGAACTTTGTCAATTAATTTTAAATTCAAATTATAAAGTTTTTTAAATTTCAACATAACATTTCCAGAACTAGTTACCAGTTTTACTTCAATACTTCCTGTAATCTGAATCTGATCAGCTCTTCTGCATGGATCTGGTTTGCACTGTTTACACAGTTCAAAAGCATTCAGAACCATGTATTTCACACCAAATTCCCACCTAATGTCCCAGTTTTTCCTTCATTTTTCACAGGATAAATCCATAAAGGATTCATTCTTTATACTTTGTTACTTGGTGAACAATTTTAAAATCTAAATCTAAATGTGTTTCAAAGATGGACACTTCACCTGCAACAACCAGATACTTTGTGGTGTCTAAATGATGCTCATCTGATTCTAGAGGGTCATGATTTAATGAAGGTCATCCACAAAGCTAAAAGTACATATCTGGTATTCCTGGCATGCATCATCAGAATCCCTCAAATTTTCCAGTGTTTGTTTCTAACCGAGGAAAACAAAGCCTCTAATGAATCTATTTGTCTGCAAGCGGATGCATCGGAATAGAGCGGAGCAGGGAGCGTATACGCAACAACTAAAAGCTTTTTTTGAACTGCATTTTTGCATGATTTGAATAAAGAAATGCAGTTTTAAGCTTAATTTTCCGTTTTGCCATCCTCCATCTTGAGAAAAATGCCACAAGAACATGCTAAAAACACCATTTTCATCGGAGTGGGTCTTTTATTTCATTATTGAGGCATTCTCACGTAACCCTGCAGATGCTCTACTTCAAAAGCAAAGTCTCTGAAATCTGTAGGTCACCTCGTCTGGCGACGAGAATCACGACACAAACATTTCATTGCACACCACCGAAATGTACAGTGTGAATTCTCACAAATTTACAGCATCTTTCATGGATGCAGAACTCACTTCTTATATAATCTTGTGAACTTTTGAGTCACAAGCTGTCTGACTAGTTAAGATCAGAAAACTGGATGCATGAAATGATATGACAGGATACAGTCTAGATTTTTAGTTGAAATGATAATAATTGCACATAATTGTTGCTTTTTGTTGGTAAAGGTTGATTGGTAAGACTTCCCCCTCCATTCTTGGGCCAATAAGTAAGTTGCTGATGGCTATTTTCCCACAATTCAACAGTTTTTTTGTATATTTCAAAGATTGTTCGAGTTGGATGTTGTAATTTTTAAAAAATGTTTTATATCTTATTTTAAAACCTGTTTGGAACCAGTTTTATAAAACGACATTAAAATGGGAAAATGCTTAAACGGGATTTCGCCAAACATTTCTGTCACACCTTTTTCTGATTGTTTTCCTATTTTTTGACAGAAAGAAGTCACCCATGGCGCACATACGTGTAAGTATGCAGTTATTGTGTGTATTGTGTGTTTGTGTGGGTTCCCTCACCCTGTGATGCCAACCTCTCCACTCCCTCCCAGCTCTGGCCATGCACGACCCATCTGTCGCATTCCTCCTTCCATCCCTTCTTCCATCCCTCCCCTATGTGCTGCACTCTGTCCATCCCTCCCTCTGCGCATCCATCCTCCGTTTCTTTATTTACTTCCATCCTTTAATCGACCCTCTTTTCTCCAAACTCCTGTCCAGAAGTTTCTTGCTGGCGTTTGCTCGTCCCTCTGTCCTCTGGCTTTTATGGCCTGCGTTGGCTTCGGAGCACCTGTACACAACCAGGTTTAAAGCTAATAACAAGACGTGGCGGCTCCAGCCTGTGTGATAATAATAATACCCATCAAAGATTACACACACACACGCCTCAGAGCTTCTTTCCATTGGAGGCCCAGCTAGTTGAGGCCAATGTAAGACCCTGCAGGCTCATGTAGAACCCCGAGGCCCAGAGTTTCTGCTCCACACTGAACCACAGTGATCCAATCGGGGCCAGGGAGACAGGAATCCTGCCGAGGGAACTGGCACTGCCTCTCTGTGTGTGAGTGGTGTAGCATCAGGGGTGTAGCCTGGGGTGTACTGGCATGGTTGTGCGTTGGATTATTGAAGGCAGCTTGGGACCATCTGTATGGTGGTGGCGAAGAAGTAGAGAAGAAGGAGAGGGATGAAGCACAGAATCCAACCGAAGACGAAGAAAACAGACAGCATTTTCACCACACTTTTACGCGAAGGGAGATTTGATTGTTGATGTTTTGGACAACAATGGTTGACATTAATTGAACTCAACTGAGACCTGACATTGTGAGAAAAAAGCCTTCAAATTGAGGCGTTACTGTCATTGCGTCCAAAAGATCGATTCAAATGACAGTCAAAGTTTACCAGACACTTGCAGCATTTCATGCAACGGTTGGGGCGGCGAGGGGGGCTTGTCCTTTTCAGACTGTGCATTGGGGTGGGGTGGGGGGCTTGAGCCTGTCTCAGCTGTTACTGGGTGAGTGGCGGGTACCCCCTGCGTCGATCAGCAGTCCATCTCATCTGGACTGGAGAACAAAAAGCTGTCTGTTCAGCTGCAGCACGGAGGAACCGTTCGTCTGGTTTGATAGGATCTACTGCAAGGTCTGCAGCTGTGAGAGCAGGAGTGTACTGCTGCAGAACCCCCTCCCTTCAAAAAACCGTCATCAACTTTCAAAGACGTACCAAGAAACACACTGCAAACTAAAATCTCAACAGAATTTTTAAATGTTTCTATACAAAGCACAGTTTTTATTTAAAAAAACAATTTCATCACATTCTTTTGGTTCTTTTTTTTGTTGATGCATCCAAATTAATATAATCTAATTCATTCCTTTAGAAATAGTCATTTTTTGTCCATTTTAGCAACATTCCATTCAAATCCTCTGAAATCAACCACGTGGAATTGGCTATCGGATGCAAACTTTTACATAAAAAGGTTTTTGTTCAAATAACTACAAATCATGTAGGTATAAGTTAGAAGCCCCAAATGTCCTCTATAGATACCAAAGGTGTCAGGTTTAGAAGTGTCCTCTGCAGAGGTAGTCAGGAGGGAATTGCAATTAAAATTTTTAAAAGAAATAACCGTTTTCCCCTTTTTTTTTGTAGAAAAAGTGTTTTTTTTTTTTTTTTTTTTACTAAAACAGCAAATTACTTCAGAAAGTTTGTGCCATCAAATTGAAACTGTGTCAAGATAGTTTGTTGATGTCAAGCAGAGCAGTCCACTCAGAAAAGTAGATGTAAATGTCAATTTTAAAGGCCCAGGCAGCTGTTTGTGTGTGTCTTTGAAGCGTGCGGTTGTGCGATTGTGCATGTTGTGGGTTTTCCAGAAGGTCTTCACAAGAAAGCAGACAGGCTGCCAAGCAGCTGTGGTTGTAACTCCTTTTCCCGCACACACACGCACTCACACACACACACACTCACACACAACACAAGCTGTTGTTGCTTAACGACTGGGCTGCTCCAAAGCACATCTGCACTCTGCATTATCATTAGCTCCCTCCCGCATCCCCAGGATTGCTGACAAACTGAACAATGCCGACAATCACACACATCAGCTGCGGCCATATGGGCGCCATCCATAGCTGGAGCCACCCCTGCCTGGCTAAGTTGGCGGAGGGGTTGAGTCGGTTGGACTGCACCAGCATCTGTTTGGTGCTGGCTTTGCCACTTCTAAAGATGAGCATCTTTATTGCGTCCCCACAACAATCCTGATGTGTGTTTCTTTTGTCGCAATCATTACCCTCTCCACCCAGCTGATTTGCTGCCTCCTCCTTGACCTTCCTTGTTAGCTGCCTACCTTCCTCCCTTTCTTTCATTTAAACCGGCTGCAACTTGTGATTGCCACCACCTTAATCCTTCTCCTAATGGGCTGCGAGGAGGAGAAGGAAATGGGGAATTAGTGTTATGTATGTGTGTTTGTGGTTGGGGATCAGCCCAGATGGCACAACAAGGTGTGCTCCACCACTCTTCCACTTGATCCACCAAATCTCCGCCTTCCTCTCCATCTTTCTCTCTCCATCTTCTCCTCTCCTTGTCGTCTGTCCTCCTGGACGTTGAACCCAGCTGGCGGAGGTGTTTTTTCTGGGATCAGCAGCAAAATCCTCACTCTAATTATCTTTCAAACTCCAAATGCCAACAGTACGTCGTTCCTTCAGATCCCCCATTTTCCTGTCATGTTCTCATATTTCCTTGCGAGAATCTCCATGACCTGAAAGCTTCAGTCATTCAAATAATAAATGATTTTGAAACCACTGAGAAGATGCAGCCAAACGTCAAAGCTTCGTAGAGTTCCTCTGCCGCCGTGCAGCTGCAACAAACTATAAAAGATGGACACTTCTGGGAAAAGCTGAATTTTCAGTCAATCACAATGATTTTTCTGCTTTTAAATTCATGGACGTTTATCTCTCTCCATTATAGATGGTTTTGCGGGCCCTCCTGCACCCCATTCCCCATCTGGACCAACACTGTGTCGTGGACTGATCCTCAACCACCATCAGCGTCTTGGCTCTGGAGGTCTTATCCATCAATGGTTTTACCTAAACTCAATCAGGTCCGTGTTTTGGATGACAAATAAAGCTTTATTGTCTCTATTTTAATAAAAAAAAAAAGACATATTGAGTCCATATGTTTATAGATTCACGTACTTTATTTGTATTCCATTAAATCCATTATTTGAATCAACAAAACTCCACATTGCCTCTGGTGGAAGGTTGGCGCCAGTATTCTGCAGTGTGTGAATGTGTGTGTGAATGGGACTGACTGTAAAGCCCTCTGGGCCTTCAAGGAAGGTAGAAAATTGCTATACAGATATACGCCATTTACATGAACTTTCCAAATGGCCAATTTAGGGCATTTTGGCATGTTTGTGCCATTTGAGGTTTCGCAGATACCACATCATAAATCTTATTTTATTTGATCTATGTCTCACTATGGACATTCCATTTGGTCTCACATCTGTCAAGCCCATCACGGCCGCTGTGGCTGATGCTACAAGATCTGAAAAGCAACTGGCTGATTTGGAAAACTCAAACCACGGAGGGGTCTTCACCAGCATTTCAATTCAGAATTGTTGTATGATCTTGTTACAGATGTTTTAATTGTCCTATTTTTGCCTAATTTTTTAAGTCTTTTTTTAGTCTGTTGGCTGTTATAGTAGTTTTATACTATCTATATAGTATAGTATCTATGCTGTCTACTATAGTTTTTTAAGTCAATTTGCAATTTTGCAAATATTTTCACGTTAGCTTTTTTGACCAAACTGGACATTTTTACTGTTTTTTAAAGCTAATTTGGCATTTAGCCGTTGTTTTAGCATTATGCTAGCTTTTTCGTCTATTTTGGCATTAAGACTATTGAGGGTTTTTTAGGCTATTTTGGAGTTTGGAATATTTTAGCTACATGCTAGCTTTTTAGGCTAATGTGGTAACTACTATTGACTGTCTATAACAGGGTAACTCCAGGCCTCGAGGGCCGCATTACTGTATGTTTTCCAACATACCATGCTCTGGCACGTTCTAAGGAAATTGGATTATGCTAGCTGTTCTGGCTAAATTAGACACGTTTTCAGTTTTTTAGGCTAATTTAGCAGTTAGCTAATATTTTAGCACGCAATCAGCTTTAGCCTTTTCAGCCATCAGCTTCAGTGTTTTTATCTATCAGTTTAACCATTTATAGCTAATTGCTTTAGCATCTTCAGCTCACAATAAAAAATTGTCCTCTTTTTTTAAAGCTTGAACTTTTAACAAACTTGCCTGACTTGGCACATTGAGTTTTAAGCTTTGCAGAAGACATGACAATACATAAAACAAGCATTTCCCATCAAATGTAAAAGTAAAAGGTGAAGCTTTTCTTCTACTTTTAGTCTTGTAACTTGGGGTGAGTGATCATCTTAAAATCTGCATGACCAAACTTGTGTTTGCAGCTTTTTTTTGTTTTGTTTTTGCAGCTTTTTTGTGGTGTACCATCTTCTCTAGCTTGTTTTTAGCAAAGTAATCACTCAGCCACCTGTTGCTGGAATTGGACTTTGTTTAGGTAAAAACATCACCATATTTCTAAAAAAAAAAAAAATTCAGTTTGTTATCAAACTTTAAAAATGTCTGGCTTTTTTCAAACATGCAGGCTCAGTTCAGAAAAGAGTTAGAACAAATTGTTTCAGTAATTGTGGAGTGCTTAGTTTTTTTCATGGTTTCCACCATTGTATTTTCCTCTTGATTGCATTGTCAAAGATGACTAGAAAGACTAAGCAGAGCTCTGAGTCTCTTGAGGTCAGATTTAGATGTTCCTTATTAAAAAAAATCTGTTTTTAAGTCCCTCCTTTCCAGATTCACTTTAACACTTTGGATCATTAGATCACTCTGTCTATTTTCACATATGGATCTCTGTTCAAAAATGATCTTGCCTTGTGTCTTTAACTATAAGTTTACTTATTTTCTCTGCGTTTTAATATGTTTATTACAATATACGTCCCACTAAATGGAAAGGGAGGTCCAAATCATGATACTCCCTCCATCAAATTACACCGTCAAACAAGATGTTTGTTTCTAACACACAGTCTCTCTTTTCTTGCAGAGCGTCATAATTAATTTTCTGCCTGATCTTTAATTTTTTTTTCATTCATTTTGCTCTAATTTTATTTATAAAGCTTTCTGGCACAGACACTCTTGTGTGAATCAGCCTCGTTGTATTAGCAAATGTGTCAAGTACCTTTTTTGTGAAATTTGCTGTCTTACGTGTTAATTTTTTTTCTTCTACAACAAAAAGACAGTCCACAGCATTGAAGACCTAACAAAAAAAATCTTGCAGTGCATTGAAACTAAGTCCTCTGATCCTCATTATTGAAACCATCAAAGCTGCATATCTAGATCTATTTTTACCTATTTTATTATTATTATTTTTACAGTACATTGACTACAGTCTGCACTGTTTCCGACAACTTCTACTACAGGTTTAAATTTAAATTTAAATTTTACTGGTAAATCTAATTAAGTGGTAAATCTTCGAAAAGTCGATACATATTTTTGGAAATGTTATGTCTAAAACTAACAAAATGTAATTTCTTGTAAAGGTAAATGACAAATATGTATTGATGCTCCTTTTATGTTTTAAAAACACAGATATGATTTTTTTTGTTAGAAAACAATTTGATCTGTGCTTTTTATGATCAACGTAACATCAAATTTTAATCGAGCCTTTCTCTGTACAGTTGTGAGTTTACATTCGATTGTCAGACGTGTTTGTGGATGTTTGTATTTTTCTGAAGATTTTTTTTTCTATAAGCATGTCTGTCATAAACGGGCAGACGGCTGAATGCAAGTGCAGCAGGTTTTATTGGCACAGATAGGAGAACAGGGTGGAAGCACAGCTAAAAGTCCATGAAGCTAAATTCAGGGTCAGGCAGGCGGCGGTCAAACGTTGACACGAGGACATCAGAGAACAATAAGAGTGATCGGGGTCCAGGCGAGGGTTTGGTTGGGCGGCAAACAATCAGAGTCGAAGACAAAGCAGGTCAGGTTAACAGAAGATCAGATCAGATCAGATCAGATCAGATCAGATCAGATCAGATCAGATCAGATCAGATCAGATCAGATCAGATCAGATCAGATCAGGATAAGAACACTCAGCGCTGCAGGCAGAGTGGCACAAACAAGACTTCGCACTGAGCAGAGCTCAGTGCTCTGACTTTATACTGCTGGGAGTGATTGCAGATGGACAATGGCTGTGGAGCTTCTGGGAGTGACAGCAGGGGCTGATGGGAGGTGTAGTGTGGAGGCCCAGGAAGAGTTAGTACTCTGAGGATAGATTCCAATAATGGCCAGAGGGGAAGACTGGGGATCGATTCATGACTGTGTCTATCACCCCCCTCCTTGGAGAAAAGGAACAAGCACCTCCTGCACAAATATTTAAAGTCAAAACAGGCCGGGCCCATAAAAAGCTGAGAGGTGGTGGTATGGCTACATCTGTCAGGGGTAGAGTGGGGAAACAGGGGAAGGAGAGGGGTTTGCAGCAGCAGCTGCTGAAACGAGTCTGGACACTGCTGACGCCAACACCTGTCCAGCCTGGAGACACACTGTGAGCAAATGTCCTGCCCCTCAAACGCACACATGGACACACACAACTGTACAAGTCATGGCGCAAACGTAAAACACACACAACCAGATTTGGGCATGAAAGAAGGGCGGCGGTGTACGTGAGCACACCTAACCCAGCTTCTAGCAGCCCTTTTCTCTGGCTGACCCCCCCATCTGTTGCCTCCCTGGGGAGTGTGAGTGTGCATCTGTGTGTGTTTAAGTGTCTAAGGGTAGGAGGTCAGGGGAGGGGACAGGCAGGCTCGGCCCCGGCTGCCCATTGATCAACAGCTGCTGGGCTTCTCATGCTGGGCTGGATGGCTGGGAAGGCGACAGCAGCTGGTTTGGAGTGAAGGTAGGAGCTCGGGGCCAGAAGCTGCGACCCGGAGTTGCAGTCTAGGTCAGGAGCAGGGGGTCGAGGTGTTGGAAGCTGGGGCTCAGGGTACTGAGAGGTTCAAACAGGACAGGGCTGGCAGCTGAGGAGCAGTCGGCCAGATGCTGAAAATAGAACAAAAGACAGAAAGAGAAAGAGCTTAGGTGACAGTAAAGCTTCAAACTAACTTGTTAGGACTCTAAAAACTGATTTGGCAGCAAGAGATTTGATTTCTGTCTGGCTGATTGCGATGGAGAGAGACAGACAGGACATTTCTGAAAGTCAAACTGAACAATGAAAACAATCAGACGCCAAATGTCCTCAGTTGGAAACTTGTTAAACAACCAAACTTTTAAATCAATTAATGCAAAACACCTAAGAACTGTAACGTTTAAAGAAGGAGTTTTGTGTCCATGGTAACCAAAGTGAGTTTTGGCATTCAAAAACCCTGACTCATGATTTAACCCTTTAACACCGGAGCTTTAGCCCCAGTGTTAAACTAACTTAACGCAATAACGGTTGGAAAGTTCCGAAATGTTCAGAGTTTGTGTTTATTTAACGTCACCGGAGACATATCAAGTGTTAAAGGGTAAATGTTCTAAATTTCAAGAATATTTCTAGGATAGGACGGAGAATTCAAAAGAATATAATTTTTTAAATTACAACTTTAAAGTCGTCAATTTGACACTTCTTGTAAATGTATTACTTTAATTTTGTGATATTACTAATACTCAGTGTTACTGGGGAGCTTATAATAAAATAAAAATATTAAACAATGACAAAAAAGTGTTTGTTTTCTATTGATACAAACTGAATTTATATCTGATTTACAACTATTTTAGAAATCATTTAGCAAAAAGCAGGACACAAAAGTTTATTTTGTTAAGGAAACATTTAGCAAGAAGCCCATGTATGAAGTGCAGGAAGTGAACTCACTGAAAACTTCTTCAACACATTTTAAGTTTACAATATATAGACAGTTTATAAAATAAATATTTTAGGATAGACTAAGTATACTTATAGAACAGAACGGTTTCAGATAAATGTTTTTTTTTTAAAGTTTAGTCATAGAGATTTGATTGGGGATTGGTGTGTCTTAACTGATCCATGTACTGAGCCTGTACTGTGTGACGGTTTTCCTGATCGGTCTAAAATCAAACTTCGTTTAAAGACTGTAAAGGTGAACAGCAGCAGAAACAACAGGCAGTCTTTGGACACTCATTAAAATCATTCTTCCACTTTTAGACAGCATCAATGTCAAGAATCCAAATGTGTGATAAGCATTTAAAACTGAAATTTAAATGTTAAAGACATGTATTTTAGGTGCAGTATTTTTACTTATGAAAACTCTGAATTTATTGAATGATTCGTTACTTTCTTGCAGGAACAAATGATGGAAAAAATAATAAATGATGAGACAAGAATTGAGTGGGAAATAAATATCCTTAAAAGGATCATTTTCTGCCCTCCCACTTGCCTTTCCTCTTCTTTGTGTCCATTTTTTCTCCTTCTTGACTTTGTTTATCGTCTTTTGAGTTCCTTTGATTGTGTCGTTCTTTTTCCTGTTTTGTCTTTAGTTTTGTTATTGAACTTACCTTGTTAGTATTTTGTGAGAGATGGTTTTATTTAGTTTTTTTTTCATTTATTGCATCAACAGTTTCATGATAATTTATGCCTCATCTACGCCTCATGTGACCTTTTTTTTCATTTACTCTTTGCAAAGTCTCGCTTTTTAGTGCAGCTTTTTAAAAGAAAGTACAAAGAACGCCCAAATATAAACTACCAATCACAGTAGATTTAATTTTTAAAAAAAGCAAACTTTTTGAGACTTGCAACTATTCAAAACCTTGTTTTTTTTCCTCACATTTTACCAGCTTTGAAGTTCTTCACTACACTTTTCCAAGCTTTTCTCAAAATCAGCACAGTTAGGAATTTTTTATTTCACTGAGAGCTAAGATCTATTAATTTTATTCTTAAAAAAAGAGTCAAATCCATGTAACAAAATGCGGTTTAAGACACAAAAAACGCTCAAATTGCTCGACTGAAGAAAAACTCATAGGACATCTAAATGCAGAATTACTTCAGAAGCCACATTCATTTTAAAATATGGATTTATGTTCAAAGAAGAAGTGCTGGCTTTACATTTTACTTTACATTTCTTGCTAAGATCTTATTCTCCTTTTGTTCTAAAACAAATAATTTCCTTCCATTACACTCATTTTTTTCTCACTGTCATTAAAAGAGACCACAGTTAGGTACATTAAACTAAAAAAGGACACATGTTTTGCTCAGAACTTGCAGAAAATACTCAGTTATATTATTCATTTTTTGGTAATTCTACTTAGTTGCTTTTTTGGCTCATTGTCCCTTTTTGAATGCTTGTGTGGAACTGTTTGTTTCTGGATTTTGATCGCTTAGAGTATCAAAGAAAAGGAGAAGAGAAACAAGTAAAGGAGGATCAAGGAGAGCAGAATAAAAGGAACTTTAAAGGCCTTTCACTGCCGTGCATTTCACACAGAGGTCAGGTCTGTGGATGAAGGATCAGATACAGGGTCATGGTGTTGCTCAAGAGCACTAAATGTTGGATCCAAACCATAAGACAGAGACAACATTTTATGAAAAATAAAAAATAGATTAATTTCAGACAAAGTCTTGAAATGTTTTTAGTAAAATTGTCAGAACTATAATTGAAATCTATTTTGTGTTTAACAGCGTTCAGGGTGGAATCAAAATGCCATTAAAGGTGGCCAACACTTTGCCTGAACAGAAAACGCGTAAATTAAAACTCCTTTATTTTGCTACAGCAGTCAGACCGCCATCAGAAATTAAAACAGAAGTAATACCATTACTTAAGTATAGAGAACAATTAGTCATAAAAATGTGAGATTTGAGTAACTGAGAAGTACTGAGTTACATTTAACATAATTGATGCAGAGTGGAAGAAAAAAAGAAATGTTTTATTCAAAATAATAGAAAAATAATAACAGTCAATTACTGGTAAGAAAAAGTATCTGATCTGGTGCAAAAATCCTTCTCCAGTGTGGATTTGATCGTTTTGGCTCACGCCTAAAACTGATTAATATAAATGTATTTGTTATTCTCTTGTTTTTCTAGTTTGTTGAATTAATCCTTTATAAAAATGAGCCTTTTTTTTCTTCCAATAACTACATTTTCTCATCTGAGTTTTTCTTTATTTGATTTTGTTCAACATAGAATTGTGTAATCCTTTAAGCACTACACATACACATTCAGTGAGAAATTGCAGCAGGAAAACAAAGAAACATCTTCTTTTTTAAATGAAATTTCATTCAAAGATGGAATTTACTTTATTTTACCATCTTTCCTTTATGTTTGGAGTTTTTCTATGAGTTTTCTTTTCAAGTATTCTTTTTTTAAATTAAAATGTGGCCTACATGTCAGCTGTTTTATAAAAAAGTCTGTCCTAAAAGATCTTTGTGGAATGAGTGATCCAGAAATAAAACCACAGTTTTAATTTGTGTGAATTTGCTGCAGATCCGTTCTGTCTTTTCCAAAAATCTTTGACTCCTAGAAAATAGGCTGAAACTCAGAATCTCTGCGCATTTCTGCAACACCCATCATGTTCGCCCTCAGATCTCATTCTTAAAAAACTTTGCAGTTTAAAAATGGGAAGGAGCCTGATGTACGCACTTCCGCACATCAAGTCAGTCCTGAGAAGGTTCTGGTTTCTGGGTCAAATGTCAGGCCCACCTTCACGTCAAAAAAGACGTCAAAGTTTTCAGAATAATCTCAGTCCGATTGTTATGATGTGATGTACCAACACATGATACCAATAAAAGACGAAGGCCAGGCTTTGTGCCAGTGTGTTTCACTGGAGGAGACCCGCTTCCTTCAGGTTCCCCTGCAGTCTGAGAGGTAAACAGATCTGTGTGGGCGTCTGTGGCTTTGTGCTGTATTCAGATGCAGTCAAATGAGAAGAGGAAGCTTGGCCAAAACAGGGAAATGAGCTGCGGGTGAGGCTCAGGTCAGAGCCGAGCTGTGAAAGCAAACACAGAAGGATGGGGACGCTAAAGGTAGAAAGAAAAATACCTGGATTCTGATCCTGGAACCTGTTGGTCAAGCGTTCATTAAGCATTTACTGTCAAATGGCTCCCTCTAGTGGTCATGAATAAAAGTTTTCAGTCAGAGATGAAAAGATGAACACAAAAGAGTGAAAAGGAGGAACAAAACAGACCCCAAGACTGGATTTAGGGTTTTGTTTTGTGTTTTTTCTTTTGAGAGACTTTAATGGAGCCAGTTTCATATTGGCAAAAAGAAAATACACATTTTGAAAGACCAGAAAATAACTGGCTAAGTTACCAGTTTGGAGTGATTCAGCTTAACATTCTTGTTCTTTTAACATAAAGCAAATGTATGTGAACATTTGAATTCATAAATTTCTCAGTTTTATTTGATTACATTTACTATTGTCTTATATTTATTTGGTATATTTTATATGAAAATCCTATGTATTATGTGATTTTTAGTGGGCCTACTGTAAAATGTTTGCCTTGTAATGGGTTTGGGCCATGTACAAATAAATATGTCTTCATGCTTTTATTTATTTGTACTTACAGAACTTTTACAGTTTGCACGACTGTTCACAGGTTCAGCTGAAGGTAGAGTTAAAATACAGTTAATGATCCCATTTTTCACTTATAGTTTGTGTTCTAGGACGAATAAAAGTTGGTAACAGTTGCAGAAATATTTTAAATGCATCAGGTTCATCAAATTGTTGCTTTCTTTGTGCTGCCTATTAGTTTCTTAGCCAGACAAATGCTTTTTACATAATTTTTTTTTGAAGTTTTGGCTTCCTCTCATGTCTTTAGACTTTTTTATTTTTATGACAAAAATGAGATATAAATTGAATGCTAAAAATAAGACATTTCAACAAATCAACAAAAGTTTTGTTTTTTGAAACTGTGTTTGATTTAAATGAGTCCCAGTCTTTAATTTTTATAATTTTAAAATATTTCATGTTTATAGTTAAAGAGCATGGGTGAACTTTTTCCAGATCCATAAATATCTGTGTGTTTGAGTCAAAATAGGCGATAAAAGAGGCAAAATCATTATATTCAGTAAGTTGCATCAGAGCTGAATGGTGAGTATTCTCCTAAATTTTAAGAAGATGACTATTATCATACTTAAATATTATCAACAGGGAAATCATTGGAAAGGCACTTCATTGTTGAAGCTTCAACATTCCAAACCGACTGTGTTCCCACTAAAAGTAAGAATTTAAGAACCAGCAAAGGCGAACTGAGACGTTCTGAGGAATAAAGAACATACTTTTTTTCCCCTAAGAAGCCATTGGACATCTTCAGTTTGTCAAAATGATAACCGCTTGTTCAGAAACTCGTTTCAACTTCAAATTCCCCAAGAATGTGATCCTTGTGTCTAAAATAGACATGTTGCCTTGGATGTTTCTGATTTTTTCCTCAACAGGTGGAGTTTTCCCCGACCTAACATCAAAACCTGTGGAGTTTGTGCAGCCTAAAAACTCCCATTCTACTGGGAACTTCATCAATTCATTCTCGGAGTTGATCTTTCTCATGGTTCCATAAAATGTCCTCATTTCAACTAATCAAGCTGCATTGTTGATGAATCCTTTATGAATGTAGAGAAAAAAAGCTAAATTTCCCAGCTTTGATTTCCGTCGTTGATAGAGCTGTTTTTATAGTGAGAGCTCCCCCTGCAGGAGGCAGAGGGACAAGCTTGTTACTTACAGTTTAAATGACATTTGTGATTTGGTTGGATGACTTAACTGAAATGCATCATTAAAAATACTAATAATAACCTTATTGTGAAAAAGCCAGTGTTTTTATTTTGAAAGTGACTAAAGAACTGCACCGAGTGAACTTTCCGTTTGTCGTTTAGCAAACTCAGAAACGAAGCAGGGGGTCTTTAAATGGTGGTGACAAATCCAATATACTGCATGAATGTATATATTTTGAAATCGAAACACCGTCATTAGTTCACAATTTTAAGGCTTATTTAGCACAAAAAAAGACATTTGACTCATCTGATGTCTTAATCTGAGTTTATAGAAATCAATGAGAAAGAAAGGACGACGACGACAACAACATATCTTAAATATAATTTATCAGTTCTTAGTTGCTGTTACCTTTCTCCCATATCGACAGAACAGTGTGCTGGAAAGTGCAAAGAAACCAAAAGTTATGAAAAGAAATGATCACAAGGAGATGGAGGACAGTCGATGATCCGCTAAACGGGTTTTACAAGATAACCTGCTTTATTAGACAAATAAGTGACTTTTTTGAGCATCACTTTTCTGCATCCTTGGAAGCTTTGTCTGAGTAAAAAAAAAAAAAAAGAAACGTTCCCTTTATGGAGTCAGGATGCACCTCGCACGCGTAAATCATCGAGCAGAAACAAGCGTCTAAAGTGCTGAGGATGAAACTGATTTACATCCAGCTGGCACAGTGCATGTGTTAAACTACACAACAGGGGTCGACAAAAAATACATTGAAGCAGAGGTTGAGACATGACTGATCCGTGTCAGCTCGGTTCTGCTCCGCCACTCTGATCTGACGGCGGCAGGTTTGCAGTTTTGGTTCCAAAAGGGCTTTAAAACTCCGCCCCAAAACCCAGGGGGGGAGCCTTTTTAAACAAGAGATTCATAAAATGATAAAACATGAGAGGGGGGCGGGGTCGTGCCGAAGTGCTGAAGGTTAGGATACAGGTAGGTAGGCTGTGTGAGAAGGGGAGGGGCTTGGAAGGAACGATGCGATGGCGTCGTGTTGCACCACCTAGAACAGATGGATCATGGACTCCCGAGACTTTCCCACTCCAATCCACTTCACTAAAAAACAAACAATCGTACAATTTTATTTTACATCAGTTGCATCTAAATGACTCGATTTACAGACATTTTCTGGTTAAAATGACATTTTGGAATCCTCAGACTTCGAATCAATCATTTTTGACATGTAACATTTAAAATGGCGCTAAAAAAATAGAATAAAATAAGACACTTCCATTGCAAAAGCAGGCCCCTTAGAAATAAGTCAAAAATTCGTTAATGAGGTAAGAAAATTGTCTCACCGTGAATTCTGATTTTCAGAAACAAATTCTAACCACTAAAAGCCGTGTCACTCAGCCACTACGTACATTCTGTGACGAATGAAATTCCCGTCTTCCGTGCTGCATGCGTGCTCATGTTCGACATTCATCAATGAGCGCAGGGTTCCATTAGGGTTTCAGCTGATGTGCCTTTAAGGGAATTTGGTTTTGAGCTGGTCAGAATTTTTGGTCGGTTGAGAAATGCACAGTTAAAGCATATTTTTAAAGCACATAGTTTATACCTAATTATTACGTATTTCTAACTCAGTTTGAGTGTTGCAAGAAAAATGTAAAGTTTAAAAAGTAAAACTTCATTATTTGCAAATGAAAGCATTAAATATTTTGGTGTTTGCAGCACAAATGTTTTCACAAATGTACCACTGATGCCTAACCTTTGCACTGCATATACGAAGCACAACTCCCATCAAAATTACATCACTGATGCTGGAATAATTAATGACTTGCATATAAACATGCGATATATGTTCTTTTGTTCTATTAAAACAAAGCACAGCGAGGGCCCGTGGCGGGTGCTGACCATGGTGCTGACGCCATGTCATTTCTACCCAGTGCTCTGAATTTTAAAGTGAACTTGATGACGGTTTACGTGTTCTTTGTGTGGTTATTCGTAGTTCATCCGTGGTTTTAATATGATTCATTTGGGATACATCTGTGAAAATTTCACTTAAAGACCACAAATTTTCTCAATTTTTCATGTATTTTCACGGATAAGCAATTTTCGTCCTTGCAATATGCACAAATGTACGTAGTGGCTGTGTGTAGCATGTTTTCTTAAACAAGGGTCTTTATACTTTCTTACGATTCAGTTTGAGTCTGAACAGTTCAAACTGTTTGATCAACAACATGATGGTTTTTCATGGAGTCAGAGACGCATACCAGGCACTCCCACATGCTCCTCAATGAAATGAACATATTTCTGAGCGTTTTCAGGAAGCTCCTCAAAGCTCCGAGCAGCCGAAGTGTCGCTTTTCCAGCCAGGCAGCGTCTCATACTGAACCTCCACGCGGTGCAGCACCTCCTGATTGGCTGCAAATAAGAGGAGCTTATATCACACTGATGAAAGTACAGCAGAGTCTCAATCAAGAAAATCTTGAACTTCACGGTTCGTTACACCAGTTTTTACGAAAACTGATCATGGAGAAGTTAATAATTGCGGTTTGTGCCCGACCAGAAGTGTATGACACCGAGTCTTTTAGATATCGGAATACGGCTGTGAAAGAAAAAGCCACCAGATTTACACCAGATTTGCAGCGCTAAAAGAGCCAGCTGCAGATGGCGGACATGCGCTAGTAAAGAGTAGAAAAAGATAAAGAAGAAGAAGCTCCTCCCTGCTTGTCCAGTGTGAACAGCATGTGCATTTAGCACGTTGGAGAATCTGCGTTTAACGTGTTCATGAACAACCCCGATGTGAACGTAGCTTAAGAGCAGCTCTTAAGTGCAAAATTCCTTTTCCCACCTTTCTGAGGTTTACTGCATCTAAAACTAAAACGGAGTTGTTAAAAATTCTTCTGCATGTGTGCAATTCTCTTCAGTACATGTTAGGCTTGAAAATAATACACAAAGAGAAGTTCAAGACAACATCACCTGAAGAAAAACCTTCCGCGACACAACTGTGAAGCTAAAGCAACATTAAGACTCAACAGTTAACAGTTACAAATGTACTGAGTTTCATTTCACTGATCTAACAACCCAAAGTGGAGCTCCTTCATTTTCAAATGAGTTTAATCATTGAAATAAATGATTTATTTCAATAACTCACACCAGCCCGTCTCTAATGTAAACAACAATAGAGAAAAACACAGATTTGTAAACTTAGAACATTTGCTCACCTGGAAAGTGAGGTATAATTTCATCGTTGACCTTGTAGGCTATGCCCACCTTAATCTCTGGAAAAACGTCAAGTATGTCAAGTTTGGTGAGCGCTAAACTGAAAGATAAGAGGGAAGACTTCATCAAAAACATAAAAACGAAACAACACTCTCTAAAATAATTTTTTAAGTAAGATTTTATTCTTCTCATTTTTTTAATCAAAGGTGAACTCTTAGCATAAACGCTGGCATCCCAAAGTATGAGCAAGTCACAAATACATTCAAAATAAGTTTTTAAGTCGTCCTGCTTTTCATTTTTTACGTTAAAAAAGACTTACGCAGTGAAGCCGTTGATCATGTGTGCATATTTGATGAGCACCAGATCCAGCCAACCACAGCGCCGTTTCCTGCCTGTAGTAACGCCCACCTCCTTCCCTCGAGTCTGCAGCAGCTCTCCAATGTCCTGCAGGCCACAAGGTGATCATAGGCAGGTTGTTAGAGGGGTTTTATTCTGGATTTACAGTCACATCATCAAATATGACCAATCAGAGAGCTGCTCACTCCATACTGATGTAGCGAAACATACGAGCTTCTCCAGAACCCTAAATAAAACTGATTTTTACCCTAAATACATGTACTTTATTGATATTATTTAATACAGATCGGTCTGGGCTGTGAAACTGGAAGTTTGTGTTAAAAAAAACCCTAAAATGATTACATTCTTTTATGTTATCAAACCAAATTATTGTAAACTCCGGCTCTTTATAAGTAAGTTTTTAAGCACTGAATCACTAACAGTAGACGGCAACACAGGAAGATGTTTGACATTTGTTTTGCTCACGTTGCTCTGCTCTGTGGGGAAAGCCCCGATCCCCACCCTGGTGGTGTACGCCTTCACCACTCCAAAGACCTCACCCACATTGTGGGGAGGCATGCCCAGACCTGTGCACACGCCCCCCACCGTGCAGTTGGACGACGTCACGAACGGATAAGTCCCTGCAACAAACACACGTGACAACGTTACTGAGATCATATCTGCAGAAGACACGACTGCTTTGGTGGTTTTGTGCTTCGTATCCATTTTTATAAAGAGCTGTGTGAACACTACTAGCTGTTATAAAAGTAAAAACTGGCTGCTGGCTTCAAGAAAGAAGGTTTATCACTGTAACCGTAGAGGTAAAACAAATCCCAGTGTTGCCAGGTTGGGCGGGTTCATGCAAAATTGGGAGGTTTGGGTTCTAAATTTACAGGGGGAAATGGCTTTGGGCAGGTAGGCATAATTTTATATATTAAAATATAGCAGTCGACTGAATTCTGCTGGATGTTTGTTGGAGTTCTGCTGTGTAACGTAACCTGTTGCTGGGGGGTTTGGATTGATAAGGTCCAGGCTGAATATGGGAGGGGGCTTTGGACTTGAGAGGGAATGAACATGAGCGTGTTGTAGAGTTGTTGGAGCAAACTGTACGGCGTTGGTTACAGCTTACAGGAACCACAAAATAAAGAAACTAAAACGGATTCTGTCGCGGAATATCAGTCAGGGGAGGCACGAGAGCAGGCGCCGCACTTGTCATTGTCCTCGCCATTTTGAGCAACTGATAAAAAATATATATATATTTTTAATAAAAAAATGTAATAAATTATATTCAATTATTAATAAATGTTATAAATAATGATAAAACATTTTGAGGGATCTAGTGGTTTTTAGATGACTTTTGGGCTGGAAAACCGTGACTTTCTTACAAACAACCTGACTACAAAGAGGAATCCCCCCCCTTTGTGACTGACAGGGTGCTGGCGTGCTTATGCCCAGTGGGGTGTGTCGGGGTTTGGATGGATGAGCGTGCACGTGAGTCCCAAAGGCCTTTGCCAATGCGAGGAAGTCAAACTCACCTCCACCTCAGGGCTGAGCTCCATGCATGCTTTTGTAGAGAACACAGTTAAGTTCAGGCAGAAAGACCAACCAAGAACAGTTCTGGGCTTTTTTTATCAGGACCCACCTAACAGTAAAGAAAGTACTGCCAGATATGTTCATATTTTTGTGAAGCGCTAGCTTTGGAAGTACAAAAACATTGATCATGACTCAAAACATGTATTTCACAAGGACTCGGAGCTGCGTTTCCATTACACATATGTGCAAAACTGCATAGAAATTCTAGAAATGTCAAAAAAACCCACAATGACACTCCTTCCATTAAATCATAATTATGCGGATAAACACAAACCAACTCACGCGATAAGTCCTTCAAACAACAGATGTGAACAGTACTTAGATTTACAGCACATGTGCCCATTTCAAAAGCTCAAAAACTGCTTCTTCCAAGCGCAAAAGAATTCAATAAATGCGAGTTTTTTCCATTAGGAAAAGGTATTATCGCAAATCCAATTTCCAAACGTAGCGAGTGAGGAAAGAGAGGACGTGGGGGCTGAAGATTTAGATGAGCGAAGAGAGCAGGACGGACTACCCGATGCAGGGGTGGCAGGACAAACTCCTCCTCTGGTAGCCGGGAGGGAGGGGCGACGACCAAGAGATGCCACGGTGACGATGTAAACTAACTGATGATGGTGAGACAGACGGCCTACGCAGCGCAACAGAGATGCACCGCAGACGGTGTAAATCTGGGATAGCAGATGGTCTGCCTCTGATCAGACTGAACTGTAAAGCGCTTTGGGTCTTCATGGAAGGTAGAAAAGCGCTCAACAAGTATACGCCACTTATAGCTGTGGAGGACTGGCCGTGTTTTACCAACCAAAGTCTATATCGAGCAGCGCGGCGTTGGCTCCTTCCACCAGGATTTTTTTAGGCGGACCATGAAGAGCCTCGTACATGTAGTGAACCCCGTCCCTCACCATGGGCCTAATCCGCTCCATATAGTTCTGAGGAGTACAACAAACTTCATGGCAAATAATGACGTTATGCACAAATGTATTCATTTAAAGCCCGTTTTTGAACGTACCTTTAATCTTTCCAGCTCTCCCTCTATGTCGATCTCCAGCGTCGGGTACATGGACTTGTACTGATGGGCGAGGATTTTATACCTGGAAGGAGAAACAGCAGATAAGTTTGTAGTTTTATCGGATCTTTTTGGGTGAAAATATGCAAAGCTCCAAACCAGCAGCACTGATACCTTTTCTAACTGAGGAGGGAGGAGCTACCAGCTAATGTTTTAACCCGATCACTACATGAAGCGGTGTCTGAGTCTCTCATTTACAATGCATGGAAGACACAGATTAGAGATTTAGAGATCTTCTTGTTTTATAAGATCACCGGCCATCAAAAATAAATAAAATAAAGGAATAAATAGACCTTCTACCAAAAAAAAAACTATTTACCACCAGTTTGCCATCAACGCATCCAGGAAATGTTTTTGTTTTTTCTTTTACAGAAAGTCACATCACACTGACATGAAAAACCTGTAATTCCCATTTATCAGAATTTAAAAGAATGTTTTTTAATGCCTTATTTTAGCAAAGTTAAATAGAAGACTTTTTAAGGATCTGTAGACAGCCTGTATCAATTGATTTAATTTATTGCTCAATTACTGTGATCAATACCATGTGGAGATTTATTATAAAACAGATTCTGGTTTACACATCAGAGATGAAGCTGGAACTGACCTTTCCGAGAACTGGGTGAAGTCTGCCAGTAAGTCACATATCCTCAGGCCGCTGCGTGCTGCTTTGGCGGAGTAAACTGGACCAATCCCTTTCTTTGTTGTCCCAAGGCTGGAAGGCAGGAAGGTAAAGAAGCCGGATTAACAGACATTCTCCCATTTTTTACAGTTGTAAATCAAACAGCTCATGTGAAAGCTTTGCAAACCTGGCAGTCAAAACTTTATGGCAGAAGATTTCACAGAAAAAAAAAATTGTATAAGATCTTGAAACTGTAAAGTTTCAAAACAAGAAACAGAATCCTTTATAGAACATTTAATTCTCTGATACTGCGGTAAAACAGTGATAAGTTTCAGTGCACACAAACTGAAAATGAAATGACTGCTGTGTTGCCTCTTTAATTCAGAGATGCAGCATCAGAGACTCCATGACTCAAACAGGACACAGCAGGAAAGGTTTTCCTACCCAGAATGCTTTGAGGGACAACTGAAGCTCCTTAGCTTCTCTGTTCTTGTGCAAATGCTTAGATGCTGGCGTCGGAACATAAATGATCAAAGAAAACTGCGATGGTGGATGACAGCTGTGTTCATGTGTTTCCAGCGAGACAGTCGTTTTTTTATGACGATTATTGTTTTATTTCAACTCGTTTAACTTTGGTCATTTTTAACTACAACGCCTCCCGAAACCTGAAGAGTACAGTAAAAATAAATCTATTCCCACTGAGCATGAAGAAGAATCTGGATTTATATGGCGTCAAACCGCGGTCAGAAGTTTGGAAAATTGAAATACAACAACTTCAACGGAAAGATGAAGTTGAATCTCAAAATAAATAAAAACCAAAGCAGACTTTGAAAAAGTGAATAATAATTTCTAAAAGTTTAATTTAACTTTAATTTTTCTCAGGTTTAATTTTTTGTTTTATTTCAGTTTTTAAATCTTTGTATTTACCGTATTTTCCGCACTATAAGGCGCACCTAAGCGCCATAAATTTTTTCAAAAGCTGACCATGCGCCTTATAATCCGGTGCGTCTTATATATGGATCAATATTGAGCCGCTACAGGTCTCGCAACTACGGTAAGCAGCCACCGACTCTATTTTCCCCGTAGAAGAAGTAGTGTGCGGTGCATGCTGGGACATATATTGAGTTATTATGCTATTGCTTTAGAGTTATTTGAGTTATTGTTATTGCTTTGCACTATTACGAGTGTTACTATATTGTGATTGCACAAACGTTTAATTTACCGTAACAACATCAGAATGTTTTTTACGTGACTACTGAATGGAGGAAAAGTCCCCTCCACTATGTGATATAAATGTTGCACTACATGTTATACCATGCTGTTGTTAAAAGATAAACTGTGTCATGAAAATACTAATACTTTACCTTGGAGAAAATAATAAAACAGTTGTTTATTCATTTTGGGACTGAATGGAGTTGTCAGAAAGCTGATTTGTAATCTATTAATAAAGTTAGACTGACCTATCTGACTGTTTTGTTGACATTCCCTTTAGTTTAAAACCGTCTATTGGATGCATAACGTAACCCCAGCCTCTACTGTAGCGCCTTATAATGCGGTGCGCCTTATACATGGAAAAAGTTTTAAAATATGTCATTCATTGAAGGTGCGCCTTATAATGCGGTGCGCCTTATATATGGAAAAAGTTTTAAAATATGTCATTCATTGAAGGTGCGCCTTATAATGCGGTGCGTCTTATAGTACGGAAAATACGGTATTTTAAATCAGAAATCTTCAGTTTTGACCTTTGCCCTTATCTGGCATGTGGCGACGGGGCTTAGATGAAGGACCAATCAGAATGATGATTGGGCTCTTTAGTAAAACTACAGTCTGTTCCTGCTTATTTGTTGCAGAGTTTTCTGCCGAAAGACGTGATTAAAGCTGAACTTTTCCTGACATAAACCTTAGCAGGAACCTGTTGATAAACCAGATGCCCGCTGCTCTTTTGCTTCTCTCTGAAAGCGTGGCCTGTTTTATGGTAAAAACAAATGTGTTGCTCACAAAAAAGCAAAAACAAGTTCGTTTTTATTTTTAAATATACGTTTGCAAGGAATAATACATATAATATGGGTTCAATGGCATTTACATTTGGAATATTTCCTGATTTAAACACAAGTTTAAGCTTTTTTTAATGACAGTTTTGACCACAGGCGTTTGCTCCACTTATAAACTGTTTTCAGGTCATTTATGACCAAAGATGGGTAGCACTGCAAAGAAAAAGACAAAAGGATGAAAAGTGTACACCTAAAAGCAGCAGTCTCTCTGCACCAGGACTTTTCTGTTTAGTAGATTTGTGATGAAAAAGGTAATCTCTTCTACTTTAGATCATATTCGTCTCATGTATTAATGTTTTTGCAGAAATGATGCCATCTATACTTTAATAAATTTTAGTTTTATTTGGAGTTGTTTGTTTTTGCATCTTGTAAACAAGATTTTATGATCCAAATGTTACACAATCTAGAGGTATTTTTTAACACTTTGTTCCTCTTATTTAGTCATGACTCAATTACTTCTTTTTTTTTTTTTTTACTTAACCCTGTTTGACTCGTATTTGGAAGCGAGGCTGTTTTCACTTGAACGCAGCTTCTGACAGCGCCATCTGCTCCTGGGTGTGGTCCACTGTTTAGAACAGATCGAGTTCATTTTCAAAGCGCTTTCAGTCACGTTGCAGAACCAGTTCAGACACTTTTTATTGAACACTGAAGTTTCAAAGCAATAATTAAGCATCCCATCAAAACTATCCACATTTTGTTTTGGTTTGTTAGTCTATATTACTTAAATTTAGATGTTTCTAGTTTAGTGAACTCATCTTAAAGACCTACTCCAATGAAAATAGTGTTTTTAGTGTTTCTAACATGTTCTTGTAGCTTTTTCCTCGGGATGGAGGACATCATTTACATTGAATTGAAAAACCCCACAGGTTGTTTTTAAATTGATGTCAAAAACAAGCTGAATGTGCAAATCAAACTGACGTAAAAACGTTAAGATCAGTTTGACATCATGATTTTTACCTCTTTTTGATGTCATGTGAATTTTAAATGTACATTTTAATTGTCCACTGGGGATTTCTCGACTCACCGCTGCGACCGCTGGGAAATGCAGCAGTGTTGAACTATAGGGTCCATTCTAATTCAGTTTGAACTGAAAAGTAAATATATAATTTTATACTAAGCCCCATGCTGAGATTTAATGAAGCCTAAATTAATTTAATTAAGCCTAAATCCTCCAGACACAGACGAAGCATGGAATTTGATATTAAATTGATGTCAGTTTGATGTTTAACATGTAGCCATCGAATTGATCTCAAATGAACGTCAACTATATTACCCAGCATTAATATTGTTTTTCATGTGAGACTCTACCGTTCATGAATATCCCACATTAAACAATAGTATGAAAACAAAAGCTAAAATAATGTTGTCCACTAATTGGATCAAATATCGACTCAATTTTGACATCAAGGTGCCCGCTGGAGACTTTAAATCTCTCCAAAAAGGCCTTTTGAACTAATTTCTTTTCTTCTAATTATGAAGAAATTCTGAATTTATGAATAAAACTTGAATCAATCAATGAATCAGTTCAGTCAATCAGATGAGGCCCTAAATTGTTTTTTTGAAGATTAAAGTCAAAGTTGCTTAAATCTAAACAGCCTTTTAATAAATCCAGGAGTGATTACGGCTCAGCACAAATAAGAGCACTGAATCAGTCCGATCATGATGAACTACATGATATTACTGTAAGTGGATCACTGTTTGATTAAAGATTACAGAGGATTTTTACCATGATCATAGTGTGTGTGTGCTTGTGCAGCCTTTTTTAAGTAACCAGTTCCTTACTTCTTGCCTGCTTGCTCTTGCCTCTGCTGTTCCTGAACGCCGTCGACCGCTTGGTGGAAGTCAAACACTGTAGATGAAGGAGAGAGGGGACACACTCACTCACACATACGGGGTAAGGAAACTATCAATAGAAATAGAAATAAAATAGAATTCATCTTTTTTAGAATATTATTTATCCCCTGGAAGGGAAATAATCTTGATTTTTTTTCTTTCGTTTTTAACAGCAGAGTGTATAAACAATGTAAAGAACCAGGAAGTGGTGGGGGAAAAAAGAGCATCAGACGTCCCTCATGTTAGGTTTAAAAAAGTAAATTAAAAAAAGAAATGGTAATAAGAGAATGATGAAAGAAAATAAAAATGTCAAGCAGGCAGAGGAGGGATCCCTGTCTCTGCCCGGCCAGTGGCAGCCTTGAAGCGATGGGATCCAGACAGACGGGATGGGCGCTTTCACTCCAGCTCCCAGACCTGTCCAGATGCTCCTTGCCTTAGCACAACAGTAGCCAGGACACGGTCCCGGCAGCGCCGTGACCCAGAAAGGGATATGGCGGGTTAAGAAAATGAAAGGAAAATAACAAAAACAGTTAAGCTAACTAGAAGCTGAACAAAAGGAACTGACAGCTGACCGTATAGTTAAAATGAGAGAAAGATCAGAAAAAGAAAGAAAGTTGGGCATTCTGATCCTACTGACTTCTTTTTATTCATTTATTTATTTTACTGCCACAAAATTCGGCTGCCAGTTGGCATACTGTTTTTGTTTCACTATTCTCTTATTACCAACTAATTTTGACAGACATGATGTTTTTACACCTTTAATAATACGTGGAGCGATATGTCTGCTACTCCTTCTGGGCTGCTTTCCACCACCTCTGGTTCTGAAACGATCCGCTGCTGCAATGTTTACAGGGTCAGCTGCTGTCGCCTGACAACCACGGCGGCCGCAGATCACTGTATTATGACTGTGACCCTGCCGTGTCTTTTTAACAGGAGAAATTTATATTCAAGATAAAGACAAATCGTATTCAAAACAGACATATTAAACTGAATGATGTATTCATATTTTTTCTGAAAAGTTGTGCACAAAGTAGTAATTTATGCACAACTTTGTTTTACGGAATATGTTTCTTTTTGACAGTTTTCTTACCCCATACACACACCTAGAGAGAGCAGGGCTCACGACCGAACACAGACGCACTTTTCTTCACGCATGCGCTCCACTTTCACACAAAGAATGCAGTCAGGAGCGCGGCTGGGAGGACTCACCGATGTGTGCTCTGTCAGAGATGATCAACCTTTTCTCCCAGCCTTTCAGGCCTGAACACAAGCAGATCCGTGTTGAGTTTCATCAAACATCTGATTCAATAAACTGCAGGTTTCTTCTTCTGTTTAAAACCATTGCGGAGAACTCACTTTTTCCTTTGCTTTCATTTTTTTCTGCCTCTTCAAACATGCCAGGAATATGGATCACAACACCATTGCCTTAAAGGGAAACAGCCATAAGATATGATTTTAAATGAGTAATTACTGTAAAATAAATAAGGTTGCTGTTAAAATGTCAGTCTCAGTCAATCTTCGTCTTAATCCTCTTTTCGATTATCCTACAGACAGATCGATCTGATTGGAATAGAAATTGATTTATCTTTGTACTCCTAGTATATTTGGTTAAGTATTTTCATTTTATTTTTGTGGCATATTTGTCAACTTGATGTTCAATTTTGTTTCAGTGTCAATTGTAAATCTTCAATTTTAGAAAGTTTGACAAAGAGGAAGCTCACCAGATCCTTAAATATGTCAGTGAATTGATCAGAAGGAGTTTTTCTGAGAAGCGATTTGATTTTTAGAAACCTGTAATTGTGAATAACCTCGTCCAACAGACCTGGATTCAGCGTTTAGCCCTGATAAAGCTCAATTAATCAAACGAGCAAACAATAAAAATGTGTGTACTCCTTTCACAAACACATTTCTCTGACCTTTAAGAAAACACAGGACTAGTAAACTGAAGATGTATGGAGTGTTCTCTCTGGAAAAAGAGTTATGAGGCCAAATCTGACAACAAATATAATAAAACGATGGTTCTACAAGCAGCTGGACACTGCTTTTAATAAGATGTCCCACTGTGTATTTTTAATATAGCCTCTATTTGGACAACTTCACTGTCAATATTGGCAAGGAAATTAATATAAAATTTCCTCTTTTTCCTTTTCTGCTAATTATTTTTGATTAACTCTTTAAATTCACAAGTTTTTTTCTTTTTTAAAATGGATAAAAAAGAAAAATGGCTAAAAAAAAACAACATGAATGACTATTGGTTTAACAAAGTCTTGCTTATAGTTCTAATGTTTGTTTTGTTTAGTTTTTTGTACAGAGAACATTTTTATAAAACAAAAGTGAAAGCATTTGACTTTATGAGTTCATGATTTTGTTTAATTGCAGAATGACTAAAAGATGTTTCAAAGTAAAGGCCAGGAACTATTATTTTGTGTTCAAAGGGATAAAAGTGACCAAAAAACGATGTTATTTTTTAAGGGGAAAGCACAGATTGTTCTGTCATTCCTGCACAGTAGAACTTCTTCACATTTTCCATTGAAACAAATTACGTTACTAGTTACTGGATAGTTACTATAAATATGTGAAAAAGTCAGAATGAATTTAATACCAGGGCAGACAAACTGAACATTTCCACAAATTATGGTTTCAGATTCTGAAGTCTGATCACCTGTTTTAGAAATAAACTGAGTGAGACCAGAACACATCCATTTTTCCCAAAGTGTTGATCATAGCTGTAGTCGAGTTCCTGACAAACGGACACATTTACTGCACAAATGCAGACCTTCATGCGCCGTACATCCAACAGAGACAAACAGAGATGTCATTGGGTAAAAGAGTGTGGATGTGTGGAGCATCAGAGGCCTTATGGGCAACGCCGGCCTCCATTAGCTAATGAAGTTACTGCAGATGGGTGCAAGTTATGAAGCCTGCAGTCTGGCACTGACTCACGCTTCACACTCGCTGCAGTGGTCATGAAAATCGCCGGCTAAAGCGAATCTTTATCAGTGTTTCTGAGAAGACTGCAACTGTATGAGTGGATGACAGCGAGGGCATTTCTGTACGTTCTACCCACCGATGAAGGCCGTGACATTGGGGTTGATAATGCCGCTGGGTAGGAGGTGGAAGTCGTACTCTACTGAGTCCACAACCACTGTGTGTCCGGCGTTGTTGCCTCCCTGCAGAACAGAAACACAAGATGAGAATGAGACACAGGCTGTGCAAGTTTGCTCTAAAAAAAAGAACAGAACCTGAGGACAGGCTGAACAGCTCAACAAGTAGAAACATGCATCAGCCTTTTGATCTGAGTCTGTTATTATGCTGTTTTATCTCAAAGGCTCATTGTTTAGTCACATCTCAAGGTGAAGTCTCACTGACAAATGCAAGGTTTGACACATTTAATGGAGTGTTGCTATTATGTTCTGTACATTTAAACAGGATTCCCGGCTTCACACTCGAAAAACAAAGAGGGTTACAGGAAAACAGCTTCAGGGAGAGAGGAGTAAAAACAAATTCCTGTTTAAGGTTTGGTAGTTAGTTACACCAACCAGCACACAACATGCAGCAGATCGAGGTAAGACAACCTCATGATGATTGCACAGGAAATAAACTGAATCTCCAGAGAATAAATAAAGTATCATAAACCAAACTGAATTAAAAAGAAAGACGGAAAAACTTTTTAAAGTTTTAATTATCAACTTCTAAATTCTAAAGAACCTTTCAAGCCCCATTAGTTGCCACATCTAGGTGTGTGAAATTTGTTCTCTGCAATTGACCCATCCCCTGGGGGAGAGGTGAGCTGCAGACACAGCTGCCCTCAAGAATCATTTGGTGGTTTAACACCCCCCCATCCAACCCCTTAATGCTGGGTATCAAGCAAGAAGGCATTGGGTCCTATTTTTATAGTCTTTGGACGGACTCAGCCTGGATTTGAACTCACAAAATCTGTGTCTCAGGGTGAACACTCTACCACAAGGCCACTGTTCTGGTTTTAAGCTAGTATAGCAAAAGAAGACATACAGCTGGTGGATATTCAGTGTATTCACCAGTGTTCTGACCTGCCCTGCTGGTGTAATCTGGTATTACAAATTGCTTACATACTGTATGTGGCATCGTCCTGACTAAACAAATAATCAAATCTTTTTTTTTTAATCCGCCAAAAACTACATTTCCCAGAGCCCCACCCCATGACATTTGGTATCATTGAAAAAGCCCCAAATGTCCTTTGTAGATATCCAAAGAAGGTAGGTCGGTACTGTGCAGGAGACAAATTTGCAATGCTGATTGCTTTGTGACGCGTCTTTTTTACTCGAGGTTTTTAGGTGTTTTCCTTAAGGTTTCGCAGGAGTAAAACTACCCACCATTACAGAGTTGCAACAGTTCTGCTCTCACAATGACTTTTTGGAAACAGATTTTAAAAATGTAACAAAAAGAGGAAGGAACCACTTTTTAGAATGGAGTGTCAAAACAGAACCTGCTTTGTTCCTCACTGTGGGGCATTTAACAGCAAAGAAGCTATGATAAATCATGCAATGAAAGAAAAAATATATTAAAATTACAAAGCAAATACAAAGTGTGGATCTGCAGTCATTACTTCCACCCTGTGACCACTCTGTGCTTCCCCAGTGGAAATAAATCAAACCTAGCATGTGCTCTGGCCACATAAAGTTATTCCTGGCTGCAGCAGTGCCCTGAAGGTGACGAGGGGCAACATGTGAGAGGTTATGTGGTGAGTGTGCGTGGCAGACGCCTCACCTGTTCAGATACAACTTTTACGATCTACCATAGAAGCAAGGAACTCTGGTCTTCCTACAGTCACATGATCTGACCTGACAAATTTAACTTTCAGTCAGCTGCTGCTTTCTTGGGCTTTGTGCTGGTAAAAAAGGTTTTTAGAAATGTTAGAACCAGAGGGACTAATTAACCCTTTCTTCTCTGAAAATGTACATGTATTTAAAACAGATTTATTTGTATAAAAGAACAGATATGTCTCACTTTTCCAGCAAAAAAAACTCTAAACTTAGAATCAGCTCATATCAGTGGGTTGACACCCATCAAACTTGTTCTTAATAATAATCTGTCTGTACAGACCTTGAATTTTTTACTCAAAAACAAACCCAAGTTGTCTGGTAAAAATGTCAAAACACAAGTAAAAATCCAGATTTCCTTCATTCCTGCCATTAGGACCAACAGCTAATTGACATTAAAAGTGTTTTCCATGATCTGTATTGTCCGATTTTTTTGTCAAGTGCCAGTTTTGCATTTGTCATGACAAGAGCAACCCATAAAAGCGTATGTTTTACCACAGTGTGTGAAGAGTCCGCATACAGGAGATGCTTAGTCACGTACCAATCGCTTCCACCAGTTTAAAAAGACACGTAGCTCAGATGTGGGAGGAACTCGTGAGTTCAGGCTTGGAGCTGGCAGAGAAGCGAGTGAGAAAAGACGGCGCTGATTGAGTTTGGAAGGACACTTGGAAGGAAGGACGGTCTTATTCTGAGAACAGTCAAGGTCTTTTGGGGCTGGAGAACTGACACAGTTAGGCTGCTGAGATACAGATTATAAATAATTAAGATTTTAAATATCAAAAACAATGACAAAGTAACTGTTAAAGATAAGTGCTTTGTAAACCAACAAACAATGCAAAACCTCAATGAAAAGACTGACTGGAAACATCTTTAACTCCAGGAAATCTCATCTATGCATGGAGCTAGATGTTGCCACATACTAGGGTTGGGCGATAAACTATATCTATCGATATCGCGATAGTTCTTTTTCTCGATAGTAAACTGAGTCTATCGTGATAGGCCTTTATTTTGAAGGGTCAGAAATTGGCACTCGCCAGTCACAAGAATGTTCTCCTCTTTGGTGAGTAAAAGTTAGAGGGTTAATCACCACATGGAGAGTAAATGTTTGTGTAAACTTAGTCATGTTTATTAACTCTTCTTCTGGGGAATTTCTTTGGTCCTGTTTTTCTCCACCATCTGAAAGCGACGTAAACAAAACACAACGCGAGTCACAGCACTCCACCCCCTGCGGTCACTTCACATGTGCAGCTTTTAGTTTGGCTGATGAAACAGCACAATATGTGGTGATTTATATCAGGATCCAGTCAGAACTGGAGGATAAAGCTGCTTCACTTAAGCAGCAACAGACAGATTAATAAAATGTGTTGATTTGGAGACATCGCTGTTGTTAGACACTGACGCTATGATGCTAGCTTGTTAGCCGCTAATGCTATGATGCTAGCTTGTTAGCCGCTAATGCTATGATGCTAGCTTGTTAGCCGCTAATGCTATGATGCTAACTAGCAGTTCTGTGTGTCCTGTGTGATCACGGACCGGTTTAAAGTCAAACAATGTTTTCACGGACCGACCTTTAAACACGGCGGATTGTTAGCCGCTAATGCTATGATGCTAGCTTGTTAGCCGCTAATGCTATGATGCTAACTAGCAGTTCTGTGTGTCCTGTGTGATCACGGACCGGTTTAAAGTCAAACAATGTTTTCACGGACCGACCTTTAAACACGGCGGATGAATACAACAAGATTAATTAATTGAACATCCATAAAAACTTTATATTCTAAATAATAACAGAATTGAATCTACTGTTTTAGCAACGTCTGTAGCATAACTGTGTTACACTGAAAACTGTGACCTGTCAGATGTTGTGCTCAATCCTCCTTAAAGCTGCAGCTTTAATTTCAATAATGACAAAAACCCAAAACATTCTACTGTTTTCAGACATTTTTTGTTATGATTTGTTATTGAATGTGATCACCTGGAGGCAGAATTAGGAAAACTCTAAAAAATCTGTCCTTGTTTTCTCAGGATGTTTGAATTTGAGTTTATGGTTAGATGATAATAAAGATGTGCCATAACATTTATAAATTACTTTTTGCAAATTCATTTTCCTAAAAAACAAACAAACAAACAAACAAACAAACAAACCCTGGAAATTTTCAAAAATGTAAAATGCCTAAGGTATTTCTGTGTAAAAAAAACTGTTAGAATTTGGTTGATAAAATATATTATATTGTTTTGTTTTTTTTTAATCTACCAGCCAACTTGGACAGTATTTTTAAAAATTAAATTTCAGCCCCTGTGTGGAGGTATTTTAAATGTTTAAAATCCGACAAAATGTCCACTACAAACTGTGCAGAAGACATTCTTCTAAAACTGGAAATCCTACCAACCTTTTTTTACCTGAAGCAGTGCCACCGAGCATTCTCAATCTCAGACTGAAATAAAGGATAATTCTCCAGCAAAAACAACAAAGTTCAGACCTTTACAACAGCAACAGTCTAAATTCAGAGGATTTGCTTTTAGTTCCTAGCTTTGTCACAGAATGTTGACAAAAACGTTTGTCAATTTCATGTTTGTTCTGTAAAACTTGAAAACATTTGAATGTATTAATAGAATTAATGCTTTGTTTTTAAATGCATCTAATATGTTTAAAGTATGATATTTGAATCTAAATAACCTACTGATGATTACACATTTCTCTAATGAGCCACAGAGCCTTCATATTTGACAGATATAGTTATTTGGTTTATGTCGTGATTTATATTCTTATCGCCTGATATAACAATTTTTTTTATTGTGATATAAATAATTCACTATTGCTCCGCCCTAACGCATACCATATTAAATAATGTGCCCTGTTGTGGCAAAGCAAACAAAAAAAACACGATTACACACTACAATGCAAAAATAACCAGAAGGGTTTGATCTGAAGATCTTTTGTCACAGATAATAAACTTAATGTCTGTAACTATCAAAATCAGGCTGCTTAAAGAGGATTATTTGTGCAACCCACGCCCAAACGCTCCAGTCCGAGTGTGCTCAGGGTGTGAGTGGTGTGTGTTACAGGGAGAAGCACGAAACGGATACGTGAGATTCCAACCCAGAGGTGTGCTTTGGTGCCACTTTTAAACGCCGGACTGCAAGGAACACAGAGCCGAAACTGCTGGCAAAGCCGCTTTTATAAAAAGGTTCAGCCCAAGCTTCTCTGCGCTCGCTCAAATATCAAAGACAACCCCCCCTAACAACCCTTCATAATTATAAATAAATACTGAAGGGACTCTGTTCCGGGATGCTCTGTCCAAAACATGTCAAGATTGATGGCGAACCCTCGTATGGAAAAAAAAAAATCCCAAATCTTCTCAATAGCAGTTATCCTGAGCAGTTTCGAGATCAACAATGCTGGTATGTGGAGCCAATAAGTCTCCATCCAGAAAGATGGTTCCCAACCCCGCTTCAATGAAAATCATGTTTTTGGTGCTTTGATCATGTTCTGGTTTTCTCATGATGGACGACATACATAAAAAAATAAGACTAAATCTTCATTTTTGAGCATCGTTTTAAACGAAATAGTTGTGAATCAGGAGCAGACGAAAAAATGTCGTTTGAAAAAGCTTGTAGCTAAGTAAAACCTAATTGGCATCTCGCAATTTTTGTTGTACCTTTAATGTTTAGATTGGGGTTGTGAGGGGCTTTAAGCTAGCCAGAGAAAGTGAAACAAAGAGATGATGGGAAATAAAGGCAGGCTCACTCCCTGCCAATAAAGGGAAGTTTCTGATGAACTCCTGCCGCTCTGCAGAAACTGTCTTAGAAAACTACACACAGGTTTTTGGCTAAAAACGGCATAATCATAATTAAAAAAACACATTAAAGAGCCTTTAATGTTTTAGAAAGTAGAAAAAACCCTTCAAGATGATGAGAACAGTGAAGGTGGAAGAACCCGTGGGAGGGCCAGCTCCTGTGAGCCGTGAACCACAGAGAAACTGGCAGATAAATAACCAACAGAGGCCAGGGCTTACAAAAGACAAGAACTTGAAGAACCCAAACACTTCAGGAAAGTCCATGGAACACACCTAGTACCAGACTGACTGGGTGCGGTTTGTATATTAGAGCTGCAGGCAATCAGCCGGTTGATAAAATGAAAGAAGATACAGACGTGCAGTTCCACATCTGTGTAAAAAAGGACACAACTAGTCCTTTTCAATGAGACTACGATCTGAATCACAGTAGAAAATCTACCAAGAACAGTAAACAATCACACGAAAACGAACAATTAAATTACAGTCTAGATCCGAAACCATCTGGAATGCCAGGAGAGGACCTTAGAAGAGCTGTGTAAACGAGGATACCCCAAAATATAAAGAAGCTGATGCTCAAATCAGAAGAAAAAACGAGACAGTAAAGAAAAGGCTTTGAAAATTACACATGAAATTAATTTTTTTTAGGTTATTCCTACTAAAGAAGGACCTGTAAAGTATTCAATGACAGAAATACCTAGTACTTTTCTTTTTTTTCTGAATTTTAGGAAGGAAAAAGTTGAAAAAAGTGAAATATTGTTGGTCTGAAGTTTTTTTAATTTCATTGAGACAAAGGCTCAAACAACCCCGATAGAGTGATGCCACAACAGTAAAAACGTTTTTTTCCTGCGCCTTAAAAAATATAAATAATAAAAGTGCGCACAGCTGCACAGCTAAAGCGCACGTCCAGGCAAGAACGTTTGTCACTCCCATAACATGTAAATTTACAGTAAATTAAAAAAAAAACCAAATCCTAAACTCCCATTAGCATTGTTTACTATATATGTGAAATGACAAAAAGCTCATTCTTTCTGCACGTCCCTCCATCTTTATAGTCATTCTAAGAAAAGCATGAGCGCAGTAATGAAGATTCAGACCTTATTTGCAATAAGAACAATAAACAGGCAGAAGGTTATCTTTACTGCAGAAAATGTGTCAATAGAAACACCTGACATCTTTGTTGTTGCTACACTTCTACTTCCCAGAATATTTGCTAACTAAAGTGAGCTGACATTTAACAACAAATAACGTTAAGTTGTCTGAGCAACGAAAAATAAATGCATACTTTAATGATTACAAAACACAGATGAGGCCAAACGGGAACATCTACCTGCAGATCGGAAAAGCATGATGCTGGAGATCACTTCTTTCCTGCACTGATGCTGCTCACATAAATGCTTTTGTTTGTAAGATAAAGGTCAGAGAAAAGCTCAGAACTGTGTCAGGGGTTCAAGACAACAACTTCTGCAACACTAGACTCCTAAACTCACTGATTTTTACATAAAGTAACTGAAGGAGATGGAAATTCCTCACAGATCATGAAGATTAAATTCCTGGCTCTACATCCAGATAAGGACTAGGATTGGGATGAGGATTTGTTACATAAATTGTATATTTTTTGTCTATTTTGGATCATTTTCTTACTAGATTGATGTAATTTGCGACAATTCGAATATAAAATTGCGACTGTAATTGAAGATGGTGGTCAAAACTGTCATAAATGTTTATAAAACGATAATAAAGCCTTACTTTCTGTCATTTTTACGTTAAAAAAGACGTATTTGAATCGTGTGGGGAGCTGTTGGGGGTACGAACGATGACTATAACCATTTTTACCCACAAGCCTCAGAAAAAAAAGAAAAGAAAAAAAAAAAAAGCCGCGCTCGCGCCTTGAGGCTCGCGCTTTATGGCACGCGCTCCTCGGCTCCGTTCAATTCGAACAGGAAACAATCCCTCGCTGGTTTACAGGTGTCTAGTGGGCTAAACAGTTAGCAGAAACTCAAGGTGACTTTAGCTAGTTTAGCGCCGATGTCTTAAATGTTCGCCAGTTAGCGGCTTTCCGTTGATAGCGCAGACAAATACACGATGATGTATTCAAGTAACGTCGTCAGACTGGGGAAAAGGAAAGCACAACATCTTAATCCCAACTCCACCCGTTTCTCACCCACATGATGGTTAGCGTTTGCGCTAACCCTGTGATTGAAAGTTATTCATATATGTATATATATATATATATATATATATATATATATATTTTGGAGCACCATCTGCGCGTGACACCGTCGGCATTTCTGCTTCACTGAGGCTGTCAGGAAGTCACACTTGGAAGCTGTCAAGAACCTTTTCCCGCTCGTGGGGGGGTCGTGATCACACATGAATTCACCCAAAAATCGCCGTTAGCTAGCGACTACCCGGCGGGATTTCCCGGTCACCCGGTAACTGTGTGGCTGGAGGCGCGCGTACCTGACATCTGCACACCATGTCCGCGTCCTGTGCCAGCAGGTCCACAACTTTTCCCTTCCCTTCGTCGCCCCACTGAGCACCGAGCACGACTGTCACTTTGTTGCCAAAAGACGGTTTGGGTGTTAACGTGCTGCCGCTGCCGTTCGAGGCCCCGGTGGCTTCCTGACTCCCTCTTTCCGACATTTCTGTTGACGTCCCGGTCTGAAAACAGTCTCGTGCTCCGTGTGGCACCGCTCTACCGGCTGTACCAAAGATGGCAAAGAAATTTAAGGCGCTCTCTCCAAGGCAACGCCTGACGCTCGGAAGGAACACCAGTGCACATCCGGAGAAAGACACCAACTTGAGTTTAAAGTTAGCTACAAAATAATTTGAAAGATATATATATATATAAAAATAAAATATATAAAGTTGATATTGTACATAAAACACAACAAAAAGCACCAATAAGTCTTATTGCTTTTTCGAAAGCGCGGGTTTAAGAAATCCGAGGTTGAGTGAAGCATCTTCTTTTTATCTACGATCTCAGGCGGCACGCTTAAAAACGGAGGTGCGTTCATGAGCAGAGAAATGTGAAGGTAGAAAAAAAATGTCCTCAATCAATTTTGACAGCATTTTAAAAAATGTGAAAAAGATACTTAATCTACTGTTTAGTAATTACATATTTAATGATGTATTAATGCGTAATTGACAGAGAATTCAGTAACAGAGTTTTACGGGTGCATTTTGTGACAGAATCTGAATAGAAGGGACTATGATATATTTGAAAATGCTCTATTTTTTTTATTTTGAATTTCACTGTTAACATCTGAGAAGTTCAGTTCAATGTATTTAAAATATATTTGCTAGCTGTTCACACATAATTAAATGATTGAAATGGCACTTGTTTGAAAACCCTTCTGCTAAATGTTCATCTGTTTTTACATTATTTGGCTTTTTTTACTTTTTAAGAAGTGTTTTAAGTGTTTAGTTGCATTCAATTGAGTCCTACAATAATATAAAACCACTTAGTATTTACCTCAGGTTCGTAAAACAGTAACATTTTACAGGTTATCTTATTTTTACAAGAAGTATTGAAGCATTTTTACAAAAATCTGATCAAAATTTAAAAGAAATGTTTCTACCCAATACCCAATGGGCAAGTTATTAATGCAAGATTTTACCAATCCCGATCCATCTTTTTTCCCTGAAACTCTTTAAGTAAATATTTTATATACTTTCTTCTTTGAGGTCATATTAAATAGTCAAAGAAAATATTCAGCTGTCACTCAGGTTCCTGATGTTCTCATGCTGACGTTGAAGAAATGTTCCAAAAACACCATCTGTATGAGTCTACTTCAAAAAGACCCCCAGTTTCCATTTAGTATCTCTGCATCATTCCAAGAAAAAAAGATAAGAAGATTTGATTCTTCTGGACAAAAAAGAAAAAAACGGTTTTATGCCTGTTTATGTTATAGCTCATATGTTTTAAGTTATAACTTAGACGTTTTAACATAAAACTAATGAAAAGAAAATGCTTTATAAAGATACTTGTACAAATTCTTCAAAAATGTGAGTTTTTCAAGGTGAAAAGCATTCAGGTTCAGGACTTGTTGAAAAATCTGCAAAATGTTCACAGAAAGAAAAATATCAGATCCTCCAGCAGGGGGCAGTACACACCACTTTGTGTTCTTAAGGTGGCACTTTTGCATCACATATCCTGTAACTATGACTTAAATATTTTACTCAGCACCTGCAACCAACAACATGATAATGTGCAATGTTAATAGATGCATTAATGCCTTGAATTAGTTACATATTGTTAATATTTGAAAACTCAACTGTGTTTTATCAAGAATTCCCAACTACAGGTTTATCCATTCATCATGTTGCAAATAATTTAGACGACAAAATGAACAGAATTAAGAGGAACATGTTTCATTTCATAGAGATGTCCATTTCTTGAAGAAAAAAGCATTGATTGAAAACAGTATTTAAATTATTCACTGCTTTTCAACCGTGCTGAGGTGGAGTGGTCGACCTCAGATAGGAATAATGCAGGTTCGATTCCTGCCACACATTGTTCCTGCCTGGTGGTTATAGAAATTGGCTCCAGCGTAAGGCAGCAGAGACCATCAGTGTTAATGTTTGTGTGAAAGTGCTTTTGGCCTTCAATGAAAGCTCTATTTCAGTATATGCCATTTGCACAATACAGAAACTGATTACTATTATTAGAAGAAGCAAAATTAACAATAATAACACTAATTATTTCATAATCATTCCAATAACAAAAAAAGACCAATTGTATATTCAATTGTATCTATATATATCTATATATAGATATATATAGATATATCTATATATATCTATATATCTATATATATATATATATATATAGATATATATAGATATATATATCTATATAGATATATATATCTATATAGATATATATATCTATATATAGATATATATATCTATATATCTATATAGATATCTATATCTATAGATATCTATATATCTATATAGATATATATATCTATATATAGATATATATATCTATAGATATATATAGATATATATTGGGCATTTTTTCTTTTATGTAATGAATAGTATTTACCACTAGAGGGCACTGCAGTATCTTTTCTTTAAGGCTGACGTAAGCATCTTTTTTTCTAACTTTTTAAATATCACTTTTTTAGGTTTAGAATGTGTTTGTTTACTAATAAACAGTCCAAGAACATACTTGCAAAAGTCCAAGAAAAAACCTGCATTGCAAATCTTTTTTTTTAAATCAAAACTAATACAGGAAAAGCAATCTATTGCTTTTTTCAAACTCAAAAGCTAACATTTCATTTCTTTTAACCATTGCATAATCACACGTTAACAGTCATTGGAGCTCTATGTGAGAGAAATAGAATTAAAAGCTGAACTTGGATTTCTTCCAGATGCCTGAGCGTCTCCATTAGAAAAGTGTTCACCAAGCTGTCTCAGGCAGTTCCGATATTCAGACGACCCAAGAGCCAATCAGGCCTCTTTAAACTTCAAGCCCAAGACCAACTACCCTGATCTGGTTATGCAACCACTCCCAAAGACACAATCATCGCAGACGTTTCTAAATTCTTGTGAAAGGTTCTGTGTTGTTGAGCTAATGCACGACACAAACAAGATGCCAGCAATTTAAAGCTAATCGGATGATTTGTTTGTGGAAATCTGAAATGTGTTCTTGAATAAGTGTACAAATGTCTGACGATGGGATGTGTGGTTTCCTGCGTTTACGTGCAGCATCATTTGACCCACATTATTGGAAAAAACGGTTTCATTCAGTCCAAAAAAAAGTAGTTCAAGAGGTTAATCTTCTGTGATTAAAATGATTTACAAACTACTCCAAAGAACTGAAAGGATTTCTTTATTTGGGTCATGAGAAGACTGGCGGCCTCATGTGCCTCGGTGCCATGTGAGGTGTTTGAAAATGTGACATTCTGCACTCACAAAGAATGCAGCTGCAGCCCAGCCATCATCAGGAATTCCACAATCCTTCCAGTTGCGTAACTGGGTCACAGAGTTACTCCATCACCTCGTCGGTGCAGGATCCTGATACTGGGGGCTCCCGGTATCTGGATCGGGCTTGGGAGTGGAGGAGGAAAGCAAACATCTGGCGGATGCGGAGCATACATATCAACACGAGAGTTTGGCAAAAATCAGAAGCAATTTTCACACAGAGGTGGGAAGCTGCAGAAAAACAGTTTTAGAGGTCACATTCATCTTATTGTTTTCCTCCCATTTGTATTTCTGCCATCTCCAAAGAACTCGCAAGACTTTTGTTTTTGGCTCAAATAAGCCGGCTATTGAAAGCAGATGTCATGAAAGCTGCTGTCCTCACATGTCCCTGCTCCCTGACACAGGCAGCATTACGTAGCGTTTCACACAAGTTTGGCAACATCTTTAACATTCAAAGACAATAGATGAAAAAGCAGAGCGTTTGTGTAATAATTTAGGTCAAACTGAAGCTACGAAGGAAGTCTGACAAATTAAATGTTTTTTTTTCTTTAAATAAAATAATTGAGGAGATGACTTTCAGAATAAAATGCAGCAAAACGACCATAAAGACGGAGGAACCTGCATGCGTTTCTGGTGACATTGGAGTGTGACTGCAGTGTTTTTATATAGGAAATGCTTTGCTAACAGATTCCTGTTCATTGACCTGCTAATCAGGGTGTTGAGGAAATCTCAGGGGTCACATCCTCTTCAATCCTGTCTCTGATTTCACGGATGGGATGGTAAATACATTTTGAAATGGGATTACATTTCTGCTTTTATCTGACTTTGTCCCTGACCATGAAATACCTCCCACTGAATGCAGAAAAGGCAGTGGTTAATGGATGCTTTTAATGAGGCGTTAAGGGTGGAGAAGATTCTAAATCTGAAGATCTATTCATGAACAATGAACAGAATTGATTTTTACATTTAATAGTTTACATATTGCTACTGATATCTGCATGCGACTCAAGTGTGTGCTTTCACGCTGAGAGCAAGGGGTCAATTTCCTTTGAAAAGATATAGGAATGGAAAAACCTGGCCATTAGAAAGTGACTTCTAACTTGAGTTGAGAAACCACAGGTGGAGACTTTGGTTTCTTGATGTAAACAGATGCCTGAGACATTTTCTTCTGGTGAAATGAAACAAAACGGACACTAATTAAGAAAACAGAGTTACTGACCTATGCATTCACACATGCATGCTAATGCAGAGGTGGAGATTGGTAAAAGTAAGATGAAGAGAGTGCAAATATGGAAGTGGACCAATCTGTAGTGGAATTCTGCAATTGAAGATATTCAAATTATTTCCAGTTTGTTCAAAATAAAAGGCAAAAACGTTTCAGGTAAGTACAAGTTACGGATGTATGTACAGGATGGATGGATGGATGGATGGATGGATGGATGGATGGATGGATGGATGCATGGATGGATGGATATTTTGATGGATGGAGGATGGATGAATGAATGAATGAATGAGTAGGTATGTTAATGGATGGATGGATGCATTGATGGATGATATGTTGAGGGATATGTTGCTGAATGGATGGATAGAAGGATAGAAGGATGGATATGTTGATGGATGGATGGATGGATGGATGGATGGATGGATGGATGGATGGATGGATGAGCAGTTGACTGTGGATTGCAGATTCATTGTAAAAACCATCCACCTGCTTGTTTCCTTCACATTTGTGGATGTGAACTCTAACGCGTCACAGCCTCCATAATCTGGCGGCTCGGTTGCAGTGATCTGGTTCCACGGTGGCCTAGTTTAGTCCGAATCTGGACCAGTCCACTTCCCCTCCGACGCCTGCAGCCCTGCAGCCTGAGCGTGTGTGCCAGCCTCATGCACGACTGCGTCAGGCTGAGTTGCGCATCCAGGGACCAGCCTAACACGCGAGCGCGTGCCCTAACCTAACATCCCTGCGGGCGTGCACGGAGGAGCGGCTCACATGCGAGGCTGCTCCATGCTGGCTCAGTGAGGGTAAGAGTGCGCGTGGACGGGCTGTGCGCGGACCGCTAACAGCAGCGCGTGACCTGTCCCTGCAAACCTTTAAAGTTGAGCTCAGACTGGCGACGAGGTGACGTCATCGCAGTGCGGAGCGCGGACGTGACTGGCGCAGTCAGTGTGCGCTGAAGGCTGATGACAGCTTTTCTTGATGTGTGACCGGAGGAGAGGCCAGCCGCTGCTCTGATGGGCCCCTCAGAACATATGTGCGCGTCCATGTTGTGATAGCTGCCGCAGAGGAAGTTGAAGGAACTTGTTTCGGACAGAGGTCGAGACTGGACCACTGCTGGAGCTGAAGCATCACAGCAGGTGACTGTATGAGAATTTAGACATCTTCCACAAACAGCTGCAGATGACACGGGAGAGCTCTGAGAATAGAACCCAGCGAGCTAAAACTACTGCTGCAACATGGAAGCAGCATGTGGTCAGTGATCCTCAGCGCCTGCATGGAGTCACATCAGCTTCTGATGTGCAAAAAACATGTAAAAAAAAGAGCAGATTTGACGAAGTTACAGATGCATCTATGAATCTGATTTTTAAACTCTTTAAATGCAGTTTAGTAGTTGTTTAGACATAGAAAAATGATTTATTTTTATAACTTTTCATGAGATTTTATACAAGGGCAATTAAAGGACTTTTTTTCAAATAATTGACAGTATTTCCTTTATCTTATTTAATCTGTTTTTATTTGATCTTCTTTTATCAATGGAAGAGACCAACAGCAATAAGACGAAACCAAAGAAAAAGAATTGCAGGACTGTGAATATAGGGATTACTTCATTCCAAGATTAGACCGAAAAGTTTTAGATTGGTTATCTTATCTTATCTTATCTTATCTTATCTTATCTTATCTTATCTTATCTTATCTTATCTTATCTTATCTTATCTTATCTTATCTTATCTTATCTTATCTTTTAGTCCTTTTATGTCATCATTTGTTTGCCCAGACTGTAGTTTTTAGATTCAAAGACAGACATGTTTTGCATTCCTGCAGTAATGGCATCTTACCCGCAGAGCAGGAGCAGAGCTATCCTGGGGTTTGTGTTAATCCCTAAAACCAGAAGAAAGTTCCTGCAGGGCTTGAGTTGCCCTCTCAGGGCTCATTCTAGTTTTTCCAGGTGCTGGACTTGATCTACTCATAATTATTTATTGCGTTTTTTTGAGTGCACGCGACACATTACCTTTAGAAATGACGTGAACTACCCGTTGCTTTTAGTTAATACACATCTGTAGCTGTACTTTCATGATCTCTCAACAGAACTGTCTCCTTTAACAATTAGACCTCCAACACTATAATTAGAAACTCAAAGTCATCCAGAGCAGAGAACACACGGCGTGAAGTATGTATCAGGGTAATATGACTCAGTGGAGGGAAACCAGGTGGTCAAAACCTGGCCAATAAAAGCGTGTTTACCGTCTGCCCTTCGGAAGGTCATTTTTACCCAAGAATCATCAGCCACAACAAGCTCAGACTTTATTTTGTCAGGTGGCATCCATGGATGTCAAAGCTGTCATTAGGAGATTTGTTTAGTAGTTTTTACTGCTACAGTTTTTACAAAACTGGAGGGACCTGAATGGAGGGGTATAGGAAGGAGAAACAGGCCAATCTGAGTTTAGAAAACTCATATCCTCATATCTAGAGGAAAACACAGGTCTGAAAACAATCCTGAGCTGAAACGTTAGAGCATATTTCTTCAGAAAAAAAGGTTTGGCTTCAGCTAAGTTCCCTTTAAACATGCTGGAATGTGGTTTCATTAACCTGTATCAATAAACAAGGTCAGGTTTGTTTTCGCTTCTTGAGTAAAGCGCACATACTCAAACTAATCGAGTTTAGGAGGAGAATCTAAGCCAGATGGGCCTTTTTTTAAAAATGCTTTTTAAATACATTCTTACACATACTTTTAATTGCTGTAAAATCATACATTGTGTTTGATTTAAAAAATGGGACTCAGAGTTTTATCTTGAAGAATAAAGCGGTCAGAACGTTTTTCTTTCAAATAATAGAAGGATTGCGTAATGTCTACATGCTGGGGCTTCTATGAATAATCACAAACATCTGTTTCAAGTCAATATATTTTTGGAGCAGAAAATTTACTGTTCTCAAAGTGAATTTATTCATATCTTACAAGAGGAATACTATCTTATTACATATTTATTGTTCATAATCAGATCAGTTCTTCAATGGCTAAGGTTTTTCTATTCATTTTCTGTGGGCATATTTTGCAACATTTTGTCATGAAAACCCTAGTTTAGATGTGTATACATATCTTTATTGCCAATATAACATTGATTCAATTTAAAATCAATGTAGTTTGTTTTGTGTTATAAAGCGCCATTCATTACCGAGGTTGTCTTAAGGCTTCACAAAAAGATCTAGAGCTTCTCTTTAACTGGAAAACTGGAGAACTGGAATATATTTTAATTATTCCAGTTTACGTGTTACTGTTAACGCCTAGTTGGTTGATTCTGTTGAGGAAGGTTTGTCTAATGATAACAATAAAAACAATGATGTATTTTATTTAAGAAGTGCCTTTTTAAAACATCCAAGGACGCTGTGCAAAGAGACTGAAAAATCATTAAAAACACAACAATTAAAATGTGAGACGAGGTGGCAAATTGAAGAAAGGATTTGTTTTAAAGGGAAAAATGAGTTTGAGAATTGATTTCAAAACTGGAAGTTAACTGATGGGAGTTCTAGAGTATCTAGGGCTTGGACTGACAGAAAGCATCACTTGTCTCAGGCCGTTGTTTTTAAAAACCGAGTCACCGTTTAACATATCATTACTTCAGTTGTGGGCATTTCTCAATCACCCTAATTGACATTTGCTGTGAAACAGTCAGATATTGATTACTAGATTAAAAAAAAAATTTGAACTCCTCCTCATGACAATGCAATACTGAGTTGTACTCAGATGGAAGAACACATCCGGGTTCAGAGGTCGTTGATTTTGTTGAGATTCAGGATCAGCGTTGAAGTTTGAAGGGAGTGACTGAAGTCCTGCTGGTTAAGCTGTAACTTTTCAAGAAAGTAACACTCAGCAGTAAAGTGTTTCTTTTGTGTTAGTCATAGAAAGCCACAAACGTGGTCAAACTTGCTTAATTCATCAAATAAAGATGCTAAGATAAGCCGTTCTGTGCTTTTCTTTGCATTTGCTCTGTTTTTGTTCTTATTGTGGTCTTTGTTTAAATTCACCTGAATTTTGTCCTTTTTGTTTTGATTCAAATGTGCTTTTTTTATTTCTTAATTTAAGCATTTTGTCCATCATTCTCAGAATGCATGACTGTCACGCTCAAAGGAAGAGACAAAATGCATTTTGAGGAACTCAGCAAGAAAAGTTGCAAGACTGTGAAGTCGAAGTTTATTAGAGACTAGACTGCAACCTTTTCTATTTGTACAATTTGTTTGCTTATCTTTTGCACCTTTTAATCCATTTTTATTTTCACTTCATATGGGATCAATCTTTTCTCATTTGATCCTTTTTTATCTCAAGACAATATTAAAATAAACTGTTTGCAGAAGCAAAATCCTTTAGATTGTCTGTGCCATTTTCAGGCAAACTTAAACATAACTGAACAAAAATATTTAAAATCAAGTTTTAATTATACATTTTGTAACTTTAAAATGTCACTTCTTCTCAGTCTGGGATCAATCCGGCTGCTTTAGCTCAAAATTTAGCTCAGGTTTTAATAGATTAAGAAGCATTAAGGATGAAAATGAGGGAATAAAGTTAGATAAATAAAAAAAAAAACTCTAAATGGCTGCTTTACCCACACAGAACTGAAACGATCATAGTGAAGACTGTACATGTTTAGGCTTCCTAACCTCACAGTTATCAATAGCTTGGAGTCTATTTTAAATCAAACTTCTCCAAGTAAACTCGAGTCAGTAAAACAGCTTTAGAACAACCAAAAGCAAAAAAAAAAAAAAGACTCAATTAAAGGTGCTAACATCGACTGTATAAGAGAACTGAACTGAGTGGCCCCTCCCCTCCCACATTCCAAACAGGAAGTACCTGCTGGTTCCAAGAAGTCATTCTATTTTTTTCATGATATTTTTTCTTTGTCACAAGTTAGTCAAGTAATGAATTGACCAATCAGATGCCTCAACAAAAGTATGTGGTCTCGCGTCAAACGGTTGATTGACAGATTTTCAATCAAACGAACAAGCTCACTTGTGATTGGCGATGGTGGTTGCCACAGAAACTCAACTCGCACTGTTTACTGACGATTGCTGGGTCCAACATGGCAACGCCCGTATTGCAAAAGAAATGGAGACTGAAAGTGAGCCATTTTTATGGGTGACATCACACTCGCTCAGTCCAGGTCTCCTATGCTGTACAGTCAGTGGGTGCTACTCACTTTTGCATGTCACAAAAGAAACTATTGATAAAATAAATAATGAATGTCAACAGATGCACTTCACCAAACCAACTCAACCTTGTAGCTACATAGCTAGGCAGTAACGTGAAGCACCCACACTGGATTACTGTAAGATCATTGCATCCTCTAGGAAACCAACCCTGGTTTCTCATGCGCTGGTCCTGCCAACTGAGCTGAGCTACGTATTGATCAGAAAGGTAAACTGAAGGAATGACATTCCCTGCACTTCATGTGTGCATGAATAAAGAAAAGCACAACTGACATTTTGATGGAATAAAAAGCTCAGAACTTCTTAAAAAATCTTTGCTTTTCAACTCGAGGTAATAAAATGCAACAATCAATTTTTTAAAGAAAGCATTGGATTATTTTAAGACAGAACTATAGACAAAAGTACTAGTAAGTATTTTTATTTTTGCTGCTTTGCTTTGACTCAGCCATAGTGCGATGATGTCATAGATTTTCCAGAATATTGGTTTGCAGAATTCTTCACCGTCACTGCCGGGTGTTCAAGCACAAACCAGTCCACCTCTATGCTTCATGTAAACCTTTTTACTTTCATTAATGTCAGTCTTTTCATTTGCTAAAACTATGATTGAAAAGAAGGGGGCTGTGGACAGGATGTGGCTACGATCCTCTTTGTTTTGCGTTCTGAGTGAGTTGAATACAGACGGATGAGCGAAACTAACATTTCTGTGACTGCTTTTGTTTGCTGTGATTCAACTATTGATTTGTAGAAAGGAGATTTTGTTAATCATTCTTAATTTAAAGTAAAACATTAAAGCTCAGATATCAGTAATACCGTAATTCTGTTTTTTTTTGCTTTTAGAATTTAGATTTTATGATGTTTAAAAGCTTTGTTAAATTTCTAGCCCTTGCTTTCGAATGAAATCATTTATTCTTGCTTTAATTTTTAGAATCACTTTTAAGCTACCCTTTTCTTGCATGAATGTGTTTTATTTATGACAAATTGCAGTATGCAAAGTACACTAAATAAAGAAATGATTGAAACATTGGGCCAAATCGCTTTCAGGATGACCTCCCTCCTCCAGTTCTGGGTTCCTCCTCTTTCACTTCTTCTGACTTTGACTTCTTTCCCAGACAGAGAAAAAAATCCTGTTATCTATGTAGCTTTTTAAATGTCAAAAGTTATAATCATAAATCCTTGCCTATAACCCACAGTAAAAAGATAAAGCAATCAGCTGTCTGTTTTGACATCAGTATTCGGTTCTGGTGTCAGTTTGGGTTCCGTGTTTCGGTCCAGGATTTTCACTAATTTCTTCTCAATATACACATTCCATTTAGCTAAAGACCACGAAGTTCCTATCACGTCAGTGTGTGACAAAACAAAAGCTCAGAAATAAAAAAATACACACATTTTAAACAGTTTATTTGTTTATAACGGTTGACAAAAAAAAAGGATATTCAAAAGCGATCATTATAATGTAGCTCGTCGTCCTCACATACATTTTCTTCGACAGATGTGAACATTTTCACACTGTTCTCTCTTGTTTAAACTCTTAAAGTTCAAACCTTCATAGAAAACAAGTCCAACTTTAGGATGAAAACAAGAATCTAATCGCGGTGAAGATTCATGCAAGCTGATTATCACTACCGTACGGTTTTCCCTCGCCATATCACGGTTCACCTTTTGCGGTCTCGCTGTTTGGTGGATTTTTTCAGCACGACTTTGCTGTTGAGCTTGTCGATCAATCTCTTCCATGGCTTGTTTTATGAATTTGAAGCATTAAGGAACAGTAAGAAGCAAGAAGTCTAAACAGTATATCAATGTTTTAAGCATTTTTTTAATACGAGCTTTCCATTTTAACTTTTTGTCCTTCATTTCAAGAAATGTTATTTCACTCACTCTGCATATGTAAACTTAGTCAATGTTTAATATTCAATTTTGATCTATTTGTTGATTACTGAAATCATATATCATGATACTGTAATATATATTATTTTTTTAAATTTAACCATTTCTACTTTTACTATATTAGTTATGGCTTTTACATTTGTTTTAGGTAGAAAACCAGATAATGTTAATGAAAAATACAAATTATATCCTTCTCTAAGTAACAGGCAAGAACATAAACATGAAAAAAAGACGGAGTAATAATTTAAACTTCAATTTATCTGCTGACAAGCCTCAGATTATTTTTGGCTGACACTTTTTCATTTTAGATTAGCTTTTGCCCATTAAAGCAAAGATAAAGTGCCTGTCATGTGAGTGAAGTGAATTAAACATGTCTGGGCTTTGTCTGGTGACAACTATTGGGCTGTTGCCCAGTAAAATGAGCTCCAACCTTAATCCAGAATTATGAAGCTGAGGCTGAATTTGAAAATCCTGAACTTTAGCTGTTGAGGTGAAACCTTGTTTTGACTTTTTTAAATCTTGTGCTTGTTTGCACAGCTGAAGATTTATGGATAATTAATCCAAACAGGCATTTCTTGCAAGTACATGACCTTTGCAAACCATCACAGGGTTTTAAACCCCCACAACACTCCCTCTGGAGTTCTCTGTTTGCTTGTCTTCATCGCTTCAGATCAAACGTAAATCCAAGCAGAAATTTGCTTCACTTTTTCTGAGTCTCGTTAGTCCTTCAGAGGTTGAGGAGGTCATCCGCTGGAAATCCTTTTTCCCACTGCGGTCCTCATAAATGCGAGAAAGTCACTTCCAGCCCATTTATGCCCTCCTCCCCCCACAAACTTCACAGGATACTTTGGAATCCCACATGTATGATGTTTGTTGTTCATTTTATGTTCTAAAAAGGGCAGAGCAGGGAACTGTCTGGCGCAGCCGGATGGGAAGGAGTTAAGATGTTCATCTCACAATAGAAGTGTTTACAGGAGGAGAGACCATTGCTAGTCTTATAGGTTTTTATTCCAACAAAGTCTGCGGCTTATATAGTCCTGGCCAGGCCTATTTGCCTTTAGCAAGCTGGAATATTTGCTTTTACTCAGGAGCTTCCAGAGAAAGCAGCTCCAGAAAAACCTCAACCACAAACATGTCTGTTGAGCACCAGTCCAGACTGTTTAGACGTTGGTTAACTGTCAGTTCACTTCACCTTTTCTCACGTCCAGCTGCTCTTATTGGCAAAATACCATGAAGTCAGCACTTTAAGAACTTTTGATCTTCTTCTAGGTTTACGTACCATGGAAGAAATCATGAATTCTAGGCTATTTTTCAGAGAAAATGAATGATAACACAAAAACTTTTTTCCACTTATAGTTAATGGTTGGATTAAGCAATGTATTGTCAAATAACAGTGTTAGCACTTTTTAAATCACTACAGCAACAGAAACTTCCCAATGAAACAAATCAAAAGCATACCCGAGTTCTTCGTACCTTGTGTTGCCTTCTTGTGCATCAATAACAGCTTGAAGCCTCTTGTAGTTGCTGATAGTCATTCTCAGTTCCTTGGATGTCTTTATGCCTTTACTGTTTTGTACAGTTCAGTTACCTTTTCCCGCTGATCTCTTGACAGCTCTTTAGCTTTCCTCATCACTCAGGATACAGAAATGTCAGTGTAGCACCCGTGGAGGGGTCTGTTGGGAGCCCAGAAGCTCCAAAACCTTTGGTGCACACAAATTGATAACAGGCAAACAGGTCACAGTTGAGGATGGTCACCTTTAGCTACCATTCAAACCCTCTCGGATCAGCTTGTGCGCATGGTTTCTTATTTCTTGTTGTGCACAACTTGCTGTTTACTTCAGGTGTGGTTTTTCAGCTGACGTGAATGACGACACAAGCCGGCATCTTTAGGAGGTGTTTTGAGCAAAAGCTGCGGCTCCGGAGTTCATTTACAGACCAAAGCTTGTTTGTCTCTGGGACACTGCAGCCATGTGAGACATAACAGCCGTCTGCTTCCAAGGCTGTTTAATTACAGTTAAACCCAGAACCCTTTGGCATTTTGACATCATACCACAATGGTACAACTCAGGATCCTCTCATTATGTCTTAATTGACTTCCTAAATTAGACCCTTGTATTGAAATGTTTGAATTCTTACTCAAATTATGTCAATCAAAACTGTCTCACTATTTTTTAAATGTTCTAACTTGTTGCAAATAAAAAAAAAAAGTGAAGCTTCTGTGAAAGAGGAGCACATGTTTTTTACTACAAACATCTGCTTCAAGCACTTTGACTTACAGAGCAACAAGATGCTTTAGAGCTTGTTGCATAAAAGCAAAACGTTTAATTCCAGATAAAAGCTAACCATCGATCACAAGGCTTAGTCTGTCAGAGATGAATGTAATCAAGCAGTTCAGAGACATGCTTCAGTGGGCATTTCAAAAGTAACACATTACTTTTTGCAGCACTAAATAAGTTTTGTATTCACAGATTTGGAAACTCATTTTACAGCTGATTTATAAACTACAATGTATTGTTAAAACCAGCAAAACACGAAGGCTTTAGCACAAAAAGTCACTTTAGCGTTTTCATTTTGACTTTGAAAAATTACACGATAGATTTTGTAGATTCAAATACCTTAGTTTCATCTTTGTCATTTGAATAAATTTGTTCTGTTGTTCTTTGCAGTCACACAGTCTTCCAGTTGTTGCAGGCTACAGTGCATTTATTTTTACCTGCTTTTATTCTGTTTTTTTTTTTTTTTTTTGATGTACAAATACTTCAGATTCTCTGTTCTGGTTTCGCTTCTTTTTAAGTAGATATATTTAGGCTATGTTTAATTTCAGAGACTGAAAGGACCGACGCTGAGAATTGGTTCAATAGTTGTTCATCCTGTGAAGGCACAAGTTGCATCTGCGATGCTAACTTTCTGCATAACAACAGCTTTTGTGCTTTGAAAAAGTAACATTTTTCAAGGTCGTACTCAGAAAAATGAAACAAAAACATTGTTTGCGTTACAGCTCAATTAACTGTTCAAATTACTCATGATTTTTTAACTTTAAATGATTACGTTTCATTTCATTTAAGTAACAAAATGAGACATTGACTTTAATACTATTGATTAGAACCAATGTAACTTAGTTAATTTATTATTGCTTTCCCATGAGCCTTTGCGCTTTGCCGAAACGTGCATGCTCAGTGAGCAAAGCTCACATTCATCGACCTTTTCTTCCACATGCTGTTCCAGATTCTATTGTCATCTATTGCTATTTTGGTAAGTAGATACTCCAGTCTACATAATATTGGAAAAAAGGGTCCTTCATGTGTGAACAATCTTTATTTTTATGAGTTAAAATGAATGCTTAATGCAAACCTAAACGACTAACAGCTAGCTAGCATGTTGGGAAAAGTGGGGGAATTTCAAGCGAGCACGTGGAGTGAAAGGCGTGCGTTAAGCGGTACGTAGCGGCGCAATGTTTTTAAATCAGTCCCAGGAGAGAGAGTCACAGCGCTTATTTTTTAAATAGTTTTAATTCTTGAACATACTTTGCAGACTTTTTAAGAAAATGATTCGAGTTTATTATCGAAGCCTCATATTTTTACTGCGAAAAGTATGATCTCGCCTCTAACTTTCATTTTGTCATTGTTTATTAGAAACTGGCACAGAAAGTCATGAAAATGATAAATCTGATCACTTGAATATTTCTGTTAATAACCATTTTGCTTCCTCTAGAATCCAAGCACTGAAGTGCGACGCAAATGCGTTTTGAAAGCCCTAAAAGAGAAGCCAAACAGCGTTGTAAAAGAGATCATGGTAAGTCCGGTGATTTCATCTGTGTCTCACACGCACAGCTATTCTGGTGTTGTAATCAATAAAAAAATCTAAAGAAACACCAACAAAAACGAAAAACTAAAGCCTCGTTTCCATGGGCGGTCCGGCGCTGTCCGGTATTTTGAGCGTTTCCAGTATAGCGCACATTTAAGCTAACGTTTCTTTACGGCGGTATTCATCTTTGCCGCCTGCAATCTTCTTTAGAACAACATTAAATTCCTGTTACATGACATACCAGAAGTAGAGCAGTAAAAAGTCTAGTCGTCGCACTAGTAGTGGTCTGCACCACGCATGCACCGGGAAAACAAACCGCCCAGTAGAAACGAGGCTTCAGGCCCTGTCCTGCGTTTTGGTCTTTCATACCCACAAAAACAGAAAGTCGCAATGAAATAAACTGAGAAACTGAGTTTTCTGTTTCTGTTTTCCCTGCTCCCTGCTTTACTGTGAGTTGGTGTTAAGTTGAATGACTTCAAAGCAGTCCTTAACAATGTGTTATAAGCTGTAGTAAATTGTCTATAATTATTTTGTTTGTTTGCCATTTAAGGATGTGGATCTTGCTGCAGGAAAAGAGTTGGACACCGTTCTTTTGGGAATGTTTCTGGGGCGTTCTGAAGGAGCAGAAAACACTGATCCACCTGACGATGTTGGGATTGTGAAGGATGTCAAGTTCTACAGGATATTACAGACTTTGCCAAAGGATTTGCGCTACTCTTCGGCTTGATCTACTGTTTGAACCTGGGTTACTCCAAGGAGGCAAAATACACCTTTGAATTTCTGCAAAAAGGTGGTCATGGAACTGGATGGGAACCCAACAGATTTGTTTTTAATCATTTTATATTTAGGTTTAATTTTCTTTTATGCATACATTTAAAGCCTTGAACTGCTTTGATTAAATGGCCAACTGAGAGGTTTCTGATGTTCAAGTGGGCAGCGTTCGGGTTTTAGCAAAGAAAAGAGCAGCCCTGGAATTCTGGAACAGTTTTGTTCTAAGAATGTTCTTTTTCCAATTCTGTTAAGCTGATGGAAAATGTTAAGGCTTTTCAATGAGATTTCTTTTCTTATGACAGTTTACGCAATAGCTTAAGAACAGTTTCATTTTACTGATATTTTACACATTGGACTACTTTAGCCCAACAAATGCATTTTGTACTTTAGTATATTTTAGACTTGAATTTGCTTTATATATATTTAATTTTTTAAAGCCTTGAAATCTTTGGAATAAAGATGAAGTTAACAATTCAAGTTGTATTTATTTAATCTAGGTGGTCATTCCTACAATCAAAAAAAGATTTACTTATGTCAACCAGTCCCACACAACGTAGCTGTTTAAAATGAAAATAACATTTTTAATTTAGTACAACAACAGGTTTTAAGTCAATTGAATGAAGCTTCCAAAGGTTTAGCTTTTCAGTACAGTTAAGTATTTTCAACTTAAACCAGTCATGTTAATTTAACTTTTCATTAGTAGATTTAACATAATTATGTTGATTTCATTCAAGTTAAATCTACCGTATAGCATTTATTTGGTGCCGTTTTGTTGAATTTACTTAAAACCTCTCTGTTGTACTTAATTATAAATGATTTCAATTGAAACAACTAAGTTGTGTGGGAACAGTTGGCGTTCTCATTTTTGCTGCCAGCCTGATATTCCTTTTATAGCTACCATGTCTTTAATCCCACTCCAACTGCATTTGTTTATTGTAAAACCGTTCGCAGTGGTCTTTTAATGACGATTATGCCTTTTTTAGCCAAAATTTAAAAAGCCTGTGTCATTTTTAAGACGTATACTCTGCAGGGCTGCAGGAGAATTGTTGTGGGAGGGACTTTTGGCATGGAAGTTGGCCTCCAGTAATTTCCCATCAACCCTTTAGTACACTCTCTCCCTCTAGCTTAAAGCACCTTACAAGCCAAGCTAACACTAGCGTAGCAGAAAGAACAGCGAGCAATATCCGAGCTATCCAGCCGTCCAGTTTTGAGCTAGATTGCAGCTCAGACGAGGAAAATGAAGATGCATTGACAGGCTGCGTCTTCCGCCCAAATTCTCTTAAAAAGAAGCCGCTCAAAATGCGCTGCTGCTGTAATTTAAAGCTGTGCGTGTGTAAATTTGATTATTTTATCTTTCTTATGTTTGTGTATGAGTACACAACTGCACAGTTGCACACAAACTGTATCGTATGAGTTACAAATCAAGAATTACGCACACACAAAGGTAGTGAGTCAGTTTTGTCTCCTTAATTTTGGGTTGACCTCACTAATCATTGCTTCATGCTGTGGTCTACTTCAACAGGCACTTCAAAGTGAAAGCATCCTGTAATCCATCACAATTCTGAAACAGGAATTCTGGAAAGGAATCACTTTAGATCAAATCTGAATCTTCTAAAATGATTTAGAAGAACCTTCCTTGCTACGTATGAAAACTGCATTATTTATTTGACATATGCTGACATGAGCAGGACATCATAAACCAGCTTCAGTTTAGTTTGCATAAAAAACAGATAATTTACTTTTTTACAAGAATTACCAAAATATCTTAAAAAAAAATAAAATCAAAAATTTCCATCTCTTGGTTTTTATCATTTCATTGTTTTCCTTTGCGTTACATTTTGGTTAGCAAATGAGCCACTTTCACTTCTTTCCTTTTATGACTCATAAAATCCAGTGTTGTTGGCCTTGTCCTTCGTTTTCTTTTTTCTGTCCCGCAGCGCTCTTTATGGAAAATCACAGTCAAGGTCTCACTCAGCTGCTAGAAAGCTTTCCCTTTTGGCTCCTATGAGACAGACTTTACAGATATTTGTTATAAATTTAACACAACGTAACAATGATGCTTGCTTGGTATCTTGAGAACAGACAGACGGTTCTCAGTCCTGAGTGACTCGGTTCCCCCCAAACTCCTCCTGCTCCCAGCCAGTGGTGTCTTTCCCAAAACCACGAGGTTTATTTTAGACTCAGGAAAAACAGGGTGTGTAGACTAACTATCTACCGCGTCTGCATGAATAAACAGCAGACGCCAACTCTTGGTGTTTCAGACGTATTTTTGTGTACAACAACATGACCGGGCAGTTCAGGCAGACTTATGTGATTAGATGAAATCATGCAAGGGCGTGCCATTCTACACACCGTTGAAGAAAAACAGCGTTTTCTGTGAATGGCTGGGATGCAACACGCTCAGCGTCACGCATGATATCGTAGTATTATTTTTGTTTCAAATACTTGAGAACTGTGATCAAAAACACTGCTGATAGTTTGGTTTGGTTGATGGGTTTGTCCTCAGACTGGTCTGCCTTAACCTTCAGCTCGGATTCACACGCATTTGTTCAAAGCCTGGCGCAGGAATCACTGAAAGCTTTTACGTTTTTGTCTCTTTTATTTATTTTTTTTATCCTGGTTTAGTCCATTTTCACGGTCACTCGGTGTTTCACACAGTTGGAAAGAGGTGGAGTAACAGAACATGGCCAGGATTGTGGGCCGTCATCTCATATCCCCTGACTTTGTTTTGTTGTGAAGTGAAGCTCAGAGACGGAAATTGATTCCAGGAGGGCTCTTTTCTGCCAAAGACAAGGTAGGATGAAGAGCCAAGAGCTGTTTCTGTTGTATCCGTTGCAATCCGTGTGCAATGTCCTCAGATAGTGTTTGAAAATAAAAGTTGAAAAGCAGTTTTTAAGCTTTCCGATAAACAAAAATGCTGATTTTTGTAGTTAAATCTCTCACGAGAAGCACTTCAATTTTCCACTCGCTAGAGGGAAAAAAAAACTTTTACTGGAACCAGTGGGTGAAAGATCAGGTCAAATTCTGAAGAATTAAGCTAGATTTATTAAAACAAACAATATTTCTGTGAACAAATGTTCATAAAAACAAGAGGAACCTCTGCCAACAAACTATGAGGATCTGTCAGGGGGACAAGGAAGACTTAAAACTCTAGACTAAAGAAGCATTTCCAAAATTTGAAAATTAATAAACATATTTCTAGGTCATCTTTTTGGCAGGAACCTAAACAAATAAAAAAAATAGGGTTAAAAATGTAATCACAATGTTCAAAGGTATCCTTTTCTGGAAAACATCATTTATTATTCATCATGGTATGCCTGTTCTTTCAACACATTGATAGACTGTTTAATAATACAGTAATATGATGAAGTTAGATAAAGTTGTTTCAGTTGAATAAACTGATCTGCGGAGTTCAAAATAAATCAGAAAGTGACCAGAAAGGATTTATTTTTAGAGAAATAAAATCAAAGTGCTCAAACTGTGTAAATCTCCATAGCAGCTCCTTTACACGTGTGGACACTGACAGGCGACGCTCCTTCATGGAAACTGGAAAAGTGCAGTTCTATCTTTTCTATTTAGAAAATGTATATCTTTATAAAGAATAAAAAATGTTTTTTACAAAAAAAGAACATTTAAATCACATAATTGCCTAAAAACCGCTTTTTAAAAAAGCTTAGAGTTAAAAAAGGGGGAAAAGTTGGGGAGGAAGCAGACATTTACGAGGTTCCCTGAATAAGCGCGAGACTGTCTCAGTACTGCTCTAAAAATGCTCTGAACGCATCACCAGCATTAAGAAGGTAAGAAGTCATTTCTTGGATCAAAACGGACTGGACGATGCTGTGAATTAGACTGATCTTTTGAGAATATAAGACTTTTTATAGACTTTTATTACATTCCGAGCTCTATTGCAGAGAAAAGTATCACAATATAGCGTTAACGGTCATTTGTTTCTGATGATGTTCTGCTTCTCTGGGTTATATGTCGCTTTTTGCATCTTAGAATGTGTTAAATATGCCGGTATGAGGACAAAACAAGGCGCGTTGTGGGTTATCTGCCTGCCAGCCTGCTTTCTTTTGTTTGGCTGGTGCTCGGACCCACATTTAGCGCGCAGTTGGTTCTTTTCATTCGAGGTGTAACGCGAGATTCCGGGACCCGTCAGAAGGCTGCCCCGCAGACATGTGCTTCACCCCGGAACACATCCTCCGCTAGCGCTGGTTACAAACCGCACTATTTACAGAGAAAAACGGAGCTGTTCTGCAAGAACAGTAGAAGTTGAGTATGGTGTGATCAATCACGAGGCTGCTTGACCGCACGTGCGATTTTTGCTCCTTCCATGACATTTGGATGACACGTGGGTCTCCACATGCTGGCAGAGATGAGAGGAAATGCAGTAAATTGACTGTGTTTTCATCATCAAAACTAAAACAAGTAATTTTATATATAAGACATATATTCTCAACATTTATGACACGAATATTAAATGTTCTGTAAATGTGTTTATACTCAATAAAGTTTAATAAAAAAAAGATGAGAGGAGATGCCTTCAGTGGCAACAGTCAGTATTTTGACTTTTCCACTTTCTAAAGGGTTGTGTAGCTTCTGCCATAGTTGTATTTAAGAGTGGATCTGGTAGAAGTAGATCGGCATCTGTATCCTGAGTCTTTCTTGTCAAGAATCAAGAGGAAGAAGTAATAATCTTTGAAAAAAAATGGACGGATGCTTGTTAAAAGTCAAAGCTCAAAGGTTGCTTCTGGCAGGACTCCTGCGATCCAGAACCTTGCATCCAAGCGTAGTCGCTGGGGTCAGTCATGATGAGTGGAGTTGGCCGTTCCTGCTGGTGTTGGGCTTTTGTTTGGGCTCTGTCAGGGTGGCGGGAAAGGATTTTGTGTTGAAAGGGGGGGAGGGCCACACTGAAGACAATCTATTTAAAGTCTTTTGTCCTCTGCCCCACTTTCAGAGTAGATTAACATTTTTTGCTCTTACTTTCTTCTATAAGAAACGCGGTTGCTCCATCCTCTCCCTGCACTGGGTCCAGCATCCCACTCCAGCTCTGCGGTGTTGGTTGCTTACATTTCTTTTTTGCATTTTCATCATTTCCTCCTTATCTTGCAGGCACATGTGTCAGAGTAGGGTACCCAGCTGAAAACATGCGAAAACCAAGACCCACCATTCAGCAAAAAATATAAAAAATATATATTTTCATTAATGCTGTGAATTGATTAAAACAACCTGATTAATAGAACTCTAAAGACTAGATAAAAAGAAAAGATGTTGACATCCAACCGCAAGAAACAAATATTGTGTTTCTGCACTTTAAAGGGTCTGGCTGAATACTCGGGTCTGATTGGCTCCTGGGTGTATGGACACCTAATAAAAAAGTTCTGGTCACAAGAAGTGTGCGCAGACATGGTTAAAAGAAACTTTTCCTTCATGATTTGGACAAAAACAAGTGGTAAGAGGTGAACTTTGGCTCTTAACTGACGCTTTATTGAACCTATCCGCACTAATAAAGACTAAATAATAATAAGCTAAATTTAGCCTGTTGGCTTTATTGGTAATTAGAATGTAAGACTATATTATGATCAGAGTTGGAGTTTGGAATTTGAGGCCAGTGTTACATGAGCAGCGTTTTGGGATAAGGCACTAAATTTAGCCCCCAGCGTTCCCTTAGCTCATATTTACATGCTTGTCTACAGATCAGCGTTCAGACCAGGGGGCTCAAGAAACAGCAGGTTTTCATGAAGATCAAGTGAAGCTGTTGAATATTTCCGAAAAACTGGATTGGAAATAGAGTTTAGTATTGGTCAGCATTCTGAACCCATTCGATTTTTAGGTTAAGTGTAATTTGGTGAGATTTTGATTTATTGGTCAAATTTTTGCTCCTAAATACCAAAGGCTGAACAAAGCAGTTCTTCTATTATGAATTTCTGAACAGAAAAGCATTTTCTCCCTAAAATGACAATAAATCGTTTTAAATAAACAAAAGAATTAATCTTAATCTATCTGATCAATCAATTAGGATTTTAAACATATTTTCTTATATTGTAAGTAACTTATTATGTCACTGTCACGTGTGTTCATATCATTGGTAATCTTAGGGATTTGAAATCCTCAATCCATAATCTGAGCATAGAAGACTGGAAAAGTTGAATAAAACAAGGACATATATGGATCTATTTGTCTGGATGCTTCCGAACGGAGCGGAGCAGGGAGGTTGTGCATGTCCATCACTTTTGGGTCATCAGAACAAAGATGAGTGACCTCTATGATGTTTCTCAGCAAATTCCTGTCAGATATCAGTTTTATCAAGGTTTTCTCGATGATAAAACTGTTAACTGAAGTCCCTCTTTTGTGGGACCAAGCGCTCTCATCAGAGTGAGGATGGGGATGATAATCTGAACAGCATCGGTGTGACTGAGGCTTTATTTTTTAATCTGTATTGGACTATCAGTGGCTTCTATGCAAACAAGCAAATGATCTCAGATCTAGTACTATGTAGCGATCAGGATTTATTGTTTTTTTATGGGGCTAATTGTCTTGTGGAAACTCTCCATTTCATCATCAGTGTGTGTATCAACCACGTTAATGGCTTTGTTTTAGTCTTTGTCAGTATTCTGAAGGCTGCACAGACATCAGTATGCCTACTGTTTGCTAATCAGTGTCTCTTGGTCTGATGATGTTTACTTTGTCGCAGCACTTTGACCTGTCTGCAGCCTCTGAACACTGGGAGGACTAAGAAGTACACATTTTTTCCCACATCAGCACAATAACTGAGTGTGTTTCAACTCCTGGAATGAGAATATTTCTTCATTTTCTGTTGCTTCTCTGCAGGGGTTTGTAAACTACCCCCAGCTAGTTGGTATATTGAGGTTTTGACCCTTATAAGGGTTTGTAAAGCATAGATGTAAATGGTGGTGAGTGGCGTCAAGTTAAACGGCAACATTTGTTGTCGATTTTGCTCCCCAAAAGCCGTGGACTTCCTCTGAGTACGTTTGAGGATTCCAGTTTAGAGGAATAAGAAGGAACAACTTGGAAAGTGTTGAGCGCAGGGATGTGACCCCGGCGGAGGATGTTATTCTTCCCTCTCCTCATATGACCAACAGCAAGCTCTTCCCCGTCCCGGCCTGGGAATAAAGGCCAGCCTGTTGGAGGGGTTTAACAAATTAACTGCTGTCTTTTTTCTACTAACGTTCAACTTTTTTCTCCCCCCAAGTTTTAAAATATTCCTTTTTATGTCAGACGCTCTATTGGTCACCACGCTGTGACATGGATGCAGAAACAGCCTAAATTCCAAATGTTTTATTGCCTTGTTGGCCCAAATTCAATGCAAGTTCTACCCCACTTTAGCAGATTGCGCAACTGCGTTTGCCTCTCGTGGTTTTACAGAGGATAAACTCACAAATCATCAAGGAAAAATGCGCCTAATAAAGTTAAGCTCCCCTTTGCCTCTGCAGCTTCCATAGGCTGGATCATACAGCTCCATGTGGGGAGGATCAGCTGGAGGACACACGCTGAGAGAAAGCGTGACTGTTTTAACAAACTCAACGCATCTTGTGAGCCAGATATCAGATACGAGTGATCCAAGAGAAAACCACACAGGAACGTCTTTTCACCCACGCTGGATGAGAACACAGCTGCTCTTTAGGTTACATGTATTTATTGTCCTCACAAACACGGGCTTTTATGCACCCGTGACATTCTGCTCGGGCTGCGGGCGTGATGTCAGATTTCATCAGGTGTTTCCTGAACAGGTGTTTGCTTCGGCCCAGTGCAGGCATTTAAGATCATTCTGTCACTGCTGAAGATTCGCAGCCTCCAGCTACAGCTTATGCATGTGGCCAAAGCATCCAGCGCAGCATCCAACATGTAAATAAACCCATTTTTAAAATCTTCTCCCTGCATGGAAAATCCTTTTTCAATGACTCCACACCCACTTTTGTGTGTGAGTTAAACCCCAAGTGGATATATTGTATTTTTTTTCTATCTTTGGCCTTATTAAGCATGTAATTCAACACCTTAGAAGGCATCTGTCCAACTTTTTAAGATTTTATTTGTTCACATTAATCCTTTTTTAAATGTGACCCCACACATTGTTTGAAAAAAACAGCAAACTTTTCACTCAACAGATGATTATTCAATTATTCACACCCTCTGAGGGCATTAAAATGCAACAAAGATATGTTTTTTTTTCCATTTTAAAAGTTTGACACAACCTAAGGCTACTATGGGCTTCGTGGGTCTCAACAGTATCAAAAGTATTTTTGATACTAATACTTATTTATTTAATATATTTCAAGGCATGGAAACTGGAAAATAGGGGTTCACAAATGCATACAATCAGTAAAGTGCCCCATGAATGATTGAGGGCAACAAGCGTGTGCAGGTTGACCCCGCATTGACGACACATTAGAAGCTTCTCTTTACAGGAATCTGGGGCACGCCAGTTTGATTGAACTTTTTACATGCTGCAGTGCTCGCTATCGAGCTCGTCCTAACAAGGCCGAGTGAAATGGAAAAAGTGGAGCTATTTTTTTGGTCATTTTTCCTCGGAATTTGGTCCAGTTTGTTCGGCGCAGACTGAAATCTGTCTGGTCTGTTTTCCTCTGTTAGGAGTGTTAAAATCAGCTCTGAACCTGATCAGAACAACAATTTAGGCACTTCATCCACTGATGAGCAGCACGGTTTCGCGTCTGGCAGTTTTTATTTTTTGGATTTTCAGAATAAGAGACAGTTCATTGAATCCCCACGTGTCCAGAACACATGACCAAATGATGACACAACTACAAAGTCAATCGTTTCTCTAATGGACAGTCTTTTAGTTGAAAGTGGTGCTATGGATATTATAGACAAACAGTGGCTGTCCAATGAAAACACAGCTTGGGTTCAGGAGAACCCCAGTCAGGACACTTCTGTTTATCCACAGAGACTCCAAAAAAACTGGTATTTTGTAAGGATGTGACCACCTGGTTTCCTGTCTGGTTTCCTTAGAGTTTGTGAGCCCAAACTGTGCATGGAGGCTCGCTCGAGCTCTCAACCACCCTGTGAAGTTTCTTTATAGTAAATCTCAAAGTCAACACCAGCTCAACTTCCTGTAGCCTCGTTTCCACTGAGCAGTACGGTCCGATCAAGTCTGGCATTTGAGCGCTTCCATTATTAAATGGACCCATTAAGTTGGACCGAAAGGTCATTATGATTAAAGAAAGCGCAGAGAAAGCGTTTGTATTCCGTTTTGCCGCCCGCAAATCTTCCCTCAAACAACAATAAATGTTTGTATATATGAGGAACCAAACGCTCTTGGAGCATTTTAAACCGGACTGTACCGTACCATGGCGGCTTATGACGGCTCTTCTCAAGACTTTTTCATTTGTAGCTGGATTCCAAAGTGAAAACATTCTGTGTTCAGAGCTACGTCAACTGAAAAGCAAAACAATAGTCTGCAAAGTTTAAGCACACATATGATAAAAGATGATTTGATTTCCACCAAGACGTGAAGAGAATTTTGTTTTCTGAAATTGTGGCTGTTGGCATCGTTGGGTCAAAGAATGCCGTGCGTGCTTGTGTGGAAGGGGAGGATGTACATGAAGGGTGGGGTCAAAGAAAACCGACAAGAGGATGGTATAAAATGAAGCATGTGCAGCTTGTTCGTTCTCTTGTGAGGCGCACATGTGAGGAGTGCACGGGGAGTCCTCAGGCTGCCCTTCATCTCTGAGTAAGTCTGCTTTCGAAGCGGGACAAATCCTGATAGTATTTAAAACGTTTTTCTCAAGCAAATGTGTGTGTTTGACTGCAGGAGTGTGACTTTAAACATGTAGTTGTGCTTGTGTGTGTTTTACCACTTGCTGCTGTTGAGGCTTTAAATGACTGTAAGTTTCATTCTTGCAGCACAAGATTGAGGAAGATGAACAAGTATTAAGAAAGCAACAAAGTAGGAGTAAAATATTAGTTTTACCCTAAAACATATTTTTTTTAATCTAAGAGGCTAAAGGTGTAGCTTTAGAAAATAAAGATGTTTTAAATAATCAATTAACCTGCAAATATGAATGAATTGCAAAGTGACTGTGTGGATTTCAGCTTCACAAATAGGATCTGCAGCTGTTCTGGGAAAAAGTAATTAACCTGCAGCAGGAATTGTTTAACCACGATATGTTAACAGTGGAAAAACACGTCTAAACACCTAATGATAAAACGCTCTTTATTTCTAAATTCTAAATATAGTCCTGAAGAGAACTCCAAACAAAGCTCGGATAAATTCATTTATCGTTCGTTGTTTTTCTTTTTCTTTAATCAAATGTTCAAACAGAAACTAGTTGCCTGACTCGGCCGATTCGTCTTTCTGTGTTACAGATCAGTGGTCAGCCCAGACGAATCCTGAACGCAAACCTGCTTTAGGCTCCGAAAAATGACGGCCATCAGCACGCCTCAAGACAAGTAAGGAAGTCTGCTTACGGCAGCCGCAGACCCAGAGTTCCAGCTTCAGCGTTCGTCTGTTCATACTGAGGCAGCCTCTGGCGACGAAGTTGATGTTTGTTGGTTTAACGCTTGGACTTTGATGTGATTTCCTTTTGCTGCTTTTCCCAGATACAATGCAGTCTGGATCATCTTCTTCATCCTGGGGCTGGGAACCCTCTTACCCTGGAATTTCTTCATGACGGCAACAGTGGTAAGTTTGTGGATTTAATCCACTAAACAGTTCTTCAACCTGGGAATGTAAAGATTTTTCAAGCTAGGTTCAGCTGAAGCTTTGATAAATAAAAAAAGGACCAAGATTGTTTATGTTTCGCTGCTTTGGTGGTTATAATCTTCCAGCCAATGGGATGTACGGTCCAAACTTGTGACGCCGTTTGAGAAAGTGGCTCAAATACTGAAAAAATAGATCTGTGACCTTTTCTGTCCGTCCTTCATGGGTTTGAAATGTTTGGAGGCTATTCTGGGGGTTGAACAAATGATGGAAATGACCTTTCTTTTCAGCAGACCCATTGTAACCAAAAGTTCATTCTTCCATCCGTTTTCAGTACTTCACTGATAGACTGAAGGATCAACCGGTCTTCAGCAACCTGACGGCCAACGGAACGAACGATGAGCTCGCAGGCCAGCCCGGATCTCCGGGTGTTTTGGCGCTGAAGTTCAACAATGTGATGACCTTGTGCGCGATGGTGCCCCTGCTCATTTTCACCTGCCTCAACTCCTTCATACATCAGAGGTGCGCTCCTCCTCCTCCTGAAGGAGATTTGTGTGTGTATGTGTGTGTGTGTGGTTTTTTTGCTGCTTAAAGTTACGCTTTAGTCACAACTGCCCTCAGGGGTGGACAGGGTCAAACCTGCACAGGACACCCAGGTGGGCTGCGCTCCTCGCATGCAGCCTGACGGTTAAAAAATGAGAACTTACCACACAAACAATACAATTTACAGCACAGTAAGCAAAGAAAAAAAAAAGCCATTTTTAGCCTTGAAAGCAAACACGGTTGACCTTTAAGAATTTATTTCAAGACTTTTTTTTTGAGTCAGTGTGACCCTTTTCATTTTTTTTAAAACTACGCTTGCTTTACTTTATTCACTTACTTCTGCTTCTCTCTCTTTCTCAGAAGAAATAATTAATTTCTTACTAACTTTACTGTTTTTCTTTCTGATTATAAGAAATGTTAAAAAAGTTACGTCAGACATGTCTGTTTCTTTTTCTAGACTGTAAATGATGTGTTTCCTCTCTTTATTTATTCATTTATATACGTCATAAGTTGTCCTTACCTTTTCAAAAGCTGCTGCTCTGTTGTATTTGGCTCTTGTTCAGATAAAACAGTTGGGTGTCTTACACTCATAATCTGGATTTCTGTTTATTTGAAGTCCGTGGTAAAAAAAAAAACGTGTTTTTCTAACCAGAATATGTTGAGTTTTGAATACAAATATGAAAACTAATGGAAACTCGGATCAGGCGGAACAGTCGTGGAATGAAATCATGATCTCCTGAATGTGGATTGAAGGATGAGAAGGTGACAGTCAGGTTGTGCTTCAGGATCCCTCAGAAGCTGCGGATCTCGGGCAGTTTGACCGTCATCCTGGGCGTCTTCATGCTCACGGCGGTGTTCGTCAAAGTGGAAATGGATCCCGTGCCCTTCTTCACCATCACTATGATCAAGATTGTGTTCATCAACTGTAAGTTTGTTTGTGACATGCTTCTCCCTTTGCCGTGTTTGCTGAGCGGAACATGAGACGTTCCAGCCTGCAGTCACAGAGTTTGTTTGTTATGGAGAGCTGCAGGGTTAAGTGAGCCCTGACCCCCACGCTCACATGTGGAACAGCCCGTCGTGTTTTGATTTTGCCAGGAGGACCTCAAAGCTTTGATATCCTCACCATCGCATTCCTCTAAATGTACACAGCTTCTGCAGCGTTGTCCAGACTCGTCCGGAGTTGATGTTCCTTATTGTCCTCATCTGAGAAAAATGGAAAGTGTACATAAGCTGAGACTTCTTGTGTTTTGTCCTTTTCCAGCATTCGGTGCGATTCTCCAGAGCAGTCTGTTTGGGCTGGCAGGGATCCTGCCTGCCTCCTACACCACTCCCATCATGAGCGGGCAGGGGCTGGCCGGCACGTTTGCTGCCTTCTCCATGATCTGTGCACTGGCCAGTATGTGTCACACACACTCTCACGTAGAGCATTAGAAACTTAAAAAAACTAGTTTGGAACCGTGCTCATGATGTTTCAGGTCTGAACGTTTCATTTTTAAGGGCTAGAAGGTTAAATCTTATTGAATGATTTGGGAACATTTTTGATATTAGTGATGCGATGCTTCTATAACTATTTTCTTTAGACATAGAAATAGAAATAAACTTACTAAAATGAGCGTTTCACATTTAGATAAAGTACCGTTTAGCCTGATGTAGCTGTGTTGTCTGTTAGTTTGAGAAAATACGTCTTAAAGACTGAAATATTTGCAATAAATATGCAATGTGCAGAAATAGCCGATCCAAACCTGATAAAAGCTCAGAACATGTAAAGGAATCACTTTAAGTCTGCTATATGTTTTCTAATAATATCTGTGCATAATCTGAACCTGTTCATATTAAACATGTAGACTTTGTGGTGCTTCTTTTGATTATTTTTGGCTTTAGAACACAAAACTGATGAACATGACTTCTGCTGGCGTCTCCCAGCTTTTTTCATTTAATCGACGGAATCTAATTCACCTTTATGAAATGTCCAAGTAAAATGAAAGTGGTGGAGTCTAGGAAAGGAAATATGCTTTTATAATCCAAATTCACTTCAGAAAAATTTTGTAAATGATGATAATATTTTATTTCGGACATATACCGGTTCTTTAAAGGGAAAGAAAGGACAAAATAATACAAAAATAAGCCAAAAAAAGGACAGAAAAATAATTTCAAAGCCTTTCAAATCATCCATATAGTAAGAATTACTGATGAGAATACTCCAAGTAGACGAAACAAAAAAATAATGAGTTACTACAAAAATGTACCAGCAAATGCAGCTGCTTTTGAGATTTCCGCTCCTCATATTGTGTTTTTTGAAGCCATCCTGTTTTGTAACCCAGTTTAAGTCCAGCTTCAGTTATCACATCTCACATGTGACTCTGAGGTGCAAAGACCACAAGGCAGCTCCATCCTGTGGCACTTTTGCTGCCTCCTCATGACTAGTCGCTGGTACAAAGCGTTTCTGCTCACACTGACTTATTTATTTCCTCTTTTTCTCACATCATGTTTCATAGGTCTAAAAATGTTTTTTTAATTTTTACTCAGAAGACAAAAACATGTTTTTGCAGGAAAGGATAATATTCTGGGTAATTCTTTAAAGCCCCAGTCCAGCTATATATTTTTAAATCTATTTTTATCTATTATAAATTTAAGACATATTTTCTGCAGGAGCTCAGAGCATTTAAAAAAATTGATTAAAAAAATAATAAAAAAAATCAATTTAAAAAAAGTTGCTCAGTTTTAAACAATACTTTAGTTTGACAAAAACTTAAATGCATCAGATAAGATGTAAAGTTTGCTGCAGAAGCCTCATGTTTGTCTCTATAGACAGACTTTGTTTCTGGGAAATGCTCTGTTGTCCTAAAGCCATGACACATGGTCTTATCTGTTCTTTGTTTCTGAAACAGTTTCTGTGATTCATAAGAACATCCTCCTTGTCTGACGCTACATTAGCTTGTTTATTTTGAGTCATTAGAGGAGAAAAAGATGTAAATAAGTGAAAAATCAGAAAAGGTTTATGGAATAACTACTGTTTGAGAGACGCAGCAGGATTGATTTTTGGTTTTCATCTTCAGGTGGATCAAGGCTGCAGGACAGTGCTTTTGGTTACTTCATCACGGCCTGCGTTGTTATTGCGATGGCCATCATGTCCTACTTCCTCCTTCCCAAAATGGTAACCAAATTAACACCTCCTTTAAAAAGATCCCAAACATTTAGTTTGAACTTTGAGATCTTGTACCTGCTTTTGGCTGCAGGAGTTCTTTCAGTACTACATGGAGAGCAACAGATCCAGTCCGTCTGCTGATGAGGAGAACAAGATGGACCTACTCAAAAAAGGTGCTGGGGATAAAGGAACTTCAGAAAATCCTAATGGTTTTACTTGTTTGAGCACTTTTAGTTTATGTGGGTTTTAAGTTACAGGTCTGTGCATGAATGTCTGCCAATGAAAATCATCAACAGATTCATGTATTGGTAAATATTTACCTTCCCGTGTTGTAAACTGAAGATAAGTTGTTTGATTTCCAGAGAACTCCCCTGAAAAGCGTCCCGTGGTGAATTTAGATGAAGACGAGACCTCGTCGGGATCTTCAGTGTTTGGCATCTTCAAACAGGTTAGAAAGAACTTTGTGTTTTCCGTTGTAACCAATGAGACCAGTCTTAAGATGTTTTCGTCAGTCCTGCTGGAATTCTGTGTTCATCTGACGTCGTGACTCCTGGTTTTATGAACAGTGACCAGCGCGGAGCAACCCCGCCCCCTTCCCCTACTGCTGCCATTTACAGCATTTTTTTTTCATCTGCTCTTGATTTAAAATAATTTGATTAAAGAAATATGATTTTAAACAACATTTTTTGTGTCCTTGACCAGATCTGGGTGATGGCTTTGTCCGTGTGCTTCATTTTCACCATCACCATTGGAACTTTTCCGGCCGTTACAGCTGACGTCAAGTCCTCCATCGCAGGCGGAGGAAAGTGGGGTGCGTGTGATCACATTCCTGCATCCTTTTAAGGAATTTAAGGAAAGAGAGATGGTCATCGTGTCCAGAGAGGATAGCAATAATCAAATGTTTTTAAACTAAAACTGGAGCTAAAACTATTACATTTGGGTGCTTGTAGATAAATAAGAGTTGATATTTTCAACTTGATAGGCTTCGATAAGTTACACTTCGTTTTGATCCATTTGTAGACACGTACTTCATCCCAGTGTCCTGCTTCCTCCTCTTCAACGTGATGGACTGGGCTGGCAGGAGCCTGACGGCCCTCTGCATGTGGGTCAGTGTCTCCACACACGTCAACAACACATCTGAACCTTTTTCAAGAACCACACCTGCTCAGGAAAGGTGTTTGTCAATGCAGCAAAAGCTGTGGTCGGCTCATACACAATCGAGCTGTAATCTGTTGCTTAGCAACCCCTTTAGTCCCTCGACGCCTGAATTTAGTTCCAGCTTTGAAAAAAAACTTTTATGCTTTTTAGTCGATGCGAAATGAAGGTACTTCTGGAGGCAAAGTGGTTTAATACAAATTTGCATCAATATAATATTGTTTCGTTGACCAAACAAGTCTGATCAAACCCTCAGGCTTCATCAGATGATTACCCGGGAATGAAAGTCCTAAGTTGCCTGGAGGCCAGAGGGAAAGGAAAGAAGCAGGGCTGTGTTCATTGTAAAGGAAGTTTCTGGAAGGGTCAGAGAAGTTCTGTTTCTCTTTCCTTGAAATTTGTATGAACAATGGCAGCAGAGTGCAGAGCGGCTTCACCTCAGGACCGGATGTCTGTAAAAGTCACCAAACGGGATTTGAAGCTACTCTTCCATCTGATGCTTTCGCTCCTTTGGGTTGCAGCAGCAGATCTCCCATCAAACGTTTATTTTCTCTGCTTCTCATATGAACAGACTCCGCCTCGTTTTCATAATGCTGAATCCTTAAACAAACGTTTGCCCTGTTCCGCTGAAATCTTTTAAAAACTCCCTCCAGAGAAGAGCAGATTATTTTTTTTATAAAGTGTAACTTCCTGGGCTTCACTGCACATCATCTAATGTAATCAAGCCTGAGTACAGTTGGTTGATACAGCCTGACCTTCAGAGGAATGCAGCTTCCCATAACTGCAGTCAGCTGCCGCAGGAGCACGTGAACGTGTTCAGCATGTTTGAACGACAGTGAGGAGCATCAAACGCGCTCTTCCCTCCCTGGAGTGCGTGCTCAGCCTGAAAATTCATTTTCAAAATAAAAGATAAGAGTTTTATGTTTGCTTCTGTGTTACCCACACACGTCCAGCCGGGCAAAGACAGCATGTGGCTTCCCGCCCTGGTGGGTCTGCGGATCATCTTTTTCCCGCTCTTCATGCTGTGCAACGTCCAGCCCCGCCACTACCTCCCCGTGCCGTTTGAACACGACGCCTGGTACATCATCTTCATGATCCTGTTCTCCTTCTCCAACGGATACCTGGCCAGCCTCTGCATGTGCTACGGTCCCAAGTAAGCAACACGCTCTGCACCCCTGCAGGAGCTGTAGAGTCAGGGCGGTCGGGTCAGTGGTGCCTCCGGATCCAAGGGTCTGCGTGTGACAAGAGTTCCAAAAGAAAACATTTTCACAGAAATAAAACAGCAGTTTAGATGCTGGGATGAATTTGTGTCATCTAGAGTCACAAACGTTCAACGAACACATGGCTGTTTGCACTAGTTTCTTCTCAAACTGGAAAAATCCAACATGTACCTGAGAGAACTGAAAGGGTTCATTTCACACACAGAACACAGAGAAGTCTGATTTAAAGGCCGCGTCGCTCTGCCGCAGCGTGCAGTTTGTGCATTGCCCACTTATGTCATTTCGGTCTTTCGTGATACTAGCGATATATGTAATTCATAAGCGTTTTTTTGCATTCATTGATGTGTGTTGATGTCTGTCGAGGGTCTCAGCGGACGGGTCTTTACGTGATTCTGGTTTTGAGCTGTTCAAAATGTTTGGTTTATGCATTTTATACATAGATTATTTGCCCTTATTATGTAAATCTTATGCAATGTGCGTTATATATGTATATATATATATTTTTTTTAAGATTTGTCTTTCCACAGTATAGTTTTTCTACTGCATATATGGTGCACATATCACCACACATATGGCAGGTTGTGGGAGCGCGCCGGACCCTATCCAAGGATTTCTCCAGCAGTTGCTCCTGCCGAGGTCCCCTGTCTCGGCACCCAGAGCAATTCGACTGTTTAAATAAAACAAAGCTTGCAAGGCCGGCGTTAGCCATGGTGCTGACGCGTTGTGATTTCTGCCAGTTGTCAAAGTGAATTATTCTATGAAGTGCGGGTTTACGTGTTCTTTGCGTGGTTTATTCGTACTTTTTCCGGGGGTTTTAACATGGTTCATTCGTGATTCGTGATTTTTGTTGCACTGGTAATGTTAGGTAGGGGTTGTAAGCTAGAGGGAGACTGGAAACAGATCGATGTCGGGGAGCAGAGGCAGGGCTGCTCCACACCAACAGTCCCCCAGTTCCCCGTTTCCAGAAAACGACTTTTTCTTCCTGATTAAAAGACCACCAGGAACACTTTGAAAACGGATCAAAAGATGATCAGAGTGGGACTTTAGGGTCGTTTCCATTGGAAAGCTGCGCCAGTCAGTTTTCAAAATACCGAAAAATGTTCATTTTGTCGATCAAACGAACATTTTCTCATTTGCTCTGTCCGTCCAGGAAAGTGCCGTCGCACCAGGCTGAAACGGCGGGCGCCATCATGGCCTTCTTTCTGTCCCTTGGTTTGGCGCTGGGCGCAGCGATCTCCTTTGCTCTCCGGGCCATGGTCTAGAACCTCCTGCAGAACCTTCAGTCCGTGTAGATAAAACCTCTTGACTCCGCCCCATCCGGAGCCGGTTTGGAGAAGATGACATATGAGATGACAAGAGAAGAGACTCATCCAACCAGCCGGAGCTAAAACATGTCTGTGTTTATCTAATTGTATTTTTCTACACTTGGCAGCACAGTGGCTAAGCCTTTGCTTTAAGATGTTTTTGTTTGTTTTTTTAAATGACAGCACCTATCAAACTGCCGAGTATAATTAGAGCCAAACGTATTGTATCTAGATTTGAGCAGAAAAGGTCCCTGATGTCGTTTTATTCGCCCACATGTGGGGAAATCGCACCAGCGCGGCAGAACGGCTCTCATCCCCTTCAGGACCGTCTGTAAATATTCTGACTTCAGCCGTCAGGTGTTGCTGTTCTTTACCAAACGGCATCAGTGGTGCCAGCAGAGTTCATCTGGAAACGGTGATCTTCAGTGTCCGAACCATCACACGGCTGAGCGCCGTTCAGACCAAAGCTCAGATGGAAAAAAAAAAAGAAACCACCGAAGGGAAGCTGGCGCTGATCCGCTTCCCTCCAGCTCTGCTGAGGAGTCTGCTCCTTAGATCATGAAGTCATTGCCGGGCGAGGAGTTCACCTCCGTTTGACTTGAATGAAAAACATTTTCTTTAGTGAAGTTCAGGTCTGCTTTTGTGTCATCACTGAAAAACTTGTAGAAATTATGTTTTATGTTTTTAAACCAGCATCTCCGCGTACAGAAAAAACCTGCAGCTGTCAGTGATGTAAAGACAAAACAGGCCACTGAGGGATAAATCTCCTTCTGGCCTCTAAAAAGCGTTATTTAACAAACCCTGATTGAAGATTAGTTTGTACCAGAAATAGGTTTGATTCCGTTTTTCATTTGGAACTAAAAGAATTAATCTCTTTTGTTTGTTTTTTTTTTTTTGCTGTGGGTTTGTTTTAAATGCATTTTACCTGCGATGTTTTAAATGCAGTCTTTATTTTTGCATATTTTCCAAAGTGAGAAATCATGAGATGCCTTTTACCCCAAAGTCTTTAACACCATTTCAAATAAGTCCTTTAAAGACTAGTCGGTATATTAAAAAAAAATGCTTTCATGTTAAACATCTGCTATTAAGACGGCTGTATGTATCCGAAAAGCCTGTTCAGTTAAAGGCACAGCTTTGGTGTTTGAGGTAAACAAGCATCAAATATAAGTTTGCTTACATTATGTCAGAAACTCCTGCGGAAAATAAATGTGTATTTTTAAGATTCTGGCTCCCCCTGTTGGTTGTTTTTAGTCTTGCATGAACAATCTTTACAGCTGCAATTGAAGTTTCACAAAACATACCCAGAACAAGAAATGGCACAATTTAATGATTAAGAAATTAGCTTTAAAATATTTTTATTACATTCTATTATTTTTTATTTAACTACAAACTGCTTAAAATAAATAATGGAATAGTGCAAAAAGTGGCTGCAGTTGTAACTGCTAATCCACGGTGAAAATGATGCTTGTCTTTTCCATGTTTATTAATACTATGAAGTGTGTGTAGAATTCAACAAGGTGCCAATGCTTTTTTTTTTACTAAACTGTTTATTTTTAATGAAACATTTTAATTAAAAATAAATTACCAGAGGTTTTATTTTGAAAAGCAGACGTTTGCATTGTCTGCCACCCAGAAAAAAATCCTATAAGGATTCACGTTTTCACGCTTCCTCTGAACAAGAGAAACTGAAATCTACAGCAGCGACTTCCTCGTGCGTTAAGAAAACAGCCGCGATTAACCGATTCTCTAGAAAATGTGTACAAAGTTTATTTAAATACTTTGATCAACATACATGCCCGACTGGTGGGATGACAGGAAACGATTACAGAAGACGGCCGTCTAAGGCGAAAGTCATGGAAGGAATTGATGCAAAAAAACCCAGATTTAGTGATTAGTGTGATAAAATCAGATCTGCTCATTTTTATCTGCAGCGTCTGGAAGACCCAAACCCCACCTGCTGAGGCGGGGAGCACATGGCCTTCAGTTCTCCTGTCTGTCAGTTTTGATATGAATAAAAAACAACACGAGGACAACTATGCAAACTGAAGTTCTCGACAGCTCCTTTTGGCTTGATGTGAATGAGAATTCTGCTTCAAAGAAGAAAAAAAGGCTGGACTTGTTTAAGTTCACAAAAATACACTGATTCTTACTAAATCAACCAGCATTATTGGAAATGAGAAGCTTAACTTGTTCAGCTTTAAAAGCTCCTAACAGCATGCAGATAAATACTGGCAGGTCCACTACCCAACCACCCTCTCCAACAGCTTTTCTGATACCTGTAATAAATATTAAAGGGACGCACTGAGTTGTGGACATCATCTAGAAGCCGCCTGAGTACATCAATGCTTCCAAATCTGCTCCACAGGAAGATTTCAACCAAACCTGAGAATCAGCTCGTCGGCCGCTCGCTTGTGAAGGGTGAAAAAGGCGGCATTTGCGCTGTGAAGCGGCTCAGCCTGCAGCCGGGTCAGTTTTCCCTGAAGTGCAGCTCAGTCCTAAAGCGATTGCAGCTCACTACCAGCAGCGGTGTGCGGGGGGGGGGATCTTACAGTTTGAGGTTTTGGCAGGAGGTGATAACCGCCATCTTTGTGCAGTTTTTGTTGAGAGGCACTGGGGGGCGCTGAAGAGCTGGGTAGATGAACAGGTCCTCTACAGACAGACGGGGCAACGAAACCGTAAAAATAAAAACAAGGTCAGCTTTGGTGTTCAACTATTTCCACAGTTCTAGGACTGGACAGTGAATAGGCAGACGACAATGACTTGGTGGCGAGGGGGGAATCAGGGGGTGTCAGTGAGGCTTTAACTTGGTGTTCGTGGAGCTCTGTTCTGTCAAGCTGGCTTTGATGGAGTTCACCACCGTCTGTCTGACGTTGTCCTCCATGTAATGTTCACTGAGCGGCTTCAAAACCTGCAAAAAAGAAGACGAAAAGCAGAATCTGCATGAGGACAGCTTTTATTTTGAAATATTTTAACCAAAAAGATTGTTACAAAAGAAAATCAGAAATCCATTCAGCTGAAACACAAGACTCACAACTTATTTTGACTAAAACAAACTGTTTCACATAGTCCACAGACTATAAGGCTCCTTTTTGACCATCAACTATAAATCAGGAAGAAGGACAGGAAGGTGGAAGAAGAAGCAACACTGAAATGGTTTGAATAAGTAATGAAAATAGGAAAAAATGAGCTTGATCAAACTGATAAATAAAAAAATAACAGTCAAGAGATTAAACGCACAGCTTTGCAGCATCAGCAGTGTTTGGGCTATTCTGCTCCTCTGCAGTCATGCGCCATCTTCACGACTACATTCACAGAGGTTCATGTGGAACATTCAGGTCAGTTCCCTTCGCACAGAATGAAGGTACAAAGATGAAAAAGTGCTTCCTTCTAGGAAATGATTTAAAGAGTGTGGTGAGTTCTACTAAAATTACCCTAAGAGCATAACAACAACTAAGGCTGCAGCAGATCACAAAACTCACAGTTGGGATAGTTTTAAGGCTTTATATAAGATCATAAAAGCCTGTCTCTGTTCTTCCAATACAAATATGATTCCAAGACCTTTGGAAAACATTCTGTGGAATGACATCAAGCCACATGTGAGTGTGGTGGTGGTAAACTAATAGTCTGGGGTTGCTTAGATTATTTAAGGGTCTGAAAGATTTCCTGTGCTAAATGAAAACATGAATTCTGCTTGTTCAGAATAAAAAATCTGGAAAGATAACGCCCATCTGTTTGTGACCTCAGGTTAAAGCGCACTTAGACGCTGCAGCAGGACAGTGATCCAAAACACACCAGCAGGTCCGCCTCAGGAAGGTAACCAAAACCACAGAACAAAGCGAAGACTCAAAAGAACCTGTCGTGCAGTGGGATGAACCTGAAAAAGGGCCTCATACTGGAAACCTTCCAAAAATAGAGAGGAACAGGAATTCTGTAAATGAGGAAGCAGGAATTCCTCCACAGAGTTTAAAATGACACAACCGGTTAGGTCTGGGCGATTTACATTTCTTTAAATCACGGTCTAGTTTTTTCAGATATAACTCTATATCCAGTATAAACCAAATATCTGTCAAATATGAACGCTCTGCGGCTCATTAGAGAAATGTGTCATCATCAGCAGGTTGTTTGGATTTAAATATGTATTTCCTATCATGCTTTAAACAGATGCACTGAAGGAAAACGATGCAACTTGTTGTTTTGTTTGTTGTTTTTGCCAGAACATTTTCATCTATTTCAGTCTGAGATTGAGCATTTTGGTGGCACTGCTTCAGGTGATAAAATAGGTTGATTGTTTATCCAGTTTTAGAAGGAACATGTCTTCTGCACAATTTGCAGCACAAGTTACTCTGTTTTTTGTCAGACTTTGAATAACGAAAATACCTCCACACAGGGGCTGAAATTTTTGAGTCACCGGCCAGTTTATGGGCCAAATTACACAGAAATAACTCAGGCGTTTTACTTTATATTTTTCTGACTTTTTAAAGAAACTGGAATTGCATAAAAGTAATTTATAAATGGTATAAACACGTCTTTATTTTCATTCGTTTGTAAACTCAAATTCAAACATGCTGAGAAAACAAGGACAGATTTAATAGAGATTACCAAATTCTACCTCCAAGTGATCACAGTTTATATTAAATTCTAACAAAAAACCAGCCTGAAAACAGGATCATGGTTTGGGTTTTTGTTCATATATATCATTGATCTTAAAGCTACAGCGCTCTCAGGAGAGAAGGGGACAGGTCACAGTTTTTGATGTAACATCGGCTCTATAACTCTACAAAGACGCTGCTAATACACAGTGGATTCAATTATTTCATATTTAGAAAAATAAAGGAGGATATCACGCTCGCAACTGGAGAGTGTTACTTCGTACCCTTCAAAATAAAAGTCTATCATGATAGACTCCTTACTATAAAAATAAAGTTCTACTGCGAAATATATTGTGATCCTTCTATCGTCCAGCTCTACTTCCAGAATTTCAGATTTTTTCCCCACATGGACATAAAGATGTAGGTTTTCCTTGTTAATTAAACAAACTGATTTAAAAACTGCATGTGTGTAATATTTAAATGAGTTCTTACTCACCTGTTCCCAGAGAGTTTCAGCCACCTGGTCTATCAGCACTCCCAGCTCCCGAAACTCCCCCGAATACTTCACGTACGCCCAGGCGCACAAAGACAGCAGCGCCACGCCCATGACCAGGTTAGCCAGCGAGGCGAAGGTGCTAAGCCCGATAAAGCCCGTCACCCCCGACACCACGTAGGTGACAAACATGACGGCGAAGAGTGTGGCGGGCGTGCGGGCTGCGTAGAAGATGTTTTTGCCGTCGTTGTGCTTGGTGAAGCTCGAGTAAGTCTCGTCCAGCTCAGACTCCAGCTGGTTCTGGTAGCGCTGGCAGAACTCCTCGCCGCCCATTTTCTTCACCGAGCGGAAGAAGTGGATGGAGTGTTCGCGGAACTCCCCGTGGCAGCGCTCCAGGTCAGCTGGGGCGATGTAAGGTTTGTCTCCTCCGCAGATCTGACGGCAGAATAAAACCAAACATGGTAAACTCCAGTTACTCTTCTTTTGAGTTGATGCTCTGCGTCTGCCATCGCTTCCGCCGTGGTTCACACAGCCTGAAGGGAGCAGAGTGTTTACCTGCTCCATGCTCTTGCTGTACATGTCTTTGGCTCCGGCCACTGCAGTCAAGTTGTTGGCCTCTGCAGTTGCCTGAGAAAAAAGAAAACACAATATCGAATGTAAATGTATTAAATAATGTAAAATGAGGTCAACGACCCCAATCAAATGGACAGAAACTGACCTGCAGCATAGACTTTGGGTGAGGTAGCTCCTCACCTTGGTAGATCTTTATGTAGGCCTGCAGAGATGAAAAGAATACGTTATTTATGTTCGTAAACATTTAACCTGTAAATCCAGTATGTCAGAAAGACAAACCTCAACCTCAGTTATCATTACAATCTTTCTAGGATATTTAAATTAGGCTCTAAAGATACATAACAGAATATCTAATTAATACAGTTTTCTATATGTAACCAAAGTTTTGTTAGAAACCTACTTTTTGAAAATCCACATACCATTTTCTAGTTTAACAATTTAATTGTCTTTATAAATGTGTGGTTTCATTAGGGAACCAGCAAAAACACAACAATCCTGCAGGACCTTGAAGTACTCCAGCAGATCTCTGCAGGTGACTTTGTTTCCTCCGATCTCCTTCTCTACCAGATGCTCAGGAGCCAAAAGGAGAGGCACCAGCTTGGCCAGCTCCTTTTTAAAGTCCTCATCAATATCTAAAAAAACACAAAGAGTAAAGACATCTCAATCCAGCACGTTTCCATTCCAAGTTCACGGCTCTCGTTTACTGTCTCACCTCTGAGTCGGCCATCGAACTTGGGGTTGGTGGACACTTTGAGGCCAGGATGTGGCAGCAAGAAGCAACCAATTTGAGAGAAGCAGGAGTGGATGTGCTTCCTGACGTTCTGCAGCTCCTCATGTTGGTTCTGCTTAACCTGTCAGCACGCAGTAAACAAATGTGTTTTTTTTTTTTACTTGTTTTCCTCACACGTATACATAAGTTATCTTTCTTGTGGGATAATTTTTGTTCAAGGATGCTTGTTTTTTTTGTTTTTGAAAGCAAAAATTTGTATTTTTGTCTTAGCTTCATGGAATGGTGACCTGCAGTCTTTTTTCCAGGAAAGCGTTCCCTCCTTCCAGGCCGTATTCATGCTCATATGGATAACTCCAGTCACGAATCAGGAACATCAGGGACTAAAACACAAGTACAAGTGACATCCGAGTAAAAAGCTCTTCATCTCAATGAGATGGCTAGCTGTACATTCAAAAAATATTTTTTTCATTTTCATTTTTTAATGAATAAAAAGCAAAAAAAAAAAAAAAAGACATTGAAGTAAAAAAAAAGAAAAAGAAAAACGTTTTCTCTCAACTATTGCCCTAAACATTTACGTGTCCAAATCACAGTCTGTACCTGGAAAGGTTTCAAGTAAATCTCTTCCATTGCCAGTCGGCCATATTCTGTGAAGAGCTTTAAGGAGAGATAAACATAATCAGATAAAAAATGGCGAAGTTATGAGTCTTTGCTGATGACAAAAAGAATAAAACAAACCTGTAAATGCTGGAGATCGTCCTCCTGTATGTTCTGGGACAGATTGTACACCTGAAAACAAATAGAGTGTAAACATCTGTATAAAAATGAGCTGTTTTAGCAGAAAAGATGCTGCAGTGTCACCTGGACAGAGCTGGTCATGGTGCTGAGGGCGAACACGGTTGCACAGTCTTTAATGGTGGACTGACTGTCAAACGCTCCCTGAGTGTCGACCAGGAGCACAGCGACCTGCAGACGGCAGCCAGTGAGCATGTTTGCAGACACTCCTGACTTAAAGGTTAATGAGTTTACCTTGGTGCCGTCGGGCTTGTCGACCACAAAGACTTCACTCCAAACCTGAATTCCTGTGGTCTCCCTGTCACAGCCGCCTCTCCAGATGAACCCTGTCAAGGGATCATCATCGCCGCCCATCCAGCATTCCTTGGACTGCAAAGGAAAGATGGAGAGAACAGGAAAGAGGTTAGACAAAAACGATAAGACATTTGTAAATAAGAACAACAAGAGAAGAGAAAAAGAAAAGTTTGTCCAGACATGTTCTTTTTTCATAGGAGGACATGTACAAAGAAAAAAACTCAGGTTTGTGATGCAGTAATTGCCGTGGGCAGACCAAAGTCTCCCTGCTCCATTCCAATTCTAAATCCTGCACTTATAGACAACTAGATGCATTAACGTCTTCCTCGTCTGAGCTGCCATCCGGCTCTATGGCTGCACAGCTCCAATATTGCTTTTTGATTTTGGCTAAAAACTGCACAATCATAAATAAAAGCTCACTGGGAACGCTTTTACAATACAAAACATATGTAGTTGTAGTGGGACTTTAAAAATATCCTTCTACCTTATTGTTCAGTCTCAAGCAACCTTTTTTTAAGCAAACATAGTTTAAATAAAAGCCATACTTGGTCAAATGTCTGATTACCCCAGAAACTACGGTGAGACATGAACCAAAAAGAGATCCTTCAAACTCAAAGTGTACAACCATCAAAGCGTAGAGAACACAAGCACATGTCCAGCTGATATAAGCCCTGCTGTTTGTCATAATAGCTGTGAATGGAGCGACGCTGTCCTGCCTCCCGTCATGCATCACACCTTTCGATCATTGGTAACACCCATTTTGGTGCAACACTGCTGCACATGGTTTGCATTTTAACACCCCCAGGGGGGTATGCATGAATGGAAAACTCTAAGGAACAGCGGGCAGATCTCGGTTGGGTGGTTATTGTGCAACAGTTTGCAACTGTTACATTCTGTCACTTGAACACATCCGATTAATCTGGGAGCACTTGTATTTGAGTATTAAACATAGTTGTTTCCCAAACTTGCTTTCCACCAGTTCACATTTTCTGTTGACAAAGTGTTACTTAAGAGGTCAGCTAAGGTGAGGGATGAGCGGCGGGTGTTTACTTTGCACGTGTAATTTAAACAGATGCCTACATGCGCCTTTCAGAGTTACAAAAGGGGAAAAATATTATGCCAATCTCTCTCTGTGACCAAAATCTTTTTTTTTTGGCCTATAAGGTAGCAATAGTTCATGTACGTCAGTATACTTTTACCTGATGCACATTCTGTTGGGTTATTTAAGAGGATTCTTTGTCAGTGGATTAAACTACAGTTTATTGTCATTATTGCAGAAAAAATAATAAGATTATATTTACAAACACTGAACAAATTGACCCCTTCACCCACCTGACTGTGCATGTAGCGCAGCATGAAGTCCAGCAGGAAGGACTTGCCCTTCCGAAAGGCTCCGGCCACAGACACGACGACCACGTTCAAGTCCTTCACATGCTCCTGCAGCAGGATCTTCTCCAGAGCGGCGGCGTCCAGCTCAAAGCTGTGTTCCTCATCGTTGGTTAGGACGATCTGAATCGGCCTGGCCTTGTCTTCCTCTGGCAAAAGCTGAAGATACAAGTTCACAATCGATCCAGATTTCTGGCTCTGTGGGAGCTTTAAGTAATTACATGGAGGTGCTGATGGAGTGCTTTCACTGAAGAGACAGAACCTGAAATAAAAAAGCTGACGCCGGCTAACGAAAGATCAGCTGATCTGTCAGGCAATGAATTTAATGAAAAATGAACTGTTTTATATTAACATTTTTGCTCTAAAAACTAAAAATATCTGGTCTGATCCTTCAAAAATGCTCCTTTGTGGCCGAAGGAGTTTAGTTTAAGCATAAGATTTGATTTATCAAAAAAAAAAGGCTATTATATTTTGTCACTTTCTAATACTAAATTAGAAGAATATTCACTGCACTTTTAGCATTAATTTGTTTTAAGTACAATACAGACTAAATAATCAAAAAATAGACTGATAAGAAAAATAGAAAGATACAGAATGACGTAATTAATTCTAAATTACAAGCTTCTATTGTGTCCTATTGCGTGCTGGTGCTAAACACACATTACCTGTAGTAACTTAATATAGTTAAGTCTAAAATAGAAGGCAAACAGATGCACTAACTTTAAATAGGATGTATACGATAATTAGTCGGCAAGGCCAGAAAGAGAAAAAAGGAAATACAAAGACAAAAAACCCCCTCACCTCCTCTTCCTCAATCCCTTCATCCGGCGAGGGAGTGTCAATATTATCCGATTTTAAAGTCATGGACTCGGGGCGAAGTTTATTCTTAAGGTCATCGGGCCGGGCTAGAGGAGACCTCTGCTTGTTCAACGAAATAGGGACATCCTCCACACCACTCAACCCTGAAGACAGGATAAAAAAGAAGGGAAGAAGACAAAACACACAGTTACATAACATCATACTGTGTGTTCCAAGGTTGAAATGAAACTGGCGTTTGAAGTAGATCAGAGAGAACTTGTTTCCACGAAAGGCTCAACTTTGGTTTGAGAAGTGAAGAAGAAAGTGACTTGCTCCACATAGAGCAAAATGAAAATGGAAGATTACCAGCTAAATACTGTAAACCACTCTGGACTTCTTATCCAGGTCAAGCTTCAAAATAGCCTTGCAGTGAAAACCACAAAGGGCCAGGAAAAAAAAGGACTGATAAAGTGTGCTACCAGGACATCATTTCCCACTTTTTCCCCAGATTAAGACCACACCTCTTTAAAAAAAAAATTATTTAAAAAAATACTTTATTTTCTAAAGTACAAAGTAAAATGTGTCAATCCCTATATTATTTTTATTACAAATATAACCGACAACTCTTGAAAAACAGGTTTGGCCACAAATTTTTAAAGGTTATTCATTTGGTCACGGTGAAAAGAAAAAAGACTTGATTTAAGCTTAATTACATGAGTCAACCTCACTATTTATTGAACTTTAAAAACGATTTAATACAAATGAAAATAAGATATATAGCAATACCTATGATAATGCTGCCTCGGCATTCACACAATAAAGACAAACAGAATCTAATGAAAAATCATGTTTTTGGTGTTTTTTTTAACAAACTCTTGTAGCATTTTTCTCATAATGGATGACATTTCTAAAAAAAATCAGATTAGGGCTTGTGAGGTGCTATAAGATAGCAGGAGAGAGTGTAAACAAAGGGATGCTGGGAAATTAGCAGTGCTAACTTAAGCTCCAACAGTCCTGTCCACCACTCAGGTGAATTTCTGATGAGGTCCTGCTGCTCTGCAGAAAACATGTCTTAAAAAAGGCTTTTTGATTTTAGCTGAAAACTACATAATCATATTTAAAAAGACCACTGAGATTGCTTTTACAATAGAAAAATATAGATTTGGAGTGGGACTTTAAGGATGTTACTTAAAAGATGCCATAGCAAATTTTAGAAACTGTGATAAGTCTGTTCCAGATAAACAAAAAAAATTCCAAAATTGATCTTGGTCTTTTTATGAGAACAAACAAACGCTCGGTGTTGAGTTGTCTAACTCCAGAGCTCAGATGTAAAGACTTCCAAAGCTTCTCTGTGCAGCGGGCGGTTACTGTAATCTGTTCTGCAAACAAAGTAGGTCGGACCAGTTTCCCTGTCTGGGGCTTGCAGGTTCCCATCAAGTGCAGCACAGGAATCAGCACTGCAACAGTAGCATGGACCCGAGGATTGCAAGGTCATCCGAGACATGAAAAACACATGTAAACATGCAACAGCTAGAAAACCTTGCATGTGCCAAAAGAAATGAAATTTAAAATGATAAAGTAGGTAATGTCCTTCCATGCTTCTCAGTGTGCTGAAAATGAGGGCAGAACTAAACTTAGCCTTGTTTTTTCTTATCCTGTGACAGCACTGCTGGCATATGTTTACGCCACAGCATGTCCCCCCCCCATAGACACAAAGTTAAAAGGGATCTCATTAATTTGCCCACTGCATGCACAAAATTAGCATATTGCAGTCTATTGCTAAACATAGGTGGTGGTGGGTCAGTGATGTCCACAACCAGGCCTCCAGCAACAACAAAAAAAACCAAACAGATGTCGGCAGTCAAATAATGCTTTAAATCAGAAAAAAACATTGTGTTTTAAACAAGTAAAATCAGAAACATGGAAGAATAACATCCTAAAAATCCTTATATCATCTGAGAAAAGCATGAATGTTTATGTGACATGTTCAATAGCGTCTGATAGGTTGGTGAAGCATCAAAAACCCACCTGACCCGGCCTTCATGGACACGGATCAAGCAGGTCAAAGTTGGAAAGAGCCAACCAACCAGAGACAGAAAGGACAAAGTGCAACTTAGCAGCAGTTTCCCTGCAAACGTTGTTGCCACAGACACAAGTGTATGAAAGCAGATATAAAGGTCATTATGATAAAAGATTTTTAATCATGACTTTTATCAGAGATTAGCCAGCTTGAAACTTGGACAAATGTAAATTCTTGAGCATTGATCAAAATGTAAATTCCATATTTCTCATATTTCCTGCTTCTAGGTGCCATTATACTAACAGATATAATCGAAAATGATAAAAGTTTAATTAAATATAACAATAAATAACATCATTGCTGTGAGATAAATAACTGATAGTGTTAAAAGTAAAGAGGTGAAAATTATTACGACCTTTGCTTTACACTATAATAAATCTGTAACTTTACGTGATAATCCTGCAGCGACTGAAAATGGAGCTTTTTTAAAAAACAAAAATCACCGTCATTAGAAGGACGAGATTAGCCAATCATTACTAAAAAAAAAGAACATCTCCGACGGTTCGGAGCCGATGGTGGAACTTCTGAGTGGGTTTTGTTGCGGACACGATGTTGAAGGAGCTTCGGGACCAAGCGCCAGTTCCCCGCGGGACAGGCAGAGGGAAAGCACGGGGGGAAAGTGACAAACGGAACCCAAAAACAGAAGCCGACAGGTGTCAAGCCGACACTCCAGTTTGAAAAATGCGAGCTCCTCTGGTCACTATTATCTTGGGAAAGCTGAGTTCGAAAGCAGCGCTTACAAAAACCGAATCAACACATTAGTTAAATAACTTTTTGGTTGTTTTGGGAGCGTTTATGGCCGATGGGGCTAAAGGCTACAAGAAGCATTATCCCGTGGGATACACCGCGGGTCTTTCACAGAACAGGCTAACGGAAAAGCCACCAAAAAGCTGGAAGGGACGTATTTACGTTCTGTTATGGATTTACCGGCCACGTCTTCAAATAATCGTTTAAGAAAATCTAAGCAGCGACAAAAAGAAACGAATACCTTCATGTCCGGCTCGGCTGTTACGGTTTGAGTCGAGGTAGTTTCTGTTCCTCAGCCCGCTCACCTCCGCCATCTTGGAAATCTGAAGTGTGACGTGCCTGACGTCAGCGAAGCTTTTTGTTACCCCGCCCCCCAAACTGACGCTGCAGTTCAACAGACAACACCGATTATTTATTTACACGTCTGTTCATGGTTTAAATGTTATTACTTATTTGAAAATTGTTTATTAAAAGGAAGAAAGGATCGCGTGCTCTGTGGTTGTTATAAGAGGTCAGTGCTGCGTGATTTTTTAAAAATACGGACACACCAAACGGAGGCGGAGCTAAATCAAAATATGGGAGGCGAGAGGGGGCAGGAGACTTTGGAAGGGTAATAAAACACGAATGGAAAGCCATTTATATTATTGTTATTATTATTATTATTATTATTATGTATTTGTTTATTTATTTATTGTTTTATTTCATTTAAAATATTGCGTTCATTTTTTGTGCAACTCATAAAAGAAGCCTTAATTGATTTTCTTAATCTTTGTTAATAATGATACTAATATTGACTCATAAAATGGGAGGGCAAGTGTGGGGAAAAAAAATTAATCTAGCTCCATCCCTGGGATAGAAAATATTTTTAATTTCTTCCATATGAACTTTGTCCATTTAAAATGTTATTTCAGAAAAAAAATAATTAAGTAAGAGTAGAAAAGTAACTGGTGAGAAAAAAAATATTGTTTTTATATTATTATTAATATTATGTGTATTTCAAAATAAGAGCATTAGTCATAGTCAAAAATATAGTCAAAAATAAAGCTTAACTTTTAGGAGTTATATGAACAATCACGTTGATTTGACTTCAAATTGAACTGCCATTCTGTCAGTTTAAAGAGGTCTCCATTTTCAGCTTCTCTCTTACAGTCACATCAAAACAACATAACAACACTAACAATAATAAATGAAGGGAATCCCTGCATCAGATTCAGGACTCCTGTCCTCACAATTAGACAAAGATGCACACAAGCAAGACCATTGCAAATTTTCCGCTTTTGCTTTTGTACCAGTTTTAAGTATTCTATCATTTGGACAATAACCAACTCTCCTAAACACTTTACATCTTTTATTGAGGAACGATGGACTCACAATTACCTCCTTAAAATCATTGCTATTAGACTCAGGTTTTCTTCATGTTTATTACTTTGACAAAAGTTGTTTTGTTATCACAGAAAAGCTATACAAGGTGAAGATAAACCATATCTTCTGTGTTTAATCAGATGTCCATAAAGTGAAGTGACACAACACTCCTCTAAGGCATGACATCTCCACTTTCAAATAAAGCTCTTATCCTCAGCAGATGGACTCACATCATATACACACACACACACACCCACACAGACACACACACAGCTCTTCATTACCAGCAGTATGAAATTATCTTGTGGTGCGACATGCATTCCACTATGTTGGAAAGCACACGAGAATGAAATCTGCAAAAAGAAACACTTAGACCTATAACAAAAGTTACTCTATTGTCACTAAAGTAAACACAATAAAAATCATGTTCTTGGTGTTTGCCTTTGCTGCAACTGGTGTGTTTGCACTACTGTTTAGCTTATATAAGTGTTATTACCAGCTGCTGTTTGAAGAGATTGCCCTTTTAAACTTTCCCCTACATCTACAGCGTAGCGAAAGGTTTGAGTAAACACTCATATTAGTCCGTCAGTTCTCACAGAGCCAGTCAGAAAGCGGAGAGGTGGAGATGGATTTAAAGCTCATTCCATGCATTCCTGCAGATGAGCCCTTCAGGATTCGGTTTCCTTCTGGTGACTGAGTGTGGGATGGATGCTGGGTTATCCCTCCTCTGACTGGGGGGACGGCCCCACATATCCAGCAGATCTTACTCCATCCCTGGATTAGATGTGATCTTTTGTCGTCACTGGAGGTGACTCTGTTGTCTTATAACTGTCAGAAAACTGGAGCAGAGAAGAAGCACTTGAAGACTATGGAGGCTGACAATCTTGAAACTTTTGATTTTTATAGGTTTACCATTAACTTATTGATAACAATGTGTTTCATCTTTTATCATGGGCTTTTATTTGGTAAAGATCTACTTTTTAGAGATTTAAAACAAAGTAAAACTTTACACTTTCAAAAAGTTTTTGAAATCAAACTCAAGATTCTTTACATTACTTTTCCCAAAACTATAGTGGTAAACAGACCTCAGCACAGGACAAATGCTGTATTCTGAAAGTAAACCTTCAATGTCCTGCTCGTCATTTGATTTTCTGTCATTTCTGTCAACCATATGTACACGTTTGAAAATTTTCTTCCAACGCTAAAGTATGCAGCCAAGGTAATTTAAGATTGTGCCACTGTCAATTTAACCTAGAAAGTTCAAATAACAGATACCTGCAGACAATTAGCAGCCTCTTTTCCTTTGAGGATCCTTTGCACGTGATGGTCTCCAATGTTTTCAGTTTCTATTGTTCTTTAAGGTGTAGCAGGACAAGTTTCTGTGTGTGGGACCAGAAGCATCTTTAAAAAGAACATCATATATAGTTGATGACATTTGTTTGAAGTTTCAATAAAAAAAAAAGTAAAAAGAAACGAGGCTCAAAAAAGGGAAATAAAAATAGTTTTTTTTAATTGATTACATTGAGCTTAATGTGTATCGTGTAATGAATATGTGTAAATTATTGTTTCTTACTCTTATAATAAAATGAGAGATCTCATGATAAATAGTTTTTCTAGCATTTTCTTTCGTACCTACAGAAGCCAAAAGCGGCCTAACCTACTTTTATTTTCTTTTTTTTACTACTGCTTTCCTATGCATCAATCAATTCCAAATTTATTCAAGCAACATACTTTAAAAAGTAACTTTCTAATGTTAGCAGTCTTGCTTAGCCTATTTCTTTTTCAAAATATTTATTTTTGTGTTAGACTTTATAAGAAAGTTTGTAATGCTATGCAAAAAAGACACTCTAGGTCTTCTATATTCATGTTCATTTTTTACTGCAAACAATTCCACCTTATTGATTGACGTAATCAATGAAACGACTTATATTCCTTCAATCCAAATAGATCAATCTCTCTGAGAAAAATCTAATTGTATTTACCTGCATCATTTTAAAATTATTTCAAAAATAGGTTTATTTCACTTAAACGTTAAAACAACCAATTGTCATCACAGCAGACAATACACACGTGATGGCAGCAAAAACTGATCAAGGCGTCATTCCCAACATGTGGAAAGACCCAAGTATTTTTCTCTGCGTCACACTGTTTGAATTATTGACTAAAGATGTTCCGGATCGATTTTAGGTCATGGAATCGGATTGTTCAAAATATCGATCATGAATCGCGCAGCAACAACAAATCATGACACGAATTGAATCATTGTTAAAATGAATCATTAGACTCCTAAGTTCTTATCAAAGAGAACGAATGAAAAGTTGTGGAAATTCAGGGAATGCTGTATCAAGGGGGATCTTTGGAAATAATTGCTTTCCTGACAGTCACAGTGTTAATCTGCATCTGCACTATTCTTAGCAGGTCCCGTCAGCAGCAGAAATGTGAGAAAGACACGTGACCACGTAAATTTAGAGGCAGCGTCAGAGAACAAGGTGACAGAACCTCCTCACCACAGCAGCGCTGCACTGGAGCCTCACTCACAGACTTTCTAGGAAAGAGTGAAAGCTGCATCTTTTTTTTTTTACACTTTTATGTGTTTTCATTTTGAAGAGTATTTAGATTACTGTCATTATTTCTATGAAATAAATGTTTTAAAGACCAAACATTAAACTGGTGTGTTCCTTAAGCTTGAAGAGATTGCTCCCTCTAGTGTTCTACAGGGGAGAGTGGGGTAAAAGCTGGAATAAAGATGTTAAAGTTTGGTTTTTTTTGTAACATTTTTACATTTGTTTTTCCACTATTTAAAGCATTTAAAATTGTGCTGAAAAAACTAAAGCTTACTTTGTTTTTATTTTAATTTTCTAGAAATACTACTTTTATTTTTTAAGTGTTTTAAGCTTGACTGAGAAAATAAAACCTGTCTTATGCTACTTATATTACTTTTGTTGAGAAAATGGTTTTCCTATCAGTTTTATCAGGTATTCCTTTCTTAAATTGAAGTGGTTACTTTTCTTGCCGCTTGTTTTTCAAATCCCGGTTGTATTTGAAGGAACCTGGTGTAGATTGCGCACGCTCCTTTCCAGCCTAATATCTCTGTAAAAAAGAGGTGAAATCCTTGTCAGATCAATTTTGGAAGAACCCTCAGGAAAGGGCATTAAAAGAGAGATCATTTGTTTGCTTCTTTCAGGGGTAATGACAATAAAACATCCAGATATTGTGAGAACTGAAGCAGCAAATTCTTCAACACATACTTCTGGAGGTCCAATTTGGGACTTATTGGGAATTTTGAGAATTTTCTAAGAAAAATGCAGAAATGCTTCAGTGAGAAGCTGCAAAGATTTTTTTAAAATCAAAAAAATATGTAACAGAAATGCTGCAAATGATAAATAATGATGATATTGTGCTTGCAACCTTAATAACCATTCAGACCAACAATGATAGTGTGTGTTTTATTTTTGTAATATTTGAGAAGTGTTGCTTGATGCTCAAAAGACAAATGCTCATTTTGTTTGTACTTAGGGTTTTAAAAGGTTTTAAATGGTCATACGTGCCCTAAATTTCACTTCTATAGATCTATAGAAACCCTGCTACATCTACTTGGTTGATGAGCAGTAACCAAGGAGAGAAGGACTTTATTAAACTCATTCACAAACAGTGGAAGGACAGCAGGATCACAAGGTGAACAAAAACATTTTGACAGATTTTTGCACCACAAAAAAAATCTATTGGAGGTCAGTAAAAACAAGAAGAGATGTACACTGAGATGTACCAAAACAGTTAAATAAACAATGTATATTTTTTTTAGTATTAGTACTGTTGACATCACACTACCAACAACTGTATTTGTTGCAGTGTATTGACATAACTCTATGTGACACAGGGAGTCTTTTATTTTGAAAGGAAGTCATGTGAACCTTTGTCAAAAGCAGTAAACTGTGTCATTTAAAAAAATGCTATTTCCTCTTCATGTTTATGTTTCATTTAGGCAAAAAAATTGCCATAACAGTAACAATAACATATGTAAAAATCAGTCACGGTTTTCTAAAGGTTGAAGTAAGACTTTGTGGCACATGGTGGCAGCATGGGCTTGTTTGAACATTTTCTCAGCTTGAACGCTTTCACTGCTTTATAGTATCAATCTCCTGAACAAGTTTTTGAAAAATGCTTTTACTTTAAGTATCAGGAATATATTTTTTTAAATAAACGAAACAATGAATAGATGAAGTATCAGCTTTGGTTGTGAAAGTGTCATCATGTTCTGTTTTAGTGATGGGGATGAAGGCGGATGCAGGACCACATCACCCCAAACACATTTCTGATTCAAGGAACACGCTGGAATCCATGTAGATGAATCTTTACTTCTCCATGTAAGTGTGACTGCTTTTTAAACACTTTTTTTGTTTTATTTTTTGATTTGATTGATTTGTTTATTTAAAGCATTCATTTAAGAAAATTCAACAAGAAATCACACGTTTCAGAAATAAAGGAATGCAGTAATGCAAACAACACACACTTGGATCACATTAGATTTGTTCAAATTAATCACCAACTAAAGACAAGTAGAGTTTTTTTTATCGCTTAGGAGTGGGAAGAAGCGAACTTATAAAACCCTGCTAAAGTGAAATGTACTGATTTACTTCTGAACACTTCTATAAAATTATAGTTTTTGCTTGGAAATTGGCAGTCCTACATTTTTAATACAAATAAAGGCTTTACAGATACATGAAGCTCAATAAAAAACATCTTCCAGTGTGAACTTATACTCCCCTCTCCCAGTGAGTTCCTACCCCCCCTTCAGATTTGCTGCTGAAACAACAGCATTGCTGCCATGTTGTCATGGCGTCGAGCATCATGTCATGCGACCCCGAACAGCCGGAGCCAGAAGCAAATCCAACGGTCACCATGACGCTAACGTCAGCAACCATGAGGGGAGGGCGTGGAGAAGCTGGTGATGTCCCCCTCTGTTCCTGAAGAGGCCCCAGGGTTCGTCAGAAGACACCGGGCTGGAGGGCGTTCGCCCACAGTCAAAACCTTCCTATTTCTGGCTTTTCCGCTGTAACCGCTACTTTCATAAACTTTAAGTTTATCTGTGTTTGCAGGTTTTCTCCCTTAGGATCCTCACACCTCCAACGCTGTGAGCTCCCAGGGTTAGGAATCTGAAAGGGAAAGCGGTAGAGGAGACTGCGAGGCTGAGCTTGCAAACGCACCAGCGGGGGATCTCATCACTCTCTCCACACTTCTGCTGTCAGAACTTTTGTTTGAAAATAGATTGCTGACTCGTGAGGCCTGCATCCCAGGTTACTACGCACTGCTGAGGTGCTGCTGCTGGAGGCCGGCGTGGTGCAAAGTGTGGAACAGCCCTCACAGAATGCGGACCTACCAAACTGCAGTCAAGGGAAAAAGGAGGAGTACGTTAACTGCTGAGATCTGCAACAAAAGTACTCTTTCACTGCCCATAATGCAGCAATTTCTCCTCATCTAGTCCTTCTGATGAGATCATAAAAAAAGCCCTGATGAATCTTGGACAGAAATAAAGCTACAACATCAGCAGGACCAGATTTTCACTTATTAATAAACTGCTTAAAGCTTACATACATTTTATGCTGATGATCCTGAAAATCTTTCCTTGACTGTATAAACATTGAATGACTCTTATAATCAGAAACTATAAAGGTCAGGGGTCAGATGCAGAACCGATGCTGTAAATTACCAATCTGCAAATCCATTTTCTTAATCCGCTTTATCCCTTCGGGGCTGCCAGAGTCTAACCTGAGCATTTGTTGGACGAAGGCGGAGTACACCCTGGACAGGTCGCCAGCCTCGAGTAACCAATCGACCTACGAAGCATGTTTTTGAATTAAGGGTTAACTAAATGGAAAAAACATAGACAAAAATGCCAAATGAAAAAATCTCTTAGAAAAGGTTTTCGTATTCTGTTTACTAAAATAGTTTTGCAGTTTTTAAAAGCTTCTTCCTCAATTGTGTGTTCCCTAAAGTGGAAAAAGTTTGCGGTTTCATCGACTCAGATGGTCTCTGATGTGGTATAATCACAGGGTGCAGGTTGATGTGACTCCTCACAAACAGAGCTGCTCTGCTGCATTTGAATTTTCCACAGACTGAAGATGGATTTTAGCATCTTTGCGTCTTCTGCTGATCTTCACGTGCTTCAATTTACCTTCACCCACAATTCAGACTTTCATTCCTGCCCCCCGGAGTGAAAGTGCCCAACAAACAAAACCTCCCCAATAAACAGAAAAGAAGCTGTTAAACATTGTTGCAGGACTCATGCTGTGTTTTTAAATGTTCTGCGAAATCTTTTAGCGTCAACTTGGTAATTATCCCGCCTTTACTTCTCATCAAACAAATGTGAAAAAGAGAGAAAATAAGATTGTTTACAGGAACACAATCCTTCAAGACTTCTGTTTTTTTCATGATCTTTTGAAAAAGTGTTTTCAGTCAAGCAAAAATCTTTTGTCTTTTACTTTCACCCAAAAAAAAGAAAACGTTTTGGTTTAACAGTTCAAATATTACAATTGCCCAAGCCCCTAGGCTGGGGGAAAAGTGGTCACCAGGACTGGAGCCAACGAGTTTGAGTCCAGTTGAATCTGAAAAAAGCTGAATTATATGCCAAGTTTTAGTGCAAATGATCATTGTGACAAACCCTGCAAATGCAGGACAGCTGAAGCAAATTATTCGTTGCCATTTAACATGAAAACCAAAAGACGCGAATCTTCAAACACAATTTTAGACAGACCCACACTGTCTAATCAGATGTTTTATTTTTTGATGTTCCAAAATTTCCTAAATTAAAAACAAACTGAAGAAGATGTGCAACAGGAAAGGTAAAAATAAATCAAAAACTAATGAAATAATCAAGCTGGTGGACTGACTTTTTATTTTATGTCTTTTAATTAAACTTAAAAGGACAAATGTAGGGAAAAAAACAGAAGACAAAAATTGTCTCAAAGAAAAGACTTATCGGTGGTTAAAAAAGGCCACCTTTTTGTATTTTCCAATGTAATTGTGTTTACATTTGACAACCTTTTTGACACAAATACTTACTATAAATAAATGAATATATTCAAAATGTCATTAACTGAAAAAAAATGAGAAGTTCACAGAGGTATTGTTTCATTTTGTATGTATTCCTAATTTCTTGCTGTTCTATTGTTACAGGTTAAAAACCAGATTTCTTTTTTGAAGTGGCCTTTGTCAACAGAAACTAAAAATCTAAATGTTTGACTGCAGTCACGACCTTAAAAAACATTATGTCTCGCTGCTCTTATCTTGCTCTGAAAGCCAGTTTGAAAAAGAGCTCCTGTTGTCCTTGAGAGTTTTAACCATTTGCTTCCTGCTCTCATACCTGCACTGCACATTCTGAACGGTCTGCCAACAGGCCGACGTCTCTCCCTCTTTCGTGAAGGAGCTTTGTGTGCCATCAAAAGCCCTGAGCAAAGAAACATGAGCCTTAATTGTTGTTCTTTAACAGGGGGATAAAGGCGGGATGGGCAGCAATTTAGGCCGCCTTTATGACACTGCAAAGTGTGACAAACTGACTGGGAGATAATTGGCAGAGACGGGAAAGGCGGACAGGATGAAAGAATGTTGGAGGGATGAGGAGAAGATGTTGGGGCAGAGACAGAACGTCCCACCACTGACTTTAATATTTACAAAGAAAAACAATTGCATTTTCAAAATAAAATTACCTTCAAAATAAAGCTCCCCATAATTTATTAACAGTTTTGCTGATTTACTCATACAATTGAAAAAAATGACTTTTTTTCTGAATTGAAACATGTTTTGATTACTTGTTTTTTTGTGTTTTTGGCTTCTTGTCTGATTTTGTGTTAGATCTCATGAATTTGGTCAGAAAAGAAACAAAAGATTTGCTAATTATTATTGTTTTTTTTTTAAGTTTTTTTTTTTAATAAAGTTGTTTTTAATGCAGTCATTTTAAAAAAAACAGGTGAAAATCAAATGTTTTGCATTTCCCTCCACTGTTACAGTGGATCTTTCCCACACACACAGTCAGGGCTCCTGAGTTCTCACAGCTCCTCTCCTCTCCACCTCTGACATGAATATATGAGTGTTTTTTATTTGTGCAGTGAAAGGCGGCCCTGTTGTGTTCTGCCTGAGCTCTAACAGTGGATGAGAGAGGTGGAGGTGGCGGGCGTGGATGAAGGAGAGGCCTGCATCACCATGCCTAATCAGCCTTTCTCGCCAGGGTCAAGACTTTCTGTCTGGGTCCGCAGTGCTCCCTGCCACTTAGGGCTCGCCCATTGAAGCGGACAATGTCCCTGTCAGTCCCGACAACACTTCCTGCCTCTGCTGGCTCCAGCCCTCGCAGGGATACACAATATTTCACTGCTCCCAACAATGGCCTGTCTGCCTGCACCCACCATATGGTTACTATGGGCCACAATATTGACACACATCACTAATTATTCAAAGAGTGAGATGATGGAGTGCGAGGAAGGTGTTGGTCAGTTTCCTCTGCTTTCTTATATAAAGTGGTGTCATATGCTCAGAAGATGAAACAGCTTTTTTGATAGACTGTGACAGATTTTTACATTAAAACAGCTTTTGTACTTTCAGACGTTTAAGAGTCTGACAGGAAGAAAAATGTGCAAAAGATTTGTCAAAACCAAACTAACATTTTTCCTGTGCACATAAAATGCTCGAGTGATGACAGGTCTTTTGTCTGCGTCAGTCAGCCAAATAGAATTGATAAAAATGTATCAGTGTTTTGAGATATTGATTGGTAAATGACATTATGCGATTTATGTCAACAAAATATGTTGATCTTCAAGAAACCCTCAAACAATCGAATGTTTCTGGAAAACACGCCGAACTTCTGATGTCATAAAATCTCCAATTGTGATATGTGTTTAATGCCACAGGGGGCAGTACACAATGCTACAGGGTTATTGTCTTAGCTTAATAAAGGGGTTCTTAAAAGAAGTACCATGATGAATTTGTCAAGATGTTCTGGAGGCTGTTTTTGGTTGTAATTTTTTGTATACATATCATCAGCAGTGGATGCAGTTTACTTTTTTTCTCATGGTTGCTATGAACATAGTGAAATCAAAGGTGGACAAAATAATTTTTCTTGTGCGGTTCGACAGAAGCAGTGGTGAAATGGTGTGAAGCTGCAGACTTTCTGTCTGTTTACAAATCTCTCTTTGCCCATTTTTGCTTCTTTGGATGAGAGATGATGAAGGTCACATGTCTGAACCCTGGGCTAATCAGAAGTCAATCCGCAGTGTGAGATTTAAATGTGATGGTGTTGTAAAATGAGCACAGACCCAACCTCATTGATTATCATCCATGCTGGCTGTTGTGGATGACGTGAGATGGGAAAATTAAAAAAAAGTTAAAATAAAAAAATAAGGCAATAAATGGTATTTTTGAAGCTACAGAAAAACACTTGATTTATTACTGGATTACGACTCAAACAGTCGCAAAAAACGTTAACATATTAATCAAAGTGAATTTGTTCCTTTTCTTTGCATGTTTTTCAACATTTTTGAGCTCCAACTTTCTGTTAAACTGCTTATTGCAATATCCAACAATAACAGAATCCCACAGAGACCGAGGCATAAATAAGAAAGCAATTAAACAAATTGCAGAAGACAGACTTGATGTTTCTACCCACCTCACAACGCAGTCTTTCGTCTGTGCTCTGTATGTCTGCATAAACTGCCTGGTTTAGCTCCACTGAGGAAAGTCTGCTAATTACCTGTTGACTGCTCTACTGTGAAATTGTTCTTTGATTGTTTAATTGTGCTTCGGTGGCTGTTCCAGTCTGTTATTATGGTTCGGGTTGTGTTAAACATTACCAGTAAAACGGGATGTAGTAACCCTAAAGGAGGGAAAGGTCACTGAAGGGTCGCTCATACCTGTTTTTGAACTGTTTTTTGGAAACTTAAAAAAAAAAATCCCAAAACAAAAAGCAGCAAAATAAATGAGCAATTGCTGGATGTTTGGTAGGGAGCAGGAAGCCACTCTGCCCCATCTTCCCCCCGTCTGCCAGCATGCGTCCTCGATGTGGGAATGTGCTCCTGTGCAGCAGGCCATGACAAGCCCATGTTGGGACAGGCCTCACTGATGCACTCCGGAGAGCAATGATTGACAGCCTTCATTGAGGGAGGCAGGATTCCTCATCTGTCAGTCAAGATGCCGCAGAGGATAAAGATGCACAGTGAGGGACTCCTAACATGCCGGAGCTCCTCTCGCTGCCAGGTCTTTAACGTGGAGGAAACTTGGTCTTGATGGCCGGGGGTGGAGGTTGCCTCAGGTCCAGATGTACCAAAGCTCTGCCATCCCACTCCTGTGATGCTCTGTGGCACATCTGTCCAAGCAGAGGTGTGCCATATTGCTTCCCATCTGCCACATGATACACAGAAAGTAAAGCACGCCTGCCCAGAAACCGCCCATTTTAACCAGGGCTATAAACGGTGTAATTCACGGGTGTGAAACAGCAGGTTTTTAAGAGCGCTCCGAGGAACGGAGATGAGCTGGAACCTTTGGCAGCCGACGGACAGCTTTTCTGTCCCCGGTAGCCACATGAAAGCCAGTCAACCGAACGCTGGTCACACTGAGACAGAGCGGCGGTGAAGACCTGCTGCAGCAGGAGAATAACAAGCAGCATCTCCGCCTCCAGCTTTCTTCGCCTTGGAGTTTCTCAGTCCTGACGCAGTCCACCATCTGTCCCAATCTCTTGCTCACTCTCTTCTGTCCTCTTTTTGAGCCAGGGGAGCGATACCTAAGTGAATGTCACCCCTGTCCCAATGTTACTTAGGGGAAATTGACTCCTTAGCCTCTGTGCTGTCAGTGGCCATATGCTGATGTTTTCATATTCCAAAAAATGAGGAGAGGGAGTCATAAAGACTGCTAAATTCAGAATTACAACCTTGGCTGCGACTGGCGAAGAGAGGCCCCTTCTGTCACCCCATGAGCGCCGTCTCATCCCCACTCCCTCCGTCCCAGAAGGAGCCAAGAGCTTCTGGATCAACACATTAATGCTGGCCCTTCACTAAACATAAGATTTTGCTCAGACATCAAGTCTTATCGGTCAGTTTTCACCTCATTATTAAACATTTACAGATGGAGGGAAAAGTGTGACTGAGTCACATTGCAGCTTCTGGAGGCGTCGCAGTCTCCTTCTGCAAGAAGCTGCATCTCCAGCTTATCTATATTTCATGCTTTTATCTGCTCTCAGCTTTTAATTAGGCCGTTAGCAGCTCATTTAATTCAGACGGGAGGAAACTTTCACCTCGCTGCAAAGTTGTGCTGATGTTGAGCTTTTCACCACAGCCGAAGCGTTTTATTACCTTCACATCTAAAGTGCTGTAAGGAAGGCCTTTATGTGCTTCAGAGCACCCATTTTCTCTCTGAATATTTTCTTGCCTATTTACTGGGACAAACAGAGTAAAAGGAAGTTCCTAAACAGGCTTGTAGACAGATGTAATGCACAAGCTAAACCTCACTAGGCTGGATTGACGGGCTTGTTGCTCACAAAGATACGTCAAAATGCTTCACGGAGTGGAAAGGAGCATAAAAACATGAAACGGTAAGTCCAACTCCAATGATATTTTTTATCTATTGTAATATTGTTCCCAGTGGTTTTTAAAATTTTGATTATGCAGTTTTTACCTAAAATCAAAAAGCCTGCGTCGTTTTTTAAGACGTATTTTCTTCAGGAGCATCGAATTGGTTGGTTTTCATCTGTTCCTGATGTAACTCAATTTAAATAAAGAAATATTCAGAATTTTGCCTTCAAAATCCAATCATCAATCAAACGATTATTACGGACTTGTGTATAATTCTCGTCTGAATTATTGAACAAGACAAGATAAATAAGTTGTTTTACCCTGGAGTGTCAAGGTTGCTTTGGAACCTTAAAGTTTGTTCATATTCTGTTACTAAATGTGACTTTTTTTGCATTGAAGTGCTCATGCTTTGCCTGTGGAAGCTGTGCACACAAAATATCCAGTCATGATCTAAGTTATTGAGATAATGGATGTTTCTAGTGACTTGTAAACAGGATAATCCCATGTCTATTGAGACATCGGATTAACCAGCGGATTATTTTCCCTGACACAGCTGATGTTTCTCGACACATATCCACTTATATGAAGTTTTTCAAAAAAATATTCTTGATAATAAATCATTTATTGTAAAGCTGTCCTCTAAAATGTTTTATGTAAAAAAAAGACAGAAAAGGGAAGATTCTGCAATAAATGTAATTTGTAGGACTGTCGTTTTTTTTGACTCATATCAATATTTCATTCTCAAATTATTATAATGATCTTATACTGCTGTGAACAACCCTTAAGGTTACAAAAGTAAAACATAGAAACCAAAAAACAGCCAAATCTAAGCTTCAAGTTTATTCTTTGACAGTTTTACCTGAAGTCAGGTGCTTTGAGAAGAGACCAGATCAAGACTTTCTGAAAAAACGAACATCATTACGATCAAAAAGGGCAATGACAGATTTCACACCTCTTTAAACCCAACAGAACCAACCTTTTAAATCTGTACTTAAAGGCCCACTACAATAAAATGTGAGGAGAGCGCAAACAGATGAATGATGGGAAATGAGGGCAGGCTCACTCCATGCCACAACTCAGCTGTGAATTTCTAATGAACTGGCAGAAACTTTGTCGTAGAGAACGATGACTTTGTTGTTTTGGCTAAAATTAGCATAATCATGATGAAACAACCAGAGCAAACGCTTTAAAAGTGGATCAAAAATGACGGGAGGAGTTGTTAGAACTTATGGTGTTAGGACATTATTAAAAAGCAACACTGTAGCCTCTTGCCTTGCAGGTAGGTTGTTTTTCCTGCCCCTATTTCATGCCTTCACTGTCAGCTGATGTCAATCTGGTGCAAACATAAAATGTTAACCTGCTAACCTGCGATGCCCCTGAAAGAGGGCATCGACACAAGGAAAAGCGCAAGGCCTTGTCGTACCGTGGAGCTGATTAGTACACCTGACGGTCCCCTGTGAGCCAATCAGGACGGACATTTAAGCGCAGGAGCTTTTAAAAATGGCAGCGACTGGTCACTGGGACGTGGCTTGTTGCTGATAATCGGTGGTGCGGCGTGGTGCGGCGTGCGGCTGACAGATGCCTGCTCCAGCTGGTACGAGGGGGGGGTTTATCGCCCGGTTGGAACGCGGGTCCTCATACCCCTCCACTGTGTTAGCCACCGTCGCCGCGTTTAATGAGTCACGAATTGCCTGTTTGTCTTCTGCTCCCTGCTGTTTCTGCTCTCCCCCTTCCAGAACAATCCCTGAAACACATGCTGCTGCGCTCCGCAGAGCAGCCAGACAGAAAGGCTGAGCCAAACTGTTGTAAAGAACAAAGTTGTCATTTTTTTCTCCTCTTTTTTTTCCGGGGTGTTCATCTAAGGGAAGGATGGGCCGTTCTGCAATAAAGATGTCTTTTTAGAAGCTGAGCCTGACCTCGCCAATATGGCTACCCCGAGAAATCAGTGGCCATTTGAAGCCCCTGACAAACACATAAATGGCTTTATAATTGGGCTGCTTTGTTGTGCGAGCCGCAGACTGGTCTCAAAGTACTGTTCAACACTTTGTGGCAAATGGACTTACATTATGACAACGTGGAGCAGTTGCTAAAGTAGTTAAAACTGGCAGGCGGATAAGACAGGAGCAGGTGGCGCCGCAGATATGGTTTGATTTAAGCTGCTCAAAAAACAAAAACAAAAAAAACACAACAGAGAAAAAGTTTTTCAGAGAAAGCCAAGCAAATCACTGCTTCTTTTTTTAAATCAAAGTTTCGGAGCAAAACCCTGAGTGTGTATTCAAACTGAACACATTTGGTTTGCTTAAACCAGAGGTTGTTTTCTCGATAATCCAGAAAATATGTTCCAGCAAATCTTCCTGGTCTGGGACCAGGAACTGCTCTGGGACCAATCTTTCGTGGTGGTCTCGTTTGTTTCCAATCGGACTGAGCTCTGGTTTGTGCTGAGTTTTTCTGAGTCTGAATAGGCTCTGTGTTTGGAGTGGAACAAATGGACCAAAATGGCCACTGTAGCTGGGCATTACGGGATGTAAACAGAGTAGGAATGAAGCAACATGAGCCGCGGACAAACGTAAAGCAGCGAAGAGACACAGCAACTCATTAAAATGTGGTCGGATGAATGCGTACTCATTAAAATAACTGACACACACTGCTTCTCACACTGTTTTCCCAACAATCTTTGCATCATAAACACTTATCAGCCTAGCATCAGTTGATGTCTCCTTGGTAACTGCCTTGCAGCATGCCTCCATCGTAAAAAGTGTTGTACCTGACCTTATATACCGACGTTTCAAGTTGGTCAGCGAACAAGTGAACTGTCTTGACAAGGATTGCAAAGCTAAGGACTTCCATTATTCTTTCTTTCATGGGTTTGCACCGCCCTCGTAATTCCTCGCCAATGACTGAAGAGATTTGTAGTCATGTGGTTTTGTTTACAGGCTTTGGTTCACAACAGGGATGTCCGGTGGACGGCAGCCTGAATCCAGACCAAATGCAAGGTTCAGGACTGGAATTAAGTGGACACAGACTGGAACGACAGTCTGAATACACCCTGAGATGTTTCTGTCACTGTTGACACAAACTCACACAGGAGTACAGTCACAACGATGGGCGTAAGGCTCAAAAACCTGCTGGACAAACAGCTGACGGAAGCTCAGTCTGTTATTGAATATTGATTAGAACGTGTTGACAAGGATTTTATAATGGATTTTGGATCCCTCCAGTTTCCACACACAAACCGTGGAACCGAGCACTGCAGAAGAAGTGAGAACTTTTTTTGTGGAATCTTGGCAGCGTCCGGATTCATCCCAGTGCCGTGAAATCCTCATTCTGCGGGGCAGCTCTTTGTGGCCCACTCTTGGATCTCGGAGTGGCATTCTTCTCATTGTACAGGTCACCGAGACAGAGGCGGCCGGCCTGAAAAGATCCTCGGTGTGGGAAGACAATAGCTTAGGGCAGCTCATAAATGTCTCCTGTTCAGCTCCGGCCCATTGACTCCCGGACTCCCCGCCAAGCGGAGCCCTGTCAGACCAGCCCCTCTCTCTAACAGCTTAATTAGCAGAAAGAACAACAATGTCAGAGCCTGTTTCAACTGAAATAAAAACAAGAAAAGACCCAAAAGCTGCTCTCTCCGCCTCTTATTGTGCCCACACGGCCCGTGATAACGCCGCGCTGACTTTTTGGTTCAGCCGAGTACAACTGAAACAACATTCCTACTCTGTTCCACAAGGAGCATGACGAACGGCGGATGGAAAAGCACTGGTGGAGACTCTCAAGTTCGGATTTTTGGTGTCACTTTTTGTCACATAAAGTCTTTTTCTGATCTTTTTGGAAGCTGAAGGCTTCACTTTGATCTCAATCTGATTTTCATTTTTCATGCTAATGGTGATGGCGATGATGATAATGCAGTTTGCATTGTGATGGTAATTTGAGTTCCTGGCGTCACGGGGAGAGTGTGCATGGGGATGCTGCACTGGTGTCCACCATGCTGGCTTTGAACCTTCTCCTGCCCTCTGATGTCGGCTTGACTGATGGGTCGTGTCTTTTCTGACACTTTCTCAGCTCACTTGGGTGTTTCTGTTCATTCTTTGTGACTTCTTTTTCTGTAAAATGATGCTTCTCGCACCTCCTCTTATGAACTCAGGTTCCTCACGAGTGAACGTTGCCTTCTGGTGCTGCTTTGTATCTTTTTATTTCTGTGTGTCATTAATCTCTCTGTCCGTTTGAGCCCCATCTTTCCCAATCTCCCTGCTGTCAGTCTTTGTTTGCTTTCTTTTATTCGCGGTTCACATCAAACACTTTCACCAGATTGATTCTCATGTGAACAAGGATGCAGTGGGGGGGCAAAAGGGACCTCTTCCCCCAGACTTTGAAAATCCTTCCCATCATGTCCACCGCTTCTCTGACAACCCCTCACCCCACCTCCAGCGCACACCGCCTTTCCCCCTGCCCACCGCTGTGCTCCGGGGTTGAAAGACATTGCACAATTCCACTTCCTTAAAAACTTAAGATAAAAAATAAAATCCAAGAATGAACCCTTTTTCAAACAGAAACATCCTACTGTTGTCATAAACCACCTCATCATGGAGGTTGCTTACCTCCCTGTGTTTATGCGAGTGCAGATTACGACCAAGACAGGTGATCTCTCCCGTCTGATCTTATTTGAGATGTAATGACATCTCATGTGCAGGTGATAGCTGTGCATACGACAAATAAAAAACTGAATCTGACAAGCAGCAAAGAATCATCATTCGTCTTTAAGGAGGGCTGGTATGGTGCTTGGGTAAACTTCACGTGGAGAATGTGGTCCCAAATATCCCCCAACCAGATCTCGCAGCACCATAGCTCCATGCAGTCAGCGTAGAGCCTCATTTTTTCCTGTTGACAACTTACTTAAAAACTTTGCTAAAAGTTTTTTTAAACTTGACTTCCGTTGTTTGTCTCAAAGTAAAATATTTTACCCTAAACAATTAAATACAATTTTTGATTTTGTACAACAAAGAAAATTTTGTTTGGAGTTCATTCCCATTCAGGATGTGAAAAAAAAGACTTTGCCAATTAGTTTTAGCTGTTTTTACTTACTTGGTTTTGTGAGTCCAGAGTGGCCATCGTGAGCTCTATGCTTATTATTTCCCGCATAAAGTTAGTTCTGGTTTATTGCCATGAATCCAGCTTTGTGTTTTAATTTTAAAGTTCAATAATGTTTGAAATCTGTTGAAATCAGTATGTTTCTTTAATTGGCTTGAGTCCCTACTGGAATTCAACACTTTAGTTGTTCAACAAACTGTAAATTGGGATATTTACGGCTAAAGTGAGTCCTTTCAAACAAAGGTTGCTTGAGTCTTTAAAGGTTTAAAGTAAAATATTATTACTTGAGTACAAGTTCCTACTTTTTGATCGAGGTTGCTCCAATCGTACATAGTGGCCATGGAAGTAGACATAACACTATGTCAGAATTCATCGTAGAATATGCAGATCAAGTATCAAAACTATGTTCGAAAAATTATTCGTATTATTCATACGTGAAAGTCACATCTCTATGCAAACAGGCACGGTGTGTAGGAATTTCCTGTTCTTGTGTTGCACGCAGCCCGACTGCTTTTAGAGTTCAAGTGACTGAAATGTAATCGAGAGAATCCGGTCGATTTTCAAAACCAAAATATTTTTCAGAATAAAAGATCGTTCAGACGTCGTCATTTTGCTCCCCTGACCAAACTTTACAGCTCAAGCGATCGAAGGTGTCGCTGAGATAATCTGGTTATTTTTCAAAATGAAAGATTTTCGGGATACAAAACAAATGTGTACAAATTGTGCTTCCTGAGAAGCCTGGCATGTTTAGAAGTTTCAGCATTCATTCTGGTCAGATGGTCATACAGATAAACAGCAGATTCCAGATTTTTGCTTTGCTTCATCAGAGCTTTCTTGTGTTTTTGGCAGATCTCTGTAGTATTTAGATCCAAAGTACAACTCCTTAGACTTACTTCAACTTGTCTTTCCACACTCCCAGGGCCATGGTCAGCTCTCTTTTTAACAGAATTACTACTTTTCTTTGGTAATAATTCAATGGTAAATTACGTTTGAAGTCGCTTGAAGACGATGAGCACTACCAGAGCTGGCAGCAGGTATCCCCAGGTTAGCCTGAAAAAAACCCACTAATTTGAATAAAGACATAAAAACCTTAAATTGTTTTATGTTTGTGCTCTAATCATGAGAAAAAGACCAGCTTTTCATTGGAGTGGGTCTTTAAAGTTACTCATTACCTGCAGAAATGTAATAACACTACATCTAAAATCAGCACAGTCAGAGTTTAGATGATCTCTCGTCTCACAGAAGCTGTGATGACCCTTTGTCAAACCCTCATGGAAACAACTGATGGTGAAAGCACTTTATTTCATCTGGATGGTCAACCATGAAGTTCAGCTGCAGGACAGCCCTTCGCCCGGCTGCAGCAGTATTGTCAGTTTCCTGACTGCATGAAGACATACAACCCACATAACTTATTTTTTAAGAGCGAGCCCCTTTGAGAGAGTCCATGGCTGAACCATATTTAACCAGACCTCCTGCCAGTGGCTGGGCCTCTGACAGCCCATTCTCCTCGTTAGTGGCACCGACAAGTCAGCCGAATATGATATAGAGCTGGACCGCGGAGGAACCGCGCAATTTATTTCCCGCCAAACCCAAACATCTTTAGGAGGCGTGCTGTTTGCCGCCTCACAAAAACTCTGTGGGGCACAATGCCATGGCAGCAGCATAAAGTAGCTCCGGTTTGAGGTGGGGAGTTTTATGTAGAGAACATCCAAACTCTGCTCTTCCCATGATGCAGTTTTCCCAGGTTACATCAAACACAGGGGGTGTAGAGATGTCAGAGAAGAAGCACTTTCTCTTTAAGGTACTTTAAAAGCAAAATCCATGTGCTCATGTTTGCCTAAAACTAGAAAGTAAAGTATATTTGTTATGTTAAATCACAATCTATTAAAAAAATTAAAAAGCGTTTCTCTAAATTTTTCATTGTGGAGTTCATCTCCTTCATCTCACTTGTTTGTGACCTTTGCTGATTGACACCCAGCAGTGTCAGATGACCGCAGGGCTGCAGGACAATCCTTGCAGGTTAATAATTACTCAGATGCTAAACTGACCCAGAGCACAGCACAGTAGGCATGGGCAGCTCATGGCACGGCTGATAAATGAGCAACTTGTTTTGTTTTGAAAGTAAAGTGGACATTAAGCGTTTGACAGCAACGAAACAACAAAAAGCGAAGTCAATTTGTGAATATGGGTTTGAAATGACACAGCAGACATTTGCTGATTGCTTTACCCGTTCTTGGAATATTCTGAAAATGGGCGCTCATCTTTCCTTTGATGATGCGTCTTTTTTTTTTTACTGTGCCTGCATGTCCTCCTGAAGGAGGGAACACAGCAAAGAGAAGAAGAAGAACAGAAGGAGGAAAGGAAGTCCAGCAGAGCGAAGATGACAGAGCGATGCAGGAGCTGCGAGGCAGAGGCCGTGACTTTTCTCAGAGATGAACATTAATAATATGACGGGCCACAATGGAAGCACAGAGATCAGAGAGATCACCTCCATTGTCTCGCTATCTCCTACTGACACCAACTGCTCTGCCGAGGAAAGAATAAGAAGAATAGAGGAGCATAACCTGGCTGCTCACCATGCCGCTCCTTTTAAAGAGCATAAAGGCTCCTGCATTTCAAGTTGGGTTCTGCTGAGATCTGGAGGTGCTGCACAGAAAACCTGCTTTTTTTGCATTATTTGAAGACAGTTTGTTCACAATTTTCATCTCCTTCATTTATATATCAAGTCAATTCCTTTGATGCATGGATTTTCTTTTCTTGTCTTGTTTCTAAATTCCTTACAGGAGCGGAAAATGTGGAATATGCACAGAATTAAATTATTAAGCTGTAAATTAAATTGACAAAAGCAGCTTAATTGAGCATGTCAACCGTTTTTTGCATGTAGTTCATAGTTCCTGTTTTTATGATGCAAATGTAGAACGCCAGAACTGAACACGATTTTTAAAATCTAAAACTTTAACTAAGAATGTATTTACACTGGAAACGATTGTTGGTCTGAATAGAGTCCACTTTATTTGGTCTTGATTGAGTCTTGAACTTTGCATTTGGCCGGTATTCAGACTGTTGTCTACCAGAGATTTCTGTTTTGAACCAAACCCTTGTGACTAAAACTAAAGCTTCTATTTTCCAATCCTTCAACTTAATCAGAAAATACATTGTTTGTGTTTTCTGAACTTTAAAAGAAAATCCTGCTATCTAGAAACGTATATTTTCACAAAGTAAGAACAATCTACATCGGCTTTGTAAAATACTGAAAACAAATATAGAACAAAATGCATGCCATGGAATGAGGAATTTATTTCCTCCACAGAAACTTGAAAAGAAATCAACTTATTAAAGCATTATTGCTGCATTGAAGCTGTAAAGAAGAAAGCTGTGAGTTCTAGTTTAAAAGGTTCAAGGTATGTTTGGCAGAAAACTGCTTGGAAATTGTTAACTGTAGTGTTATTTTTTTGTTTGTCTAACACTGTTAGCTCATTGGGTATAAATTTGGTAAACTATGCTGAGAAGATCATAGTTGGATCTGAAAGCAACGGCAAAGAAAAAAAACAAAACTCAACAAATCTCCCTTCAGGTGAGTTTACTCCTAAATTATTCGAACTTGTTTGGATAACAAGGTTGGATTTTACGGACAATGAAGCGACCAGAACGCCTGAACATCACACAGATGGTTGTTGCTCAGAATGAGAACTGACAGAGAAGGAACACGAAAAGGTTAAAAAAAAAAACGTCTGTTTAATAAGCATCCACACCTAATGTAAAGGTACTGAGATTACACCTGTCTTTGATGGACTTGCAGACGTGTTCATTTACAAGTAAATTTCGTTATTTTCGGCCACAACGCCTTTACTCGCTTGGATGTGACTGAAACCAGCAAAAAGTGTCATTTTGTCAGTCGTGTCTGCTGAGGAAAATGAAAGCAGGTCGATGGCTGAAGGCTTGGTGAGGTCCCAAGGGCAGCAGTATATGGAGCAAGATGGGCCGTGACACTGGAGCACAGCTTTCGTGGGAATCCAACCGGCCATTAATCAAAGGAGTGGACAGACCATAATTCTAGGAGGTGGACAGGTCTTCACAGCACGTCTTTAGCCTCATGTGGGATTGTACAACTGTTCTAGAAATATTAAGAACTTTTTCTTTGCCCCATTTGAAAGGGATCAAGTTGATTCTAAAGAGGCTAATGCATTTTGTGCTTTTTAAATCCATGGCAGACAAAACAAGTAGCTCTTGTATTTTGTTTTTTTACTTTGGTCTCATAAACAGCTCCAGCAGTCTCGCTCTTTGAATTTGTGCAGAATTTGGTTTTGGAATTTTCTTTGGAATGTCCGCTCTGAAAAAAATCATTCAATGCCAGAAGTTTAGATCTTGTGTTCTTGTATGTTCTGCATGAGCTAAATTGATCTTAAATGAACTTAAGTCCATTTAGGATCAAAGAACTCAAAATCTAACACCTTTCAGATCAAAAGAAGATAAAGGTTAACCTAAAATGTTTGTCTTTTTGCTGTTTTTTTTAGCAGTGTTGAGGTGGTGCCCCAGCTTTTGCCACATTTAAAGAAATTGCATATTTTAAGCTTGATGGATCGAAAGTCGCCCGCACTCGTTCAAATTCAGCTTTGTGTCCGAGCGTGGCAAATAAAGAAGATGAATGCGTTCAAATCTGAAAGCAAACAGGCGAGATTGTCAGCACCACGGGAACTCTATCGAGGCCAAGTGAATGATGATCTCACTTAGCAGGCTGACAGATCATTTACTGAGCTTTGGGGAGGTTTTCTTTAAATACTCCTCCTCTCCATCTACAGTTTGTCTTCCTCTCCAGGGACGGCGCCTTCGTCCAGAGCCATTTTTCAGCCAATTTATTTCTTGATGTGGTCTAACCTGGGGCATCTCCCGCTGGGGAGGCTTTATGCGGTGATTAATGATGGGTATTTAGCCCAGGTACCTGGGGGATCTGGAACCCATCTGCACAACACTGACAGGTACAGCACTGCTCTCCAGGAGCAGACCGGGCAGAACAGGCCAGCAGCAGCAGACAGGTGTGACAACCACCACCACAGCCCTACTACACCAGTTCAGCTAGCAGTGAGCTATCACTTCTCCCTGTTTATCTTACATTTCCTCACATACAAGAACAAGAGACCTGCTGGCTGAGGCCGGATGATTTAGACATCCATTATACGCTTGAACGCCTTGTCTTCTTCACTCCATCACTGAGCATCTCTCGGCAGAGCCGGCCCAGATGCCAGGACCCTAATGAGATTAGGCTGCGGACAGGTTGGTGGCCAGTAGCTGTCACAACTGCTCTGGCTGGATGCGGGGATGCGTGTGTGCGTGTCGACATGAAGGGGCGCCGCCGCCTGCGCGGGACGCACGAGCCTGCGAGAGCGGGTGTGTGCAAGCTGCCGCGTTGATGGTGATTAATGAGCGAGGTAATCCTTAGTCTGGTTCTGTCAGTGATGGACACATCAGGAGCCCCCCCGTGAACACCCCCAACACACAAACAGGCACAGAGGTGCAGGACATCGCAGCCAACTTTCTGGCTCAAAGTTGTTTTGATGAAACGTTGCTTTTTCTTGTTCAGATGTTCTATGTGATTCAGATTCCCCTCAAAGCTGATGGTTGACGGGCTGCTGATGTAGAAAACCCAAACCCCCGTGACCCCAGCCTGTGACCCCAGCCTCCTTTGAGCTGAGATCAAGAAGGAGCACAGAGTAGGTGAGGAATACAGGCCCAACTAGGGACAAACGCTCTGAAGCGAGGAGGGTGGGACACGAGACAAAGCCTGCGGGGAAAAAGGCTGCCGACTTCCGCAGATAAAATCATATTTTGAGGGCGAGCGTCCAAAACTGCCCTCCCGTCTGCCCGGCCTCCCTCCCCCTCCCTACCTCCCTGAATATGGACAATGACTGTTTGCGTTTACAGAACCATAAATCAGAGGTGCCCATTGCCACAGAGCAGCTGGCACGTTTGCCAATAATTATAATTATTAATCATGCTGATTTCACGGTCTTCAGCGGGACGGCGGGAGGCTGCACGGGACAGGGTGCGGCTGGCGCCTCCGGGAACGCAAAGCAGGCTGGGAAAGAAAGGGATGGCCTGTAGGACAGAGAGAAAGAAACAAAAAAAGAAATGAAGGGGGGGGGGGGGGGGGGGGCTTCTTACAGAGAAAGCAAAGTTGAAATAAAATATTTTTTATTTAAACAATCTCCTTATTTTTCTCAGCTGGAATCATTATTTTGAATTCTGACTCTCAGCAGTGCAACCTGTTGTGGAGGCAGATGAACTAAACAGGACGATGTCAAAAGTTTTGAGTCCATTTTTCTTTTCCTCAACAGTTTCAACCCAAAAGCCTTTGTTTTATCGTTTAAGTGAGACCGATTGAGTTTGGAAGTTTATCGATCATTCTACTGTCACTTTCTATTTTAATCTTTTGTGCAGAATGGTATAAAATGCTCCAGGTGATTTTTTCCCAAACACGCAGCCTCTGGAGGACTTTTATCTGCTCATTCCAGCAGCTGTCGCCAGTTCCCTCCTCCTACTCCGGCCCTCTGCTAACCAGCTGCCTTGCAGAAGCCAGTAAAGCACAGTGAGGAACTGCCAGCTTGTGTCATCTGTTTTTCTCTCCTGCAATACTGTAAATACGAGGAGGACTGTATAATTAGACGGTTAACTAGCAGAATATGGTGTTTTTCTTGTTAAAACGTGTGAGCCTTGGGAAGCTGCCCGCTTCTAAACCTGAATCTACCGGCTGCAGAGCCAACATGCGCACCGATTGTCATCGCCGGTCCTCTTACATGTAAAGTATAGCTAGCAGGACAGATGGTCACTGTTCAACAGAGAGCTGAACCCGGTGCTCCGAGTTGCCAACGCAAACCCAGCAAATGTCTTGAGGTTTGCAGGAGCAGCTCTGGTCTGAGGTCAACACATGTCTGTGCTGGCACGAACGCACAACCAGCAGATGTGTTATTCAAATCAGGGGACAAATAGCAGCTGAAAGATGTGCTTTATTCTTTTTTTAAAAACAGCATTTCTGCGTTTAGCAGGTTGAGAAAGTCTTCATGTGAGAAGTTTAAACTTGTGGCCTGACACTGAGAATAAGGCAGTAACCTTTATTTAAATTGCAGGCATTTGTGCTCAGCATGCGAGTTAGATTATAAAAATACACATAAATATCTTTCACAGTTATGGAAACTGTCTCCTCTGAAGCAAAACTGAGCTTTTTATTAGGATATTTGGTTTATGCAAACAAAAAAGCGTGAAAGAGGATTCTTTTTTTAACTTTTCAGAGGAAAAACTTTTGCTAGATTTATAATAAGACACCCTCTTTTTCCCTTTACCTCTTTACGTTTATTTGTTTAATAATGTGTGTCTATTTTGTACAAAAACGGTGGATTTTTCAAGCTGAATAAGGGAAAACAAGCAAAAAAATATCAAGCTAATTGTTCAATTTGCTTTCTAAATGTCCTTTCTATATTGTGCTGAACATCTACCATTGTCATCTCAGATGTAGACAAATGTTCCATTCAGACAAATTCAGCCTTCCAAAGATTGTTCAGTTTGGCTTTTTTTTTTTTTTTTAATTAAAATGTTTGTAATTTAGGAGCAGACAAAAAAAAGCTGTTTGAAAAAGATTGTAGCTACAACCAGCAGGCCACAAACTCCCTGCTCTGCTTCATTCTGATACAGTCACTTGCTGACAAAAAGATCCATGTTCGTCTTTGTTTTGACATCTGGCTCAAAGCTGAAGGCTGGACAGCTCCTTTCTCACCATTTTTCCTGCACCGGTAATGTTAGGTTGGGGTTGTAAGCTAGCGGGAGAGAATGTTACCAGAGGATGTCGGGAAGGGAGGCCAATGAGTTAATTATAGGAACAGACTCAAAACAATAAGGACAAATTCCTGTGAATGGGCTTCTTTTTAAAATGTATATAAATATAGATTACACTTTGTCATTCTTTATTGCAAGAAATTGACCACATTTTCTTCACAAAAAATTATTCCAGAAATTAATTTAATGTAATTCCAAGAAAACTTTTAGTTTATTAAGTTTTTATTTCTTTTACAGCTGTTGGGCTGGGAGTTTTTCTTATGTCTCAGTTTTTTTTTTTAATTTCCCTTCTTCCATTTTAAAGGACAGGAAAAACAACACTGTCAGCAGTTATTTTTCAGCAAGAGACAAATGAGAGATGCAGTTCATTTTTATCTGCCACACATCAAAAGTTTGTCAAGTTTTCTTATTGTCCAGATGACATTGCTGCTTCCTTACAGTATCTGCGCCTCTGCAGGAGGTGACGCATTTGAGAGCAGCTTTGATGGAAGACCTCCTGTCGAATCTTCCTTTCCCTCTCCATCCTCTCTTTCCCTCCCCTGTCCAGCCCTCTCCTCTGGGCCTCCTTATCCCCAGCATACATAACACATCCTCCCCTGGGCAGACTCGCACAGGGGGGCTGGTCCAGGAGGCCGTACCCAAAGACAAAGCCCGGCTAGATCCACCATTCCAAGATCACTCCATCTCCCTTACACCCCTGTGGAGCCAGTCCTCCAGGGAGAGTCATCTCTGCTGGGCTGGGACTGTTAATAAGCTGCTAATGAGGAAACAGACCTCTGTTCTCTGCAAACGTCAAGACAGATGGATGCATGCGACACATTTGTTTTAAATGTCCTACTGGTTGAATGAGGAAGAGAAAGTATGACTGGTACAGTCCAACTTTATTTATAAAGCAATTAAGCATTTTCCCCGAACTCAAAAATCTGTTTAATAACATAGAGCAAAACAAAAACAAACAAAAAAAAAAAAACGTAAATTGTGTTAAAAAGTATAAATTTGCTAAATGAAATGACAGATAAAAATGGTAAAAAAGCCAAACAAACAACCTTTTTAGGTGTTTTAAAACAGATGATAAATAATGACACTGTGCAACTATCTACACAATAGAATTCAGTGTATGAAACATGAAGATCTTTGTTCAGAGTTAGTCACGATTAAAAAAGGAGTGCCGCAGGGCTCTGTTTTAGGCCTCCTTATTTATCTCTAACAGGGCCAGCCAACCCAGGTCCCCAAGAGCAACAATGCTCCCTGGTTTCCAGCTCTACTAGAACATCTTTCTGCTGATTGGCTTGTTATACAGCAGAAGTGTGGTCTGGGGTGGTTTCAGAAGCAGGTGGTCAGTCGACCTAAGAGGTTGGAGGAGATATAAGAGAACATGAAGCTGCAGCAACAGCTGGTGGGCAGGTGTCAAACCATGAACCTGTTTGAATGCAAATGAAAGAGTCTTTCAATTGATGGTAAAATGAACAGGCTGCAAACGCAATAAAGTAAAATTGTGGGGGATGTAGTCATACTTTTTTCATCACCACCTCTTAAAAAATGTGGGTTCATCCAAGACATGCGTCAAGACATTTCTGGAGTTTTACCAAAAGAAAAATTCTTAATTAGACACAAATGGGTATAACAGTAAAATGGGGCACAATATTTCCTGATTTTGGAACCAAGTAGGACGAAAAGAGAATTAAAGGGGTCTAAAAACTGAGCCCTGAGGGATGCCCCACAACATTGGGGTGAAGGAGAATGTTTGGTCCCCAAAAGATTTGGTTACACAAGTAAGATCGGAACCATTCCAATGCATATCCGTTTTCTCCATACAGCTCCAGGCGGGAAACTAATATGCCTTTATCCACAACCAGTTTAACTCCACAAGAACAACACAGTCGTCTTTCTGTTGCTTTTCTCATGAGTAATAATATTATGCAGTGTTTCGTATCTGTTTGAGAAAAAAAATATGTTATTATGTCTGGACTTAAAAATATAAGTATGCAGAAATAACTGTAGGATCCAGGGAGGTCCCCCGCCCCAAAAAAGAAACCCCTCCTGTTTCTCAGCTTGTTAGAGGAAGCAGCAGCAGCCTGTAAGTCCTGCAGACCAGATGTGACCCAAAGGGACATCTGATGCTGTTTAAGCACAAACAGAACAAGGAAGTGTGCCTTTTCAAACTCTGCATTGTCTGTTTGGGTCCATTGGTGTAACAAGAGGACTGACAGGAGGTCCTGAAGGACCTCACTCTCACAGAGACCCCCATCCTTGGAGTGTCTCGACAGGAGCCCCACGCCGGGCTGTCTGTGCCAGCCAGGCAGCCTCTCTGTGTTTAGCTGCTGGAGGCAAAGCAGACTGGTATTGAAATGGATTGCTCACCGGTAGGCCCCAGTTGAGAGCCCGGGGATTGTTAATAGGCTTCTAATGGGATGACCAGCCTTTGGACGGCCCCCTCCAGCCCCCCTAGCATTTGTAGAGAAAGGGAGATGATAACAGATGGATGGGGGAGAGGGTGCTCTTCCTTTTTGACAGACAGACGAAGAAAAGTAAGGATGAACGGAGGGGCGGGGGTGAGTGACAGCTCTCAGTGAGGTGGCAGAAAGTGACGAGTTTCTTGTTTTTGCTAAACACAACTTTTACTTTCAGCAGCACACAAAATATGATTTTTTTTTAATTTAGCAACAAATAATCCCATTTGTAATCTCAGACAAAACTGTCTAAAGTGATTTGAAATACTTAAATTGGTGAAAATCTATATTTTCAGGAATATCCATCTCTGATTTAGATCTAATTTACATTGAATAGAAATGCTCAGACAAGAATGACACATTTCCATCAGATTTCTGCAGCAGATAAGTGTTATTTTTTTCCTGTCATACCTGCAACAAATTGAGTCAAAGACTAAAAATATTTTGTACATCCGTCATTTGATGTACTTCTTTAAACCGGCCGTCTCTTATAAACATTCTGCCCTTTTGTGTTTGTTAAAAACGTGACTAATTCTGGGTATTTTTTGAAGCATTTCCTTTTTCAGTCCCTGTCATATCTTTGCACAATAAGATGATAGAACTGAATTTCCTTTTACAGCATCATTAAAATTCTGTCTTTGTTTCTTTCTGGTGTTTTGCTTCATGGTTTCCACCTTCTTTATTCCAACGCATCTACAGACTTTCAGCTCTGCAGTGACAAACAGTTGCTTTTATGAAACCATCAACTATAGAAAAGATCGGTTTCAAAATGAGCTTTTTGTTTACGCTGTTTTCTAGTTTGATTGATTGAATGATTGTTTTTTTTTCATGGAATTTCAAAATAAGGGGAAATGACAGGTGTTTTGCTAATGAGTGAAGATTCAACCACAGTAACTTTCACCACCTGTTTGGATTTCCATCAGGTCGGATGTGTTTTTTGAATGTTACCTATAGAATAGATTAAACTGTGATTAAAAAAACCTTCTTGCAGCTAGAATGTAATTAGTTTTCCTAGCTATAAAGTAAAAACATTCTAAAACATAGAAAAAAAATGCACAAGCTGTTCAGCAAAGATGTCATAATACTGTGGAGTAAATTAAAAAGTAATACATGAAACAGTTGCTGCAGCTTCAAACAAATTAGCTCAACAGAATAAGAAGCCACATATACCGACCATCCATCTGCAGAACCTGCTGAATCTATTTTGGGGTTACAGGGTTGCTGGAGCCAACCCAGCTACTGTTGGGGTACATCCTGAACAGGTTGCCAGTCTGCCGCAGGGCCACAAATTTACAGTCAACCTTTGAAGCATGAGTTTGACTTGTGTGAGGAAGCTGGAATCCCCGGAGAAAAAACACATACATGCACAGGGAGAACATGCAAACCCTGAACTTGAAGCAGGGTCTTCTCTTCGTGAGGTAAGAGTGCTAACCACTACACCATCATGCTCCAAAACATGCTGCAAAAATAACTAAAGAAAGCCTCAAATTGTTTGAAGCAAAAGTGTACGGTTCTCATTGCAAAAAAACTCATGTTCACGCGTAACCATGCAAGTTTTACAGCCGTTTTTTTTCTCAATGAACAGCACGCGTGGCCACTGAACACACGTTGCCAGATAGGTTGGACTTTGACCACTTGGACTCAGATTTGAGACCAGGAGACAGAAGTGTCGCTGGAAGCGGTCGTCATCCCAGGCACAGCTCCTGAAAAAGGCGGTGAAACTCACCAAACTCAGAGCGCAGCTGGTTTATCTGACGACGTTAGCGTTTGTTTTTCAAACAAAGATAAACTGATACCCCTCCACTGACATAAGGGTAATCCATATCCATCATTGCAAGGACGCTAGCAATGAACCAAACCATTTCTGTTTTGAGAAATTGCACCATTTTCCCACCAAGCCTCTTCCTTCTGTAAGTGGCGGACATATTAAGCGGTGGAAAAAGAAGAAGAAGAAGTGGCCTCTCCCTGCTAGTGCAGTGTGTGTCCAGTATGTACGTAGCTTAACACACACACGGTTTCAAAGCTCTTCATTAAACAGAGGCACGCGAGTCTCGAATGTTACAGACTCCAAACAAGCTTTAATAACATGCATTAATTTCAGAATCATCCCTTTCTGCACACCACCGCACACAGACATCACTGACACACATCCCCCTGCAGATCCGTCCGTCCTGTCTGACTGGGTGAGGTCTTGGGGGAGTCATTAAGTACAAAGCGTTAACATCTGCCAGACATTACTGAGCCAGAGCAGTTGTGATTTGTCCATATGATGACTCTGGCCCATACAACTGTGGTTTGTGTGTAAGTGTGCATGCGGGAGTGTGACTCTGCTGCTGTCACTTCTGCTTTCACACCCAGGATAATGCCCGCTTGTAATTAGAGCCTTCCACGTGTGGGTTTCATCTGAATGTTTGCAGCAGATTAAGCGAGGGTTTAGCAGTTGGGCTGTCATGTGATCAGCTAAGATATGTGCCTCAGTTGTGTAGAAGTTTGTTTTGGTTGTATTTATTTAAACAGGCTAAGCAGAAAAAAGATGGACACTTGTGTTGCGCTTCCCTGTTTCCACCATCCACCTCCATGTCCAGAATGCCAGCGCGTGTTGACACATTATTAACATGTTTGTTTGTTCTCCAACAAGCTGTCCTGGTGTTGATAATGTTGATAATGATCAAAATCACCAACTGTGACGGAGTCCGCCTGGCAGCAACTTCACCGAGGTCCGAACACGCCAGCTGAATCCAGGCCAGATGGAGGAGGCTGATGTCTGCTTTAACATCGCCAAATCACAGGGAGGAATAGGTAGCGGTGTAACGCCTGGGTCAGCTGAGCCGCCGCATCACACAGTCAGAGGCAGATCTGATGAAATCCAATGGAAAGGTATGAAACCTTCGACGAGTAAAGGTGATTGAGGCTTCCTGCTGAAAACCTGTCTTAGATCTGCTGAACACCTGATCAGACAGAGAACGAACTGAGGGGTGGGGGGGCAGCTGATAGACGGCAGCAAGGCTCGTCTGACTGAAGGGGGTGAATGTGGGCTGATGCCAAGCCATGTACCTCAAGCCGGAGGGTGTAATGTCTGTTACTGCTCTGCCAGCAGAGATGCCAGATCTGTTCCCAAAGGCCTGTTTGAGTCGACCGTCTTTGAGTTCAGCGGAAACAGAAAGGAAAATAGAAGCAGCTTATGTTCTGCCAAAACAAAAAAAGAAAGAAATTTACTTGTAGAATGTTGTTTCTCATTTTGTCATTTTTTTCTATTGTTTTGATTAATTTGTAGGTCATTTTAGAATGGATGCTTTACTCTGATAAAATGACAGAACAGAAAGACTAAAAAAGGAATACCACCACTACATCGGCTTTTATTTTTCATAATCAATCAATCAATCAAACAAAGATCTTCAAACACAAAAAATTCTAAAACCCACACAATGCCCACACCCCCCCCCCCCACACACCCCCCCTCCACACAATACATCAAAGTAAAAACAGAGATTTTTAAATTACCTAAATAGATATTACAAAAAAGATAAAATCAAATAAATACACACATAAAGATATTCCAACATCAAGTAAAAATGTTAATTTCTGCCAAAAAAAATATGAATGAAGTTATAAAAAGCATAGGTGAAACCATAGGCAGACGCCTAGACTGCAAAAATCCTTGGGGCCATGCAGCCCAGGGCTGCTGGAGGACTGTCAATATTTAGGGTCCCACCTGAGAGTGTGAGAAAAGAGATGAAGCGGTAACTTTAGGTAACAGGAAAACTGTGGTAAGGGCAGCAATGTTGTTTATTTTAAAGACAATCGCTCTAAGAAAGAGACAGGAGGCAGAACTGGATGTATCAGAGCTGAAGATGTTGAAGTTCTCTTTGAGAGCGGTGAGGATGGATCGTTTGAACATGTTGAGAGGAGAGACAGTGAATGTGTTGGTAAAAGGATGCTCAGGTTGGAGAAAACCAGGAGAGAAGCCTTAAGAAGGCCAAAGAGTTATGACCGTAGTGCAGAAGGACGTATGGGTTAGGGTAGGATTTAACAGAGCTGTGTCAAAAAGAAGATACGATGTCAGTAAAACAAACCAGATTATTTTGTTAATCTCTAAAACTGCCAGTAAACATGTTCTCAGTGGACTTGTCAGGCAACTCATGGTGATTAGTTAAGGATTTTTCTGCTTGAATTCAAGAACTTTTATTAAACTGCTGAATAGAACAGTTTGTAAAAGAATTTCATAATAAAACAGATTTCTTCAAAACCATTTGACCAGGTCCTTCAATCATTTGATGAAACATTCATTTAGTTTGTAAGAATATAATGTATGCCCTTGCTAAAAAAAAAAAAGTACCCCTTTTGAAGCTTTTACTGGCATGTATTTGCATGTACGTCTTAAATATATTAATACAATTTCCAAAACAGAAGGCGTAGAAGCAGCAGGGCCCAAAATTGATCAATGTTGCCATGCGTGCATAAAAGTGGACTTTAGAAAACTGTAATTTATCACCACTGACTGATTAAGAAGGCAAAGAAAGAGAACCGGGAAAATGATCTTGCTCTTAAAAACTGTCACAATAACACCCACTTACCAATACGTTTCTATGCTGCAACAACATTTGTTAGAAACACCTTCATCAGTGTTTCTTTAGTAATTCTGAAGAACATTTTAAACGTTTGGCTCTTAAATGAGGAAACTGAAGCACAGCACACTTTAGTCCATTTAAACCAGTCAAATTCCTGACGAAAAAGCACTAACACAAACCACAAACAAACAAGAGAAATGGGTAACCTATCGGATTTTTATTTTAAAATTAGTAAAAATGTAGTTGTATTAGCTCCTTCAAGGAGGAGTCGAGTGCAAAGTTCGTACTCACAGCATGCTAATGCAGAGGTGGATGTTTTAAAGAATTTGAAAAGAAAGACAAAACTTTGGACAAATGGAGATACTGATAGTCATTGAGGTAAAAATAAAAATACGGAAGTATTTTTTTTTGGATCCCAGATCACAGCTTTCCCCGTGTTAATAGATTTTCTCTTTATGAAAGTCAGAAACGGCACAATGCTGGAAGGCGGTGGACGTTCTAAACCAGAGCGAGCAAAAGCAAAGTCATTTTTCTACGCCGTAATGACCAGAAGAATACCATTTGATGTTTCATCCTCAGAAGGGCCTCATGTTGCCTTCAAAGCTGAGAAAACTTGGGTTATGATCAAACTGCTTTAATTTTTCAACTTTGCAGTCCCTTTTTTCAGAGCAGGAACATTTTCAAACAGGTTTTTGTGGTTTTTCTTTTACTGGAGCGCTCAAAGACCAAGTCTGATCTCTTCATTTGTGTGATCTGTTCTTGGCTTCGGCCGCGGCTCGCTCTCTTCACGATCATGTTTCACTTTGTCGCCAGACTCCCCCCAGCTGAGAGGGGACTGTCACCCAGCACTCTGCCAGGCCTAGAGCTGGCACACAAACATCACACAAGTTGGAGCAGATATCTTTATTAGTACCGGGTTGAGCCTTCACCCAACTTCTAGAGTAAACTTCACCTCCAGAAGGGACTGTCGGGGCTCACAAAAGGTCTGTCAGAGGTAAAAACAGGAAGGTGTGCTCACTCCTCTTCAATTTGACCGTTTTCCTGGAGTCATCAGGCTGCAGGACTTCTTCCTCCGGGAAGATTCGGAGCATGCGGTGGCCAGAGATTTATCTCTCCCATTAACATCTGCTCTGCTCCTCTTTCCAGAAGGCCACCACGTACACATGAACCCACACAGACACGCACACAGCACAGGCTGACACTGCGCATCGAACATGGTTGACAATCAAGGGCTGTTTGTTTTGAGCAGTGTCAGGGCAGTTAAACTCTCACGGGCAGTCTCCAAACTACAGGCGACTGGCACACAGACAAACACTCAGAGAGCGCATTTACGGCCAAGCGCCGAACGCCATCTGTCAGTCACTGTAGGAGAACATTACAGCCGAAACACACATGCTCACAAGCGCCTTATATCAGGAGGTTTTTGGTGGGTTTTTTATTGTTGTTTGTGGACAAGTAACAGTCAGGAAGAATATATGCTTACTCTATGGCAATAATATGAATAATTAATACTCATATTTGTTCTGACAAAATGTTTTAAGGTTAATGCACACAACCACTTAAGACACTTAAAAATACATGTCAATGCAGCCGAGACAGACTGTATTGTTCAAATCCATTGAATTTTATGAATCATAACTTTTTTATTTAGTCTTGAAATAGATCACATGACTTGAATACCCATTAAATCTTGTGCAAATCCCTAAATATTTGATTAAACAAACAGCAATGCTGTCCCTTTCAAAATAAATGTTGTTTTTGGAGACCTAAGTTTTATTCATAGTATTTTTGTAAATTTTAAAGCACTTTCAATCTATTACTTGTGCATCTATGAACGTTTTCTAGCTTGCAATGACTATTTCCTTCCACTCGTGTTACGCCACATAAATGTTTATATTTGGTTCCACGGTTTTATATTTTCCAGATATTTAAGAAAACAACAACAAAAAAGAAATAGAAGATAAGCAAATCAAACTTAAATGATGGAGTTCTTCTATCTCCAATGTTATAAAAAATATACATTTTTTGTTGTTGTTCAATATGTTTAATTTTAAACCATCAGGTATTATAATGAAGAATTTGCAGCAACACTATAGATGAAGCATTTTACCCTTATATTGTTTTTGGGTCCCGTTTTCACTCTTGAAAAAGCGTCAGTTTTGCCCCTAGCGCAAAATAAAGGTTAAATGATGACATTTGACAAACCAAAAAAGAAAAAAAAAAAAACTTTTTCTGTGTTTATTTAATCAAAATCTAAAAACAACAAGAAGTTAAAGACAGTTTTCCAAATGTTACGGCAGCTTTATTTCTTTTTGCATAAAACTGGTAGATATTTAATTTCATGGCATCAAAAGACATCATCAGTTTGTCCACGTTCAGACTACTTTCAGTTCATTTTTAAGCTCACATTGCAACGGAACCAAAACCGTCTAACTCTCAGGACAACAGTTAACCCCAACATGACCTTCAATATGGCTGCCTGACAACACTGACCCTAAAAGAAGGCATTGCAAGTCAGGGATTGCAGGTTTGACCACACTTGTTTGTTTTTGCTCTGTATCTCATTTTAATGGATGAAAACTTTAATTTCAATGTTGTTATTAAAGTCAAAAACACCTCAATTAATCAACCCAATCTGTGTTTCCCGTCTGCTTAAGTGTGTTTTGATGACAGATGACACAACCCGCCTGAAACAATAACACACATGAATGTCACTCTGCAGCCCCATCCTCTCACTTCCCGTGACCCCACCTGGACAAAGGGAGATGTCAGCTCCACTTATAACCACACAATTAACATGCAAATGAGCCTGGTTGCTAATGGCGATGGCAAGGCGCTCTTATGATGGAAATATGCTTTCTGTTTTTGGCAGTATGGGCTAAACATTAGACCGCGGAATCAGCTGAGGACAGATAGAGGGCCCCTGGGCTTCCCCGAGGGCGACGGCGACAGAGAGGATGCACTCACAGAGGCATTGGCCTTTGCACCTGCTTCACCGACAGACGAACACACTCAGAGCATGACCAGGCGGTTATAATCAGCCTCGTTCAGGCTGTCAGCCCAGTCAATAACTTATCCCTCAACTGCTTTTGTTCTAGCTGCTGCTCTTTATTCAACTGATATTCTTTTTTGATTGCTGTCCTGAGGCGGTGGTCCTGCAGCAGCTCACTGACCGGAACCAGAAGAGGCAGGAATTCAGTTCTGCACCAGACCTCAGAGAGGCTACAGTCTCTTTTGGATGTGAAACTTTAAAAAAAACCTTTGAATTAAGAAAAAAATGAGTAAGCAACTTGGTGACAGTCTGCCTGCCTGGCTGGAGTGTAAAAATGCCCTGTCATTGAGAACAGTGTGAACAAAGCTGCTCCGAGTGATAAACCTTGAGTGTCTTGCAGTAACAGGTGTGTGCTCCCTAAAGGGCCAGTCGTTTGTCAACCGGCATGAAAAGAGGAGCGGCTAAACCACGAGTGACCGACCGCCTGCACACAAAAGCATTTTATCTGTCAGCTTCATTCTTAAAAATTCCATCCGTTTGATTTGATTTTTTTTTAGAACACAAACAGTTTTTTTAATACTTTTTTATAACATTCGTGGCAATTTATGATGAATTTCTATTTTTCCTCATAGCATTTTTGAGTTTAGAAGGAAGGGAAAATATGCAGAGTTGCATAAATAATTGTAATTTTTTAATTTGAAATCTTTTTTTTTTCCCTTATCTACTTTTCTCCGTTTGTTTCGCTGCATTTCAGATTATTTACAAGTTCGAAACACAACTTGATGAAGAGTTGTCCTCCAGAACGCACTCTTTGGCATGCGCATTATTTTTGTTTACTCCCCTCCTCCTCGTCCCACCCTGCTCTGAATGCGCCTGCGGCAGCAGTTGCTCCTCTTTACGCAGCGCCTAATTAGCCAGAATTAAGAAGTATTTCTGGGCCCATTGACGGGTCCATTTCCTTTGAAACCGCAGCACAATAAACCTTAAGTAATTACCCCAACTCATGACTATTAACTCGCAAACCGCCAGCTTCCCTTGACAACATCCTCCTCAGTGCTGCGCGCTTAAAAGGCCATTGCGGCTCCTCAGTTGCATACATCCCATCTGGCAGGCTGCGAGGCGCGCAGGCTCATTCCTCAAGACAAAAATAAATAAATAAATAAACTCCTTTGCAACTTAGGAGCTTTACAAGTTACAAAAGGAGTTTGTTCCCCCACTTTTGTTTTTAATCCACCTTCTCATTTGCATGCGCTGAGAATGGATCTGAATGTATAATCTCAGCGCCCTGTAATCCCGGCGCTCTGATGTGATTTTCTCCTCTTGGTCCCCAATGAACAATTAACTTGTAATCTCTGCAAACATACATTCTGTCGTGGCGAAGATGAGACGGAGAAGCGCCCATGGGACCCCCACCCGCTGGACAAACTGCTCCCCTCTTTCACTCTTTCGGGGCCCCCATTATTAGGCTCCTGCAGCTCCTCATTTCATCTCCTCCTCGTTTCATCTGCTTTTAGTTGTTGGTCGACGTTGGAAAACCGTTTTTTTTTATTTGTGAGTGCGTAACTGAAGGCCTAAACGCGCAAAAATGTGAAATTAGGCCTCAACTTTACAGGAAGTTCATCGTTTGTACAAATCGTACATTAACTTGAATCACGAAATTATCAAATGATATTACAATTTGTGTTCATTTTTAATAAATTGCCAAATCAAACGTGTTTAAATCGGTTTGTGTTGTTTGTTGAGATTTTTATTATAAACACAAATATATAAATTCAATTGTTTTATTAAAAAATGGTGCTTTACTGAATACTTTTTAAAAAAGTTTAAAAAAAGAAACATGATGAAAAATGTTCCAACTTTTAAAAAGAACATTATGAAACAATAAGAAAAGACAATTTTTAATGATTCATAATCCCCGTTTTTTATTGAAATTTCAACCAGAGACGCTGCTTGTAATAAATATTTTTTTTCTCAGTCAACAATGTACAAAAATAAAGACACGGGGTCTCTGGGCAAACTAGTGATTATTTCCATGCAGGAAAAACAAAAACTGAGAGCAGGAGAGTCATGATCGGATTCGAACTCCAAACAAATCCTTGGTACAAGGCACAGATCACTTCCATCGATTGAACGCCTGAAAAAAAGACAGAAATGTTCATGCAGCCTCACTCCCCTCCTCTCACTGTCAATCAGGAGGAAAACTTTGTTCCCCTTTTTACTCTCAACTGACAAAATCAGCAGGCTTCATTAAAGTCCTTGTTACAAGGAGGAAAACCATGTTTCTCATACGTTCAACAAGAAAACAGACGGAACAGCAACATGCAGCGGAGACGCAGAATTCCCCAGGATATTTACAGACATACAGTCTCTGCCTGCGCGGCAGCATCATTTCAGGCCGTCCTTCGCTTCCCCCGTGAGTCTCGTGAGGCCCGTGGAGGTGATGGGGATGTGTGGAGGTGGGGGCACCTGGCAGATGGTGCAGGGACACGGCAGCCCGGCCCAATGCTGGAAGCCGGAGCCCAGCTGCAGGGGCGGGGGCGCGGAGGGAGAGCTCTTCATGAGCGCGTGCGGCGCGCGGATGGAGGTGAGCCCCGGCAGCGCGCTGGACAGAGTGGAGGAGGTGGAGGAGGAGAGCGCGCCTCCGAGCAGGGGGTGCACCTGGTGCGCCGCTGCGGCCGCGGCGGCGGCGGCTGCTGCGGCGGCGGCGGGTCCGCCTGAGTGCGCGCCCGCGCCGGCGCCGTGCGCCACGGTGCCGCAGTGGAAGGCAGAGTGCTGACCGCCGTAAATCTCCCCCACCAGCCGCTTCATCTCGTCCAGAGAGCTGGTCAGCATCAGGATGTAGTTCCTGGCCAGAAGCAGTGTGGCGATTTTGGACAACTTCCGCACGGAGGGCCCGTGCGCGTACGGCATCACCTCGCGCAGGCCGTCCATGGCCAGGTTGAGGTCGTGCATGCGCTTCCGCTCCCGGCCGTTAATCTTCAGGCGCAGCTGGTACATTTCTTCCTCGGTGACCTGCTTCTTCAGTTTGTACTTGTTGCTTCCTCCTCCTCCTCCTCCTCCTCCGCCGCCGCTGCTGCTGCTGCTGCTGCTCCCCACAGACTTGGGGTCTCCAGAGCGCAGAGGCTCTCCGCCGCTCAACTTCTGGCGCTGCTGCTCTCCACTCTGCGTGGATGAGGAGACAGAGGAGCCACCGTGGTGGTGGTGATGGTGGTGATGATGCTGCAGAAACATGTCGTCCATGTCCGGGGAAGAGGCTCTGCTGCTCGGGCTGGAGTCTGAATTCATTTTATGGGTTTGCCTCCGAGGTGGTTGTAGGAGGTCGCTGCTGGCTTCCTCCCTCTGTGCTGTCACTCTCCTCTTCTCCCTCCCCGTTTGTCACCTGACGTCGCCTCCTGTCCCGCTCTGCCTCTTATGTTTCGTTGGCTTTGCGCGTCTGCAGAGAGTGAGACGCTGATGGAGCCTATTTATACGCACGGACACACAAAAGAGCTTCTCCTTTTCTTAACCCCTAGTTAAGAGGATGACGCGCCCGCGAGAAAGGGGGCGGTGGGCTTGGACTGTCCCAGTGACCGCGGTGCGCATCCATTCACTGCCATTGTCAGGACGCACGAGGGGGGGTCAAAGTTCTCTCCTTTCCACATCAGAGCAGCTTTACGCGCAGAAAGTTTGACAGCATTTGGTGGATTTCTGTCCAAAGACTGAGCAGATTTATGACAGAAAGTTGCGGTAAAGAGGAGTCGCGTTCACGAGCTGGAAGTCGCTAAAAACGCGTGAGAGTGGATCACCAGATCCTGCGGCCTCCCCGGGAGCTGCGGGCCTAACGGGGATCTGGAACCTGCAGTCTGGGTGAAGGAGGCGAGGGCGCACACTTTAGAGGCGCGTGAAAGTTTGTGGAACTATGATGAAAAAGGATTTTTCTACAGGAACAAAATGAAAAAAAAAATCCCATTAAATGATTGAAATGTGGGGAAAATAAACGAAAAGTAATTTTTCTTTTTTGGGTTTATCACATCTGTGGTTTTATGAGCAATTTACCATCATTTATTCATAGATGTACCCGCATCATTTAAAGGAACAAAACAAACAAAATTAAATAAAATTGTATTAGTTTATGTACAGTAAATTCATGTCTAATTTTTGTCATTTTCCTTCAAGAACATTATATGTAATGTTTTTATGTATTATTTTTTTGATTCTCGAAAAACATATTCTGTTAGTGGCTAAAAAGGTGCAGAAGGCAATTTTATTTAAAATAAATGTGGTCTGCTTTCATATGTAAGATAAAAAAAAGTTTATCTATATATTTTTTTCCAATTTCATGTGTTTTATTTTCATATCCGCTTGAATTTGACAGATTTTGAGTGAATGCTCAAAGTTTTTCTTGTAAATCTTTTTTTTTTTCTTCTCAGGTAAAAAAACGGTTTTAGTTCTGGTTGGTTTCTTCTCACATTTGTTAATTTAATTTAATTTAATTTAATTTAATTTAATTTAATTTAATTTAATTTAATTTAACTTAAAAGTTCTCTTCATTTATTATTACTTAAACATTTTAGAACATATTTTTTACGAGTTTCACCAAACTTCTCTTCTGTGTTTTGAGCTCTCCAGAATCCACAAATGTCACATTTGAGAAAACAAAACAAAAAAAAGTTGTAAAATTGCAAGTAATTAGGATTAAAAATAAGAAAGATGTTCAGGAATGCCACCAGCTGATCTTCTGAAGTCTTTTTCGTAAAAGGTGACAATTGCCTCAGTATTGTCCATAGAGAGCTACAGAAAGCCTCTCTTCACTCTGAAGGATCTGATCTGAAGTGGAGGAACTGACCATCGACAAAAACATGTGGAAGCAACTGCAGCCCCTCAGCCCTACATCTGTCTGTCTGCCTGTCCGTCTGCTCCCACCCAGTCAGCACTTCAAACCTGGATAACAAAGTCTGGCCGAGCCCTCCGCCCCCGTCCTGGGATCCCCCTGCTCGAACAGTAAATTCACGGACGCATTGTTGGTCCAGCAAAGGAGGCCTTCTCATAAAGGTGCTGCAAATGCAAAGAAAAGCGCTGGTCGGCTTTGCTCTCTCTTGGTGGCATTTGAAAGTCTAAAGCTTTGAATACCAATTGCTTGAACTGGACATATGCGAATCCGCTGTAAGCCTACTAATCCTGTCTCCAAGTGTTTCTTTGTGAGAGGGGCAGGCTGGCACACCCAAGAGAAAGTGTTCCTAATCCGGTCAATGTGGAAAAATGTGTGAAAGAGGGATATACGTGTGTCCGTGTGTGTGTTGCAGGTATCAATTTGTGCAGGGCTTTTTTAAAGTTTCCTTTTTTTTTAGTGTGTTTTGCTGTTTTTCTGTGTGTGTGTCCATCTGAGGCCTCCAGCTCCACACCACCAGGACACTGGCCCAAATGAAGGCAGTTATTCACCGTTCCCCTCACACTACTGCCGCAGCGGGTCGTCCATAATGTGCTCTTTTCACTGCGTAAGCTCCTCTTTTTCCTTTTATTCCTCTTTTCGTGCCTCTGTCTCTCTCCCCCTCTCATTGATTGTTTCACTCTTTTTTTTTCCTCTTACTGATTTTATCCAACAAATTCAGATTTTTATTTTCCTTTCTCGTCATTGTCCAAAAATTAGGAGTCTTTAGGTTTTCCTCTGTGTTTTTCACACCAGCTCTTAAACCAAAGAGACTTTTTTTTGTAAAGTTTTGCTTTACTTAAGCTGAGGAGAGTCAACTACTTTTATCACAGTGATCCTAGAAAATGACTTTTCATAAAAAAATGTTCATCACTCATCTCTAACATTCCACTCTCTCGTTTTTATTCCGTCCAGTCCAACAGAAATGTATCCAAATGCAGTTATTAATAAAGTTTAGCCTCAAATACAAAAGGGATTTATGCAAATGTACACCTCCTGTGTCAGAAGATTCATAACCCTTTTTGTGACAGTAAAACTAAACCAATACAAGAGGCCTTCAGCTTTTATCTGAATACTCAGCCCAACAAACAAATCTTCATTGCTTAGAAAATGCCCTAATGTCAGGTAAAGGTGGTGTAGGCCCCAGTATGCAGGAGACAGCGTATGCAGAGGCTTGGCGACAGAAACTTAAACATTTAATAAATAAACTTAAACATAATAAACCCATGAGGTGCAAGAAAAGGTGACAAAACATAACAGATGACTTGAGAAGGAAGAACTGAAAGTCAGACACTTAAATAGACTGAAGCAATTAACTGAATTGAGGACAGGTGTGATTCATGACAAACCTGAATCTGGTGTGACTGAGCGACAATTCTACATATACATGACCTAAAACCAACATAACTGACAAAACACAATCTTCACAGTACCCCTCCCCAGAATGAGGAGATCCCAGATGCCCAAATACAGCAAAACATCTGAGAGGAGGGAACATAGAGACACAAAAACAAGTCCAGAAAACATTTAGAGTTCTTGCAGCCAGATGGATGTGAAAGGTATCAGAACCCCTCCTCAGGAACAGGCATAAAGAACACCATTCCCGACGACCCTCCCCAGGGAGAAGAAATATGAAGGGGAGCAGCCTCGGTGATCCTCCTCAGGAGCAAGAAGCTTCAAGGATGGCAAACCCCTCAGGAATGGATTGGGTGGACGTGGAATGACATGACGTGTACAAGGCTGCAAGAACACTTACATCTGACGTGGTGAAGCGTGGCATGGCGTGGCAGAATTCTCCCACTGCGTCCAAGGTGGTCAGGTCAGTCTGTCTGGGACTGGTGGTGGAGGATCCAAAATGCAGGAGACTGGGCTTGGTGACACACGTTTAATAAATCAATGAGAACATGACAAAAACCAAACCAAAGTTCCCAATCCTCACACTTAAGTCTTATTTCCTCCTTTCAGACAGGTTTTGTTCTGATATACTAAGTTTTTCTTTAGAAACTTGCCTGTGAAGCTGATAGAGACACAGATTTAGTTTTTAAAAAAGAAGACAACGAACAAAAAACTAAAAAAAAACACATAATGTTGGCTTTTTTCCTTCTTCAATCTAAATATTCTCTTTCTTTTTTTAATAAAAATTAGATAAACAGGAAACTATTTTTAAAAAGATTAATAATGTTTGGAAATTTCAAAAATTTACAAATCTTCTGAAGTCTTGTCAATTTGTGTTTAACAAAACACCTTGAAAGATTTTTTTCCTTCTTCCCCACATGTGTGCATAAACTGTAAAGCAAAATGCTCCAGTTTCAGGTACAAAACATCATAAAGACCCAGTTTGACAAAAGCATCCGCTACTTAAGTCTATTCCAAAACCGACACCATTTTCTTTTTACCTGAAAAATAAAACCAAATGCTGCCCTCATAGATTCAGATTCAGGTATGGAGGTAAACATGAAGGTATTTATGCTGCTGTGAAATCAGATGCTCAAGGCTAAAATTAACTAGTCCATAGTGTTTTCTTTTTAAAATAAAAGTTACAATTTTGCTTGTTTTTGTAGCTGTTTGCAAAGTTGTAACATGCTCTGCACATTCTCAATAAAACAACAGAGAATATAGTGTCTAAAAATTCAACCAAAGACTAAAAAAATGTGGCAATAAGATTAAAAGAAAAGATAAAAAACAATCAGCATGTCTACCAAGTATGACAAACTTCAAATAAATGAAACTAGTTTCTCAACTCTGTCAATCATTATTTAGATGAAAGCAAAATTGTGTTAAAAAAGAAAAACGAATACATCGGATTTGGATTATAAATGTAAACAGCAGAGAAGGAGAGAAGAAGTAGGAGGTGAAGACTTGAGGATGGAGAGATAGGCCTTCTTAAGATCTGGGAGGTGATTTAATTCTGCTGCTAAGAAATGAAATACGTATAATCCCACTTAGTCTTTGCTTCTGTGAATCCCAAATCTAAAAGACTGGCAGAATACATCTTTCAGTAACAAAATCCTCTCTTTTTATTCCTGACAACACTTTCAGTTTGTGCTACAAATGGGGTAATGACCAGGTTTTCTCACTGTTTCCTCCCACATGAATTGATGAAAGGACGTAAAGTGTGTGTTCTTGCAGGTGTGCTTTGACAAGCATGAATCTGTTGCAAATATTGAGCAAAGTCATGCTTTGTTTCAGAAAAGACTATTTTTTCTAAATAATCTTTATTGAAGCTGAAAACGACAGAAGGATTTGAGTGCAGAGATTCCGCCCACAGACTGGTCTAGTGGATGGATCTATTCCTGATCCAATCAGGATCAGAAGAACAGATCATCTCAGGTGTTCTGGACATAAATGCAGACTGAAGGAAAAATCACGGACGTAGAGAAAGACGACATGAAGGCGGTGAGATGGATGTGGTGACCACAAAGAGAAGCAGCAGATAAAGAAAAAGACAAATTGATTGATTGGCAGTTGTAATGATGAGGTGGTCAAGAACATTGGATGGAGGAACTACTTTACTGGTGCAGATTTCACGACGGCGCACGTGTTCTTGTAGAAAAACGAGTCACCCTATATGGCTGATCTCTTTGAAGCTGTCTTCTCATCTTTATAGAGGAGGGTTGCAGTACATTAAACTGAATGCCTATGGATGTACGGCGCTTTTATTCTGCTCACCAAAGACACCATAAAACCCACTTTGAAGATTCACTAAAAGGCGTCTCACAAAGATTTGAAGCATTTGAGCGACAGATGGAAGACAGCAACACGAGCCCTGCTGCCGCCATCAAAGAGACCTCGAAGATTTACACCCTCAACATTCAAAAAGTACAACAGCAACTTTCACGAGCCGCATTCACGCCTTTCAGAGTTTCCTTTTTTTTCCCCCTTCCCTTTTGGGCAAATCAATGGGATTTCACATTTCAGAGAAGTAAACAAACCTTCAAATGACAGCAAGCCTTTAATTAACGAGATCAAGCGATTGCATTCTCATTAATTACGGACCTCACAATCGTCTCCTGCAACATGAATATTGAGTTCCTCATTATTATTGGTGGGGCTGTTTTTGTTCTGGGAAGACACTGATGTTAATTAGGCAAAACAAGTCAAATGAACATTTCAGTAATGAGGAAACATATCTTTAAGTTCTTCTTCTTCCTTGATATGAGTTTGCGCTCTGATTTAATCCTTGTTCACAGCAGATCAAGGTGTGAATCGCCTGATTGAATGCTGGTCACAGGTTACTAAGTTATTGTGAGCGTAACGATTCCTGTGTGCCCAAATAGGGTCAGAATGGTGCACATCAAATGTCTCTTTTGGTCCAACAAACTTTTTCTCAATTAGTGCAACAAATAGCTTTAGAAATAAAGTCAATATTGCTGTTGCGCATATTTAATTTAACATAAAACACAGAGTTCGGTATCATTATTCCTGGAATGCAAACTTTCCTGTTAATCTTTTACAATCCTCCTCCCTTGTTTCATTCTGGTCATCATTCAGTCTCCTCCTGCTCGTTAGAGCCACACAAACAGAGCTACACACATCACCAGCACTTAACTGGCCTTCAGCCCAGCCCACCAGCTTTTGCAACAAGGTTCTCCTTTTAACGCTCCCTTTCAGCTCGGGACAATCAGATACCTCCCATCGCCTCCTTTCAGGCTGCAGCTCCAAACTTGTGCCTTCTCCTCCCCATTCTGCGTCCTGTGTCACTTTGTGTCTGCTTCGCCCCCTCGCAATAGGTGCACACGACCAGAAAATGAAGCAAGCGGGAATGAGAGCAAGCATGTTTGAGATGAAGAGGAGAGTGAAGAATTAAAGATGGCCAGAAGGGGTGAGCGGGTGGGGTTACATGTAAGGAGTACATTTAGGATCTGGGTTGTACAAATATCTCTCTGTGTATTGAGACTTTTTGGATAAAAAGTCCTTAAGTCTAATTGTTTCAAGCTAAACTCTAATCTCCTGCACTTTTTGCTGATTTTATTTGCAAAATCCTCAAGTTCAGTTCGATGTTTCAGCGATTCCAGTGTGCCCCGACAAATAAAAGAGGAGTGAAGAAAGTCAAAAGATTTTTTTTGTTTGTGGTAACCATCATCCGTCAAAGTGCACTTTGTTTCATTTTCCTCACTTTTATTTCGCTTCATTTTAAGCTTATTTTACAATACAACTGAATTTAATTTGATGTCAGTTCACCTTTTAATCCTATTTATTTAAGAACAAGACATTAATAATTTTGATCAGATTTGATCAGATCAGATCAGATCAGTATTCTCATGTTCTTTAGTTCATTTAATTGAACAAATATCATGCGTATCCCGCCTTCGCCCAGCAGTAGCTGAGTAACAGGCTCCAGCAACCCCATGACCTCGTAAAGGACGCAGTTGGAAAAGAAAATGGAGGGATAGATGGAGGTGACAGTACCATCAAAAACAGGATCATTGTTTTCTACAAAGTTATGTAAAAAACCTCAGAAAAAACTCCCCAAATCTCACCAACACAAAAATCCACAGAGGCAGAACATTTCCAACGGAATCACTGGTTTAACTTCAATATTTCCGTGCTTTTGAAGGACAACCATTAAAAATTGATCCCAAACTCAAGACATGGAGAAGGTTTGTAACATGGTAAAAGCTCACAGATAAAGTGAGTTCTTTATATCGTGAGGCTCAAAGAACTAAAGTTCGGGAAACGTTTCTAAAATGTTCAGGGAGCCAGTGGAGTGCTGCTAACACTGACAGACCGTCTGAGCTGTTAGCTGCAGAATCTGCTTCTCATTCATGGATGAAACCCGTAGAAAAACAGGCAGATTTAGAGCATAATGATCTGTTTGGAATATTCAATCAAATGTGGAACCTTTTAAACTGCCTCATAGTTGTATTTTCTGTGGTTCCTTATCCGCCACGCGGGCTGCCTGCTAGCTGCCCGAGAATGCTGCTTCCGGGGTGTACTTCCTGCTTCCAGGTCTGCTTCCCCCTTCGCCCCACAAACAAGCCAGGACAGTTTCTGGCAACCCCTGCAGGTTAAGAAAATGGATGAAAGTTCAGGACGAAAACATCGAGCAGCCATATTGAATTTGTCGATGGAGTCATTGAAAAAGTCATGTGCCAAAAGCTGAGCCCGTGATTGGTTGATGCTCGCCAAAGTTAAAAAAATGTGTAACTCTTGAAGCTCTGTACCTGAAATTACATCTCTCAAATCACGCTGTTGCCGGACCACAGCACTCTATGCTGGAATTGAGCCGCAGAATGGCATCTGGTGTGAATGCAGTTTAAGGCTACGTTCACACCGGGCATGTGGTAAAGCAGTGCATTTCCTGCATTTCTCAAGTTCTTTAGTACAATAATCAATTAAAATATTTTCCACAAAGCCCCGTCCACATTTTTATTTACAGTCAAGATTTTTTATCAACTGCATTTATCTGCATTAGTGCTGTAACAATTCATTTTAACAACAATTTGATTCATTCAACATATTTTCAACGGCCGTAGAGTCTAAAAAGGGTTGTAGAAATTTTGATTAGCAACACGTGAATGCGAGAGTCTTGAACACAGAAGCCTGAAACGTGTTTTTACGCGTGTTCACAGAGACTTTTCATTGAAAGTGGTCGCTTGAACGCACGTTGCCAAAGCTTAACGCTCCTGAACATCAGTTAGTCTACGGTCACATATCCCAAATGCTGCCACACGGTGACTTAAATGCGGCAGCATTTGTAATCGGGAGTCGCATAGTGGCTGCGGAGGTTTTTAGAAAAAGAAGTTGAACTTTTGCAGTCACATTACCACAAACTCAGGAAGGAGTGAAGGAAAGGAAACAAACTCAGGAAGGAAACAAACCTCCATGTATCTGTCCGTGTGTGACCTTTTTGCCCTCCGTATGTTTTAAAGCCCGTTTGGACTGTGTGTGTGTGACAGCCACACCGGAAAAGGCCACATTTTTCAAGTTTGTTTGAGGCATTTAAAATGCTAATAACCAGTTTATTATGTGCTACATCAAATGCAAATGTCCTGTTTTACTGCTGTGAAGTTTAACCGACGTTACCATTTGCATATCTTGCGTCTGTCTTCTTAGCATGCACGAAGGAACTGGATGGCGGGCAGACTCTCAATAAATAACATTAACAGGCACATTAGGCAAACAAGCTGCAATGATGCAGCGATTAGGGAATGCACGGCTTACATGTAGGTGTTTGATACCGCAGCATATGGTGTGCAAATTCCCCCAAATCAACCTAACGCCAGCGATGTCTGGAAATGTCAGGGAGAGCAGACGGATTGAAAAAGCCTTCCTTTTGCAGCAGACGCTTTATGATGTTGAGGAAATGCTGCGGAGGAATTTGCCTCTTTAGGACCAACTGGCGTGCGGTGCTGTGTGCGTCTGAGTGTGTGCTGCAGAGGGGACAGCCGTTACGGCCATCACTCAATCTTTTAATTGTAAATAAGAAACTTTGGCTGGTTTACTGCTCGACTCTCTTTAGGATTTAATCACCTTCAGGCTTTTGCTAAGACAGCCGGAGAAATGGGAAGTAAACATTCCATAAAAAGAGTCATTTATTCCGGTTAAAGCATCTTTGACGGTGGAAGCTGTAAGTCATTATGAATGCCAGGTGGTAAACAAAGACACTTTGATGCTGTCAACTCTTAAACTTTTTTTCTTGCACGCTTTAAGATTTTCTCTACGATATTCAGCACTGTATATGAATTTTATAATTACCCTGTAAAAATGTTTTAAACAGCATCACTGCGACAAACAGTTAAGGTGCATTTGGAGAAACAATAGCACACTGTTACAACACTTATTCTTGTTTGTAAAGAAGTAAATGCAAAGTCATTAAGTTAGTGAGATCATTGTTTATGTTACTGCAAAACGAGGTAGTCGCTGGATTTGGCGCCATCTACGTCCATGACGACGTTAAATCTTGAAGATTCTGCAGATTCCTGTGACAGTACTTAGATAGAATTACTTCAACCTGAACCACGTTTACAGCCTAATAATAAGTATTTTTTGCTCGTTCTATGCAAATGGTTTGTATTTGTTGAGTTTTTATGTACCTAACTGTAGATAATTTGGTTGTAGTGAAAAAAAACTAGTGTAATAAGTAGAAATGAGTCATTTTAGAGCAAAAAGTTGTTGAAGTTAGCCTCCCTGTTTCCTATGAGGCTTAGTTTGGCTGCAGCCTTAAAGAAATGCATGATGGGAGCTCATGCTGTGGCTCCATCATGGTCAGCAGCTGCCCGTGTCCTTGGTTCATGTCAACCGCATGACGCCACAGAACGTTTTTTGGGAATTTTCCTGATTTTTCAGGATCTTAGATGAGTAAATTTAATTGACTTATTTAGCTAAAATGTGTCTTATCAATTTGATGGGGAGGTGCCTTTGTAAACAGAGATAGTTCTAACATAAAACAGCAGATTTTAGCTTAAATAAATCTCTATTTATTCAAAATTTCCACAGAACTTTTCAGTTTCTTCACTCCAAACAGCTGATGCAGTTACAGCTTTGTTGGATCAGCTGATCCCGCCTCTCTTCTGAAGGGATTAGATGCCTCCATTCTCTCGTTCCTCTGATCCAGCCGTGCTCTCTGGACATAGGCGACGTAAAGAAATGCTGAAGTGATGCTAATGCTCTGCTCTTTCCCTCATTCCCTCCTTCTTCCGCGCGCCGCTCCGTCTGCGTCTGTGCTGCTGCTAATCCGCTCCATAGCCGTGAAAACTCTTCATGAGGGAGAGATGACCCGTTCTAATGGGTGGAGGCAGCCGCCCGCCCACACACAGCTGTGGAGGGTCCAGCCAAACGCTCACAGACAAACCCATGAGCCTAACCTGGTTAGTCTGTATCATTCAAATAAAAATACTGATGATTTGTTGGTTGATAAACAGAGAAAATGTATTTCTGTTTGGAAGACTCATTCATTTTTATTATTCAACATACACTTTAAAGCACATTTACTTTTTTCCACCTTTTTTTGTGCAAAAGTTACTTTCTGACAGAACAATAACTTATGTCTGTCAAACTCTCTTAAACAGATGACAGTTTGTTCTGACTCATTTGGAGTTGTGCGTCTGACCATCTGGATGCAGAACTTCAGCGCTCAGTCTCAATCATCTGCTCACTCCTGGACGTTTATTCATTCTTTTTAAACTCAGTTTATCAAAGAGACAAATCACCAGTCACTGCAAACAAATATTTCAAATAGACATCTTTTATGAAATCTGGGAGTAATACAGCTCCCCAACGGAAACATGTTAAACAAGGAAAAGCTGCAGACAGACCTCAGTCATCAATACCTATAGAGCTGCTAAACATTTTTGATCTTTCTAAGGTTAGGTTTTTATCTTTTAACACCATAGAGCATCATTCGGATGCTGATAAAAACCTTAGAAATTGATCAGTAATTAGTAATGAGCTTGAAACCCCCAAATTGTTATTTTCTAGGTTTAAAGTAAAAAAAAAAATGGAAAAAGACTTACATTGGAGAAAAATCTCAAATTGTTGTGTGAGTGGAAATAAAATGATTATCCATAAAAATGCTTAAAAAAACAACAAATGTGAAACACAACATACTGTATATATTAAATGGAAAGTGTGGACAATGCATGTTTTTACATTGAGTAAGCTAAATGCACCTATTTAAACCAGTTTGCATGGGATTGCACAATCGATCTTGTTTGAATAAGCATTCTTGCTATGATGCCTTTTTCTTAACATCGTTGTTGTTTTCATGATATTTTTTCTTTATTATTCAAGTTATAAACTGACCAATCAGATGCCTCAGTAAGAGCATGTGGTCCCCACTGCCGCCCCCCCCCCCCCCCCATCTCCAACGTTTGATTGACAGATTCTCTCAATGGAAGCGGTGCGGACTTCGAATGAGCTTATTCAGGATTGGCGACAGCAGTTGCCTTGGAAACGTTGACTCAGACAGACTCGTACCAATCCCTGTCGTCCAGCTCCAACATGGAGGCATCCGTATTGCGGAAAAATGGTGACTGAATTGGTTTAATTTCACTGGAGCTGGTGCTAAGGCATTTTTTAACAGATCAGGGCGTGAATGTTATTAGCTTTTTTTGTTCATTTGAACAGATCCTGTGGGACTTTTCTTTCATAAAAGCAAAAATCCAAATAAAAGTCTCTATATTTGCAATAAAGGACGATGCAGGACAAGCATGTAATTTGGAATTAAGATGAGGGATAGACGGAGGAATGAATGGTTCGGGTGTGGACCCACTAGATGTAGTGATGGGGGGTTGGGGTTGATGAGTAAGAAAGGAAGCATATGCGCCGTTCTGTCCTCTGGTGCTTGCATGTTAGTTCAGAATTTGGCCTTTTTTTTGGTCCGTTTTGTCACTGATGTCAGCTAAAACCCAAATCAGCTGTTGTGGGGTCTTTGATTGTTGCTTCCTGAACAACCTAAACACCCACAGACTTTTCTAATGAGCCCCGCCGCGCACTGCGGCGCAAAGCGCTTCCCCTCTCCATCTGCGCCCAGAAGATCCAGGCCCCTGACAATGAGGTGACCATGTCACTGCCTGGGCCGGAACAGAGGGACCCTCGGTGAAATGCATAAAGAGAGGGGGAGGCAGGAGCGGGACACATTAACAAGCTATAATCTCAACTGCCTTATCCATAATGCATTGTGTGGGCCAATTTACATGGTGCTGGTCCCTCTGGGAAAAGGAGATCATCCATCACATTACTTTATTGGCTCCCTCGCTCCTTCTCTCCAGCACACACACAAAAACAGTTATTCGTCTCTGCCTCTCCCTCTGTTTTGTGGGCCTGTTTTGTCACGGTTGTTGTTTCAAACTGCTGCTGCCTCAATAAAACAACTCCAAACCGAGCCGTGTCGGGCAGACCGTGGCAACTAAGGAAGGCTCTTCATTTTAAACGCATTCAGCAGTGCTTGTTTTTTTTGGGTCACAGCAGTAAACTAGTGTAAACCGCATGAGTTTGAGCTTTCTTTCAAGATAAACAGATAAAGCTATCAATGGTTGGAAACGCAATGGTAAAACTGCTTTATGCGACAATCCGGGCTTTTTAAATGAAAATACGGACAATTTCTTCATTTTATTTTGTACGTTTTTGTACCAATAAATACTCTCGAAAATATTCGTGGAGTAAAAAAACATGTTTGTCTGAGGACTTTAGCAATGATGTCAGAAAAGTGAACAATCATGGGAGCAGATGTCAAAAAGATGGAGTCCTTCAACAACTAGAGAATCGATTTACGAATCTTTGACTTCAAACTGCAAACTAAACGTAATCACAAAATAAAAAACTTCTCAGATTCTTTATGCCTAAAGTAACATTTTAAATGTTTTTACAGAAATATAGCTGATTTAAAATCCTTTTTTAAAGAAATTCCTCGACGACTGCTGACTCACATATCCCAGAATGCAGTGCGGCGACCTTGATGCAAGGTTTTCAGCAAATTCAACAGGTGGCGGCATTCGTATTTAAAAGTTGTATTTTTACCACGGCAGTCAACATTAACGTGTTAAAGCACACGATTGATTTAAGAAAATGTGCGCCTTAATATTTATCAACTAAGATCAATTACACGTCAGAAGCGACCGCCTTCCGCTTGCATTGGTCGGTTCAGGCTTCCGTGGCGTGCGTCAATTTCTGGAAATGCGCACTTCATCAGGCACTAACATAGTCACATACATTAGGAAGATCGTTTTTTTAGTATTAGATTTTTGTTATTTTTTTATTATTTATATTTGATACTTAATGTGGCACGTTGTCACGGTAACACAACAATACCTCGCTGAACCAGCAGATTAAATACATTTTTAATAATAATAAAAATAATAAAACGGAAAAAAAAGGATTGACAGCACTGATTTTTACACACCACACAGTGAGAGCAAAGGTTTCAAAAAAAGTTACAATTTTATGACGATTTTTCTCTAAAAGTTGACCGCCTGGGCACATTTCGAGGTGGCCTTCTAGTGACAGGCGGGGATGACGCCATCATGAAATCGGGCGACAGGGCGGATCGCCGGCCGGCAGCAGCTCTGACTGGACCATGTGTAAATGTCTCCATACGCAGACATGCCAACGATTTTTTAAAAAACCGAGCAGCGACATGAAACCTGGAAGATTCCTCCTCATCGTGCCGTTTCAGTTGTTTTTGTGACTGAAGAAACACAGGCCTGGTGGATTCATGGTGGAGATTTTTCCCAAGTGGAGACATTTGGTTGTTGAAGCACCAGGGAACAACCTGCTGCTTTTTGGAAAAGTCTGGACTGAAGTTTTGCTTTTTTACCAACATTTCACTGACTTTCACGTCCTGAACAGGTTTTTCAGTGATCCCAGTCAGGTTTTAGGCCTCACCTCAGCACTGAGACTGCTTTTTTTAACCTTTTAATACCAGGCGACAACTAAATAACGCAGAAACATTCATCATTGAAAATTGCGCAAATTGGATTTGCGATAATAAATTTGCTTAATGGAAACGAGACAATTAAAAAAAACTCTAATTATTTTCAAAAAAAGACCCTTTTTTGCTTGTTGGAAGAGGTGGTTTTTGGAGCGTGTGAAAATGGACATATTTTGCAAAACTGCACTGGAAATACTTTTTTCGAATCACACGAGTCTCGTGACTTTCGTCTTGGTAGGAACTGTCTGCTTTATTGCACAGCCGGCGCCACAAGTGGTCCCACAATTTCTAACAATCAGACGGTGGTGGCAGTCTGAAATCAGCCGATCACCAGACATTTTGGGGGACCTTGGTTCTACAGTCCTGCCACCCACCTGTCCCTGGACAGCGCCCTGGCAGCCACTTTTTAGCTAACTGCGTTTGACAGCTGAATATTGTATGACATGTGAAATTGTTGTTTCAATTATAACTGTTTCAATTGCATTTTGGGTTTATAAATTGTCCTTTTTTTGTTTTTTGTTTCTCTTTCGCAAAGACATGTTTGTATTTACTTTGTCCAAATGTATTGATTCAATGAAAACAAATCCTCTTGATTGTAGACATTAACAAACCCTTCACCCTTTCAACAGTATCCCGGAAACCAGATGCTCACTTGTCTTTTTAATAATGAATCCTAACGCAACATGTTCAGGCTAAAGGTCAAAAGAAAGGGTTTTTTTCATCAGTCCACTTCTAGATGGACTCAAGTTGCAGTTGTGCCTCCACGCGCTCACAGAATACAGATCCATTAGATCCTGCAGGCATTCTTTGAATGAAAAAGATCTGTAATTGCAATTATATATATGGAGCTTTGGGTCTGTGCACCACACCGTACCATTGGTATCACAAATAAGTAATAATTTGCTAATGACAACATTATGTTGAGTTAGTTTAGGACCAATTAAAGTGAGTGATATTTACATATGCCTAATGAATCACCGGGCCTGGCAGCTCGGACGGGCTCGCATGAATATTCATGCAGGCATTTCTCCCCCGCACGCCGCAGTTTATAAACTGAATTATGGCTGATTTGCCCTTTTAAAAAATGAACATGGGCACATCTCCCACAAGGAGGCGGCGAACAATAACGGCTGATTATAAAAATGTTTTACTGCTGAACTGCCGGTGAGGAGACGGCGCCAGCGTGGAGCAAAACTCTGGTGGAGGGAAGCAGGACAGCAAGAGTGTGGAAGGAACATTTTACATCTCAATAAAAAAAGACTTTTTTTCAGTTTTACTCAAAAGGTGTTGCAGAATTACTCAAATCTTTTTTTCCCCCCCCATCCTGATGTAGTTTTCATTTGAAAATCTTCTTCCTCCACTGCTGACCTTTTCAGGTGTGGGATCAACAGTTTGTGTTCACGCCCTTTTATCATGCAAATGAGAGGCTCTCCAGCAGGTGTCAGTGCGTCCTCCTCCTCACGAGCGCTCCCGCCATCTCCTCACGCATGTGTCATTATCCAATCACGCATCAAATCACGGCCAAAAAAACACAAAAACCAGCTGCACCTCAAACACAAGAATAAAAACAGCAACACTTAAAAGCTTCAGAATGAGCTAACCTTTATTTAAAACAAACCTAATTGCAGTCATTTGCCAGCATTACTCAAATAAAATCAAAATAATAAAATACGTTTTTTCATAAATGTTATTTTTAGTTATTTATTGCAACAAAAAATGCTTTCTCAACCATTTGGTCATGTTTCTTGAACTATCTTCTGTTTTACTGTCAACTTTTTAATTTATTTTACAATGTCTTTGCTGTTGTATTTTATTTGCACATTCAGAAAGTATTCAAACTGTTTCCCTAAAGTGTCTTTGGTTCAACGGATCAACCAAAACCCTTTCAGTTTTACAAAAACAACAAATAATTTGTTTATTTAGGTGAATTTAAGCTAATTCTACAATACAATGAATTGATTGAGTCCAGAAAAAAGTTGAGAAGCTGCATAAACAACTATTTTGTTGGAACATTTGTTTAAGTTGTGTGATAGGTTTCTACATTTTGATGTAAGTAATAAGCCCTTCACTCAAATGTTTAACATCTGCTATTATTTTTCAACTTCTTGTCGTCTAAATGTAAAAAGTCTTCCAGGGGAAAATGTTTTAATGCAATAATTAATGAAGTAAATTTGGGTTGATGAATTATTTCAAAAATATCATTTGTCTTATTGAGTTAAACAAAAGTTAAAACTCTGAAAATCTTGTAACATTTTTCATTAAAAATTATTTAATTGGATTAAAGTTTCATTTTTTAACTCAAATGATTAATTTAAAAGTAAACCGTCCAGATGTGACCAGTAAAAGCCTCATCTTGGTTTTGTCACATGGTTGACTCAGTCATGCTAAGAACATTCTCTGTGGAGTTTGCATGTTCTCCCTGTGCGTGGGTTTTCTCCAGCTTCCTCCCTTAAGACAAGCCTAGATTGATTCTAGACCAGAGGGGCCATATGGAATAAATCATATTAATAATCTGCTTTATTTACCCTGTAATGCTGGTGTTTGCCCATCATGCACCACAAATACACTGATATTTATTTAGTGCAGAAAGTTAATCTGCATTCATGTAGTGTGAGAAGATTTGTTGTTTCTAAGGGTGTTTTCCTGAGTCATTTTTCCGATCATTCCAAGTTTTTCCATTTTTCCCTGTGAGTTGGCACTAAAATGAGAGCCAAAAGCCACATTTTTGAAAAATTAAAACTTCCTAAATGTTTCCTAAATGAAAACTGGTTTTCATCCAGATTCTTATATATGAAGATATATAAGAAATAAGATATCTACTATATATATATATATATATATATATATATAGTAGATATCTTCTTTCTTGCTCTTATAAGTAAGTAATATTACCACAGCACCTTTCACAATCTGCTTCACAAAAAGAAAGAAATATAAAATCTAGCACACTTAAAAATGCACAAAATTATACAAACGGTCTCCTCTGGTTTTGCCCTGAGGATCTCAACCTTTGGGAAGGCGGTGTAGGGCTGGATGAATGTCTGAGATGTGCAAAGGAGCTCGCCCATATACGAGGTCAGATCCAGTTTCTGGTCCGACCCTGCTGTCTGATTTGAGAACTCTTTGTGGCCCACAAGTCTCGCACACGCCTGTTCTAGGCTGTCGCTTAGGTCTGAACGTAGGACCCCAACAGGGAATCAGTGGTTTCTGAAGATGGATGGACCTTTTATTCTTGCAACTGTAGCAACCAGGTGTTTCTGGGCAAAAGAAGGGAGGAGTTGCCTTGCTACACAAATACCTGGAGAAACACGAGTTAAAATAGAAAGATAGCCCAGCCTCTCTGTGTCTTTCGAGTTTGTGTTTTTAAACCTGCTATTTAACGCTGTGAAAATATTGGCTGCAACTTTCCACAGAGTCAAATGATCCAGTGACACAAGCTCTTTTTGTTTTATTTTCTATTTTTATTAAAGATTTGATGGTGATTTCTGATTTCTGTAAATGGGAAGTATTCACTCTAAATCGAACAGCTGATCTGTGCGTATAGTTGTTGTTCAGGATTGTTTTTTCATGCTTACTTTGAATTCAAAGGACGTTTGAGGAACACTTGACTGAAAATTGGAAGTTCATCTGAAGCATTGTATCAGTAGCTGTTAGTTACAAAATCCTGCAGCCGTGTTTTTCAGCATTTCAACTGTGGATGCACTCCATGGAAACACATCTCAGAGCAGATGCAGTGACAGTTGTCACTGAGGGGATCGTAAAACTATGTAAAAATATTGGTAATCTTGCCAAAGGCATGATGTTTTCTCCGTGGGATGACTTATGCACGTACCTTATTAAAATGTACAAAAAATAAAAGACCATACAGCACGAACAGGAGGGAAATACCGCCACCTTCTGAATACTTTTAAACCCAGCTCTAGCATGGCATAAATTGTGAAAGGTCTTGTTGGAACAGCAGTTGATTTGTAAAATTTGATGCAGAAAAATAAGAAAATAAGGCAGTGTGTCCTTATGTTTGCAGAAGACATCTACAAAATCTTTAAGAAACAGACTACACACTAAAAACTCCAAAATAAACTGTTTGGTTTGTCTTTAACCCAACTCCAAGGTTACAGAGGGACTTTTTGTGGGTCATTTTAACTTCTGGGATATCCCAACGTGAATAACCCCACAGCTGGGTTGAAGAAATAACCCAAGTGTTGTAGGAACGTCTGAAAAGTTTGCAGAGATGAACCATGATCATGCAAAGATAAAGGAAAGCAGGAACGGAGGGTGAACTGTGAAAGTCAACTCATCTTTTGGCTCTTAGTCTAACCTGCTGTGATACAAACAGCTTTGAAACTTCATAGGTCTTGTTTAGAACTTGATTTTCTGCCGTTTCTACACTGTTCCAGATTCAGGTAAATAGATCACACTGCCATCCAGTGTTTAGTATTTTCATTACAAGTCACACACACCATTACTGCAGATGTTTGAGGGTCCATAGTAGGAATTTTTCTATGCAAAGAAACACAAAAAAATTAGAAAATGCAATTAAAAGTTTTCTTTTTTTTTAATATACTTTCAATGGTAAAAATAAGTATCCGATGGCAAGTCAATCAGCAAGATGGTTAGCCTCTAAAAGTGTATTTTATATAGAATATGAACTACGATTAGCACAATTATTCTAATTCATGCGCTACCAACCTCAGTTTGTACAAAGGACTCCTGCCACAAAAAAAAAACAAACAAAAAAAATTCTTATTCTGTTTTTAAATATCCAAGAACCTCCATAAGAACAAGGTTATAGACCTACACAAGACGAGACTGGGCAACCAACCAGTTGGTTGATTATTTACATAAATGTTCTGGGCCATGTTGGTAAAATCACATCTGACTTGAGATCCGCTGGAGGGACCTGAGCGGTGAACAGACGAGTTTCAGCTACAACAGCTGATGGGGTTTGGGCTGCGGCAAGCAGAGCAGCAGCTAAAGGGATGCTGGGGTTCAAGAGGAGGTGAGCTGCACTGCAGCTGCTGACAGGACTTGTGTGTGGGTTCCTGGGGTTTGGAGCAGAGTTGGGCTTTGGGTCACAGGCAAAAAAAGGGGGAAAAGTTGCAGATCTTTTCGTATTGAGGCAAACAGTTGAGGAGAAAAGCAATAAGTTCGATTTCTTCCTCAAATACGTGTCTTTTTTTTTGTTAGAATGATAACACAGAACATCCTAACATGAATTGGATTTTTAATTACATTTAATTTATCCCAGAAAACATCAGGAGAAAAAGTAGATGTGATCTTATTTTTTCTTCAAATTTATTCTAACAAATTCTAAATGAAGCTAATTCTACTTTTTTTAAAGGAGAAATGTTAAATAGTAAAATGTACAACAATAAAAACCAGGGAAACAAGAAAAAATATTTTTACTAAAAACACCTTTCTTTTTTTTTTTTTTTTTTTATGGAGAGTTTCAAAACCATTTGGATGACCTTTTCCAGATTGCTGAAGAAATAGTTCACAGAAATGGCAAAAAGTTTAGTTCCAACAAAACTTAAATAAATTAAAAGACGTGTTAGAAATTGTTGGACATAAAGGACCATGCATTTGTAAGTGTTTGAAGAGCTTATATTTGGGAAATGACATCTTGACTATTTGTTAAAAGGGGTCAAAATGAAAAGTTGAAACTTCATAAAACTTTTATTTCTGAATAAGTCCATACACAAACTCTTTTCCTTTTGCAAAAAGGAGAAAAATCCAAGATTAGCAACAGTTTGGTCACCATAATGGAAAACAATTCAAATGTTCTTCATAATCATTATAAAGTAGTAAAATGTACATTATTAGAGTAAATAGAAGCCTGGGTGAATAATCTAATCTGGTTTACGTTCCTGATTAGAACGCTACTCCCGGTTAGCCAGTAAATTAAGTTTCTGATGTTAGAAACCAAATAAAAAGATACATAATTGATAGCATTGCCTCTTCTTCAGTCTTTTTCTGGTCAATTAAACACTTAAATAATACTCTCTGCAAGCAGATGGAAATACAGACTTTGCAAAAGTAAAATATGAGAAACATATAAACACATTGTTGAATTAAACACATTTTTTTTTCTGAGTAAAGTGTATAACCTCTATTTTATAAAAGAAAATTCAAGTCCAAGACAAAAATGATTTAGTCTTGTAACTATGCTGCTGAGCAAGATAGGTTTTGTAGCAAAAATCTGATAAATCAAGAATACTTGTCAGCATTCTGTATCCAAGCTGAGATTGGCCAAAGTGCTAATTTGGAACATACGAATTGCTTTTAACATTAATATTAACTGCTAACTTTGGCTTTACTTTACTTTTCAACCAATTTAGTCCTTTTAACTGCGTTCTGCTTCGTTATGTTTAGCTCATTCCTGACAGTCTTTGGCTCAACTTGTCATTTCTCATTTAATCTGAAAGTTTGACGTATATTTAATTTTTTCTAAAGCGTCTTCATCCACTAACGGATGAAGAACATGTCAGCAGTTTTACAGCTAATTTATCATGTTGCTGCTCAAAAATAAAAATGGAAAAACATTATAAAACTGTAAAAAAATATTATAAAATGTATCTGCTGCCACCTTGTGGCAGATTTTTAAGAAACTGAAAAACAAAGCAGCAGATCCCTGAAACTCTGAAGGAAGCAGAAGTTAAGAACGCAGAGCTGACGATGAAGAGATGGTGGTAAGAAAAATGTCCAAATCAGCTGAAAGTATTTCTTGGTTTTTGCTGACTTGTGTATCATAAACAGAACAGAATCTGCTAACAGCTTCTTAAAGGTCACATCATAAAACAGCCAGAAAACTATAGTTAGTAGTAGCCTGGAGCTAAAACATTCTATTTTGAGGCAAGGGGTAGTTTTTATTTTATGGTGTTGTTTCTTTTTCATTTAAAACATTGTTTTCTATTTGCAATGCTTAAATAAGCTTGTACTGATGATTTTAAAATCTTTTTAAATCGATTATGAGACTATTATTGACTCAGGGAGGGCAAGTTTGGGGTAAAGCTTTTTGAACCCCCATAGCTTCGCCCCTGGTTGTAGCTGATTATCAGAATATACGTTTTTTCTTCTTTGTGACACAGAATAAGGCAAATTCAATTAAAATATTAGCATTTAATCAAGAAAAAGAGGCATTTGATCTTTTTACTCATCAAATGTGCTGTTTCACGGCCATAAAAGCCTTTAGGTCAGATTGAAAAAACAAGACCAAAGCTCCTGGACGAGACAGGAGAGGCAGTAAGATCCATTTCCATTAAATTATAAAATGTTTCCCTTTCTAATAAACTAAAAAAATGTTTTATACAATAAAATATCCCTTTAAATTATTGGTTCCTTCTACAAGTATGTAACTTTGTAATCCTCACTTGTGAAAATATTTGTAAGTAAGTTTTATGTCCCATTTTGAACAATTAAAGTGTGTTTTCTTTTGCTAACTGATTAAAAGTGAAGATAATCTAAAGATTGTTCCATTATTGGTTTTTACGACATAAAAAGCTCCTTTTTTAACTGTAGACAAAGCTGACGTATATCTCAGAAGTCTCTGGTAGTTTTGGCAGGTGCAGGTCAGGGAAGGGCAGGGCGCCGTCGCTGCCTATATGTGTTTTCACCGTATAGGCTTTGGCAGTGGCCCCCCAGTCCAGTACAGAGCTGTTAATGATTCCCAGACGGGCCTGTTCATGATGGGCCGCTCCGAGCTCCCTCCCCAGAAAGATGTCTTGGACCTGAACTGAGGACGCAGCTAAAGCATCTGCCATCGCGTCTTCCATAAAATCCGCGTTGGAGTCCAAGTGGAATCTGTTTTTGTCTAAATGAGACCCGTATTCTCTCTCTGGGTCGGAGTTTGTGGTCTTGGCTCTGTTCACAACTCCCACCGGTCTCTCAGGCAGGTTCACCACTGTCAGCCTCTCCAGGTGTTGCACCACAAAATGCCCTTCCACAGACACCAAGGCCGTTCCTTTGGACCCTTCAGCTCCACAGTGGATCAGCGTCAGGTGTTTCACCTTGGAGTTGTTGAGCAGCCGCGCGGCGTTGGACGGCGATGTGAACCAGACAGTTAAATGTCTCATCTGCAACGCAAGAGCGGAATACTGGGGACGGTGCAGAGAGGAGAGCTGGACTTCTTTGCACCAGCAATCTGTCAGCGAGGAGACGCTGCAGGGCGCAGGGTCCTGGCTGCAGGAGTAGTGGAAGAAGCTGCTGTGGGTGACGTAAACCAGATGGAGGTGGGATCGCTGCAGGACCACGCAGAAACACAGCAGCACGAAGAGGAAAGGCGACGGCATCATGAGAGGAAGGCAGTCCCTGAAGACATGCTGAGGTCCTCAGCGTTCAGCCTGGAGAAGAAGAGAAAAACACATCTAATCAAAAAAAAAGTTTGAAATAGAGACATGTAATGATTCTTCAGTGCACTCACTCAAAATGCCCATCTTTCCTTTAGGTATTTGCTGATTTATTTAATAAACAACAAAGCTTATCTTGTTGTTATAATAATAGAACAATCTAAATGTATGCTGAAGTAATGCTTAGTATAACCAGTACGAACTCCAACATTAAAAAATAGGAGGTTTATTCAGTCTCTGCACATCAAATAAATCTATCATTTCAGTAAATACTGATGCAATGCCCATTTTTATCTCTTATCATCACTAGTTTCACTTTGACAAGACTCTTTAGAAACCCTTCATTCTGGCAGTTGCATTATTTTGACTTGAAACCATTGACTGTATATAGAGAACTGGACTGAGCGACTTCTTTCCCCTCGCATTCCAAACGGGAAGTACCTGCTGGTTCCAGGAAGCCAAAATCCCGTAAACTTCTATTAGAAATCAACAGCTGTTACTCATTCTTGATCTGCTTTATTTTTTCTTCATTGCAAGTTATTCAAGGTATAAAGTGGCCAATCAGATGCCTCAGTGACAACATCGTTGAACCCTCCCAACCAATCACTGCTGCTACGGACATCGTCTGCCTTGAACAAGATGGCATCTGAGCTGATATCATTTGGTTGGAGCCGGAAATGTTGTTTTTCACGGGTGACGTCACAATCATTCAGTCCAGTTCTCACATACAATCAATGCTTGAACCATTGCAGGTTGTGATTTAAAAGTAAGCTAAACTGTTTTTGCTTTTTCTTTATATACTTTAAACTTTGACGAACTTGATCCTACAAAACAGCTGGTAGTTTTTTGGGTTTTTTTCTGGGTCAAACTTGCTGAAAATTGGGAGTTTCCCAGGCAAAGTGGCACATTGGACTGAGAGTTTGCAGCTTCAGGGGACTAACTAGTTATATTTGAGGAACCGTCCCTATATCTTTACAGTAACTTAAAACACAGTGAGTAAAAATAAAAGTGAAACTTCTGTAAATCATTCTTAAGGGTTGGAAATCTCTGTCTTGAACCTCCTCTTCACAGCAATCTTTTTTTAATGAATGACTTTAAAATCTTTTGAAAGACGTGAAAACTAAAGACATAACTGACATCTGAAAGTTTTAAATAGTCTGTGAGAGTAAAATTTGTGTTTAAATGAAAGGAAAGTGCTCAAAAGCAAAATGTTTTTAAAAAAATCCTCCATAACAGAGTTCTGCTGCTTTAAAATGCGCTGAAATGCTTCAAGTTGCCTCCCTGATGCGTTTGTCATCAATACGTTTTTGTTTTATTTTATTATGAAAGAGAAAAAAAGCACTGTGGACACCGACAGCTGGTTTGGATCAGAGCGCACACACAAAAGGCCTGTGAAGGGTGTGTTCTTCCTCAACCACAGTCATGAGGAGACATTGTTTGGCACGGCGGGCCCTCATTGAATTACACATTCAAAAACATACGCACACAGTCAGAAAATTACAACTGTAGAGGAAGACCGCTTTGAAATTACCAGAGAAAACAGTGTTTTGAAATCTTGGCTTCTCCAAAGGTCTGGGTAGATTTCCTGGTTTGGCATCGATATCAGAGCAGGAACGTGACACTGTGTCTTATTTTGACACCCGGACAGAGCTGACCACCGCATTCTTCCACTGGCCTTGGGCTAGGTTAAACAAAAAGACTGTTATCTGCAGCATTTTTAACTCAGTTTTTCCTTCTATGGAAGAAACCATGGATTCTTTTCCTTCAAAATTCAATAAACGCTGAGCCGGTCAGCAGGGTAAAAACAATAAAACACAAATTTGTCTCCAAAGTCCAATTACGTTTGGACACTTTTGGTCCAATAAAAAGGTTGAGAAAAGTTTAAATGTTTTTTTCTTCCACTTACAAACAATAAGAAGTACAAGAAAAGGTCGAAGGAAATGAGCACGGTGTTGTTTGGCAAAAAATAATAAGTTTGCTTAAGAGAGAGAGAGTGAAAAGCTTTTACTCGTCTCGCAACGGGGAAATTCCAGTGCTGCAGCATCACAGATAGAAATAGTAGATTAGGAGGAGTAAGTGTGTACAGATTAAAAAAAAGAGTAAATGAGTCGCATATTTACAACTCAGTTAAACAAAATAAAGGGAATAGCACCAGGGGTCATCATAATGTAGAGTATTTGAAAATTTTACAAAATGTTTTAAAATGACATCGAGGAAAGTAACTGAGAAAGCAAATTCACACACTTTCAGTGGGTCGGTCAGTCAATCAATCAATCAATCAATCAATCAATCAATCATTTGTAAAGCACTTATAAAAGAACACAAAATCAAATAAAATCATTAAAAAACAAAATACTATAAAAGACACGATAACAACAAAAGCTATTAGACAACAGAAAGAATAACACAATAAAAGTTAACAAGCTGGCCCACTAACTCTGCTCGCTGGAGTTAAAATCCTGAGTTAAAAGATACGTTTTTAAAAGTGACTTAAAATCACTGAGGGAAATGGCAGACCTCACAGAAAAGGGGAGAGCACTCCCTTGTTTGATCTTACAAAAAGACAAAGGTTTTAAAAAATAGTGAGCATAATCAAGGAAGTTGGTTTCCGATTTTTTTCAACCCAACTAAGTGAAATCCTGTCAGAGAATCTTCTGGGTTCAGATGATTTGAACTCTATGATAATCTCCAGTACTTTTTATTCTCTTTAAGATTAAAATGTATGGTAAGTATATGCTGTAAATTTCATGACAAAAAAGAGAAGAATATAAAACTACACGTTATTTAAAAACAGATTGATAATTCTTTTGACCCTTGACCCCTGCGGTCTATTAAAAGCTGTTCCAAGATTACATTCATTTAGATTTATTTTAGATTACATCGTATTTTCTCAGGTGATACTTATCCATCATAACAAAAAAAAAAAAACTTTATGTCTTCAGTTGCCCCCCAAAAAAGTAACCATGGGTAAAGCAAAAAAAAAATCTAAGGTGTTTTTAATAATGACGTTTGTTTTTAACCTAAGAGCATTGTCCAAGTTATAGGAACAAAATCCACAATGTGAGCAGGAAGGATGCTAGAAGATTGTCACTTCCACCATCAGAGACATTTAAAAAGCCAGGTACAGTGCAAGGAATAAGGATATGTCCAAACACTGGGCGTAAAAAGTACTTTAACTAAACTTGATATGCCTCAAACAGCAGATTCTAGTCGTTATAAGGGGCAGCTTTACTCAGAAAATCATTTTAAAACTCCCACATGGCAGTGAAATACAGTTCCTTGACCATGAAGACAGATTATCGCAATCTTTGTATTACATAACACAGGAATGTACAGCCATGCCATGTAACAGGAGATCCGGATCTCTGATGATGGCAGCAGCTGAGCAAAAACATGCATTTTCACTCACAAGAGTTTGGCTTTAGCGCTTTTCTGGCAGTAAAGTCAGTTTTTAGCCCTCCTATGGTGCTGGTTTGTGACTTACCTCACATCCCTGTTGGGAGGCTGATGTGAATGCGCCGGATGGACGCTGGGATGGGAAGAAAACTTACATCCAGCTGACGTCAGCATGTGGGATGGGTCCAAGACTGGAAGCTGGAACCAAATGAAATTCAGCTTTAAGAGGTTATGTTTGATAAAACATAGAAAGAGGGAAATAAAGTGGAAGGTTCATGATGGACACAGAAACACTTCAGATTTGTTATTTTTCAGGAATCTTGCAAGAAAAACAATGTTCCCACTTAAGATACCCCCCCTTCCCGACTTTCTAGTCTTTTTTTATAAGACAATTGACTGAAAATTTGTCTTTAAGCTTCTGTCAGAATCAAAAGCACAAAGACGTGATCGTTAATATATTGTTTTCTGAGTGAAACTTATGCGGGAATGACCGGTGGTTTCCCGCAAGCTGACAGTTTGTGGCAACTTGTGCTGCATTCAAGTGTCGTTGTAAATATTACGTCACCGTGTTGTGATTTGTTTGTTGCCCTGATCGGTTTTTTTAAAACATTTTTTTTAATTAAAAGTTTTTTGTTTTCATAGTTTAGGGGGTTTAAGATTAACATGTAGCTTTAAATGAGTCTATTTGCTGTTCTTTAAAATATATTCTTTTATTTAAGAATTGTTATATTTCAGTTTTTTTTTACTTTAAGTTTTAACTTAAATTTTAAGGGGAAAATGCTTTCAATTTAATATATTCAAGCGTATTCCTTTTGTCAATCTGAGAAAAGAAATGCAAATTAAAAAAAAAAATCAACAATATTCGTATTCGTGTTAGTGAACAGTGGCAATCATAAATTCTACTTTTATTTATTTATTTTTTGCTGTTTGAGACCTATTTTGATCCACGTGAAGCAAATCATATCATAATAAAACAGATTCTTTGTTTGTTCTAATCTTCTTTTATTGATTAAAGTTTATAGTAACTGTTTATGTCATCATCTGTGACTATAATACTAAATAAAAAGATGTGAAATCGGTAATAAACATTAGTATTGCTGTTTTATTTAAACTTTATTTAAAACGAAACAAAAAAAACGTGACTCGATGGAGATGCAAAATCCAGCAGGTCCATGAAGTATCCATGTGGATCGATGGGAAGGCAGAGGCAGGAAACCCTCCTCCGACTGCTGTTCTGACGCGACTGCGTATACGACACAGCTTCCGTTTCATAACGTGCCTTCACCAGGTCTCTCTTTACATATGTATTTATTTCAGAGTCGGTTCTTCCACCGGCCTAAGGACTAAAAATGCCAGACCTCTGCCGCGTTGTCCTGTGTTTCCTGTGGACGCACGTAGCGCTGGCCGTCGGTGAGTTCTTATTATTGTGTCGCAGAAACTAGCAAAACCCCCGTGAAATAACTATTCTGTTTTTAATGTTGCGGTAGACGGTGAAGGAAAAACGCAACACAATTTATTAGCTTGAAGCTAAAATAATAATAAATAGTAAAACCAAGTGTTTGCGTGGGAACGCTATTACTGGAAAGCTGGGGGTAGCTAGCTAACGGTTAGCTTGCTGTATCGTAGTCGACGTGCGCGAGCGTGCGTTTTTTTTTTTAAATTAATGAACCATAAAAATCTTTGTAACTTTAGATTTTTACATTATTTAATCATTATATTGATGGTTAATGCCAGTGAAATTGATTTTAAATAGCTGCAAATATAGCTGATACAAACAAAACAACAAGTCTTAAAATTCGGTGAAACTTTATTTAAAAATTCAAACAAAACATCGCGTGACCGCTAAAATGCAACTCAGTTTAAAGAAGTAATGCAATGTGCTTTACCACGTATTTCCTCTTTATAAATTTTCATTCTTGCTCAACTTCACCTCGTGATTTTTGTGGAAGTTTTTCTCTAGGACAAAAAAAGGGGGGACGAAAACAGATCCACGTACAAAAGTTGATAAACAGGAAAATAACATTTAACAACAGAAAACATAGTTAGGTTTTTCACTAATAATTACATTCAACACAAGTTTATTCAAATGCATTTATTGTGAAAAACAGCTTTGTTGTTACCTGATTCATGTACTCCCAACACTAAAAGGCCTGTCGTTGTTGTTGTTTACATTCTAAACCAGTTTGCACGCGTCCCAATGGTGCAATCTGCTTTTTGGGTCCGTTTTAGTCATTTATCTGTTATGTTTGCCTGTTATGTTCATTATAATTTAGAGGTTTAGAGGATAACAAAACACAAAAGAGTGTTGCTTTCAGATTGAAGGTGTCGCTATGATCATGGACCCTTTAAAACAAAACTTCTATGGTGAAAATTGTAATTGAAAGCGTTAAACTGTAGTTCTCACTGGGTAATGTGGGCTCAGTGTTTGTGCAGATTTCTCAGATGTGATGGGTTTTTCTAGGCGTGTTTTTTCTTTTTCTACGACGAATACGATGCCACGTGTGTTTTTGTTCTAACCTCCTGAGAGATGACTAATAAATGTGTTCACAGAGCCGTCAGGTACACTGATGGGATGAGTCACTGTTGGAAAAACCTTCCCTGCAATCTTTGTCAGATTGAGGTCGTCGGATGAATAACAGTGGATGCAAAAAATTAAATAAAGGTTTTAAATGCGGGAAAGTAGAGACCCTTGAGGTCAGGACCGCCTAATCCTGGTCTTTGAGATCCAGTTTTTCAGCCGTACTTTCTGCTGTAAGCAGGTTCAGGTGGTTCCAGTCTTTTAATGGGACTGATGGACACTTGTCCAGGTGTTCAGAGGAAATTGATGCTTCAGTGGAGAATATGAACCCAAATGACTATTAACGCCATCAAAAAATAGGCAGGTTTTTTGTTGTTGTTGCTGTTTGCCTCTAAGAAGTGTTTTGCAGAAATGCGACCTCCTTTTTCAACTGATCTCATCTACTTTCTATTCCGTTATTTGTGGGATGTTTCACCGCGCTAACTCCACGTGCTCGTGTTTATCCTCATAAAATAAACTTGCACTGTAGGTGTAGAGGAGGCTGACAAGCCTCAGCAACCAAAGTTACTGTTGTGGTTATCACATTTTTTTTTTTACAGTCAGACAGCTGCCACCTGTGATTTTCTTTCAAATGTCTGGTTGTAAGACTGCGTGAGTGTTTTGGTGAGTTTCAGGCTCCTCTCGTGTTTTTCACACAGGAAATGAAACCGCATTATCTTTATGTTGCGCTTATGACTTGACTCCTGTACAAGGCCGGCGGTAGATTTCACAACTTGGCTTTTACGAAGTCAACCAAAAAAAGTTTGCTCTTGCATGTGATAAATGTGGTTTCACTTTTTGTCTTTTTGTTATGTCTTCTGTTCCCTTATTGCATCTAAGATGTTAGGTGAGTTAAGGAGCCGTGTTGCTTTGCTGTAAGCCCAGCTAGAAGCTGAAATGTCAAGCAAGCATCGGCATGCTCTGGATCATAGAAGGATCTGCAGTGCTGCTGTTTTTACCATTGAAAAGAATGTGAACATTTGTTTTTGGTCATATCAGTGTAAAATAATTTCCAGCATTTCGTCAAAGAAGAAATGAAGTTGGCTAATATGTTGTATATGAAAATGGGGAAATGTAAAACATGTCCCAGACGTTTGTAATATTTGTTGTGGTTGAAACAGAGACTAAGCAAGGACATTATGTTGTTTTAGTGCTTTAAGGCCCACTCCAACTAAAACGTTGTTTTAATAGGTTCTTGTAGCATTTAGTCTCAGGATAGAGGTAGGGCTGGGCGATAGGGATTTTTTTATATCACAATGTAATTTTTTTTTTCATATCAGACTATAACGATATATATCGTAATATAAACCAAATAACTTTATCTGTCAAATATGAACGCTCTGTGGCTCATTAGAGAAATGTGTCATCATCAGCAGGTTATTTAGATTTAAATATTTATTTTCTATCATACTTTGAACATAACAGATGCACTGAAAGAACACAATGCAACAGTTTTCCCCCCTAGAAAACTAAAAAAAAAAAGGCGTAAATATTACAAACTAAACTAATAATTAAAGCAAAAGCTTCGAAGTTTCAAAAGAGAACATAATTAAAACAGAACACTAAACTGCTTGATCAGTTTCATTTCAAAACAAAGCATTAATTCTATTAATACATGTGTTTTCAAGTTTTACAGAACAAACATGAAATTGACAAACATTTTTGTCAATATCCTGTGAATAATTTGGGAACTAAAAGCAAATCCTTTGAATTTCTTCTCGTAGTTTAGACAGTTGCTGCTGTGAAGGTCTGAACTTTGTTGTTTTTGCTGGAGAATTATCGTTTATGGCTGGAGGTCATTAGAAATTCACTTCGGAGTTGTGGGCAGGACAGTAGGTGTGAAGCAACCCCGTCCCCCTTGCCATCACCCATAGCTGACTATGCATGCTCTCCTGCTACCTTACAGCCCCATCACATCTCCACCGGTTAAACAAAAGTGGTGAGCAGTATCGGAGCTATCCAGCCGTGCAATTCTGAGCAAGATGCCAACTCAGACGAGGAAAACACAGACATACATGGAGCTAGTCGTCTACAAGTGAATGTGGCCTGCCTAGCTTTTTTTTTTTTTTTTTTACTTCACAACTAAAAGCTTTTTCAAACATCATTTTTTTGTCTGCTCCTGATTTACAATGATTTGAATATAGAAATACTCAGAGATGCAATTTTAAGCTTAATTTTCTTTGTGACTTCCATCATCAAGCAATGTTTCATGAATCCCTACTGCCCTCTGGTGGTGAGTTTGCATCATTACTTCTGAGTCCCAGCGTGTCAAAATTAAAAAGTTGAGAGATTAATGTCAGGGCTCAGAATTTGTGTTAATATACATAAAATCTAGGAATGAAAAAACAATCTGAGCTGATTAATTGGGCCATTCAAAGTTATTTTTTACCCATACCTGAGTGTAACCTGTCTCTCTCTCTCTTTCTTTTTGTTTTTACAGTGCCTTCACCAACAAATGTAAAACTTCACTGCCATAACTTTGACAACAGGCTGACTTGGGGATATGATGAGTTTCCTTCTGGGCTCCAATTTAAAGTTGAAATCTCCTGTTATTCAAACGACAAAGAGTATGGCTGCATCTTTTATAAATGCTGATTAGTTGTTCAAAGTTAGCACCTCAGTCAACTGACAGAATATTGTAAAAGCCAAGTGTTTTTAATGGAGGATGTAGGCTGTTGTATGTTTTCAGTGACTATTATTTCACTACTTATTTCTAAGATTATATATAAAAGTGCCTTTTTTTTAAATAATTAGCAAGCTTACTATTTTTAACTTGGCTGGTTTAATGTTACTATGGCAATAAATCAAAGATGATACCATGCAGTAACAGAGTATTAAAAAAGTCTAGTTTTTCCCACAGTGCAGCTTAGCAAACAATTGGTTTATTTTGCTGTTTGTAAGTTTTTAACAAAACATTTTGTTGATTATCAGCTGCAACAGACCCCAGTGGGTGGAGCCACCAAAGCTGGAGGCGGACCTCTCCCATCTGTCAGATCCAAATAATGCCTACTTCGTCACCGTGAAGGCTGTGATGGGACAGAACGAGTCTGAGCCCTCCCTGGATGGCGGCATTGACTTCAGCTATGATAAAATGACCCTAGTATCTCAGCACTGTGAGTAATGATTCCGTTTGGAGCCCAAACACAGGTTTTCCAACAGCTGTTGCTCTGTCATTTATGTGCTGCGTCTGCTTTCTTGGGAGAAAAGATAAGAAAAAAACAATAAAGGAAACATTCAGCAATAAAAACAGCAGCTTCTCTGCCATCAGGTGTTTGACAGAATATTTACAGTCATGTTAAATACAGCACTCTGAAGTGAATGAACTAAATGAATGGGACTTTAACGTACAACACAGATGCTCCCCTTTTCTACTGAAAATCTGCTTTTTGCTGGCAGTGAGACAGAAGACATTCTGGAGGTGTCATAGAAGGCTTTTACTGTTTGTGTTGTCTGCAGATAAATCTTAACAAAATAAAATCTCTCTTCCATTATTTGCACATTTTTAAGATCTAATAAAATAAAATTATTTAGAAAATCTCCCATCTTATAGTAAGTTTATTGCTGACAATGAAACAAAACTTTTTGAGCAAATTTTAAACTTTTTTTCTAAGGTTCTGTGGACTTGCCTCCTCTCACGGCCACTCCTCTACCAGACCACAAACTCCGAATCCAGTTCCAGCACCCCTGGGAGTTTTACAAGCCCAAACTCCAAAGGTGTAAGAACCAGAAGTGCAAACGCCAAACGGAAATCCCAACTTTCAAATACCATGTTATGGTTCTGAACGAGGTGAGGCCGCCCGCTCTCATCCTGATGTTTCTTTATCTGCAAAGGCTGGAAAGTCTCAGAGAAAACTGCTGTCAGTGTTTGGCTTCAGTTCAGTCTTCTGTGTCTGCAGACAGAGACGCTTTACTGTGAGGAGAGCGTTTGTGAGAAAGATCTGCAGCTTGATCCCAAAGAGAAGCACTGTGTGGCGATTAAGGGAACGTTCTCCAACGTTCTGGTAAAATCCAGAGGAGATCACTGCATTGAGCCTCTGAAAGAATACGGTCCTTACAGTTGAGTGAAATTCTTTTTTATTCACTGTAAAGTTATGAGCCTGAATTCATTTCTTAACATTTGTTTTTGTGTGTAGTTTACGTCGTCATAGTGATTGTCATAGTTACGGTGGCAGTTACTATGGTGATCCTGGTCATGGTTTACCGTAAAAAGACCCGACCTTCCACGGCTTTGCCTCACTTCATGGTATGATCGTCTCCCCGCCTCAGATTTGATCTTTCTCTGGTGCTTTGCCCCCCTAACGGAGCCTTTGCTTTTCTTAGAAACGCTTCATACTGGTGAAGCCGCCAACTGTGCCGGGACTCCAGGGCCCCTTCCATCCACTGGAGGTGGAGCCGTCCTCGCCCACACCTTTCATCGTCCAAACTGACATGGAGGACGTAGATGAAGCCGACACTTCAAACTACGACTCCCGCAGCTCCCCGCTGCTCATTCAGGAAGTTTTCCAGGACGGGGAAGAGGGTGAAAGCCCCGCGTACATGGATGGCAGGAACCTGGAGGAAAATGAGGCCGATGAAGAGAAAGAGGTGTTCCAGTCAGACTATGAGAGACGGTCTTTACCGAACAACAAGGACCTGGAGGAAAAGTGAAGCTCAGGAGGAACTGATGCTACAAAGAACAGCTTTTTTTTATTCAGATTTACTTAATGAATCAGCATTAACATTTAGGAAGAAAGGTGGCGACCTTCACCGCTTCGTAACTAAAGCTACATTCTAGCTGTAAACTGATGGTTATTGATTAGTTCAGCAATTTGTCTGCAAATGCATCTTTGCTAATCACAAAACAGCTTAAATCTTTACCGTCCGTCATTCTGCTTCAGCGGACAGCACAGGTATATTTATATCAGTATAGCGAGGAAACTGCACTGGAAGACACATTGGAAAAAAAGAAAACAAACTTCAACTAATTTGTTGCAGTGTAATGTCTTTGGACAAAAGGTTGACATTCCTGCATGTGTCTCAAAATATTACACTTTGCAGCCTACGATTATTATGAAATAAAATATTAGATCTTAGTGCTTTAAAACCTTTATTATGATGGCCCTCAGCAGCAACAGTCTCTGACTGTTCGCAGTTGTAAACATTTCAGCACCTTTGAGTCAAAATTTGACCCTCGTCACATTCGCAAAAAGTCACCAAAGTTTGAAAAATGTTGCTTATGGAACCCTTTTTTTTTTTTTTTTTTTTTTTTTTTTTTTTTTTTTTTTTTTTTAAAAAGCACCTTTGGTACCAGCTGCAAACAAAAACTTGTCCTAGGGATGTTCAGCAATCGTCTTGTAACTTCTCGAGCATCATTGGGAAGGTACTGTGGAAAAAATGTTGGAATAAGAAGTGGCGAGCTCGCCGTTGCTACTGTCTTTGTTAGCTGGCACATGATTTATCAGAATGTTGTGGAAAAAAAACCAAAACATCAAACCCCAGTGTTTCTGTGCCACTGTCATGGTTCTTTTTGTTTCTAATCAAAGGAGGTGCTTTTATCAAAATAATTCCTGATAAACACAAGCGGAAACAGTTTTTTTTAGCTTCAACGGTTCAAAACGGAACCTTTTTGACACGATCTCACCAGAAATCATGTCAGAGAAGTGTTTATAGGTTTACAAAATGATTTTCAAATGCTGGACAGACATTTGGATCCAGCTGTGACCACTGGTTTGTTTCTGCTTCTGTTTGTTCTGCTTTCATGAACCTGCGTGTGACTTTCTGAACGGAATCGTTGAAGCAATTCCATGTTTCCATGCTCCAGCATTTCAGATCACAATCAAGTCCAATGTTTGAGAGCGCTGATGATGCTTTGTACAGAAAGTCAGGCTGTAATCTTTACCTGGTCGGTGCTTTTCGACGACTAAATCTGCTCAAATTGAACAAAAGTGTTGAAGGTCTGGAAAGCTTTTAGAAGCTTAAAGAGGAACTGAATTTTTCCAGAGCTGCTCAGTTGAATGTTGTTCATGTCTTTGATTTTTCTGGTTACATTTATGACTGAACTGATATTTTTTTCTAAAGTTGAAAGCATCATGCTAGGTTCACGGTCTCCTACAAAAGTCTGAAATGTCTGTGGTGGAAAACGAGATGAAAACCTTCTGATGAAGACCATGAAAACAATCGTCTTCAGTCTCACTGAACTGTTTTTCCTCCTCATGCATGTTCCAATAAAAACCTGGGTGAAATCAGTAACATCGAGTTCAGAAGTGATCGCTTAATGCCGCCGTACTTCCTGAAGGGAAGTTGACATTTGGGTGAAGCTGCCAATCGGCGTTATTAATGTTGGACCAGCCGTCAAAAATATGAGGCGCTCTATCGTGAGTTTGCTCTAAAGGGAAGAAGGCGACGTGACATGACATGTTCTGACATTTAAGCCGTCGCTGCTGTTCCTCCCTCCATGAGCGGTGCTGATAAAAACATTCTCCACTACTCTATTCCGTCTCCAAAAATAGTAAATAGTTTCATCTGTATTTACTGACAGTTCTTTAAGCTGCAAACATGCTCATATAAAAGTTATTCTAATTATAACACAATTAATTCAGAATCCAACTTTTGTAACCTGAAAGCACATTTTTCACACCTTTACTATATCATGAAGGCAAGTTTCTTTAACGTATTTAAACATTAGTAGCATTTAAATGAAGTAATAACCGTGTTGTCAAAATATTTTGTTTATTTTAATAGGTAAACCTGTATTTAACCATTGATAAAGTAAATTGCGTAAATGAGTTTTCCCCGCTGCATTTTTCAGGAACTTTTAAGTGTCCTTTTAGAATCAATATTTTCTGTGAGATATTCCACCACAAAAGACTACAAATGTGAGCCGCTGATTGTAAACAAAAAAAAAAAGGGGATTTTCCAAACTAATTCATTCAAGGCCATGTTGCAAAAATGAGTACGTAGTCTTAAGAGAAAAAGCTACACGTAAGACTACAAAATTCAGTCAGAAATGGCTCCTCATGGAAGAGAAATCATTTCTTTACAGAAAAAAGGTGAGGGCTAAAACATCATCAGCAAAGCTTCACATATCAGTCCAAAATGGGACCAAAAATGTAGGAAAGATGGAAGTGCAACCACGTTACAGAGACGTGCAGGCCGTCCACGGAAGTTAACACCTCGACAGGAGCGTCTTCTGATGAGAAAGGTTGAAGAAAATCATAATCCGAGTTCACTGCGGTTTACTAAAGCAGTAGAAAGCCAAACTGGAGTGACCGTTTCCCGTGACGCCAAACGGCGCTCACTGCAGAGGAATGGCATGCGTGGGTATCGTCCACGATAAGAAGCCTCTCCTGAAGCCCATGCGTAAAAAAGCAGGCCTAGAATTTGTTAGGGCCTGTACTGAAAAAGAAAAGACTACTGGGAATCTTTACTCATGGTGGAAACATGCATCCAGCATCCAGGCCCTAAAAGAGGCTGTTCTTGAAGAATGGAAAGAGAAATGTTGCAATATGTCGCCAACTTGTTCATTCTATGCCCAGAAGACTTGGTGCTGTCCTTCCAAGTCACGGCGTCATACAAAATACTAGTCGTAGAAGTGTTTGATGTAGGGTGTATTCATTTTTACTTCAACCAATCTGAGTAAAACTGAAGACTTTGTGGTCTTAGTTACATTGTTGACCTTCATTTCATGTTTTGGAGGTAAAGAAGTGTTGAATAAAACTCATCCGTTCTTTGAGCTACTGATTAAAAGAGGGTGTGCTCATTTATTCTGAGCACTGTAGTGCTGTTCTACCTTGATTAAACACAAAGTACTATACAGTCAGAAGTCCCATTCCCATTGGGGTTCAGTATCTTGCTCAAGGACACTTTGCCACATTAAACGCCTGAACTAAACCTGCCATAATCGTGCAGTTACAACTATTTTAACCTTTAACTTTCAGCTGACCCCATTAGGAACAAGGTTAAACAAGTGTTTGTTTTTTCTGCACATTTTATTTTGAAAAGCCAATCCATTCCCCTCACATTGCATGTCTTTTTTTCTTCTGCTTTCACTTCATACACGTGTAGCCGGGAGTCCTTTTTCTTTTACTGAACAGTACCACATCTAGTCCAGCTATTTGAACTCTATTTTTACCATACTTCCCCAACGTGATCTCACTTTACTTTGTACCTTCCGCTTCTCAGTTTACCGTTGTCACTGTTTTATCAGAATATGGATGCTTGAGCACCTGACAAGTAGTTCAAACTAACAGGAAGTTTAGTGAATTCAAAAAACTGCTAAAACATCTAAATCAGGACTTCACAATAAATTTAGCATTCGTTTCTTTTAGTTGTTCCTCTCATCTGTGGGGTGCCTCAGGGCTCTGTGCTGGAACTTCCTATGTTTTCTCGTTTTGTTTTTTTGGAGGTTGCTAACCAACAGTGTTTGTCAGTTGTATGTCAAATATGTAACATTAGCTAATCCTTGCTACACGTGTAACAAGTGGACGTTCATCCACCACAAAGGCGACCTGGTTTAGAGCTGGTGACTATGGAGGTCATTTGAGAGCAGTGAACTCATTGTGTCTGAGATGAGTCCAGCTTTATGACCTACTTAGAGGCCCAAAGTGTGGCAAGAAAATATCTCCCACACCATGACACCACCACCACCAGTCTGAACCGCTGATACAAGGCAGGATGGATCCATGATTTCATGTTGTTGACACCAAATTCTGACCTGACCATCTAAACGTGGCTGCAGAAATAGAGATTCATCATTTCAATCTTCTATTATCTAGTTTTGGTGATTCTGTGTGAATTGTAGCCTCAGTTTCCTGTTCTTAGCTGACTGGAGTGGAACCCAGTGCGTTCCTTTGCTGCTGTAGCTCGTCCACCTTAAGGTTGTTGCGTGTTCAGAGATGTTCTTCCAGTGGTTATTTGAGTTGCTGTTGCCTTTCTATCAGCTAGAACCAGTCTGGTCATTCTCCTCTGACCTCAATAAGGTTTTTCTACCCACAGAATTGCTGCTTTACTGGATATTTTTCCTGCTTCTGGCCATTCTCTGTGAACCCTAGAGATGGTTGTGGGGGAAAATCCCAGTAGATCAGCAGTTTCTGACACGCTACGTTCAAAGTCACTTCCGTCACCTTTCGCTTATTCAGAAATTTGAATTAACGAGCAGTTGAACATGTTTGCTTGATTGAGTGTTGAGTAAATACCAGACTGGAATGCTTAATTTTTGTTTTTTTTTTGTAACAGAATCTTGTTTGCATCACAGGAACTCTGTGTAAACGCACCATCAATCTAGATCCTCCAAACCTGTTTAATCCCGTCTAGGTCTCTGGGCTGCTGGAGCCTATCCCAGCTACTATTGGGTGAAGGTGGGTTACACCTTGGTCAGGTTGTGGGTCTGTTGCAGTGAAATAAATATGTAAACCTGAATGATTCTAAATCTCACTAAAGTCTTTGGTTTTCACATAAATTACGTCCAGGATCAAAGGCACTCAGACCAACTCTTGTCTTGTCAAAACACAGCAATCATTCACAATAATAAAAATAAACAGCTTTTCTAGTTTAGATGGCTTGTATGGTTTCAGTCGGTTGAAAGAAACTGTCTGCAACCTTTCAATGCATCACATCCACAGAGATGGAAACGTGTTCTGTTTCTAGATAAGCTGAAGTCTGCGCAGAAGTCAGAAAATCTGACAGTTCACAAAAACAAGCAAACAAACGCTTCCACAAACTGCTGCAGTTAGTCATCTTTGAGTTCCAGAAAACCAGAGAAATTCTCAGAAATCCCACAACAAGCTGTATGTACAACTGTGTAGAACCTGTGGAGAACTCAGTGGGGGACGGACATTGTAAATGTGGCGCTTTGTTGTGTTGCAAATTGAAAAATGGGAGCCACCCTAAAGGCCTGAGGGCACAGACACACACACGCCCCTCACATGTCAGAAATGCCATAAATGCTGGCATTTAAAACAGGAAGTAGGCTGTAGTTTAAAGGCAGAGGATCCTCCATCTGCATCAGTCCTGTGAGGATTCTTGTCATCCGCAAACGCTGCCATGACTCCTCTGCTGCTCGGCGCCGTGCTGCTGCTGGGAAACCTGGCCATCTGCATCTCAGGACAAGGTAAAATGTGCAAGCTTTCCGTCTGACCCAAACCGACTCAGGTCTGATGGAAAAATGCCGATTCCATGGTTTCCAAAGTGCTGAATGAAACAAAGGATTCCCTGTTTTTAGCATTATTTACTGATACAATTTGAAGTCAATCAGTAAATATAAAAGCAGCTAAAAGTTTAGATTTTTACTTTTGTTGAAACGTTTTAATGTCATTTAGCTGAGGGATAAACAAATAAGCTGAAAACTGTTCCAAAGTAAAAGGAAAAGCGAATATAATTTCAGTAAAAGTTCGAAGAAGTCATCTTTAAATAGGGGAAACTACAAATTAAAGCAGACCAAAAACAAAAAACCAGCTGCTTTGTTTACATGCTCTTCTGCAGTGAAGCTGCTACAAATCAGAAGAGACCAAACAGGAAAAAGCTACAGGCTAAATGTTACTCAATATGACTGAGAAAAACTGTGTTTCCCAACCCGGGTCCTCAGGGCAACACTGTCCTGCATGTTTTCCATCATTCAGCTCATCATCAAGCTCTGCAGACGCCTGATGATGACAGCCATCGAAGGCAAAAACATGCAGTTTCCCCCCAAAAAAGCTGAAAACATAGAGTTGTTTCCCACATTCAATCATGAAAACATTTGCAAACAGCCTGACTAAAAATGTCCTGATTGAGTGATGTAACTAGGACTAACCTGCCAATGAGCAGCATCTCCAGCTCTGCTGATGAAATGGGCTCACAGATGCAAAAATCTGTTCTGCATCACAGACGTTTTACTTTCTTTTTGTTTTAATGAAACTTTTTTGGTTTGTCTCTAATTTTGTGTTCTGATCTATTGTTTTTCACTTCCTGTGTTGCAGAGCTGCTCGCTCCTCCGACTCAGGTGAGGTTCAACTCCACCGACTACAGAAACGTCATGATCTGGACTCCGCCCACCGACCTCCAGCAGTCCTCACTGCAGTACCATGTCCAGTGGAAGATGTGAGGCGACACACACACATCCTGTTTAGTGTTTCCATACTGTAGAAAAACATCAAAAAGAACATCCTGATGTTCCTGATGGGTGAATCTTATGATCCAGATTGTCTGAAACAAGTTGCTTTTTTAAACCAGTTATGAATACAATCAGCTGTTTATATCATAACTGAGCTTAAAGCATAAAACTCTTGGAGTTGCGATGCATTTAGTCAAAGTTTTTAAGTGGATTGTCAGTGTTTTTACATCATATTCTTATCTCCTGCTCTCTGCAGTTATGGTGAGCAGGAGTGGCTGGACGTGGCCAGCTGCCAGGGCATCGGGGAGCATCAGTGTGACCTCAGTCGGGTCACCTCCGATGTGTCAGAGTGGTACTACGCCCGCGTCCACGCATCCTCCGTGTCCTCCGGGAGCAGGTCTGCCTGGGTCCTGTCCCCCAGATTCAGCCCTCGCTGGGAAAGTCAGTAACTTTCTTCTTTTTGTTTTTGTTTTTTTTCGTCCTTCTGTCCAGCGGTTTTCAAACTGACTCCATAAAAAAAATGTCCTCGCAGCTAAAATCAGCGCCCCCGTGCTGAAGCTGAGCATCACCAAGCGCAACCACGTGCAGGTTCACGTGAAACCTCCTCGAGTGCTGCTGCGAAAAATGCGCAAGAGTCTGTTCTTCAAGATCTTTGTCATCAACGCCGGTGGAGAAGAGGTAAAGGTTGACAGCAAAAGTCAGGCGTTGTCTTAAATGGGTCAGGCTCTCCTAAACCTAGACGAAAGGTCAGGGAAGATCAGATGAACTTCTAGATGAAGTGACATTTATCTCTTCAATAGGAAGTTTCCAAATTCTATATTATATGAAACAGTGTGAGTGTTCCTCTTACTTAAAACGGGAGGGCTTGTCTGTTTTTTAAACAATATTTATCTTTATTTATCTCTTTTGGATGGTAAAGGTATTTGAATTTTCTTTAAAATGAACTGGTTGAAATGATTTTTTTTTTCAGTTTGAAGGAGAAAAACTATCAAAACTTTCTTTTTACATAAAAGTACAGAGATTTCCTTTTTTACCTTTACAGTGTGCATGGAAAGTTTGGACTCTTGTAGAGTTAATACCTGGTATTTCCCCCTTTCAGCAAGTATTACAGCTTGGAAAAACTTTCTGTAGCCAAGAGTCTCTGAATTCTTGTCTGAGGTTTCTTCATCCATTCTTCTTTCCAAAAGTCTTCCAGTTCTTTCAGATTTCTGGGATGTCTGTTCCACACTGCTGTTATCAGGTCTATCCATAGATTTTCAATAATGTTGAGGTCAGGTGATTGGGAAACCTTCAGTTTCTGTCTCTTAATGTCAGACAGCGTGGAGGTGTGTTTAGGATCTTTATTCATTTGTAGAAGTCTTCCTCTCTTCAACATTTTAACTTTTTCACAGATGGCATCAAGTTAGTGTCCAAAATTTGGTGGAATCCGTTCTTCTACTGGTGAAATGTTTCCTGTTCCGCTGGCTGCAGTACAAGCCCAAAGCATGATTGATCCACCCCCATGCTTTACAGTTAGACAGAAGTTCTTTTCATTAAACTCTGTAGCCTTTCTTCTCCAAACATACCTTTGCTCATTAAAAAGTTCCATCTGAACCGGGTCGGTCCACAGAACTTGTTTCCAAAATGCATCAGACTTGTTTCTATGTTCATTTGTGAACTTCAAATGTTGAATTTTGTGGTGAGGACGTAGAAGAGGTTTTCTTCTGATGACTCTTCCATGAAGACCATATTTGTACAAGTATCTCTTGACAGTAGAACAGTGCAGCACAACTTTCTGGAGGGATGGTTCAGTCAGACGTGGGTTTGGATTTGCTTTTCTCACAATCCTGCGAGCTGCTCTGTCTGAGATTTTTCTCGGTCTTCCAGATCTCGCTTTAAATTCCGCTGTTCCTGTTGACTGTCGTTTCTTAATGACATTCTGAACAGAGGATATCGGCATCTGAAAACGCTTTGGTATCTTCTTATAGTCTTCTAATGCTTTGTGAGCATCAACTTTTTCAGTTTCATTGTTCTGGACAACTGCTTGAAGAACCCCCGATGCTGATTGTTGGGGCAAGGTCACATGACTCAGATTATTTCAAATCTTTGAGATTGAAATCATCTGATCTTTACAAACACTGTCAGGCACCAACGTTCACAGCTTTTCTAAGGGGGGCGGGGCATACTATGAATTCAGCAGGGTGCCCAAACTTTTGCACACATTATTTTGTTTTCTGTTATTTTAAAAGGGGAAATGATGGAAATAATTGGATGTAATGTGGATTTGTTCATGAAATCACAGCAAAGTGATTATTCCCATTAAGTCCAAAAAAGGAAGAACCCATGAGGAGTGTTTTCTTTTTAAAAAAAGCTGTGTTTACATGGTTTTCTGTGTAGTAACAGGGGAAAAGGTTGTAATTGCCATGAGTTACTCCTAAAATCGTTGTAGCTTGAAAGAGGAAGAGTACGAGCAGGCAGAAGAGGAAGAGCACAGACAAAAGAAATAAAAAAAGGCAGATGGTCTGATGTTCTGTCTGGGTTACACTTTCTGAAAGTTAACTGTTCTATGTCTCCGTTTCCCTTCAGAGGGAGTTTGACATGGACTGCTGCTCCAACAGGCTGACTCTTCCTAAACTGAAGCACAAGGCAAAGTTCTGCATCCAGGCCCAGATCGTCATCTTCCCGCAGAGCAAGAGCAGCGCTCGGAGCCCTGAGAAGTGCATCACCGCACCCTGAAGTCACAGGTACGAGAGCTCGGAGCCGTCTGAGGCAAAATGAGTGAAAGGGCTTCTCTTATTGTTGCAACAAAGAGATGAAAAGTCAAGTATCAGCTCTCATAGGAGGGAGGAGGAAACCCCTGGAGAAGAAATCTTAGTTGGGTTTCCTTACAATGGCTGTCATGACCCACGCTCACCCCACCCAGCTCACTATTTTTAGGCCTCACAAAGGTCACGATGGAGTTACGCTCTGTCATTAACCTGGAATGTCTCTTTGCAGCAAAAGTGGAGCGTTTTGGCTCTGCCTCTGTCTGCAGTTTCAATCTGCGCTACCTCGACGACCGCAGCTTCACGTCTCCAAGCGTTATGGTCCAAAGCACTTCAAGGAACCAAACTTGAGGAGTATTTCCAACTGGAGTTCCTAAAAACATTTTACTATTTAATTTAAAAACTTTAAAAATATTTTTTGTATCATCCTATTATTCATTTTAATCAAAATAAAAAATCAAGTACAAAAAAAAAATGTCTTAAACCGTCAGTTATATAAGCCTAAAAGGGCTAAGGTAGTGTGCAAAAATAATGAAAAACATTCAAAAATATCAAAACTGTTTTAATCCCATATTTGTCAAGGTTTTTATTGTGAAGTAATGGCGGTTAACTCCCACCAGAGGGCGCCAAACGCACTCCACTGAAGGAGCGCAGAGCTTCACATCCTCAACTTTTCCTCTTATGGATTTTTCATTAAAGTATGTATCACTGTTGGTGCTGCTATAATAATTGTCAAACAGTTCTCACATTGTTGTTTACGTTAATGTTTTAGTCTTTATATAAACACAGGAACACATACAAACCTATTTATAATTTACATATGTTTTAATAAGCAAATCCTATATATATATTTTGCTTTTTTTAACTGGGTCTTTAAGGATCTCTTGAAGGTTAATCATGCTTGCTGTGTGACGGTGCCAGATGTTTGTGTTGCATGTGTAACTAGCAAATAAAAGTTCTCTATTTTACCTCTTTTTAACATTGTAATTTTCATTTTTTGTTACTTCTTTCATTTTTTTAAAATATATTCTGACTAAACACATTTAATCAGCAATATTTGATTTAAGTGAAAGGAAAAAAAAGTTGCAAAACGGGTCAGAAAATAAAAGCAAAAGCGATTCAGACTTTTATTAGGAATGCTGGTAAATTGGACACTTTTGATCAGTCGGCGTAAATGAACAAATACTGTGAGGATAAAGAGCAGCTTCCAGTCAAACGACAGGAAGCTTTACATAGAAACAGGAAGTTTGCAGGCTCATTTAGTGGTTTTGGTCCTGAATACAAAGAACTCTGTTTTTTATTTTTGACTGGATTTTGGTCAAAAGAACCTGCCTGAGCTGCGCTGCTGTCTGCTTGCATAAATAAAGAGTGCAGGCCACTCAGTGCAGTGGAATGTCGTCTGGGAATGTGGAAGGAAACGAACTTCAGCAGCTTTATCACAGTGGAAAGTGGGCAGAAAACCTAATTTACTAGTTATTTACACCTTCTACAAATTCATGACTTTAGGAACAATCTGCAGATCCAAAGATATGGAGAAGTACTGAGCCCTTTGGGATCCTGAGGAAACTCGGCATTATTTGTAAAAAAAAAAGGAAATAATTTTTTGTGTTTCCAGCCAAACCATCGGATTGTTTCTGGAGCAGACTTGGATGCAGAAATAAGCAAAAGTCAATGTAACAGAGATTCAAATTCCTTCTCTGATGTGCATCAATGCAAAAAAAAACATCCATGAAGTGGAGACAGTTTCACAGTGAGGGGAACCGGAGAATTCATTTGGTGGATGTTTTTGTAGAAAATTCCAGCTCCAAAAAACATTGATATAAATACAAATATCCAAACAAAGCTGCACCGTTACAAAAACAACAGAAAGATTCAGTAAAAAGGGTTTTGTCCGCACGCTTCTCTAAAAACGTCAGGCCTTTTTCCGCTCTGATCCCTCTTGTAACCGGTCTGTTAAACGGACTCTCAGAAACAGGCATGAAACAGTCGTACAAAACCGCCGCAGCCGACGGGGTAAAAAGAAATACAAACGCTTTTTTTTTTCTTCAGTTTCTTATGGAACATGTGAGCATGATCCCCAAAATAATCAAACAAAAAGGATCTAAGAGCGGGAACGCTGCCTGGAAGCTGACATGGAATGCTACAGCGAGGAAAAGTCTCCTCATTAAATTACCTATAAAAATAGATATATAAATAAAAAGCTGAAGGTTTTGTGTTGGGAGGCTGCAGCGGCGGTCAACGTGGAGCTGCACCGACAAAGGAAGAGACGGATGAACCGTAGAAGCAGGAGGATCCGGCTCTGGAATGTTCTGCTCAGATGGCCGCTGTCGGGCTCTCAGGACAGGAACTCCTTCTCCAGCTCGAAGACGGAGGGCCGTGCGGGAGAGCTCTGGATGCGGCAGAGCGGCACGGTGCAGTCTCGTTTCTGGCTCTCGGTGTCCATGTCCAGCAGGGAGCAGCCCCCCTCCGAGGACAGCACCAGGCTCAGGTCGTGGGCCGTCTTCTCCCCGGAGTAGTGGCCCAGAGAGTAACTCTTGTTGCGTCCTCGCAGCAGAGCCCAGGTGTGCGGTTTGGCCCGGAAGGAGACGGGCCGTGGTCGCAGCACCACGTCCTCTGCTGGGGGCTTTTCCTCCGTCTTCTGCGTGGGAGGCAGAGCGGCCGGGCCGTTGGCTGTGAACAGACAGAACGGTGAGCTGCTTTAAGGCGGGCCGTGTGTGTGGTCGTGGCGTGCGTGACTAACCGTGGTGGTTGGTGTACTTCTTCCTGCGCAGCCGGGTCCCCGGGTTGTGGTTGGTCTGCTCGGGCGCCTGGTTTTGGGTTTGTGGCGCCGCGTTCTTGCTGGCAGCAGGAACCTCTCTGCTCGCTTTGCCTGGTTCTGCTTGTTGGCTCCGCTGCTCCGTCTTGGCCTCTGGCTCGACCCCAGACTGCAGGAGGCACTTGGAGGAGTTGTATTCCATGATGGCCGACATGGAGATGAGACTGATGGGTTGGGCGCTGGTGCTGTTTGACCCGTCCTCTTTCCGGGCGCGGCTGCTTGGCGGGGAGGTGCTGCGGCGGAAGCGAGTGGCGCGTTGAAAGAGGCCCTCCTTCTTCTTCTTCTCCTCTCTCAGTGGCTCGCTGTCCTCCGAGTTCTTCAGAGCCTCCCGGATGTCGTAACCGAGCACGAGGGAAGCTAGCAGCGAGCCGCAGCCGTACAGCGCGGAGTCCGTCTTACGGCGAGCAGATGTCCTTTTCAGGCTGTTGGTGGGGGTGAGCTGTGGCGTGGTCGAGGTGGAGGAGGTGGAGGTTGTGGTGCAAGGGTCATCTGCGGTCTCGGGCGGGCCGCCTGCATTCGCCGTCACGGCTCCAGGATCTCCCGGTCCACCGTTCACGGAGGCGCTTTGAGACGGCGGCTCGTCCCTGCACAGAGGTAGATCGATGTACACCTGGTTGGGGAACTTGAGCTGCTTTGGCTTGGAACTGCTGTCAGGACATTCCTGGGGGAAAGCCTCATCCTTCCCTACTCCTGCTAAAAGCAAAGGAACCAGAGTTCATGACACCCGACCATCCAGAACCCAAACCCAAATGCCCTCTGGCCATCACACCTTGCTCACCGAACAGAGCATCAAGCGGGAAAGACTTCTGGGACTTCAGGAGGCTGGTGGACCAGGGGTTGCTGCCATCTGACAGAGGACGAACTCTGAAAAGACATTCAGGAGAATCCGTACCGACAAGAAGAGAGCTGGAAGGAACTTTGAGGCATCCGAGATTCAGATTTTCTTCTGGTTTGGATCCTAAATCTTTACCAGATTTAAGAGATTTTGAAAAACAGTTAATTTATATTTACCTATTTTATTAACACAGAATTATTCAAATTCAGGAATCAGTTTTCCATGAAGGTAATTATTGAATGTAACTGATAGTTTCTATTGAAACAAATCGGAAACAAAAACACACGTTTTTCTGTCTCAGTGTTGGAAAAAGTCCAAAAAAGGAAAAACCTGCAGGTCTTTAACCCCAGAAACCTGTTCTGCTCAGCTGATTGCATATTTAGAGATGTGCTGGAGACACTTAAAATTCTAACGTGTTAAGCATTCCTAAAACTGTTTGTTTCCCTTAAATCATCTTAACATACTTTAGTTGCTCCTCTTTTTAGCATATTTTAATTTTTTGTTTTACAAATTTCATGTAAAAAAAATGAGCCACAAATGTTTTTTTCTGCCTAAAATAAGATGTTTGTTTTGAATGTGCTTCTAGTCCTGATTAATGTGTGTCTGGACTCACCTCTCAGCAGCAGCCGGCCTCTCTTTGTTCTGGACCGAGCTGGGACCCCAGGTTCTTCCTTTCTTCTTGATCCCCTTTTTCGCGTCGTCGAACTCTTCTGGCCTGAAGAGGGCGCTGCGGCCCCAGGTGCGGTTGCTCTCGTCCTGAGTGACTGTGGGCACAGAGACAGCGAGCGTTACCACACATGGCAGCGTGCTGCGTCCCAGAAAGTCTAATCCTGATTCCATTCCTGAAACTGTCACTATAGCAACAAACCTAATCCAGATAAAGATGTCCACGTAAATGCAAGCCACGCCCACATTCAGGGAGTTCTATCGTCAGCATTTATGGTCCTAATATGAGCAACAATGTGCTTTCTCTGTCTTTTACAAGAAGAATTCGACCCAGTTATTGCACAGGCGTCGACGCATGACTAACACCTTTACTGAACTGTCCAAACAACTGGCTGCCTGCGGGTGGAGCTGCGCTCCGACTGGGTGGAGCTTCCACCCTTGAGTCAGACTCACGCTGAATGGCCCGAAGACGCGGGATGAGCGTGGGGCTGCTGGGAGGAGAGGAGCTGGTGCTGTGAAGGCTTCGCCGCTTGTCCATGGAGGGAGACGCCTGCACCGTGATCTTATGCTGGAAGTCTGAAACGCAGATCATCAGGGGGTTTCTAGAAGTGACTTTGTTCAACTTGAACTGCATAATATCTGACAGAAACACATAATTAAACACTCAACCTTATGTAATTATTGTGAAACGCACCAAAGTTCACTTGCAAGTGTATATGAGTCCTGTTTGTGCTGTAGTGTCTGCAAGTGTGAGCCGGTGGTACAGTCACTACTATAAAAACTACTTAGGATCTGGAATTCCATCTTCCTCATAATTTGATTTCATTCATCAGCTGCACTCAGACATGCCTGATCTCTTCTGGAACAAGCGAGTACGAATATTTTTAACGTCCAAGATCGTTGATTTGGGATCTTTACAAATTAGAAATTTCTAGTGAAAATACACTTCAGGTAATGTAATTATTGCTTTAAAATTGTACAATATCGTTGGAATTTAAGTTTATAAACTAAACTAAATGAATGCACTTCTGTCACAGAAAGTAAATACATTTTCAATGTTAAGCTATCAAGTTGTTTCCATTGATAAAAAAAATCAGTTTCTGAAACAAATTCTGAAAAACCAGTTTTGTTTTAAATACAGTTTGGAGTACAAAATATATTGACTATAAACTAAGAATACTCTGAAAATCTCATCATTACTCAATGATGCCTGTCTGTGAACGTGTCTGCAAAATGCTCATCTCAAGTTTTTGTTTGGCGTTTCCACTAAAGATGAAAAAGGTCTGTTTCTAAAACGTGTCTGTTGGTAACACTGTTGTCAGTTTAGGTTAAAGGACTGTGAATGTCTTCTAGTTGTTGTAGTCACTTTTGATTAGGCGTTGCTGCATCTTCATCATCGACTGTATATAGAGAACTGGACACGTGACCTATAGGAAAATGAAAGGAAAATTCAAGTCGCCATTTGGAGCTAGACAACAGTGATTGGTCCAAGTTGGTCTAAGTCAACGTTTCTATCACAACTACTGTTGCCAATCATGAGTGAGCTTGTTCAAAGTCCACACAAACTACTGCGGCATCTGATTGATTAGTTTAACATTTGGATAACTTGCGATAAGAACAAATATCATTAAAAAATGTGGGTTAGCAAAAACGTTAATAAAAATGTATCAAAGCAAGAAGGATTATTTTGACCAATAGAATGAGAAACAGCTGTTGTTTTTTTAATAGTGGTCTATGGGATTTTGGCTTCTTGGAGCCAGCAGGCACTTCCTGTTTGGAACGCAAGCGGGGGAGAAGTCGCTCTGTCCAGATTTCTTTATACAAATCAAGGGTCTTCATTTACCATCTTGTCAACAATCTACTGGAATTGTAGTCAGCAACTCTTTTAGGATGGAAAAACTGTGGAGAACATTTTCCGGATTTGTTGTAAAATGAATCTTAAAAAATGTGATGTTTATGTTTTGTTTACTGCTGAAGTTAACCAGGAAGTTGACAGAAAAACTTTTGACTGACATTGTTGAAAGTGGCAAATACATTTTCATCTTTCCAAATCTTTGCGTTGTTATTTGTTCTGTTTTGATTCTGATCTCCTGTTCTAAATACAGATGGTGCTTAAAATGTATTCTTTTAATTTCATACACCCAGTAAAAAGACAAACATACAAACAACCTTTGAAATATAATGTATTAAATATTAAGAATGGCGGTTTGATCTGTGAATCAGTGATCTTGATTCGTGAACTGAATGACATCGTCTCAACTCTGGTCATCTGTCACAGGTCAAATCCGGGTCGCCCGCTCTGTGCGGCTCACCTGAAGGCAGGCTGATGCGGTTTCCATCCTTCAGCTTCAGCCGGGAGCGCTTGAACTTTCCTTTCCTTTTCTTCACGTTGGGTTTGTCTCTGTTCAGCTGGAAAATGAGGATGTTGAGCTCCCTCTCCAGCACGTTGATCTCCCGCTCTGCCAGCTGCTGCTCCCGCCGCTTCAGCAGCTCCTCCTGAGACTTCTGCTGCAGGGCGGCTCGCGTCAGCTCCTCCTCTCGGGAACGCAGTTCCTGCCAACAGATGCATTATGGGTATTCTGCAGAAGTTTCTGTTATTTCATGAAGGGAGCATCTTAAGTGGAAACTGTCTCAGAAACATCTGGACAATTATGAGAATAGTTTTAATAATAATTAACAATTATTTAGAGGAATAATGCACAAGGAAATATTAAAAAGTTTTATTTATTTGTTTTCAAATTTCCTCTTTGATTCCTTTCATGTGAGAAATAAAAATCTCTATCAGGTGACTGGATGAAGCAGCTCGACGGCCACCCACCAGGACACGGATTACTGAGGTGTTTACAGGAAATCTGCCCATGCGGGCGCTGACTCAGCAGTTAATCTGCTCGCCTTCGTAATGGGACGAAGGCGAGCCGAGACTTGAGGAAGCCCCAAACATCACTTAAGTCGTTAATCAAACGCAACCAAGACAGTCGAGCAAACAGACAGAGCCCTTTCCTGTGCAGCGTCATCAGTTTTTGAAAACCCCAGCAGTCTTTGAGGCTCATTTTTGCTGATTCAAAGTTGCTTTTACCAAACTCAAGGACTCAAAAAAAACAACAGCAACTGCATGGCTCACTCCACTCCACTGACTGTCAGTCATAATCCTGCTGTTTCTCTAAAACCAACAAAACCCTCTGTAATACAGCAACTTCTACAGGAAGCAGATTCAAGTTTGGTACTGAGCTCATTCACTAAAAGTCATCATTTAATTATTCAAACCATAAAAGCTGCTGGGAGTTTTGTGAGAACACTCAAAGTCCCACTCCAGTTTTATTTTTTATTGTAAAAGCCAGCGGTCTTTTAATTACAATTGTGCGGTTCTTAGCAAAAAAAAAAAAACAAAAACCCATAAACCTGAGCTTCTTCACGATATGAATACAATCTGAAAATCGTTTCTATACGTCCTCCATCGTGATTAAAATGCAACAAGAACCTGTTCAAAACACCATTTCCATTGTAGTGGGTCTTTAAAGCTTTATTTCTAAAACAGCAGAGAAACAGCAGGTTAATAAACAGGGTTTCTATCAGATCTGCTGTTTTTGTTTATTTTATTGACTTTGTTGGTATTGGTTACTCTACAGTTGTGTTGGATTTGTTTCATTGTTTTAGTATCAGAGATTTCTTCCATTAAGGAAAACTTAGACTAAGAAATGTGTTTTCCAATCAGGCTACCTGCTACTTCACGATTTCTGGGTTGGAGTGAATGTTCTGCACCAAGCTACAGGAATTAAAATGGGTAATTTTTACATTAATAATAATAAGCAGGTCAGGGAAATCCTGGAAGCCAGATGGATGACTTCAATTTTGGCTATATCTCATTGACGACTTTTTCATTTTCCTGCAGGAACCTGAGGTGGGATCTGTTCTGCTGCACCTTCTCTTTGGTCCTGAGCTCATCGAACATCTCCTGGATTTCCACGCGCCAGTCGTCCTGCATGCTGTGGAAGGAGTCCTGAGGCATGGTGGCCATCACCGCCTCCTCAATGGCACAGAGCTGCTCCAGGATGCAGGAGAAGGAGGGCCGCACGTGGGGATCCTGGTCCCAACACTCTGCAGATGAGCAGAAACAGTGTGAACAAAATGAAAGGACAGAACGCTGATTTAAAATATCTAAAGTGAGGGAGACTCTACCAGAAATTATTATTTTTCTCGCTAAAGAGAACGCAAAGACCAACAGATCTGGTTCGATTACCTTCCATGAGTTTGGCAAAAGGTTCAGGACAGGTGGAGGGGATGGGCAGAGTTAACTTATTCACCGCCACACCGTAAGCCACAGCCAGGCCATCGATCCCCCGGTACGGCACCTCCCCAGTCAACAGCTCCCACAGCAAGACGCCGTAGCTGGACGACAACAAATCAAGCTGTGAAGATCTGACAGCCGATCGGCAGGCGTTAAAATGAAGGAGCATCGCGTACCTCCAGACGTCGCTGCCTTTGGAGAAGAGGGAGGACTTGATGACCTCTGGGGCCATCCAGGAGTAGGTTCCCGCCGCTGACATCTTTGTGGTTTTGTGCCACTCCCTTGCCAAGCCGAAGTCTGTTATCTTTAAGGTCTTCCTCCCGATGTCGTCGTTCTCAATTTTTTCAAGTAACAAAACTGGGGAAAAGGAAATCGAAGGGACTGTGAGAGCGAACACAATGACACCTTAAAGTGAGATCAAAAACGGAAGGTTGATCATTTTGTTTTGAGTGAAAGGATGGATCCACGCGGTCAGTATAAAAAAAACCAAAGGAGTCAACAAGAACCTTTAAAGAAGCCATTAAAAACTAATTCTAAACTCCTCAGAGTGGCAGAAATTAAAAGATTTCCTGTTAAAAAAATACTTTTAATGTTTCTGGACACCCTGATGTCAGAAAATGTTCTACTTTCAGTTTCATTAACTATTTACATAAAAACACAGAGAATCTACCAATAATCAACAAGAAAACATAAAGTTGCAAAGACGGCAAAGTGACAAAAAGAGGTGTATTAAAGTACAGCTCCAATCATCTATAGTAAAACGACATAAGCAGAGCCGATGACATCATCAGACTCAATCCATCCTGACCAACACCAGTGTCAGCTGCTACCTTCAGGCCGGCGGTACAGATCAACCAAAGACTGAGCTGCTGTTCCTCATTTTTTCTGTTCCTAAATGTGTCTTGCTTATTTTTTTATATATTTTTTATCTTTTTAATGTTTGGAAAGCACAAAGATTTTCATTGTACCACAAAATCTTTAAGTAACAATGATAATAAAAGGGTTCTGATTCTAAAAGCCTTCTCAGTGTTTTTTATAATTTTTAACATGTCACGTTTAGGCTAAATTTATAAATGCCTGTGCTGTTTTCTGGGACATAGTTTCTGTAGAGTGGCAGCAGTTCATTAGAAATTCGCCTCTGCAAACTTTTGGTGGAGAGTAAGCCTGGATCATTTCCCATCATCCCTTTGTTTACACTCTCTCCTGCTAGCTTCAGCCCCTCACTACCCCAACCCAGTGAGTTATATATTGCAAGAGATGGCACGCAAGCCTTTTACGTTGTCCAAGATATGTAAAGAGTGACGCCATATTGGAATGGTATGTAAACAATGAGACGTGGCTTGCCAGATACAGTAAAATGATCATAAAATGCTTAATTTTCATCCGATTTAAAAAAGAAAAAAACTCTAAAAGAAAAATAAAACCTAGGACGTGATATTAATATTTCTGTACAAAGTGCAGCAGATCAAGAACATTTCAAAAGTTTCTATGAATAAATACGTCATTATATAGGAAACACAATGCTTACCTGATATATATGGTTGTGATTTTATGCAAATCCACACACAAACTAAGATTTACACAAACTGTTTGACCCCTCTGTCCAACATCGCCGCAGACCGCTTGAGGTCGTTATATAGCCTATGGTCTACACAGGTCGAACACACATACAAATAACATGGTTATCCTTCATAAAACAAAAAGCATAGGTGGTCCTGCCAGAAAACATAGAAATAATTTGAAGTCTAAAGCTACCATTGACTTTAAATAGGCAACAAGATCAGCCTAATCGCTCAATATTCTGAGTAAACTCACTCAGATCTTTCTAAAATGTGTTCTAGAGGTTCTCCTTTATTAGCTGACAGTAATATTTTACAAGTGAAAAGTCACATCCTTGTTTTTCCAACTCTGTACAATTATAGCACAGCAGTAAACCGGCATCTATCCCATTCCAATATGGCATCCAACTTTGTGTATGCAACAAGCTAGCGTGCCATCTCTAGCCTATCTATAACTCACTGACCCCAACCTAACATTACCGGAGCTACAAAAAGGGCGAGCATGATTTGAAACAAAGTTTTCTTTTCTTTTCTTAATACATGTCCTCCGTCATCAGAAAAATGCTACAAGAACATGGTAAAAACACCAAAAATAAGATTTTCATTGGAGTGGGTCTTTAAAAAAGCTAAACTTTTAAAAATGTAAATATTTTTTTTTTACTTATAAAAATATCTTTAGACAGTGTTTGTGAACTTATGTGAGGAGATTATCTAAAGCTCTCGACTTTTGTGTTTCACAATCTTGGAAAAGCTGAGGAGGTTTCCTCAGACTGGATTTGAGCTTCTGCTTTGTGATGTTTGACTCAGGTAAGTCAGGAGCTTACGATGCCTTCACTACAAAAAACATTTTAACAAGCACACAAACATGCATTAATACCACTGATGGCTTTTAAGTTTAGTTACCAACGTTGCAGCAAAGCCTGCAAAGCAGACCCTGAACCGATGAGCAACAGCTGGGAGACCGGCCAAATGCTAAAAAACAAACCAACAGAATCCTCCTTTAACCAGTGATGGAACAAACTGGTAAAAACGTATCAACACAACAGCACAGTCCCACTTTCATTTTGAATTTAGATACTTTTTTCCCCTAATATAACATACAGAAATTTTGTTTTAATTCATTTGTTGATATGGAATATCTGTCATACTTTTACACTTTTTAAAGCTAAAATTAATTCAAATAGATATTTTTATCAAACTTAAGGTCTTTCAAACATCAGAATTTTATTTTTATTTTCTGTGTTAAAAATACATAAAAAAACCTGGAATTTCTAGTGATGCCAAGCTGCATTTGTGATGCAATAACCTCAGTCATTTTACATACAAACAAACACAATAATGGCTGATATAGGACAGTTTCATTGGGTGGAATTATTTTTATCACATATAAACAACAAAAAAGAAAGATAGTATAATTTTTGGGGGGGGGGTTTCACATTAAATAGGACATAAAAAAGTAGAAAACACTGTAGTGAAAATAGAAATGTGTCCATTTACAGCCACAGGTGGGAACAAGTCTTCATTTTACGAGTCACCAGTAACTCTCGGACTGAGTAAATATACGTTTTAACCCCTGGATGTTAGAGAAAATAGCAAGTCTTTCCGAGTCAGAGTGCTAAAGTCCAAGTCAAGTCACTAATTACTTCTGTTAGAGTCCAAGATGAAAGTTTCCGGGAAGATGCCACGAGGCATAGAGCCTCTTACGAGGCATAGAGCAGCTGCACTTCGACAATCGATTTACTGAGAAGAAAGTAAATATTGTAAAAAACTATTCTTGATCATGCCCCCCCAAAAAACCCACAGTGACGGACGACTCGGAGGATATCAAGGAGTTGCTTGATTTCCTGCTGGAAGAAATAAGATCCACGGAGATCCAGCAAAGCAGATGCTGAACGCACTGGAGGAGAGGAGGCAGCTCCAAGCTCAGCATAAACAGACTGGCAACTGAATGGATAACATCAAAAAAACGAATGGATGACCAGCAGCAGAATTCCAGGATTAATGATGTGATATAATCACCAGATTGAAGATCAAACCCTGGTCGTATGCGCACGCAGGGACTGCAGGGAACAGTGAGGACTCTGACAAGCAGGAGATCAGCCTTTTCCATGTGTAAGATTTCTTAAATTCCAAATGAATTTCTTTGGACACAAGCGACTTCGAGATCTGCCGCTTGCTTCCCAGGAGAAGAGTCTGACAGACCTGCGATGCTCTTAAGGTTTGTTATTCAGAAACACAAAACAGCTTTATTGAAGCGAGGAAGACATCTGAAGGGAACAATGACTGTCAATCATTCACTTTAACAGCAGAAGTATGCAACTTTGGAGACACAGACGACTATCTACAGAATCTGGGACGCTCCTCTAATATCATAACCATATCTGAAACTAGGTTCATCTGCAACAAAGACACAGATTTTTAAATTACATTACAAATAACAATTAAAATAAATAATGTCTTAATTGAAAGCGTCACAGAAATCAAATTCTTAGGGATTGTCATTGATGATGAAGCAAGTTAGAAGCTACACATCAGACACATACAAACTATAAATTATAAATAAATCTAAATATATATTAGAATACAACTGTAGATATTTATTATACTGCTCCTTAATATTACCATATTTCACCTACTGTGTAGAAGTTTAGGGTAAAAATTATAAAAGTTCACTATATCCTCTCTTTTTACTTCAAAAACAAGCCATCAGAATTGCACATAATTGATCATACAAACAATTTATTTTATCAATCCAGTCTCTTAAAATTATATGACCTTGTTGATTTTTGCCCCGTTGAAAATCTATACAGAGCTGGTGGTAAAAAAATTACAATTGAATATCCAAAAACAGTTCTTAGATAATGAAGGAGGTTACAAACTGAGGGGATGTTGGAACTTCAAGATCCAATTAATAAGGACCACAAAGAAAAGTTACTGTGTGCGGCTCTAAACCTTGGAATGGATGAAGTAATGAGCTCAATGTTCAAACGTCCAAAAATTCAAGAAAATGTATAGGGAAACTAATTTACAATATGAAGAAAAGAAGAGTTAAAGATCAACTGCAGTTTGAATAATTCCAAATATGTGGATGTGTGAACTTGAATGTTGTGAAATAATCAAAGTTCTTTTAATCACAATCAATGAGTATTAAATTGTGTAATGTGCAATAATGATCACGGAAATGCTTTAATTACAATCTATTGGTTAACTACTGATTTTGTTTACTTGATCTGAAATATGTAGCAATGATTATTAGATTAATGTAATAACGTGGTCTAATGATAATCAATGTTTATTATATATTGGTTACATAAAGTGTGAATCAATAATGTTTGCTGAAAAAAAAGTTCTCTCAAATGATAATCAATAAACACTTCTTTGTTTCTTGAAAACTTGATTTGCAATGTGTAGGGATGATCTCTGGAAATGATCATCAATGAGTGTTACATTCCTGTTACATCAAGTGTGATGTATGTTTCTGTTTACTGAAATCATGAAATAATGCTTTTTTTTTTAGAATAAACCATAATTATTCAATTTTGTTACTTGAAAAAACCTGCACTTGATCTGATCAGCACTGGATTATGAAAACTATGTAAAACTATAAAATGAAGTAACTAAGCACAGATGGGATTATATAAATTCACTTCTCCCCACTTCTTTTCAAGCAATTAATCAAGCTCTACTAGACTTTAGTTATTAATCACTATATGTACTGAATGTTACAAATGTGACTGAAGTGCATTGTTTTTGTTTTTTTTCTTTTCTTTCAATCAATGCATTTCACTGTCTCAGTAATGACTTTGATCATTCTGTGTGATTATTTTTTGCCTTGTACTGTCAAATTCATGTTTGAAATAAACAAATTAATCAGTCAAGTCCAAAGTGGTAAAATTCATGACTCGAGTCTGACTGGAGTCCACACCTCTGCCTGCTGCTTTCAGAATTCCACAAACAGAGCCGTGTGCTAAGCAAACAGTAATCAGATCATCCAGTTAGTTCTCTGGCACCAAAAGAGGAGCACACAAGAGCATTAAATACCCACTTTGATAAAAATCTTGTTTTTGGTGTTTTAAAAATGTTCGTGTTTTTCTCATGGAGGACATATATAAAGAAAATTACAAATAAAACTGTCTTTATGAGTATTTCTTCATTCAAATCGTGATGGATCAAGAACAGATGTTTGAAAAAGCTCTCAGTTTTAAAGGGCCAAAGTCTCCCTTCTCTGCTATAATTCTGAAGGATCCACTTACAGACAAACAGATCAGATAAGGTCTGACAGGAGTTGACATCTGGATCAAAATTGTACGGCTGCAAAGCTCCGATATTGCTCGCCGTTTTGTTGCATTCTTAATGTTAGTTTGGGGTTGCAAGGAGCTGGAAGCTAGCGGGACAGAGTGTAAACAAAGGGATGATGGTATATCAGCAGAGCTACCTTCCGTGCCAACGGTCCTGCCCTCAACTCAGAGGCGAATTTCTGATCAACTTCTGTTGTCAATTGATTAAAATAAATAATCAGATTAATCCCAGTTTTGGATTGTGATCATGCGGCTTTTGAAAAAAACAAAAACAGGCCAGACAGAACATTATTCCTTCATTTTTATTGTCTGAAATGTTTTAACTTGTAAAAAGTAACTCAGATATCCCAGAAATGTAATTTGTGTGCACAAAACCCATCAACAGTAAGATAAGCAGAACTCTTAAGACTCTTATGTCTGCAGTATTACTCCAAGAAAACAAAGATTCTGACATAAAACCATAAGAAACAAACATTGTGTTTCTGCACTTTAAATGGTCAAGGTGAATACTCAAATCTGATTGGCTGCTAGGTGTTCACATAAAGAAGTCCTGGTCACATAGTCCAAATGTTCTATATCACTGCGCAGGCTTCTTAAAAACAAACTGCTTTATCTTCTGGACTAAAACAAGCGGTAAGAGATGAACTTTCTCTCTGAACTGATGCTTCATTGAATCTATCGTGCAATCAGCACACATATCACTTTCCTTTGCTGCTGCAGTCAACGTCTGCCAGGCTGTTATTGTGACAACGGACTGCATTACATCTCACAGTCTGCCTTAAATATTTTTAATATGTATTTCTTTTGTAAGTGACCAGAGTATATCGTTTTTAATGGTGTAATGCCCGACGAAATGTGCATTTTCAGAAATTAACGCACCCCATGAAAGCCTGAACCAACTGACACAAAGTGAAAAACGGTCACTTCTGACATCATTAATTTGCGTTAATAAATATTAACGCATTAATATTTTTTTTTTATTAATCACTAGGCAAAACATAGTAACATAGGCAAAAAGGGCAAGCAATATCAGAACAATGCAGTTTTGGCCAGGTGGTATTTTAGATGAGAAAAATGAAGATGGATATATTTGTCTGCAAGTGAATTCTTCAGAATGTAGTGGAGGACGGAGACTTTGGCCTGTCCAAGTCGATTTGCTGCGTCACAAACCTGAACGTTTACAAACCGCAGGTTCTTATCTGCTTCTGTTCCAACAAGATTTGAACTAAGAAATACTCACAAACGCAGTATTAATCCTAACTAGTTTTATACATGTCCTCGACCATGAGAAAAATGCTACAAGAACATGTTAAAAACTCAATTTTCATTGGAGTGGGTGTTTAATGGACGAAACAAAACAGGCAAATTAATGTGACGGTTTAAAAAGTGTCAAAGTTCTTTAGGCTGTGACAGTGTAGTTCTGAGTATGGAACGAACACTTGAATACTTCATTTAGTCTCTTGGTTTTCCAATCTTTCTGATCAATGTACTGTTTTTGTGACCCACAATTTTAAAGAACACACATGAAAAACTACACTAAAGCCAAAACCAAACCACATTCAAAGAAATTGAAGGAAAAATGATTTTGAGTATTTTGACAGTCAAATTACTTTAATTATTTGAACTTTCCAATTCCTAAAGACACATTTAAATCCTCTTGCTGTTTTCGGGGAGGGTCAAGCTGGAGGATTATTCCTGCAGATCCAAAAGTTTTATGACCACGTTGACCTTTATGAACTAAAATGTGGATTATGATCCGAATAACAGTCATGTCGTTTCCACGACAGAAGCTAAAATACATTTTTCTATTTGCAACTTAAACTAAAAGTTATTCCCATCAGGCATTTATTCAGACAGCTCATAAATGTTTTTTTCAGAACTAGCATGTGGATTTATAAGCTTCTAATTAATGTTTATGCAATGCTAAAATATGTAAAAATAATTTTTTTGTGTCATGACTCCCTTTTCTTGTGGGATTCATCAAGATCATCTATGTGGGAATCGTCTCCATCGTCCTTCACGCATTCACCCAAGTCACATCTAAGAGCTGCAAACAAAATCTGGAGCTCTTAGATGTAAAAGAAAAAAGTTCTGAGGACAGCAGATCAGCGCAACTGGGGGTGGATCTGCCTCCCAGGCAGTTGACCAGCCCTCCCATTCCATTGCTCTCCTCAGAAGTGGGTTTTGACGCACATCATTCATGGGGAAACCCGCAAAAGATCAGAAGAAAACCTGTTGTTTTCAGAGCAGGTCCCACGCTTCTTTATATAGTTCCTCCCCCTCAAGGTAGGAATTTCTTTTTATTCTTACCACAACTTTATCTTCAGCGTGCTCTTCAATTACTTAAAACAGCTGTAGGTCTTTTCTAACCAGGGAAACCTCAGAGTAAGTATAGAAGGAAATTCCCCTTATTCTACGAGACCTACTAAATGTTCTGTAACTATGCCAAACGCCACAGAGTTCCCCTATGCTTCTTCTTCACTAAAATGTTGCGTTATATAATATCCAGCTACAAATCAGAACACTTTACATGCAGATTTTACTCCTTTCAAGCTTACATACTTCTATTGATAAAACTTCCGTCATGGCTAAGCATGAATTCTTGACTTTGCATTTCAGAATTTGCTCCACTCATTTAAATGTTAACAGGTACCTTATAAACTTAATATATTTTAAACAAGAGGAAAGGAGCTAAGGAGAAAAACATTAGGTTCTCATTTTTCTTATTTTGCCTTTTTAAACAAAGATTATATCTGAATTTTTAGAAACAATACAGAGATCTCCATTACAGTCATAGTCGTCTAAATGCTCCATAGTTTTGTTTTTTTTAACTGAGGAATAAACACATTTGCCTCAGACGGTTGTCTGATAAAAATCAAAAAAATTAATTCATAAAGAGAAATGCACTTTTGTTTAGATATTGTAGGAAACAAGTGTTTTTTTCTTCTTTTGGCTTTACAAATTGTCCAGAAATGATTTTCTCTGGCTACTATTGAGGTGTTATTTAATTACGTTTAGTCCTTCATTAATGTGAACTGTATTGTGCCTTATTTAAGGACCCATTCCAATGAAATTCCTGTTTTTGGTATTTGAACATGTTCTTTTTCTCATATATAAGGACATATATAAGGAAAATTAAACTTAAAATTGCTTTTATTCAAATTGCAATGAATCAGACAGAAAATGTCATTTATTTATTTATCTATTCTGATGCATCCACTTGCAGACGACTAAATCCATGTACATCTTCATTTTTTTTTGTCTGATCTGGCTGGCATCTGGCTCAAAACTGAGCGGCTGGATAACTTCAAAGAAAAAATGGATGATGGGAAATGGGGCAGGCTTACTCCACACCAATGGCCTCGTCCACAACTCAGGCAAATTTCTGATGAACTTATGCAGAATACGACAGTTTTCTTTTTTTAATTTTGGCTAAAAACAGAATAATCTGTATTAAAAGAGCACTTGAAATGCTTATAGAATAGCTCAAAAGAGGTCTGGCGTGGGACTTTAAAGCTCTTGCTCCTGCACTGCAGACAGGCTGACCGTGGGGCCTGCAAGCTGAAGTAAGGCTGCTCCACAGACATGCAGTGAATGATATATCCCGGTGGAAATAAGAGCACCCCTGGGCATTCTGGTTGATGGGAAAAAGATCAGGGCTAATAGTGAGCTAAATCCATCTATCATGATCACATCTCTCTAGGCCATTTCCTCTTTGTCTGTCCTCTTCCTTGCTTGTTAAAGTCTTTAACCCATATCTCTGCTAAGTGAAACATATCAAATGTTGGAGGTGTTCAGGTAATGTCTCTCCCTGTAACAGCATCCATCACCGCGATAGCCGGCAACAGGCAGGAATGCAGAGGATTGGTCGATTTGGAAGCCAGCTCTACTCAGCTGTGGGCCTTTTTCCTTTTCACCCGGGCCTGCAACAATAGGTGCAGTCAGGGAGAGGTCATAAAAAAACAGAGTGAAAGCATCTCAACTCCTCCACTCTGCCCATTCTCTCCTTAGAGAAAAGACAGCCACTAACTGTCTGTGTGTCACCAGGGGTAATTGTGGGAAGCCAGGAGAAGCTGCGCTGCAAACTGGATAAAAGAAGAAAACTAAAAAAGGAATCTTGTTTAATTTTTCTGATGTACGGTTTATGAAGTTTCTTGGCAAACTGTTCCCCCAAAACTTCTAAAAACAAATCATTTTGCAATAAAAATAGCTCCTTAAGAATTGCAAATAACAGGTTTTCATCTGCAGACTCAAAACTTTCTCTGATTACTTGTCTGTTTCTATGTTTGCTATGCCTGCATGTTTGCATGGAAAGAGGGGGTGGAGCCAGGGAGAAATGGGAGGAAGGAAGGGGGTGGAATGGGACAGTGGGTTGCACGCGCCCGGAACAGGACAGTTTCAGTGGCGTTCGAGCAGGCATTCCTGACATACCACAGCTTCACATCAAGAAAGGTAGAGCTCCGAACCTTTCTCTACAGGCTACGTGTGCTGGCCAGGAGCCGGGTTTCAGTGCAACTTGTGCAGCTCTTTAAAGTCTTCCAATCAAATAAAACATTGACAGAAACCAACGAGATGAGGACAGAAGTGCTGAAAATAAAAATAAAAACAAGGTTCTAGACACTTAAATTGTCCAGATATATGCAGATAATCTTAATTAAAGATGATTTGTGCATCTAAAGAACATAGATGCTTACAAACTCCGCAAATTGTACAATAATTTTGATGAATTGTTCCCTTCAACAAGTTATATATAATATTCCAAAAGTTTTTGACTTCAAATGAATCTGCAGCGAGTGGAAGCAGAAGGGGGGAAAAAAACAAGGAAAAATAGGAAGGGAAACCCACTTGGTTTGTGCTAATAAAAGAGTAGCGGTGCTCTCTGGGAGATTAAATATGAACGGAACAAAACAAAACCAGGGCTTTGAGACCCTCCGAGTCCTAGCCATTCTTTTGGCCGCAGTAGCCTAGCAACCGCTGCTTGACCAGTCCATTGTGCAAACGTATGTTAAGCTTTTATCCCTCATTAGCAACATTCCTCCCTGCAGGCTGGGATTTTACAGATTAGGTTGAAAAAGCACAAAAGAGACTGGACAAATCTTGCTGACTTCCAACATATTACTTTACAGGCTAATCATTGATCAAATAGCCGTGGGTCTGTCTGTCTGTGTGCAGAATGTGTACTCTGGGTTGAGAAATGAGACGTTAAGTTGGTTAGGGTTTGTTCTCCTTCAGGACCTGTCAGTGGGATGGATGGTTAACTCTGATAAAAACAACAAAAAACAAAGAAAAAACACATTTAAACATTTTTTTTTATTCAATCAAAAACAATTTACTCCTGTTTCTTCCATTCTTACTTGTTCTTAGCATTTTAGACGGCCTGGCATTCAGAAAACACATAAAAGGCAAAAGATGTTTTTTTTTGCTTAAACTAACCGTTTGCTTGAAAGTCTTCTGTGAACTTTCTGCCTGAGTCTTTAGGCGAACACTTCTTTTACTCTCCTTATTTAGATAACCCTGTATATTGACAACACATGTTCAGACTTCTGACCCTGATACAATCCCCTATGTGTAACGGATACCACTGCTGCCACAGAACTGTTTCTGTAGAACACTGAAATACCTGCAAAGTTGAACAAATGAGACTTTTCTTTTATTTTGAAAGACAAATTTGAAGCTTCAGGTTTCATTCTGTTTTCTTTGTTTTAAAGGTTCACAGTGAAGTGGCAGAACAAACACACTGCCCTGCATTCGCAGCCATGCGACCGTTCATGGAGGTCTGTTAATGTAGATTCATCAAACATTGGATTAGCTGAAACTGTCCAACAGACGTTCAAGCTTTCTCTCCATCTGCTCCTGAATTAAGCACTAATCTTTCCCTTAAATAAAAGCAGATTCTTCTGCAGGAATTTCAGAGACAAAAAGTAAAATCATTTTTTAAAAAAAAGTTTGATTTTGTTTAACCTGCCTTAAAAAATGAATGCAATTTGTTTTTGGATAGTGTGGAATGTGTAAAGTTCATGCACCAACTGTCACATCTAGAGAAAAACAAACATCAGCTGAGGAAAGCTGCTCCCTACATGTCTACAACCTGATAAGATGCTTGCGTCACAAAGTGAAAAACTGTACTGAGTCATATTAACACACCTAAAACACACCTGACTTCAAGTGAGCAGCCTTCTGATTTATATTGAGGTGTCTTGAATTGTACACCAGGCCTTAGTTTGGTTAACAAAAAAAATTATTCTCCAAGAGCTGCATCCTAAAGAAACTGAAATTACACCGTCAGATTTTTGGGGGATTTTGCAAAATCCTGTTCTTCCTGCGATGACCTCAGCTGTTGACTATGGCTGTTTGAGCACATGGTTCTGTGTTTGCTAAATCACTGACTTTATTTAGAGAACATTTCTGAGAGGGTGGAGGGAAGGTGAGAGTGAGTTTTAGGGAAACGGGAAGGGGGCCAGCCCAGCTGAGCAAACTCTTCACTTTATTTCAGATCCTCTTGATGGCATCCCCCACCACTTCATGCACCATGCGTGAGTTCCCTGCTGCTTTTTACTAAGCTATGTCAAAGAAGTCTCAGTTTAATGACTAATTGTAGAAAAATGTTAATATTTCAAATTAAAGGTTTGAATAAAATCCTATTTAATGACATTCCAAAAAAAATTTGCATGGAGTCCCCAAGCTAGGCCTGGATTTAGCCAGCCCCCACAATGGGGTGCTGGTAGAAGAATATCAGGACGGGCAAGTCTGGGTGTGCTGAGCCCCTAAAGTGATAAGAAAACCATGCTTTTATCATATCAGTTCATCTATCCATATATCTATCATCTCCTTTGACATGTCCAATAACGTTTATCTTCCAGACTCTACCCTCTGCATTTACAGAGCTTGGGACAAGCACAAGCAGGACACTAGTTTGTGCCCATTTGAGGCTGCATTTGTTCATTTTTAATGGATGTATTTAGACTGGACTCATTCGGTTCACTTAAAGTGAATCAGTTTGTTTTCCTCAATAATCCAGAACAAATTTTTAGTATGAGTACAACCGAGACATGGAACTGCTCACAAACCCAACCTTCGAGGTGGTCTCAGTTTGTTTTCAATCAGACTGAGCTCCAGTTCACTCTGAATTTCCTCAGTCTGAATATAATTTGTGCTCAGAGTGGAACAACTGGACAGCATTATGGGATTGTAAACAAAACAGAGCAATGATGAGACACGGCAACTCGTTAAATTGTGGTCGCATGAATTCAGGCTCATTAAAACAACTTTAAAAGTGTTTCTCACAGTTTTCAAGTAGTAAGTAAAAAGTGTTGTACCTGACATTGATACGAATGTCCAAAATCGTTTAGCAAGATATAACATTGGAATAAGTGAACTATCCTGACAAGGATGGCAAAGCCTAGAACTTCCATTATTCTTTTGTTGCTTTGCCCCGCCCTCGTAATTCCTGGCCAATGACTGAAGAGATCCTTAGTCATGTGGTTTTGTTTACAAGTTTTGGTTCAGAACTGAAATGTCTGGTTGAAGGGAGTCTGAATACAGACCAACAGCAACATTCAGGACTCTGTCAGCACAAACAGGCTAAACTTTCCTTCTAGAATAAAGTTCAGCTCTGGACGTAGAAAATTATGTGCACATTGTCACTTTGTTTGTTTTGTATTTTCTTTTTTTCTATATTTAATTTAAGATTGTTAATTTTTATAATTTCTATAGTTAATTTTAGATTAACTATACACACTCATGTCTATATATCCAGCCTTGCCCAAAGCTAAAACTTTCTTCAGTGATCACACACGCGCATGCGCACTCTCGCTCCTTACTGTTGCTGGACTTCAGGTCCCGGTGGATGATGGGTACCACGGCCTCCTCGTGGAGATAGTGCATCCCCCTCGCGATCTGCACGGCCCAGTTGACCAGGATGTGCGGAGGGATACGCCTTCCGGTCAGCGCCCGGTTCAGGGTCCCTCCGCGGGCGTACTCCATGACCAGGCACAGGTTCGGCTCCTCCAAGCACACCCCCTCCAGTTTGATAATGTTGGAGTGCTGCAGCATGGAGAAGAGCTTCGCCTCTTGTTTCACGCCGCCGGCGGTGGCCGTTATGTCCTCGTCTGGGTCCTGCCGGGCCGCTTTCACCGCGACCTCCTGATCCTTCCACGTCCCCCGGTAGACTTTGCCAAACCCACCCACGCCTATGATCTCCTCCAGGGTCAGCTCGCCGAAGGGGATCTGGACGGGGGGGCTGGGGACTTGCTCTGGCCCCCCGACCGACCCGCCTCCCGCGGGGAGCCGGTAGATGGCGGGTTGGTAAGTGACATAGTTGGAGGGGAATATCCCGACCCGATGGTTGATCTTCCCCGTCCACCACCCCTCATCCCCGGAGATCGCGGCGTCCTTAGACAGGACCTCCACCACGTCCCCCCTCCGGAGGCTGAGCTCATCCTCGCCGCTAGCCTCGTAGTCGTACGCGGCTGTCCACAGGGATCGAGTCGGGCATAGCGGGGCTGAGTGAGCCCACTCCGTCCAGACATTCTCCCCGGTCCCTCCGCCGCCCGGCCGCCCCTCACCGTTTGGGAAAGCGGCCTGCGAGACATCCATTTCTCGGTGGCCGTAGCGGCACCATAGGGTGCAGAGCTCAGAGAACCAAACTAGGATAAAAGGTAAACTTTTATGAAGTATATTTTATTTATTTTGTGTTATTTCTCCACACACCTAAACTGTCCAAACTCCCCCGGGAGAGAGGGTGTTGAAGCCCGAATCCAGGTCGCCAGTGTGGGGGTCAGCGTGCAGCTAGCGAGGATGCTGGCTAAGTTTAGCCAAAATGCTTTTTAGCAACTCACGCGACTTCACGAGCAAAAACCCGCAAAACAATACATTTAACTATGTACTGCTATTTTAAAAAGACTAAAAAGAAAAGGAAAAACGCAGGAGCTGGTTTTTCCTAAAAACAATGACGCTAAACTTAACTTTTAACCGAAGTTTCCGAGCCTCCACAGGTGCCGCAGGAGGAGGTGCACCTGCGCCCGAACACACCCAGCCAATGCGGGACGGCGGTCCCACTTTACGGTAAAGTCTGTGTAGTAACAGAATGATAAAAAGTTCACTTCCCAAGGTCATTTGTGGGCTTTTAACGGGGATTCCGACAGCATTCCAGAGTTCCAATTAGCGGGTTAGCTTAGCATAGGTCAGCCCGTTGCCTGGTGCGTGAAAAGCCGCTCCGGTGCTCCGCCAGTCCGTCCAAAAGTTCAGTTCTCCTCCGACTGTGAAGCCCGCAGCCGTGAGCTGAACATTCACTAAAAAGATTCACCATCCTGTGATTTCGTCGTAAACATAAAGTGATTAAAAAAAAAAAAAAAACCCTACAAATAAATTGAGGAAAGTTTCATCATAACAATCCTGTACCTCCTACTCCTCCCCCTCGCCGCGGAGTGTGAGACGCGGCAGGAGCGAAGGTCCGAGCAGAAGAGCTGCTTTCCAGGCTGGCAGCGGAGCCCTCTGATTGGCTGGCCGCGTGTCACGTGATCAGTTTGCTTAGAAGGAGGAGCCAGTGGAGGAATGTGTGCAGAGAGCGGCTCCCATTGAAAATATGGAAATGCTTATGGACATGCGCGTAGATGAAAACCACTTTATATGACGAGTTAAATATCATCTGAATGAATTCTAATGATGTGCATAGACATTTTAACTGTTTACAAATGTTTACACAAACAGGCAAAGGAGCTTAAATCATGCACAATGTGGCCTGCATGTGTTATTTGCTCTGCAAACCTCCTCACATTTCAGGAAAGGATGGACATGCAGGCGGGGAAGGGGAGGAGTGGAAAAGGGAGGAGTGAGAGCTGCGCATCTGTGCAGGAGGAGGAGGAGAGGCAGAACGCAGAGGGATGAACAGGTCAGGATGAGAATCGAGACGACGCACGGATCCACACCGGCGTGGGAAACGGCACGCGCGCGGGCATCTGGGGGTGACAACGACGAGGCATGAGGGAGAGGCCGAGGGAGGCGAGCCACATCGCTCCAACATGGAGGCGTAGCGACAGCAGCGTGCGTTAGAGGAGATCATCCCATTGTAGCCTAGCAGCAACATCATCATCACCATCCGTCCGTCCAACCTGAGCGGGGAGGAGGAGGAGGAGGAGGAGGTGGAGGAGGAGGAGAGTGGAGAAGAGATGGGCTCCCAGGTCGTGCAGACCCTGCGTCAGGGGGTCTGGGCATCCCTGACCGGGGGCTGGTACCACGACCCAGATCAGAACAAATTCAACAACTCCTGCCACCTCTATCTCTGGATATTTCTCCTGATGCTGCCCCTGTCTCTCCATCTGGTGAGTTTCCAGGGGGGGGACATGACGTTCAAGGCCGCGGAGGTGGTGTGAGGCGCACAAAAGGTTGCATTTGCCACACTTTCTGCAGGATGCAGGCATCCTGGAGATCATTTTCTGCTTCTGCTCTCAGAGATGGGCTGTAAGCGGGGGCTCTGTCGCAGTGGGTTTTTACCCCTCCCGCATGCAGGGAGGGAACACATGGATGTGACAGCAGTGGAGCCAGCAACTGTTGTCTAACATTTCCACATGGCCTTCAGATTACTGCAGAATGCATCATTCTGAGCAATAATGTGACATCTTCTGGGCGTCGTAACTTTCTTTTGTTCTATCATTTGGTATGACTCTTTATGAAGCAGATTCTGCTCGGATTTTCCTCCACAAAGTGTGACTCATGCTTGAGAGCTTTGGCTGTTCCCCCTTGAGCCGTGGTTCTAACAAAGCCCCTGTCCTCCACAGGCTCTTCCTCCCACCACCATGGCTTTGAGCATCTACTGCAGCTCCATCACTGTCTTCTTCGTCCTCATCAAGCTGGCCAACCACAGGCTGCATGTGATGTTCGATGAGGGTGAGGCGGTGGTCCGGAGCAGCCTCTCTGATTTCAGCAAGGCTCAGGAAAACAAAAGCAATGCCTCAGACTCCTGTGTGCCGGCCAGCATCAGGTAAAAAAAAATCTCTCTCTCTCTATATATATGTATAAATATATCCAACAAACTCAACTCTTTGTTCCTAAAACATTTGAAATACATTTATAACACTAGAATTAAATCATTATGTAATAAGCATCTTGGCTCCATCTAGAATAGTGTCAGAAAAGTGGGTTAAAACTAAATAAGGCCACATCTGTCCATAAACCAGAGAGTTTTGAGGCTTTTTTTGAGTATCTCAACAATCTCTGTGCTTCTACTTTTAGTTTGTGTTGGTTGACCTCTGCTGTGCTGCACTCTTTCTATGTAGATAAAATAAAATCCTAAGTATCTTCACCCAACTGGGATAAAACAAGACTAGAAACAATGTGGGATGATTTTATTTTGAAAAACACAATAAAGTAAAGCACACAAAGGATCATTTGATGTAACAATCATCATGATTGATACGAATTATCTAATCACAAATCCTAATTAAAAATAGTTTTTTTAGATTTCTAATAATACATAAGGTATGAATAATAATTCTTTTAACTATCATACCTCATCTCCAGATCTAATCCTTTTTATTTCAGCTGATTCTCATTCACAGAGTCAAGCAAACCTGCTGACTGTTAGCTCCACAGTTGCGAAAATTGAGGGCACATGTGAAGGAACCACATAAATACATCATTTTCTCCAAATATTTCCAGTTTTAGTTTGCTGCTGCTTCTGAAAGCCTCTTATTTTTGTTGAAAAAATATTTTTTACCTAAATTCCAACATGTCAGCAGATCTGGGCTCTAAAGGCCAAACATAATTTTATGACGCACAATGTGTCTAACTACCATTCACAGTTGAACAATCGCAGAAGAAAAGTATTTGATTGTTGTTTATCCGCTTGTTGACTGCGCAAAGTGTCAACATTTGGAGACAGCCTCAGAGAGTAAAGTCTGAGAAAAGCTCTCATCAACACTTTTTTGTGTATTCAGATTTTTTTGAAAAGAGGAAACCCACAAGTTAAAGTGTTTTTTTTTTGTAACAGACTGAAAATCTTTAAAAACTGCAGCACCTGAAATAATAATACTGGTATACAGACAGACTGGAATTGGGGGCATAGATCTCAAAGTAAATCTGTTGAAGTCAAAGCCAGTGCAGACTGTTAACAGCCTTGGATAATATTTTTTTTCTATTAATATAACATATTGTTTCTTGTTTTTAAGAATAATTTTTGAAGATACATGTTTGACTTGATGGCTTGCAGACCAGCTGCAGTGAAAATGGTGTGCTTGGTGTTTTTAACATATTCTTGTAGCATTTTTTTCATCATAAATGACATATATGAAGTAAGTTAGGACTAAAATTCAAACTGAGGTGAATCAGAAGCAAACGAAAAAATGCAGAAAAAGCTTGTAGTCTTGACCTACAAACTACAATCGGCAGGCCAGAAGCTCCCTACTCTGCTCCATTCTGATGCATCCATTTGTAGGCAAATTTATTGTTGTGCATCTTTGTTTTCCTCATCCGAGTTGCCATCTGGCTCAAAACTGTACGGCTGGGTAGCTCCAATTTTGTTTGCCGTTTTTGTTGTACCAGTTAGCTTGGGGTTGTGAGGGGCTGTAAACCAGCAGGAGTGTAAAACAAAGGGATGATGGGAAATGAGTGAAGTATTACTCTACGGCAATTGTCCCACCCACAGCTCAGAGGCGAATTTCAAATAAACTCTTGCCACTCTGCAGAAACTATGTCCTAGAAAACAACACAGATTTTAAAATTTTGGCTAAAAATGGCAAAATCATAATGAAAAGACTACTGGGAACACTTTGGAAATAGATCAAAAAATGATTTGGAGTGGGACTTGAAAACACATTTAGAAAATGCTCTTATTTGTCAAACATCCAGCGTAAAAGGGTGTGCTGTTTTAATTATTTGGACTGTGTTTGGCCGCTTGAATTTTCCCCCTGTGCTGTGGTTCAGTGGGCACTGCCTTGGGCCAAAAAATCAGCATAGCGTGTTTGAATCGAGTAAGGGTCACAGTCCAGGGCATACGATGGGAAGCCTCTAAAGTTTCAAAAAAAAAAAAAAAAAAAAAAACGAAAGCTAAAAATAAAATCTGAACAGCTAAGAATGCAGGCCACATCATTTCCTTTGAAAGTAATGCATCATTTTCCAGAGCATTTCCATCGTCTTTTACTGTTTCATTTCTCCCAAATCCCTTTTGGTTTTTGTCCACTAGAAAGAGCAGCACAGTCCCTGACAGCGTTGCCATGACAACATTGGCTCCAAAGGGTCCCAGTCCAGTGATCCAGGTGACAGTGAAACAGACCGAAACAGACCCGGGGCTGATTGGACTGGTGAGTGAAGACTCACAGATGCAGAGCAGAAAAAAAGGAAAAACACAACAGTCTGAATAGCATCCACATTTAAATTGAATTTTTTTACTTTTTTGTCAACAGGAATGTTCAAAGTTGGAGGACGGAAAGGCTATGGAAGGGGATGATAACCCATCTTCAGGTTGGAAGGGACAGCTTCATTTCTCATGAAACAATTTTCATTACATAATTTGGTCAGATGATCCATTTTATCCAAAAAGTGAAAAATAAAGTGTCTAAATTTTGTTATTGCACAGTGATGTACACATACCTGCTTCAAAGCTGCTGATCTTTTGCTGAGTTCTGGAAAAACAAGTATTTTTTTCGCCAAAATCTAGTATTTTTATTTCATGTTTAGTATGTAAACGTCAAAAAAAGCTGCACATGCACACTGTAATTCTCCTTCAGTTAAATTCTACTGATAACCGGTTGTAAAACACACATTCTTTATATTTCATCATCTCCTAATATTACTATCTTAATTTTTTTTTCAAAAAAGTGACTTTAACATAAAAAAGGTTTAAAAGAATTATTTTAAAGTTTGCATGATTACAATAGTCTTCAAAGATAGTTTCAATGGAAACAATTGTGGAAATACATGTGAATGAATTGTAACTATTATTTTCCAGCCCCATTTTGAAATTAGAGCAAATTTATTCCATTTATCTGAAATGATAAATTAATTGAGTTTTGAATCTGAATTTGGGTTTCTTGTAGGTCTGAATGCAAATCAGCAGTAAAATTTGAAGCTGACCGTATAGTTGTTGGACTTTAAAGATGTTTTTTTAATCATACATATCATTTGGTATTATAAATTAATGAAAAAATGTGATTTAAATGGGTGGTGCACACACACACACCCGGTATTATAGAGTGAAAGCAAACTCTCTTCCTCTTTCTCAATGCAAATAATTGTTCGTTTGAGATCCCAAAACACAAAACCATTTTAGATGCGCTCAAATGGGCAGAAAACAGATCATCTGCCAAGTCGCCGGCCAAAAAGGCCAGCAGACTGTTTCCTGTAAGTTTATGACCTAATGGTGATCGGTAAGAGTGAAGTCAGCTGATTGAAAACAACAAAGGAGGATGAGAAGACTGCAGTGCATTGCATCGAATGATTTGCACAAAATACTCTTGTTTTTTTTTTTTTGAATAACAACAGAATTCACAATACTCGTCATTTTAATAGGGGGAAAAAAATCATCTTAAGTAATTACTGTTTTCGTTGTGTAAAGTTTGACATGTCACTACAGCTAAAAACAAAAGCACAACCAGGATTAGATTTACAGCTATTGCCCTGCTCAGGGCCCCAGGGGGCTGGAGGCTGTCCCAGTTGTCACTGGATGAGACCCAGGCAAAGATCCAGAGAGATTAATTTCATACTATTTCAACATTTATTTTCTTTTTCCATTTTCTTGTAGGAAATGTTGCAGAGGATAAGCCGGTTGAAGAAGAGGTTGATCAAAGCCCAGACACCTCTCCAAACAATTTCTCCTGCCCTTATCCAGGCCAGGATGCCCCACTGCTGCAGGCTCAGCAGAGGCCCTCATCCCAAGCTGATATGGAGGAGATGCGTCCTGGTTCTGCTGGGAATACTGGTGTGAAAAAGCCTGAAACTGGAGATGGGAAAGAAGGACCGGATAACTTAAGCTTACTGACGGAGAAGGAGCAATCAGAGCAGGACAGAACAGAGAGGAAAGACTTAGGGGGCAAAGACACGGCGGATGAAGGTCTGCCACCTTCCAATGGAAGCGAGGATGAGAGTGAGGAAGGCTGTGAGGAGCAAAAGGAGCCTTCAGATGCTAACAACAACTCCATTGAGGTTCAAGATTGTAGTCAAGATGAGGCAATTGACATCCCAGAGGCTTCTGCACAGGTGAGACACAAATAGAACATTGTCAAGATCAAATGATTCCTGAAAAAAGAATTACTTTAAGCAGGGCTTGTAGCTATTATGGCAAACATCTATAATAATCCCAGTTTAACGGTGACAACCCATCTTCATGGTATTTAAGACTATGAGATTTTAACAGTTGCTCTCTTCTGACCTCTTCAAAATGAGCAAGTAAAATTCTTCTTGTTTGTTCTCTAGGTGTTTCTAAATGATGTCACTAGACCTTTGACTATAAGTCAAACAAACCACAGGTGTTGTTGAAATTTGTAAATGTGTCTGCTGTCCTGCTTTCCAAAAAGGGGTATCACCAAAATATATTAAGATGGTCAAAAACGTGTTTTTTTGGGCTGAAAAAGAATTAAAAAATAGGATTTTTTTTCTCTCCTGGAAGAAATTTTTTATTAGGTAGCAGTGGATGCAGTTTATTTTACTCAGGCAGAAAGACATTTGTTTTTTTTTTTAATAGTTTTTTTGAATTTCTGGAAAGGCAGATTTGTGAACAAATTTTCTTTTACAATGTGAAACCGTTGTTTAAGCTGTTTTCTAAATTAGCGAGTATTTTTATTGTCCAGGAGCTTGCTGGATAAAATACTAGAATATAGGTTCATTCATTCATTTTCTGAACCGCTTTATCCCTTTCGGGGTCACGGGGCTGCCGGAGCCTAACCCGGCTACTCATGGGCGAAGGCAGGGAATATAGGTCCTTTTGTTAATGTTAGTTAATGCTTAATTTATACTTATTTAAGCATTAATTAACTTTTAGCTAAAGTGTTAACAGACAGTTTTATGTATTGTTTAGTGTATTATTTAATGGATTAGTTAGCAGTTAACTAATGTTCATTATTCAACCTTATATAACAAATGCCTTTATTCATCTTCTATGCTTTGGTTTTCTGAACTACTGCAATAAATTCTCCTTCACGTCTTTTGTCTCAGCCTGAGCTTGTGGAGGAAACATATTGTTCAGATGAGATTGAGGTAGTTTTGGTGGATACCTCCAGCCCCGGCCCGTCGACACATGTGGACAACAGTGACACAGTCAAGATCATCATCACCATGAGCTGTGATCCTCACACCGCCACTCAGTTGGAGGAGAGCGTTAAGCAGAGCCTTCTGGAGAATGCACAGGTTAGACCAGAATATTTAGTTTGTACCCTCCAGGAGTTACTTTTCTCTTCTTAGCTTCACTTTAGATACTATTTATTAAAATCCAGTCAGTCTTATTGTAGCTCCTGATGCTAACTATGCTAATACAGATAACATGTATGTTATGAAGATGTGAACAAAACAGCGTCATGAAATAACTCTGGTTGGCATCGTTTTCAATATTTGTTTACATTGATGACTTAAGCTTTTCATTTTTCCCATAGCGGTTTTTAAAAATACATAAACAAATGTAAAAAGAAATCCTTCATGTTTCAATTACGTAACCAAACTGTTTGACGTGACTTCAAGACAACGAACTTGGTTTGTTATTGTTGTTCACAATTACAGCTGACTTTCTATTGATTTAGATCAATAAAAATTAGAATTAATTAAAAATTAGTAATGACAAAATAAAGAACAATAATTTGTTTTTATATTGTAAATGGGGTCATTTGATCAGGTCAAGTACAGAGGGGGAAGGTTAATGATATGGGCTTGCTGATGGATGACCACATCCGTTGTTACTGTAATGTGTGTAATTGTTTTTCCAACCCAGTTTCAGCTCTAACTTATGTTAAATAGTTCAAATGTAATGTTATAAACATTTATGCAATGTATTAAAGTGTTTTTTGTTTTTTTTTGTTATTATGTTACCTCTGAGGCTGTGTTATACTCAAGGTTGAGGCTCTCAGGTGTGTTTGTGTGTGCCCTCCCAGGCTCAGATGGATGCAGGTGAATGTCACATCAAAATCCCCATCATCACTTTTGACTCTCCCGAGGAGAAGCCGGGGCCGGAGGGAGGAGCCCAGGTGAGCGGCTCTGAAGATGAGACCACGGCCAAACAGCAGCAGATCCTCAGCCAAAGCGAAGACTCTGCAATCCTGGAGGATCCACAGCAGGAGAATCCCGAACAACTCGTGACTGCCGACAGGACCGCAAGCCCCCAGCTGACCAATGAGAACAGCTCGTCGGGCATCGATGTCCACTCCCACCCCGATGATACCGAACCATTGGACCCTAACGTGGACTCCCAAGGGTTTCTGCGTCTTCCAAATAGTGTGGGCCGCTGTGGACCAGGGGGACGAATCCACGCCCGAGGTCTGAGCATGGACAGCGGGAAAGATGCTGTTCTGCTGTCAGACCGCTCACACCACACAGTAGGTTCTGTGTCTCTGTATTTAACCATCTGCTGTGAAATTCAAGCAGTAACATTTTTATTTCTCCCATCAGACGACCATGACCAGCTCCAAATCAGACCTTGAGGCAAAGGAGGGCCAGATTCCCAATGAGTCCAACTTCTTGGAGTTCGTGTCTCTCCTGGGGTTCCTCAGTACGAGGGCTGGAAGAACTAGCACACAGGATGAGGAGAAGCCAGAGAATAAAGAGAAATTAGATGGAGAAGCAGAAGGTGAACCCTTCTTTTATGAGATGATCCTCTCAGCAAGCGTCTGTTCCTGTTCTTGCTTCTTGTTGCAGCAATGCTTAAAAAATACTCTTACCTTTTTCACTCCTCGACTACCAGTTTTCCTGATCCTTTAGATACATGTTTTAATGTCACACTGTAGAACTTGTTCATTCTGACTGGGTTTTTTAGACTGTTCTCACCTCCGACACACAGCTTTTACTTCCAGATGTTTTTGTTTTTCCTTCAGAGAATCAGAGTGCAGCCCCTGGAAGAGATGAAACCATAACAGAAACCAACTCTGACAGCAAAGCGGAGTGGCCCAAACCACCCACCAGTCTGCCAACCAGCGCACTGCAGGCGATGGCCCCCACACACATCCCGATAGTGTCTCCTGACAGGTACGTGAGGAGAGAATGTGTTTCAGACACAGTTATTTTCTGTAAAATTTAAGATTAGAGAATTTTTCTTTCTTTTATCCTTTTTAGCCTGTCTTTTCCTACCAATTCCAGCCCCTTTTTTCCAGCCAGCTATTTTTTTTTTTACAACAGTTTATTTATTCTTTACAAACACATGTGGAATACATTTATATAAACTCCTTCTGTGTTTGTTACTAAACTTTGTTTTTGTTGATTTGGGCTGGTTATGGTGTTGGGTTTGTCTGTCATTTGTTTGTATTTTTCGTATTTGAAAAAAGAACAAATCAGTCTTTTCTGACAATGACAATTTTCCAATTGCGGAAAATGAAGATTACATGAAGTTACTCAGGCACTGTCTCATTATGTAACATTATGTAACAAAAGACGAATAAACCAAAAGCAAACGCTTATTTTCTTCTTGGCTGTGAAGTTCTTAGAAATATTGATGGTATTTTGCTCTGACATATCCAATCCTACTGCTTTAGGTATGTCATACCACAAATGCTGTACTTTTTGTTTCAAACAAACATAGTTGCAATACTATTTTAACTTTGGCCTATTTTCCTTTGTGCAATAGTGTTACGAATCTTTAAAATGTTATATCTTTAAGAAAGTGATTTGACCAGCTGTTGGTGAATTAAATAACATTTCACATATGCTGCATATGCTGGAAGTGTTTTTGTATTTCTTTGCATTAGAGTTCGGTTGGTGATGGCAAAAATGTTAAGGAGAAAATTTCAAATAGGAACTTGTCATAAACGTTGGAGACCACTGCTGCAGCCCAGTCAAAGAAAACATAAGGGGTAGATCAAAAGCAAACAGCATTTTTAAATTATTTTTGGTGAATCTGTCTTCAGGTCGATGGTTCCTCTGGTTAATTTAAGATGTTTGAGAGGGGTAACAGAGGAGTTAACAGAGGGCTGAAGGAGAGAGGCTTGGTTGTGGGTTTCCTGCTACAGCCTGTTAGCTGGAAGTGGCCAGGACAGCGTGTTACACGGTGGTGACGTGGTTATCACTTTCCCCTCACAGTGAGAAGGCCCTAGATCGACTTTTCTGTGTGGAGTTTGCACGTTCTACTTAAGCTTTTGTGAGTTTTCTACGAGGACTCTGGCTTCCTCCCACAATCCAAGACATTCTTCATAAAATGTTCTAAAGTGCCCCTAGATGTGAATGTGAGGCCCTGTGACAGACTTGCAAACCATCCAGAGTGTACTCCACCTTTACCCAACAGTGTCTGGGACAGGTTTCAGCAACTCTGTGACCCCACAAGGGATCGGGCAGCTTTAGACATGGCTGGATCGCTGGGACAGCGTGAGGCATGAAACCAGTTAAACTCATTTACGTGAGCTCACTCCCCCTCTCTAGTCCCCAGACCGACAGAGAAAAGGATCCAGACTACGATTCCCTGCCTTCACAAACATCTCAGTCTGAGAGCTCCATGCTGCAGGTCATCTGCAGACCTGAGGCCACCAACAAAGAAGAGGCGTACACCTTCCATACGGTGCACAGTAAGCATTTTACCGTCTGTTGAAAAGTTGTTAAACTAATAGTTACATCCTTTATCATGGGATAATTTCTTAGTTTCTTATTAGATTTATTTTTAGGCTTTTTTGAGACTTTCTAGGGACACCAGGACGTTCTATAAAGTTAAAAGAAGCTCAGACAATCAGCTCCTGCCTCTGTTTGTCTACTCAGGAGACAGGCCCCGGAAGCTGTATGCAGAGAGAGCCCTCAACCTGCCCTTAGGAGCAGAGCTCATTACGGGAAACATGTGGTATGCTGGGAAATCCCCTCAGTTCTTTCTTGCCCTTCACACTGTCTCCTTTGACGTGCAGCAAGCCTTCATCCTCCCGTGTTGTTGTCCAGTGACCTGCTGTCAACTTCCTCCAACTCGGAGGGTCAGGACGGCGTGGCGGGGGGACACAACGACTGCCCTTTCCAGCGACGCATCATCCCAGCACACAGGTTGAGACCTCGGAGGACGCATCCAGAGATTTTCCAGGTGCTTGTTGCTCTTTCAACGTACGGGTAGATGCTGGCTGTCGTCGTCGGGCATAAAACGGGCAAACCTTAACGAGCCATGTTGGCGGCCCACACAAAATATTAAGGTCGCCATCTTACTGCAAATGCGCCGTGCAGCCACCTGCCGAATTTGCTAAAAAACGTGCATTTAGGTCGCCGCGAGGTGGCCTTTGGGGATGTGTGTCTTTGCAACATGTAAAGGTGAAGTAGGAAAGACACAGACATGTATGGATTTTTCTTTTTTCAACCCTCTCACAGTATAGTTTGGGTGGACATCTTAAGAGCACTTCCATATCAGGTGCAGGTTTCATGCATGCAGCATTAGTGCGCAGCCAGTACTTGCACCTTATTAATGGCTACACTGTGGTGCAAGAGCGTCGTACGACGGCATTACTTTCATTATGCTTACAAATACTTCATGGTGTACATACCATATACACAACAATGGTACGTATCATTTTTAAGACACACCTGTGCTCCCCTTAAGACTCCTCCCTTTGACCTTCCATAGACCATCCTTACACTGTTCCAAATACAATGCTTCAAATCCAAATTTAGGCATAAATCTTTTGTTTGTGTGTGTCAGGAAGAGGACTCTCTGGACGAGTCATCTGAGACTTCCACTCAGGAGAAGCCAAGTCGGAAGATTTACTACAAACTCCGCCTGTTTCCCGGAAAGTGGATCAGCATTCTGTACGACAGACTCACCCTGCTTGCACTTCTTGACAGGTATCTTTGCTTCATCAGACTGCGGCTCTGAATCATCAACATTGTTAGTTAGATTAACAATAATGAGTATTCCAAACAGAATTTCAGGATGAAACTTTAAAAAAAAAACACCGGCATATGTTTTTTTTAAATGAATATTTTCTCAGTACTACTGCTGGTATATTTGCTACATGAAGCAGACTCTTGATGACGCAGCAGAAGATGGAACAATTTGGCAACAAAGAGATACAAAAGACCCAGAAAAGCAAGGAAAACTATTAAAAAAACATTTGAACCAAATAAATTATTTTGAAATGGTAAAAGTTTGAGTTTAAAACAGAAAGATTAATTTTTAGGTTTATTTTTTATGTTTTAAATGTTCTTTGTTGTCAAGGAGGATTCTACGGAGCCCCTAAAGGGACATTCAAGTAAAAAGTTCTTTATAAGCTTGAGGTCTAAACATTATAGCATCATATAATATATAATATTAAACTGTAAAGGGCTGTAGTTGTCCTTAAAACAAGCAAGTGTAAAAGTAATTCATGTTGGCAATTGTTAAATGTGGGCTACAGATCTGCATTTAACTGTTTACGAGTCATTTTCTTAGCCTACAGTGTATTGCAACAGTGCAGCTTATCATTTAGACTAGCAGCACCGTTTTATTGCAGAGACATGGGGATCAAGACTGAAGACAATATTTTTCTGGATCTGGTTAAAGGCAATTCAAATAAAATGAAATAAAAAATATTTTTGATTATGAAGACCGAGCCAGTGGGAAAACTTGAACTGTGGATTTGTTATTGTGTTTTTTTTCTCCTAATTACCTGAAATTATTTGTTGCATAAATTAATAATATTGTGAGAGAATATTCCAGATGTTCCCTTGTTGCAGCAAGTCTCCATCAAGCTGCGTTTAAGGGAGTCTTTTATTTTGCGAGCTCATTCAAGAACAGTGACATCTGTTGGCCAGCAGAAGCAAATGCACACTGCAAAGGGTGCAATCAAGTCAGCAGGAAAATAAAAAAAAAACCAAGCAAAAGCATAGGTTATATTACAATTTACGGATGTGTTTTTATTTATTTTAATGAATACAATCTTAATTGTTATGAGCTGCAGAAGAAAGCTGCAGTAAGCGTATTCCTGCTGCAACACATTTCTTCTTGTTTGATGACAAAACACCTATTAGGTTTTAAATGAAAAAAAAAAAACAACATAATTTTGTGTGATTATTTCACAAATTTTTTGGACAGATTTGTCAAAAACTACAATAATTTTGAATTTTATATCACTTAATTCAACATTCATGCATCCTTTCTTGAATGAAGTTGATGGTTATTAGTTGCAATAAGTCCCGCATGAGAGCAGCTGTAACTTCTGTCTTCTTCCAAAGGAACCAGGACTTTCTGGAGAACGTGGTTGCAATCTCCATGGCCTTCCTGGTGTCGTTTCTGGGGTTTGTGCTTCTCAATCACGGCTGCTTCAAAGACTTCTGGGTCTTCCAGTTCTGCCTGGTTATTGCCAGCTGTCACTATTCTTTACTGAAGGTACGACATTTCGTCAGAAGTTGCTGAATGCACTCTGTGTTTTCTGTTTTTCAAGCTGTGGGTTTGTTTTCTCAGAGTGTCCAACCAGACGCAGCATCACCGACTCACGTGAGTTTGTTTCTGTCACAGATTGAACTGTTTTAGTGAGGGAAATGTGTTTAATTCTATTGGTGAGACATTTTGCATCATTTAGTTTTGTCTCCAACATCCAGGGCCACAACCAGCTGGTGGCCTACAGCCGCGCCGCCTATTTTTGTATTATCTGCACCCTCATCTGGGTGCTGGAGCAGCTGCTGAGGAAGAAAGACCTGCCTGTCTCCAGCCTGTATGGAGTTACTATTGTTTGCCATGACATCCTGCACTTCCTACGAGATCTGCTTGTTGGTCAGATGTACACATATTATTTGTTTTCATGTTACGATCTCAGGTGGGTTCAAATCCTAAAAGCGGTCTCTTTTCTCGTGCTTCCATCAGGTTTTACGTACTGCTTTCCGCTGACTTTCCTGGTGGGGCTTTTCCCTCAGATCAACACCTTCACCATTTACATGCTGGAGCAGATTGATATGCACTTTTTTGGAGGAACAGGTGGATAAAATAATAAATCTAACATATTCTGCACGGTTTGTTTTAAAAGCAGGTTTTTGTTGAAGGCCCCGCTTTACATCTCATCAAACACTAAAAGTAGTGTGCGGGGAGTTTGACTCTTACAAAAATCTAGCTCAAGTCTTTTATTAGAGGAAGCAGAAAAAGAGATTGAACTTTTTCGCCTTAAACTAACTTCCTCTGTCCTTTGGGTCATTTTTCTTTCAGCTGCTACAAGTCTCATCTCTGCCGTCTACAGTATTGCCCGCAGTCTCATCGCCCTGTCTCTGCTCTACGGTTTTTGCTTCGGTGCTCTCAAGGTGTGAACGTTTTGTCATCACCATGCATCAATTTAAAGCCTTTTTGATAATTTTTGGAGGAAGGTGATGATCTCTGTGTGATTACAGGAGCCCTGGGATGAGCAGCACACTCCTGCCCTCTTCTCTGGCTTCTGTGGCCTTTTAGTCGTGCTCTCCTACCACCTCAGCCGGCAGAGCAGCGACCCCACAGTGCTGCTGTGAGCCCTTTTAAAGATCATGTAGGCTTTTTTTCCGCATCAAAAGTGTTTCCTTTCTCAGTTTTGGTTTTTTGACAGATCTCTCATCAAATCGAAGATGATGCCTGCCCTTGTGGAGAGCGAGGAAGAGGAGGAGGACGACGCAGTAATCAAAGACCCTCTGCCTGAGAAGCTGCAGAACTCCATGGTAACCACGCATTTAAAGCTGAGTGCACTGCACACACGAACAGCTGTGGACTCAACAGAGTGCTCAAAAGCGTGTTTCGAAACAGCATTAGCTGCGAGTTATCCTATGTGATTACAGGGGAATTATGGGCCTGCAAACACGCCTCACTTCTTACTGTATCATGGGGGATTGGGAAGCTCTTAATTTTCCCTGAAAACTGACGACTCATCACCATCAGAGGGAAATAATCACTCCCTCAAATGAGGCAGATAACCCAGTGGATTAGGTGTGATTATAGGTTTCATTTTATTTATTTATTTTGTGTTCCCTGTTTTGCAGAAAGAGATCCTTCTGTCAGATGTGGTCATGTGCTCCGTTGCCTACATCCTAACCTTTGCCATCACGGCGAGCACCGTCTTCCTGTCCCTCAAGGTGAGACTTCCTCTCGACTCGAAACCTTCTTCTTGCCGTTCCCTCTTTTTATTCTCCGCATTCTCTCCACAGCCTTTTGTGACCATCGTGCTCTACGCTCTGGCGGGAACGGTCGGCTTTGTAACTCACTACCTGATTCCACAGCTGAGAAAGCACCATCCCTGGCTGTGGATCTCACACCCAGTCCTTAAAACTAAGGAGTACGACCAGTTTGAGCCTCGAGGTTTGCAAAACTTTCTCCTCTCTTGTGCAGGTTTCTACCTCAAACTAAAAAGATCTATAAATAGGATGAACCTGTGTGCAGGACTGAGTGGTAACAGACTATGCAAGCAAATGGAAACCAGATGTAAACAAACAAGTCAAGAGAAGAGGCTAAAGATAGAAACTCTGTGAAACATGGAAGTAGGGTTAAATGAGAATAGAGAAAACTAGAAGATGGCGAAAAGCATGAAAGTTTGCTGTTCAATCTGACGTCCAGTAAAACACATCTTACCATCTGGCCTTTTTTTAAAGCCTGAAGCGACACAACTTGGCTTGTTCCCATTGAAGCCTCAATAGACTCTGAACTAACCGGTGCATTTGCACTGCAAAAAGTGAATCTTAAGAAAGTAAAAATACTATTGTTTCAAGAAAAAATGTCTTTTTTTTCTGTCTCGCAGTAATCTTATTAATACAGTTTTTCAATAAAAAACAAATCTTATTTTTAGAAAATGTGCTAAATTAAAAAAAGAAGAGCATTCTTTGTAAAATCATGCTTTTACTGCATTTGTTCCCTATTTAAAGACAATCTTCCGGTCAGTATAGTTTTCACTTAAAAAAATTCAACATGAGATGTTGGTTTTAAACAAACGTAACTAAAGTTATGACACATCATTGTGATTCCTCTTAGAAGAAATCTTTGGAACATTTTATACATGATTTTTGTTGTACATTTTTCACATTGTTTTGAGATGATCTTTGCTTTTTTTTATTTATACATCATTATTTTGTCTCCACATTCTTGATCCTTTGTGATTAAACATAAAAACCGTTCCATCTAAATTTTTGCAGAAAAAAAATGAATTTTTTTTTCAGAAGTTTTCAGAAGTTTTTTTTTTTTATCTATTTTTAATAGAGAGAGACAGACAGACCTGAGGTCTGATGGATAGATGGATCTTTATTCATCCCCATCACGAGAAATTCGGTTTTCCGATACTCATCATACAGACACACCACAAATAAAAGAATTAAAATTAAAATCAATGCTTATAACTGATCCCATTATAACATCGTATTATAAAATCTTATTCTTAATCTTAATCTTATTCTTTAGTTGAATTCTTGGGTTATTCATGTTGGAATTTTATTTTTAGGTTACTTTTTGCAACACATTTGGATTAAAGTGGTTCATTTGAACCCAATTTATGAGTTTTTATTGAAATAACAAAATAACAAATACATAAATAAAAGTTAGTCCCTCTTACCCTCAGAGTTGGGTTAAAAAAACCCAATTTGAGTTATTTTTAATTATGGAGTTATTAAATTATTTTTAATTAGTGCGTAGCTGCTGAGATACAGGAAATGATCTAAATGAAGAGTTTATTGTTCATATTTTCTGATGTTAATATTGGTTTTGATTGTGTTTTTGTTTCAAGATGTGTTGATTTATTTGATATCATATTTTATTTGTGAGATGTTTCAAAGTGGCTTTGAGGCGCCGTTTCCCAACTCAACCTGGAGCTGGTTGTGTTACAGAGGATGCTGTGCTCATGTGGTTTGAGCGTCTGTACGTGGGGCTCCTGTGCTTTGAGAAGTACCTGGTTTACCCCGCCATCGTCCTCAGCGCCCTCACCAACGACAGCTTTGCTCTCAGTCACCGCAAGAAACTGGGAATCCAGTAAGTGGACACTTCTCTGAAAAAAAAATCCTCTGGGGCAAAATGAGGTGCCTGATGTCAGCCTTTTGCTCCTCGGTGTGCTGCGCGCAGCTGTGACGTTCTCCTGACAACGGTTGCCGGACTGAAGCTCCTGCGTTCATCCTTCTGTGACCCCAGCTTCCAGTTTCTCACTCTTCTTTTTACACTGGTCTTTTTCCACTTTGACTGCCCGCGCTCCTCCGAGAGCTTCCTGCTGGACTTCTTCATCATGTCCATCGTCTTCCACAAGGTAGATCAGCAATCCTTTTTTTTTAAGACAGCTAAACCTAAAGATGATTCTTTTATGTGTAAGAAATACGCTGGCGTTCGCTTAGCAACAGTCCAGCAAACAGACTATAAAGTCCACAGGAAAAATCTCACTGTTTGTCAGGACACATGAGGTCTAAAGCTTCCCTCCTGCTCCACCAAGATTTATGTCTGACCTTTTTGAAACGAAAGAAAACCCTCAAGTTTGCAGCAGAGGTTGGTTTGCTTATCTCAGCCGGTGAAAAACGGCTTTTTTTCAGGTCTGGGAAAAGAACGCTGGTGGAAAAGCTGAGAAGTTGGAGGAACGTAGATCTTTCTTTTTGCTTCAGAGTGAATGACTGGATTAGGTTGTTTCTGGTTTGTTTGTCTGTTTTTGTCCAGATGCGCGAGCTGCTGCTGAAACTCCACTTCATTCTGGTGTACATCGCTCCCTGGCAGATCGCTTGGGGCAGTGCTTTCCATGCCTTCGCTCAGCCCTTCGCCGTGCCTCGTATCTTTCCTGCAAAAAAAAAGAAAGAAAAAAAACTCCACGTGTGCAGCAACAAGTGCTTTTCTATCCTTAACCAGCGCGTTTATCCAGACTCTGCCATGCTGCTGCTCCAGACTCTGCTCACCACAGTCTTCTACACCCCTCTGGCCCCCTTCCTGGGCAGCGCCATCTTTATTTCCTCCTATCCGCGGCCCATCAAGTTCTGGGAGCGAAACTACAAGTAAGTCAGGAAGGAAGTCCTCTGAAATTGTTTTTACAAGGTAGAAAAAGAAGAACATGTCGGTATAGCTGTGAACCTTTATTCATCCATCCTTCTCTTTTACCTTCTGAATCCCTTTGGGGTCATGGGGTCACGAAGGCGGGGTACACCCTGGACAGATCGCTAGTCTGTCTCAGGTCCTGAACTTTTAATTGTTTAAGCATTTAATAATTCTTTCATTTGTGGCAAAAAACCTTTTATTTGTTGTTTTTTTTTAACCAAAAAAGCAGTTTTTGAACCTCCAGAGCTGAGTTCATGAAACCTCTCTAGAAGCACTCCTTCTATATTCCAATATGGAGTTGCAAATGTCCCTCTGGAGTTCTGAGGCATCAAAGCATCAACACGAGCAAACAGAATCCTCTCTCAGTTTATTTTAAACATGTTTTTTATTTTAATTTTTTACCTATACCGATGTTGTAAATGTTACAGCATTTATTTTGTGCGATGTCATTCAAGGGAGTGGTGTGTTTGTGTGTCTAAGTGAGTCTGTCATATTGTTTGCATGTTTGTTTACTTGTTTTTCCTGTCTTTTTTCTCTTGCGTTAGAAACCGAAGACTCGAGATGTTGCATCTCAAGGGGCTTTTCCTCATGTTTAAATGTTGTGTTGCCTTCCTGACTTTTGACGTCTCTTTGATCCGTTATCCTGCAGCACAAAGCGCATCGACAACTCAAACAGTCGACTGGTGTCCCAAGTTGACAAGGAAACTGGTGAGCTTTACAGGCCAATCTTTCATCCATCAACGTGCCACACGGTAGCTTTGGCGTCCGTTTGTGCAGACCGGTAAATTCAGCACCCTCTTGTTCGTCTGCAGGATGCGACGACAACAACCTGAACTCCATCTTTTACGAGTACCTGACGCGCTCGCTGCAGCACTCGCTGTGTGGAGACCTCATGCTGGGCAGGTGGGGCAACTACAGCGCCGGGGACTGCTTCATCCTGGCGTCTGACTACCTCAACGCGCTGGTCCACCTCATCGAGATCGGCAACGGCCTTGTCACTTTCCAGCTCAGGGGTCTGGAGTTCAGAGGTAGAGCTTGAACCCCTTTGTTCCTCCTTTTGCATTTCATTTCATGGAATAACGGTCTTCTCCGTGCACGTCTGTGTCAGGTACCTACTGCCAGCAGAGAGAGGTGGAAGCCATCACGGAAGGTGTGGAGGAGGACGACGGCTGCTGCTGCTGCGAGCCGGGCCACCTGCCTCACATGCTCTCATGCAACGCTGCTTTCAACCTGCGCTGGCTGGCCTGGGAGGTGATGACCACCAAGTACCTGCTGGAGGGCTACAGCATCAGCGAGAACAACGCCGCCACCATGCTGCAAGTGTACGACCTGCGGAAGCTGCTCATCACCTACTACCTGAAGGTACGTCAGTTTACAGCCCCGGTGTGTGCGGCCCTCTTTGTGTTGAGATCGGAACAAAAGTGGGGGCTCGTCCGGGATCGTAACAGGCAGCCTGGAGGGGTAGCAGAAGAGAGCGAAGTGGAGATGAGAACACCACATCTACAAACTGAATTCCTCTGGGTTTCAGAGCATCATCTACTACCTGGTCCACTCCCCCAAACTCACCACCTGGCTCCAAGATGCCGTCTTTCAGGAGGCGCTGCAGTCCTACACCAAGTGGCACCACATTGAGCGCGACCCTCAGGTCTTCAGCGTGAAGATCGATGAAGACTACGTGCACTGCCTGCAGGGGGTTACACGTGCCAGCTTCTGCAACGTCTACCTGGAGTGGATCCAGTACTGCGCCGGGAAGATGGAGACGGTATGCTGTCCCACTGGGATGCTTCTCAGGTGTCCAAATAAAACTAATTTCATCGTTTTTCGTCGTGAGCAGCCCGTGGACAGTGATGAAGACTCTCCTCTGGTCACGTTGTCCTACGCGCTCTCCGTCCTCGGGAGGAGGTCCCTCGGCACGGCCTCGCACAACATGTCCAACAGGTGAAACAAAGTAACACAAACACAAACAAAAGCTCCGTGGAAACATTGTACGCCAAAAACAGTAAAAAAAAAAGTTGCAATCTTATATGAACGTTTTCCCCAAAAAACAAATCAAAGCATTTAATTGATATTTTATTATTTTGTACTCCCAGAAAACTCTTTTTTACATAGTAATCCCATCCCAAGTTCAGTCTTGTTACTTTATTTTTATTGCACATTTTGTTTAAAATTAATGTTCTATCACATTAAAATGAAAAAAAAAATAGCAAAAAGTGCATAACAAATACAAAAACTTATCAAAGAAAAACAAAAGTCCTTGAAAGACCAATAAAAGAGCAATAAAATATTTCATTTAAATGTAAAAGTCCAAAAGAAAAGGCAACGGTCTGGTAATATTCACTGAAGCACCAGCAGAGGGCGTAAACTGCTCAATCCTTCATTTTTCTCAGTGTGGAACCAGAAGCCAAAAATCTCACTTTTCTTTTACATTATTCACCATTTTACATTTTTAAGCCTGGAATCCTTCCTGTACGGCTTCAACACCCTGTTCAAAGGAGACTTCCGGATTGCCACCAAAGACGAGTGGGTTTTTGCAGATCTGGACCTCCTGCAGAAGGTGGTTGCTCCTGCAGTCAGGATGAGCCTAAAGCTGCACCAGGTGAAGAGTGGCAGCTAAGTTTTCTGAGAAACATGATTAAAAAAAAGAAGGGATTTACCACTCTTTTCTTTGGTGGATTTCCTCTTTCCATCAGGATCACTTCACTTGTCTGGAGGAGACTGAGGAGGCGTCTATCCTGTACGAGGCCATCACTAACTACCGCAGCAGCCTGGTGATCTGCCACGAGAGCGACCCTGCCTGGCGTAAGGCGGTGCTGTCCAGCCGCGACACACTGCTCACCCTGAGACACATGATCGACGACGGGACAGACGAGTACAAGATCATCATGCTGTACAAACGCCACCTCAGCTTCAAGGTCATCAAGGTAACGTGGAGTAATCAGAGCTGCTTCCAGATGGGAGGACAGTTTTTAGGCTGCAGCTTGTGGTCACACGTTGACCTCTATTTAAAAAAAATAGAAAAATGAAGAACTTTAAGGGGAAGAAATGCTTTTGCAGTCTTGACAGATGGGCTCGATGCTCGATGTGAAAAACCCAAAGGGTTAAGGCCAAAGAATGTCCATTACGGATCGATGCTCATCAAAAACACTTCTGATCATTCTTTGTAAAACATTATTTAAAGAACATTGGAGTATTGCAGCTCCTCTTTCATCAAATAATAAACGCCGGCCGACTGGCGCTCCCCGTCCGCCCTCCAGAGGGCGCTCCGCTGTGCAGACATACCTCAGCACCTCCTTTGGATGCAAAAACTTCATACAAGCATCTTGAGTCTGAGTTTTTGCGACAAACTGGAAGAGTCACGTAACTGAAAAAAAAAATCAGCGAATATGCGAAACTGATAATAAAGATGCGCTAATATGTGGAGGAACACGGTCCTTCTGGTTTAGAACAGGAATTTAATGTTGTTTGGAAAACAATTGCAGGTGGCTAAGAGGAATGTCGCAGTAGTTACCAAATGAGCACTAGCTTCATCACTAGCACCATCACTTTCTGTCAATCAAAGGATGGTTATAGTGGCTCCGCCCCAACTGTTCTGTTCCACTTTTCTATGGACCTACAACCGTTTGGGGCCCTCTAGAGGTACGGATCGGTACTGTTTCATGGGTTCATTTTACGATGGAAACGCTCAAAATAGCGGACCGGACCGGACTGGACAGTACCGGACCCATCAGTGGAAGCGAGGCAATTGAGTCTGAATGGACTGTGTTCTCCACTAAAAGGAGCAAGGTCCCGGTCCCTATAATTTTTATTCTTTGATTGATTTTTTAAATTCACTCTCACTAGTTAAATACAGTGTTTTTCATCTTCGTTTCTAGAAGGTAAAATAGTTCTAAAAGTGTCTTTTGTTCTTGTTCTTCTACTTTATTTGTCCGTTTTTATAAATCCCCTCATCCATCTTTCTTTACAGATTAATAAAGAGTGCGTGCGGGGGCTGTGGGCGGGGCAACAACAGGAACTAGTGTTTCTACGGAATCGAAACCCCGAGCGCGGAAGCATCCAGAACTCAAAGCAAGCTCTGAGAAACATGGTCAACTCATCCTGCGACCAGCCGCTGGGATACCCCATGTATGTGTTGTTAATCCAAACGACGGCAAACAAACGTAAACTTTTTTTAAAAATCGTAGTTGGTTTCAACAACTTGGAGGAGGTTGAGGTTCAATCTTGAGGCTTGATTTTTATCATCCAATCCAAACCCGTTCAAAAATCGGGAAAATGAAGAGGAAAACCAGCCCTAAAGTCTTCTAGATCTCATTTGTAGAAACAAAATAATCACTACATTTATTAAAAAGAATCACCCAAATTTAAAACTGCTGTGGGTATAAAATCTATAACCTTGGAGGTGAAAAAATGTCCTAGTTTCTAGAGGATTGTTGGGTTTGTCTGTTGTACAGTTGGGCTGATTCAAATCAATCGGATTCATTTTCTTGGACAATAATGTATGTAGAGATTTGTAATTACCAGTCATAATACTTTTAGCCTTAAACCTCTTAAGACCCAAACTAACATTGTAGTTAACCCTCTGCACAAGTCGTCATTACTGTGGTAATATAACCCAAAATATGATGACCAAGCATGTGGACGCCGGGTATTGAGGGGCTTAACAAGAAGTGTTGACTCCTGGTTTTGGAATCCTAAGTTGTGAAACCTTTTTTTAGTAAAAACTGAAGCTAACTTGTGAATTTTTCATCCAGTTTTCTGCTTGTAACGGATTGCCAGCAGATTGCGTTGCAGATTAGAAATCTGTTTCTAACCACACCCCAGACGACTTTCCTAAACAAAACTGTTCATTAGTGTAGAAGTTTTTTTTTTTTTTTATCAAATATTTCTGTTGTTTTCTGTACATTTGGTCCAAAAAAAAAAGCCTGATTTGAAGAAATTACAGCACGTTATTGGAAAATTCTGTTTATCTGAGCATTTGCTTTGAACTTTTAGGTATGTGTCCCCGTTGACAACGTCATACTCAGGAACCCATCGTACACTCCGCAGCATCAGTGGAGGGGCGCTAAGCTTGGATGCTATTCGGTCCTGGCTGTGCTCGAAATGGTTACGGTCAGAACTTTTTATCATCATTTTTGACATATATGTGATATTGTATAAACAATTTAAAAACCAAAGGTGACTGCTTATTTAGATAGCACTCTATTACTGGGTATTTTTAACCACAATTATTGTAATTACAGCTTCATAAAGTTTTAAACTATGACTCTGCAGCGTTTTTGTGGACAAATCGGAATGTAAAGTGTGTCCAGGATACATTGAGCAGCCGTCTCCTCTTATCCATGAAGTTGCTTATTCTAGAAGAGCAAAAAAATCACATTTTGAGTGATGTGTTGATAAAACAAAACTATCTTTTTTGATCAGTACTTGTAAATTACAGCAGCAATTTTTAGCCGTCATTATTTCCACTTGAGATCTGGATTGCATCTTGTAAACAGACGTGGCTTTACTTGTCTTCGGTCTGAGAGACTCCCCCGAGACTGCAGACGGCAAAAGTGTTTGAATGCAATTTCCTTTCAATTAGTTCTCTATAATGGTTCAAGTAACAATATAGTATCAAGGCATATCTTTTTTTTAACCAAAGGTGATCGAAAACAGAAAAAAAAATGTTAAATATTTGGACTTTTTCTGCAGCAGAGAGTATTCTTAAGAATAGGATGTTTAAAAATCAGAATTAGACGTGAAAACTCAGCCTGGTTTTCATGGTGGAAGCATTGGCTGTAGTAAGTATAGAGTTTAAAGTTAAAAAGTTGTGGATGTGTTTTGCTGTAGCAGATCATGTGGCGTTTTGGACTTCTATCGTGTGTGCTGTAGGGTGCGTAAGGACAACCTGACCAGCTGCAACAGTGGTATGAACATGGAGGATGTGGACTGCGCCGCTGGTGGTTCATCCTCGTTGAGCAACAACCGCCCACCTTCTGTCAGGTCCAACAGCCTGAGCGTGTACCAGCAGAGGGCCAGGACGTCGCACAGTCACAGACGCCACAATGCAGGTCGCAAAACAGTTCAGCTAAATAGAATGTATCAAAACAGCTCAATATAACCAGATATTTCAGAGTTTAATTCCTTAATCCATCACATGTGTCAATGCAAACCCACGTCTGCATCTTCCTTCCTAAACCAAGGATGTAAAAAAAAAAAAGCCCACATTAATGTTTGATCCAGTGAAAAGCACAAACATTTAGGATCAAATTCAAATAAAAAAATAGCAGGGCACACAGAGAATTAAACGCACAAATAACCAAACATTTACATCTTCATTTAGCAATAAATGACATCCAGTTTAATTGTTTAGAAGCTGTTTATACATGAAAATAATTTAATCTAATTTAATTTAATTTAATCCTAAGGAAAGTTTTTCAAATCTAAAGTGTTGAGTATCAAAGCATATACTTTCCTCAATAAATCAAATGATTCTGTATTGGAACAAAAAGGATTTGTTACACAGATTCAGTTTGAATGAACTGTATGACACAGAGCGCCTTCTTTAGGTAAAGTTGAAACTTCAAACTGCTGTGTTTTCAAACAGGCTTATACTGGAAAACAAAACAAAATCAATAGAAAAGAATTACTATTATGCAGGATTGCAACTTCTGTGGCTATAAAAACATTTATTATTTGTTGTTTTGAAGTCTTACTTGTCTACAATGATATTAAAAGTTAATTCGGTTGATGTTAAGCTACTAATACATTTTTTATATACTTGCTCAGACTATGACCAGGTTTTTTTTTGAGGTTTTTGCAATTTTTATTCTGTAAAAAAGGATTTCACATGAAACCTTTTGAATGTATCCTTTATTATATTTAGTCAGGAGTATACCATTATCGATCTGTCTAATTTACATAATTTAAGACCCAAAAATGATGTATAATCGTTGAATCCATGCGATTCCCCAGGAAGAAGAGAGTACCGCAGCCGATCGGTGCAGCCCCAGAGTCAACGCCCCCCTGTCACCAGCCAGTCGGGCCCTATTCTGGAATCAGGTTCTGCCAACGGGCTTGTCCAGCGTCTGTCTAACAGTCAGCTCTCTTTTAACACTTCAATTGCCTCCATATTTTCCCAGGTACGGCCAGAGGTTACATAAACCAACATAGTTTTCGTTGCATAGCAACTCTCTTCTTTTTATTGAACCAAATATGTCTAATTATAAGTTAGTCATACATAGTATTTCCTGAAACTTTTAAACAGTTGTTTTGAATCACACACCTGTAAATTATTATCATGGATACAACTGCAAACTTCTACATTCTAAATTGCATTCGGTTTCATTACATAATGTCTAGATGATTGTACAGTACAATGTAAACACTCTATGGTAAACATTAGATGAGTTCTTCTCAAAGTAACGTTTTGAAGATTAGCAAAACTTTTCCCGCCAAAAGTGTTTTTCAGATTTCATGGAAGCAGCCATTTTGAAATTTGCAGAAAAAACTCTTCTACTGCCCCTAGTGGAATGAAGAACTACAGGGCAGAAAACATGGTCCAAATTATAGGCAATGAGTTTTTCAGGAAATTTTGGATCATGCTGATGAGATAGGGGTCTCAGAACTGTGTGCCAACACACACATAAATAAAGGATGTTTTTCTTCAGGTTCCACATCTTTCGGGAGCTGGAGGTAACAACACCCAGCTCCAGGCAGCGCAGCATCAACATCGCTCCAGTCAGGTGGGTATATACTGTACTACCTACCATAGGATTTCTGGATTACTCTGCTGTATGTGATGCGCTGTGGTCCTTCATGCACCAGCTCAGAGTCTTCCTCTTTTTTTTCAGGTTTCTTCATCTTCCTCCACACTCAGCCTCCTGTTTGGGAAACGCAGCTTCTCCAGCGGCCTGGTTATTTCTGGACTGTCCGCCGCTGAAGGAGGAAACACCACTGACACCCAGTCATCATCCAGTGTCAACATCGCCATTGGGCCCTCACACAGGTCCAGCAGCAGAGCCACACAGGTGGGACACAAATCTGCTTTGTTCGATGGTTCTGCTTTTAGAGCAAGATGTGCAAAACTGTGCGTTCAGACCAGGCATGTGTGGCGCTTTCAAAAAAGCTATACGCAGGTTGCTGAACGCACTTTTGGCATACTGTGTTCACTGGTAAAAATAAGAAAAATATTAATGAAAGTCAAGACAGGAATCTGCTGTTTGATCATATTGGCTGGAAAAAAATGTCAACCAATAGTTCAAGTAACTAGGAGAGAATTCAGTCTCTGGTAACCCATAGCTAACGTCATGACTAAGGCCGGCGTTTGACCATCATTTCAACTGAAAGTTATATGACATGAAGCAATACTGGATATCATCATTCAATCAGTAATGTCCTGTAATACCTACCTTTTCCTGTTTGTCATTGTGTTTCTAACTTTCCATTTTGTTTTCTCGAAACTGTTTTTGTTTTGCAAAATTGTTTTAAAATGTTTTTGCGTCAAGTGATTTGTTGATGTGATTTGCACTTCAGGGCCATCGTACGAACGTCACTCTGAAATCGCTGATATGTCAAAGTTCAACTGGTTGAACCATCAGCAGGTGTTCAATTGTTACCAGATTGTTACGTGGAAACGAACTTAAAATCTTAAGTTGTGATGCATGAATATGAGAGTTTTGAAGGCCCAAAATGCACATATGCACCTGTTTACATAGACTTTTTATTGGAAGCAGTTGCTTGAATGAGCGTTTCCAAGCCTGTGTATGAGAGTAATGCGCACATCACTACTGCTAACATTCCCCCCTTGTTTTTCTCAGTGGACATCAGATCCTTACGAGAGTAATGACCCAACCAACTCCACCGCCGCCGCCATTACTGTGAAAGACGGCATGCAGTCAAGTGACCAGGACCACAGCCAGGGATTAGACAAGACCCACGAGGACCCATCTTCTGCCACAACAGCTCCAGAACCCACCGATCAAAAGACTGTGTGAAAGACATGGAACGTGCACATGTGCATGTTCTCAGGCTGTTGCGGAAGGACAACTTGAAAATGAACACACATGCATAAAGAGATTGTACGAAAGAGCACCCATGCACACAAAACTGGCCTCTTTTCTTTCCCTCAGCATGTGGTCTCACCTCCTTGTCTGAATGTAAAGTATGAAAAAGTGGTCTTGGATCCAGTTGATAAAATAAAAGCATTTTTAAATTGAACTGGCTTTTTTTGTATTCTGGAAACACAGGAAGTTGTCTTTGTTGGAATGGTCAAATGAACTCTACGTAGCACTTTATCTGAAGTTGGTGAGTTGGTTTCCAAGCTGCCGTGGAAAAGCCCACATGCTCTGAAGAGGCAGCAGCCAGGGAGGACTCAATGAATAAATACTAGAAAGATTCCCAAGGGGAAATTACAAATTGAAGTTACCAATTTTCTGAGATTCTTCAAGGCGGTCATGTCCAAAGTCCAGCTATCAAATTTCTACCAGCCTACAGACTCCTGTCATAAACGTAATAATTTGTACTTTCTAAAAACTACTTTTTTTGTAATGGGCTAAATTACATTATAATCCATTGCAAACTGGTGGCAACATCTTCCGACTTTTTGACCCTCAGTGCCTTAAGGCCCAAATGAGAAGAACAGATTTTTTTGTTTCTGTTATCAAAACCACAGTGGTTTGTACCTCTAAGATAACTAACACATTATATTTATAAGTTTAAATTCAGCATTTAATTGTGAATAATTTGGAACATTTCATTTAGTGTCAGTGTTTTTTTAATCATGATGACAGAAGCATGCTATTTTACACAAATCAACAGTTTATATCTATATCTATATCTATATCTATATTTATATTTATATATAGATTCGTAATGCCTTGTATTGCCTTCAATGACAGCTTGAAGTCTTGTGGTCGCGATTTTCTCTAGTGGTAAAGCAGTCCAGTCTTGCTGCCCGTTTGAGATCTCCCTTGAGTAGCTAAATGGTAATGAGATCAGGAGACTGAGACGGCCACTCCAGAACCTTCACCTTATTCTGTTGTAACCAGTGACAGGTGGACTTGTGTTTTGGATCACTGTCATGTTGAAATGTCCAAGTGTTTCCCATGTGCAGCCTCTGAGCTGAAGAGTGACTTTTCCTCCGGGATCGTCTGATAAAACGCTCCATTCATCTTGTCATAATACACGAAAAACTTTCCAGTGCCTTTGTAGCTCACACATCCCCAAACCATCAGCAATCCACCTCCATGTTTCACAGTAGAAATAGTTTCGTTTTGATCATAGGCGTTGTTGATTCCTCTCCAAACTTAGCATTTATGGTTGTGGCCAACAACACTCCAAATGACTTTGGTTCAGAAGTTTGGAGGTTTATCTCAGTGCTGTTTGGCGTATTGTAAACAAGCTATTTTGTGGAATTTGCACAAAAAAGGCTTTCTTCTGGCGACTCGGCCATGCAGCCAATTTGTCTTCAGGTGCCTCTTTTGTACATCTAGAAACATCCACACCACAGGTTTTCAGAATCCTGGATCACAACTGAAGTATTTTTTCTGACAGTTGTAACAGACATTTTTGGCACTGTCATTTGGTTTCACCAGAACCCCTCACTTCCCACTTGATTATCAAAGTTTGAACACTGCTGACACAATCTCAGTTCCTAGTATCCTTCTCCTGTTTTGTACAATTGAGTTACCTTTTCCCGTAGATCTTTTGATGGCTCTTTAGCTTTCCCAATGACTCATGATCCAGAAATGTGAGTGCAGCACTGGATGAAGGATGCTAGGGTCTGTTGGGAGCCCAGAAACCCCAAAAGCTTTTGTGCACACACCTTAATTACAGGCAAACGAGTCACTTGTGAGGATGAATACTTTTAGCTGTCATTCAAACCCTTTTGTATCAGCTTGTGTGCATGTTTGCAGAACAAAGTAATCAGTGTTTGCAAACGTTTGAACAGGGTCATTCAGGAAGTTTCTATTGTCATGATTTAAAATGAAAGTACATTATTATTATTATTTTACAATAAACAACTTCACCCAACCACTACGTATGAGTGGAAAAGATGTTTTTGTGCTTTCATTCATATTCAATAAAAATGACTAAGAAATCATAACTTCCTCAGGGTGTGTAAACGTGTGAGCACAACTGTATGAAGAGGCTGTTCCAGGTTCTGATTTGTATTTGGTTTATGTGCATGATAAGGTGTTATTTCTGTCAACAAACACATTCTTATCAGTGCAAACATCATAAGACACTTCAGTGAGCTAATTACCATAGCCGCCTCGAACCATAAAGGTTATGAATATTGTTTTTTTAAATTAACTTTTTGTGTTAAAAGTTTTTAGGCCTTCTGTCAATGGAAACACATTTTCTACATATGTGACATTGCAGCAAAGACACACAGCATCGCCACTTGACATCATGAGCTTGTGATTCGCTGTAGGGACGGTTTCAATCCTACCTCTTACAGTAAGGTGTGCAGACGGGCAAATGTGGAATGAATTAACGCTAGCAGAAAGCACCAAGAAAGACACAATCACATCTGGCAAAAATCTATTAAGTATTTATTAAGTTGTTACATTAAGATTTCTCTCTAGCAGCACTATTTAAATTATGGATATTCAAGGGCAGTTACCATAGACTTTAGTCCTCTCTTAATGCAAGATGTCCTTATGTAAACAAAGACAGACAGAGAAGATAAATAGATTGAATGTACCACAACATGGGCACACTTCTTGTGAGACTAGATTCCAGGCTGATAAAGAACAATTTCTGTGTCTTTTAAAACAAAAAAGAAACTGATGGTACCTTTTGGCATAAATCAAGAGTAAACAAAAAAAAAACAATAGAAAAAGAAGCCATTTGTGGCCATTACAATTCGAGTTAGGGTGTATTCACGTGGCATTCACATCAGTTATGTTGTTAATAAAGTTTCTGGGTTACATGTTTATAAATAGATTACATGTACACGGTTCAGAAGGTGGAACAAATCTATGACAGCAAAGTGAAAAGACAAATAGCAAAACATGTTTCTTCTAGATAATTTTAAGTGCAAAAGATCGTGACTTCTTTTTTCAAACCATTTCTTTGACTCTTTAGCATCGACCCCGGTAGAAAATAAATATGGCACACTTGATTCATCCAAAAGCGGTTAGCTCTACATTGTCTCTGGCCACTTGGAATTTAAATCTATTCCCCTGCTTTTTTAAAGAAACGTCCTCATTTCGTCATTTTTGTTGAACAAACTTGTACATAAAATCCTAGGGTAGCGCTAAGCTAGTTAACCTAGCATCATCAAATTTTGGCCTTAATAATTTATGAACTAGGTTCACATTCTGCACATATTTTATCATCATTTTGACAGTAGATGGTTACTGTTTAAACCATCAAACACAATTTAATTAATTAGATTGATTACCTGGAAGCAAATGATCAATTTCCACTTGTTTTAAGTTTGAAATCTAAGCTAACTAGCTGTTGGGTGAATTTTCACTAAGTGCCAATTTCACACATTTTTCTACAGACGTACTCACAAACCACAACATTTTAGCGGCACTTTGAAATTTTCATTTTAATAACATACACGTAATACTAATGTATACTGTTTCTGACAATGTACAGATTTTCAAAGGTTTTTGACCGCGTCCCTGCTTTGCCTTTAAGCACAACGTCCTTGTTTATGCTAGAAGATGAGGTTAAATACGTTTGTCAATGCTACATTTCAGGACAGATGATAAGATCTTCTGCAGAAAAAGAAAACCTTAAAAGAAAAAAAACTCTGCTAGTACCTGAAAGGTGTGGGCACAGTGTTTGACTTGAAATGATTTAATTCAATTTAGGGTAAATTTATACTCTGGCTACAGTTTGAGCTAGTTTTTAAAAAAATCACAGCTGCATTTAAATCTGAAATCAGTGGAATACTGCCACATGCCTTACACTCATGTTAACCACGAGTGATCACAAAGATCACTTCTACCAGCCTTGTAAATAAAACAGTCACGATCTCAGAATAAGTTGTTCAAACTTCCAGTGGAAATCGTACGCTTGGCTCACCAAACTCCTGATTTAACAGCGCTGTTTTGGAAAAGTGTCTCTGCGAGTCATGCATGCGAAAATACCAACTATGCTCTATCGTTTGTGAATACAAAGAGGGCCATTTAATATCTCTGGCAATTCATGAGACACTCAAAGCAAGAATTAAATATTCATAACCGTCAATACTAGTCAAACATACTTAAAGAAAATATGAACCTCTTAAAAGAGTTTCTCATACTTTTAATTGTCTGCATACTGCAGTACTTGAATACATACTCATACAGTATCGTTTATAGCAAATAACTGAATTATTTCATTTATTTAGCACAAAGCATGCTGAATAGAAAAATTGTCACTTTGTCTAAAGTGACTAACTCTTTTTTTTTTCTTCACCCACAGATCGTTTTCAAACGTCTGTGATCTATCTACAAAAGCATGACAAAAACCAAGAGGCTTAGGCATCGAAATCAATAAAGAGAAAAGTGATTGCCTAAATCTGTCGATTACCATCTTGAAGCAGTACCTTCAAAAAATTCCTTCCAAAAAGTATTCCGAAACCCCCTGGGAGAGGTTTCAAACAGACAACGCAAGGGGCCGGGATTTACTGTATGCTGGGCATAACACAACACATATCTTTCTGAGAGTTCAGTTGTGAAGCACTGATGCACCTCATCCAACAACTAACCCAGGATTTATTACTCAATATTAACTCTCTTTCCTCAGTCAGGATGCATTATGTAAGAAAATAAAATGAAGCATTGGAGTTTGGGAATTAGAATTCATATTCAAGAAAAAAAACCAAACAAATAAAATAAAAATATTCTAACTAATCCGCTCCACTTTGATGCTACCGTGTTAACAGTGTCAGGTTAAGTGGCTACATAAATTAAGGAAACCGAAAGACAAGATGGTATCGCACCACCTGCTGTTTGCTGGAGAACAAAAGGTTATCAACGTTATTTCACAAAGTATGAGGCTCTTTTATTTCATTAGTGAATGGATGTGACTCGTGCATGGCTAGTGCTCATGCCGAAATGGACCCAACGAGCTAGTTTGTAGGTCTGCTTGAACTCAGCCCTTTGAAGCGAGTAACTCTGAAAAGGAAACAAGTAAGTGGATGTGAAGTTCATTAATGTTTCGACGACACTCCTGCGCATGTTTATTTTTTATTTTCAAATCTTAAATGTTACTTGTGTGAAGTTGCACAGCTTTAGAAATAAAAATGACAAAAGGACCAATGACAAATCCAGGATGTCCTGCCCTTTTTTAAAGACTTTTTAAACATTTTTTGCTTCTGTGTCATCCAGACCATGGGTTTAGGTTGCAGCTTCAGATGAGGTCCTAATGTGATTTCATTCGAAATAAATCCTTTTCCTCCGCCTTACAGAGGCAAAGCTGCACAGGCTCAGCTACGGTCACAGTAGCCGAGACAGCTGTCTGAGGTCCATCTATCTTACCCCAGCACCCGATGTTAGACAACATATTTGCTTTTTAGCAAACGTTTCTTCTTTATCATCTCAAAGGCATATACTACTTTCTTTGTATTACTGTTTTTTTTAATATGTATATGCATATATATGTGTGTATGTATTTCTTTATAATATTTTTAGGAAAAACAAAAATAACAGTAATTTTTTGCTGAAAAAAGTTGAAGAATATCAGCAAAGGGCAATGTAAATCACGGTCCGTCAGTAGCTGGTGAAAGGCGCGGTCGCGCGTCCTCTACCAGCTCTACGAAAGTAACAGATTTGCATAGGCAAAAATGGGATTAGCCCTTAAACAGTAGATTCCTGAATTCTTTATAGAGATGCAAAATCTAGTTCAGCTGAATACAACTTACAATAAACATACAAACAAACAAAAAAATATTTATAGTGTCAACTAGGCCAAGCTATCTGTTTTACCTTCTCCAATCCCCACCTTCAGCCATTCATTTCTCTGTGCACATTTTTTGTTTACAGTGTTAGACTTCAAGTAGATCTAAGAACAACTTGTAGAGAACTAAAAGTGAAATAAATTAACCAACATGAGAGGTAGTGAAAAGCCTACAAAGACATTTGTCTTCTTTTTTTTTTTAATACAGAGAAAAAAAATAATAAAAACGCGTCAGTAAGGCCAAAGCTTTGCAGACCTCCTTCCCGCCACAAGTTGGCGCAATATCCGTTTCTTTATTTTAATTTTTTTATATCAATAAAACCACAGCCATGTTTTTTCGAGACACTCACTTGGAATCCATGGCAATGCAAAGACAAAAAAAACAAAAAATCTGAAGTCAGTGGATACCATTGACTGTATATGAGAACCTTCCCTCTCGCATTTCAAATACGAAGTACCCTCTAGCTCCATGACGCCAAAATTCCATAGACTTCTATTGAGAAATAAACAGGTAATATTCAGTCTTTATATTTGTCAGAATAACCACTCTTGCTGTGCTCGTTTGTTTTTAACGTTCTTGCTAATCCTACTTTCTTTCTTATTATATTTTTACTGTACTGCAAGTTATTCAAGTTATTTAATCAGATACTTCAATAAAAATATGTGGTCTGACATTGAACGTTCAAACATTTCACTGAGAAATTCTCCAAATCCAGCTTTCAAATAGTGAGGGTGTGGACTTCCAACAAGCTCACTCCTGATGGCGAGAGTGGTTGCCACAGAAATATTGACTCAAACCATCTCGGACCAATCACTGCTTATGGACAATTTCTGGTTCCAACGTGGAAACGTTTGTTTAGCAAAAAAATGGAGACTAAATTGACTTCTTTTCATTGGAGCCGGAAGTAAGCCTTTTCCGACAGGGCACATCACACTTCCTTGGTCCAGTTCTCATATACAGTCAACGGTGATGACATTGCCGCACATCATTGCCATTGCTAGTAAAGTCCAAATTATTAAAAACAAACAATTGCGCAGTTCTCTCCATTATATAAAAGTCTAAATAAATTAACAAGGAAAGGTACAAGCAGAAAATCAGGGCTTCTGCTCCAAGTGTCTTTCCAATAAAACAGCTTCCAGTTTTAAACTAAAGGCTCAACGCCAGCCTCAAACCTGCTGGCTGCTGGTTTCCGACTCTTTAGAGTGTTTTAGGCGGTACATGTATCGCACAATTTATGAATGTAAACTTGGTTTGATTGCACCATTATTTCATTAACTGGTTCTTGGTTAAACATTCTCATCATAATGGATATATAGACAACGAGGAGACACGACTGCACTGAGCAAAGATTATTCAGCACGAGGGCTTCCTTAGTTGACAGGAGAAAGACAAAGTTGCCTAAATGAACCTCTTAAATGTTTGTATTTCCTGAAAATTAAAGCTGTTCTGAGGAATACGAGTGGAAATGAGTCAAGATTGTTGCCAATCTTTATTTTTTTGCCAGTGATCAAATTAGTCTCATGCATGTTCAGCTCTAAAGCAGCCAAGCATTATCAGTAAAGCTGTGTTAGATAAATATGAAGTCTGCATCTGAAGTTGTGTCGTTAAAGTGTAAACAGATCATTTTGTATTAAAAACTCTATAAAACATGGGGGTTAATATAGATTCCAATTCTGGTCGGTAAAAATCACAACTGATAGAATCTGAAACAAAACTGCAATTCCCATGATTACATGCTCACTTTTCCGCTTAACCTGATGTCATTTTCTGTAAGGAAGATAAAAAAAAATCAAATAAAACTTCTCTCCCATTATTTTGTTATTCTATGCAAACATGCAAGCGGCCAGGAACAAAAACAAAATAAAAAAATCCCCCAGCAGCAAAAGAAGAAAAAAAAGACATGTTGTGCATCTTTTAAAAAAGGCGCTGCGGTTGAGTGATGTTTTCAAAATAAAATGACTAAAATTTGTCACCCGCGACTTCATCTGGCTGCACTTTACTGTCCCGAACCCTCTTCATTTAGGTTTCCTCTGGACCAAACTTGGCACAAGTAATACAGGTAGTTAAAGGAGGCAGCAACGTGGATGCCTTCATCTGTTAGCTAGGAGCAGCACTGTTTCAACAACATCAAGCTAACCACCAAGCTGACCATGTGGTCAGACTTATTTGAAATGGCAAACTTATGAGCACAAAAGGCTCATTTCATTAAACATAAACAACATATCATGTTATCATGCACTTTCCAGATCCACAGGCCAGGAACATGTTCAAATGAACACATCGTCAACAAAAATTGTGTCCTTTTAAATGCTAAACAAGTTAGCAGGACATTTGGCAAAAATAAAAAACCCAAACAACTTAAATCAGTTGTTTTTTTCTGTGTAGTAAATCCTACTCACGCACAAATATTTATGATCATCACATGCTGTCAAAGTCAGGTTAGAAAAACCTACCAGAGCGGGCGAGGGCTGGCAGTGGACGGACTTGGCATGCTAAGCTGTTTTCTTTCTTTCTTTTTTTTTTTTTAAAGGCTTGTGTGTTTTATTACTACTCTTTTACTAGCTTGGGATGCTAGCATGTTAATCGTACCAGCCCTCTTTTTCAGCTTTGGGACAAAAAAACTGAGTCTTAAACGGGAAGTAGCTTAAAATTAGGCTAACAACAGAACAGTTTTGAATTTATAACCTGTTGACGGGTTCTATCAAACATCTCTTCACAAGGTCTTCAAAGTCATGTTTGGCACCAAGCTGACAAAATGACAGATGTCAAAAATGAGGACAGTTATGCAATCTTCGAAATCTAAAGTCTTTCCTCTGACATATGGTTCTCGCTAGTGTTGTCCAATTAGTATTCCTTTTTGTGAAAATCTAAGAACTAGATGTCATTTTGAGGTTTTTTTTGCTCCGAAGACTAGCACACGTGCTGTGATGGTCGCACTTTTGAAGCAAAGTGGAGGGAAAGAATGGGAGGTAGGGATTGTTCGAACTGTGGTTGCCTTCCAGAAAAAAAGATGCTTTCTCCTTTTACATAAAGGCATTGCAATTTCCTTTGCGGAGAGGATTTAACGTTCACAAGTAATAAATAGATGTAGCTGCACAACCACAATTCTAGCCCTTACTTCTCCCAGTAACACAATCCAAACAAAGGAAGGTACTCGGACAATTGGATGGACGGATAGCTCCACGCGTGATTGGAAGAATGGGTCAGAGCTGCTGCCTTTGAAACAGAATCTTCTCAAAAAAAAACCCAAAAACTGTAAAGTGAGAATTGGCAGAAGTGTAGTTTTTCCCTTCACTGAATATAGCCAGATAAAAGTACGGCTCCACCGTCGGTCAGTACCTTTCAATATTCAAAAAACGGTTGCAGTTCACTGCTTTTATCATCAAGCTACAGTGTAGCCAGACGGAGAGATTGGAGAAGAGGAGGAGAGAGCTGCACGCAGAGCCAGCGTTTCTACTGGTTACCGGGCCAACACGCCCTAATTCCCACCGACACATGGGCTTCATGTTCCAAAGGTGGACAAATATAAACAGCTAGACCAAGCTGGAGAATTTGATAGAATAAAATAAATAAATAAAATTTAGAAAAATAGTGAGTAAATGCAGGATTTAGAGCGAGTGTAAAAAGCATGAGGTCTAAATATTACAGTACGGTAACATTGAGTTTGTCCTTTCTGCCTCTCACTTTCTTTCTTTCTGTCCTCAGAACCTGAGGAGTCCCCAATTATCCAAGGCCTTGCCATCCGGTTTGGCCGTTAAAAACTGATTTGTAGCTCCTCCAGTCATGTTTTTCCTAACAAACAGCACAAATTGTTAGCAAAACAATCCCTGGCAAGCATTCATGGTCTTAAATTGACCAAAAAGCAGCCAGCAAAGGCCAACCTGGCTCCAGTGGACAACTGGATAGAAATTGCTTAAAAATATAAATAAAAAAACCAACCAGCCATCTTGGATATCAATACAGTCTTTTCAGTAACAACAGGGAGAGATTTTCCAAGCCCAGCTTCTGGCACCATTGTAAAACTTGAAAGTTTTAAGTAGTGGTTTCGTTGGCGTACGATGGCGATGACGAAAGATGGAGAGGTTTAAGTGTCGAGGCAGGTGCGCCTCCTGCTGGCCAGGAGGTCTCTGTAAACGGAGGAATTGAGGAAACGGGGGAAGGAGTCACGGTGCATCAGGGTATAAATCTGGAGTTGGGCCTCCTCATACATTACGTTGCTGGGCTCTGCGAGGCTCTGGTTTATTCCTTCCCTGACACGAGAGTCCAGACTCACCTGGAGAAACACAGAGAAGATGAGTTTTTCTAAAGGGAAATGTTAAAGCTAAATACCCCAACATCTGATTAGGTTGACATTAAATTGGCATTTATCACCAACAGCATGTTTCACGTGCTATTTAGTTAAAGGTCTTTGGTCTTTTCTTCTTCCCATTTTTCACCTTTAGGTTAAAAGAACTTCATGTTTGAAGCTGGGGCTGTTTAATCCTTTGTCATAATCAAAAGAAGCTTTTTAATGGCAAAAAACCCCATCAATGGTCCTTCTTGTTTTTGTGTAGGATTGGGATGTTTAAGGCTTACCTCTTTAGGTGACAATATAGAGACGTAATCTTCATAAATGATCCTAGCCTTCTCATCCACTACAGAGAGGTTTGTCTCCTTCTTCAACTCTTCGCAGGCTAACCAGAAAAGCAAGTTGTCCTCGCTGTACTCTGAGCGCAGAAACTCCCGGAAGATCTCCCGGCCCTCGAAGGAGCGCAGCATCATGTCAAAGCTCCGTGCCCACGACAGCAACTCCTCCAGACTGGGGCGTCTGCAGTTACAGGGCATATGGGAGATAAAAGAGCAGGGAGGAAAAAAAAAAGCTTACAAAGATGGTGACACCACCAAGATCACAATGGCTCCAGAACGGCCCCACATACTGTTCTTCAGCAGCGTCAATACTGTCCATCATGGTGCAGGTTTGCCGTTCATTTCTCTCCATTCTTTCTTCATTCCTGTATCAGAGAAATGAGAAGTTTGCTAATTTACAGGCCCAATGTTTTCTCATAGATGCTACTACTTGATTTCCTTCTTCATACCAGCTTGATAGGGATCATTTACTAATTATTTTATCTCTAAATTGACCTTAAAATGTATTTGAATCTCATGTATATTCTCTGTCTGCAGCGGAACACTTTTAGCAACTGCAGTTTTAAATGTCTAAAAGGTAATCTTTCAGCACAATGAAAGTTCATGATTAAAACAGTATATAAACATGCAAGTCAAATCATGAGGTGTGATGCAAAAAGCTACAACGCCATTTAGTCAATGCAAAGGGAGTGCATACATTTAGTCTTGCTAATTGTCCACAGATATTATGAGTACATTGACTAAAAGGCATGTTTAACATGACATAATTATGTCGCTTTGGCTTTACCAGCTCTAAACCGCCTCCAACACTAACCCGGTCAGAGATATTATAGACAATCATTTTTAATTAAATGTTACACAAAATAATCCCAGATTATGTTGCAATCTTCTCTTTTTTTCATATACTGCTAGACAAACCCACTATACAACATTATGAAGCTGGACAATCAAATTAAATGCAACCAGAAGCCCCAATCAATTCTATGCAAACTGACAGCATGCACCAGTGACTGTCAGTGGGCAAAAGCCAATCCGAATTGATAAATGTTTATATGTTTTAGTTTTCCTCTGCTTTGTGTGTTGCAGTTTTGTCTCAAAAGAGCTCTAAATGTCAGTCTGTACAACACATAGGACTCTAAACCCAAAACTCTGAGATAAACCGTGTTTACTTTATGTATTTTCTCTTCAGCAACAGATTAGTCTTTTCATGCAGGCCCACATTAAACTGAATTTGCACTGCGCAGCTGCGCAAAGCAGAAGGGAACAGATAAGAGAGATATGTGGTTTAAATATAGAGCCAGAGCTCTGTATCAGCAAATAAAAAAAGACCACACAACCCCGTTACTGATCTCGTCTGAAAGAGATGGAAATGTAAGAACAGTTATTTTTATAAATGTTGCGTAATCACCTGATGTTGATCTGTTGGGCTGATTCCAATCTTTGTGAGTTATTACTATGGCTGTTGTCATACAAAACGAATGAAATTAACTCAGACTGTCAGTGTGTTTTTGTTTTGTAAATAAAGTTTGTTGAGTAAAAAAGCAAAAAAACATTTTAGATTTAGAAAAAGACATTTAATCCTGCAGCAGCTTCAAATTGAAGTTTCAAATGTTATTTATTACAATGTTCAAAGAAGAGCTCGGCGATATGACCAAAAAATAAAATCACACACATTTTTTAGATTTTAATCGATTTTTTTCTCTACTTTCACTTTACAAACGACAGAAAATATTAACAAAGACTATTTTATTTTAATATCTCCTTTGGAAATATAGTCAAACAGAAAGTAAAAACAAGCTGTAAAAATGTTTGCAGATCAGTGCAGCAGATGTTTTGTGAGCTACAGCTAGCTTAAGCATCTTATAAAGAGAAACACTTCTCATCCATTTCAGCTGCTGAAACAAATTTGTCGTACTCCCACTTTTGGCAGCTTCAACCTTCAAACAGATTTTGCTGTGTGTGGTTTGATGCTCCAAGTCACAACCCCACTGGTCAACATTTCATTTTCTACTCACCCACACCGTCACACGGTCTATGAAGGGTTTTATTTTCAATCACAAATGAGTTTTTTCTTCTCTTTAGCACAGCTAAAAATTCCCCTGTGAGAGGGGTGTCAGTCAGTCACCCTTTAGTCTGAACCACTGTCATACTGGAGAGAATGAAATTTTTTTCTTTTTTTTTGTTTTTAAGAAATATAAATTGCATAAAAATCATTTATAAAACTCATATTAAAACATACTGAGAAAACAACGCCAGATTCAGTAGAGGACTGCAGATTGACAGATTATGTCTTGTTTTTCTAAATCTGCCTCTAGGTGATTCATTTTTGTATGAAATCATAACAAAGAGAGCCTAAAACCTTTATGTTCTTGTGTCATGGACAGTAACAATTGGGGGCTTCAGCTCGACACCGGCTCTGTAATGCTAGATACTGCTGATAAAGTTTCATTCAGTGGATTCACGTCTGTTATTGTATTTAGAAAATGCAGTTTTTTAACGAATGTTCCATGAATTAAGTTGGTTGTATTTATCCGGCACAATAACAACACAATGCAATAACAAAGAAAACAGTATACTTGTATGAGAACATGTGCTTTAAACTTAATAATAAACAGTTCTGACAACAGATTTGATCATCATGTCATTCAGTCATCTGACGTGTTCCTTTTTTGAGGATTGATAAAAAAACATAAACCTACAAAACAAAAAACAGAAACATAATTAAGGCCTCTTAATTTAGAGTCATGTCATGAGTGGTTAGGGTACTTTGAGAATTTAAATAAGAGCCAAAAGTGTAAACGTGTTAATGTCTGTCTAAGAAAAGTGTATAAAGTTTAGTGAGGGGTTTTACAGCCCTAAACATGTATAACTATTCTAAAAAACACAAATGACTACTTTGCAGATTTCACTTATTGCAGGTTATGTTGAAAGCGCAACTCCAGCGATAATCAAGGGACCACTGTGCAAATATATGCATTTTTCTATATTTATTTCTTTGATTTGTTTAGCTTGTTGTTTTTTATTGTTTCAACCAACATTTCTAGTTTGTTCAATAACTGGTAATTGAGACAAGTGTGAGACAGCAATTAAAGTTCTACTCCAATTCAGGTCGAGTTTAACAGATGATTCTCACTTCTATTACGTTTAAGTAATGCTTTAATTTGACCTCTGACAACAAAAATGTATAAAGAAAAGAAAATTGAGCGATCAGTGAAGCAAAAAATTACTTTGCCATATATATATATTTATATATATATATTTTTTTTGATACATAAATGATATGCAGACCAACTCCCTATTTCTCTCTCTCTTTTATTAGTTAAAAGCACTACAGCCTGATTTAACATTTTTATGTAATAACACTGAAGCCTCTATGTCTGTTGTAGCTCAGTCTGACTTGCTGAGTCCACAGTGAGCGGTCTATTTTTGTCCCACCATGGAGGATCTTTCCTTCCTCTTGCTGTCTCTTGTCAAAGTCCCTATTGTGCATTGGTAATGGGCTAAGCCAGCCGCAGTCCCCCTGGCGCCCTCACAATACGGCTAAATATACAGGCTGTTCTTTGCAGCTGTTTTGCATGTGATGTGTGGCTGGAAAATGAAGGCTCTCTGACCAGATAAGAGCCTTGTGTAAAGATGGGTGAGGAGGGCTTGGACAAGTTAAGGGGACGTCAAAGAGAAAGAAGAAATTTCAGAAGCAATGCCACAGCGGTGCGTCATAAACATCAGTGAAGGAGAGTTTTTCTGGCCTTTTTCTGGAGATCCGACGCTGGCACCAGAGCGAGGGGAGAGTCACGGTCTGCAAGCTGCCACCACTTCAGATGAAGTGGTATGAAAGAAGTGGCGCATTCACCATTCACTGCCTGAAAACAATGTTTCATTCACTCCTCTCTGCTAGCGAGAGTGGAGCCACAGTGAGGTAGCTAGCAGCAGCTTCGTACCAACACTTGCGTTTTGGTACCTTGCTCCAGTGGCACTGTGTAGATTCTAACCTTTATCACATTGATTATTTTATTGCTGAAGGTGTCACTTTAAAGCCTAATAAAGAAACAGCTATTATATATTTGCACTTTAAATGTAATTCAAGATAAAATGCAAAGTTATTTAAATAAACTCTGCTTTAGTGCTGCTTGTTCTGTTTGCTTTCTGACAGAACAGATACAGCGTGAAACGAGGTCTGGGTGATAGTTAATTTTTTAAATATCACAGTGTTGTTTTTTTCATATCAGGCAATAACGATATATATCGTGATATAAACCAAATAACTTTATCTGTCAAATATGAACACTCTGTGGCTCATAAAAGAAATGTGTAATCATCAGCAGCTTATTTAGATTTAAATATTTATTTCCTATCATACTTTGAACATAACAGATGCACTGAAGAAACATGATGCAACAGTTTCCCCCCCAGAAAACAAAAAAAAAAGGCATAAATATTACAAACTAAACTGAAAATTAAAGCAAAACCTTTCAAGTTTCAAAATTGCATGAAATTGCATTAAGTAATTTATAAATGGTATGAACACGTCTTTATTATCATCTAACTGTAAACTCAAATTCAAACATCCTGAGAAAACAAGGACAGATTTATTAGAGATTTCCTAATTCTGCCTCCAGGTGATCACATTCTATAACAAATCAGAACAAAAAAACGTCTGAAAAAAGTATCATGTTTTGGGTTTTTATCAGTATAAATCATTATTGAAATTAAAGCTGCAGCTTTAAGGAGGATTGAGCACAACATCTGACAGGTCACAGTTTTCCGTGCAACACAGTTATGCTACAGACGCTGCTAAAACAGTAGATTCAATTCTGCTATTATTTAGAAAATAAAGTATTAATGAATGTCCTATGAATTCATCTTGTTGTATTTATCCGCCGCGTCTTAAAGGCCAGTCCGGCCTTTTATTAATCTGTCTGTTGCTGCTTTAAGTGAAGCAGCTTTATCCTCCAGTTCTGACTGGATCCTGATATAAATCACCACATATTCCGCTGTTTCATCAGCCAGACTAAACGCTGCACAGGTGAAGTGACCGCAGGGGGTGGAGTTTTGTGTCTGCGGTGTGTTTGTTTATTTACCTTGCATGCGGGCAGTAGAAAAAAAAGAGGACAAAAGAAATTCACCAGAAGAAGAGTTCATAAAAATTACTTAGTTTACACAAACATTTACTCTCTATGTGGTGATTAACCCTCTAACTTTTACTCGCCAAAGAGGAGAAATAGATAGACATGATAGACTCATTTTACTGTCGAGAAAAAGTACTATCGCGATATCGATAGATGTCATTTTATTGCCCAGCCCTACGTGCAACATTTTAATAAAAACTCAGAGATGCTAGAGACCAATTAAAACTTTAACTCCTCAAAACAGCCATCTAGGTTTGACAGAAAAGAATCATCAAATTCAGAAACCTAGGCCTTCGTCTCTGACCTTGCAGAGAAACTGTGCAGAGACACTGCAACTATAAAATAGGCCTCATAATTAATTTTTGAATCCTTCAGATGCTAATTACACTTCAGATACTCTGCACACACAGTTTTATGACCGACATCTCCAGCCTAGTGCTTTCAGCAGGCTAAAAAAAAACCCCACAACTTTAAAAATAGGAAGGGAAATGTGATTACAACCAGCAACATTCAAAGAATGCATCTCAGATTAAAGTTAAATCAATTTTCTGGAGTCCCTGAACACTCCACCCCACCTGCTCGGTGCCAGGTCTGCATTAAACCTGCGTTTGTTCTGGGGAAATGATATGGAAGCTCAATCTGATGAGACACATCAGATTAGGAGACAGGATTAAAAGCAAAAGCAACTGTTTGCTGTTTCAGGTCACATTTTTAGCTGTAGACGGTAATGCTGTTGTAAGCTGATGCTAAGCTCCAGCTGCCTTTTCTCGTCACCACAAATGGAACAAAAGCACAAATATGAACTAAATGAAAAATGTTACCAAACTTCTCTGAAATTACCAATGATCTTTTTTTTTTTGTTATAAACCAAAGAATATTAAATATTAAACTCCTTTTCCCAAGTTTTGTAAGCTTTTTTTCCCCAAAATTTTGGTCAGTTTTAGTTTTTTTGTGAAAGATAAATGCTATTTTTGGGGTAAAATTTAAATTACTGGGAAGTACTCAAAGAAAAAATGATGTTTTTAGCAGGAACAGTAGGAGAATAGACACGGATGGATGGTGTGGGCGTAGCGTGCTTACCAGAGACACTTGCAGCAGCCACACCAGCAGAGGCAGCAGGTGTTGGGTCTGGGCTGTCCAGGGGCCTGGGGTGGGGCCTCGATATGAGCCGCCTGCCTTTTTCTCATCTCCACTCCACTCACACTGCAGGGCTTTGAGGGGAAAAAGATCAAATACAGTTAAGAAACATTTAACTCGTGTTTCTGTCTCTTTTTTATGTTTTGTTTAGTTGCGTACAGTCGTTTGTATATGGAAAACTGCTGGAAAACTTCAGAGCTTTTCTTGGTGGAATCAGTTACTTTACTTGAGATAAAACGGAGGAATTTATAAGGTTTAGAGCCTTCATGAGCAGAAATCAAAACAAATGTGGACATGGTCCCTGCTATCAATAAAGATAATTGTGTGATATTTTTACACTTCAATCTTAAAATAGTTTAACAACCTTTTATGAGGTCAAATGATCGTTTACTGCAATCACTGATGCTGTAAGAGCTGCTAAAAACACACTGTTTTTGTTGCACTGGAAAGGTTAGGTTTGGGTTGTGAGGGGCTGTAGGCTAGTGGGAGAGAGTGTAAACAGAAAGATGGTGGGATATCAGTGGAGGATTATTTCCAGACCAAGACTTGACACAAAAATGACACAGGCGTTTTGATTTTGGCTAAAAACAGCCTAATCAGAATAAAAAGAAGAATTAAAAGAAGAAGAAGTTCAAAACAAACTTTAGTGGACTTTGGCTTCTGATTGGATGCAATCCCTTAAGGTAAAAGGTTCATTAAGCATTCAGGGTGTAATTGTAATTGATAAATCAATGAATTGATTTCTATTTCTACGATCTAATCAGATCAAGCTGTCTCAGGCAGAATCGAATTGAATCGACCCATAACCTACCCACATAACTAAAGAGTCTGCAAAACTTCTGATGCCACTGTCATTGTTTGACACCGCAGTGTGGTTTAAGACATTTACCAGCTTCTATGATGTTTCCAAGTGGAAGAAGTAACATTCCCTCCAGATAAGGACGGTGGAGCCTGACCCCTCAGTCCATTTGCTTTGACTTCTAACTTAATTTAGTCTCTTTGGGTCGAATTTACCTCCAAGGTGATGAAAACTGTAGGTGTCATGTTTGATGAACAGCTAAGTTCTTCAGAAAATAGAAACATTTAGAATGTAACTGATGACGGCTAAACGTTACAGCAAATCCATTATCTTAACAAAAAGATGGTTGGTGATAATCAGTAAGTTAGAGGTAATTTTAAATTATATTTTAAAAGCCCTTTTAAAATATTTGTTGATTGATAATAACAAAAAGGGATTATTGATCAAATGTTTTTTTCTTCTTTAGAACAGGAAAGAGAGCTTGGAATCAAGATGACTCATCACTTATCAGTAAAAACATTGGCCTCACCTCTGTATTAAAACATCACACTTCCTGTAATACTGAAGAGTTGCCAATCCTACACAAGAGCAGACAACAGGAAAATAGATTTTAGAAAATAGTCATAAGTCATCTAAAAAGAGATGTTTTCTTAGATCTTTAATTTGGTTTTTAATGTTGCACTGATTCCAAAAAGCTCTATAGGTTTACATTTGTACTGTTTTGAAACCTTTAAAGATTTTCTGATTTAAAATTGGGCCTTAATGACTGAAGGTTAAAAAAAAAAAAAAGTTCCTCATAGGTATCAATTGCATTGTCCTCCAAATATACTTCTTCAAAAGTGTGGCAATTATAAAAATAATCCTTTTTCAGCACTTTAACTTAAAGATTTTTAAATAACAAATTAACAAAACACAACTCTTACCTGTAAAGTCAGATTCAGCTTAAAACTCTCAATGGTCACATAAAAACCTACATAAAAACAACAGCTTCTTAGTATTTCTAGACGAGTCGCCGCTTCGTGTCATTCCCTCCACTGAGCTTGAGCACATGTGATGTTTTACAATGAAGCATGGCAGGTAATGCTGAAAACGGCCTGTCCGATATGCAAATGCAGACGACTGACTGGCAGAGGGGCCATTGGTTATTCAGCAGCCAGGCAGCCATGGTGAAAAACAGTTGCTGGATGCAAACGACAACAAGGATTCGGCTTGGTTCCAAACTGGTGAGATGAGGTCTTTGCACACAACACATGCAAATGTGGTATAAAAATAAAAATGTGCTCAGATAAGGTGTAAAAATTGAAAAGGGGTTAAAAAAGATGATCATTTAAACAAAAGCAGTGACAGATCATTAGAAGGCTTTAGATCTCACCCTGTAGGTGTTATAGGTAATGTTTGTTCAGTAAAATGTGGTTAACACAAATATATAACATTAAAAAGTTCAGTATTTATGTCTGTAAATGTAAAAAAATCTAGTTTATGCTTTCTATCATATCATTATACATAGATTGCAAGAATTCAAGCCTTTATTTCTTGCAATTTTGAGGCCTAAGTGTCTCAAAAAATCAGAGTATCACACCAGACCAGTCAAAAACAGAATGTTTTCACCAAAAATGTCAGTCATCTGGAAACTCTTCATTACTATGAGGTCAATACTTTATTGCGCCTCCTTTTGGTTGAATTACTGCGTCAGGGTGACTTAGTATGGAGGCCATCAGCCTGTGGCTCCTTGTAGGTGTAAAAGAAGTTCAGATTGTTTTGATAGTTGCCTTCAGGTAGGGCTGGCAGTATAGAATTGTCTTCTTTCTTAAACATGAAATAGTTTTTCATATCACGCAATAACAATATACATCACGATATAAATCAAATATATTTATCTAATTTGAACGCTCTGTGGCTCATAATTTAAATATTTATTTCCTATCATACTTTAAACATAACAGATGCACTAGAGGAACATGGTGCAACAGTTTTTTTTCCCCCAGAAAACTGAAAAAAGGAATAAATATTACAAACTAAACGGAAAATTTAAGCAAAAGCTTTCAAGTTTCAAAAAAGAACATTCATAAAACAGGACAGAAAATTGCTCGATCAGTTCCATTTAAAAACAAAACATTAATTCTATAAATGCATTCTGTTTTCCCATTTCACACGACAAACATAAAGTTGACAAACGTTTATGTCAAAATCCTGTGAGTAAACTAGGAACTAAAAACAAATTTCTTTCCGTACTTTAGACTGTTGCTGCTGTGCAGGTCTTACCTCTGCATTTGCTTCAGAATGATCATTTATTTCAGTCTGGCATTGAGCATGCTTGGTAACACTTCTTCAGGTGATAAAAAAGTTGGTGTTGTTTCCCGTTTTAGAAGGAACATGTCTTCTGCACAATCTGGAGTGCACGTTACTCTGTTTTTAGTCAGACTTGAAATACCTCCACACGGGCGGAAATTAAATTTTTTAGTCACCTGCCAGGTTGGCCAGTTGCTAAAAAAATAAATCTACCAGCCAAACATTTATTTGAATTTTTTTTAAGAAAAAAATTGCTTAAAAGTAATTTATAAATGGTATGAACAATGAAATGCATTGGGAAAATCAATCCACACTCACCCCATCATTCTACCCACCACTGCACCTCATATCCTGTGTTTCTGAAAGTATGTGGTTCTGTGTTTAAATTGTGTATTTTTTCCTTGAATCTACACATCTTATGCAGTGTTGAGACATGACAGGTTTTTTTTGCCACCGATGACATCACACTCCTCTTGTAACCCGTCTGCACCCATGCTAAATAAGGAATGCCACATAAGTTGGGCTGCACTGCAGTCAACCTTGAACTGTATGTGTGTATTTATATTGTCTGTCTTCTACTGAAAACAACTAATTTCCCTCCGGATCAAAAAAGGACTTTTGCATCATATTGTAAGATAAGATACTTCAAAAATGGCTTGACAAGAAGAATGCCACATTTTTGTAGCCCATGTTTTATTTTAATCCGACTCCAGTTTTGGTTCACTCCTTGTATCGGTCCCCCGAATTCTTTATTGGATTTCTTTGACAATTCTCCAGTATAGAAATATAGAATAGTAGCAAGCAGAACTTACCATGAATTAGTGAGTTCCTTAACACAGGTCAGACAGAGCAGCCATGGCGTAAGGTAACAGGTTGCTGGACGGTAGCAAGCTCGTTGACAAAGGTATGGACTGTTGGACTGTCTGAATGTCTGTTTAGCTGACAGACTGGCTGTTTGGCTTGCAGGAAATGCAGGACACAACAAGAGGCCGTTTTCACCACAGGAAAGAGCAGTTCCTGGTGTCACCATCCCTGACCAGTTGGTGAAAAAATGGATGCTAAAGCTAAAGTGAGGATTGCGAAATGTCCTCCCTTATTTCCTGCTCTGTTGACCGTCGCCTTCTAGGCTGTCTTGTAGCGTAGTAATAGAACCATTTATGAACCTAAAAGCACAGCAGACGATGAATGTACAGCATCTGAAAAACACAGAGCAGATCAAAGAATCCTTCAGGCACGTTTGCAACGTTTTACCACAAAAAACAACCCAAACACAAAGTACAACATCCTTAAACATCCTTGAAATGTGGAAAAGCTGATGAGGAACTAACTGTACAAAAAGATTCATGATCGCATGAGTCATCAACTGACAAACCACCAATAAAATAATGGAAACTACAGAAATTCCGACAGACACAAACAGTAAATTGTCTGCTATACTGTATGTTTAGACTTTTTAGTAACAACTATCATACGATACAGATGCCAAATCTTCTTTATGGTTGCAGTTTCCATTCGAAGACTTAGAGTGACTCCCAGGTTTCTAAACATTCTATGCCACCCCCAAGGAATACCCGAGCCACCCTGCAAAGTAAACCCATTTTTCTGGCGCCAATATCAAAGATTGTCAGCGCTCATTCGCAAGACAAAGCTCATGAAAGGCGGTGAAGATAGGACCATAGATCAATCGGTAAATTGGGAACTTTATTCTTAGACATGACTCTTATCTTTAACACAACACAACAAATCGATGCCAAATCTGCACCAGAGCAGCCATGGTGTAGAGGTAGAACGGACCTTTAAGAAAGGTAGTATATGAAGTAGCTTATATTTACTATACTAGTATTAGTACTAGTACTACTAGTATTTACTATATAAGTATTTGAGTAACCATTTACTGCTGCCGACTTCACATCAGTTTATCAGTCAATATCAGGTTCCGTCCTTTTCTCACCGTCAAATTTAGTGCCTAGTTACAGTACCTTCTCTGGTTGGAGAAGAAAACTAATCCCCATAAATTTGGTCTAACTAATCAACCAAACAATATGAGGAGTCTGAAGTTCCTGTCCAATCAAAAGCAAAAAGAAGAAAAACTCAGAATGGGTAACGCTGGACTTCATCTTAAATATAAATATAAATATAAATATATATATATATATATATATATATATATATATATATATATATATATATATATATGTATATTCATTGAAAAACTAGGCCCATGTATTGCATTACCAAATTTTAAGCAAACCTGAAAATACGGGATGTTGCAATTCCTAAAATAACTACTGGAGGCTGGTTTTCATGGGGAACAATTTCCCATTGACTTCCATGGTAAAAAGTCTGTGCACCAAAACGAAACTTTATATTGGTGTCAAAAACGTGTTCAATGTTTATTACTTTATTTATGAAAGGACTTTGAGTACCCATGGGTGTTCTCAACAAAACTTAATGTACTTTGTCCTGACCTTTTCTCTGTTTTTGGAACAGAAGTTGAATTTGACAAAAAAAACTAGTCAATTTGGCATTTTAGGTGTCATTTTTTTCTCCATTTAGAATCCGATGGGTCACATCAAAAGTTGTTGATCTAGTGCACTTGTCTAGGTGAATTCTGGCTAGTGGACTTCCAGGAATAAGCTGGGTCTTTAAAGGTGTTCAGTAAAAACACAGCCAGCTGTGTCTAGCGTCATTTTTGTTCTTAATAGTAAAAAAAAGTAATTAACAAAGTTTTTAGTTGAACAAAATTCACAATAAAATTGAAAAGAGTGGAAATGTTAAACTCTAACCTGGAGTTGTGATGTTGTACTCCTATGAAAGTCTGAATGGGAACCTCTGTGAATAATCTAAAGCAAATGAAAGGGATATTGATTTTGTTTTTTTTAGACACAAAAATGTGATCTCAAATGTGCAGGTTTATTTTTTAAATAATCAATTATTGGCTTCTTCACCAAGAAAATCCATTTCATAAAATCAATTAAATAAAAATGTCTTTAAAAATGCTAGTTTTCTAGTGTAAAAATTTTACAAAGGACTCCTCCCCCCTTTTTTTGGTTTAATATCTCAAGTAAAACTACTTTTTATAGCCAAACAAACTAAAAATTCTTAAAAAAAAAAAAAAAATATATATATATATATATATATATATATATATATATATATATTTTTTTTTTTTTAATTAAATTGTGTTCAATAGAAAGTGAGTTGGGAACTTAAAGAAGCAAAATCGATTTGGTAGTTTGGCAGTCCTAACCAGTTCTGTAACTTAGGTAGAAAAAATATATGTTTTTAATTACTGCCTTTGGTCAAACAAACACAAACCTTTATTTTAAAAGGCTTGATGCGGCTTTTGAGGGTAAAAAATGATCAAGATGTTTGGTTTGTTTTTTATTGGAATCCGAAGTGTTTAGCCTCTGTAAACTGCTGATGCAGCACATTAACTCGACTTTAAACTTAGTTACAAATGTGTAAATCCAACTGAAATGGAGCTCAACATTAATGAAATAACACATCCAAACCAAAAAGATGTCCAGTTTAATTCCTTAAGCAGACACTGACTGGCAGATTAACCTGCACAAGCTCCACAGTTAAAGCTTCAGACAATCACTTTTTTTTCATTACTTGTTTGCTGCACAAAAATTACAAATCTACAATCACAGTTAAATCAAAAGTAAAGAGCATCAAAAACACAAAAAATGAGAATGTTTTCAGAAATGTGCTTTATTATGTGACCTAGAAAGTCTTTTTGCAAGCCTAACGTCAGCAACATGTTCTGCGTAGCAAAGTTTTTGTTTATACTGTTACATTACAAGTAACATCTCACCCTAACCCTTTATGAACTCGCATAGTGCAAACTCAACTTCATACCCTGACGTAAGAGGAGATGATGCCCTGCTCAAGGACTGTTAGACTGTTGGTCATCCAATGTAAAATACAGGAAAGCCAGGGGTTGGGAATCCTCTACAGCTGCTTCAAAATGCAAATTTACACGGAAGTTACAGTTTGCATCATTTCAGTCAATCGTGTGTTTGCACCACTGACTGTATATGAGAACTGGACTGAGTGACCCCTCCCCAACTGTGTTCATTATAGGAAGTACCCGCCGGCATCTACCTCAATGAAAGTATGAGGTCTCAGTTGGAACCTTCAAAACGTTTGACAGATTTATCCAAGCCTGTTTTCAAATGGCAGGGGTGTGGTCTTCCAACAAGCTCCTGATTGGGGAGAGTGGGTGCCATAGATACAATGAGTCAGATTGATCCGAACAGATCACTGATTATTGATGTTGTCTAGCTCCAACATGGCAGTGCCGGTATCACAAAAAAATGGTTACTGAAATAAACTCTTATTGTTGAAGTTGGATTAAGTCGTTTTCAATTGGAGACGTCAAATTAACTCGGTCCAGTTCTCATTTACAGTCAATGGTCTGTACCTCTTTTTTTTTTTTATTTCAAATCAATGATATGAAAACCTAAAGTTCACAAGCATCTCCTGGCTGACCCAAATAACAACACTGTTAGGGATGAAAAAACTTTCGCTGTGCTTCAGAAGAAAAAAAAAAGGCAGTGAAAAATGATTTTGCAGAGATAAGGCTTTGGCATCACGCTTGTGAGGGTTTCCAGTACCTCCACCCGAGAGGAAGACGGCCTCAAAGGAACTTCAGTTCCATGCAAACAAGAACAGGATTGTATGAGGAAAGTGCAGAACTTGTTAGAGCCGGAAAGTAGCATCGTCCTCGTGTCTGTCTATGTAATGTCCACACTGAAACCAGCAGCAACATTATCTGCATCCATTGAAAATATCTGGATTTATGATCTGATACTTGGATGATACAAGAAATGATTGTTAAACATCAAAAACAAAGCTTTTTTTTTTTACATTCAAGTCCCACTCCAATCATCTTTTGATCTACTGATCTATTTATTATGATGTTGCCATTTTTAGACAAAAAAGTTTTGTTTTCTAGGACATAGGTCAAATGCGAATCCATTCCCTAACCCGACGGCTCCTCCCTAATGCCCCAGTTGTAGGGGCATTTGGAGCTTTAGCTGAGTCGGAACTTGTTTTTTTTTTTACAGGGGAGACGTAGTGACTTAAGGCTTGGTATCCCTCCAGCGGCAGGGTGATTCGCGTCGCGCTTGCAGCACAGAAGAGATACGCATTTCTTCATGCGGATGTGCTCTGAAGCACAGAAGTTTACATTAAAATGTAAGTAATGACTTTTTGTTTTTGCATACGTTTTTAAAGTTATAAAACCAGTTTTATTATCTATTTCCTGATCACTGACAGCTACGCGGTAACGTAGAAGACAGGCGACTGGCTATTCATGACATCATCGAGTGGTAGTAACGTCCAGATTTGAAGTCACTATTTTTTCTTTTTGTCTCTACATGGAGGGCTAAATGTAGGGGTTGGGAGAAGCCGTATAGTAGGATAGGAATTCGTATTTGGCCATAGTCCATTCACCTCTGAGTTTTGGTTGGGATGTTGCTGCAGCATAAGCCTGCCCCTACTTCCTGTCATCCATCTGTTTACACCAAGTGCACTTGCTCACTGTGTGACTTAAGGATGCTCGATTGGCCGTTCTGCATGTCAATCAAGTGCCAAACTTCTCGGTGAGGATCCTTACTTGTTGACAGCAATTTAAAATATATTTATTGGTTATTCATTTTTGATGGCCCGCAATCTACTGTCAAATCTGTTTGCGATTGATCAACGTAATGAGCCCCCCTGGTTTACTCCCGCTCGCTTACAGCCCATCACAACCCCAACCTAACATTATGGGTGAAACAAAAATGGTGAGCAATATTAGAGCTATCCAGTCATGCGGTTTTGGGCCAGATGCCAGAGAGGGTACGGTGAAATGGATGCATCAGAATGGAGTGGAGCAGGGGAGTTGTAGGTTCTGCATCTTTTCGTCTACTCCCGATTCACAACGATTTAAGTAAATAAATACTCAGAAATGCAATTTTAAGCAAAATTATCTTTACATATGTCCTCAACCATGAGGAAAAAGCTATAAGAACATGCTAAAAACACAAGTTAAATCAGAGTGGGTCTTTCTGTGATCACCTTCCACTGCACTTGAATAAGTTTCATCAGAAACTCTATAAGTGGGTGAAGTTCCTCTTAACACACCAGAAAAACTATCTTTGAAGCCTTTAAAGAACACTGCTCTGAGATGAAAAGGGCAAAAGCTCCTCTAAAGAACAAAGTGTTGCATCTGTTCAAAAGAGCCTCACTCTCTGCACTTAGCTGTGCTGGCTAGCAGTTGTGGAGGGTTTCCTCCTCCTGCAGCTGCTCCAACCACCCAAACACAGACAGACAGGGGTGGGCGGGGGGTCCCCTGTCAGCTCATCCTAACGGCTGCCACCACAGCTGAAGAGAAAGTCCCCCCCACCCCGAAGACTCCTCATAAATCAACGTACTTTCCTCCTGCTAGCTTTAGCCAACAGTCCCAGAGAGGAGGCGGCGGCGCGAGCTAGCGAGCGAGCTAACCGCTAGCCAAGCTGTGCTGAGCGGACAGCGCAGAAAAAGCGGGAGCTTACCCTCTTGTCTCGGGCTGTCAGCGTCTCACAATGCCGGGCATGAAAGCGAGGTGTCCCTATGCATGCTTAGCGGCATCGTCGACGGCGAGCCAGCGGTGTAATGTCCATCGCTGCTGGGTTTTCCTGCCATCCGCCCCACTTCATCACCGATCGCCGCCGAGCCCTCTGGATGCACTGCGCAAGCGCGCTGTGGCCGCCGCCGTGAGAAGATGCACCGCTGAGGCTGCGCGCGCGTGCAAACACACAGAGAATCCTGCTGCCCGCACGGACACACAACATCTCAACACACAATGCTGCATTGAGTTTGCTCAAGAGCTAAAACGCGAATGGCACTCACAGTCATCTGGTGCTAAAATTAGAGTCCTGAGGTTATACATCTTTTTCCTGAACAAAAAAAAAAATACTATTAATTTCAGAATAGTCCACAAATCTTCCTGTTTTAATTCAGATCCACCAGTAATGTTGGAAAACAGTTTTTACATTAGCTTTCAGCCAAAATCAGGAGTTATATGCGTATTTAACCAACTGTTACAGCTTTTTGTTTCTACAGATTCCTAATAAAGTGAACTTTTTAACTTTAAAATGTATTATCTTATGGATTCATTGGATCTTTCATTAAAAACAAACAAAAAAAAAGCAACAAAATTACTTCTAGCAGTTTAAGAGGAAACCTCTAAAGCTGATATTTCCGGTTAAAAGCTACAAAACCACATCTTATTTTAAAAACACAAAGTTATTTGTTAAAATTCTACACATCAAATTCACATCAATTGTTTTAGACAATTGACACTTTTTGTTTTCTGTTAATATATATTTATATATATAAATATAAATAAATATTTGCTCCACACTTAAGCAACAGGACCTCAGTTGCTAAGGAAGAATGTTTTCCAGCTGATGACACAAGGGGGCATTAAAACTCTGTGCTTTTTTTGCTTGTGCAAACTCCCTCAGTCCTGCTGTAATGCCACCAAGAAAACATATTGATCAATAAAGATTATAGCTGATCATTGTAGCTACGTTTAGATAATTAGTTTTAAAAATCATTGATATATTTTATAAATTGAATCATAAAAATACAGCAGCATGGAGGCTGAGGATGTGAGGAGGTAGAATTTCTGTATCCGGTTGATCAGGTAAAAGGTCATGAAGGTAAAGCAGAGGCACGATCTGTGCATGCTCCTTTACGAGTGGGACTCATTATAATCAGAAGTGTCCTTGATCATGTCCTGTTTTCTGCACCCGCAGTGGAATGACTTGTACATGAAAAGGTCAAGCGCTGGAGAGGAGCTGCAAATGCAGCTCTCCATGGGAAAACAGAGTATTCTTCTGCAGAGGTGAAGGTTTGTGAAGTCTACCACTGAGAAGACAGACTGCAGCATCTGATTACACCATTCCTTTCAACAGAATCCTCTGAAGAGCCAGTCTGAATCTATCAAAAACTGTTTCTGTCCTTAATCAATGAAATGTCATGAACAATTTTGACAGCTGAGAAAAGGTCAAGACTTTTTGTGCATTTGTAAAACCTGTTTTCAAAGTAAAGCTAAAATGCCAGCTTTAACAGAAAGAAATCAGCTGGCCGTCCTCAATGATGAAGATGCACAAATGAATTTGAGTTAAAAAAAAAAGATCAATAGATCTGTTGAACAAAAGGTCAAATATTGATCCAGAGAGATCGGCCAAAACACTCACCTCACTGACAGGAGAATAAATACAATAGATCAGCACTTTTTCAGTCCAATCTTCTTGAACCTGGGCCATTTTCTCCATACTTCAGTATGAGTCAAGGGTTTAGACATTGTTTCGACCGTTTCATTTATCTTGCAAATATCTAATATTGGCCGAACTGCAAGGTGCAGTTGAAGGATCTTTTTTTTTTTTATTCTTTTGAGTATTTAGTGAAATCAAAGCTCTACAAAACAAAAGCTGAACAGTGAAACATTCGCTTTCCAAATTCATTTTGTGAACAGCGTTGCAGACAAGTTGACAAAATTTGGATTCAGACACTGATGGAACTTCACTGTGAGAGTGAGGAGCTCTCATGGGATGATGCACCGTCATAAAATCCTCAGTGATATTTTGCTACTTAGATTAGAGCAGGCATGTCCAAAGTTAGGCTCGTGCGGCCTGTGATCCGCATTATTCTAAATAAGTGTGTGTACAACTTCTTCTAAGTCGTTGTAAACCTGTGGCAAGACTGTTGTGCGACCCCTCAGTGACACTTTCTAGCTCGTTTCTAAAATGTTAATTCCTTCAAAAATGTTCATTTTGAAGGACTTTATTCTGAACTGAGCGAAGTGGTTCAAACTAAAGTAATTCCATTTCTTTTGGAAAGCCCAATCAGACCGTTGGCTTCAGTGGTTTGAACACAAACAGTAACAATAGATTACCACAGCAGAAGTTTTAGGCCCGTGAAAAAAAATCACATTTACAGATTGGATTTTCAGCTAGAGAAATGGCACCCCTTGATTTTGTTTTTCTTACAATTTCTAGGACAAACAGTAGAAAGCCAATGTAAGGACATGTTCACTGTGGGAGTGATCTAAAAAGCTTCACAAACACTTTTAAAGATTTTGCTTCCGACTTCCAGATTTTGGTCCAGATTTCGAATAGCACAGCAGATCAGCACAGATGATTATGACAGTGATGGGTGTTCTGAGCTGTTCTTTGAGCGTTTAAGATGTAATAGAAGGTAGGGAAGAAGCTGCTTTTCCACAGATTGCGACTTGATCACTATAATTTGCATAAATCTTTGCTTACGTGTTAAAGAGAAAGTCACAAGAAAATGCAGTGTGTGTGTCAGAAGGATGAAATGGTACAGGTTGATCTGAGAAAAAGAGAAAAAAGATTTTGGAAGTTCTCAGCGGTCATGACTAGTTGCTGGAGAAGAGCCTAAAAAGGGCTTAATTGGTGAGAAGAAACATTGATTTTAAATACAAAAAGAAGGTACTCATCGTTATTTCTCCATTCTGCTCATTTTCTCTTTGTGTTTTTAGTTTTTTGATGGTTTAATTTAGAAATGTTTAGTTGTTTAGATCATGTTTAGGTTTCTTACTTCATGTTTTTATATGTGAAATCATGAAGTTATGATGAGTATCAATCTAGGAGGTGGAAGAGCTCATCAGAATATTGATGTGATTGGTTTTCTTCCTAGTCACATGCTGCTTTTATGGAGTACCTGCTCCCATACAGGAAGCATCTGTGACATTTCCAGGTGAACTAACCAATCAAAACGCGTGTTTGGGATTGTGCTCTGAGGCTTCCTGTGTCACCTCTATAACCATTCGTATTGTTTTTAATATACACATTTCTGAGACCCCTACCTCATTAGCAGGATCCAAACTTTCCTTTTCCTTTTACTACATAGTTCATGTTTTCCTCCCTGTAGTGCATCACCATGCCACTAGGGGCAGTAGAAGCGCTTTTCCTGTTCATTTCAAAATGGTTCCAAAAACTCATCTTTTGTTATTCATTTTTTTGATTGACTACTTACTGTATTGAAATAATGCAAAAATTTACATATAAAGAATTATTTATCATACAGTTACACCATGTTAAAATGTGAGGATCAAAATTGAGACAGTGGGTAAATAGGGATCTTTTGTTCTAAAAATTAATGTCAACATTTGTACATCTTAAACTTTGTTTTGGGCAAAAACTGCCCAAATCAGCAAATTGATCATAATTGATACTATATTTTTATCATTGAAAAAAATATATTGCAATTTTTTTTGGAGTGGATTTCATCAAATTGTTTGAAAAGACATCTTAATTTCCCACACTTTGAATTTTCTGTCAAGCTTTTGGTGTACTCGGCTTTACAGGGTTAAGTGGGAGACCAAACTACCTCAGCCACCGACGCATCAATGCTGTGAACAATGGGAAATAAAATAAAAACATCTCACAAATATCACAATCGTCTCTGATCCAAAGCATGTGTGAAGCTGTCCTTCTCCCTGTGGTCGTTGTGTTTGTCTGATTTATCGAACTCAGCCCAGACCGCCTCCCGAGGCTTTCCAATTTGTTTAGCTGATGTTTTCTGCATCTGTGTATGTGTGTGAGAGAAGTTCAGTCAGATAAAGAGAGGAGAAAAGGTTACAAACACACAGACTGAGCCTGCAGCCATGTGTGATTGTACTCATTTGTACAAAGGCGTCATACCAAGACCATGAAGGCTGAATTACAAGAGCAGGGCAGGATGGGTAAATCGATGTTTAGAGCAGCAGTCATCTCAGCACAGTCTGTGTTTGAGTTTATTAAAAGTCTTCGTATTTTAAAAGTTGCATGGGTCATTATTTCCTTCAGCTGCACCAACATGCTACCTCTTTTTAAACTTTTTAGGTAGCACGCACACGGATGAAATTAGATGATCGTTAAAGACAAGAGTAGCCTCTTACTTAATCAGTCACACTGACAAGCTCACTAATGGATTCAGGCTCGCTCCGGCTCTTTTCCCCAGTAATGGATTACAACCTGTCCAAGGTAAGAGTCGAGAGTTTGTTTGTACACCATCAAAACACCATTTAGTGGAGCTTAATGAAGGCTCTGTCAAAGTTTTTCATGTGAAACCTTCTTTTTTCAAAGTCACCCTGACAAGAAAAAGAGCAGACTGCATTCACTGCCCCCTCGGATCATTTTATGTCATTTTGTGTCACCTGTAAAAGAATATAACTCCGCCTCTTACTTTCAACATCTCACTGGGACAATGACCTGCTCATTTATTCAATTTCACCAAGTTTTTTTTTTCCTTCCTGCAGGTTTGCTGAATCTAGAAATTCCCAGAAAAGGAACAATTTAAAAATGTTCAGCTTTTTTTCTTTGGGCAGGCCAATAGTGAAGGGTTAGAGTTTGGCTTTTAAAGTGGAGAGGAACCTGATCCAGACTAACATAATGGAATTTAAGTCAGAAAAATGTACATATTTCTGGTGTTTGCAGCTGACTGTTCTGTGGTTACAGTTGCTTACGTTTTCAATAGTTAAGTTCAGTTCTAAAGGTGATTTAACACTTTTAATAGTCCAAACAGCCTCAAAGGGGCAAGAACTGCCAAAGAAATGTTCCCTTCTGCTTTCTTTGATCTGGTTTTAGATAACTAATTAAAGTCACATTAGCTGTCAGGTTAGCTAAGTTCATTTTTCTACTTGAAAATGTCTAACTTCTATAATAACAGTTTAACACTTGTTCTTGTGAAATTATGTTATGTTTATTGAGTCGTAGTTTATCATCTATTTTTCTTATATTCGTTGTTATTAAGTGGATTTTTATCATATCAGCTCTCTCAGTTCCTTTAGTTGCTTTCACCCCTCACAGTCATAGCAATGACGAACAAATGTCAGAAAATTACTGGGATCTAAACTAAGACAAAAAACAAAACACAATTACTTTGATTTTCAAAAAAACTTCATCAACAACCTGCAAGATTTAAAAAATGTATTTTAGTAGCAACATATACTCGCTAAAACATCAACGAGCAACAGAGCAATATTTGTAAAAATGCACGAAATAGTTCATAAGATCCAATTTAACCCAATTTAATTTTGGAAAAATATAACTATAAAATTAGAAAATTAAAAAAAGTGGAATAAACTTTTTATCTGGCAGTTTTATTCAACTTTTCTCTCTTTTATTTTGTTTAATCTTGAACTAGGAAACAAACATGATTTGAAAGAGTCTCTTAAAGAGTTTTTCCACAACATTTTAGCACAGAGGAGGATAAACAGCGTGGAGCAGGTCTATTGACATCGTTTAGCTCTAAACTCACCGCGACAATGAAATTGTCCTTTCCACAGGAACACACGAGTTTTCTCCACTAATTCAGTGTGTTGTCTTCCTTGCGGCCTGACTGTCAAAACCTATTTGTCACATAATGTGAGGCTTCAGGTGCAATATCACTGCTATTTTGTGTTATATCATAGCTGATAGATGTGCTGTATTGCTGTAGATGTATAAAGATGCTGCTGTGAGAAGCCCGATTTGCTGTCTTTGAGCTTAGATTGCCCGTTTTTAGATTTTTTTCCCTCTTCTAAACCTTATTGCATCAAAATGACAAGAATTAAGACAATGAAAGCGGCTTTTACATTTGTGAGGGGTGATAGGTTGACTGTGAAAGCCATTGTTGGGCTGCAGAGGCAGCAACATTCTCATAAATGAGTGAGTTGTGAAGAGGCAGAAGCCAATTTCATTGCGCTTCTTTCCATAGCTGGTGGCTGTGTGTGTAATTGAAGAATGTTTCAGGAATGAGGCATGCGGTGGGAGACAGAACAGACAGCCATAAAGAAAAAAAACAAACAAACAGGGAAAATATAATCTCCTGGCCTGAGACAAACTAAAACAGAACAAAATCCTTTCAGTCGGGCGTCATTTGTCTTCCTTTGACTCAAAAAAGCATTATTAGAAGTCACGGTGTGCCAATGCAAAGCAGCAGCCAGGAGGAATCTTGGTTGTGATACAAGCTTTCAGGGGTTTGCAGAATTACTTATTATTTTTCAAAATTGCATTACATTTTTTTCTTAGTTGATGTGTTGCAATAAAAGGAGGCTTTTTGTGCGCGAAGGACTAGAATGCATGCGGTCAAAATGTCACTCAAAGTGGAACAAAGAATCCTTTCGCTTTACCTAATCAGCTTGAAAACAACCTCAATTCATCACATGGTTGAAATAATACAATTTTTATAAAGTGCAGAATGGACATAATTTTATTAAATAAAAACCCTGAGCTCTTGTCTTTCCTTGTCTTTCAAGAACCCGACTCTTGAAAGACAAGAAACGGCTAAGCCTCAAAGAAAAACTCAGAGAAACTGTGTTATAATTAATAGTGACACCTTTGAGAGTAACCCAATGCTTTTATTTAAAGGCCAGAAATGAAGTTAATTACTTTCATTTTAAGTCTTTCTGTGTTTTGTTCCTGGATTTGTCCAGAAAATGCAATGTCTGTTAAAAGGACACTTCTTGGCTGAATAACAAAATCCAGTTAAGGGGAAAAAAATGGCAATCGGTACCCTTTTAAAAAAGCTACAGAATGAGTGTGCTAACACCAAAATAATCATGACAGTGATGCAGGAGAGCTCCACAGTGGCAACTAATTTTGTGGTCTTTCATGCAGGTAACCCTTCATAATACATTGCCTCAGTCCAACATGGGAAAAATTCAAGAACCACATAAATGGAAAAAATGACCTTATTACAAAATAAAAGTCTGTCATAATGGTTTAAATGGAATTCTAAAGAAAGTAACGAAAATGTATTCAAATTGTCAACCTTGAGCCTTTATGTATTTTAAAGACAGTACACTAAATCGTAATGAAGCTTTTTTTTTACTTGAATGTTTAAATTAGTGCAATTAAATACCTTTTGACTGCATCAGAGTGTGAATGGGTGAATGGGACTGTGACTGTAAAGCGCTTTAAGTATACGCAATTTACCATTTGTTTGAACACTTTGAAATCTGTTCAGAGGTGGCCCTGGGGAAGATTTAATGTGACTTTAGGTGTACAAAAAGTTTAACTTTAAATCAGTAAAGCGGGTTACGGTAATGAAAGTCAAAACCACATTTGCAAAGAAAACAATATAAGGTTTTCAGATGAAAGATGATCAGAAAATCTAATTTAAAAGAAGGAATCTTCAAGATCTCTCACAAAAATCAAGAGTCTTCTCCAGGGAACGAATTAAAGCAAAGGCATGCAAACACATCTTCTTATTTTATTAGATTTAGGGAGCAGCATGTGCTCGGAATGCACAATATTGGATTTCTTGTCAAAATCTGCAAGGCAAATATTTCAAAGTTTGATTTCATCTATACCATGTTTTTTAGAAGGCAAAAAGGAGGCACAGGTGTATTGACAGAGCACCTCCTGTTGATTTATGAATGCAAAATTAAATAAATTGCATAGGAGAGTCAGAACAATCAAACGTGTTTACATTTCCATGCAGTCAAATTGACAGAATAGAGTGAAACTAGAGGAAGGTAAAGGCAAATGGTGGTTTAAGTTCTTAACACCATACAAGACTGCATTTTTCACATTTGTTTGCAAAAACAAAAAAAAAAACAACAAAACATTTTTGTTGTTGTTGCAGCGACTAAAGTCATTAATGCATCTGTTCACGTTCTCTTTTCAGAGTGGAGGAACCTCCACTGGAGGGACAACAGTTCAAACAAAGCAAATTAGTTTGTGTTACAATTCCTGAAAGTTAATCGCAGAATCTTTCCTGACTTGGGGAAAACAGTTCTTCTTTTGATTAAAAGCAGACTGATGCACATGGAGAGTTGTATCTGTGGTTCAAATGGGAAAAGGAGCAAAGTTTTATTCTATGCTTTTTTTCCAGTGTTATTTGTTCTTGATGTTGCAGGTTTGTGACATAATTTAAACAACACGCAAAGACAACAACAAATGAATAAATACTATTTATAAAGGGTTATACTATTGGAAATATGTTTTCTTGCTACCTCGTAAAAGAAGACATACCGTCTCAGTCATGAACATCCCTCTTTGTTAACATGCATGACGAAGACTGCAGATTTGAAGGAAATGTATTCTGTCATCCTAAAGCTTAGTTCTGCAGTTGAATGTCACAGGTCATTGTTCTGAGTCATCTCATCAGCTTTTCTCAAAATGTCAAATTTGCTCATGAAGATGAATGAACTTCTGTTTCAACTTAATTATTTTGACTAATCCTAGCAAAATGTGTTTTTAATATTTAAATATTATTATCTATCACGGCATTTAAGATCATCTCTTTTTTTCTCACAGAAAAGCTCTAAAAACCCCTTAAATTTTTTGAAATTTGGGGAGCAATCTTGTCAGGTTCTACTTGTGTGTGACAAAGATAGGCACAAGTGGACAATGAGAGTAATCGTGAAAAAGATCGTGTTTTCAATGAAAAATTGATATGCTGATGTAACGATTGTTGACAGAATGCAATAAACAGCATTAAAACATGAAATGCTCCTGCAACAATAGATTCATAATAAAGTCAAAGTTTTCTTGAGTAAAGTTTGCACCAATGTTCCTAAAATTTCTGACAAAAAGAATATTACCTTTATTGGTCTTTACCTCAATGTTTTTTAGATTCACATTTGATGGCAATAATAAACTATACTCCTGGTTGTTCATTTTTGACGTGGAACTTCTAAGGCCCAAACATTTTTGGGGGCTTGTCCGGGATCTTGCCTGCTTTTGACCGGTATCGGTACCAAGCACATTGGTGTTGATGCTTGTTATGCTTTCTGTGTTCTGCATGCATTGCATTAACATGTTGTTCCTGGCCTGTTCAGTGAGTTGTTTCTCCCAGCTCTACTTGGCCTGTTGTCTTTCACTCTGGTGCTTCCTCCTTCCTTTCCGTCTCAGTCCTTCCTGTTGTCTGATGCCATGTTCACACACTTTCTTTTTCTTGTCTCATTGGGTTTTTGTCATTTGTCTTTTCCTAGAATTGATTTTACTAAAAAAACCCAAGATGCAGTTTTGCCTGAAGGAGCTAAAGCTGCGGAAATATTTTCTTTCAACACCCTCCACTGCTTTCTTTATTTCTTGACATTCACGTTTTGACATTAGGTTATGTTTGTTTAAAGTCCTTGTCTAATAAAAAACACATAAATATTTCACACTGTCTGAGGGAGCTGCTGAGATGTTGCAGAGGCATGGGAGACTTTGCCCACGTCCTCTCCACAGTGTTTTAACTGACAAAGCGCAGGAAGCACAAGCGTCTCTGCCAGCATTTGACAGCTAGGACTATGATAAAGTGAAGGCTGCTGTGTTGTGTGTACATGAGCTTGTGCCTGAGGCACACAGACAAAAGTTCAGCAGTCAAAAATTGACAAAGCATACTTACGTAAAGCTTAGGAAGTCCTTTTTGATTGATGGCGTCAGCCTTGCAATGTTACTGATTTTGACAAACTGTGTGATCATGTGCCCTTAGAGAGACTGCTTACTGGATCAGCTGGCAATTTATAAGGCGAAAATAAAGGTTTCAAGGGTTTATGAAGCTACTGTTTGGGTGGAGGAATATCTCACATAAAGACAAGTTTGATAAAACTGTTAAAGGAACATACAGTGCATCCGGAAAGTTTTCACAGCGCCTCACTTTTTCCATATTTTATGATGTCAGCCTTATTTCTAAATGGATTCATTCAGTTTTCTTCCTGAAAAAAATGTTTGAAAAACACCCCATTATGAAAATGTTGAAAAAGTTATTTTGAAATTGTTGCACATTTATTAAAAATAAAAAAATCCAAAAAATGACATGTAGATAAGTATTCACAGCCTTTGCTCAATACGTAGTTGCTGAACCTTTGGCAGCAATTACAGCCTCAATGTGTTTTGAATATGACGCCACAAGCTTGGCACACCTTTCTTTGGACAGTTTGGCCTATTCCTGTTGCAGTATCGTTCAAGCTCCATCAGGTTGGATGAAAGCATTGGTGCACGGCCATTTTCAGATCTCACCATATATGTTCAATTGGTCTGGGCTATGGCTGGGCCACTCAAGGACACTGACAGATTTGTTCTGAAGTCACTCCTTCTATGTCTAAGCGATGTTCTTTGGATCATTGTCCTGCTGAAAGATGAACTGTCACCACAGTCTGCAGTCAAGAGCGCTCTGGAGCAGCTTTCCCTCCAGGATGTCTCTGTACATTGTTTCAATCAGCTTTCCCTCGTCCTAACGAGTCTTCTAGTTCCTGCTGCCGAAAAGCACCCCCACAGCATGATGCTGCCACCACCATGCTTCACTGTAGGGATGATATAGCATAGTGCCTCCCATTCACTCCGAAAAGTTCTACTTTGGTCTCATCAGACCACAGAATTATGTTTCTCGTGGTCTGAGAATCATCAGGTGCCTTTTGGCAAACTCCTGACGGGCTTTCATGTGCTTTTTAGTAAGAAGGAGCTTCTGTCTGGCCATTCTACCATACAGGCCTGATTGGTGTAGTGTTGCAGAGATGGGTATCCTTCTGACTACAAGAATAAAAATAAATAAAACCAAAAGTTGCGGCATTGCAGTGTTTTATTCTGATTTTTCTCTATGGGAAAAATGTGTAATTACAATTAAAACCGTTCCTCATAAACTGGTTTTGTAGCTTTAATGGAGCTAAAATCTGACCCATGAATGAGTCACTTTAAACCTTTTTCCTTCTAATTACATGACCCAATTATAACCCAGCTCCTTTGTTCATGAAAAATGTGATCAATTCAGCCAATGACAGTGAAAAAGCTTTTGAACATGTTGTTCCAAACATTAGTCATGTTAAAACGTTTAAAGGAACAAATTAAATCTTTCATTCAGAACAAAAAAACATGTTTCTTTGTTTCGATGATACATTTCAAATACTGTGGAAAATACATTTAAAAAAGAGATAAAAAGAGAGGATAAATAAATGTTGAATAAAAAGCAATTTGTTGTTATCCAAGTTATGCTCATGAAAAACACTGACCAACAGTTTAACTTCCTCAGGGGAAGTGAGCAGACCAGGTAAAGTGGCTAAAACAGGAAGTTGGGTCAAACTAAATGCACCAGATATGCTTTCTGAAACTGTGAAAGTCATATGTACCTGTATTGTGTTGTTGTTTCAAAAAAGTAAAACACTGCTTTATTATTGCCAACTTCTATCTTTTCCCTTTTTTATTTTTTACATTATTTGATAATGATCAGGAAAGCTCAACACCAATTGCTTTCTCCCACAAGGCACAAAATGTCTTTAGCTAACTAATGTATTGTACATCTATCAACAGGAGATCTCAGACAACTCAATTTTGTGACTCTATCAGATGTCTACCAATAGTGTTCTGAAGGACATCTCCTTATAGAGGTGTACTACGCAGAGAATGTTTTAAAAAATAAAGACAGCATTTTTCATCCATCCGTTGGGGTCACAGGTTTGCTGGTTCCAGTCCAGCTGCAGGTCTCAGAAACTTGCATGAAAAATAATCCAGCAAATCTTTCAGTTCAGTTTTAATTTGTCATAAAACTGAACAAAACGATGGTAAAAGGTTTTCAGTAGGGGGTGGACAATACTGGGGATTCGGGAATCGATCCAAAACCAAATAATTACAGGGCTAGTATAGCCAATATCGATGCAGATGTTATTTTCTTGAAATGTTGCATGATATAATTTCAGAGATACAAATTTTTTTGTTAATTAAATGCATAATAAAACACAAGACAGAAACATTCGACAAATAAAAATGTTTATTAAGTAATTACAACAACCTTAACTGAACATACATCAAATATAGAACATGTGCACAATTTAAAAAAGCAAAAATGTAACAAAAATGCAAGTATAACAGAACCACAAACATATATAAAACAATCAAGGCAGTAATAAAATATCAAAGTCACAAATGAAAAAAAACAAAAACAGAAATGTAACAACAAAATATCCTGCAACTTTGTGCAAAGATGTGACTCTTTAATGACTCCACTCTCCGATAAAGCAGGGAGGGGAGGGTCAAGGTGTAAGCAGCAGTGAGGGACGAGGAGGTCCTCTGATTACAGACTGTTTCAAATTGGGCTGCTTTTTGCCCAATCTGGCAACACTGCAGACAGATAGACGCTACGCTTGCATGAACTCCGCAAGTAACGTCAAGCTCTTCACTGGACGTGGTAAAGAAAAACTGCTTTAAAAGTACGGATCTCAACCAATGTTGACATTTTTATATCTGATAGTAAAAGGAGATAAAGCCTGACAGCAATAGCTGCGTTTCCATTACACGTATGCAAAAAACTATAAAAATTCTAGAAATGTCGAAAAAACAATTTCGCAATCATCATGCCATTCATCCCAGCACATGAAAACACGACAACCAATCACTCACTTCTCCCACATGGTCCATACACAGCTTATGAAGTCCCTGATTGTTTGAGTGGAATTCCTAATTCTGTCAATCATTTTACCTGTGACAAAAGTGGAAATTACGCTTCCAGGCAGCTCTGAACTTGTAAATAAATCCCCCTCCGTGTAGCAAAATGGAGATGGAGTTTCAAGCTCAGACAGATAAGGTCTACAGCCTTTTACTTACTTACACTTGAATCCTCAAAATCCCCCACTAATTAATCAAGCTAAAAATTAAAATAAAATATTGAATTGACTTGACTCAAAGATTTTGATAGTAGGCCTTTTTCATCTTTCAAAGCATTATAATTTTACTTCTTTGACTTTTGCATTAGATGAGTAAGTGAATTTACAGATGAAGGTTCTCGTTCATCCAGGTCACGTTGGCATCTGAACTTGAAATCTTCTTTCTTTGAAAGGTTACGCCTCTTATCCAAGCGGTTCTATCAGATTTCTTCAGATGCCGTGATTTGATTTCAAGGAAACGTTCATCAAAAAATTGTTGCACAACTTTGGGGAGAAACCCCATAAATGAAAGTGGAATTTGACAACAAAATATTTCATTAATAACAGAAAAAAATAACCAATAATAACTTGTATTATTCTATAACATCAAAAAGTAATGTATTGCTATCAAATATTACCTTTGTAAAGATTTATTCCAAACACTGGCCATACCGCACCGCCCTATTTCTTTCTATTAGTGGTCTAAAAAGCCTCAATCTCACTTCCCAACTGTTGTGGGTGTTTGGAGACTCTCATACAATTCTTCCTGCACAATCCCTGGTGGCTCTTAATGGCCATCTCTGAGGAAAAAGAGCTAACTTTTAAGGTGAAACAGCAGTGAGTGATCTCTTGTCATGTTTGTGTTGATAGGAACCACTTTAGTACTCAGCACACTGACAGAGTGTGATAAAGACTGCTTCAGAAACCATTAAGGGTTGGCTTCCTGTGTCGTCTGTGGTCTCCAGATGAATGGGAAATACACTTGGCCTTCCAATCAAAACAGAATAAGCAGCCATATTATATTTTAGCTGGTGACGTCTCAGTCCTGCTTGTCTCGAACGCCTTATCCTTAGCTCTTCTCTTCATCTTCCTGGGTGCCAAGTCTCTGTGAAAAGAGGGCGTTTGTCTTTGTCCCAACCAAACCCTAAGAGGAATCCATCATTAGGTTGAGGTAGCGTGGTTGCGCCAGGGTAACCCTCTTAGGTTGTGATAATGGCGTGATAGGCCGATGCTTCACCTGGAAATGTGGAGTGCCATTACTTTTACCTGTAATAATAATAAAAAAAAGCAGCCCTGGTAGCAATCACAAATTATAACAGGAACAAGGGGGTTTGGAAGATATTTTGACAGGATATGACATAAACAAAGTCTGTTTTAGAATTGAGAATTTAACCGGCGCCTCCCATTGACTGAGGTTTTAAGAAAATGTTTACATTTTACGGCGACCAGACGATTTTGACAGTGGCCACCCAGACACATTTCAAGGTCACGAGGAGGCCGTCCAGCGACAGGCGTGGATGACGCCATTACGAAATGGGCCAAAAGCTCGGCAGCCACAAAGTGGATCACTGGCCAGCGGGCTACCAGATGCCCAGTAGCCCAGGGATATATAAAAAGCGGAGAGCTGAAACCAGCCATGGATGTGGATCTTGAGGAACAGGTTTAGCCAGCCCTGGCCTACAGGAAGTGAAAGACTAGGTTTTCCTGCCTTCCCTCCCTGACATGCAAATTATCCCTCTTTCAGTCCAACCGCCCCTTTATTTTGAAAGGTTAGCGGTGCGAGCGATGAGGTAGAAAAAAAAAACATCTGCTGCAAATTGTAGCGCATTATAGTGAGTAGCTGCACATGAACGTTAAAATTTAAATCCATTTTCTACTTTTGTTAACCTTCAAAATCAGCATCTTTTTGTTTTATTTTGAAAAGTATGTCACAAAACGATCACAAAAGCCAAACTTAATAATTAGGATGAAATTCTAGAGAAAAATGGAATCGATTTTTTTTTATCATCTGTAAAGCGTTACCACCTGACTGCGAGGTCCTTTTACCCTCTATTCAAGCTTTAATAAGACTGAATACCAATCTATGAATACTTGTGAGGGAGAATATAAGAAATGATTGACATAGTCAGCTGCCTTTTCATAGAGGAGAACCTTTAGTGCTTTCATGTCTGAGTTGTACTTTGGAGATAAGCAGTTTGCAGCAAATAGTGAAATAACCGGAAAGAGAATTCCGAATTCATTTGAATCTGCACAGATGTGGTCATGGAAAGAGCATGGTTATGGCAGCATTCATGTGGTTCCTCGGTGGAACGTCTTCGCTTGGTTGCCAGGTAACCTCACAGCGATGACCCAGAACGGGACCAGCAAAGAGGTGGTCACCCATGGGTGATTCATCTGCGCATCTGTGTTATGCATTTACTGAAACATGTTTAACTTTTCTATTCCATACTTTTTCCTCTTTCAGTAACTTGCTAGAGCTGTTGCACAAATTCTCCATCGAGCAACATAAATAATTCAGGCAGGATGAGCTGATTGGCTTAAGTTTAGAAGACCTTTTCATGTTTTCATAGAAAACATTTCTACTGTCTTTAGAACATGAAAGAAAAATTCAGAAGCTATACAAAATACAACAGCTTCTTCGCAATATGTGACAATCCATTTGCAAGATGTTGAGAGCTTGCACTGACACGTATGAAGCAACATCAGAAGTTTGCAACATCAGAAGGTTCAATCTTCAACGAGGAGATGGAGGTAATCCTAGAACCCACCTATGTTTGCAACATTAAAGGAAAGGCACAATTAAAGCACCGAACATTGGCAGGAAGGAAGCAAATGACGGAAAAATATATAGAGGAGGAGCAGGAGATTTATTTGGGGATGGAATTATGGATTCTCAGGAAGAGCAGGATGGGAGGTTGGGGCTTTTCTGCTAAGGAAAAAAGTGAAAATTCAGTATGATTAATGTCTGAGATGATCCGTACTCCCAAAAACCTAATTATAAACAGTTTGTGTTCACTAAATGTAACAGATTTAATTGAAATCGGGCATCAGTGATAGTTTAATGGTCGACATAAGACAAGCTGCAGAAGTGAAGTAGTGAAATTCTGCAGCTTGAGTGTGGTAAGGACAGGATGGGGGGTGTCTCTGCTGCCTCCATCCAGCTTTCTCAAGCATCATCTTTCAGAACAACATTTTCACTAAAATGGAATGACGTCAGAAGTGTAGCCAGAGTTCTGTAAATTATTCAATGAACTTGGTCTCAGAAAAATCAGCCGTGCTGCAGCATGGCTGATGTGCTGCTTTCATTCATGACACCACCTGCCTGAATAATCGAACATGCAATTCATGGGCTGTTCAGTGATCAATGAATGACAGATGTATAGATTGCAGCAGCAGGGCAACAAAAACACAAAGGAACAAGAATCAAAGCTTTCTTCATCTTTACTAAGAAAACTGTTTTTTTTATTTTATTATTCATATTTTGTTGGTTTATTTTGTTGGTTTAAGTGGGAAATACACAGATTCTTCTTTTTTTTTTGCAACAAGCTGATTTGCATTAACCAAGAAATGATTAGTGCATCTTCAAGAGGGTTAAAGTAGGGTGGTAAACTGATTATGATTAAGATTATTTTGTTTTTTTTGAGGATAACTTTCTTCTCAACTCCTCAGCTCCACCAAAGGCACAGATAGAAACTCTGGTTTAGATTTTTGGTTATATTTTCCCATAAAATTTTGGAAATAAACCACTTGCTATTAAAATCCCACAATATAAAGACGTTTTTGTTAATATGGTTTAGCCTGAAAACTTTTAACATACCAAAAACTCAAAAAATGAACCAAGTTGAATTGTTTTTTTTACGGAAGCCGAAAACGGTCTACCCTGCATATTTTTACCCCTGTTTTCTCGTGGTAACGAGATTATCATCGTAAAAGTCCAGAGTAACACGCAGTCCTTCCAGCCTGCACCTCTCATGCTTCATCCTGTAACTGTGTAAACGGCGTGGTCCCTTCATCTGGTCACTGATAAAATGGACAACAACCGCAGGAACACTGAACTGCAGCCTACCGACCTTCTCTTCAAATGACTGATTTGGACGTTGTTTATGACCGACAACATCAGCACAATCTGAGTTAGACCACCGTTAAATTGATCAGTTATAAATTGATCTGTGCTTGTGGTGTAGAAAACTGAAATAGTATTGTAGTGGACTGAGATGGGCTGGGTGGTTGTTTGGGTTCTAACGTCTGGAGCACATAGAACGCACCAGGCAGAGATGCTTATGTGCCTTTTGTTCTGTCATTCAACCTGTTGTTGGGGGTTTTAGGGCAGCTGATGGAGGGGGGACTGGTGCATGAGACGAAATGAAGGCGTTTGAGGAGCGTAGCTCCACTAATAAATCAAATGTTAGGCTAAAAACTAAGTTTGGTGAGTCTTTTTGCTGTTGCCAAGAGCTATTGGTGTGAACTGTATGGTGTTGACTACAGCCTACGGTAATTACAACATAGAGAGACTTTACTTGTCTCAGTGCTTGAACTGGGAGAAAATGTATTTTCCATTTTCTCGTTGGCACAAGATAACAGAATTTATTTTTTCTCGACGATGAGAAAGTTGATGTCTTTATCATGAGAAAACAGGAAAAAAAAAGGTAATGAAGGCCGTTTTTGGCTACCATAGTTTTTAACCCAACTCCTGGGTTAAAAGAGAATAACTTTGATCTGAAAAAACAACTTGGAAATAAATTGATTAAAAAAATTCTGTTAAAATGACACCATTCCAAAAAGGAACCCATAAATAAATCAGAAGATGAATAACCCAATAATCGGTCGTAGAAATAACCCAAAAGATTTAATGGTGTAGAGTAGAAGTAGTAGATTTAAATTACATTTAAAACACAGGAAATGGTCGCAAACAAAGAAAAGATAAACTTGGCTGAAATTGCCTTTTGACAAATAATCCTACTATTTTTCTGTAAAAAATATTAGATGAATCTCTACCTTCAAATATTTTAAATCTCTATAAAAACAATTGGTTTAAATGGATGTTACAATAAAGCTCCGCAGAATGTTCTCCAGGCAATTTTTTTAAACCCACGGCTTTCCACTGACATTTACAGACATGGTTCACTTTCCCATATGAACGCGTGCATACATGGAGCGTCACAACTAAGAGACTTCCTGAATACTTTAGTTAGGTAAAAACAACTGATGCAAATTCAATCCTGTGTTCTTCTAGAACTAGCTTCTATTATTAGCTATGGTTTAGACTGGAGCGAATGAGGACTGAAGGATGAGTGACAGAGGAGTCAAGATTTGCTCTTCTAATCCTTTCACTCTAGTGTTTGTTATGTTCTCCCATCTGCTCGCTCACTTTACTCCTACAAATCTGAAATCTGAAAGCGACTCTCGATTTTAAACAGACTTTTCAAATAGAACTTAAATGTGTTTGAATGTCAGTGATTCGTGCAGCCATACATTCATAGAAGTCGTTTTTTAAAATGCAATTTCCAAAAAGGGGGAGTGAGAGATTTCCACAAAAAAAAAAAAAAAAACATCAAGTGAATGCCAGCAAATCAGCAAAGGAGGGTCACTGAGTTTGGGTGTTTGTGTGTGCATCAATAAAGTGAGTCAGCATCCTCTGGGTCTTATTATCCTCCTCTGTTGACTGTGCAGGTGATATGGACAGACTTATTGGAGCTTTTTTCCCTGGAGACGGTAGATATTTGCCTGTGCATTGGCCAAACGGTTCCGTTTCCGTGCACAGAGGCTGTCTGCACACATTTCTACTTTTTGAGGGGGGAGGCAGGAGGAATCTGTTGGAGCTTGCAGAAAAATCCGACACTAAATTTCTGCTGCAATAACGTGTCATTTCTTATTTGAGAGCGAGTTTGGAATAGTTTTCCACTGATTGATTTCCTCCTACTTTTTCTTTTTGATTTTGAAGTCCTGCAACCCTGCAGTCTCATTCCTAAGAAAGGCATGATGGGAAAAGGAGCAGCAAGTGGTTGTTGTGGCTGGAGTTTGGGTTTACCGTCTGATAAATGACTGATGCAGCCGAAGAGAAGCAGGAAGAGGTGTGAGATTTAGCATTTGTCCCTATTTGTGAGAAAAACCAAATGCTTTCCTTCTCCTTTTTACAACCGAGTTTAATCCCGAACAGAACCAAGCCGGTGTGGCATCTCTCAAGAATTCAGGGGAGGCGCTGGCAGCTTCACAAAGTAAACAGTGAGATAAAATAATATACAGTGAGACAGGAAAATCCTCAAATTGACTGCAGTGCCGCAGAAATGATAAACACTCAAATCCAGAGGGGATCGGCTCCTACGCTTCAATGACCCGGAGAGGGGGAAGCGATGGTAGGAAAAGGCACGGATGGGTGGAATCCTGGAAGAGGAGGAGAAAGCACGAAGCAGCACGAACAGATGGAGAAACAAGACTTTTAATGGAGTGAAATGATGGAGTGACACAAAATGAAAAAGAAGACACAACAAATTCATGTGATGTGAATTCACCAAAAACAGTTTAAAAGATGATCAGAGTGGGACTTAAGGACATCAAACAGGATAAAAGTCCTGTGAGTGGATGCAAGCTAAAAGATGATAAATAGAATAATAAAACAACATTTAAAGCACACAAAGAAATCAATAAGTAGACAGCAGGATCAACAAATCTACAAGGTCAGGAAAAAAACAGAAAAGGTCTAGGGAGGGTTCGTTTCCATGGAGACACAAATATTAATTTCACTAAGATGTTGTTGAAGACATGACCCATGCTGATGTGTTTTGTTATGGGGGGGGGTTCAACTCACATAACACGGAGAGCTTCTCTAGAGACTGATGATGAGGCTTTGAAGTTGTTTATCTCTGGGTGATTCTGGGTTGTACTTAAGCTGTCTTCAGGCATTAATAATTGAAAAAAAAGTACAGTAGAGATAGAAATTGCAAACTGACATTGACTTTGATACCCCAGTGAAGTCATTTCACAAGAAATAAGAGAATCTCCTCTTCCTCCCACTGCAATCATTATCTTTACCATCATGGATGCAGTGAACTCTGATACGAAGCCTCCTTTCATGATTCTTTTCAAACAGAAGCATCAAAACACACTGGATGGATTCTGCAGCTTCAGGACCGTCATCCTGACATGAATGTCAAGGAATTGAGTCCAACCCATCAAATTCAAAGGTTTGCCACATCACAGGCCACAAAAATGGAGAAAATTACTTCATGAAATACCTCCAAAAGTACAGATTAACACATAACATTCAAGTTATTTAGTGTTTTTATAATATCGGTCAAATAAATATATTAAAAAGCTAACTGAAAAAATATTTTCCAACCTTTAGATTAGCAAGAAAAGCTCTCTGCAAACACAAGAAATGGTCTTTCTCACCGGGTCTCAAAAGAATAAAGACACATGACCCACCTGCATTACAGTCATTTTCCATTCGGCTACTCTTTCTGCTCTGTTGAAGAGTATCTTTCATCGGGGCGACCTTGTAACGGCGGAATAAAGCTCTGAAATCCCCACATACAAAAACCCGTTTAATTCCACAAAGCCCAAAAATGATGTGGTGATGCAGTGCTCAGAAATTCTGTTCCAAACCACTCAAACAGCTATCCAGAACACAAAAGAGGAGCCCATTTCATTTAGCCTTCATGCCGTTTTTAATAAAGGAGAAAATTTGTTTTCAACATCAATTTGTAATTAAATATTTTCTCAGAGACAACTACTATTCATCCAGCCAAGATGTCTTTTTGGGAGAAAAGTCTTTATATGAACCTCACAGGACTAACTCAGTGGACCACAGTTGGATTTACACTTCATCTCAACAGAAATGGTAGAAATAATTAACTTGTTAGTTCATCAAACAACCACCAGGGGGGCAACTTTATGGTGGCCCTGAAGCTCACATCACACTAACAAAACGCTCAACGGTCAGGCTTAAAAAGAAAAGAAAGAAAATTGGAATTTGGAAATAGCTTTTATTTTCCAAACTGTTTCATTTTGATTTCATTTCAGTTTATTTTGGAATTTTGTTTTGCTTTGTAAAAGGTTGTGTTGTTTTGATTCTTAAAAATTATTTTTGTGATCTTTAGTATGTTTTTACGTCGAGTAATTTGTTGATGTGATTTGCACTTCGTGTGTACTAACTGCACAAGTAATTATTTTTCAACATAAATAACTGTACTTGTTTTAGTTTTGCATTGCTGTCAAAAAGTAACATTCTCACATGTACAGATTCATTATAATTTCCACATTTTGCCTTAAATGACTTAGTGTTATTCTTTTTAAAATGAAGAAACACGTGACAATGATACAGCAGAAATGTGCACACAGTGCAGGCCGGTGCTTTCGCTTGTGTTCCAGCCTCCTGCTGCTGCATTGATCTGAACAGAACTGTGAATGCTCATTATAAACAAATGCTTTGTGCAGGCTAAACACAAAAGCACCACAAATTCAATTACCCCAGTTTGGTTTAAAGCTTCTTAGAAAAAAAAAAGAAGTCTCTCTCCTTATAAAAAGGCAGAACACAAACATTTCCTTGCTTTTCCAGAATTTAATCAAACAAATGAGAAAAATTCGTAAAATGGATGCTATTGAGTGAAGCCCATCGTTTAATTCATTATTAAATTCCCTGTATTTCTGGACTGACTTTATACTAGTTTGAAAAGGCTCATTTTTCTGTTAATTTTTTTTTATTGTTTTTTGTATTCATTTTATTTTTTTCTGTGAAGGTCAGTCTATTTTTTGCTTTAGTGAGGGTAGTTTCATTCTCCACAAAGTAAGTTCTGCTTTCCTTTTAGGCGGATGAGAAAAAGAGTTTCTGATAAAGTGACAATCAAATATATTTACACTGTACATGTCGCCTTTCCACCAAGGCCAAAACCAATTCAACTCAATAAATCCTCAATTGTCCTTTTTGGACAAAATATGAAAAATTCAAATCTATTTTCTATTAATGTGTGGTAAGAGGGCAAAAAATGTGTGTGATCGCATTCTATGATCCATAAGCAGAAAATGTCATCATATCCATGCTTATAAATCATCTTCTTTATTGATATATTTACTTTGCCTCGACTAGTTTTGATATAAACCTTCTTTTATTGATTAGTCTCATTTTTCTCCTGTACCTGTATATCAGTCGACCTTCATATGAAAGTAGTAGTAGTACTTCTGTGCCTATTTTTTCATTTGAAATCGTGTCTGTTTAAAACGTTTTGTCAAATTTCTGAGTCCCTGTGTTTTCCAACCATCAAATCAATTTCCTTCTGCTCTTTTCATCTAAAGGTCAGCTTTCTTGCTTTGAAAAATCTTTACTTTATTTCTGAAGGTTTTTGGTTTTTGTCTTTGACAATTTTACCCAGAAGGCTGTGCACACTGGCTAAGACAGTGTGGGCATATGCAAACTGATGTACTGCACGGGCATGTCAGGTATATTTTTGTAACCTGTTTTTGAAATGTTTGGTGGTCTGTTAAAAAGTGCAATAACACACATACTTTTAAATTCAAAGTGTATAACAATGTTCGTTATACAAACTCAAATATTTACTTCATGATAACATTAATAATAATAATAACAACAACAACAACAACAATAATAATAATAATAAGAAGAAGAATATTTGTTATTTTAATTTGAAACTTTTGTGAAACAGAGAGGAAGGGGAGAAAAATCCATCCAAAATTTTCAGTTTGACAGTCAAAAGCATGAAAAAAATAACCTTTTCTTTTCTTTATCTTTAATGTCAGATAAAAAGCAGAAACTCACAACCTCAATTATAAAAATAAGGTTTCTTATTGACAATTGTGGAATTATGGACTAAACAAATAGTTTCTTTTTTTTTTTTTTGCTACACATGGATTGGGAAGTGTGCAACTCTTCTGCAGGAAAACAAAAACACTTTGAAACCTGATAAAAGAACAACTCTCTGAGCTGAAAAGTTGGTTCAGAGAAAAAGCAGCCATCTGCTGCTTCCTTAAGGTCACACTCTCCATTGAAGAAGCAGTTGGACTTGACCAGTAAAATCCTCTGCCTTCATCTTCATCCTGAGATTTCTCAGGGAACAGATGAAAGTTTCCCAAGAAAGCAACCTAACTAAAGTAGATACTTGTCTATCATGCAAGTGAACCTTTCTCTAATTGGGCTGCTCTTAATCCCGCAGTAAAACAAGCCATTCTTGTTCAAAAAAATGCATGCATCGTTGGGCATGCTGCTGGCGAGAGTCATAATGATCACTTATGCAGCTTGCAAGGGTAAGTAAGGGTCAAGTAGGTGAGACACAGGTGGAGTTTTCACTTAATCTCCCCCCAAATCCTGCTCACATCACAAGTAGCCTGTAAGTGCTGTTCAAGTGATAGGTTTGTGCTCCTGCTTACTTGCAGCCTGGCTGTTAGAAATGAGAAAATTAGACAATCAGAGTGTAGTTTGTGAGGACATCCGTAGGTCATCCTAAGAGTTTTCAGGTGGGCTACGTTTTCCTGCTAACATTACTTCTTATAACTAACTAATAACTTTTGTTGAACTGTTAAGATCCGCTTGATACATTTGGAATACAGGAAAATTGGAAAGATGCTTTATATTCTCAGTAAACTGAAGAGTTTTCCGATAAGAAGGATAGCTTCGGGGGAGGCTTTCACAAACAGTGGCTCACCAGAAAGATGGATTATTGGGCATTAATGGCGGTAAAACAAAAGATTTAGAAGGAAATCGAGTTTGCTCATGCAGAGAAAGTATCATGACAGCATGAAAGAGCATTATTTAACAGTATTTACCTGCAGGTTTTTCTTGAAAGCGCAGAAAATAGCATTTATAGTAGAATTGGAACAATAGAGTCCTGTCCAGAAATTATGCAGGAATTGGAAAAGCTGCATGTCAACGAGAAAAGTAAATATGTGGGAAGAAAATACAGAAAAATAAATAACAGCATTTTGTTAATGTATTAATTTGTGCAAAAATTATCTTCAAATGAATCTGAAATTATGTCATTAGCATAAACTCTGGTAGAATACAAATTTATTTTGATACAAAGAACAAGCATAAAAAAGCTGAATAAATGTTGCTTTCACGCTCACATACAGTCCTCATCAAAATTATACGAACCCCTGAGCTGCATAATTCTGTGATTTTTAGTGGTTGCTATGACAGGGCAGTACTGATGGCTTTTCTCTCTAGTTTGGTTATGTTTGTGTTTAGATTTTTGCACTTTCAAGAATGTCTGAAGCGAACCGAAACATCTGCTAAAAACTACTGTCACTCCTTGACCATTAAACTTTATTGATTTCACAGAGGAGAAATCCCACCAAATAGCCAAACATCTGCATTGCCCCCAAACAATTGCAACAGGAAGTAAAAACAGAAAAACAAAAATAAAAAATTTGGGAATTGCTCAGTGTTTACTTGCATCACGAATTTGAAAACAATAAAAAAAATTGTGAACATATACGCAATGAAACAACCATCAGGTATGATTCCAAATGCCGCCACACAGCAGCCTGCTGAATTCTGGGATACGTGACCATTTAGCCTAACAGCCAATGAATGTAAATAAATGTAAACTGTTGCTATGACAGTAACCGACATGTAACAATTGATTTGATTGGTCTCTATTGGTCTGTTTTTATGGTGGGCAGGGAAAAGCCTTAAATTGATTTTTTTTTTTATTTCATCTTCTTTTGGCCTACAAATTAAAAACTCTGTGTCTACATTAGTATTTTTCAAATATTAGATTGTGCTGTCAACCAAAGATCTCTGGGTTTTGTGGTTCAGTGAAGCATAAAAATGTCCCATTGTTTTTGCAGTTCAGTTTAACCCTCAATAATATTACGTTAACTGGTCTCATGAAACAGCTAAATGTCAAGTTGTGCCAAGTGTCAGTGCAACATATTTTGTGTAGCCTTAGAATGTGGCGATGAGGAAGCGACACTCCTTCTTCTGAACATGAGATTTATTCTCTGTGTGCCAGTACATTACTACAAGCTAAGCAGCAAAGCGTTCTATGATGTTGTTGGTGCAGTTTTCAGTTTAGGTGTTAAATACAAACATTTTCTTAAAAAAAAAAAATCATGTTGTACTTTCAAAATGTACAGTGCTGAACATCATTTTTGTACGGAGAAGGAAACATTTTGTCTGGTGGAGCTTTTAAAGCTTAAGATTAGTTTAAAATAGAAAGAAATTCAATTTATTTAGTACTAAACTTTGTCTAAAACAAAATAAAACCAAAACTGCTTTTGTTTTCCTTTTAGAACTGAAGTGAAAAAAAAAGGTTTGCAAATAAGGTTTGGAGTTAAAAGGATGTCAAAAGTATATCTCTGACTCTTTTGGCTCACTTAATTCGCTTTAAAGTTTGGTGTGCTTTATCTGTGACAAACATTGGAAAATTGAACATGCATTGAGGGGTGAACATTGGGTATCCTACAGTGTGAAAGACAGTATTTTGTTCCTTTACTCTAATTAACAGAAAGGTGAGATTGGATTCTGCGATTTGAACTAAAGTCACACATACTCTTTTATTTATATAAAACCTGCAACTTGTGGTAACAGTAACATTAAAGGACCTACATCATGCAAAATGAACATTTTTGAGCTTTTAATTGTTTTTTATTGTTAATTTCTCATGATAAACAACCCATAAGCTGCATTTTGATCCATTCACGCAGCATTAGGCCCTTTAAAATCGTTTTTTGTACCTTTTATGTGCAGTTATCCCTACTTTAACAGTTAAAGGATGCTTTCTGAAGATGCATGTGAACATGAAAACATTTATATGTGCACATTATGACAAACATTATTGTCCTTTTCCAGACGGATTTCAAAACCCGCTCCTCAATTTGGATAACCGAACCCCACCGAGCTGTGCAGTCATGAAATCCCCGTGGGCTTTGGCTAATATCCAGCCTTCGCTTTCGCTTTCCAGACAAACATTGTTTAACTGGGTTTATAAAATGATCAGATTTTATTAAGTAAATCAACTCAAAACATCCTTCCTGCTCGGCTCACAGAAATGTAGAAAGAAGGCAGAAAGCAGCTAAAGGTTATCAGTTAAAAGGGATTTGTTGACCATAGGCGGCAAAAAACCAGCAACTTACCGGATGCATCTGAAGTTTGCATAAGAGTGTGTTACAAAGTGAGTAATGACTGTGTCAAAACGCACATTAGTGCCTAAAGCTAAACAGAGTTTTCTCTGCATGTACCTATGAACATAATACAATTACTGTATGTTTAAAAATGATGTATGTGGAGGAAACAGTGAACTGAACACAATTCATCTTCATTATTATTCATTGATCCAAAGAAAATTAGAGCATTCCACCCAACAAAAAATACCATCCATCACTATCAGGCAGCGAGCATGACGGTTTAAATATTTAATAATAATGAAAAAAAAAGATTTTCATTGTGGAGTTATGAAAATGGGGTTCATTTTAAAAACATTTTCCTCAATTTGTAGGACTTCTTTTCCTTGTTTTTGTCTGTGAATCACTGTTGGGGATTCCTATACCCTTCACACACACACACACACACACACACACACACAGGCTTTATGCTACAGTCACAAATACAACTGCCACAGCGTGATGGGGATGCAGCAGAATCTTTAGGATTTCATGCCACCGCCCAATTTGGGTAGATGGCAGCAGCCAGGCTGCCGTCAGGCGGCTGCCGTTCCTGCTTAAATACCCCCTGGATACCGGTGCGGCTGGCACTTATGGACGGGCGCCGTCCGCAGACATTTACACATCGTCCAGTCACAGCTGCTGTCAGCTGGCGATCTGCTCTCGTCCCCGCCGGTCACTGGACCGCCACCTCAAAATGCGACCGGGCGGCCACTGATGTCAACGTTTAGGGAAAAATTATCCAGTCGCTGTAAAATTTTACCTTAAAACCACCCATAAGGGTCAACCCTCGTGTGGGTGCCTGTGACCAAGGCGTACATTGAAAACTGAAAATTACATAGAATTACAGGTGAAATAAACTTTTACAGGAAGTGGCAGGCAATGAATGTCATCATTTTATTTACTCTGAGAAAATGCTGCTGAAAACTGATGCTAATGTGGAGAACATTCCGTGTCCAGTCATCACGACTCGCCTTTTTATTTGCTCTGTATTTGCCATTGCTGAATCGGTGCACATTCTGACACCGGGGACATAGTTGCCTGCAATTTGATGTGGCAAATCAAAATGCCTTGTTTACTGTTTAACAGGCTTTCAGTCAGGGACCAAAAACTGTCTCTGCTCTCGGATAATGGAAACAGGTTCAGTGGCCAAACATCGGTGGGATTTTACATTTTAATGGGTCATTCCAAAATGGAATCCATACTAGCAGTAGGCTTTACCTCGCTAGTAATTTGTTGTTTTTGAGTTTCATTCCTAATTCAGCTGCAATATTTTGTTGTTGGGGAGAATGATGAGGAAGCAGCAGAAAGCACAGAGTTCTTACAGACGGATCGCTCCGAAATGGAACACTGAGTGCTTTTTGGTTCACTCGGGCTTGATTTAGTGTCTCTCTGAGGTAAGACTAACCCCCCCCTTACCTGTATAGCATGTGAGGGTTAAGGTGATGGAGAGAAGACTGAAAGCATCAAAATGCTTCCACTGGGTTTTGGTATCATACAGAGGCAGATGGACGAGGTGAGGAGAAGCCTCCACGGTCATATTATGAATGAATGATGCTCACAAAAGTGAATCAGGGGAATTCTTTTGCAGCTCCAATCTTTTTGAATGACTGCATCTGTCCACCAACAGAAGCTCTTATTACTTCATTTTTATTTTAAAGAAAAGCAATACCACACCTGTTAGACTTTAAACAGTCACTTCATGAGGGAACTACTCAACAGAAAGTAACATTTTCCTCTTTCCTCTTGGATCTCATTCCATCCCGCTTGTGTGTTTGTGTTTTGGTGTTTGTTTTGATCCTCATTTTTCTCATCTGTAACGCACAGAAAGACACCTGCTGTGCACCGCGGTGGAGATGGCAGCTGTGGCAGACTGGGAATAATTGACACCCCAAGAAAGAGGGAGAGGATTGTTATCAAATATTAAAAAGCTCCTGCAAGAGATTTTTTTTTCTTATTTTGTCCCCCACAGTTGAAGAGCATCATTTATTTGTACACATCAGGAGTACAGCAGAAAAGCCGTGTAAACCAGAGCAGCATCACCATTTAGCTCTTGGCTGGAGTGTTTTTTTTTTTTTTTTTAATGATCAGTAATTGGAAAGGCAGAGATAAGTGGATTTCCAGCCAGTGCAGCCTCGCATATTGATCCACCCTGAAAACCTGATCTATTAAACATGTTTTGAAACTCCAAAAAAGTCCAACTGTCAGATCTGCACAGACACAACCAACAATGTTTTATTGCTTTAAAACTGGGACCAGGAACCGGTTCTCTGACCCATCTTTCCAGGTGGTCTTGGTTTGTTTCCTATCAGACTGAGCTTCGATTCGCTCCGGGTTTCCTCAGTCTGAATAGTCTCCATGCTCAGAGCGGAACAACTGGACCAAAAATGGCCACAACTGCCAGACGTTACGTGATGTAAACAGAGTAGGAACGTAGCAACCGATGAGCCGCGGACTAACGTGGAGCAAAGATGAGACACAGAAACTTACTGGTTAACCAGAGTGGGACACTACCAGTGTGAAGCCCATTGAGACAACTGTGTTGTAATATTGGGCTTTATAAATAAAATTGAATTGAATTAAAATGTGGTCAGATGAACGTAGGCTTGTTAAAAAAAGCTTTTAATGTGATACACATAACTTCTCCCACTGTTTTCCCGACAATCTGTGTGTCCTAACACTCATCAGCGCACCTCCCCAGTTACCGCCTTGCAGCATGCCTCCATCGTACCAAGGTAGCAGCAGAAAGTGTTCTACCTGACGTTGAGACAGACTTTCAAAACTGAATTATAATGTATGAAAAATTTAACAATCTCGACAACTATCTCTTTTTTTTTTCTTTTTACAAAATTTCCAAGAAAAGTCTTTCTATGACCGGATATTCCAGATGCTTTTAAGACAGTTGGAACAGGAATAAAACTCAGACTTTTTATGTTCCAGGGAGGTTGAGCACCTGAATGAAACTACCCATGTTTGATAGATGACAATTTCCATTCTTTATTTCTATTTTAGAAATTCACATTTAACAAGCCCTCTAGTGGTTTACTGTGAGGTTTTCATCTGGCTCCAAATACAGTTAAGAAAAAAAAACCTCAGAAGTGTTGAATCATTCATTTCCCACATGAGGAATGGATATACTGTGCCTACAGTCAACTTTAAAGCCAGTTTTTCAGCTAATGATGTACAGTTTAAACTCTCAAACTTTGAACCTTGTAGAAAAAAGATTCCAAATAAGAAAAAGATCTGCTTGTGATTGGAGATTTATTTGATGAGATGAAGGTATTCAGTACAGGAGACAAGGCACAGAGGAGATTGATTGGCAAGGTCTACAGCAAATCAGGATTCAGAACACAGTGTTTCATAAAAAACGAAATAAAGTAAAACTGCACTGAAAACAGAAAAATCAAAAACACCCAGAGGCTTTTATCAACATTTTGAAGAACAGGAATCATTTCTTTATGCTGCTCACAGTTGTCAATAACTTTTTGCTAACTGCTCTTTCAACGTTCCTTTTAACTCTGGATAACATCATTCTGGAGGAAACTGGATGTAAAAGGCTGAACAGATCAGCACGGAGTTGTATGATTTCCTGGTCTGTGACTGTAGACATGAGGTAGAGAGAACAGTGCTTCTGAAAGATGAAAAGACATGTGCAGCAACTGTACGGAAAGCCTGAGGGCCACTGTGGATGAAGAGAGGGGTTTGTGTGAATACGTGAAGTCAGGGGACCATCTCTGGGGTCATCGTTGGTAGGATGTGTGATGTTCAGAAAAAACGGAAAAGCCTTTTAATCTCAGGCTCAGAACCAATGCTGTGTTCTAGCTCAACATTAGAACAAGAATCAGTGCTACTTCCTAAAAGGCACAGGTAAAACTAGCGAAGAATAACAAGTTTAGTTACAAGTTTAATAACAAGTCCATTTTAGAAGTGTTTTTTAAGCATTTTGCTTAATTAGTTTTCACACATTCATGGCGTTTTTGATTACCAAAGCTATGAAGGATAACCACACATCTTTTTGTTGGCTGTAAACTCAATATTTTTAAAATGAAAGAATGATAGACTGATAAAAAAAAAAACTTTTTAATATTTAATGCACGATGACCGTAAAGTATTTATCTATCCTAACATGGACTAAAATGTCAGTTCTTGTAGGTTCCAAACCTTCTGTAAAATGTGGACATCCGGCATGAAAAAGCCTTGTCCTTAAGCCAAAATGCAAGAGTGAACGTTGCATAAAAACCTTTCAAAATCCCCTCAAAGCAGCCTGAAGCTTAAAAACAAAATACAAATATTGAAAAGTGTGTGCAAAATTATTTCTGAAGACTTCTGTCACATATTAACCTCGATACTTGAACAAAATAAATACTGACTAAACTATTATAATGTGAAGCTGTAAAATAAAAAAAAGAATGGCTTTAAAGTTAACTTTTACATGTTACTGGATTCAATTCTAACGCATCTGCATAAAATAATTGACTATTCAGTTTGTAAAAGGTTATTTTCTGGAATGTGCAGGTATTCTTTCAGTCTTCAAACAAGTGTTTGACCTTATCTTCAAGGCTCCACATTCAGATTTAAGCCAGAAAAAAGCCATGCATGAACTAAAATGTTTTTATATGAGGCTGGAGGAAAGTATTTAAACCACTTTTTAATAAGTTCTTCTGACAATTGGAAAGTTTTTCAACATGGCTTTTAGATGACGTTGTTTTTTTTTTTTCTTTTTATTTGAAGGATGCTTTTATATAATTGAGATTTTTTAGTCCTTTTTCTTAATGCTCTTTATCCCTGCCTTTAACTTTAACGACACAACTGTAACTGACAAACTCAGCTGTCCTGACAGAGTAATGGATACTTTGGACTTTGGCAAAAGCGAGAAAGAAGAAACAAGGTTTGCAGCCTGCTCTGAGATAGAGACGGAGGGCAAGTATGCATGTTTGTGGCAACAGTTTTATTACTTTAGCCATGAAATCCATGTTTTTGCTGTGAATGGACATAAAATCAGGATGTTCTGTGACTCAGCAGTTTCAAACTACTAAAATATATCAAGCAAAAAAAACCTCCAAAAAGACTCAGAAATGTTTCTTTTGATGGATCAAAATTCCTGCAGTGTTCTTGAAGAACACAGAGCAGACTGATGGTTTCAGGAAGTTACCAGAGGGCGACCATCAAGGAGAGAAAAAAACCCAAAGAAAAACCACGATGTGCTCTGAAAGACAAACGTGAGAAGTCACAGATCTGGAAACAAAATGTGATGTTGTATGTGCCACAGCAGACAGCGTAACCTTTGTAGCAGAGCGATCCTGAGAAGATGGAGATGACATTAATTACCGAGTGCAAGAAATCTGTCAAGCAGCATACCAGTCATTTTAACCCCTTGATGGCATCGCTGTATAGAAAACTGGGAAGATGAGCAGGGGTCACCATCATCTCATGGATTTTCTTTATTGCTCTGGCTTGACACAAAAAATGAGAGGGAGTGGATGGACATAGAAAGACGTCTAAAACAGGGGTGTCAAAATCCTGTCCTCAAGGGCCGGCCTCCTGCTGATTTTCCAGAAATCCTGCTCAATTTGCTGGTGATTACCTGGATCAGGTGTGTTTAGCCAATCAGGAGCTTCAATGGCCAGTTGGTTGAAAAACATGTAGGACACCGGCCCTGGAGGCCTGGAGTTTGACACCCCTGATCTAAAAGATTGAAGAGTTACAGTGGTTAAAAAAATGTAAGCACTGGAGCAAAACCTCCGGTGTTAAAGGATGAAAAATATGTTTTAGAGCAAACATTACCCTCTTAAGACCCAGGATAATATTTGACCCTCTACACATGTAAGCAAGCAGAAATAACTACTGTGGTTATATTACCCAAAATGTGAGCTCCATGCATGTGGATGCCAGGTCCTATGTCGTCCAAAATCAACTTTTTGAGCTTTTAAATGCATTTATGATAATAAGATAATAATAATATAATTATATTGATAGTATAATTATAATATGTCACAAACAATTCATTCTTTAGTGTCAAAAAGGTTTTTTAAATATATATAAATATGTATATATAAAGGCTTCAGAATAGCATGATATAGGCCCTTTAAGTGGTTGAAAACTTATTTTGTTGAAAGTAATAATATAGAAAATGCAAAAAAAGGATTTTCTAAGGTGGTTTTTAAGATTTCACTAAAAGCATAACTTCTACTGTACTAAATGGTCAGCAGGTTTTAGTATCTCCTTATTTGTTGTCCAAATTTAAAAGTAAATTGCAATTCCCTAATTGGCCAAAAGAGCTTTTTTTTAAAAGCTCACATTAGTTTGACTCTTTGATATAAAAATGATCCACAGATCAAAGACTTACCGTTTGTCCCCTTAAAATAGTTTGATCGCCTTGAACAGCCACAAATCAGAAATGTTTTTTCTACAGGTGATCATTAATGCAGCCCAAATGAAATTTTAGCTTTTCACCCCCTCCTTTCTTCTTCTTTAGACCCTGCAAAGACCAGGAAATCGGGAAACAAATACTCCATATTTTGTCAAAAACAGAAAACATATTGGGTTTGTAGAAAAGAACGTGATTTTTTTTTACTGTCTTGTTAAGAAACCAATACTTCCAACAGGTTTATCTGTATGTCAAATACCTGCATTAAAAGGACGTCTTACAGGTTTTAAAAACAATTCTGCTGCTCATTTACTTCACTTCCTGGAAGAGCTTAATGTACGACCAACATTCTTCCAACTAAAATGAGCATTGAGATTCCTTTCATGAATTCTGGAATATATTCAGCATTGTAAAACGACTTCAGGAACTTTAAGAAATGTAATCCAATGTAAATGTAAATAATTGGGCAGTAAGCTGCGGCACAAGGCCAAAGTCATTCATAAAATAAAGATTTTCAATTCTTGGAAAACTATCCATTTTATGAGCATTTCCTTTCAATCCACACCATACGTTTGAATAGCTGTTTATCATTAGATATGTATAGTTTAATGTTTTTTTTTTATTTACTCCACTAAACATATTAAAGGGAAGTGACTGCTATGCTGTGAATTTGCCACAACAGATGGGTTATAATTTGAGCTTTTATTCTGAAGGAGTGTCACAGTGTGTGCAGACTTGCTGGACGCCTGCCATAAAACAGTTGCATAAACAGCCTCACATGAAACCTACTTAATCAGATTCAACGTGACAAACAGACGTATGCTGCTATGAGGAATAAATATTTCACCCATCGGATTCTAAAAGGATTCCTGCCGCAACCCTGGAGGCTGTACGGAGAGCAACGTCTGGCAAACTGCTGATATATGTGTCTATTTTTGTTTGGAATAACATACATTAGTCATAGGACAGAAAGGCTTATCTGTTCCAGATAAATATACTGCATTAACTTGACATGCTTTGCAGTGCGTGTTAAAATTGTAATGAATAATTAACTGTGAGGATTAGAGAATTTCAGTATTAAGTGAGCAAAGTTTTTGAGAAAAACAGGCATCACTTTGAGTAAATATAAATGCAATAGTGACCATTTCTTTAATCACAGCAGCCTTGAAAGCAAAGTCAGGTTTGGTGTCTGCAGAGGAGATGGGACACAGAGGGGATGGGACATGGTGTGAGTTTAGATGTAAGATCAAACATGATAAAATGAAAGTTTCTCATTGGCCAATGCTTCATCCTTTCACTCATTTTGTGTGTGGCTCATAGACAACTCGCTCAACAACATCTTTGAGTGCCTTCAGCACGTTTCTCCTCTGGTCCTTTGCAGCCCGATCATTATTGGAGCAGCTATAATAGGATAATAATTTATCTTCATGAACCATCACAGAAACCGAAGCAGTGACGTGATAAATCTTTAATTTTCTTTCTAACTGAAGCACTTTCTCCTGGAAATCTGGATTTTTCAGTGCTTAGAATGAAAATGGCAAAAAGTGGTGTAAATTAGAAAGCCTTTGCTTCTTCTGCATCAGTGCTCATCTTTTTACACTTCTGCTTCAATCATGCGCACTAACAACCAGTCGTCGGAATTTCGCACATCAGCCCAGTTTAACAATAGCAACCTTTTCTTTGAGGCATCTATCTTCAGTTTTCTGTGCCAAGAGAAAATTCTTCCTAATGGCCACACTCAGATGATTTCATTTGCAAAGACTATTTATTATATCACTTGTTCAACAGCACAATGATAGTTTTAGTCACGGACGATTCTTTCATTGACGGCTGCTTTGTGAATAAATCCTTTTGAGTTTTCCATACGTCCACCGAGGAAGGTTAAGATGCATTTTAATGTGGTAAAAGGAGAACTAAGATGGTCAATAATTGCTGTGGCTTGTCGGCGTCTTTGACCAGTGTTTCTTCCGCAGTAATGTCCCTGGTAGCATCAGGATGTACAGTCCAGCTTTAAAAGAATCTTCCTCCAGGTGAATTTCAACTTAGGGTCTACTCAGACTGGGAACATTTGCTTTTGCCTAAAGTGAACCAGAGTTCAATTCCTTCGATAATCCGGAACAAATCTTCAGCCTGAACACAACCGAACCCTGGTCCACGACCAGGAGCCGCTCTCTGACCCATCTGTCGAGGTGGTCTCGGTTTGTTTCGCATTCAGACTGAAAATCATCTATTTTTTTTTTCAACCACCAGTTTCTTTCCTAATCAGAAGTCACACCAACATCTCCCAGAAGATAATCAGAGGCATCACTGAGGGAAAAAACGGATGCCATGTTCATATCATCAATCAATCAATCAATCAATCTTTATTTGTACAGCACTTTTCATATAAAACATAACACAAAGTGCTTTACACAAAATAAAAATAAATAAAACAAAATAATGATACAAAATAAGCAAATAAAAACAAACAATATAAAAATAAGCATAAATTAACATAAAGTCCCCTCCCTCAGATCTGTACACAACCCCCACCCCTTTCAGTCCTCCTACCCCCTAACTGATGGAGATTGGCAATGAGAAACAGGCTGAGCATGACAGTTTGTTTTTAGAAACGCTAATAGTTGGGACCTCTCTCTCTGTGAGTAGCGGCACAGCCAACCAAATGCAGCGACACAAGCAGGGACCCGCCTCACCACTGCTAGGAAGCGATGCAGTTCCCCATCCAGAGCCGCCGCGGCTGAACGGCAGCCGACCCATAGAGAGAGAGAACCCAACTGAGGAAGCACCGGAAACAAAATAAAATTAAATTAAAAACTAAACATTGCTAAAAGCTAAAAAACCAACAATAAAACATTATAATGAGGAATTTAAAATAAATTAATAGTTTATTGTAAATTGATAAAACATTATAAAATAGATAATAGATAAATAGGTAAAAGATACAAAGTAAAAATTATATGAAAGCCAGGTTAAAAAGGTGGGTCTTGAGCCTTTTCTTAAAAACATCTATGCTCTCTGCAGCTCTTAGAGGCGTTTGGTTGTTGCAACTGTTAAAAGTAATGACCCAAAGGAAAAAAAAACCCTCAAGTGCACTACTGTACTTATTAGAAAATATCTGTTTTTATGAAAATGCAAAACTGTAAAACTATTTGCAAGTTTCAGCGGCACTGATGTTGCAATTGAAACATCAATGCACTGTGCTGTAGATAAATCTACGGTGCAGGTAAACCTCCATTGCATCTTGATGATGAAACATTTCATCAATGCTGCACACAGAAGTGTGCAAACTGCAGAAACCTGCGATACACTATGTTCCACTAGTATGTAGTAGTAATCGTGAATGTGATTTTCAGGCTCCTGGGGAACGTTTCTTATATGCTAATTTGAGTCATTTGAACAAGCTCTGCTCCAGTTCTTTTTAATTAAGTTTTCATTGCTCTCTTGTATGGAAACCCACAATAATACCACTGCTGAATGTCTCATTGAGCCCCAGCTTTCTGAAAGTCCACTCTGATGCTTCCATTGGCTTCCATAGTCTACGTGTCTTCAAAAACATGTATCTGAAAAGGTATTTTATTTTCACCCACTATAGCTCTCAATGAATTCAGCTTTCATTCAGAGCAAAGTGAGACTTGCATTAAGGTTAAATTAAAAGTATTTTTATACAAAGTATCAGCTATTTTGAATTTTGCTTGGAAATTCTCAAAATTTAACATCTGAAGACTATTTTTTGTTCTTTTATGTGAATGAAAAGCTAATATATTTTGTTATTTATGTGCTATTTTGAATTTTTTTTCAGTGTGTGAAAAATCTAACTCTAAGCCTATTAAGACTATTTTTTGTTGTTTTATGTGTAAAAAAAAACAATAAGTATTAGCTTTTCTAATTTTGTTTGGGTATGTGAAAAATCTAACTCCTAAACTTTTTATTTTTATATATTTATTTATTAGTCATCTCAATCAGCATTCCAGCATGATTTGCTGAATGAATTGATTTTCTTATGGCTAACAACAGATTTCATGAACCCACAAAATACAATTTATTTGGTGGACATCACAATTGAAAACCTTCACACCACTGTGTTTACTTGTAGTGTTTTGGTTTTTTTTTTGTGTGTATTTCAGTCCTACGACATGAGGAGTTCATCATCTCAGGTCACAAAGCCGCTTTGTCCCCTGAGTCAGAGCTAAAATGAGAAATAGATGATTAGTTTGCCTGCATCCTTATTTTTGAAGGAACTGCAGCTTGAGCTGACACGGAATAAACTAGCTTTGTTGGAGATGTGCACACAAGATTCAGGTTTGAGGAACAAACGCTGCAAGTCAAAATAAAAGTGATTTTTGTATGCATGTGTGACTGTGTGCCTGCATAGAGCAGGTAGAGTATGCTTTAGATGAACTGTCTACTGAAATTGTTTTTTTTTAATAATACAGACTGTGTCTATTCTATGCTCAAACCTTCAAACTGCAGATTGCAAACACAGCATGGCGCCCACTGCACCACAGCACACGGGACAGAATCTAATCAACAGAAGAACAATGGAACCATAGAAACCACATGAAGGAGACAGGTTGACCTTAGTCGTATTGCAGTCCATCAGTTACAGGATTTACATGAAATGTTTGGATAAATCATTTTTAAAAAGTATTCAGTCTTTTAGTCCTTTACTGTGATGGTTATTGTTCTTCAATGGACATTTTAGAGTCAAAAAATACATGTAAAAAAGTTGACCTCTTGACCAGCTTAGAGGCTAACAATGTGGTCACGTGACCTGATCTCACGAACATCATTTGAAGGTTCATCTTTCGTTTTGTAAAACCTCATATTGTTGGTTAAATGAACAAAAAGATAAAAACTAGTTAGCATGTGTTTTCTTCATCCTGCTTGTCATTTTTCATACCGTTCAGGACTGGATCATGTCGCCACAAAGAGCTTTGAGTCTCGGATGGAATCAGGTCCTGCCGGCTGCTTTTGCGTTCAAAGGCCTTTTCTGTTCCTCTCGTGGAAGGTTACTGTTGACACATTAGATTGTTCCGACCCTTCAAAGTAACAAAGAAGAATTTAAAGTCGAACACCGGACTCTCAAAAGAACAGAACCAAACATCTCTGATGCCAGTTTTATTTCACCAGCACCGCCCTTTTTTTTTTAAAGAAAAAGCGGCATTTGCTGACACTGCAAATACATTCTCCACTAAAGAAAGCCTTTAGAGTCGACGGGCTTCCATGTTTTCTATTCCCTTTATGTGTTTTCACCCACACTTTGAAAAGACACGCACACTAAATAATTAGTCTGAGCTTTGCTTGTGCACATGCCTAAACGTCTTTCTTTCCACTTCTTTCCACTCAGCAGATCCTGCAACCATCAAGGGAAATTCAAGACATGAATTTCAAGAAACGCAGCCGCGTTTGCCAGTAAAGTACCACGAATCAAACTGCAAGGTGAGGATCACCCCGGAGAAGCATTCTAATAGGGTAAGATTCCTCTCAAAAGAAAGATATCCATAAAAACAAAAATGTACCACAAGGTAACACTTTGTGCACAGCTTTGTGAAAAAATAAGAATACATTTGGTTTTACGTTTGACATGTCTGTTTTTTATGTGACTTTTTTGCTTTGAATATGACTTTTATTTGTTTAGATTATGAACTTCTCCTGCAGTGAGAACAATCAGGCACTGATGAACAGTTTACACGTTTTCATTTTCAATTTTAGCATTACTTTAATGATCAGTAAATGTAGGTCATTGAAACTGTATATAGACAATATCGCCACCAACCTTCTTGTTGCAGCAGTGACATCATGAACAAGAGACAATGTAGTTTATTTACAATACAATTAATTACACCACATTTAGAGATGTTCAAAGCTAAAACAAAACAACTCCTGCTGTTACACATTAGCTCCGAGTTAGCGTTCTCTTTTGAAACAATTATTTTCCATCTGTTTTCGTAACTCGCTATTGCCCTTTCAGAATCACGGGCCTGAGCCTGAGCTACCATCGGACAAATGCAAAACTAACTGTTGGATTCATATTTTGCTGCAAAGTTGTGCCCGATTTTATCTCTATGCACACGTTTCTATTTGACTCCTATTTTACCCCACAGGTTTTCAACAGAAAAACTGTGATCTGGACATTTTTTTTTCTGTTTGAAAGCCTTTTAGACCTTTTTAGTGGTTGATGCTAAAGTAAAGGACAAACAAAAGGGGTGCATATCTCTTTGAAACCTTGTCAGCGATCATGAAACTCTGTTTCCTAAAAGATGTGTAAAATCAAATACATTTTTTTACTGTTTTAGAAAAAAAAGGTGGAATAGCCTGGTGGCAAATAGCAATAATTAGACTAAAAAGAAAGACGCTCTTGAAGTATTTCATTTGAAACTATGAAAAACACTAATTATTGCTGAGTTTTGTTTGCACTTGCATAAACAAATGCATGCAACCGATGCTTCTGTGTGTGCAGCGGCATTTTCTGTGAGAAACAACTGTCCGCCTTCACTTTGGCAACAAGAAGAAGCTCTAATCACTTCACAAATAAAGCAACATCCCTTGGGAGCTTTTGCAGCTAGCATGCACCACAAATTAACAACTTTTCTCCTCAAAAGTATTAAGCATCTCTGAAGGAAAGACATTTCTAAAAGCAAAGAAGTGTTTAGCTGCATTTTGGGAAAAGAAATTTAGATCGTGTGAAGAAACCCACAAGCAAGTGTTGTGAATCCTAAAATGTGAGCGGTGGCGGGAACAACAGGTTAAGATCGTGACAGGAGTGTGGTTTATAAAGCAGCCGGGGATTTAGCAAGAGAATGAAGGCAAAACATTGCATGACTGGAATAAAAGCTGCTTTTGAGGAAGAGCTCAAACTTTCAACAAGCCGTGAGGTTGCACACTGATTAGACTGAAGCAAGCACCGCCTTACCAAGCTGCGCCCTAGTAGCTACCTGAATTATTTGTAAAAAAAAGTTTTCATTCTGATTTTCTTGCATCAGTTTATTCAAGTTTCTTCGTTTTAGCAAGAAAACATCTAAAAGTAACAATTGAAACAAAACCTTGAGTGACAGATGTAATTTATTATTAGAATCACGTGTGTTCAATTCTGCTGCCATAAAACATATTTGCATGGGTGCATAGATTCACTTTTTTGCTACTGTGTTTTGATTTCTGAATTCTAATATGGGCTGCTTGATGGAGCAGCAAAAGGGCCCTGGTTCAAATCCCAGCTGTGACATTTCTCCCCGTGCATGCGCAGGTTTTCTCCAGGCACTCCTAACCATTCTTAACAAGCTTCATTGGTTAATTGGTTACTCTAAAGCAGGGATCCTCAACCTTCAACACTTAAAGAGCCACTCAGGGCAATTTCTCCTTGTCAACAACCCAACAGGAGCCACAGGGTCTTACTTCACCCTTTGTAAAGACAGAACACTGATGTCCATTTATGTTACTGTTATGATAAACATAAATCAACTATTTCTTTTGTTTTTTCCATACATCAAAAGAAAATAGCAGTTTTTCAAAATAAGAAAAAAATCTACTTTTGATAAAGGTTCACTTGACTTCCTTTCAAAATAAAAGACACCCTGGATGGATGGAATTGTAATGTTTTTTCATAATTGTTTGTTTTGCTTTTTTAAAATGTCGTTTCTAATATGTTTTTTGCTTTCTGTGATTTGTACTTTAGGGCCACCATACAACGATGTATGAAGAAGACTGTATCCTAAAGGACATGCACAATTTTTAACAAAAACGCACCATAAAACATCAAATATAATAGTCCATTTAACATAGCAAAAATGATGCAATAACAGTCTTGTGATTGTGCAAAAAGCATTTCTGAACTGTGTCTTCACATACAAACTACATTTGTTTTTTAGTTTATTTGTTTTAGGTCCCTACGTGCGGTTTTATGAAGTTTTCAAAAATTTGAAAAATACGCATGGTTTTTTTTCTTCATTTTAGCAGAATAGAAATAAATGAACTGATCAACAAAATATATTCTTAAAATTGTGCAAAAAAAGACTAGTAAGCCTAAGTAAGGAAAAATACTGTTCAAATTCTTTCTTTTTAAAAAAAAAAAACTTCAACATGAAGAAATGTAATTTAGAGATTTACAGTGTTTTTACATTTCAAAAAATTGGACTTTAAGAAACCAATTGGTTTGCCTCTTCTATTCTCATTACTTGATGAATCTCACAGTTTGAACCGCTGCAGCTTTTAATTACCTCACACCTCAGGTCTGCGGGAAAAAATCTAACAATGGAGGCAGAATGAATGCAGGAAGCCTTATTTAAAATATATGTTGACATTTGGAGGTTGAATAGCTTTGCCAAGAAGAGTATAGTAGAAAATAACTGAGACTGAACAGGCGTGGAGGTGTTTAACCTCAAGTTTTTTACGATTATACCATAAAAAATGTATCATTTCCCACAGTGCTTTGCATGGAACTTCATTTGTTTCTGTGGTGAGTTCTCAATGGGTGTCAGGATTATTTTTGTGAGAACAGATTAGAAAATGGTAAATTTGTGGGTAAAATGTGAGACTGAAATAGGTTTTCATTGTATATTTGTTTTTCTCTCATACGATGCATTCTTTGTGGAGATTGAGAATTCACCTTGAGGTACTTTAAGCAAATTTTCCATCAAAATATTCGGAATATAAACTGTCTGCAGATGTTTCACTGATGATCTAACTGGGTTGAAAAGCTTAACTGAATGCTTATATTTGAAAACCTAAAGAATTTTATCATTTCATAGACGATCTCTCTTCCTCATCCGTCATTCTTCCATGAATTCCTTGCAAAGAAATCACAAAATGTAAAAAAAATTGTTGTGTTTTGCTTCACCAGAACATTGTAACAAACCAGTGTCTGTGTTTTCCATGAAATGACAGAGCCCTCCGGTGCGTCCATCTCTGAAAGTAATGGTTGTGAAGCCGCAGAAATACTGGAAGAAAGACTGTCACCTGCGGTTGACAGCACGTCTCAGAAAAAAATAATACAAGAATCCAGACACGCATCCTTTTAGTGCTAACTGCAGCTTTGTTAGGAGAGGTCATCTTTCCTAAAATATCCCCTAGCAACAAAATTTGATTCAAAGCTAAACTCCAGGACCTGCAGTCACTTCAAGGGACAATTTGTTGTGTTAGTGCACTAATGTACACGTTTAGGAGTGAAGGTTTTGGGATGAAGAAGCTCCTGCTTGGTCAGTAAGGTTCTGGAAAATGTTCACAAACTATATAATGGCTTTTAAAAGGAATATTTGACCAAAATAAGTAGGATTTACACCTATAAGTGTGAAAAAATGATGACCTTTTTTGATTTATGAGCTTTTATTTTCTTAATCCGGCGGTAAACTTGCTAGTTTAGTTTTTGGTACTTTGTGGGGTTTTTTTATAGGTTTTTTGGTTTTGTATCAAAAAGCTTAATAAATAGAAAGTTAAATTATAGAAAGCTATATTTAATCACCAAAAACAATTAATTTTAATTATTGAAACTTTTATTTACTGCTTCAATCATTTTTCAAAAGAATAAAAATTCGTAAAAATAATTAAACTTGATATTTTACAAAATTGTATTTGTGTCTTGCATTGCATTTAGTAGGTTAGTAAAAACAGGCATTTCATTTTGTTTGCTTTTGTGGGTAATGTTGCTGTAAAATATGGGAATTATTAGTTTAGAAAATATTATTAACAATTATTTCAATAGCAATAGATTTAAAAAACTCTTCCTGTATTCAATTTTAGGGAAAAATGTATCTTTTTAATGATTGTTTAAATTACATTTAGAAAGGCAGGAACATTGTGCAGAATGCACGCAAGCTGGGCATTTTAAATGTTTTTAAAGCCCTTCTCTGATCATCTTTTGATCGTTTGTAAAAGCATTGCCAGTGGTCTTTTAATGATAAACATCGTTTTTAGCCAAAACTCAAAAAAACCTATGTCGTTTTGAAGGACATAGTTCTTGCAGAGCAGCAGGAGTTCATCAGAAATTCTCCTCTGAGTTGTAGACGGAACCGTCGGTGCGGTGCAAGCCAGCCTTCACTTTCCATCATCCCTTTGTTTACACACTCTTCTGCTAGCTTACAGGCCCAACCTAACTTTAGCAGTGAAACAAAAATGATGAGTGACACTGGAGCTATCCAGCTGCACAGTTTTAGAACAGCGCAGACGAGGAAAACAGAGACGTTTTTTTACATATTGTCTGCATTTTTCGTCTGTTCATCAATTTTCAACGATTTGAATAAATGAAAATGAAATCCCATTTCAACTTTCTTCACATTTGTCCTCCGTCATCAGAAAAATGCCACAAGAACAAGTTAAAAACACCAAAAACACAATTGTCATCAGAGTGCAATTTAATAAAACCACTGAATTAATCAAAGAGCATCAACAGACAGATTTAAACTTACATGTTTTTTAAGATGCACGGTAACTTATTTAAGCTTCACCCAGATGAAGGGAATGCAGCAGATTAACACCATCAAAATAACTTAATATGAATTTTTATGTCACAAGAGGAACATAAAACACAGCAGATGTTCATTAGAAGGTGAAACTGCAGTAGAGTCAACACTGTCTGAAGATTTGTTCCCCCCTTTGCACCTGGTAGATAAGTGGAGATAATCAGTGGTTCTGCATAAAGAAAAACTTTCCTTTAACACAAACGCCATTGTGTGTGATGGAGTTTCACAACCAACTGTGAAAACTGCCCAAAAGAAGCAAAACTATTTTCGGACAGATTTCTGAGACATTTATTAATGCTTGTGTCTACAGTGAAGCCCCACAGAAGTTTTTTTCTGACATGCTACAGTTAAACTCTTTGCTGCAGATATTTGAAGAGATTCCCTTCATGTCCACAGAATACAGACACACCTTCTTGTATTCTGTGGTGTAAAGATTTGCAGATTCAGACATTAAATGAGGCATCTGTCATCCTCCTAATCCAGGCAGGTCCTGCTTTCCTGTGGGATGCTTTCCAACTGTATTTGCATTTGATTCCGTTCAACATGCAGTTTATGCAAGAAAAAAAAAATCCATTTCATTTATTGCACATTTTCTTTGCAGCTCCAACCCCTGAGTTTCTGTCAGCGTACAGGATAGTTGTGGACCTGGAGAACTCGGGAGCACATATGTTTTAAATGTATTTTCCACCTCTTGGTCAAGAAACGAAACCAAACCTTGAAAAAAACAAAACAAACATTGCTCAGCCAGGACTGCAGCCTTTCTGTAGAAGAGCATCCTTTGCACCTTTCCTTTCATTACAGATGAAGAAACTTGACTGATTTTTTTCCGCAAGAACAAAAAAGATGTTCTTACTAATGATAATCAAGTCCCACTCTGATCATTTATGGATTTATTTTCATGACGTCTCCAGTGGTGTTTTTCTCATAAGTTCACATAGCCTGGAAGAAATAAAACACTTTAGGCTATTTTCCAAAGAACATAAACGATGCCACAAAAACTGTTAGCAGTTGGATTAAGCTATGTCTTGTTAAACAACAGTGTTAACTTTTTTTTTTTAATAATAATGACGACAGAAGCATGCTAAATTACACAAATCAAAAGTTTATATACCTTGATTCTTAATTCCTTGTATTGCCTTCAATAACAGCTTGAAGTCTTGTGGTCGCTGTGGTTGAGTCTTTATTTCCTCTAATGGTAAAGCAGTCCAGTCTTGCTGCCCATTTGAGATCTCCCTTGAGTAGCTAAATAGTAATGAGATCAGGAGACTGAGACGGCCACTCCAGAACCTTCACCTTATTCTGTTGTAACCAATGACAGATGGACTTGTGTTTTGGATCACTGTCTTGTTGAAATGTCCAAGTGTTTCCCATGTGCAGCCTCTGAGCTGAAGAGTGAGTTTTCCTCTGGGATCTTCTGATGAACGCTGCATTCATCTTGCCATCATATTTGAACAACTTTCCAGTGCCTTTGTAGCTCACACATCCCCAAACCATCAGCAATCCGCTGAATACTGTTATTTTCATCTTGTTGATTCCTCTCCAAATGTAGCAGTTTTGTTTGTGGCCAACAACACTCCAACTGACTTTGATTCAGAAGTTTGGAGACTGATCTCTATGCTGTTTGGCGTTACATCTTAAATCATCAAAACAGTAAAAAAACTGAAAACAGTTTTTTAGATTTTTGACGATTTTTTTGGCAGTTGTGGCAGAAATATCTTCCAGAATCCCTTTCCTGTTTTGTACAATTCACTTACCTTTTCCCATAGATATTTTGACAGCTTCTTCTCATGACTCGGGATCCAGAAATGTGAGTGCAGCACTGGATGAAGGATGCTAGGGTCTGTTGGGAGTCCAGAAACCCCAAAAGCTTTTGTGCACACACCTTAATTACAGGCAAACGAGTCACAGGTGAGGATGATTACCTCATAAAGTTCTGAAACACAGAAATTAGGCAAAATAAAAAAAAAAAAAACCTGTGTTATTTTCTAGAACATAGTTCATCAACCTAACATTACGGCTGCAATGATAATGGCGAGCACTGCTGGAGCCACCAGGCATACAGTTTTGAGCCAGTTTGGACGAGGTAAGCAAAAAAGGACATGGGTATATATGTCTGCAAGTGGATGTGTTGAAACGGAGTGGAGAACTTCTGACGCGCTCAGTGTATTTTCTACGGAAATACAGAAATACGATCTTTTTTAAGCAACTTTTTTTTGTTTGCTCCTGTTTCACCACCATTTGAATAAAAACAGAAAATCTAAGCCTAATTTTCCTGTCATATGTCCTCTATAATGAGACAAATGCTACTGGAACATTTTAAAAACACTATTTTTATCAAATAAAAGGTTTTTTTTAATCTGTGGCTTCAACAAGTTTGTCAAAAACCAAAATGGTGAAAATGAAAAGTGTGTTTGAAGAAATTCCCCTGACTTCTAAAGTTGTTTTTTTTTTTGCTTCAACTGGCAATAACAGATGTGTTCTAACTTAGACTTAAAAGTCTCCCACTTTTTAACATTTTTATTTCTGTGCAAACTTGTTTAATCCATTCAGAACAGACGAGTTTCCCTACCAGCACATTTAGTAAATGCTCTTTGTCCATTTTCACCCACTCAGGAGCAGTAATGAGACAAGCAGGAACATTATCTTGCTTAAAATCAATTCCGATTGGGTTAGGCTTTATTTAAATCCCTCCCTGACTCTGCTCATTAAAAACAGTGCAGACAACAAAAATCAAAAGCGAGATGACACTTCTCAGATGACTTCACAGATGGTCCCTTGGCTCTTGTCTGGCTGTCTGCACGTCCTTCAAACTGCTTGTTTCTGTTCTGGCTTCTGGTTTTCCTTTAGGTTTTTGCATAAACTCAAGCTACTATTGTAATACAGTTGAATGTTTTCAGTTTGTCTTTTGTCAGGGACAAATTACAGCTGACCTGATTTCATGCTCTCATGATTATCGTTGGAAATGTTATAAATTCTATTTGTTTTGGAAATAAAAAGGGGATGAGAGAGTTCAGAAAGGTTGAATTGAAAGATAGGAAAAATGCAAAACTTTGTAATGAGTGATAACAGGAAGAGAGTAGAAGAAAAGAGGCAGGAAATGTGGGGAAATGATAGTTTAGATAAAACTGACACGCGTGTTTAATAAATAAAAACAAATAAGTCATAACATGAAGGCAACATGGAGCTGAAGAATTTAAAGGGAGGAGAAAAGAAAAGGAGAGGCAGGACTTGTGGGAAAAGAAAAGGTGGAACGGGTGCAAGTGAATTCATTTTGTCCTGCGCAGACTGGGCGTGCGCTCACTCAAACTTGTGCAACAAATAGCCACATTAAAATAAAAAAAGAAGAAAAAAACAAAGAACATTTAAAATCGAGGTCTGTCGCCGCCGGGGGGAGTCCGTCCGGCGCCTGAAACGCAGCTCTTACGCGCGGAAACGTCGACAGGGGGATCACAAACAGGCAGGCGGACCACAGGAACCCGAGCAGAGGAGCAGAACCCGACCGAGGACCATGGAGAGCGCCGGAAACCTGTCCGAGAACAGCAGCTTCTGCAGGAACTTCACCGACAACGGCAGCTTCTTGTGCAGGGACCGCGGGCTGACCGGCGGCCTGGACGAGGACGACGCCAACCCGGTCATCATCGCGATCATCATCACCGCGCTCTACTCCATCGTGTGCATGGTGGGGCTGGTGGGAAACCTGCTGGTCATGTACATCATCGTCAGGTGAGGCGCGACGTGCTGCCCTGGTTGCAGTGTTGAACTTGTTGCTGCGTTTTTCCCTCTTTTTATTTTTTATGTTTTTGGAGAGCGTTTGCGCGTTTGGATGAACCGTGCGCCGCCGTCACTCGTGCGTAAAACACCTCCAAATCCCATAATAACCCGATTTATTACTACTTTTTGGATTTGTTTTCCCTATTTTCACTTTTATTCCAAAGTACCTGAACTTGGAGTGCCATTATTCATGTAGGCCTGTAGGATTACTCACAACGGATTCCTTCAAATGTCATTTCCCTTTCTCCTTCGGTGTCTGCTTCTGCTCATACAAATTAGATGAGTTATTAAATAGTTGAACTCTGTTCAGAAAAGGGGGCTGGAATTCAGCTGATGAGCTGAAAGCGACGCACAGTTCCTTTCAGCTCCAGATTTCCCCCCTTTTTGATTGATGTCTTACTACTTAAAAGCTTTCATTACAGTTTAGGGCTCAAATGAATGCCCTCAGATACGTCCTTTTAGGTTTCAAGTCATGTGGATTAAATAATAAAAGCTCACTTTTATTTATATATATATATATATATATATATATATATATATATATATATATATATATATATATATATATATATATATTTGCACAAAGTGCAAACACTTTAATAAAAAAGAAGGAGAAAAAAGGGAACAGTGAATTCTATTGTGATTAGCTTGTCTCTGGTTGCACGTGAAAAGCTGGCATTTCCTTTGCCTCAGTGGCCCCTGGCATCTGCTGCGTCACTCCAGATAAGACTCCTTCAGGTTGGGTTGAGGGGGGCAAAAGATGGATGGAAAGAGAGAGGTGCAGCAGAGAAATGAGAAAAATAGAGAAGTTTGAAAAGAGCAAAGGCTAAGAGGAGGACGAGAATGCTGATGGAGACCAAAGAGAGCAGAGAACTATCACTCAGGCAGTTAAAAAGCGGGGAATTTTCAACCCATCCCCTTGGACAAAAGCTTAATTCAGGCCAAAGCTTGCTTATTCCCCTAATTTATGTGCACTTTTGGGGTCCTTTTTACTTATTAACTTCTGTTGCCGCCACAGCATTTGACATGACTGCTTTCTTTCATTCAGGCCCATTATTTTGCTTGCCTGTTAACTGATTCCATGTGAGCAGTCATTTCTGAGTCAGCACACAATAACATTTATTCACTGAATCCATTTTTCTAAATCTCTATCTGGAAACTGGAAGAAAAAGCCAAGGGGAACAAAAAAATATTTAGTTTTCCATGCAAACGCATTTGATTTTGAGTGCTGCAAATGTAATAATCAGATTGTGTTACTAATTTGATTTAAGCAGAAAAAGAGGGGAATTTCTCAAACTCTTAAAAGTAAAGATAATAATAAATCTGCACTTTCTTTTTGTTTGCATTTCTTTTTCCTTTTGAACAAATCTTATCCTGCAATTTGTTACAGTCATTTAACTGGAGCCTGCATTGTGCTGTTTATTACAAAAAGTTAACAGCAGTGCTTTAATTTTATGGAGCTAATGATGAGGTTTGCCTCTGGCTCCTAATGGGCTCAGAAAATCACTGCTTCTGTGCCAAACGTCATTATCCGACACAAATAACTTGGCAATAGCAGACCAGCTTCCAAACAAAAAGAAAGAAAAAGAAATAGTCAACTAAATGAAAATGAGCAGCTCTTTTGTTGTTGTTATTGTCCAGAAACCTTCTGGATTAGAAGCAGTGCTGGGGAATAATAATCAAGCTTTTACTGCTCTCTTTTCACAAGCTGAATGTGATGCAAACAAAACAGCGCCGAGCAGCTTGCGATCCATTTTTTTCCCCTGGCTTCCCGCACCGGATTATGATACATGTGGACGCGTCCTGAGTTCGACACGCTAACAGGAGTCTGTGAATGTCTGACAAGTTTTCTCGCCTTGTAAGGCGATTACAAGAATACAAAGGATGAAACCCACAATCATTCTGATTCACGGTACTGCTGCTTCTGTAATACCGTTCTCCTGACGGGGATTTGCGTGTTGTCTTGACCTCACCATCTGCGTTTTGTGGTCTCGGAGCAGGGAAAACAGCAGAATCTCTTTTCCCTCCCTTTTAGGGCTTTTAACTAATGACAAACCTCAAAGCTATAAAACACTTCAATGTCTCACTCTTTATCTCTCCTTCCATTTGCGGCCCACTCATTGCCTCTCAGCGAAACAACGCAAACATCCGCAAAGTTGCAGGGAGCAAACAGACATGACCACAGAGCAGCATGCAGAATTCAGATGTGGCTGGGAACGGAGAGAAAGAGAGTTCCGCAAGGAATAGAGCGCGGGAGCAGAGTGCTTCCTGTTGCCATGGAAACACTGGGAGGTGATCAGCGCCTGCAAAACGAACCCAACACCTCCACCTTCTTGCCTCCACATCCCACCAGCTTCATGAGCAGATAGGCAGATGTAACCGGTTGTTCATATTCAACGTTTCACTTAAAACCATGCCTTCCTGCTGGCACGGCCTCTCACGGCAGCAACAGAGTCAAGGTTTTTGGTTTGAGGCACCGTTGGAGAGCTGGAGAGTGCAGTGCACTTTACCAATAGGCTTCTGTTGCCTCCCATTTTGTGTCCTGAGGAACAGCGAGGCGTCGTGCTGAGTTTCAACAACTTCTCGACCTGCTAAGTGCTCTGCATCAATCACAGAAGTGCGAAGCCTTTCAGAGACGAGGGTCAGTGCTTACTCCGGCATTTAACAGAATTATCTGATGAAATATAAATATTTTTTGTGAACGAGGAGGGAAAACATGTACAACACAAAAGTATTTCCTGACCTATGTTTGATTTCCATGCAGCAAAACATCAAGACGGCTTTAGTATGTATGAAAAAATCAGAAGACAGCACAGGTAGCTGTTAAAGTCCCACTCCGATCATCTTTTGATTTATCCTAAAAGTGTTTCCAGTGGTATTTTAATTATGATTGTGCCGTTTTTAGCTAAAATAAAAAAAAACTTGAGTTGTTTTCTAGGACATAGCTTCCACAGAGGGACAGTAGTTCATTAGAAATGTACCCCTACTCCTAAAACGAAGACGTACATGGATCTAGTCGTCTGCAAATAGATTCTTCGGAATACAGCGAAGCAGGAAGCTTGTGGCTTTTTTACACTGCCGTTTTTTCATCTGCTCCTGATTAAGAATAATTTGAATTAAGAGAAACTCAGAAATGCCATTTTAAATGTAGTTTTCTTTATAAATGTCCTCCATCATCAGAAATACCACCAGAATCACCAAGAACACCATTTTTATTAGCATGGGTCTTTGTGTGCATATTGTTCTGAACTGAGCAGACTCGCCAGCACAAGGACAGCACGAGAAAGCTGCCATTCTCAGTGTTTGAAGAATAGATTGTGCATTTGTGTATTATTGTATTCTTTATATATTAGTTGTAATAAAAGATTCTAACCGAAATACAAAAAATCTGTCACAAAGGAGAAAGATGTTATTAACACATTTAGTGCACAGAGCTTCAGTAAAGTGAAAGCGGAACGACACAAAACTGGAATATATAAGGTTTGCTGCTGGTGATCATTACCTTTCTCTTTGGTATCAAAATTTGGTTTTAAAAAAATTATATTCCTTTGTATAAACGCAATTAGTTCCTAACAAAGTGTGTGCTGCTGTGAGGCTAAGAAGTCTGGCTGAATAAGTCACCAGTGGACTCAGTGGACTCACAACCTCCAGGGAAGATTGTGGCGCTTATGTGGATAGGACAGCAGCCAAAGGAGGCGTTCTGATTCTCAGAGCTGGACACCCCAGAGGTCAAACGTGAAGGGCACAGACAGCTGGACGGAGGCTCCGTTGCAGACTCGACCTCCTACTGCTGTCAGTGCACTTTTTAGGTTGCTTAATTCAAGAGGCCTGAAATGGGCTGAAAGGAACTGAACAATCTTCGGCTGTGTTCCTTGTTCTGGAGAGGATCTTGCTTGATGTCTCCATTGTCGCCTCTTTACTCCACTGTGTAGAGAGGAATAATAGGATGAGTACATTGATGCTGCTCTTTACGTTCACATTTTCCTCCACCACCACTTCTAATGAAAAGTCTATGTAAGCCCATGTAAATGCCCCTTTCAGGTTTTCTTGTTCAAAAGTAATGCGTTCACGCGTCAAATACGTTAAGTTTCTACGACTGTTTAGTGGCTCTATGAAGAAGCGTTACAAGTTAAACCAGGTTAAATTTTAATCAAACAGGGACTCGGGTTTGGTAGTAATGTATGGATGGCGTTCCTTTTCATTCCTGGAAGTGATGGCCGTTTGAAAATTGATCATGGAGGAGAAATTAAGAATTGCAGTTTAAGCCTGGACAGAATTATATGATTTCAAGTATTTCTACTCATCATAAACTGTATAACACCAAGCCTGAGAGTAAATGTTTTTGCACATGTTTATACAGGCATGCTGTGGGTGACAGGGCGTAGAGAACACTTAAAAGACATGTAAAGATAAATAAGAGTGGCGGAGGTGAGATGCAGACTTTGCATGTATTTGATTTCTCTTCTCTGTTCAGTCCAACAAGATATGCTTTCAAATTGAACATGAATAAAGTTTAGCCTCAAATACAAAAAAGGTTTATACAAATATACACCTCGTGTGTCTGAAGATTAATGAAAAAAATCTCAGTTTTCTGGATCATTTATATAAGCTCTGGCTGAATTCTGTTGACACTGTCAGAGAAACCATGACTCTGAAGTGTAAACAGCTCATAAAGTCTGTCTTATGTGTTAAAAATGACATTTCTCATTATCAAATAAAGGCGACTAGTTTCTTTTTAAAATGAGAAAGCGAACTCTATGACCTCCATTTTCTTTCTACAGGAAATTTTAGGACAAAAAAAAAATTTTAAGCACCAGTTGAATCACTTTTGTCATTCGAGTGTTTTTCATCTAAACCTGTTTTTAATGGGAAAAACAGACCCTTTTATTCCAACCCTATTAGGATATTTTAGCATGCACTGCACCTCATTTTTATAAATAAAAAAAGTGCCACTAATTATGGATCGCTATTTCAACAAATAAAAAGGAAATGTATGCGGTTTCTGATTTTCAGTAAAAAGATTTTAAAAAAAAGTGTAGCTTCCGTCTTATAAAAGAAGGGCTCATTTTGAAACGAAGATTGGTTTTATGTTTTAAACAAACTACCATTAAAACCTACATTTTAACCTCTTGATGCCTGAATTTCTTTACAGCTTTGAACAATTTAATTCTCTTGTGTTTTTACTTTCAAGTGGATGCTAAATTGACCATTTTCGAGCCACATTTGCATTAATAGCCTTCAAGGGTAAATGTTTCATCCAATGTGGAGGTGTTTAAGAAGAAACTGAAGCCGGATATTTTAGTATACCTTCTGTGTAGTTTTTACATGTCCATATATTTTAATTTGGTTTCATTAAATATTATTTGGATCAATTCTGATTGTATTTGTGGGATGTGTGTTGGTTTTTATGTTTATTTTATTTCTTTTTTTATGATTGCAATTTTAATTTATTTTAGTTTGTAAAGCACTTTTAGATGCTTTTAGTAAGAAAATTACGATAAAAATAAAGTTGAATTTGAATGTCAAAGTAACCCCACCATAGAAAAGTACCCTGGAGCTGTAAAAAAAAAAAAAAATCACAAATCCACATCCTCAACTCTTGTCTTCTTTGGAAGAAAGAATCAACAGATGCAAACTGAGGAGGACGTTAAGTCAAATGTTGGATGTTAAGTCACAGTGCTCTTCAGGGTGTAATTAACAATGTGATAACCTGCAACAGTCTCCCCCTCAGTAACAAAGATGAAATGATCTTAGTTAGTCTGCCGGGGTCCCTTCTTTTGATCCATGTAGATTAGACATGCACTGGTTAATCAGCAGAGACTGTAATTATAGGATTTTGCATGAGACAGGCTCTTTCTGATGATTGAATGAGTGTCATCTCATATTTTTGAAAAGATGAATGTTTTAAATTAAAGAAACATTCATAGGCTTAAAACTACTTTTTCAATCTAAACTGAAGGCAGTCTGAAAGTGTCTTAAATATTTAGTAGTCATGCATATGATATTGCTTTTTTCATATGTATGTTTTCCATTATTGCAAAATGAAAGAGAGATCAAGAATTTAAAGTCTCATTCCGGTCATCTGCTGATCCATTGTAAAAGCGTTCCCATTGGTCTTTTATTTATGATTTTGTTGTTTTTAGCCAAAATAAAAAAAACTCATGTTGGTTTCTTGGACATCGTTTCTTCAGAGCGGCAGTAGTTCCTTAGAAATTTGCCTCTGAGTTGTAGATGCGACCCTGCCCCCACTTCCCATCATACATCTGTTTACATGCTCTCCCGCTAGCTTACAGCCCCAACCTAACGTGAACAGTGCAGCAAGTGGCAAACAATATTGAAGCTGTCCAGTCGTACAATTTTGTAGCCAGATGGCAGCTCCGACGAGGAAAGAAAAGATGTCTGCAAGCGAATGCATCAGAATGGAGCAGCGCAAAGAGCTTGCGGCTTGCCGTAGTAGCTTCTATGTCACAACTAGAGTCTTTTTCAAACTATATTTTTTTCCTGATTCACAGCAGTTTGAAAAAGGAAATACTCGAAATGTACTTTTTAGCTTAAGTTTCTTTAAACATGTCATCCATCATCAGAAAAATGCCAGAAGAACATGTTAACAACACCATTTTCATTAGAGTGGGTCTTTAAGCTAAAACAGATGATCCGTTTGGACAGAATCAATAACTAACAGGTGCTGAACAGTGTGGCTGCGCTTCAGTCAGACTTCAGCCTACCTGAAGGACGCATACCTGCGGTGCCTTCACCAACTTCCTGTCACAGCGGGTGTCATTAATGAGGGGAGCCTCCCCGGGTTGACCTAATCAATTGGGCCGATTACTGCAAGAAGGAAGGCGTGTTGCGTCTTGAGCACCTCAGACCTCGTCATGTTTCATCACGATCCTGCAGTGGCTGTTTGGTTTTTTTTGTTGTTGTTTTTTGATTAAATGTTTAGTTCTGAATATGAAACATGAATAAAGACATTGTTTCCTGTAGCACTGATTTGTGTGCATCTAAATGAATTTGACTAAGCAGCTCAGGCTTATGCAGATGGTACTGCAGCAAAATGAGCTAAATTTCCTTACATCCTAAGGAGAATTCATCATCAGGAGTTAGACTGAAAATGAAGCACCCCCCTCCCTTTCTCATTAATGCTAATTAGCCCTCAATGAATATTCATGTTGCAGAGAGAAAAATGTGACCTTATGATGGATTTTTTTTGATAAGTATAAATTGGTCCTAATTGCTTCAGAGGGTCACGTGACTTCAGCATTTCTGCTGAGGTTGGAGGTGAGCGTTGACGTGATGCCAACAGCAGATGTCTTCACCTTCAGATGCTCCGAGCACATCTTTTCTCCCGCGTCGTCTTGCTCCGAGTGTGCCGCACGCCCTCCTCCTCCAGACAGCTGCTGAGACCTGTTACGTCAGTCCTGTAACAGCTGAAGATAACAGAGAGTGCAGCCGTTCTGCGGCGAGGCTGTTAGCCAGCAAGAGCCCGATAATTGCTGCTCACATGAAGATTTTATGCAGCTATTACCTTGTTTGCTGTAGACTTCTGGCAAACTCATTTGGCACAAATGAGTCAATACAAATGTATCTGGGGAACAACCTCTGCTTTTGGAAGCAATAAAACAACAAGCTGCCAGCGCAGAGAAGAACAAGTGTGAAAGTCAGAGCGAAGACAATTCTGCTTTCTCTGAGTGTTTTTTATCTGCATGGACCAGGGGAGTACAGTGTCTGAGGTTCCTGTGAAGAAGACAATTATGAGCAGTGAGTGCAGGGAGCTAATCACAATGGCTCTCCAGTGTGCAGGTCTGATTATGAGTAACTAGCTTTCTAACGGAAGCAAACACTGATGAAGAAGTAGGAATTTGTCATTCTGCCTCTGGAGGTTTGCTTTTGAATGCAAAAAAGGCAAAAAGATAACAAAGAGATGCTTAAGTATGTGGGTGTGGGAGCCAAAGAGCTGTCAGGAAAAATAAATAACTTTTTTTTGGTGAGGATTGTTTTGACAGGCCTCTTGACTGCAGCAAGAAGGCCAAAGAACGCAAAGGAATAATGATTAATTAAACTTGAAAGAGCAAAATGACAGGTTTAGTTTTATTTCCACATTTGATGAGTGGCAGTAGCTCTTTGTCTATCTGTCAACTCCAAATTGAATCACTCTCTGTTTCTCTTTTGTGACTTTTACCAGCAGCAGCAGCAGCCATCTGAAGCACAGACAGAGAAAGATGCTCCATGTAAAAAAAAAAAAAAAGTTTTTTTTTCTTACGTTTTGTTGTTGGTCAGTTTGAGTCCCGTCGTCAGCCCCTTAAATGCCGTGTTCCTAAGCAACAAACAGAGAAGCTAGACGTGACCTCTGATGCTTCTGTTGTTTAATGGCAATCATTATGAGTGAGTCACAATCTAAAAGAAAGAATCCCTACCTCTGAAGCAGTAGCTTATAACGCAGTGTGACTGAAAGCGAGCACATGTGAAGACATGAAGAAGCGCTGGCTGTCTAATCTGAAGAGAAAAACAATGTTAAGTGCTGGGATATAATGGCCACAGTGGAAAAGTATCTGGAGAAAAAGCCAATAGTTGCTACTTCCTTCCTTTTGTTGGTGTTTATTGTCTTTAAAAGGCATCTTATAAGAAAAAAACACTTCAAAAGGGTTCAGTGTGGACTAGTTAAACCTAAAATGTAAAAAAAAAAGCTCAAACCAACATCTGGCGGCTACAAATGAACTGTGGGTAATGCTAACTGAAGCCCCGTGAGCCACAAATGTATTGGAATGAAATTGAAATAAAGTTATTCCATTTGCTGATTGATCTTTTATGTGTCGGATTATGTTTCTGTTAGTTTTTGGTGAAGTTCTCAAAGTTGGTTTAATATTCTGCATCGTGTCAAGGCTTTTGCTAAAGAGATGGTGTTGCTTGGTCATATGTTGAACAGATTACCTTGGTTTGAAGGGCAAGTTGACTGGAGTTTCTCCACCCACCTCAACAACATTCTGAAAAAGACAAGATCAAGTTTGAGGTCCTTATGGGGTTACTTATGGGCAATCAAAGAAAAAAAACACCCTACATCCATGATAAAATGGGTCTCTGTGATTGGGTTTGTTATTTTGAATTTCCTTGTGAGTTTTTTAAACTTCCCGTGTTCTTGTACCCCGCTCTCAGCCACTTTGTGCCGATTGCCTCAGCTGTGTCCTGTTATTATTATTATTTTTTGGTTTCTACCTTTTTTTTTTTGGTGCCACTTAAAAACATTGTTGAGCTCAGTTTTATCACATTTTATTGTTTGTCTTCAGTTTGTGATTTGTTTGTCTTTAACTCCTGTCTAAACAGCTAATCGTGATGCCAGGCTGTTTCTGTTTTACGTAATAACAGACAGTTGAATTGCCTACAATAGAAAAGTTGATTTGTTTGTTTGCTTGTTTTTTATACTTCAGCTACAGACGGAAATCAATTCTTATAAAACAGGTATAGCAGACAGTAAAAAACAAAAAAACAAAAACGGAGGCTCTGAGCAGTTGCAGCTGAATGTGTGCACGCATCACTTTGTTCGTTGGAGTTCGTGCAGCAGCACATCTGTCACAACACTGTCCATCTGTCTGTGTGACAACCCGAACATTCGTCGGGTGTTTCTGCCTGTGTAATTACTCATCTTTGTCATGGGAGTGTGAGTCACAGCAGATGTTCGGCGACAGCTCGGGAAGCGTTCGGTGTCAGCCTGATCCCAGACATCCTCAGTCATCTTTAGAGAAGACTGTGCAGTCCTTCACACAGATGTCAAACACAGAGCCCAGTGCAAACATCTTCTGTTTGACTTGATGAAAACTTTCATTCTCAGGTTTTTTTTTTTTTTGTTCTGCTGAAGTGAAAAAGGAAGCTAAAACTTTGCTTTAGAATTCAGAATCATTTAGTTTGCTGTTTCTGACAACTCCTAAAAGCTAAAACTCATTTTTTTCGCTCATTTAATGTTTACCTTCCTCTCACGTCTCATTTTTCTTCCTACATAAATATTTAACCACATCCTAATGTTTTATCCTCACTTTATTTACCTTTTATACACATTCTTTTTTCAAATCAAGCGTGTGGGGTTTCATGATGGAATCTGTCATCCACTTGAAGATGCAGCCCCAGCGAGACGAATGTAAAGCTGCTGAATGAGTAATAATGCAGGAGAGGATTGAAACCATTTTCAAAGTACTTGAGTACATTTTTAACAGTGTTTTCCATTTAGATCATTTTTGCACACACAGGAAATAGACAAAAGAACTTGAGTGGTAGAATTATGGCCAACACAATCACAAACAACTACCAACTCCCCGTACTCGAAAGTAAACATGAATTTAAAAAAAATGTAATTTACTTGGACACACTTTTGTTTGTTTTTACCTTTGCCTCTCCCAGTTTTCGTCCTGTACAGTCAAGCTTATCTAATAACATTTTATAGAAAAAACTTTTATTCACCAAAAAATGAAAGATACTTCAGTTGCACCCAGATTAGTTGGCGCTTTGGGATTAAGGAGACAAACCGATAACTAATTTCCAGCCTGGTTGCCTTTTAGAAGTTCATAAAAATTAAATCTACTCTTAAAGCTTAAGATAGAAAGGAAAAATAGACACACGCACAGCAAGGCAGCGCAAGGTTTAATTACGATAATAAAATTATTTTGACATGAAGTGTTTCAAACAGAAAGCGTCTGCTCAGATTAAGTAAAAGTGTTTGCGTTCGACTTGTCTACAAGTCATTGACATGTAAAGTAGTGGAATTTACTCTGTAATAAAGTATTTCTTAGTGGGCGTGGCCAAAAAGGAGGCATTTCATTATCCTTAGACCTGATATTTCAGCAGAAACACACTAAACTAATCAGCAGGTTGGAGGTGCAATGATGGTTTGGGACAGATTACTGCAACAAACCTTAATTTTAAAAAATGGTTAAAAAAAAGTAAATAAAATAAACTGTCATTTTTCAAAACAAAATGTTCATAAAATATAATATTGTTAACCCTTTAATGCTTATTGATGCAAATAAGCATTAAACCACTTTGGATCCAAAATTACTTTAATTTAAAATTTACAAGAAAGAAAAAACGTAAATGTTTTTTTTTCATAGCTGGACATAATGTCAGCTGTTATAATAACAAATCTAAAGGTGAACATTTCAGCCTGTTTCCTTTCTAAAATACATTATGAATGACTGTCATTGTCTCAGCTTTCCATATTGATTTGTGAATCAAGTGGAATTCAACAGAAAACAGATGCTATATATTACACTAATATGGGATTTAGTTTAAAATATGCTGGCACCGTTTACAAAGAAAGAAAAAGATTTAATTGAAACTGCACAACAGTCTGCAAACATAAAAACCTGCCCTCGCTGGTCTGTTTCTGTGCATTAAATGACTTTGAAGACTAAGCCAATTAAAAGAAACAGTCAATACTTTAAATTCTGACAAGTCAACTAGTCAGAAGTGACCAAGCAGACTTGTGGGCGGGGCTTGTTTCAAGTAGGAACAAAAAAGCACCAATTAATTTTTACATTTGAGCATTTTCACCAAAAATATGGTTTTTAATTGTTTACATTATAATTTATAAAATGACGTTGTCTTTTTAATACTATGTGCTCTTTATCTTAATTTATTTTACACAAAGAACAAGAAACTTTTATCAATATTATCTAAAAAAAATCAAATATGAACTGCAGAAGGATGTTTTTGTATTAAGGCGTGAGCAGCGATACAGCTTTAGATACAGCTTTTTCTTTTACAACATACATCCAGAATAAGTTATGTTTATTACGCTGCTGCTCAACACAGCTGCACGCTCACATTTACAGTCGCACGCCGCGCACGTTTATCCATCATGTTGCTCACAGCGTGCACGGACAGTATGATGGGTCAGGGCCAGAGGCATACAGATGTCTGCTTGCATGAACCGTTGCTGCAGCAAGAACTTAATGGTTTATCTGCACTCAGCAGCTCGTGAGTCATGAACAAGACTATATACACAAGCTCCAGAGCCACTCACTAATGAAAAATTAAGTTTAGTGTTGCTGCGTTACAAAAGCCATGAAAATAGAGCTTCGGAGTCTAGAATATTGCTTCTCAGTGTGTGGGTTTGAATCTGATATTATTTTTTATGTTTTATCGTTCAATTTTATCATATTTGATTATTAAGAGCAGCTCCAGGCAGCAATAACCCAGAGCAAACGTCCCCTTGAAAATAAAATGCTCTGTAATTTTTCTTTCTTTCTATAATTATTTTTTATTTGCAGCCTAAATATAAGAAAGCTGTTATGTGGTTTTTTTATGCAATGAAAACAAATAGGCTTCTAAATTACATGACCAGCATTTTATTCACCGTTAAACATTCATACCATGTAGAGGTGTAACGATTAATCATTTTAATCAATTTATTTTCCTACGATCCAGCCACATCGACCGGCCTGAGGCAGGCTGTTAATCAAATTGACCTATAAAATCCTTCCAAAAGTAAATAAATCGATTATATCAATATTGGAAAAAAGCCTTTTGGATTGAGGCATGGCAGATTTAATTTAGTAATATTGACCAAGTGCCATCACAGCGAGTCACAAAGTTTTAGATAAAGATGTCCTGAATTGATTTTAGGTCAGTTAATCGGATTGTTCAAAATGAAATTTGGCATTCGCTCACTGGTGTTATAATAGCGGGGACTGAAAAGGCAAGAATAGTTTTTAGTTCTTTCATGGTCACGGTGTGGCTGGAGTCTGCCAAGCTAACTTAGGCTGAAGGTTTGGGTAAACCAAGGGCAGTTTGACAGTACATTGCTGTCAGGAAATGTCAGGAAAAATTGGTACAAATTCCAACACCAAAAATCCCCCCAAAAAGTCCTAATCCTGATGCCGAGATGTTAAAAAACAAAAATGAACAAATTCCCAAACCGAGAGATTAATCACTATTTACCCGAGACTGCTCCAGGTAAATCTGTGAAACACAAACTAAATTTATCAACCAAAGAAATATTCCCCACGATGCCGCCAGATGTGTCTTCCTCAGACGGGTCACAGATCTCAAAGAAACAATGTCTGTTGTCGCTCCTGCAAACACATTTTTTATTCACGCAGAAGCAATAAAAGAAAGTGATTATTGCAGCCGTAAGGTTACGCTGAGCCTGGCCACAGCTGTTGCTACGAAGCAACAACCTCACATGAGAAGACGCACACCCATCAACTGATTAATATCCAGCAACTTTTCAAGTGCTCGCATGCTGTTTACCATTATCTTCACGTTTCCTGTCAGGCCATCACACATGCCTTCAAGTTTATTATTGTCCCAGTGATGCTGCAATGAATCACGAGAACAGCCAAGTCTGGAACGTGTCTAAAGGAGGCCATTTAAAGCTGCATAACACCAGAACTTAGTCCAGATCTTGAAGGTCCCAGAGATTACAGAAAGTATCAGATCATCTTTAACACACAGAAGAAAACAGATGTGGCAGTTGGTGTCTTTTTTTTGGGTCAGTTTGGGGTTTTGCCCTGTTTCCTTTCTGCTTTTAGACCCTTACTCACTACTTTTTTCCCCTGATCGCCGTCCGTCTTCATCTGTGTGAACACTTGTTCTCAAATAAATATTTGGACTTTATGGATTCTTCTTTGGCTGCAGGTATCTGCGTCTGGGTCTTCTCCTCTTTCTGAATGTTTCACGCATGTTTTAAACTTTACCTCACTGTGAATATTTTGGAAAAAGCAGTTGCTAGGCAACTCTGTACCGTCGTGATGAATTTCACGGCACGACGGCGTTAATGATAATAACAATAATAACAAAATAAGATTTTTAAGACTATGAAGCCACTGAAAGGTAAGCAGGCAGATTTTAAATCGGTCTTTTGGGAGACTAGAGAGGTGAAATCTGGGGTCTACCTGTGCAGAGGAAAGCAGGTGCATCCAACTGAATGATTACGCTAATGTTCAAATGATAAATGGGGGTATCCTCAAGTTTGTGTTCAGGTTTGTCCTGGAAATGAGGTGGACTAACATAAAACATCTGGAAGAGAGGAGGCCTGGAGCTGATGAAGAGGAAAACATGTCCGTGCCTTTGGCTCCTTCAGCTACAGTTACCGATTGCTTTAGGGACACAAAGTGATAGATTCAGATGAGAGTTTATTCCTGCAAAAGGTTTAACCAACAGCTCAAGCAAAACTGCTTGTTTTCTTTTGGTAACATTTCAGGGAAGTGTTCTAAACTCCATAACTTCGTATTTTGGTTTGTTGGTCATGTTTACTGTTGAGGTTGTTATCAGATTCTTTCTCGAAACCAACAGATCAGATCAAAATCTCATTTTGCATTAATTATGTTGATTTCTAAATCTCATTTTGCATTAATTATGTTAATTTGTTTTTTAAAAATCTGCTAAAATATTGTTTGCAGTCAATAGATAGATAAATAAACACATCAAATGCATATTATTTTTAAGATATACAGATAATAAATCAGAGTCCAGCCAACATTAAATGTTTCAATGTTACTTTGTCTCTAATGTGAAGCCCTTAGTCATTTTGAAAGCATTTGTTCAAAAACCATAAGGAGATTTTTGCTTCAGTTGACATTTCATAAAATAAAGAAATAAACGAGTGGTGAGTCTTTTTCCAGCTGCCATTTTGTCCTGTTTGAGCAAAACTATAAGATAAACAATGATTTTTTTTTAAAGGCAGGTGAACCTCATTTCTGTGAAAAACCTGGAAAGTGGCGTTTCTCCCATGTGGGGAAACAGCCATAGCTAAATACCCTGCTGTATTTAATGCTGTGAAAACATGGAAAATGCCAGTCGTGACAAGGTGCCCGCTCAGGTAGAAGCCCATAATTATCAGCATTCGTGCTTTTTGCTCTTTTTCCCTTTTTATTCTAGTAGCAAAATACGTTAGTTTTTGTCCTCAGGTTTATTTCTCTTTGCACCAAAACAGCTGGAGAGAAAAATCTAACAGCTTTCATGAAAACATTTTCAAAACACATCAAATGCTTCTTTTTGTGTGTTTGGTTTCTTTGTGAGAGTCTCAGTGCTTCACGTTGCAAATGTGAACTTTACAGAAAAACAGCAAAAACTCTGAACACATGCAGCCGTCAAAAATATCAGGCTCCTTTTGAACTCTGAGCTAAAATTCCACAAGTTGGAAAGTTTTAGGGTGTACTCTGACTGAACACATTTGGCTCGATTGAAGTGAACCAGATGTGTTCAGTTTCCCCTAATTTTCAGTCTGAATACACCCAAAAGGACAAAACAGCCACCGTAGCCGAGCGTTACAGGATTTAAACAGAGTACCGGAGCAGCGATGAGACGCAGCAACTTATTGAAATGTGGTCGGATGAATGCAGGCTCATGAAAACAACTTTTAAAGTGACACACATTGCTTCTCACGCCATTTCCCGACAAGCTGTTTCATAAACACGTATCGGCGTTCCTTCTTAGCCGTCGTCTCCCCAGTAACCGCCTTGCAGCATGCCTCCACCGTACCAAAGCAGCAGTAAAAAGTGTTGTAGCTGACGGTGATTCAGACGTTCAAAATTGGTCCGCGAAATATAAAATTTGAAAAAGAGAAATATCCTGACAGGAACAGTAAAGCTTAAGACTTCCATTAATCTTGCTTTGCCCCGCCCCCTCTTAATTCCTGGCCAATGACTGAAGAGATCTTTAGTCACATGGTTTTGTTTACAAGTCTTGGTTGGAGTAGAAATGTCTGGATGACACCGGTCTGAATACGACCAAACGCATTGTTCAGGACTCGATCTGGACCAAATTAAGCGGACTTGATCTGGAGCAACACACTTTTCCAGTCTGAATACACCCTTAAAAAAACATCAAACAACAATAATAAGATTCTGACTAAAGACAAAAGAAAACATTGCTGCCTAACACTTGTGAGGAAATGTAAGAAATCGTGTTTGTAAAAAGCATGAAAAGTCTATCAATACCAAAAGTCTATTTGTTTTGTTGGATAAAATGTTTTTTTAAAGGATTCCATATAAAAATGACAAATTTTCTTGAACCTTTTGGTTCATTTAACAAGCTCTTAAAGCCCAGTGACACTGTAGATTTCAATAAATCAAGCTAGCAGCTGTATATTTCCATCAATCATGGATATTAGGAAGCAATGCGATGAATGTTTGGCCAACGGCCAAGTGAAACTGCAAACGAAAACTGAACTTTTGCTGCTGTTTCTTAAGCAAACTTGTTGAAAAAAAAGAAAAATAACAGTTCTAGAAACGTTACAAGAAAGCCAATATTTTACTGTTTTATACTGTAGTAAAATACTTTTATATCACCACTATTTGGACAGGAAACTGGAGGAGAAAGGCGATGATAATGGATGGTCATGAACTATAAAATTCTAGTGAGATGACCTTTGGATTATTTGACGCTCCATCTCTGCTGTTCTGCATCTGTCTGCTCCGCTTTGCAGCTGAGAATAACACGACGTCAGAAAGCAGACAACAACGTCAATGTGGGGAGAAGTTTCTGTCAGACGTCCTGTGATCACTGCGTGATTTTCTCTTCATGACAACAACCGTCTAAACAGTTACATAACACAATCATGAAGTTTACTGATTCTCTTTTGATAGAAGCCATTAAACAAAAGCCATTGATTCTCTGCATGTGTCACAATTCGTTGCTGTAACTTCCCACCTCCAGTAAACGCACCACTTGATTCTCGATCACCTTCACCTGGTCCCTCCTGCTCTTATGCTGCTGACTCTCACCACACCACTGCCAGATCGTCATTTGTGCCAACAGTGATTTTCTAGCCCTCGCCAAGTGTTCTAAGTCTCCTGTGTATTTTGATCCTGCCCCGTTTTTGACCACGTCTCTGCCTGAACCCCTCTGGATATTCCTGTTTGATGTCTTTCTGCCTTTTTGGATTTTTGGATTCTGGACTGTTTTGGATTACGCTTCTTGTCACGCCCTTTTGGAGATTCCCGTTTGTGCTCGGTTACTGGATCTTGGACTAACTACGGACTTTGATTTATGCTGCTCTGGATATTACTTTAAGAACTGAACTTTGAATAAAGCCTCTTTGGTCTTCTGTTGGATTTCTAAGGGTGCATGACCGCATGAGTGAAGGTCATCAAGTAATTGCCGTTTGCTCAAAAATGAATTTTACACTAAATGAACCAATATGGAGGAATTGCTGGAAAGTGTGTCTTTTAGATGAGATATCTGTTGAAACGCAGCGTTTATTTGCTCCCAGTAAGTTTCAGTGTTAAAATCATTTCATATCTGCCCGTGTTAAAAAAAAAAAAGAGAATTTTCTGCTTTTTGGCTTTACAGTTTTAACTCATTTCATTCACAACAACCTTCCCCAAGTCCACTTTTTATGCTTTTTAGGCATATTACTAAGCAAAGGAAAATAAACTAACCGGCATTTCCTCTGTAGTGGCGAGCGAGGAGGGAAGAGCCACTTCCGGCGGGCGGACAGGGACATGTGGCGTATAGAAAACTGCCTTCTCCGTGTTGCGCGGGTGCCTGAGTGCTTCTGATAGAAGCCGGGTGGGATCCACTTGAAGAACAGGCACGCCCTGCCGGGTGAAATCTAACGCCACCCGGACCTCGCCACTCCGGGGCCGTGGATATCCCCTCCGGCTATTGCTTTTAAGGATTTTTCCCATGACCAAACTAAAGAAAAGAAACAAATAGAACAAAACTAAACCTACTATCCTGACATCAAAACTTCCAATAGTTACAGTGTACAGCAAAAAATGAAAGGAGGTGGAAAGTACAGGGTACCCTGTCTTAGCTGTCTACAAACCTCCCTCACTCTCCAGCACACAGAGGACATCCACACAGATAAGGAGGATCATGGGGAGACACTTCGGAGTGTCTCTTCAGGAGCTTAATAAGGATCCAGGTGACAGACTTTGAGGTTTGCTTGGTATGCTTGCCTGGCCTCCACCAGGAGTATTTATTTACCTTATTAAAAAACACACAGAAGAGAAAGACAAAGAGGAAATCAAGTCCACGAACAAACCTGTGAATGTAGCATTATCATTTCCATTTCAAACCACAGGGATGATTTTGTTTTTTTTTGTTTTTTGTCAAATGTTTTATTTTTTTATTGTAAATAGCAATTGGTTGTTTGTGTGGCAAGCCACCTAGTGGTTAACTGTTAAACTGACCCGGCTCCACTTACTCTTTAATTTTGTAGGAGCTTCAATCTGGAAGCTAAAGCAGAGTTACATGGCTGTTGTGCATTTAAATCACCAATACTTAACAGTCTTTATTAGTCTCTATTTCTTTAGTACGGTGGCCCTGACGTGCAAATCACATCAATAAATAACTCAATTTAAAGATCGACAATTAAGCAAACAAAACAAAAAAATAATCAAAATAAAAACATTACATTTTAGAAATTAAAGCAAGATTCCAGAAACCAAAAAACACTTACAAATAAATGAAAGAATGTATTTGTTTTGCTTTTTTAATTATTATTGTTGATGTGATTTCTCTTCAAGGCCGTCACAGTTGACATTGCATAATGGTGGACGGTACATTTTTAAACATGTTTTTCTAGTAGTTTTTCTCCCAAATTCAGGGTTTGAAAGTAAATCTTTGGTCCATGTCATCAAGTCAAAAGATCTGCAGTGTTTTCTCCTGATTAAAGTGCTGCTGTTGCACCTGAAGTCTCTAAAATCCAGTGAAAACTAAACACCAAGCAGAAACCAAATAAACGAATGTTTCATCAGTAAATGTGAAAAAATAAAACGCTTTTTCTCAGCAGCAGAGCTAGTATGAGTTATTGATCCTCATTATAATGATAAAGAGCTGCCATCAATTCAGCAGACGGGGCTGCTGACAATGAAAGAGTAGACAAACACAATCTATTGCAAATGTTTGAATATGACATCTGCTATGAATGTGTTCATAGCAAAAAGCCGAGTCAGATTTTCCACTTATATCTGTGTTAAATGACTTTTTTTCCCTGACTTTTATTTGTTTCTGAGGTCGAACCAACCAGCAAATGCAATCTAAAACGGATCCAAATCAATTGCTGATCAGTAAAATCGAAGCCTCTTGCTGCAGACCTTATCTCGCTGGTTGATCTGGGATTTTTTGCTGTTCTCTCTTGCTTGTTGCATTACCAGCAGACACCAGGGTCTCCAAGTCATTAGGAGGGTGTTTGAAAGTGCTATCAGCTCTCAGTGAAACAGCCTTAACTTCACCACCAAGTGTCGAAGAAGTCTCAGTGCAAATAAAAAGTGAAGTAGCAAACGCACAGAGCTGTCAGGGCTAGACTTAATCAGAATTTAATGAACTACCTGCCACCTCTGGTCGTTAGGAGTTCTCTGAATGTTAGAAGGGTATAAAGAAGTGTATACACAAGCTGTGGTTGTAAGGCTGGAAAATCGAGTTTAAGAAAAAGCACCACAGTGGGGACTTATCTGAGAACATGGAGTACAGAGGAAGGTGCATGACCTCTGCTAGAGTGCTACTGACTGTTGGCAAATTGAAACAACACTGGACTTTTGTTTATTCAAGAATACAGGGTGGAAAGATTCATTATCATGTCTTTTTAGATGCTGGAAATAAATAAAAAGGGTAAAAACCGTCTCCATAAATCCTCAAAACAACAATTGAGATCAAAACATCGAAAGGAAAAATCTATCTTTATCATAAATATTTAATGGGAAAAAAAAACAACACAGGCAGACAAAAGAACTTTGATCAAACACTTAAAATAATCGTATAAAATGTGTTAAGACTTCCAGTTTAAAAAGGAAAACATTGAAAAAGACAAAAAACAAACTAGAAAGCATAAAGTAGACTCGTCCCAAGAGTACGAGTGCAGCAGGATTGAAATGCATTATTTGAGCTCATTAGCTTAGTTCCGTGTTACGGCTCTCAGGAGGTCTTCTTAGCTGGCAGGCGTTTTGACCATGGCGGCAACAGAAGTCATAAAGTCTTTGCATTATTAAGCAGAAACGGCTTCATAAGCAGGCTGAAGTGAACTTTTCACACCTCCTTTCAAACACACACTTGATTTAGTTGGAGAACATTTTGCTGAAAGTTGAACTGCTGCTTTCTTTAAAAGACAGCGAGCCCCAAACATGGTTTACATCTATGCTGACAGAAGCTGTAAACACGGCAGCCATTGGTGTTCGTGCTCACTAAGGTCATTTCTGCTCACAGTTAGTGCTGTTCTCTCAAACACTCTGCTTTCTTTTAAAGATCTTCTCTTTTTAGGCCCAAATTTGCTCTGTATTGTTTTAGAGACGCATGTATATTAAAAAAATGTAAACATGTCCATGTATTGCTGTCTGCCATTTGCATAGTTAAAATGTAGAAGTTGAAACTGATTAAATGGTAAACTGGATCTCACGGTTTCTACCAAAGTCAAAACTGTGGTGTTTTTCTGTTGTTTACCATGTTAACGGTGGGGATTATTTTTAGAGGTGATCATCAGGTGAAGGTTATGTCTGACTTTAGACACAGAGATGCTGAAAATATGAAAAGATAAACAGTATTTGTTTAGTGTGTATGTTCAATACGTGAAATGTGTTTCCTCACTGACTCACAAACTGACAAAGTCAAGCATTCCATCCTCTAACGAAGAGAAAGTCTTCAGATATGATAAGTAAACTGCTTTTTCTGTTTGTTGTCGCTGTGAAAATAGTCCTAGAAGATCTGAGCTGTTGGATTTTCTGCTTTTTTTAAAAAAAAATGAAATTGCTTGTTTTTTTCATCTTTTGGTTCTCTTCCTGAATCCTCCAGGCTCAGGCTAAAAATGTGTAGAAATAAAAGTCTGCAGCCTGGGTGATTTCAGGCAGCGCTTTATTGAACAAAGAAGAAATAAATGCTTGGCAGGAACAAAGAAATACTTACTCAGATGTAAACTTTTTTACGGAATTTACGGTGAGGATGATGATTGGCTCATGCCAGTTTTTAACATAATATCTTTATTTTCTGGTTTATTTATTTGTGATGGAACGATGTATTCCTGTAAAAGATGATAAAACTAAAAAAAAAAGGACAAATGTAAACAAAATAATGTTTAAAACAGTTCCTAGCAAACAAAAACAGATGTTTCATACTTATTCTATTTGTTTTCAAAGATTTTAACATCCGATCTGCTATTTTTATTGTTAAAGAGTTAGGAGGACCATTCTGTTTTTATACTTTACTGAAAAAGGCAGGTTAAATGTGTAGGTGAAAAAGGGCTTTCCTCAGTCCTGCTTTTTCTAACAATCTCATGCTCTCTGCCACAGATACACCAAAATGAAGACAGCCACAAACATCTACATCTTCAACCTGGCTCTGGCGGATGCCTTGGTCACCAGCACTCTGCCGTTCCAGAGCGTCAACTACCTGATGGGCTCTTGGCCATTCGGGGACCTGCTCTGCAAGATGGTGATGTCCATCGACTACTACAACATGTTCACCTCCATCTTCACTCTCACGACCATGAGCATCGACCGCTACATCGCCGTGTGCCACCCCGTCAAAGCGCTGGACTTCAGGACGCCTCGCAACGCCAAAATCGTCAACATCTGCAACTGGATTCTGTCCTCCGCCATCGGTTTGCCGGTCATGTTCATGGCTGCTACTGCGAAAAGCCGTAAGCATCAGATTGTTCATCTTCTGCCATGATTGTCTTTGTGTTTTAAAAGCTGTTTTTGTGGAAAGCACATGGACTGCGCATGCAATCAGAACACAAGGAGGACGTTCGTTGAAGTGATGAAGAAAAACAAGATCTCACCTAAAAGCCATGTATTTCTCCTTTTGTGAATAATAGCCATATCTAAGTAATAACCAACTGTCAGTGCTTTATGTGTGAAAACAGCCTTCAAATGATTCAAATACAGAAAAGGAGCCAAGAACAGGATGAAATGTGTCAGACTTTCAGTCTGATTTGGCTTTAAAGAGTCCCTCCGTACTCCTGCAGCTTTCAAAAGGAGAAGTCATGCTTGGAATGTGATGTCTTTTTAACCAGACGTGAAGCTGCTTTCATGATGTATGCTTCAACAGAGGTCCTGATTAACAGCATGCACAAGCTAACCTTGCTTATAAAGTGTCTTTGTGACTTATATTACCTTAAGTGTTTGAAGTGGGACACAACCACCTGAGGGGAAATAGACTTCCTGACACTCAAAGCTTTGAACTTCAGCAGAAAAATGATGTTTTGGATATTTTTTAAGCAATAAACCTCTTTAATTTCACATTATTAATCACTATTTAAGAGGGAGACACTATTATTTAGTCTAAAAGCACGCACACTTTAGAGTTCTGCTAGTTTTAAATCAGCTTTCATGAAATTCGCTGATAAATTAATAAGCGCATTTTAAGGTTGTTGTACTGTTATCTATGCAAGTTCAAACACCAGGACTTTATTTATGTTTCATTTTGCGTTCTACAGACTAACAGCTCCACCAAAGAAGTGGAAAAACCTCAAGCTGAAATACTTTCAAGTTTCTATTCAAACAGAATTCAAAGCTAAAAAAAACACAAAACATGAGAGAGAAAAGCATAAACTGCCTCCAGAGAGTTGGGTTCCAGGAAACGGTTTTGGCAAACGAAGGCCATCTTTCTGTCTGCACTGATTAGAAGAAATCTAAAAGTTTCTGAAAAACGTTGTGATAAAACATTTTTGTGAGAAAGCACATTCAATGTATATATAAAAAATAAACTAACAAAAACCCTGAAACGGAAAAAAATCCTCAAAACACTGGGGCCCTTCAGTATTTCAAGAGGATAAATGCACCGATGTGTAATTCTGGGTAAACACCGGGCCATAATAGCGCATGTAATTGGAAGAGACTTGGTGCAAAATGTCAAAGCGGTGCAAATCTCACTCCAGGCTTTTTCTTTCACAGCTCCATTCCGATATTAGAAAGTCGCACCAGACTGCGGTCGTTAAGAATCAAAGTCCTCCTGGTTATCAGGTGTCCTTGACTTAGCTGTAGCTAATTACATAAATCAAGAGTGCTTTCCCAATGAGAAGCTGCAGAAAAGCCTTTTGTTAAAGAAGAAGCCGGACATCCATCCTTGAAGACTGCAGTTCCACGCGTGTACCGCACAGCGACGAAAACACCAACACAGTCTCACTCCCAAGTCGTCACATGTTGACTCATGGGTAGGAGCCCTCTGCGTCGCTCTTTGACACTTTGGGTGCCCCCAACTCGTCATTTTTTAACACGCCAGCTGTTTGTTGTTTGATGCGCCAGCTGTTCCGATTATATCAGGGGTCCGGTCATTTTGTTGGACCCGGTACCGATCCATGGGACGCGTGCAGGCATGGATCAGGCTAGGGTACCGGTACTGGTCCCGAGGTTCGTTCGGTGTATTGATCGTGTCCGGTACCATGTTACGGTTAGGGTTAGGCTACTGGCTTCCGGCCTGGAGGTTGGGGAGCCTTGATTTGATTGGATGAGCCAGTGCATCAATAAACGACGAGTTGGGCATACCTGAAGAGTCCATTTTTTCCGCTGACGGCTCCTACCCATAAGTCAATATGTGACGACTTGGGAGTCAGAACGAGTTGAAAGCACTTTAAGTACAATTTTCCGTATATTACTATTTGGTATACCCGTCACTGCAGCTGCAGCTATAATGAAACTTTTGTTAAAGATTTTTCCTGGTCAGGTGACAGACTCTTCTACTAACTGACTTTTTGGATTCTTATGCAGTATAAATGAACAACGACTGAAAGCAGCAATAATAAAGTCATGCAGAAATAAAAGCAGACTAAAACGAAAATTAGCTGGTGCTGAAGAAAGAGCTCAGCTTTGAGAAACTCCAGCATTGCAGACTGTTCGCAGATGATGAATTCACTGGTGTGGATGAAGTTTTATAGCCTCAGATGTGCAGATGGTGCATGGTGTGAGGGCTGCAGCCCTAAAGCAATCACCTCCCTAAATCGAGAGCAAGAAGAGAGACGTTGGGAAAAATATTCAAAATGTCGTTTTTCTTTTTACAGCCCCATAAAAAAAAGACTCTTCCAGCTCTTGCAGAGCAGATTTGTCACCTACAGTTATAGACTTACATTAGAAAAAGAAGGAAACTTTATTAGAGAAACAATCTTCAAGTCCCTTCATACATTTTTTTTTATTATTAATTTACCTCTAAGAAAAAGAAATGTACAAATCAAAAAGCACTTACATGGAGATATTTCATTAGAAATAGAAGGTTTACAGTAAAGACTGGATTGTAAATCAAGCAGGAATATATTTCTGCATGAGTTTGCTGAGTGCTTTGCATTTTTTTTACTGCCTTCTTCCTTTTAAAAATTTAGAGCAAACCCACTTTATAGACCTGCCAATATTTATTTTCTTCATCTGCAGGCTTTCAATCTAGAAAACCATTGCAGCAGAGCTGCAGGGATGTCTGTGTGAGCGGCATGCAAATCTATTAAACATGTTTTGCACGTTTGCGACCCTGCAACATACCTGTCCAGGACGTACCCCACCTTTGCCCAACAGTAGCTAGGATAGGCTCCAGCAACCCCGTGATCCTGAAAGGGATGAAGCGGATTTGGAAAAAAGATGGATGTTTCACGTTTCAAAAACAACAATGAGTTTTGTTCCTCACAGCTCCCCGTAGATGTTTTGCTGAGCACGTTTGTCCCCACAGACCCCAAGATAGTGGACTGCAAGCTGATTTTCCCCCACCCCTCCTGGTACTGGGACACTCTGCTGAAGATCTGCGTGTTCATCTTCGCCTTCATCATGCCCGTCCTCATCATCACCATCTGCTACGGCCTCATGATCCTTCGCCTGAAGAGTGTTCGAATGCTGTCAGGCTCACAGGTGACGACTTTTTAAAATCAACTTTAATGAGACAAACAGTCACTGACAAACAATAAGCCAAATCACCGATGACTAATTAAAAATCCTACCAGAGCACTGTCAGGGCATGATTGGAAATAGGTTTCATTCGCTGATGTCAAACCACATCAATAGGGAAAAAATTAGGCTGTGGTTCCAAGTAGAAATATTTACCCACCTTTTGAGTTTAACATAAAATGTATTTGTACAATTTACTTCATCTGTATTTAAAGAAGCAAGAAAAAAGTAAATACGCTGTTACCTTTTACTTGCTTGATATGGGAGAAGAAACCTTTTAAAGTCATCTTTAGATCTTTTTTTGAAAGGTTTTTTAATCCTGATTATGCCATTTTTAGGCAAACTTCTAGGCCTACGTCACAGGTACAGGCTTTTTCGAACAGCATGTTCTCGTCTGCTCCTGGTTAATAATTCAAATATAGAAATACACCGAAATACAATTTTAAGGTTAATTTCCTTCATCATGAGAAAGATGTTACAAGAGCAGGTTAAAAACACCAAAAACATGTTTTAAGTGGAGTGGATCTTTAATGTAATCTGTTGGTCACTAATTCCATTAGCATAAAATTAAGATAAAAGGGTCTTTTTGAAATTGTCTGGACTAAATTGAATTATAATTAATCACAATCAATAAAACATTCATCTTTTTGTGCTCTTAGTTGTGAACTGGCACTTTATAAATTAACTTAATTCAATTTAAAAAAAAAAAAAGTTAAGAGAAGAAGTTGTAATTCTAAACCTAAAACTTTGCTCTTATTCAGTTTAAAATATCGTAGTGTCTCTGTCTCATCTGGTGCATTCTTTACTGCTTTTAATTGCATTACATTTTCTTGAACACAAATGCAAAACAATGCAATTTTTCAAGTGTTTTAATCTTTGTAAATGACTTTTAAGGGCCTTTGTGCTTTAACATTTGAGTTTTAATACATTTTCTAAGTAAATTGCAAGCAATACACTTATATAATAACAATTTTGTGCTTTTTTGTGTTCTAAAAAGGCCCGTGTTCCTCTTCCAGTACTTATCTGCTCTTGTAAATCGTAGGAGAAGGACAAAAACCTCCGTCGTATCACTCGCATGGTCCTGGTGGTGGTGGCCGTCTTCATCGTCTGCTGGACCCCCATCCATGTGTTTGTCATCATCACTGCACTGATTAACATTCCCAGCTCCACACTGCAGACCATCACTTGGCATTTTTGCATTGCCTTGGGCTACACAAACAGGTAAAAACCCAAATGGCAGCTGTGGGGACATTTACAGGGAGCCCTTAGCAAGATTTAATGAGAGAATCTGTTCATTTTCATTGTTATTTTAAGTCTTGGAAATGAAAAAATGATTTTATTAAATAGTATTAAAAGTTGTTTTTTTGTCATCTTGCAGTGTTAACCCGTGACCCTCTTTTTGCCCAATGCAGTAGCCTCAACCCGGTTCTTTACGGCTACCTGGACGAGAACTTCAAGCGCTGTTTCCGTGAGTTTTGCACCCCGAGTCCTTCCGTACTGGAGATCCAGAACTCATCCAGAACTGGAGCCACCAGTCGCAAGGCCCCGAAGCGTGAACACAACAGTGCAAACACAGGGGAGAGGTCCAACCAACAGGTAGCCAGCGTCTGTGTAAGCACATATGAGTAACCTTAAAACTGCTCAAAAGCATGTTTAAAAACTGAAACTGATGTGCCGCTGAAACCCACTTTTCTTTCTTCGTAAAATTGAACTTTCTTTATTTAAAAAAAATACTCCAATATAACAGTCGTGCAGTAAACTCTTCCTAAAAGCAAGATATGATCAGAAAAGATGACCAATAAGGTCTGAATAAGGTAGAAAGGAAAAAAGGAGCAAAAAAAAGCAAATTTGTGATTAATTATAATATTAATTGTCCAACACATAGACATTTAAATTATGTACGATAAAATGAGCGACCAGATTTACATGCAAATCAGATGCACAGTAATAAAACATAAAGAAACTCTGCACTATCTCATTACCAGTCTTTTGGGGTGATTAAAAATCTATACATTTTTAATGTACAGAGTCATCTTTATTATCGGTACATATTTTTGACCAGAAATTGTGCAAATTATTTATTTAAATAAAGCCATGCTAATTATGCTAAATGATAAACATGTTTTTCAAAAAGGGAAACAGAAATATTGACCTTTATTCTGGAGCCTTTTTAGTTTTGTGTTGATAGATCTTTAAAAACAGTTTTAAAAAAACTTTTGCTTGAAACCAAGACAGTGTTGAGGGCTTCTTAATCCAAGCAAACAAGGCTTTTAGGAACAGAAATTGCAGAATTTTGACAAAATGTTGCAAGAATTAAAATTTTTTTATGTAAAAAAAGATGAAAAATGAAATCTGATTCCAACTTAAACCACTTTAAACGTCACACATGTGGCAAAAATAGCAAAAATGTCAGAGTATTGGTTTGTAAATCCCTCTCATTGGGCCTTTTATCAGTGTAATGTCACGTCTGTTGAGCGTCCTCAGACGAGCACAGCAGTGAGTGCATCCTGATGAGGCGCCGCTTGGTCTGCTCTCCCTGCAGGTATGACTAGCCTTGGAGGGGTCGTCGCTGGACTCTCACTGCTGTGGCAGTGTTGCCAACGACGATCTCAACTCTGAAGTCACACAAGTCACCACTGGGCTTTAGTCGCTCGAGCCAGACATGCCCATTAGCTGATCCAGATCGCTTTTGTGAGGCGTTCGCCGCTCAGTAGAAAGCCTTCGACTTGTCAGACAGCGTTCATAAAGCATTTAATCAAGAACTCCTCAAGGACGGAAGAGCCCCTTCACGGAATTGATGAACTGTTACACTGAAGAAATGTATACAGTAGCTACCATTGACTGACAAATCTGTAAATCCACTTCCACTAGCCAATGTAGTGATGTGTACTCGTCAATCTCAGCTGAAGACATCAATTTTTCTAACACGCCGTCATGCCTTTCTGTCATGTTTCCTCCAAATGTCAATTTGGTGAATTATCTACATGTGACATAATAGATTTGTGGGATTTTTGAAGGTTTCAGCTCAAAGATTTAACTAAACGGGAGGGAAAAAAGTCCGACTGTGTTTTTTGTGTGGACTCAGCAGGAGAAGGACTTGTTGTCTCACACCCTCCATCGATGGGTTTTAGCACCACGCGGGCCTCAGCCACCACAGGACTGCGATGAGATGCTGTGCAGCAACTCATCAGGATTTCAAAAGAGGAGAGAAAGCTGTATGTTTTCTGTCAATCACAAATCTCTGAATGTACAAAGCAGAAACCGTCTTCTTTGTACCAAACCTGCAAAGAAAGCCCTCTGAGCTGTTTGTGCAGCACAAAAAAAAGCATGCTGTTATGGGAAACAGTGCAATTGCCAGTATATGATTAACCACAGCTTTATAACCATTACATCGAATAATGGGTTTGAAAGGAACCACTCGTCTCTTTTACAGACAAGTGAACGAAGCGGGATTGTACATCTGATGTGATATTTGCTGTTGCTCGTGCTTACATGTTGTGCTGTTTGCCATACGTGCAGAAATGCCTTTTTCAGTAGCTTTATGCCATGTTTTGTGAGACAGTACTTTTTTATAGACTCATGAACATGATTGTAATGTACTGAGAGTTATTTTGTTCACAAATGTGAAAACATGAAGAAAACAAAACCTTGTGCTCCCAAACTTTTGTTGTTGTTTCGAGGTCTGCTTGTAAACTAGGACAATGTGTACAAATCGGTGTGCAAAGCTGTGAAGTTTGGTGCAAAAAGAAAAATCCTTTTTGAGTAAAAGTGATGCTAAAGCCAATGTGAATACAGCTTTCATTCATTTTAAACAGGATATATGTTGGATTAGTTGTTTACAGTTTTGTTTTTTTACTTTGCCTGCTTTAAATAAAGAACTTTGGGAGAAGCTGTGAGGCTTTGATCTGTCAGATGCTTTACCCAACATGTCGATTTTTGGATTTTTTTATCAAACACATGTTGCGTCACATTAAGCAACACATGCCCAATAACTCCTGACAGGGGGCAAAATGCACCAATGAAAGAAAAGCTTTCCAAACGAATCACTGCTCAATCAGCTTTTTGTGATGAGAAACACTGCCGGTTAAATGAAGTAATCCCTGACTAGCAAGAGACCAGAATGAAAATGAAGCTCCTGCCCTTCAGCTTTCATGACTTAGAAATAGAATTAAAGGAAGAGGTGGAAAGTACACAATACTAAATCACCAAATTCAAAGTGCTGTTAAGTTGAGAAAAATGTACTTAGACTGCGTCACAAATCCCAAGTACTCAAATACTTTTCCTCAAGTAAAAGTAAAGAGTCAGCCACTGAGAAACGACTTTTAGAAATAAGTAATTATTTTTTTGGAAATTTATTGAAAATGTTCCAATGTTTTGTATGCATTTATTGTAAATGTGTATAAATTGTTGTTTTTTGACTGCTCCTGTTACGGGTCACTCATCACTGGTGGAGCAGGTGGAGAAACAAACCAGGTGGTAAAGACTCAGATCGAGATTCCATTGCGGCTTGACCGCCCAACAGGGCAGAGCGCTTGCAATCTGAACAATAAATGAATCACAATGACTTTTGGTCAAAGAGCAACGTCAAAGATCACTGAAGGACACAGCTGGCTGTTGGAAAACAATTCTGCTAATGCCAAGAATTCCTATCAACTAATCAGACTGCCCATGTGAGGCCTTGGTTGCTCGGCTACCGACTTCAGTCTTATGCTACATTTACACCAATTTGCATGCCTCGCTTTTGACGCACGTCAAATTCTCTGCTCAACGCTTGTCTAAAATGTGTTCATAAACTCCACGCTCCTGATCGACGTGAGAGGAGCGACCGTCAAAAGTTTTTAGACTCATCGCTACGTGGAAGCATTGACGATGTCTCATTCACAATGCATGGAAGACGGATGACGTTGAGAGATCAGGTTTGTTTCTTTTGAAAAGCTCCCCAAAAGCACATGTCCACGCCTGGGTTCATGAGATCATTCAGAGATTCTACCATTGTGGTGCAGGAGCTACTGCAGGAGCTGTAAAATACAGTAAACCGATACAGTAAACCCCCTTTATTTTAAGATCCTGAACGTCATGGCACAAAAAAGGCAAGTGGCAGACATGAAAAAAAGTCACCTGGACTGAGCCGAAAGATCCAAAGGGATCTTCATCTTCTTTGAGGATGAAGAACAGCCCATCCATCCTTCTGAACAGAGAATGTAGTCTCCCCAGAGGATTTTGGAGGATTTGGATTTACTGACGAAAAGTTGCTCTGTTTTCCGCAGCCATAGATTGAAAAGCACTTAAAAGAGCTGAAAATATGTCAATGCCTTGAATGCCACTATAACTGTCTGATTGTTTGTTTGGTTCTTACATAACCTGACACATGCAACACAATTATCAGTATTTGAAAGAAGAACTTTGGAAGATCAAGCAGTTGTCAGCATTTTTGACCTTGCCATTCATGTGATTCAACATAGTGAATATCAAAAATCTAAATTAAGTTTGATATAACAAGAGGATTGAATGAGAGTTTGAATGACAATACATTTCTCTTATTCAATTTAATTCTGTCTTTTCTATTTCCTGGAACACTCAGAGAGTATTCAAACGAGTCATTGTTACCATAAAGTTACATCATATTTCCAGGAATGACCTTTTAAGAATCAAAAAGTTATCAAAGGACAGATGTTTTTGGAGGAAAAACAACATTAGAAGAGCAAATGAAGTCTCGCTGACAGAGTGAGTCATTAAACTGTGTTGATGCAGCAACAGAGAGCTCCACGGCCATAACAGCAGGACCAGAGCGACTGGGGTGTAATTTCAAATCTCATCAAAATTATATTACTCTATCTTATAATGAAACTGAGAAAACGGGCAAATCACAAACATACATTTATGTCTGCTTCATACTTTATGACTTATTCCACCTCGAGTTACACTTTTTAAATTGAATTCTTTTTTATTAATTGCAAAACATGTCGTTTATTATTATTATTTTTTTATGAAACAATAAGCCCATTTGGTAATGATGGTTTGTGCAGGGAGTTAGGAATGGAGGTTTGTGATGGACCCAATGCAAAAAGCCGATTTGGATGACAGAATAGGTTTTTAATAAATCGAGTTTAGCTTGATTTAAAAAGAAAGCTAAATATGAACAAAATCCTGAGCACATGTCAACAAAACGGGAACAAAAAAAACAGCCACAAAAAAAAACAGCCAAAGAGGCAGCGAATCTTCAAAAGACAAGTTTGTGCGTCTGATGAGATGATCATCTCTTTGCTCATGAGGGTCTGACCTTTTCTGAATGAACTAGCAAACACATCTTTCGTATATAACACAATCCGGCCGGTGTGGCAGCGTCTCAGCAGAGTTTGATTCCTGACCTCCTCGTTCCATTTGTTGATCCATCCTTGACAAGCAATTTGAGGAGCAACAAAAACGAAATAAAAAGGTGCCAGACAAAAGGTTGGAAGTACTTTTGAGTGTAAAAGCACTTTAAGTGATCTTCAGGACGACGGAAGATTATATAAAGGCTTCTCGTTTGGCATTCATCTGCAGGAAAAACCAAAGGAGTCTGGTCGGTTTTGTTGCTTAAAGAGGCTTTTCAATCATTTTAATGGCCTGTGTCGCATGTTTGCTGCTGTAACAAGGTAAGAGCTCACAGAAAAGGCAGGGCTGCTCTTAGAGTTTAGCTCGAACTTAAACCCATGCATGCTGAGATGAACATGTCTGCAGCCAATGAGAACAGAGGCAGCATTTATGCAAAGATTAAGAACCAACTTCGAAAATTAGTCACTGAAATTCTCTTCTTGTTTTTTGTCGGATGCATAAAAATCCCTTTTCTGCTTTAAATCTTCACCTCTCAAAACTCCTTGTCTTGCCATTCCATCCACCACTTGTTTTGTAACACAGTGTGTCACTCTTAAAGTCCCACAAGACAAGAGTTTTGTCTGCTTGGCGTCTTTTGAAACAGATTCAAAGAAGCTTCAGTCGTTTAATCCCAGCCTGGTTCAGGTTTACTGTATTCCCCGTCACGTCATTTATGCCCTTTTTTCTCCCTCTTGCTCACTGAAGCAACTTTCAAGGCAAATTGGCCTCTAGAGACGCTAAAATTTGATCCAACAGATTTCTAGATGGTCTGCGTTAAGTCAAAGGATCACATTTTTAGCGGTTTAACAGATATTTTGTGAACCAGATTTTTGTTTCCTCATAATTGGTGAAACTATTTGTGAAACCAATAGGTTTACACAGAAACATCACTTAACGTTTCATAGTTTTTAAACTTTGAAAGTGTGAAAAATATTTTGAGTGAGTCAGGGAGCTTTTGTTGATGTGGAGAAAATCTAGTTCAACAAAGCTGTGTGTTAAAAGAGCAGGAAAACGAACCCTTTGCCTCATGGGAAACCATTTACTGTCTGAATAAGAGGAGGAGAATAACCTCGAAATGAGGAAACCTTTGTGAATTATCAGGTGTGGAGCGTTACTCTTTACCTTTCGTTTTTACAACACATGAATGTCCACAGGCATTGTATGAGTTTCCACGTTCAAAATCCTCGCATCTGAAGTTTTGAAGTCCGTTTTCAGGCTCCACGTACAAAACGCACGACCACTGAACGTTGAAAGTTAAACCACGTTGAACTAAGACCAATCAGGGACTCTGATTTAGTTGCGATGTTTGGATAACATCCCTTTTAATTCCCATAAGTGAAATAAAATTGAAAATTGATCATGGAGGAGAAAAGACGGAATTACGTGAGACTTTCATATTTTGGAATAGAGCTGTGAAAGTAAAAAGCCTTCCATATTTCACACCAATCTTCTTCCAACAATGCACCATAGCTTCGGGTAGCGACAGTCCAGTGTGAACACAGCATGCTAAAAGCGCGTTCAAGCATGTGTCAAATGCCTGCCAAAAAAAGAACACCATTTGTTTTGAAATAATTTATGCATAACAATCTTTTGACAGTTTTTTCAACGGTTGGTGACAAAATCGTTGTGAACAATTAAAGGTTGTTTTCCAGTTACATATTTTCTGTTGATTCTCATTAATTCAACTGAAAACGTCAAGCAGGAGCGGAAAAATACATTTATGCAATATAGTATTTTTGCAGGTTTTTACCTTTAAAAATGGGTCAGTTTGGCCCAGAACATAATAGAAGGGTTTACAATAAGATAAAAAATAAAATGGGAACCAAAGGTAACGTGACGTGGAATAGAATCCGCAACTAAACTTGAATGTATGGAAGAACTAATGAAGTGTTTTAGGATAAATAAAAACTAAACAATAATAACAGGAAATGGCAGTGGCATGAAAGAGTCAGATTGTTTTGTTCTGAGCTCATTGGCTTTGTGGGGTCTTTGATTCTGCAGTCACTCTGTGCTGTTGCAGAGCTCTGCTTTCCTCAGGCTGTTTCGCACTTGATGAATGGCTCGCTGATTCTCATCATGTAACAGAGAGAAAGATTGCATTTCGCTGGTGAGGCTTGGAGGGGGTGAGAAGTGGAAACGGAAATGAGACTCGGGCGTGGTGAGGAGACGAGGAAAAGAAATAGTCCGAAATCAGACAGCAGGTAAAATCTTGGCTCATTAGGCAGCTGAGATGTGAGCCCTCCACCTCATCTCATCGTCTGAATGCAAACAGAGCATCCTATAAAAACCCAGCAGTTTGTCAGATGACCAATAAGCCAGCTTATTGTCAGCCCAGTAACCGACAATCACCATAACAACCCCGCGGGGAGCAGCTTTTTCCTTCATCTGCACACCTGTAGTGTGTGGAGGATGCAAGCCGGCTCCATCCTTGGCAGCTGGTTTGGTGTAAATTAAGCTAACATTGCTGACCAATTTTCCACTTGATTACTTTCTGCGTGAGACTGAGAAACCCTCCTGTCAGGTAAAACTGCAGGCCTTGCACTTTCATGACTCTGTCCACCTGCTTCTGCTTTGCTCTGCACTCCTCACCTCTGAAAGATTGACCCTCAAAGCGTCATTGAGGAGCATCTCTGACAGCTAAATCACAGCTTTACCCCGCAAGACTCAAAGGAAGTAGAGCGATGTTTGATTCATTTCTGAGTCCAAACAGAAATCTTTAAACAGGATCAAGCGGATTTTCACAAGTTTCTGAATTCTTCATGAAACATCTCCTGCCGTTTTCAACGTATCTGTTTTATAGTTTGAGCTATATGGAAATGAAAACTGGAATTAGTCTATGCTTGGTCATGCAGTACCAGGTCATGACACTCTGTAACCCAAACCGCTCTGAAATAGACTTCACCAAAGCGCAGGTCACACTGAAACAAACCACAATAACCCTGATTGGCCCTGATGTACTGATGTCATTGTGTTTCCTGCTGTGTATTTCAGACTAATCTTGTCAATCAAAATTGTACAAACGGTGGTACAAGGTTGGCACCAGCATCAGGCAGTGGAGCCACCACCAGTGTGTGAAGGGAACTGTGGCTGTAAAGCGCTTCAAGCCTTCAGACGAAGGTAGAAACAGTGCTGCATAAACATTTATCATCTACATTCATGACCACACCGATTTAAAAAAAACTCAGGTGGAGGCATGATTCTGTCAACGCCTCCCCATCGCGCTGTGGTATTTGTGATCTTCAGTGGTCATTCAAAGAACTGCAACTTTTAGTACTTCCTGCTTTGCTTCAAGCAGTGAAGATTTTATCCTCCTTATCGACATGTGTTGGTCTTTATCCCTCTATTCCTGCTGGAGGGCAGAATCTGTAGTTTTATTAAAAGATTTCCATGCATCAAATTTTGCAACTTGAATCAACTTTTTTTCTCTTTCTAAGGGATCAGAGAATAGAGGATGTCAGACACTTTCTGCTTCCAAGTATTCAAAGTCAAAGCAATGAGTTGCAACCATGACAAGAGAAGAGCGTGTTCTCCTCCACTCATCCAAGCAAAAACGTGAGTTTTATTCTCTGCACATGACTAATCTGTGCTCTAGTGGTGCAGAAGTACTTGTATGCATTGATAGTTCCCTCATGTAACTCTAATAAACGCACATGCTCAGTCCATGCATCAGTGAATCTGTTTCAGTGCGGCGCCAACCTCTAAGATTCAGAAGTGAAACCTTTTTTTCATCAGAAATCCCAAGTCAGACATCCTGTCACTGGAAGGAAATGCTTTTTTAACTGCAAGTGAGCCACGCAGGTTTTTTGAAGAAGTCGTGTCACAGAAAGAGCTCACGCAGCAGCATCTTTGACATCCTGCTGGCTTCACGCCTGACTTGGCAACACCTTCTCCCCGTTTCTCACAGTGAGGACAGATGGCAAGGACTTACCTAGGAAGAAACCCTTCAACACACATGCTCACACCCAGTCACGAGACACAATTGTCTCTCTGTCCAACAATGATTCATCGCTTCTCCCACCGAGTGTCTGCGCTTTTGTGCAACATGTTTTGATAACCATGAGTCAGCAAGTCAGACCCTGCTGCTCCTTATTGTACCCCACCCCGCCGCTGCATCTTCTGAGAGGTCAATTTGCACTCAAAAAAATTGCTGTGACACTTACAGGTTCAAAAGGAAAACGACAAGACCTGCTATAGCTTGTAGACGTGCAGTCAAGCATCTCTTCAAAATAAAATGCCAAGAGACCAAAACGGCATAATGCACAGATAGCTTGTAGGCGAGCAGCCGAGTGCAAACTGTGGAGGTGGAAGACACTGTTAAATCTGTAAGGACAAACAAATCACGAGCCAACGCAGCGGAGAATACAATTCACACGCAGCTAACTGGCTTCCCGCCTAAGTGGCTTGTTTGTGATGAAGGCAGTCTCTTTCAGACTAAAGCTGCAGAAAAGAACAAACTGAAACCTCTACCTTCATCATGAGACAAAGATACTTTTAGTAAATACATTTTGATGAAAAAACACGATTTTAAATAAGGTTTTGTGTATGATAAAAGCCTGCACAGAGAAACCGGAAATAGTTTAAACCTAATTTATTTGATCATTATAAATAGATGCATTATGTTTGAATGCACTTTTAAAATGTAAAAACAAACTGGGTTATTAAAAATAAAAAAATCAGGATGACCATCGTAATTCTTGTTCCCTCTACAAAATCCTAAAGAAGACTTTGGCCGTTTTCTATTCACATCAAAAATGTCGTTTGGATGATTTTAGGGAAGTTGACTTTTTTTTGTTCATTTAAACATTTGTTAAATATGTTTTATGTCTGAAAAACTGACAAATGTCTGGACCAGAATGAGCAGTAATTGAAAGAGTTTAATCCAACAAAATACATTTAATTAGGAATACACTGCGTTCAACACAGTGCACAGATTTCACATTTTCCTCAAATGGATAGGTTCAGGTGTCTTCCCTCTAATTTATTTCCTGAAAGCACTAGAGTTAATGTTTAACCCGGTCAAACAAATTGGATGTATTTCTGTCCCCAGAGTGGACAGTGAACCCATCAATAGCAGAGATGTCAGTAGCTGCTCTGGATTTGTGGTTGCAAATCTTTACAAACAAATGTCCATAAAGTAAAAGGGGAAAAAAATGTATTAAAAAAAGGCGGCATCAGTTGGTTGGGCCGTGTTTTAGGCGTCATCAGGTTTGTCTGCTGGTGGTCCACATGGTTGAAGCATCTTCTCCATCAAGTTGAAACGGACGCGAGCTTTGCTTTCATTTTCGGCGATGGAAAAGTAGTTGAGCAGGTCAAAATGACCCATGTAGGAGCAGTAAGAGTCACGGTGCTGGTTCACAAGCCATTCCCATTTGGTAGTGTCAGCATGCCCTGTACCGATGTACTTGGACTGAAGATGCTCCAGCTGACTGTGGATATTGTATCGGTCAGTCATTCTCTCTGAGATCAGTCAACGAGCTCTGGGAGAAATAAAGCAAAATAGGAATTTTAATTGTAACTCAGCAAACAGATGGTACTGTTAAAATACAACTAATAAAAAAATGAAGGTTTCAGGGTTTTTTTTCCTGACATTTGAGAGGAGAATTACAATTTAAAACTAAAACATTTGTAGATCATTTGAAGTGAAAAAACTCAATAATAAGGACTTTCTTTTATTATATGGTGGTACTTGTATATAAAAGCTAGCGATGGATAGCAAAGGTAATGAACATGGCTTATAATGAATAAGGTAGGTTCACATCAGTCGCACCAACTCACAATTAAGCAGCCACATCCAATTAAAAGGCTTTGCGAACGCACGCCAACCCAATGTCTGGTCACGGCCTCTACGTATGAAACGGGCGTTCACTGATTGCGCACTAGACGTTCAAGCAATTGGACTTCTTCGTTGCTAAATGGTGATTAGGCTGAACTTTAACCAATCAGGGACTTAGATTTGGCAGTGAAGTGTGGGTAGTGTCCCTTTTAAAACACTGAAGTACCAAATGTTTAAAAAACAATCAAAGAGGATTCATTTTATGAACCGCTTAATCCCTTTCGGGGTCACGGGGCTGCCGGAGCCTAACCTGGCTACTCATGGGCGATAATTTAGAGTACCTAGGGATAATTTAGAGTAACCAATTAACCTATGAAGCATGTTTTTGGATGGTGGGAGGAAGCCGGAGTCCCCGGAGAAAACCCACGCATGCACAGGGAGAACATGCAAACTCCACACAGAAAGGTCCCCCATTGGTGGTAGTGTTTCTAATTCCCTTGAACCAGGAACCTTCTTGCTGTGAGGCAAGAACGCTAACCACTCCGCCACCGTGCAGCCCAATCATGGAGGAGAAACGCATAATTGCAGTTTGTGCAAGGCCAGAATTATATGAGACCAAGACGTACATTTACAGTAACAGAGAAAGAACAGTGAGAAAAACACGGGCTAAATGAACTCTCATGAAACCGTGTATGGCGCGTTCTCTCCTTAATGGGCAACACGTACCTGGTGTGAACATACCCTTATACACACACTTTTAAAGTCATGAAAGGTCAATCTGAAATGTTCCACACAGTAAACACGTCAAAAGTTCATAAAATCCTATTATTTGCATCTTGGATGAGTAGAGAGAACCTGAAAGTAAAGATCTTTAAAATGTGTCAATGAATTGTAGCTACTCATTATTTTTCATGGAAAGTAGCTTTAGTTCACTATCATGAAGCCCTGCTGGTTAGTTATTTATTGAGTTGTTTAGTTAAAACATTTAAAAGTCAATTTTATTCTCTTACAGTTGGTTACTGCACACAAAAGTTATATCAATTTTAGAAGATTACCTCATTTTATCTCAACTTCATCTGCACAACAAAGATATATTATACACAAAAGTTTTATACTATATGTAGACATTTAATTTTATTTAAGCTTCATTACATACTGAACTCAAAGTGTCCTTTAAAGGCTGTGGGAGAAAGTAAGAACATATCTGATCCAAGTGATTTACATTTCATATATTAAATTACTTTTTTTTTTAATTCTACCTAAAATGCTCTGTATCCAGAAAACAACATGCATAAAAGCCAGCATACAAATATTTCAAAACCATTTAACATAATACTCATGTACCAGTCTATTAAACTAGATTAGAAATAAAGCAATTTTACAGTAACACGCATGAACATGAAATAAAATACTCAATAGAAAACAAATTCTGAAAAAGTCATCCTTTTTTTTTACCTTAAAGAGTCAAATGTCTAATAAATGTTTCATCTGTTATTTCTATTTAAATATAATATGAAAACGCCTCATTTATTACCATATCGCCTTACCTTCACAGAATGAAATACAACCGCTTTGTGTCGTTTGCACAGCCACAGATTTAAACTTATTGGGCATTTATTAGACTGGTATTAACACCCTTCACTAGCAAATACATTTTGAACATTGTGTGGTAATTAAAAAAACATGAGATATGAGTGATTTGTTAGAATATACAAAGCTACAGATTTGTCATAACTCTAAATGAGTAAATGGATGCATCTTGAAGCCTAACACAAAAAAAAGCCTTTAAAAGTCTGGTCTTTTTAAGGAGTTAATAGTTAGGTTTCCTAGTTATGAACAAAACAATGCAATGCATACCCACCAAAAAGTAAATTTAAATAAATTGGTGTCATACTGTATTGCAGATACGTGTCACTTGCGGCTTAGAACCGTTTGCGAAAGCGTAATGCATTTAAAACTAGTTTATTAGCTTCATGCTAACATTAGCTTGGCTTTCCGCTAATAACTCGCTACAACTCCTTCAACTTTAGTCTCTCTCGTAGCTAACTGCGCACTTTTTTTTTTATTGTAGTCAGCTCTGCCTTACAATATAAGAACAACTTACTGGAAAAGCGCGGGTTTCCAACACAAAAAGGTTTGAAAACGTAGGATGAAAGAACGGCTTCTATCAAAGCACACCACAACCAGCCAGAAGCTAACTTCCGGTTTGCATCGCACTTAACAAGCCGATGAGAAACTGAGACGGTATATTTTTGTTCTATCATTTTAGTTCCTGATCTCTTGAAAAAACTGGAAACCAGCAGTGACCAAGACATAAAAAGCCTGGAATAAAAATCCTATTTTCTGATGATAATTGCGCCAGATCGGTATAAACCGCATTTATTTCATTTTATTTTTTTTTATTTTATTTTACAGCAGACAGAAAATTGAATACAATAATGTAAATCTATGGACTGTAAATGTTAATTGCTGATGTTCCAGTTACAAAGTATTTGTAGTGTTTTTTAAACACATTCTTCTATGCCCAGTTTTGAATAAAGTTTTAAAAAATAGACAGGAAATGGTCTGATGGTTTATAGTTGTCATTATGTGACCAGTAGGCTTTCTCTGCTTTGTCCGCATAAAAAGTGCTACATAAAATTAAAGTAAAGTTACAATATCATTTAGCATCCACAAATTTCATTATTTCATATGATTTGTGACAAAGAATCAAAACAGAACAACCTAAAGTTTCTTTTTATTTTATATCTAAGGAAACTCAATCTTAAAGAAAGAACATAACTAAACTTTACAAATAATGCTTTTGGTTTACTGTCCAGCATTAAAAATTGGGCTTATTTGCAAAAATGTAAAAACTGTTATAAGTTTGCAGTAAACAAATCAACCAAAAAGATTCTTAACAGCTAAAAATGTGAACATTTTAGACCCAGCGGGCAGAATCCCTCAAAAGTAGACCTGCTTGTTATATTTGCAGAATAAGAGATAATTGGAGGTTCTAATAATACTCCATGGATTCACAAAACTCAGGTGATCTCACAGAAATGGTGACAACACAATATAGAGGTTAGGGAGTTTGGTCATAACTTGGTGTTCTCAAGGATTAAAAAAAAAACTATTTTAAGAGTAGATTTGTAGATAAGCATACTTAGCCAACATGGTTTCCTCTTTATGTTTAACATATACGATAAGATAAAAAATAATTTGTGTATTGCAGTAACTGTTAACAGTAGCTTCAATGTTGGTGATGATTATAATCCTTGTGTTGATGTAATACTGATGACATATAGCCTTCTACTTTGCCGTTTGGCGGCTCCTTCACTGCATCCTCTTTATTTTTTTGGTGTTTCTCTTCAGGTAGCTCTAACCTCAGCATCTTTTACCTAACACAATCACTTGGTCTCATCTGAACGTGTCCAAGCCATCTAAATATTACTTCCCTGTATTGATCTTTTAAACATTTAACACCAGCACATCTAAGCACTGTCTTACAGCTCTCATTCATGTCCTGAATAATTTCCACAGTTTTTTTGCCACTCCAGACTTCCCCACACAAACTCTCCAACCTGTCATAGACTGTCTCTTCAGGTACAATGCACCTTCTTCTGACTTTCTCTGTTCTTCTCCAGCAGCAATGTCAAAGCAAAGATTGTATCTGTGCTTTTCTTTCTTGATCTAAAATCATTATGAGAAGAAATAGCCTTACATATTTCTTCCTGTCACAACCTCTCATCAGCATCAGCCAGGTTTAGCCAGTAGCTACTTACACTGAATCGTATTTAATCTCTTTTTATCTCATTTGGTTAGGTGCGAGGTCGGTTGAGTTGAGGGCATTCTGTGTGTTTTATAATTAATTTTTTGGTTTTATTTAATGCTCTTGCCTCACAGCTAGTAGGCCCTGGTTCAAATCTCAGCTGGGACCTTTCTGAGTGGAGTTTGCATGTTCTCGCCATGCATGTGTGGGTTTTCTCCGGGGACTCCGGCTTTCTCTCACAGTCCAAAAACATGCGTCCTAGTTAACTCTTACATGTCCCTAGGTGTGCATGTGTGAGCGTGTGTGGGAGTGAATGTGCGACAGACTGCCAACCTGTCCTGGGCACAGCAGAACAGTGGCGGGTTACAAAATATTGATGGGTTTTAATTATTTGTTTAAAAGCTGTAAAGCACTTTGTGTTGAAAAGTGATTTATAAATAAAGTTTTAATTTGATATTTAAACTGCAATTCATTGTTGGGGAAGAAATAATATATTTTTATTGTTAGTCGTAGCATAACACCATTTTTTTCAGAAAAGTAGATTACAATCACAAAAATTGTGTCATTAAGTAAAATGGAATGAAAATCTAAAACATGGAAATGAAATCTTACAATATTACAAATATAAAGAAAAAAAGTGAAACTGTTTAAGAAGATGACGGTGAAACAAAGTTATCTGAAAAATACAGATGAATAAATCATGATAAAAGCAAGGTTGATAAAATACTTAAGAGAAATAACATAAATGAGATAAAGCAACCTAAAGCAGCATTTTACTCCTTTTCATTGCATTCAGCTCTTCCTGCATCCCCGTTAGATCTGCTTCCAAAGTGGAGCTCCATTTAACGTGCCTTATAGATGGTGAAGGTGATGCATTGTAGTCAGTAAATACAGACGGAGCAGTTCATCACTCAGAGAATCAATTTAATCTCACACAACAGCACATTTTCCCTTTTGCCTTTCCGACCGGCCAGGACCCTGCAGCATCTTCACAACCTACAGTGGGGTCGGATTCACTTCCTTCACACTTTAGCCCTCTAATCACAATGGCAGCGACATGTGTTTGCCCTTGTGCCCGACACAGTTCATGGAACCTGTTAACAGGCGCTTGGCCTTGATGGAAGCTCCTTGTTAGACTGCTGCAGCACATCTGTTGTATCCTTTCATTACACAACAGCTCTGCATAATGATGCATCCATCCTCGTTAAATGCTCCTCTTTAGAATGTGCTGCTTTTTTCTCCCCCAGTTTGCCTCACTTTTCTGTCTCCACGTCTTAGTAAATTGACTTTTTTTTTCACTTTTAAATAATGCAAAATTAAAGAGTTTTGTGTTTTTCGTCTTGTGATTGTAAAATTTTCATAAGCTTTCAAGAAATTCTAGTGGAACTTACATGTGATGGGGGGTGAATGTACAATGAGCATTAGAGCTGGGATGAAAAAAGACTAACTCTAACAGCCACTCGTGCAACCTCAGGGAGCTTAAAAATGATGGCTAAAGCCATCGCTTTCCAGATGAGTAGTGGGTTTGGATTACAGCTGAAACCTGCAGGCAATTTAACCAGGTCAAAACTGTCCTACTTTTCCTGCCAAAGAAACTTTATTACACTTTGTGTGTTATACAACGGTCACGGCGTATCTCTCTTTCCGAGGTAATTGATTTTTGATCAAATTTCTTTCAGAAATAAGCTTTTGAACTCAGGTTGGAAATTGTGCACTCCACCAATGATGATGTAATTCATTACAAAGATATGAAGGTCGAGCTTTTTTCTCCCACATGAAAGGTGTGGGTGAGGACTACCAAACCCCTGAGGGGCAGCTTTGAAATATGAGTCCCGTCTTCTTTTTTAACTTTTAAGGCTATCTTGATGTCATCCTTCATCCTGTGTTTCATAGGTTTTCAATTTAAAGCTACGGCTGTTAGAAGATAAGTTTGCACAGCCGAAAGATCAAGCTGTGATAAGATCAACCATCAAGTTATTGTGTAGGAACCCAGCAACGCTCTGATGATTCACGTCTTTGACTGACGTCTTTGTCCTGCCATCCCTTTCACTTCCGTCCCCTTTTTAGCTCTTTGACTGTTTTTTAGCTGCCATTTCCCTGTTCCCTTTCAAGGCCAACTCCATTACATTCACATCCTCTTAGAAATCCTGAAAACTTGCAGTCTGCTGAGGTCCATAGTTCAGGTTCATCTCAGCAAAGTGGATTTATTTCATTAGTTTTGTTCAAAACCTGAAAGGTTAAAGACTAACTCCAATTTATAATAATGTTTTTGGTGTTTTTAACATGTTATTGTAGCGTTTTTCTCATGATGAAAGACAAATGTTAAAAAAAAATTGTTTCTGAGTGTCCTTATCATTGTGAATCAGAAAAAAATCATTTGAAAAAGCCTGCAGTTGATATGTAGAAGCTACAACCAGCAGGCTATAGGCTCCCTGCTCCGCTCCTTTCTGATGCGTCTACTCACAGACAAATAGATCAACGTATTCATTTTCCTCGTGGTAGCTGGCAGCTGGCTCAAAACTGTGCTGCTGGAAAGCTCCAATATTTCTCGCCATTTTTGTTGCACCGGTAATTTTAGCTCGGGGGGAAAATTCCTGCCGGTTAGCAGAAACTATCTTGTAGAAAACGATACAAGTCAAAATTAAAAGACCACTTTTACAAACCCATTAAAAGATGACGGGAATGGGACCTTAAATTCATTTTGAACAGGTTGACGTATCTCAATTCATCTAATGTATAGATTCAATACATTTTAAATGTGTCCTTGAAATGAAATCAAGAATGTAAGATTTCTATGTATTAACATTTGTGAACTTACTGCAATAGTGCACCTGAGCTTTGAGGCAGTCGGTCTGAGGCTTTGCTAAGATGCTTTTCTGTGTTGTTGGATCTCATATTTTGCTCTTCATAGGTTCTATTAGGCGTTTAGCTGAGTTGAGTTTGCCGACCAGCCATCAGTCATTTTTCTTCAGTTTCTTGTTGAGTTGACAAACAAAATCTTATTTAAGAAAGAAATCCTAGTTAGTAAAACATGTTTCTCTCAAACGTATTTTGTTTTTGAAATGTTCTTTTTCTTGCAAGAGAGAAAGTAAACAAATTTTTCTTGAAACAAAGATCTTTTTAGTTTCTTACGAAAATGTCTTCCAAAATCTTGATTTCTAAGAGAAAAGTTCATTTACTTTGATCTTTGAAGAGCAAATGAGCATCAGTCACGCTCCAGAAATGAGTGGTTGACAGTCAAACGAGACACTGAGCATCTTAACCCTCGCTTACATCAAGAGCCGTCCCTGTCAACTGCGTTGCTTAGAAAATGTGCCATCCAGTTTCACACGGATGCAAGGAAATTAGTTTGAGGTAATGCTACCATAACTTTTTTTTTTTTTTATTCGGCTACCATGTTGTACTAAAACTGCTTTAGAATCCTCTAATTCAATAATTAATACAACCATTAAATCTTTGGATAGAAAAATCTATTGTATCTGAAGACTCAAAGGTAGCTATTTTCACAATAGAATCATTTTGCAGAAGTCCTGTTTCAGTTTAGTCTTTTGTTCCCACTAGAAGTCACGAAATGTGTGTTAAAGTTGTTTGCTGCAGTTGACTCATCTACTGGGGGAGCTGCAGACACAGCCGGGAGCCATTGGGTGTTTAAGCCCCTTCATGCTGACTGTCAGGCAGGGAGGCTCCAATTCCAGTTTTAGAATCTTTGGTATGACTCGTCCTGGATTTGAACTCATGGCCTTTCAGTCGCAGGACGGACACTCAGCCACTAAGCTGTTTCCCCCCCCCGTGGAATTACAGCATTCAACCAAAAGGCAACAATAATGTCCTGTTTCAGTTTTTGGCTTTTTGTTGGGAAGTCTTTATTTTTTTTACTTTAAATAAACCAACAATGAATGCTATTTTTTTAGTGAAGTGAAATGCTTTTAGTTCTTCCACGTTTTTTCAAAATATTGCAGCATAACTTCATAGCGTTTGCTGCAAACTTGAATCCTTCTGTCCAAACTAACTGGTTGGGCTGGATCATTTTGGGATCTTTCATGTTTGTGTGGAAAACATCTACAGAAGAAACACTGAAAGATGTTTACGTGAACATTTACATCAGAACTGAAAGTCTCCCATCAGCAGTTTTTGAGGAATAAATGAAGCTCCAAACATTCACAGCAGTTTTATAATGGATCATATCTTTAGTTACATGGATTTCATTGTATGCACATGCTTGATATACACCCTGTACAAAAGAAAAATCAATTTACAACAACACAGACATGAATGAATACTGTTGGCTTGTTTCCTGTACATCATTTCCTTTAACTCTGGCACATTCAGAAGCAGCAGGAATAACTCATTCTTTTGCTTCTTCTGCTTTAGAACAAGTGCTGTGGAGAAATCACTGATGCTTACAGGAACCCAGATACGAATAATGAACACCAAGCCCTGTCAAATAGTGAGATTCACATGTAAAGACACTGCTTTGATTGATCTATCGACAAAGTGCATCATTATGCATCTTAATGATTGACCCATTTGATTTTGGCAGGAATTAAAGGGGCTTAATGGGTTTTTATTCACTAAATGTTAATGTAATTGTATATTTAAAAGGGAAATAAATTCCTACTTGGTGCCCTTAGAGCCTTAATTAAAATTACTAAGGACTTTAAAAGGCTAAATGTTGAGAATAAAACATTAAAACTGAGAAAGGTTGAGATTAAATGAATCTCTGTGCCCGACAAAATGAGGTTTATGAACAGATCAACGTCTCTGTGCTGGAGGGCATGAAGATTCAGTTTGATAAAACTTTTACATGAATTTCTTCAACTAAATGAAGCTTTTTTTTCAAAACAAAATGTTTCTTCTTTGGCATCGTGTCCACTTAGTGAAGATCCTGCCAAACTGCAGAAAATTAAACTCTCTTAATAGAAGATCAAGCACTTTAATAGACGAGAAAACATAAACATCATAAACCTCAGCACTTTATGGCTTCTTTACAATTAAAAAAAACACCTATGTTTCTTAATTCTTTTGATACAGCGCCCTCTAGTGGTGTTGTATTGAACGGTCTGCAGTATTTGGGATTTAACTCTGTTTCCTGTTTGAGGAGCACGCCCATTTATGGGCGTCTGTCTTGAACTAAGCACAAATACTTCACAGCACAGTTCAGCCAAATTCTGAGTTCTAAAGGACACTGTGCTTGTTTCTGTTGTCTGTGACAAAAAAAAATGATACTACAATAAATAAGCTTCTAAAGGGTGAGAAATACACAGCACTGTTGTCACTACAGATATGTGCAAACGTTTAATTAGTGCCTTGAAACGGCCAAGGTTTTAAGACACATTTGTAGCTGTCATTACAGACATAAATAGTAGAATCCCAGACAAAGAAACCTCTTCACAGAAGGCAACTTGAAGGGCTGCAGCAGGAAAAGCTCACTGGACTGTGGGGTCAGTTCTGCCTTTAACCTCAGACCTCAGTCCATTTGAAAAATCCAGCTGGATTGAAGCTTTCCCTGCTTTCCCTGCTAACTAAAGCCAGAGTTTCATGTGAAAGAGAAAGACTGGATTCCAAAACAAATGGAGGGAAAGAGTCTGGAGAGAAGGTGGGCTGTCAGGATCAGAGTTTGTGATGACAAATCATGGTCGGTGGAACCTGAAAAACAAACCAAAAAAAGGGGTGAATTTATAGAAATACATATGAAGTAGAATGAACTGTAAGCTAATCATGCTTTCTCATGCATATGGTAACTATCTTTACACTAAAGTGTTAGCCTGAGCCACAAACTGAACTTTTATAGATATATTGTTTAAAGTATTTGTTGATTTGGTGTGAACAAAATCTAAGAAAATATCCAGGAACTAGAAGGTGTAACAATTTGTGGAGGCAAAAGCATTCAAATTCTAAAACAAAACAAAACAAAAATACTAAAGGTTGTTAAGTCAGTCGGTCAGCAACCACTGGTTTATATGAAAGGCCTCTGAACTAAAACATGCTAAAAAAAACAAAACAAGCAATGTAACTGTTTAAAATTAGTTTTTAAAAAGCTCTAATTTCTAAGTCTTAAGTAAATTATGATTTAAAAAGTTGAAAACAAATGAAATAAAGCTGCTAGGAAAGCAGCTTTCTCTTTCTCTTTCTGGTTGCAATACATTTCCAGGAAGATGGATCAGTGCTACAAGCCCGACTCAAACTATTCCAGACATCCAGAAACCTTTTCTGTTTAAGGCTTGCATTCCACCTGCTAACATGAAGGACATTCCCAGATACAAAACAGTATGCAAAAAATTATTTAAACTGAGAATTGCTTTCTTTGATAAAAAATTAGTATTTAAGCATTTCCTATAAAAGATAGAAAACAAGGCATTTTTGTTCCTGCAGCACAGAGGTTATTTCTTTCTATGCTAGGTGTAGAAATGTGACTCTTGAGTTTCTGCTTATGTAAAGTGTCTGCTACGTGACTGAAATGTTCTCCAGCTGCTGGACTCTTTCTGTTGTTTTAGAACTTGATTCCTGAATCTCAGCTAAAGCAGCAACGAAATTTCTTTAAAAAATTCAAAGTAAAGGTTTGGTTCTGATAAGGGTTCCATTATTTTTTTAGTTGGTTGATTATTTGATTTTTCCCCCTTTTTTATTTGAAAATTCACATAAAGTTCCCACTTAGTAAAAATTATTAATGGATCAAAGGAACTCCAACATAGAAACCTTCATTTTTTCCTTAAACCTTTTACAATATTTAGTTGTAGAATTTTCTGTTTTATTTTGAAAAAATGGGGACACTTCAGTTTAAAAAATGGCAGTTTTTCCCCCCACAATTCTTGAGCCATCCAGGTAGGACAAAAAGAAGTGTCTTCTTTCTGTGTGGTTGCTGCGTGGACTCGTGTCTTTATCTTTTTAAAGAATAAACTTCTAGATTACAAGTAAGACGTGGCACAGAGACTTCTATCTTCAGCGGTTGGTGTCCTTGCAGGCTTGTCACTGAGCACAAACACACCAGATTTAATAGCATTTGAGGGAACCTGCTCTTCGTCAGCAATGACCACTTGAGGCTCATGAACTCGCCCACCCAGGTGTAAATCACCACTTTCCAGAGTAAAAAGCTTTAACGGGTCAGAATGACATAAATATTGATCAGGGAGGGTTAATAAGCACAGAGATTTACTGTGAAAAATGACTGATGAAGCTGCACAGGCAGCAAAAACGCTGGGGGATAACGACTGCTGGGTACCTGGTAAACTGTTTGCTGTCTTCATGAACCTCCATCTCTCGGCTCTTAAATTCATTCAGTTCCTTACGGATAGCAGCCTGAGGAGGAGGAGAAGAACAAACACACATGAAGTGATGAGAACAAACAATCACAACACAAAATTCAGGTGAAGGCTTAATTTTGCAACCAAACATCCACAGCCTCAAAAAGATACTTGGGTTTATGATAGGTAAAAGTCACAAATCTTTACATATAAAAACAGTAAAAGTTTCTCAATTTGTAGAAACAAAATCTCTGCAAAAATAAATCAGCTTTTAAGGTCTGCTGCAGGAACGGGCAAAGGCCATGTAAGAATATTCAGCTATTTTAATCCTAAAGGTGTCGGATTACTATTTAGCATCAAAAACCCATTTGCTGCATGCTTACAAGTGTAGAACAGAGCATCTCTTAATGATGAAACATTTCGACTCTGAAAAGCCTTGTTCAGCTGAACGTTTGCCTTGAATTCTTTCCTGGCACCTTAAGCAGAATTTTTATTTTCCCGTTTTTTCTTACCAACATGAAAAACACAGTTTTCTTTCTGTGTGGCAATTCTACTCCCTATTTTCCGATCATGAATTTATCTAACACATCTGCAGTAACCTGTGGAAAGCAATACTTCCATGTGGTACAGTTTTAACATTTATACCAATTTACATATGTGGGGAAAAAATGAAAACCACAATTTATTCTAATTTTGATATTTCGTTCAAATAGAAGCAGCAACCTGGATCAAAACTGTACAGCTTCATAGCTCAGATTTTGTTCACCTTTTTTTTTTTTTTTTGCTGCACTAATGTTAACTTGGGGTGGCGTGCGGCTGTAAAGCTAGCGGGAGATTGTGTAAAAAAGGGCTGATGGGAAATTAGCAAAGTTAACATCCACACCAACAGTACCGCCCATAACTCAGAAGCCAATTTCTAATGATGTCTTGCTGCTCTGCAGAAAACATTAGGGCTGTCAAGTTATCATGCTAATTGCGATTAATTAATTACAGGCATTTTAGCATGTTTTTTTTGTTTGTTTTTTATTGTGTTGATATCATTTTGTGTCGGATGGTTACTTTCGTGTTAATGCGCATCTGGAGGAGCAATATCCCACTCATACCCCGATCATTTAGGAAAAATATATTATATTAGAAATACATTATTCGAACTTCCATCTCGTTGTATCTTTAAGTTTAAATAGTTTTTTACAAAAGCGGACTGTTTAAAATGTGGTGCATGGTGTTGTCATGGTAACAGCTGAAGAGTGCGGACAGCGCTCTTCTCTTTTTGAGAAAAGTGATCGTTGTGAAAAGGGAGGGAAAATTAACTCTTAGCGCTTTATTTGGTCCAGATGATGAAGCTGAAGTTTATTTTTTTTAAAAAGTTAAATTCCTCCGTGGGGTTTTATTTCTTCCTTCTTAGATTCTCTTCTCTCATTCTTTCCTACTTCATCCCAGTCTTTAAAATGATCAAATTCACCCAAATAGGTTAAAGGAAATAAAATTAAAAATCACTCTCATGTCTTTTCTGCTGTCTTAATGTTTAAGAGGGGAATAGGTTATATCAGTATTTGAATGATGGTACTAATAAGAAGTTTGCGTTCAATATTTTTTGGATTGCAGACAGGAAAGTGTTCCTACTATTGATGTGATAAATTAGAGCACTCTGGACCTGATGTATTTTTTATTTTTTTTTTAATTGTTCAAGATTGAGAAAAACATTACTCCTCAGTGGTACAAAGTGAAGGTTGGAAGTCTTTCAGAATAAAACAACTTTGTAAAGCTATGTTTTTATTTTGATCTTTTACTGCGCCTCAATGTCACAACTTTGAATAAAATACCTTAGGCTTTTCAAAGCAGTTTTTAGCTTAAAAAACATTGCGATTAAAATCAATTTAATTTAACAATACATAAAAATGTAATTGGAGTGGGAATATACAATTTAAAAAGAAAAACCTTTTTCCCCTCTGAAAAATCCATTTAGTGTCTTTAAACGTTTTTAACATGGTTTCAGTTGAGTTGTGTGTCAGGTTTTAGTGGATGTTGGCAATAAAAAGAGGGAATTTCATCAGTGATAAAATAAAAAATATATATATAGTTTCTAAGAAGATTTTTTTAGACTGTTAGTAAAAGAAAAAAAAGGAGTATAGTAATCCCTAAACAGGGACAGTGAGTAAGGGTGTAGTTTGGAACATGAACAGCAGAGGGCAGTAGATCTGAATGAAGGTCAGTATTTTATGGTTTAGTTCTGGTTAAAAACAGTTTTCATGAGCATTGCTATGTTTTACAGCAGGGTTTCAAAATTTCAAAATAAAGAATTCATGCAAAAAAAATCAAAGCAGGAAATTTTTTGCATGAGATCATTTTTTTTTGTTTAACTAAATCTCACCAAACTTAAATGGGTAACTGAGCGAGACAAAACTGTCTTTGTGCTCTTATTTCTAAGATTACATTTGTCTATTAAAGACATTAAAGGGGAAAAAAGTTCTTCTAATGAGATAAATATTAGTGAAGTAATTTAATTTTGTAAATAAAAACTTTGTTTTGGAAAATGAATAGGTAAGTAATCATCCTGTTAAGGTTAATAGCTGTACCTTGTCAGCAGGAGTCAGGCGAGTCCATGGTTTGTCAGCCCGCCGATCGTAATCCTTGGCATCCGTTACCTCCACATACTCGTTAAAACGAAGGATCCTCCGAGCCACGAGCTCAGCCACCGTAGGCCTCACACTCAGCTTCACAAAAACACAGAGACACACTACAATGTTAATATGTAATAACATTATAATTAAAGGATAAAATAAACTTCCCACTTTGTCCACTAGGTGGACCAATTTATTCATCCATTGTATTTTCTGTTACCTTGCATGACCCATAAGGTGGAGTGAATGCATTATCAGATAAATACAGAGTGTGTGGTCTTTCTGTTTTCCATTCTGAGAGTGTGTTTGAAGTACCTTTCTAGTGAGCCTCCTCTTAATCTCCTGTTTGGCTTCTTGCTCCTCCGCTTCATTCTTTTCTGAACACAGAGAATCATCAGGTCATTTTCACACCAACAATCTCCACCACAAACTTCTGCTTTCAATCACAAGATAAAGGCTTAAGACTTAAGAGCAGCAGGGCGTCATTTGTCAGATTAAAGCATATGAAAGTGCTGCCACAGTCATCTGTAGATTGTGTTGTCAGTGGTCCAATTTACTGAAAGAACTACTGTGCAGATGAAGAAGTGCTGCATGTATGAAGTGTAGTGTGGAAGCATCAACAGGACTATAAAGTCACAGCAAAAACTAAGTCCATTTATCAAGTGTGAGTGCAGTATTTGCTGAGGAAATAAATTCATTCTGAAATCAAAACGGCAAACATTTCTGCAGTGCTGTCAGGAATCTGCAGAGCATCGTGTGCAAACAAGTTTGGGGTAACTTGGCATCAAATACTCCTGAACTCCTCTACCTCAAGTAGGACCGTGGAATGAAAGGCATCCGTGACATAACAGCTGTACAACGCATTTTTAACTTTACAATAACTACTTTGCCCCCCGATCAAGTCTAAACCGCTTTATTTTGCTGTGAACCACAGATAAGAGAGTGAAGTATCACAGGAAAGATACTTTTAACTTTTCATTTGCTGCTTGAGTGTGTGTCACAGCATTACTGATTAAATTCAACTAAGCAGAATCTCAACCCCCTTCAGCCACCAAAGAAATGTAGAAGTGTCAGGGTGCCGCGTTTGCTGAAGGAAAGTGACAAACCTGAATAGCCAAAATAAAATGTCATGGCCGTTTTGTTTTTTATTCATTTTGGTTTGTATACCCATTAAAATAACTGCTTGATTCCTAGTAAAACAAGAGGATCTTTGAGCTTAATTTCTGCATTAGCATCCAGAGTAAATGAAATCCAGCCTAATTCTCTAAACACATATTTTTCCTATATCAAATACTTTAAGAAAAGATCAAATTCCAGAACAAAAAGAAGCTTGTAAAACTGTGTCTGAGAATCCTCTCCAAGACATTTTATTTCCTCAGTGCTTGGATTTGGATCCCACTGCAGTATCATGAACCTACAAGAACATACGTTACTTTCAGCAACACGTCTAACTTTAATTTCCTGTTCTGAATCCAGAAAGAGGTGAAGGCGGTTGGTAACAGTTACTTTCCACTTCCGATGGACAAATCCTGCACGATTACTCAGCCTTCAGCTGGGGAAAGAGCGCTTTAGAAAAAATCTTTGTTAGCCCAGGGGCACTCTTGCTGTTGAAAATAATCTTAAGCAGTTGTAAACAGCCTCAAATGTCAGGATAAAACATAAGCTAGGAAACCCTCCAGCAGGAACGATGCCACATAGAAATCAATGTGTTGATTTTTCTAACAGTACGTGTCCAGTCTGCACTTGAAATAATTTAAAAATATATAAATTACTCAGAAAAACTGTGGCAAACAAGAAAGTCAATGTGTTGTTGGTTTATAAGGGTTATAAAGAGCTCTCAGAGTGGGAGGCTCAAAGCTGTGGAGCTACAGAAGTCAGCCTGTCTCAGCTGTAATGACACACAAAGACACATCTACTAATATTAGTGTGAGAACATTAGCCTTACAGCGACTTGAACAACTTCTGTGTACCCACGCTGTGTTCATGACAAGAAAAATGACACGTTTCTGGACAATAAAGCTCTGGGATGATCAGAGGGGCGTCATCAAGAATGGAGAAAGGAAGTCCACCTGTTTCTGCAATCAGATTCACCATGAGGTGACTTTAATACAGAGAATATTTCCTGGACTAACACTTTTTTATAATATTAATATTATTTCAAGGATTAGTGAAACTAGAACATAAAATTGTCCTAAAAAAGGATATGTTTGTACTAAGTTCAGCAGGTTTAAAATAACTCAAAAGAACAAGAAAAAATATCTTATTCCTCGTAAAAGTATGTGTTTAAGCTGTAAATTTATGACATTTAAAGTCAAATTTACAACTTTAAAACACATACATTTACAAGAAAAAAGACAAATTCAATGTATGACTTTTAAAGTCATAAACACAACTTAATTTTCGAAATTTAACATTTCCGATATTTTTCTTGTAAATTTAAAACTTAAAAGAGAACTTAAAATGTAAAAAGAAAATGTTTTTGTTCGTACACTACCTCTTATTCCCTATTGTAGAAACATGCCAGTGGGGCCTGACAACTCTATTGTAGGTATTATTATTGTAGATTATAAAGGATTATAAAGAAGCTTCTTTTAATTGACACATTGTGAAGAAGAAAAATGAAATTACTGCCTGTTTTTAAGTAGAAAGTGTCTAGAAGCCCTAAAAACCTCAGATCAGTTCACCTGTCATTGTGAATACAACTACTCTAGGCTTTAATTGAAGCTGTTCTGGTGACATTTTTCAGGAAAAATCTTGACAAAGACGCTGTAATCCCATCAATCCTCTGGACTTGAGAAACTTACGTTTGAGGATGTTCCTCTGCTCCAGCTCCTCGGTTGTGGGTCTTTGGCTCAGGCGCCTAAAATGAGCAAACTACATTCTTATACAATATTTATCTCAGCTACGTAAAAATCTAACAATTTTTCTTTTTAGTAAAAATGAGAATCCATAGGCAGTTTTCCTTTAGTCATTTGGACAGTTACACCACCCACAGCTACAGCAAAAAAAGAATGAGCCATTATCGTCCTTCATAGCCAAAATCTCTGATGACAGGTAACACCTACTTACAGTTCACACCTCCAGAGTGTGTGGTTGTGTGTGTAAATGTACCTGACTAGTTTGCAGCCTATCTGCTGGCGCAGCTCATGCCTTTCTGTCTCAGAGCTCCGAGGCAGAATGTTTTTCTCCTCCAGCTCCTGCTTGCTGGGTCGGTTGCCCAGTTTGATGTTCAGCGTGTCTCGTCTGCGAATCTTACTTGCCAGCGAGCCTCAAATAAATAAAGAAAAAATAAAGTGGATTAAAAGCAGAATTTTTACAGTTGTGAAACTTTAAAAAATGATGCACATTAAAACAGATAAATCCACCACAACTCCCTCATACACCAAATATTTTTATGGTGTTTGAGTGTGAAGTTGCAGCATTTACCAAACTATACAAAAAAAATGAAGCTTTTTTTTTTTTTTTAAATAATTGCTTTATATGTAGAAAAGTGGAAAAGTGAGATTGAATCTGCAGTTGGATCAACCACACGGCTAATAAAGGAAAGTAAGATTCTGAGTTGTGTTTTAAAACACAGAATAGTTCTTAAACTGCAGCTCATCACTCTTTGTAGCTTGTGTCAAAAGCAAAGAGCAATCACAACTTTCTTGCTTAGAAAAAAGTGACTTTTTCAATGCAATAAAAGTATACTTTAAAATTGGAAATGATACATTTAAAGGAAAGTAACTTATAAGCCAACTTTAGTAATAACTGATTTCAGTTCTTCATGTTTAAAACAGTATTAAAGGAAACATCTAGTTTACAGACAGAAATTTGCAGACAGCATTCTATAGATAAAAACTGTTGGAAAAAATGTGGATTTTGTATCTTAATGGAACCTGATGATGGAAACAAAAAAGAATTTACAATAAACGTAAAAATGAAAAAAGGAAATGAAAGAAGGTTAAACATCGTGGATATTAGGATTTGAGCAACTGCAACCAACATCTGCTTTGGAGACAAAAAAACGTTATCTGATCCATCCTAATGAAAACCAGCATTTATTTATTTTTAATTATGTAGATAAACCTATATGCCTCCAGCATTTCCATTTGTATGGATACCAACTCTGCCAATGTTTACTTTGATGAAAAAGTAGATCCACTAAGTTAATTGTAGAATGTGATTTCCAGAATTGGCATTGACGGCAACATGATGCCATGGCGACAGATGAGAGGCCGCTCGTGGGATGCTGCCAGCTGATAACATAGTTGAAGATGACATGTCTGAAAAACCAATGGGATTTCTTCAATGACTATTGATCACCTCAGAACTATAAATCCAAAAATGTCAAACCTGCATAAGCCCCAGAACTCACAGGTTTGCAGGGAGATTCTACAAATGAGTTGTTAAGACAGCTCTTAAGGTGTCATCTAGTGCGGCCACTTCTGCGTTTTAATGACAAAGTATCCGGAGCCAAGAATAACGTGAAAGTGTTTAAAAAAAAATGTAAATATACTGATGGTAAATGTGGCAATGACATATTCAAATCAACATATTACATGTATTATGCCCGGAAGTAAAAAAAAAAAAAAAAAAAAAAAAAAAAAAACACAATCATAGTATATACATTTGTAAATAAAAAACTAGAAGTAAATGCTTCTCAAAGCTTTTACCCAGACAGAGTCTTATTTAAAAGAAAATTCTTTTAACAAACAAGCTTTTGTGTAAAGGAGGAAGTAAGGAGTCTAATTAAAAGACGTACTGTTTGTGTATTCATCCTCCTCCTCCTCTTCTTCTTCATCTCGATAGAGGATTGGTCCGTCAGAATCAGAGTCGCTGGTCTGGCTGTCTCTTGGTCTGTCTGGGATCACTGTCACCTCTGCGTGCTCTGTTTTAACGCTCAAACCCGATGGCTTTTCTGCGCCGCTCTCTGCTGACCTGCAGAAGAACAGAATATCTTTTTAAAAAAAATCTTTATAAAAATATAAATTTTGGTTTTCAAATATAAAAAAAAAAAACTAGTTTCTGTAATTTGTACTTTTGTTTGCACTTTTTGTTTTAGCAGGAAATTCTCGATTTTCATTAGGAAGAAACAACAAAGACCGAAAACAGAGAGAAATTACAAAAGGAGCTACAAATAAAATTGATAAAATTAAAGTTGAATAATAAATCATATGTTTTTTTTACAGTAAAGATAATTGTGTTGCAAAAACACTGATATTTTCCTGCACGCCCTGAAATTTTTGACCTGGGACTGATCTGCAGATCTGCTCTGCTGTGTTTTTGCTGTCAGATTCGCTCCCTTTGTAAATTTGCTGATTTGCACTTCACTTTTGTGTGAACTGCTAAACTTCTGCTCTCTGATTTTCACTTCTCCCTCTCAGATCCTTGATAAAATCCTTTAAAAAATCCTAGCCAATGAAAAAGTTGCATTGAAAACAAATTATGAGGCTTCAAAAACATTTCTGTTGTCAAGATTCTTTCAGTGGTTTTAAAATATCTAGTTAGTGTAAAAGGTTATAAACAAAATCCGTTAATATGTATGTTTATATGCATAGCAAAACTTTTAATATACATGTGTGTGTTCAGCTTTAAGGAAGAGCAGAAAAATGTCCTTAGGTAGCTCAAAAAAAAAAAAAAACTAAAAGATATTTTTCCTTTTTTTTTAGGGTTTCAGTTAAAAACTACCACATATTAATGGAGGTTAAGTAGCAGCAAAATTACAAAGACACATTGTTAACTACTAAGTGTACTATTGCATTCACCATTTTATAGGGGTGTCCAAATCTACAATTCCACAGTTCAGTGCCCAGGAAATTTCCCAGAAGTCTCTCTTAAAAAACCAGAGTGTGTCAATGCCCACTGGGCGAGAGAGATCTGGCGGCAGAAAAGGTCACGCCTGACCTCAGTCAGAAGCGGAAATTATACATTGTAAGAAAAACTTTTATTAATACTTAAAACGAGTAAACCGTTATTGTTAGGGTCTCCAGTTAAAATGACTTTTTTTTGGAGCAATATGGGGGGGCTTCGGGTTCCAGTTGAGGACTTCTGTTCTGGCTGGTAATGTCTGCAGCCAGGTCACCTTTCGCTGGATAGGCGAATACAGACCGCAATGCATTATGTTTTAATAATTTGTCATTTGCAAAAAGTAGGTACATTATTTTAGATTTTTTTTTTTTTTTTTTTAACAAATCTTTCAAGTTTAATCATATAAAACAGTGAATTCATAAATAATCTTTGAAAAATGTAAATTTTTATTAGGATTTCACTTCAGGCAAATAGGTGATGTCATATTTTCACAGTTAAAAATGCATAAATAAATAAAAAAAGAAGAGAAGGTATGTCCGAATTCCAATCAAACCCAGGGTGGAAATTCCTGAACTAGATAGTCTTTCAGAAGGTTTGGGAGTAGCGAGGGAATTCAGAGACAGAAACAATTATCTCAGCTTTACATGAGCTTGACATCAGTTTAAAATAATATATACATATAAGCTAACATCTGGATTGAAACAATAAAATCTATGTGTTGCTTCAAGTGGTTTTGACATTTTCTGTTGGAGCCTTCTTAAGAGTGAAAAAAAAAATAGCTTTCTGCTTCACCAAACATTTCCTCGTGCTTCAATATGATATAGAGTGTTGGTCCAACACGCCAATGTGTGCGAGAGCGGGAAGAGAGTCAGCAAAGACAAAAACAAAGCTAACTTGATCATCTTTATATATCATAAAAGCATTTCCAGTGGTCTTTTAATTATGATGATGATGTTTTTAGTCAAAACGTGTGGTTTTTTAGGGCATGGTTTCAGCAGAGTGGCAGGAGTTCATTAAAAATCTTCCTCTCAGTTGTGGACATGACTGTTGGAGCAAAGCAACTCCGCTCCCCCTTCCCCTCCCCGTCGCTGAGAGCTTGGAGCAGGGAGCTTGTTGTCTCTACTGTGTATTTTCTATAACACAAATAAGTTCTTTTCAAACAGCATTGAAAATAGTTTATTCATAATTACGCGATTAAAGAAAGATCTTGAAATGCAATTTTAAGCTGATTTTGTCCTCCATCATGACAAAAAGACCAAACGAACATGTTAAAAATACCAAAAACAGGATTTTAACATGAGTGGGTCTTCAATTTAGCATCTTTTTGAACAGAAATAAAACTTAAAAATAGTTTTATGCAGCTGGTGCTGAACCTGTGCATGAAAGACACAGTGATACAAGTTTTCATATTCTCTGTGGTTTTTAGATGCCTTCCTGTTTGCTAAAATTGGGATTTAGGTAAACATCCTGGATTTTGTTTTTGCACCAGTGATATACTTGATGTCAGGAATAAATTAAAAAAAAAAACACTGCGGAAACCACCTTATCATTGGAGTTTTTAGGTTCAAATTATATGTTTTAATTGAGTTTGACCCCATATGGAAAACCTAGGAGGGGGCAAGCCCCAGAGTTTGAGCTACTGGCTAAATCCCTCCACAGTTATTGGTAAAATAACTTTATCATTCTTATTTCATATAGAAGATTTTAATTTTTCCCAAAATTTAAGGGTTTTAATGAGATGTTTGGATGGAAAATGACAGAAGTGTTTACCAAGTAACACAGTTCAGCCAAATCTCACCTTGGGCTGTTGTCGACACCACACTCTGCTTCTTCTTTCTTGTTTCCATATTCCTTATCCGGTCGTCCCCGTTCATTCTCCTGTGGGATGTTCTGTGTCTCTCCAGCCGTAAAGGATGTTTCCTCTGTGACAATGTTGACATGGGAACGCTTAATTGCGTTTTCAGGAACCAGTTCTTTGCTTGCCTCCTCCTCTGCAGCTGAACTGCTGGGAACAGGTTTGGGCTCTTGATCATGTTGAGAAGCAGCATGAGTTACCTCTGTCTCGCTGGCTGAGGCCTTAGGGGTCTGAATCCCTGTGTCTGGAGAATTATTGGAGGATTTTGAGTCTCTAGGTTGGCCGGGAGTCTCTGCAGCAGCTTTGGAAGTTTTATGAAGTAATGAGGAAGTGTGAGAGTCTGATTTCCGGCTAGGCTTCGAGTCTTTCCCATCACTCTGTGCTGTGGCAGCACCAGCATCTTTAGACACTCTAGATCGAGTTGTTGATGTGGAGGTCGGGGTTGTTTTTGATGTGCATCCTGTTTTCTTTGGGTGGGCGGATTTGGCTGAGGAGACAGAAAGAAGGAAATGAGTGAAGGCGTAGGTGCTTCTAAAAGATCCAGGTTGTTCCTAACTCTTCTTTCAGCCAGAACACTTAAACTATTCAAAGAAAGAGCCTTAATGAAACTAGCATGGAAGGTCTTTTTGAAAGAAAAATGTCCAATAAAAAGGATAAAATCAGGCAGAACTTGTCTTCAAAACTTGATGTTTACTTTGTGTTGTTCCATATCTTTTAAAATACAAAATAAAAGACAACTTATATTCCTCCTCCTTTATTTGTAGTTCCTGCTTTTCAAACGAATGAATGAATCTTGATTTCTATAGCACTTTACAACACCATCAGGGTGCCAAAGTGCTTTACAATAAAAAGAGATAAAAAGAAAATGTTAAAATTGAGCAAATTAAGAACAAAATAAAAAAAAAAGCTACAGCATAAACTTATAACATTAAAATATATAAAAGAAAAGATGCCACTAACTACTAAGCTTTAACCCATTCATGACGGACAATTTCCAATTAAATGAAAAATGTTTTTTTCCATTCCATAACCCAATCCGAATTCTTCCCTTCGCCCTACCACACCATTTGTAGGGGCATTTGTAGTGAAAGTGGTGTCCAAAAATAAGTTATTTTTTAAGGCCTACCCTTCAAGCGGAGAGATACAGAGCCCTCCGTAGTGAATGGGTTCCGCTTTGTGCTACGCCGCGGAGGAGGAGGAGGAGCGCTTTTCTTCACATGGGTGTGCTCTGAAGCACAGAAGTTTATATTTAAATGTAAGTAATGATTTTTTGTGTTAGCATGATCTTTGTAAAGTTATACTGTTTTGTATATTAAAGGTCTGGAAGCTCCGTGCTAATTATTGGTCACGTCATCGAGTGGTAGTGACTATTTTTCCATAACTCTCTTTGGAGGGCTAAATTTAGGGGAAGGGAGAAGTGGTGGGCGATGGGAAGAACTCGGATTAGGCCAAAGTGATGCTTACTGAAGTGAAGTCCTGGATTAAATGGCACGTTGTGAATTTGTCATATGATGTGCAGGTGCTACAAGTCATTCTAAAAAGGAGGGTCTTTAGTTGAAATTTAAACCATGTAGTTGAAGTAGATCATTTCACATGGTTAACAAAAGAGCACAAACACAGGCAACCATTTTAAGAAGCCAAGTAGATTTTAAAATCTCAAACAAGTGTGTCCTACTTCTTTGGACAGTTTAAAGAAAATAATCACTTGTGCTAAAATTAGCAGGAAGTCTCACGTTGAACGGTGTGAAATGACAATGTGAACCATTATTCCACTGCTCACTACTTGCCATCTTTTATCTGAAAGAGTAATTTGTCAGAGTTTTAGCGCAGCGTATGTCTAAACTAGACATGCTGCAATGTTGCAAACGTTGTGAAACGTTTAACTAAAACACCAGAGGACACATCATTTGAAGATTGCCACTTACATGGGTGTTAGCCAGTGTTTTTACGTGCTGTGCATGACAGCATTGTAAAATGCTGTTTAAAAAAAGTACTGTGACAGAGAAACAGCTTTCTGTTCGTTGTTTGTACCAAAGGGGAATCATGTGGCATTTTGACACATTTAGTACACCCAAATAGAAAATGCTAGCTTCTTCAAATGATTAAAATTTGATACATTTAATTTTTATTCTTTTCTTCAAGTGTTTAAAAAAGATGTATTTTTTTATACAAGTGAAACAGATGCTTGAAAACGGCCTAAAAGTTTTGCTTTCTACACAAATACCATATATATGATTTATTTACTCCAGAAATCCCCAGTAACCATCCTAACCAACAATCTTGAAAACCCAGGGTAATTTGACATTACGAAACTCTTACTGTTGCCTAAGAACTTGCTGCCAGCTATACTATTTTAGGATTAAAGAGAAAGATTTTTAAATCTGGGATAAATACCCAAAGGTACTGTGAACTGACACTGTCTGCAGTGTCTGTAAATGCTGGAAAATGCAGTGTGTGGAAAAATGATGCAGGTGCAACTAAAGAAAGAACTTCTTATAGTCCCACTTCAACTATATTTTTTTCTCTTGTAAAATTGTTTCCAGTGGTCTTTTAATTATGATACAGTCTGTGTCATTTTAAGATATTTTCTGCAAAGCAGCAGAAGCTCATTAGAAATTCACTTGTTGAGTTGTGGGCAGGACTGTTGGCGTGGAAGTTATCTCCGCTAATTTCCTATCAGCACTTTTTTTTTTACACCAGGGGACTCAAAATCCAGGCCTCGAGGGCTCGTGTCCTACATGCTTTCCAACCAACCTTCCATTGAAGCTCCTTATTGGCTAAACACACTTGAGCCAGGTAATCAGCAGCAGATAAGGTAAAATTTCTGGAAATATAACAGGAGTCCAGCCTTTGAGGCCTGGAATTTGACACCTCTGGTTTACACTCTCTCCCACTCGATCATAGCGCCTTACAAACCCAGGCTAACATTAGCATAGCAAAAAAAAAAAAAAAAAGAAATAACGGTGAGCAATATCGCCGCTATCCAGCCATACAGTTTTGAGCAGGATCCCAGCTGAGACAAGGTAAATGAAGTTTAATGGATGTTTTTGTCTGCAAGTGGATGCATCTGAAATGTAGCGGAGAAGGGAGACTTTGGCCCGCCCATGGCAGTAGCTGTGTCACAAACCAGAGCCATTTCATCTGCTCCTCATCAAACACAATTTGAATCAAGAAATACTCCAAAAAGCAGTTTAATCTTAAATTACTTTATATATGTCCTCTATTGCGACAAAATGCTACAAGAACATGTTAAAAACACGATTTTCATTAGAGTGGGCCAAACCTGAAAGGTTTGGGGTTATCCATTTCTGCAGTATTGTGTCTGGGACTTCCACGCATTCGTTGAAACGTCATGAGCTTTCCCTTCCACTGTGTCATCAAAAATCTCACCAGTGCATAAAAATAATTTGATGAAAGCCATGCAGAAATGACTTTTCACACACGCTCACATTGTGTTTTCAGAACCACGCGAATATATCTGTACTTCTGTCTTCTCTAAACAGCTCAGTTAAGAAAAACTCCACGATGACTTGACTGATATTCAGTTTTTACTGGAGAAGGACATTATTGGGACATGGAAAGTTCACTGTACTTCTATAATGAATACAAGAGTAAAGGCAGCTTCTGTTAATGGGTGAAGGAAGTTTTAAAGTAATCCACGTTCTCTAAAAACACTGACAAACTAGTATTTTTCATGCAGGGAAGGAAGAACATCCATCAAATCAAGAGGTTTCATCAGGATCAGCTGAACTTACCGTTCCCTCGGCTAGCAGTGTTAGTATGCCGTGGGTTAGTTTTTGCCTGCTGCGATGCGCCAGTCTTGCCTGCAGTTTTAGCGGTCTTTTTAGTTGCAGAAGCACCATCTTTATGCCTCGTCGTAGTGCTTGTGCCTCCAGCAGGTTTAGTAGATGCTGGTGCAGTGGCACTTTGCTGTTTTTTAGCTTGGGCGTCTCGGGGTCGTGCCTGATTTGCCTGGCCAGGCGGTTTAGTATCACACCTCTCTGAGTAGATCAGAGCAAGCAGGAAGAAAAGATGCAGTAAAGGCAGACTTGAAGAGAAACTGGAAGCAAGATTAGAGATGCTCATCTGTGCAAACAAATGCACAAATGGACATGCTGTCAAGCAGAACTGAGAGAAAAACAGGAAAGATTTGCGTCTCCTATTTTTGTGAGTTTTGACAGATGCCTCCCTGTTATCAAATGTTATTGCATGTGTTTATTAGCAGCCTTGCTTTAGCTTTATTTATTTATTTATTTTACTTTTGACAAACATTTCAATAGGATCAATGCTAACAGGGTTGGGATGAAAACAGCACAACACTTAAGCGGCATTGGACTGTACAGCAGTGGGCAGTCTCCTGAGGGATGGGGCAGCATTAGCTAGAAGGATCTAGCGCTCTGGTCAGTCAAAATGCTCACTGCGGGTTGATGTAATGGGAATATCTATTTGATCACATCAGATAAGCTCATGGATCTCAGGGTTCAATAACAGCCCGAAAACTGCTGCAAGTACAAATGCATTGAGCGGCCACAAGGAAGGACTTAAAGCATCTAAAAAAAGCAACAACTTTAAGTTCCATCATGAAAAGATGCACCACACCCCCCTTTATTGGTTTGGTTAAGAGAGCAAATCTACATTGACCAACACATTGCAGCATTTTGAACTTATGTAGGGCTGAGTAAATCCACTCATTGATGACTGACTCATTTGATTTGATGATAAAATTTGGGTAAATAGGAGTTTTTTTCAGTTTCCATTCCAAAGAAATGTTGATTTGATCATAAAAAAAACTGCAGTTATTTAAACTGAACACAGGTAGAACTTTCAGGAATAAAATGTGACATTTCATATTAATATAACCAACAAGACATTTGTGTTTTTTGCCTGATAAGAAAAATCTATGCATAGATCGGATGTATTGATTTTGCATCTTTGAAGTAAAAATCTATTTGATTCATTCTTTTTCATTAAATACAGTAAAAATAATCAACCAAGAAGCATCAAATACAAGCTAATAGTGTACATTAAAGAAAGAATATATATTATGCTACAGTTACATATACAACTGGCACTGCACAATAAGGGTGGGGCGAATAGAACCTTAAGATTAGTTGTCACCACCCAATTTTTTTTAAATTGTTGGCGTGGTCATAGCCCCATAGCAGCCCCATGGCTTAATAAACTCAAATTGCTCAAATGAGTTTATCCTTCTTACTTCAGTTGTACAAACCTGATTCAAGTGAGTATCTTTGTAAAAAAAAAAAAAAAAAAGAGGAAAAAGGAAAGGATGGGGGGGGGGTGCTTTTTTTATGCATATATACTAAAAGATCAGGGCTCGTAAGTTTGGACTGTGAATTGATTATTCTAGTTTAGAAATCATAACCATGAAGGAATCCATTTTTGAAATTAACAAGTAAATAACCAGTATTGTATTTTCATTATGCTCAGATCCATGCCTGCTAAACATGAAATTAGTCCATTCTGAGTAAACTCTACTAAAGTTTAAAGTCAGTTTCCAGTATTTCAGTCCTTTTACGGTGCATGCCGCCCAACAAGATACATAAGACTGTATAGTAAATGCAGACTCATCTGTCTGGTCTACTTCAAGCTGTTGTGGTTGTCACACAAAATCTCTCTTATGATCATCACATTATGATAACAAGATCTCCCAGTACTACAGCTGAACGTTCTCATCTCACACATGCTCACCAAGCTGAAGAGTATCTTTTTCCAAACTCATTTGACATGTTTCCTCGCTCTGCTCTTCTCTGGTTGTAGCTTTCTGAATTCCTATTTCAATCTTATTTGCTTTCAAACTATTAAAGTTTTTCCATTACAATGATTTTTTTTGATCATTTATTTATTTATTCTGTGCTGCACCAATAAAATAATATATAATATATATATGATAACATATTTAAATAATATAATCAGACGGAAAGTTTGACCAATATAAAGATTATGAAATAAAGAAAGCGTGTTCTTCTCACTATCATGACTACAAAAAAGTTTGACTCTTTAGGTGACTTTGAAAACACACTGGATAAAATGCAGATAAATTCCATTTAAGAGATCAGCTAGAACAGCAGTGAGTAAGTTTCAGTTTAGAATAATAAATGCGCCACACCCAGAGCCAATCCCAGATGAGAGGGTTCATGCTGATTGGCCTAGATTCTATCTAATCAAGTGTTTCTGCCTTGCATTAAAGATGCTTGGAGGCAGACACGGACTTTGGACTTTATATCCGTTCTTTTTGAGCAGGATTCTGCAGTCTTCAGCCATTCGGTTCCATTTCTCTTTGAGTAGAACCCAGAAGGAGCAACAAAGACACAATAAAAACGGTTCTCTATCAATGTTTGTGTTGCAACCAGCGTGTTTAAAATGTCCACAGCAGAAAAACCATCTAAGCTCCGCCTCATTACTTACTACTGTTGATAATCTAATCCGAAACACTGTTGAGCAACAGAAGATAATATGTTGCTTAAATCTTTTTTTTTAAATAACAAACAGATCTTAAAGAAAATCTTAAAGAATATTTAATACTTTCATTCGCAAACTATGAAGTTTTATTCTTAAAACTTCAAATTTTTCTTGCAACTTAGGAGATGTTGATCTCAAATCTGTGACTTTTGATCACAATATGGTGGCACAGAAATCACTTGATTACACCATTAATGATTAAACATCACATTTGCAAGACTGAACTGGTCAAATAAAGTATATTGATTTTATTTTTGTCATGTTTCAGAATTAAAGAAGGATTAAATGGAAAAATTGGACATGAGAAGTAGCTTTAGGATCTGAATAAGTCACTCTGTAATTAGCTTTAAGAAAATACCATCTTCAATTCCTGAATATGAAAAAAAAACATGTTATTTATTGTTAAAATGCCTTGATTTCAGTTTTTTCCACAGAAAACATGACTTTTTTGTTGACATCACCCTTTTTTGTTGTCAGTACAACAAGTTCTACCATCTTCACATCATTGCACAATTATAAAAAACAAAGTAGGCGTGGACACAGTAACAGAGCAATTCTGTCACATGGGCCATGCCCATCTTCTGACCCATTTCTTGCACAAATGACAATAAAAAAGTCCTGCTTGCAAGATGTGCGGAGAATGATCTGCAAGAACCCCAAAATCAGCTCATTTCTCTGTTTTTGTATTATCCTCCAATCCTGTTCCTCGTGAGCTACCGCCCTGCTTGTTTTTCAGCTAACCCTTCTTCAGTAGTGACTGGTCACCTGGATCAGGTGTGTTCAGTCAATCAGAAACTGGGCTCACTCAATCAACCTAATCAGCACTTACTTAAGCAGGGTTATTTGCAAAGCAAGCGGAGAAGTAGCTCACAAGGAACAGGGTTGGAGATGTCATAAATCAGCCATGAAAACTAATGTTCACAGAAACTCTCTCCTTGGATACCTGTTATTTTCTCTCCAGTATTAACCGGTCCAGTGGCATGTTCCTGCAACTGAGCTTCTGGAGACTCAATATCTACTTTCACTTCCTCTGCAGTCAAACTGGACATCGTGTGACCATTCAGATTTTCACTATTGATCGGTTCATCTGTGTGAGAGAGAGAGAAACAAAAAGTGATTTTAATATTTTGAATCCATTGGTATGAATGTCAAACAAAGTTTGTTTAGTGTTTATTTTCTTCCCAGAAACCCTGAGGATAAAGTTGGTAAAAAGCAAATGGAAGCATGTGACTGAAACTACTGCTTAAGCTTTAAATTTCTTTCCTGGATTAAAAAAGTACTTGTGAAAAACACCAAAGCATATTTAGTTCTTCATTTTTTCAGACAAAATGAAATAGAAATAAGGAAATAAATGAACAAACTTTGTTCGGGCATGAGGACTCCTTTCCTGATGAGCTCCTCCCTTGTTTGTCTTGTGGAGATTTTTCGCTCTAGAACTGAAAATAAATGTAAAAATCAAGCAACACTCTGAACCAAATGGCACTTCTGTCTTCATTTATCTAGTCTTCTAGCAACACCTCATAATTTACACAAGTCTCTAAAAACAGCAGAGCAACACATTATTGCAGCTCTCACTCTCCAAAGCACAAACACATAACAGACACTGAGTGTGCGATGAACTAAGCTGGATTTTAACTGCAATAGTTTTCTGAAATCATTATGAAGACAAAAATAAAATATACATCAGCATTATTTTCATTAAATAAGACATTCATAGATAAATGAATAATTCATCAACAAATATGTTTATTGATTTGGTTTAACAAGAGAAAAGATTGACAGATTGAAACAAATTTGCTTGCATGCTAGCAGACTAAATGTGCAAAAACAATGGGAAATATGTACATTATGAGTTAAGTAAAACAGCAAAAAGCTCAAATCAAAGCTAGCAGATTAAACATTGAAGGCTGAGCCGTTTTGAACAATTCTAGCTGCTCATTGATCTCTTCAGAACTAACTCATGTAAATTGGACTTTGGTCTTGGATTTTGGGCTGCTCAAAGAATGTGGATTATTAAGAAGAAAATCCCAAAACACAGACACTACTAAACAGGCTGCTACAAATCTAGATCTAGAATAGTCTAATGATGTGAATAATTTTGGGCAGTGGCATTGTCAAAATGATAAACCACCACACAGCTGGTCTTGTTAAGCTCCCGATAACACAAAAGACATCTCACCTTTAGACAGATCCTGGAATTTATCACTTGATTTCTTCTTTCTCCACTTCCAGGGTTTGAAGAGCTTTCCCAGTGAAGGCAGTTTGCCCCGCTGCTGCTGCTGCCGCGATGAATGGGCATTCTGACTTCCAGAGGCATTGTCCACCACAACGTCACAGCTGGCCACGGCAGACTTCTCCAGGCCATCAACTGAAAGGCACCAATGTAGAATGATTAAAAAAAGAGACAGCCATCACCACCACCATTTAGACTAAATTTGTAAATGTAGAAGATGAAGACAAATGTCTTTTGATAATTTAGACTAATTTGCAAACAGAAGTTTTCACAGTTCATGGCACTGTAGAATGGCAAAGCAGTGACACCATATTTACTATGTAGTCTGTACTTTATCTAATCAAATAAATTCAACTTAATAGTAATAGTAGGGCTGGGTGATTAATCAATTTAATCGGTTAATTCAAATTTGTTGTTTTAGACTATTTATTTTTGGGAAAATCAAGATTATATTTTCCCAGCTCTCTGCTTTCTTGGGCTTCCGTTGTTGGGAGTAAAGTCACCCCGGCTGCCTCTTGCAACGAGCAGACAGGAAAGCGGCAGCAAGCGGAGGGGCTTCTTCTGCCAGGTCGAGAAGGAAAAAAAGCTTGTTGTACTATAATTACAAGCGCACGGGACACGTAAAGCGCCCCCTACCCCCACTCCCCTAGCTTCTGTACATATCTCTGTAGAGCGTTCAGCTTAGGATGATGGAGCAGCACACTGATGCTATCGTGCTACAACACTAAATGCTTTGCTAACGAGCTGTGCCACTTGTCGCCAGTTTGTGACCACAAACTGGGTTACAATCAGACAATAATTTAATGGAGCAGACTTTAAGACGTGGAGGATAAATATAACAAACTTCATCCATAGGACATTCATAAAAACTGTATTTTCTAAATAAAATAAGACATGAATCCACTTTGAATGAAACTTTATCAACAATATCTAACTTTACACAGCAGATGTTGAGCTGAAAAAATTCCCCCTTCGTGACAGCGCTGCATCTTTACTGTGAATGACATAATAATCCAAAACATTATAATGCTTTTAGGCTGTTTTTGTTAAGATTTCATATAAAAATAAATCATCTGGAGGCAGAATTGGTAAAAAAGAACTTTTTCAGTCAATCTGCAGTCCTCTAGTAAATCTGTCCTCGTTTTCTCAGCATGTTTTAATTTGAGTTTACAGTTAGATGACATTAAAGATGTTTTAATACTATTTATATATTACTTTATGCTATTTCATTTTCTTAAGAAAATATGAAAAGAACTTTAATTCTCTATATATGTCAATGGTTCAGATTAAAGGTGAATGACTGACACCCCTCTCACAGGGGCGCTTTTTAGCCATGCTAAAGTAAAGAAAAAACTCACTTGTGATAGAAAATAAAACACTTCATAAACGGTATGAAAATGCCAAAAGCAAAGAGCAAAGACTGATTAGAAATCGGTGTCACTTAAAACTGTTGTGACATCCTCTCTTTCTGTATTCAACATATCATAAAAAAAAAAAAACACCTATAGTTTATTTATGAAAATAATATAATAATCTGTCCAGTGAAAAATGTGCCTGGTTAGTATGTTTTTTCATATACTGGCCAAAATGAAATGTTGACCAGTGGGATTGTGACTTCAATCTTGGAGCATCAAACCACACGCAGCAGAATCTGAAGGTTATAACTGCCAAAAGTAGAGGTTCGACAAATTTGTTTCAACACCTGAAATAGACACTGTCAAGTGCAAGAAGTGTTTCTCTTTGTGGGATGCTTAGTGGTACATCAGAAATCACCCTCTGCATTGATCTACTAACATTTTTACAGACTGTATTTAGTTGAACTTTGTTGAAAGTTGTTAGAGCATATTTCCAAAAGATATGTTAAAATAAAATAGTTTTTGTTAAATATATTCTGTCATTTGTATTTTTTAAAGAAAGTAAAAGGACGGAGAAACAAAAATTGATTCGAATCAAAAATCTAGTTTGGTGTAAAAATGTTATTTTTGGGCCATATCGCCCAGCTCTAGGAAGGCCTTTGATTTTTTTTTTGCAACAGAAAACTGCTGAATCACAGCTGGCAGCAAAGATCCAGCCAAAAAGCCTCTGTTATTTTAGCTCCACTACGCTAAACAAAGCATATGAAGTTATTTCCAGGCACTGAGAGAAAACATGGATAAACTGTGTTTAATTCAGTCTGATTAAGTCCATCTAATTTGGTTCAAATAAATCAACCAATGGTCCTATCCAAATAAACAATGCCATTTCAAACAAAACCAACCGATAGAACTCGATCTTTATATTGATTCAGTTTCCTGCCCTGAAATCCACTTTGCACCAACAAAGAGCAGAAAGAAAAGTACCTAATTAACAGCAAAAAAACAAAAGCAAAAAAAAAAAAACCATCTATATGCGTAATACTCTTTGTAATTCACTCCTACGAATAGGTTTTATTCAAATGATTTGATGCCATAGTTACAAATTCCACTACTTCCAGCGCATTTCTCAACAGCTATTGACATCACACTCATGCTGTAAGCCATGATGAATTTCACAATGGCGCGAGAGATGTGAAAGGTTGAGTCAAATGACACAAGCACCTCCACCATCTCTCATTGTAAAATACAGGGTTGTGTAGAGAAGTTAATTCTAGTGGGATGTATTTTTAACGTGTCAATGATGTATGGACAAGGCTATTTTTTACGCTTTACTGTGCTTTAGTGTCACTAGAACATGTCAGAAAAAAAATCCAATTACCATATTCCCTCATTTAATGTGGGGGTTCTGTTCTAAAAAGAAACCCACAATCAAATCAGCTACGTAGGATTTAATGTGTTTTAAAGCTGTAAAACACCTCACTACACACTTTATACCCTATATATATCAGACGTTAACATTTTCATTTTTTTTTCTTTTTGTTTAAACTATCAAAGTTCAAAAATCCATAGAAAAATGGGTCCAGTATTATAGAATGATAAAGATCTGATCACATTCAAGGATTTAAATACATTTGGAAAGCAGAACACATACTGGACAGAAGACACCTCATGGAGGAGATTGATTGACAAGATCAACAGTCAATCGGGAAACAAAACACAGTTAGCCGCTTAAAAAAAAAACTGCTTCCAAAAAATAGCTTCAATTAAATAAATAATTACATATTTATTTGTGATGCCGTTTATTACTTCTTCTTTTGAACAGTGCATTTTATAACTTACAGAGGGATATAAAGGTTTTAAAAAAAGTCCAAAGCTACAGATCATGTCTATGAAATGTTGCTAAAACCCAATGGCCTACCAAACCTTTTACACAAGTTTAACCCTATTCAGAAAAAGGTTGAGAGAAAACAAAAAAAACAAAACACGTGGATCACACCAGATTCACAGTGGCTTATCATGCATGTGGCTCGGATTTGGTGGGGCAGCCAAACTCTGATATGAAGGTCACAGGTTTGGCTCCCACTCTGCCTGCCTATGTGTCTAAGTGTCCTTGGGCAATACTACAAACCCCATGTTGCTCCTGGCGCTTTGGCTAAAACCTTGCAGCTATGTTAATGCATGTGTAAATGGAACTGTGATGGTTAAGTGTTTTGAGCCTTGATCAAAGTAGAAAGGCACTATAAAAGCATACGCGTTTTATCATTTCAAATAAATAAGTAAAAACAAGTTCAAACTGTTACACTATCTTCTACTGGACCCTTGAAATGACAGGAACTAAGGTTGTATTCAGACTGGACACGATTGGTTCACATAAAGTGAACCAGAATTCGTTTCCTTCGATAGTCTGATACAAATTTTCAGTCTAAATACACCAAAGCGGACCCTGATCGAGGACCAGGAATCGCTCTGAGACCCATCTTTTGAGGTGGTCTGGGTTTGTTTCCAATCGTAATGAGTTTCAGTCTGCTCCGAGATTCCTCAGTCTGAATAGGCTCTGTGTTCTAAGCAGAGCAACTGAACCAATGCGGTTCAAAAACCAAGATTTAAAAACCAAGCAGTTCTAAGTGAGGTAAAGTAAACTAAAATAGTGCATCTTTAGCCTATTAACTCAGGATACATCACTGCATCACTGATAATAAAAATATGTAACATCTTTAAAAAAGGTAAACAATTCTGCTAGAAATGTAGACATGAGTGTGTAAAAACTATACAGTATATCTTACATCAATAATCAGTAAAAGAATGCAAACTACATAATACATAAAAGTCTTTACTGGATTATATTTGGTAGACAGAGATATAGAGGGATTACATCAACAAGAAACAGATGCTTCACTAGTTCAGGTTGTAAAATGGGGCCCCAATAAAGTATTCCAAATTAACAAGCAGATCTAATTAAACAAGTCCAATCTAGTTGTTAAATTATGCACAGTAAAATTCACAGCATAACACTGCAACTATTTAAGTTTTACTGCTGTCGAGTAAGAACTATGCCATGGGAAAAGTAGAACATCTCAGCTTCAGCACTCGCTTGCTACACACAACAAAACAGATGAGTGCGTGCACAAACTCGTTTCCTGTTTCTGTGCTGATATCAAATCACAACAATAGTTGCATTTCACCAGCAGTTCTAGGCCACTAATGACTGGAAATTCAGATCCAGCAGCTACCATCAACCAAGGAACAATGAGTGTTCATGAAAAACTGATGCACTCTCTGGGGAAAGATGAAAAAAGGCAGGAAAAAAAGATAAAAATAATCAATTTAATTCCTTAATATAATTCTTTTAACTGTTCATCTGGTAGTAATGCCATTTAAGTAATGTAAAGCACTCATTTCGAACATATTCAGCAAAAAAAATGTTTATCTCATTTTACTGTTATTTTTGTGAACTGTTTTCATCATTTGATAAAATCTGATCAGTTATTTGAAGTCTATTTCTCAACATTTATGACAGTGTACAAGCCACTTGACAGTTTTTTTTTAAACACACACAAAAACATTTGATGAAAATATTCTCCTGCCATTCTACTAATATGAGCGTGAAATAAGCCAAATGAGAATAAGGTGTGATTTCTTACCGTAGGAAAAATCTCCACCAACATTAATCTGCATCACCTTATCACACATTTTCAGAAGAGTCCTGGAATTGTGTTATTTCCTTGCTGCCTTTCATGAAGATGTTCAAATATTTTATTAATATTTTTTTCTAACATTGTATTCAAAAAAGCTTCTGAATTAAAAGAATTGCTGAAACACTGATTGGGTCATTGATTGGTCAGCAAGCTGTAGCTATCCAGTAAGCTACAACCGCTGAAAGCTTGCTCGCTGTTGAGGCAGTCAGGTGTTTTTGCTGCAAACTATCCAGCGTCATCTGCTTTGCATTGGAGGGCTGAGCCGAGGTCCCTGGGGGAGCAGTGTGTTTGGCTAACAGGTGGTACTTCAAACTTGATGTGCTGTAATGATAACTCATCTCACACCGGCAGGAGCTACAAATCACTTTAGTTTGGTCAGAGAGCCATCTGTCATTGTCTTAGAAAGAAACTTTCCATTTAAGGGTCCTTTCTCGCTGTCCATTTCTGCCTCGTACTCCTGAATGGCGCAGTGGTACGGAAAGGCGCGAGTGCCAAAAATCAAAATATGGCATGAATGCAGTCAAAAAGATTGACACCGGCAAACATATGTTGAGTTAACGCGATTTTAACGCGACAAACTGACAGCCCTAAGGAATATTTTGCAGTTTATTGATCTTTGCACTCATTTTGCAAACTAAAATATTTTATCATTTTGATTTAGTCATGTCATTCCTAATAATGCCTGTCATAGAAACTGAAGTTGTATTTTCCCAGAGAAAATGCTCTCTAGGGAACCACAGATCAGTGCTTCTCAAGCCCTAAAGCTCTGAAAAAATTGAAATGTGAGAGTCTTCCCTCTTCTGTTGCGACAAACACATCTCTAGAATTGTAAAACCACATGAAAATCTATGAACACTGAAACAAGAATTATTTAGGCAAAACAAACCTTGCAACATATCTTAGTTAATACAGCCATGTGGCAAAATGAAGTACCTGCTTCAAAGATGCCAAATTCCTAGAACTATAAATGTCTGTAACTTTTTTACTTGGTAGACCTAAGAGGACAATAAGGCACAGTGTGTTTATGATCTGAATAAGCTGCCAAGCTCTAGTAGAGAGAAACTCATTTTATGTGTAGCAAGTTGTGAAATGAGTGCCCAGATTACAACACAAAACAGCTGCAGTATACAATGTTCATCTTGGATGAAGTAAAGTTTGTATTCTCAAGCTGTGGAGCTGACAACTTCAGAGCTTTTATTTTAAAGAACACCAGACCCCCCTTAAGCTAAAGCCATTCGGGAGTGGAACCAAGTACCAACCTTCTGTTCTCAAAAATGACAGAAACCCCAAAGTACCAAATGTTGCAGTTCCCAAAATGACCACTAAGGGAGGGTTGAAAAATAAAGTAAGTTATCGCCAAATCCCATGCGGAAAAGTCTGATTAAACAATAAAAATAAACTTATTTACAGTTTTATATGTTCTTTCCTTTATTGTCTATTTTTTTAACCTTTTTTTTTAACAAATTAGGCATTTTGATTTTATTAGACCTTAAATTTGTTTGTTATTAATGGCATGTTTCTCAAAGTCATTGTTGATGGGCCCATAAGTGGACTTTAATAAAAAAAACACCCATTTATTTGACTTGGTCCAGCTCAATTACTGTTTTAAACTCATTGTTAAGTTGGGTGAAGAAAACTCTGGTCACTTAAGGCTTTGTTGCTACTGTTCAAAATCAAATGTTTGCAATCAGAAGATTGTCTACCAAGTGTTTATGTCTTAAGAATACACAGACAAAGACCAGACTAGCAACCCTAAATGCTAATCATTCCAGTCAATATAGGCTGACCAGCAAGAAAGGTACATTACCAAGAAAGAAAACCACATACATCAGTAGATGTTAATAAAACATACATGATGATGATAGCTAGGAGCATTTTTCCCTTACTTTTTTAGATCATCTTTATCTCAAAATAAAAAACATTGGTGAGTTTTCTGCTTTCTGTATTCAAGAATGAAACTAAAAATTAACTTAAGCTTGACATCACAACACCTCCTGTCTAGACTTGCCACATGCGTCCACACTGGATTTCATAGAGTTCTCCTAATATGTCTTTTCTGGCTAAAAGTGAGTCAGGACTTTGATAAATAGCAGATGTGGCGATAGATACGTGCCATTAATGTCAATTACACCTCAATGCCAAGAAATGTAAACAAAAACTGTAAACAAATTGAAAATATGCTCTGTCATAATGATGAGAAACGATGCACGGTGACAAAGCCAGCATGTTTTTCTCAGAAGTTTAGCATGAGCATCTGTTGAGGAGGAGGGGAAAGGGAGAGGCTTCCTTCCTTTTGCAGCAAGTCCCATGGGAAGGAAGAAGTTGACTTCATGACCAGAAGAAGAGGTATTGAGAGGAGAAAAACAAGTCAAAAAATGGGGGTGGAGGATAGAAACCATTAAAGAGAAGTGTAAAAGAAGAAATGGAAAAGAAAAAATTAAGAAGACATGGCAGAAGGAGGTGCTGAACAAAAGTAGAAGGAAGCACAGCCCTCAGCCTTTTTTTTTGTTTCTAACACTTAGGTCATTTCTTCCAATTGTTTCTCCAATGAAAGCAGGAGAAGCACATCCAACATTCTGCTTTGATCCTTAACAATTCCAAGCAGCTCAGGCTACACACCAATTAATAAACTATGAGGAATTTTAAAAAGAAACAGTGGTGCGACTGTTTTGAAAAGAGGGATTAGGCAAGTCTAGCTTAGAATGCAACCATAAAAATAAATACAGGATTCCTGTCGTTTCTATCTTATATTTTTTGCTGGACATCAGTGGTATAAGGGCTAAAAGGGGCCAATTTTAGAAATAAACATTCCAGGAGCATCCTATAATTTTAGATTTTATCTCAACTGGTGTCTTCCATTATTATTCTGCTATTGTTATATTTCCTTTACTCATAAAAGCCTTTAACTTGTTAAAAACACCTTGAAAATCCTCACTTTTTCCCTTTATTTTTGCATTTATTTATAGATAAACACCACAGAAGTATTACCTGAGGGATTTGAAACTTTATTTGAAAGACCCACTCAAATGAAAAATCATGTTTAAGTTTTTTTTATACGTTCTTGTGGTTTTTTTCTGATGATGGAGGAAAAATATAAAGAAAATTAAGCTTTTCTGAGTATTTCTGCATTCCAATAGTTGTGAATCAAGAGCAGTCGAAAAAATACAGTTTGAAAAAGCTGGTTGCTATGATGTAGATTCTACTTTTGGCACACCAGAAGCTCCCTGTTCTGCTCTATTCCAATGCATTCACTTGCAAACAAAAAGATCCATGTGCGTCTTCCTTGCCGGAGCTGGAATCTGGCTCAAAACAGTTCGTCTGGATAGCCTCAAATTTTGCTTGCCTTTTTAGTGGCACTGTTAATGTTAGGTTGGGGTGTGTTGGGCTTTAAAGCTAGCTGGAGAAACAGATGAATGATGGGGAAGGGGGGAAATTTACTCCAACAGTCCCGCCCACAACTCTAGAGGCACATTTCTAATTAACTACTGGCACTCTGCAGAAAATATGTCTTAAAAAATGACAGTTTGTTTTTTAAATTTTGGCTTAAAATGGCATAAGTATTAAAAGGTCACTAGGAACGATTTTACAATAGAACAAAAAAGGATTGGAGTGGGACTTAAACACAGTAACCTACTAACAAGTGCTGAAATAGTACACTTTTGCAAATGACAATTGAACATTTGGGGGTTTCTCGAAATGCGTAAAGATTACTTCACTCATCTTTTCACAATATAATTAAAACACATTGCATTGGGAACTAATTTCGCAGAAATTCTTGATATAAAGAATTCCCACTGATTTTAAATGTAAAAAAAAAAGCCCAAAAAAGCCAAAATTAACCAAAGACTAGTTTTCATCTGTAGTCCCCTGACCATGAAGTCAAAAGAGCATGAAAACAAATACAGTATAATACAAAATACATATACAAACACTTGCTATGCAACTAGATCAAATACAACATCACAGCATTTAATTCAAACATTTAAAACAACATCACAGTCTCAAAAACAGGCTTTTGTTGTGTGTATGTGGGCAGCTATAGTTGATAATAGACAATTTCAATCTTTTGTGAAGCCCCTGAATGTTGTTTGCAACTTTGGTTAAATAATCGACTTTTTTGTTTGTTTGTTTGATTGTTTTATTATTATTAGTTTTAAGTTAGCCACAGTGTAGTTAAGTAGCAGCTGGGAAACACAAGCAGTGATAGATTTATTAAACACACTCCCCGCGTTTTAATGATGCGACTGTTAATTCAACACACATCACGTTAGCAAACGAGCTTTTTAGCTTTAAGAAACTGTTCAGCAAACGCGGGAAATAAACTTTATCAAAGTTATTCGACGTAAAAAAAAAAAAAAAACTGTAGAAAGAGAGCAAAAGCTGAGCAAACTTCCTGCATTAAGATAGCGGACTGTTGTGAAAGAGAAGAGGAAAGGAGGAGTACGCGCACACCAACGGGCGCACAGACTCACCGCTCGCGGTCTGAGACACGGCAGACACGGCGGTCTGGCCCATGTTCGGCTCGAGCTCCGGGTCGGGTGGGCTCGGGTCGGACCAAGCCCCGCTATCGCGACCACCTACAACAGCATACGCCCCGTCCGCGGCCGCCGTCGAGCGAGCTCATGTCAGGAAGAAAGTTTTTCTCGCAGTGATGGCTGAGGCGCTGCTGGAAACGGTGCACGCGCCGAGTCGTTGTGACGTCACAAGCCCCCCCTCCCCTCACGCGGGCGGCCGAATAGAGGAGGAAAAAAAAGCGTCTCATTCCGCTATGCAGATTAGAGGCGCTGGAGAGGTCACAGGGCGGGGGGCCTCTTGACCCTGCAGGCTGGGTTAACCACTAATGCATTTCACTAGGTTGTGACGTCACCACATCTTTATGAAAAGCTGTGATCTGTACTTTGAAGGACTTTGAATGTTTGCAACCCTATACTTCTACTGTGCAACCTTGACAACTCCTAAGTAAAGATTTACAAATAAATACATTTCTGCAATGTTCCTAAGCATGACATTCATTATTTGGACCACAGCAAACGGTCACAGTGAGGGAAACAAGTATTTCAACACCCTGTGATTGTAAGTCTAAAATTCTTATCTTAGGTGCATGTCCACGATGAGATACATAATCTAAAAAAATCTGTAAATCACCTTGAATATTTTTTAAACAATGTTCTTGGTTGCTACTGCTGCAAATAAGTATTTGAACACCTGGAAAAAAAATCTATGTTAATATTTGGCATAGTAGCCTTTGTTTGCAATTACACAGGTCAAACGTTACCACCAGGTTTAAATGCACAACAGGAGGGATTTTTGGTCCATTCCTCCATAAAGATCTTCTCTAGATCAAGCAGGTTTCTGAGCGGTCATTGAGAAACATGGAGTTTGAGCTCCCTCCAAAGATTTTCTGTTCGGTTGAGGTCTAGAGACTGGCTAGGTCCCTCTAACTTTCATATGCTTCTTACTGCGCCACTTCATGACCCATCTTCAGTGTTCTAACTTAGAGAAGGAGTTTGTTCCCCAAAATCTCACAATACATGACCCTGGTCATCCTCTTCTCAATACAATGCAGTTGTTCTGTCCCATGTGCAGAAAAGCACAACACACAAAAGATACTACCACCCCTATGTTCCATAGTAGGGATGGTGTTCTTGGGATGGTGTTCATCTTTCTTCTTCCTCCAAACACTGAGTTCCTCACCTTTTTAAGAATAATTGAGGATGCAGGATCTATTTGAGACCCCACGAGGTAAGATCTTGCACGGATCCCCAGTTTGAGGAGACTGCCAGTCATGTTTATCTTCTTCCACTTTCTAATAATTGCTCCAACAGGATTTATCTTCATCAAACTGCTTGGCAATTGCCCCTTAGCCCTTTCCAGCCTTGTGGAGGGCTACAATTTGTTTCTGGTGTCTTTGGACAGCTCTTTGGTCTTGACCATGTTAGTAGTCAGTAGTCTTACTGATTGCATGTGTGGACAGGTATCTTTACCACCTCAAACAAGTGCTTTTAGTTTGGGATAAGTGGAGTGGAGGTGGCCTATTTAAAAGCGGACTAACAGGTCTTCGAGGGTCAGAATTCTAGCTGATAGACAGAGGTTCAAATACTGATTTGCAGCAGTAGTATACTAATAGAACTAACAGATTTTTTTTTTTAAATCATAATATGGGATTTCCAATTTTTTTTTATAGATTGTGTCTCTCACAGTGCACCTAAGATGAAAATTTCAGACCTCTCGTTTAGACACATTTGCCTCACTGTATATTGTGGGAATAATGCTACAGATCTCAAAATAATGGCTTAAAATTTAGGAAATACAGTTATAGACATTTCATTTCATATTATTTATATGTTGAACATGTGAAATACAGCCTTTGTGTAAAGAACAAACAAAAATGTGTGAATCAAGTAAAATAACATTTTTTAAAATGTATTTTAATTTATAAATTACAAGTCTGAAGTCTTGATTTATTATTAAGATTTTATTCTAAAAGTGTACTGATACATTTCTTAAAAATATATATATTTTTCCAAGCAAACAAAACGTAATCAAAAACTTGTTTTCATTTAGGCCTTTGCCCAACAGTACCCAGGACAAGCGCCGGTGACCCCGCGACCCCAGGAAGGACATAGTGGGCTTAGAAAATGGATGAATGGTTCTATTTACTCTTTTTTTATCATTCTTTAAGCAAAAAAGCAAATAAAGCTGTAGCGGGACAGAAACAACACTTTAAAGCAGCTCATCCATCACACAGCTTTGCACAAAATTGATATTTGTAAAGGACAACATGTTCTTAACAAGCAAAAATGTTCAGTAACCTTAAGCATAAACACACTCGGATCTTGTAAACATTACTATACGTCCATCAGGAATGTTAATTCATTAAACGAGAATTCTTTTTACACAGAGGCATCAATTTATAAGAAGAAACAGCTTTAGAGAAATCTGATTAAAGTGAATAGATTTTGCTGAAAAGTTAAAATCCGAAGTTGCTTTACACTTAAAGGAAACTGAATGGCTGAGTTTTTTTTAACATTTATCTCAGACTTAATTGGTTAAAATCATTCTGAATTTGACTATTGAAACTGAAGTAATTGTGAGGATTGTCACTTTAATATTTACCTTATTCAATATTTACATTTGGAGTCTTCTCAATAATGCATAAAATCCAACAATATTCATCCATCCATCCATCTTCTATACCTATTCAGTCTAATTAAGGGTCAAAGGGAGGCTGGAGCAAACAGCTACTGATGGGCGAAGGCAGGGTACACCCTGGAGAGTTCGCCAGTCCATCACAATGTTCAATCCAAAACACGAAAACATCTCATGGAAACAACAACTACCAGGTGGGAAAGTTTCTCATTTTTTACACGTCTTAACGTAATGGCTTTAAAATGAACTTTATGAGCTCATTTGCAAACTGCAGGCACACTACCGTAGGTAAGTAAAGCCTAACCCTTTGACGCCTATTGAAGCAAATGCGGATCCCACTTAGGCTCCAAAATGACTTCAATCTAAGTTCTAAACGAAACCAAAAATATAAATGACTTTTTTTCATGGCTGGAAATAAATTCAAGCAGGAGTTTTGAAACTTGACTTCTCACTTCTGAAACAACATAATGAACTGGAAGTTGGCCAAATATCAACACAATCAGGTTCATGTGGTTTTGTCCTTTTTACAAGCCCCATTTAAAGCATAAAATTTACTAATTTTATTAAGTTTGTGTTTCATTAATACATTTTTTCTTACAACACAAACACTAGATGTTCACCTTTTTTTTACTAACATTAAAAGGAAAAAAAAAATTTTTGGCTGTTAATTATTTCCATCAGGATTTTGATAGGAGGGAATTAAAATCCAACTTTAGCTTTAATACAAAATAAACATTAGAAGACATAAAATCACATGAATACGTTTAATTCATGCAAATTAATAAAATTATAAAGTTACTTATTTATTTTTAGTTTTTTAGTGCTTTTTCAGAACAAGGCAAAATAAATTGACCATGCAAAACAAAACATTTCTGAATGAATTCCTTAAATTAAAAAAAAGACAGTAGATTGAAACCAGAAGAAAAGCTGAATTGCAGAAAAAGAAAAGCAATGAAGACTAGTTTTAAAAATAACTGATTTGTATTCTATTACAATAACTTTTTTGTATTTCACATTGAGGTGCCCTTTTTAGTGATAAATGAAGAATCCAATGCTTTCTAAAGTTCTATCAGTAATTTATTTTCTACATCGGAAACTGTCAACGGTCAAATAATTTGCACACTTTCAAGGCAATAAACAGCAAATCAAAAGAAAGTTGTCAACAAAACAAGCCATTTCTTCAAAAGCAGGTGTGGGAACTGCTGAAAAATTTAGCTTCCAGCTGAATAATATAAATTAAGTTTGAAGTCAAAACAGTCTGTGTTTCAGGAAGAGGGTCAGCGCTCCAGGTACTGACACAGCGGTGGTTTATTTTGAAAGGGAAAAGGGATTACTATGATTAAGAAAAGGAAATAAAATGAAACAAATTAGTAAGGAAGGATAATAAATGTTACAATGTGTAGCATAATATTAAAATATATTATGCCAACAGTGAGTATTAGCTGAGTCTGCACAACATCCTCTGACAAAAATGAGCCTTTAACACTCGCACTGACACAGAGGTCACTGAACATCTCACTGAAAACTCCTGGCACTTCCCTAACTTCAAAACCAACCTTTTTTTCCACGCTGTCACTGTGCCCACTGATTTAGCTGAAAGGGTCTTTTTTTGGGTGGTGGCTCCCATCTAGTGTCAAGAAAGTGCCAGTGCACCATCGACGTTCAAAACCAGAATCAGTAAAACAAAGAATCTTGGAGTTATGAATGCATTAACCAAGAAAAAAAAAAAACTCTTCTTATTAAATTTTAATCTTCCCAGTTTCAAAAATGAAACAACAAAAGTAAAGGCCTGTGTTTAAAGTGTGATTAAAGTGTACCGGCTACACTTTTACAGATTTAACCATTTTAGACAAGCTGTTAAAGTTGAAATGATCCGGAATGTGCCTGATTTTTCAAGATTAAATGCTGTCTTCTAATACAAGTTCAACATGGCAGCAATAGGGACAACTGGAGTCTTACGGAAGTGTCATCAGAGAATAAGATGAAAGTGGATAATTGAACTGGCAGGAAGTCAGTGAAGAGGCAGGAGGATGAAGACAGCACAGGAGAATGGAAGTACTTAGTGAGGTTAACAAAGAAAAATGACTGCGTTTGCATTGACTGAGAGGTAATGTCATACACTCTGTTGGAGAAAACATGACTTATGAAAAATGAAAACATGCTTGGTAATGCAGGGTCATCAAGTAAAGTTATGATCTAATCATAAACTGCTTTGGTTGGCCTCTTAAATTTACCATCACTCCTACACTCTGCTATTTACTGTTTGACTCATACATTTTAAAGTAAGCTTTGTTAATGAATTTCAAGTCACAATATTTAATGATTGATTGTATGATAGAACTGGACTGAGTAACCCCCACCCTCACCCCCCACCCCCGTTCCAAATAAGAAGTACCTGTTGGCTGCAAGAAGCCAAAATCCAGTAGACTTCTACAGAGAAAAAACAGCTTTTACTCTATATAAGCTACAGGATTTTTTTGGGGTAACCGTTCTCGCTCTGGTACATTTTGCTCCTGATGATCTTTTTTTCATATTATTTCTTGATTGCAACTTTTTGTTATAAACTGCCCAATCAGATGCCTCAAAAAAAGCATGTAGTTCCTACTGGTCCCCCACCTCAAACGTTCGAAACGTTTGATTGACAGATTCTCCTGAGCCCACTTTCAGTGGAAGGGGTGGAGACTTCCAACAAGCTCACTTCTGATGGGCAACAGTAGTTGCCATAGTAACCGTTTAGTAACCTCGCCTGGCTCCAAATGGCGACATCTGTATGGAGGAAAAATGGCTTCTGAATTTACTTATTTTTGTTGCAGCTGGAATTAAGCCATTTTCTATGGGTGATCTCACACTTGCTTAGTCCAGTTCTCTTATGTAGTCAGTGGTTTTACTCTAGCTTCATCCATCCATCCACTTCCGTTTATTGCTGACCTGGGTTCTGGAGCCCATCCCAGCTACTCTAGGTCAAAGGCAGGGTGCAGTCACCAGTTACCAGTCACAATTCCCTCTTAAGAGACAATTTAGAGTCACCTACGGTACACTGTAAACCCTTGATGTAAAATTACAATGAAATTTCAACAAAATTGACAGTATTGTGCCGTTTTCTTTTTGCTAAGTATCATACTGTAAACCACTATGCAAACTGGGAGAAAATCTTGCAATATTCTGTTGTTTTTATATTAAACTGTGGCATAGAATAAATTGCAATGCGATTAAATCAGAAAAAGGAAAATTTGTGGGATTTATTTGTTATTTAAATATCAACTGCTCAAGAACATTCTGGAAACTTTTACAGTGATGTATTGAAACCATAGAACATTAGAAGACAGTGTAAAAGAATTTACAGTACCTTTACTGCTATTTCAAAAAAGATACAGTAGTTTACCAACGAAAACGCTGCCAGTAAAACCCTTTAAATTTACAGTGAGAAGTTTTACAGTGTAGTGAACCTATGAAGCATGTTTTTAGAGGCTTCATTTCGTCATCTGCCTCAAAAAAGGTGCATGCCTTCAGGTAATTTAATCCTTTATCCTCATGGGCATTTCAAACAAAGTGACATCAAAACACAAGCAGGGAAATAGCAACAAAACAAAACATTAAGAGAACTTTTCCAGGTAATGCTGTGTGTTGTTTGAAGTTTGAACTTTTATGCTCTTGGAAAATTGTTTGAGAAAGGATGCATGAAGAAAATCTGAAACTTTCCCACTAAAAGTCAAAAAAATTTTTTGGTCAAATCCTTGCAGCCGTTCCAGCTAAACAATATTAAAACACTCAAATATTTTACTTGTGAAAACCCAACACATGGCGTATTTGAAATAGCATCGGAGTTTGCACGTCAGGTAATGCTTTTCGGAAGTGGGTCACTTTTGCCCTGGCACTAAATAACAGAGACTAACCGAGGGGGCCTGACCTGTCACTGACCATAACGATGAATGAAGACAAAGGTGAAAAAGAGGGGCCTAAAGGAAGGAAAGGAGTCATCAAATATTAAGTAGTAGCTCAGCAGAACAGGAGATAATAATTGTTTAAGTGCTATTTTTCAGAGCCCACCCCACCACTCTGACTTAATAATTAAACCCAGCATCTATGTTTCAGTCTCACCATACCGTTGAAGCATGAGTTTGCAGTTTCAGAACAATAAAAAAAGAAAAGACAACAATAAATATTTATTTTTTCAATTTATGCAGCAGCATCAAATCCATTAATGCATAAAAAGTTTAAGTACAATCAATTAACGTTCATTGGAAAAGACAAATTGACCTTTCCAAGAGTCTGGGCACGGACACTTCTTTTCTAGGCCCATGATTCAGATTGCAAACTGTCATAACAGTCAAGTGTGATTCAGGAAGAAGCAGGCCCTGTTGCACAAGTGAATACACCGTGCTACATGGAAGCGGAGAAAAACAGTTTTCACAAGTTTGGTGGAATTTTAAGAGCCTAAAAATGGAAAAGGGGATACAGGTTTCATCTGGAGAAGTAAGACACATCAAATAGTTTCCGAAAAGAAGTTAGGATGATAGCGTTGACATTTTCTGAGTAAGTCATAGAAGGAATACATACTTGTTATAGTTCTAAAACAGCTCAAATAGATAGAAAAACCTATTATTTATAAATATGTTGTCTTATTTTGATGTTTTTATCTTTGATGTTTTTATCTTTGATGTTTTTATCCTTCACTGAGTAAAACCAACATTTGCTAACTGTATTTTCTGGATAAATAAAAAAAAATGTTGGTGTTTTTATCTGTTGTTGGTAAAAATCATAATCCTGCAAGGATGAATTCAACTCTGCTTTTAACTTAAAAAAAAATAAAAACACATTTCTCGATGATTTATTAGTGCGCTCTTATTATGTTCCAATACAGTAGTTTCCATTCCTCCTTTTTCACATCTGCCAGCCAGCTTGTCTGAAACCTGATCTCCTGTTTGTTGTATTCTGTTCTGCAAAGCCCATAAGCTGCCATCACTGCTAAAATGTTGCTGGTATAAATCAATAGTTGACATCCTGCCAGACAGGCAGTCAGAGATCTTAGGGAGAAAGCGAGCTGGAGAGACAGAAAGGTAGTGAGACGGGCATAAAAAGGGCTAAAGGAAAGACAGATACATTACTGCAGGGCACGGTTAATAATAACCACAGAAAAAAGCTCCCCCCTCCCTCTATGACATGAAAAAATAACAGATTATTTGGAAGTCAAACTTAATCCAATAAAAAATAGGGAACTTTTATTTTAACTGCTTCCTATTGAAACTCTACACCAGTTTGAATCATTATTTGTGACTAAAGCTGCTTTGGTTAGCATCTATATTTACCTGATTGTATTGTGTAGCTTTTAAGAAATTTTGGAGGCTTGTTTAAAAGTAGATTGCAGCTGGTTGGTGATGACTGCTTTGGCCATCGTCCAGTCAGCATTTACGGACACACCGAGGTCTGTTTTCAGCTGAGTGAGGCCCCAACGACCCGGCTAATGTATTTGTCTGACACATTAATTCCAAATGCAACAAGAAGCACTATAAACACAGCTATTCCAAACAGATACATTTGGTTTTGGAAGCCAACAAAAAACAAGACATGGATTTTTCAAAAGCTTGAAACTTTGAGACATTCGGTGAGATGATGGAGGTCCCTTAAATGGAAGTAAATTACTATATCCGTGTTGGACTGCATTGTCATAAACATGAAAAATGTTTACTAAACAGCAGGGAGAGAAAATGCACACGCCAGCTTGAAGTCATGCACGTGTGCTCATGCGTGAAATCACCCTCATTAGGGGATACTTTGCCTTGCAAAAATGCTGACTCAAAAATTTGCAATAATTTGCTTTATGCCCATGTCCCAAACATACACACACAAACTACGCATGAGCAAGAGATTGCACCGGTGAGATCAAAATGAAGCTCTCCTAACATTTTCATAATTCCTTTTGACATAAGCTGGAGAAGTCAAATAGCGTTGAAACTACAACTTGTTTGCATCTTGCAACCAGGTTGCATCAAATCCAACCTGGCAACCCGCTGTGTCCATTAGAGTTTCTTATTTGTAATAGTTTGGTTGTAATAGTTTAGTTAGTTCTGCTGAAAGATTCATTGTTGCTATTCGACATTTGTCTTAATCACAAGAAAAGCTCACGTAGATTTACAAATCCAATGATTCCTTTGAAGGTATTCGTAAAAGCCGTGTAGGATGACAGAGATGTTAGGCGAGCAAACAAATTTCCCACAAAGTGATCTTCTATCCTTCAGGTGTGACAGTAGGTCATTGTTGTTTGTGTCAAATTCTGAAATCAGGGAGAGGTGTGGACTTACTAGAAAAACAAGCTCCAGCTGTTGAGCTCTATACTTAAACAAGGAATATTTTTTAGACATTCAACACGCTCACACGCTGCATGGTATCACAAAGCAACCAAATGCACTTCTGTTGACTCATGGAGCTCTTTTTACATCGGGTGTTCCTTTACAAAGCCAATTTATTAGACACACGGCCTCATTCAAGGCCTTTGTTTGCGCCTAACCTCTGAAACAACTTACAAACCAACTAACAGGTGACAGCATGGACGATGCCCTGTGTGGAAAGTAAATTTAGCACAGCCACAGAGGTTCAGAGATCGCAGACAGACAGACGGTCACGGCAGAGATGAAGATGGAAGTGCATTTTCTCATAGGAGGAGGAAACTTACCATCATGTTCCATGATTTGACCCCAGGAGGCGTATGACCAGCTCTTGCCTCTTCCTGACTCGTAGTCTCTCTGTCTCTCTCCTCCCTCTTCCCTCATTTCTTCTCCTCCCCCTTATCTCTCTGTACTGCCCTCCTGCGTTGCTCATTCCTCCCTGGTTGTCTTACCCTCTGTCTGTCAGCTCCTCCCCTCTTGCATATACTTGCTAAAATAAAACGCATTAAAAGTTAATGGTTTTTCTTTCCATCTCAGGCCCTCTGTCTCCCTCCCAGCCTGTGTTTGTCTCTATTTGTCAGGGTTTTTCCTTCTTTCTCTGCTCCAGCATCAGATGGAGGAACTGAAAGTTATGGTTTCATAAGTATAACTGTAACACACGTTGTACAATTTTTGCTTTTGTCCCAACACAATAAAAGCAATATCAACCATGTGACTGTTTAATTTCAGATCCAAAATAAAGTTTAGACTTTTTTTGTCTACATTTTTGTGTATTTTTGTATATTTGTATTTTTTATTAGATTAAGATACTGGAAACATTCCTCAGAGAGTTTGGTCACTATTGACATAACATCACACAGTTGCTGCAGATTTGTCGGCTGCACATCCATGATGCCAGTCTCCCGTTTCACCACATGCTAAAAGGGATCTATTGGGTTTAGATTTGGTGACTGGAGGCCATTTGAGTCCAGTGAAGTCATTGTGATGTTCAAGAAACCAGTCTGAAATGATTCCAGCTTTATGACATGGCGCCTTATCCTGCTGGAAGAAGCCATCAGATGACGGTACACTGTGGTCATAAAGAGATGGACATGGTCAGCAACAAAATTCAGGTACGCTGTGGTGTTGGAACCATGCTCAGTTGGTACTAAAAGGCCCAAAGTGTGCCTAGAAAATATCCCCCACACCATGACACCACCACCACCCTGTCTACATCCTTATATGTATTGAGTTGCTGCCATGTGATTGGCTGATTAGAAATGTGCTTTAACAAGCAGTTGGACAGGTGTGCCTCATAAAGTGGCCAGTAAATGTAGTTTATTTTTAATAAAAAATATAAATGTAATAAATGTACATTTTAAAATATTGCATGAAATTGCTTGCAAGTATATTTACAGAATTGCCCCCCCAAAAAACTTGAGATTATAAGAAAAGAAATTGGTAGAAAACTTTTTTAAAAAGAACAAAAACACACAACTCCAGCAGGAAGGATAAACATTATGTGATTGTTATCCTTTTACATGTTAATGTATGCACTCAGACATGGTCCATCAGTACATTCATAGGACATCTATTTCTTGATGTGAATACAGTAGACATTACACATTTTATTTTTCATTTTGTATCTGTTTGGTGCTGATACATTTTTTAAGTTGTGTTTTACTGCTAAAGTGCTTCATAAGCAGGTATTTCAAACAGTAATGGATAAAAATTAAGTTTTTCTTTTTTTTTTTAAAAAATGCAGTAAAAATGATGGTATTTTACACAAATTTAAATTATTTAAAAAAAACAATGTGTTATTATTTGTAGTTGTTAACTTATTTTCTTTTATCACATGTTGTTTTTTACTTCCTACAAGTTTTAAGTATTCTACTGATTCATTTAAACCCTGGGTGTACCTTTAATATTCCAAATTTAAGAAATACCAGTAAACAACTAAAGTTTCTCTGGTAAAGTTAAGTAAATAACTATTTTTGAAATTTTGAGTCTTAGGCAAAGATGAACATGACAGTTTAAATTTGTGAGTCATTGTGCTCGTGGCTTCACAATAGGTGAGAAAATCACAGAAGCAAACCGTTAGCATGCCACGTCAGCCCCATGCTGGTCTGCTTCAGAGTTGCTGACTCCTGGCAGCAATGCATGATGGTCTACTTAGATTAACCATGAAGTTGTTTGTTTCTTTTCCAATACATTTCTAATGTATTGCAGTTGCAACATCCTTGCAGAAACTGTAAAAAGATCAAAATCAAGATCGCCGGAGTCTGTTTTTTAGGGCAACGGATCTTTGAAAAGCTAATCAAGAAGTCTCATCCAAGATCTCACTTTTAATCGTGATCTAACCATGAGATCAGCAGCACACAACCAGAAAATCATAGATGTACTGAAAACTAAATGACCGTGTCAAAAAAAAAACACTGTGTAAACTAAAAGGAAAACTGTTTGAATGTCCTGCAATGGACTGGCGAACCACCCAGGTTTTACCCTGCTTTTGTCTGACAGTGACTTGGATAGGCTCCAGCAACCCCATGACGGGATTGAGCAGATTTGGAAGATAGATGGATTCATGGATGGTTTGAGGTCAACACTCTGACTGTTCAGGATGGATACAAAGTAAATATAAATGCTCTTTAAATGAGTTAGACGACTGACCAAAGTTAACTAATACGCTTTATTTGAGTGGCAAAAGATTGCCACATTCAACCACAAATTTCCCTCCTCTAAAAACCAATGTAATGCAAAGAACTGTACTTTTATCATGAAGTGTGTTATCTCTGTAATCATGATGTGTATTATTAGCTTGCTTCTCGTCTCAGTGCAGCAGGATGTAAATAACCATGACACTTAATTAAGAATAATCTGAGGTCAAGTAATCTCCATGTATGATTTATTCAGAAGAACTGCTTGTTAACAGATGAGGTGAGTTCCCGCTTGGGGCCTCTGGTGAGAAGTTGGACCCCTGGGGGGGTGACCACCCTTTAATTACTATGAATAACTGCACTATGATTTTTTTTTTGTTGCTATTTTTTTTTGTAAATGCTGTAGTAGAAAACATTTCTAAAAAGCTGTCTTTATTTCTTTCTCTCTGTTATTTTATTTTATTTTTTTTACCGTGGTTGGCTATTTGTTTGCTTGCTAGTGGTTTTTAATTTTTCTGTTTTTTAAAAAAACTACCCTTATAAAAGTTTTCAAAAATCTGTTACGTTTTTAAGTGCCATATCCTGCAAAAAAGGTGGTAGAAAAATCACAAATAAAGAAGTTTTGCCCATGGCCCCAGAAAATTTGGAAGCACCCCTGCATTTGTTTCTAATCCTGCAATTTTTGCATTTAAAATAATTTAAAAAAAACTGTTTTGCCTATATTTGAATTGCATGTTTGCAGAAATCTTGGTGTGTAATCTGATGATTCAAAAGACAACTAATTAAAAGGTAAAGGAAGAAAATATTACTGTAACTGTTGAAAAAAAAACTATTAGAACCAAAATGTTTCATTGTAATGAGCTTGTAGTAATTTTTTAAAAAACCTGATCATTGACTTAACAAAAGCTATAGGAATAAACTGAAAACAACATGAATCTTCAGTTTCTTCATCTTAATTTTCACACACATCCTCCAATGGTCTGCTGTGGAAACAACTCTAACTAGGGTTCTATCGATGATGTCGTCAGCATTTTTTTTTCCTGTGACCTAAAGCCATCGAGTTATAATTAAATTTCCATTACATACAGTCACTTCAGAAACTAAAACGTATTTTTAGCCTGTGCTTCGGGTTGTTGACATCCTGTCCATTTACTTCTAAGGCGCTTCAGCAAATATTAATAGTTAAAGGATTAGTGAGTAACCACAGCGTTACTGATAGATGTAGGGGGAATGAAAAGGGAAGTGAGACTTACATTGCTTTGTGTGACAACACAAACCAATGTCAATAATGGGCAAACAGCTTCGAGGCAACACCTGACAAGACCTAAATATTATTTATGGATACACAGTGTTCTTTACTATCATTATATGACTCAAAACCAAGAAATAAAATGAAATTAAAATTGTCCAAAAGACAAACATCTTCCTAAAATATTACAATGTATCCCAAATGTTTGGTTAATCACCAAGACAACACAACACACCTGTGTGTTATTGATTGGTCAGTGAATGTATTGGTTTACATTCACCTGTTGTTTGCCACCAGTTAATCATCCTTCATGTTACCCTAAACTTTGGAAATATGTCTGCAGCTTGAATTTAAATGTTCTAAACCAGGTAAATGTACAGAAGATAGTAAAAGAGAACTTTTTTTCTGATTTTATTTATGTATCTGTTTTTTCAGATAAAGGATCTAAAACTGCAGGTAATACTTGCTGTTTTTTTCTTTTTCCTATAAATGTGTTTTGAGTTGTCTTTCTCATGTGATTTTGTCCAAAACAAATGCTTGAACATCACAGCTCATGCCAACAAGCATTCACAGATCTCAATTCGTTTCTGGGTGGTGCTCAGGACAGCTATGAGTCAGGCCATCCAATTTTAAACCAAACTGAAAAACAACAAACACACAGGGGAGTTCTGAACTCCTGAGAAAGAAGACGGACTGGTGCTGCAGGAAGTGATCAACCCGTGACGTATTGCTAAATAAAATGACATGGAGCAACATTTATTTTCTTTCTTTACACTACAAAGAGTTGTGTCTTTTAGCATTGTCACATGATTTACATTAAAGAACGTAAATTTCTTAAAGCCTAAAAATGAAAGAGGCGCCTGTGAATTGCAGATAGCTGGTTCTACAGCAAAGGCTATTTTAGTACCTGTAACTGTCAGAAGGCTCACTGGGGGGGCCCCATGCTCTGCCTTACTGCTGAAATTAACGTGTTAAGAAAGCATGGAGCAGAAATAACAGCTCGGGCTGTACACATTGTTCCAACAAATGGTCTTGAGTGACATAACGTAGGAGTGATACAATTCTTGCAAAATTATATGCAGGGGGAAAAATGGTGGCGGGGCGCAGAGGCTCTTCTTCAAACACTGTGAGTCACAGGTTCTGAGAAGAAAAGAAAATCAAATATAAAAGTAGCTTTGTAAACTATCTGAAATTCACAATCTCAGAAGCTGCCAGGACTAACTGAGTATCTGTGTAAAGATGACCTTGAAAATGCTTGATTACATTGTCTATTTTGAAAGCGTTTAAAAGATTTGCACCACTGCTGTGTTTGTGTTACATTGTACTTTAGATTTAGCTTGTTTAAGTTGATTGTTTTATGGTTGGTGCCACCATTATTTAAGTTGTTTGAGGGGTTTTAAAAGGATTTTTAAAACCTTTTTCTTAAAATTTGACTTACATTTTTAAACTTCACATTGGAATTCTAAAAAAACTATTTAAAACATAAAATTTTAAAGTAAAAATTAACAAATCTAAAAGTTCACATTTTTTGTGTTGTATGACTTAGTGGCTTAGTGACTTGGGAGGCCTCCCAGAATTAAGTTCCAGGTAAACTGTCCGACACTTTACCTTAGCGTAGTAAACATTGAAGCTTCTTTTAGTAAGACCAAAGATATTTTTTTTAAAAAACGAAGTAAACAGCAGCAACTGCATACGTGGAAATGTGAGTGGGTGACCCTGCCAAAGGACGAAACATCTGTAATGAAAGATCCTTCTCTCTATGAATTTATAAACAACCAATAAAGACAAATTCATTTGTATAAATTCAACATCAATTAAATGTTACAGTGAGCTTTAAACCTACTGAAAAAATATTTAAGAACAGTTTGACAAATTGAGCATCATTCTTGTTCTTTGTAACAATCTGTCAACACTAAGCAGTGGTGACTGG